>CM071841.1:12264384-13574991 GCA_036507285.1 Trichosanthes cucumerina | reverse complement strand
TGATCCCAAGGCAATGGGATTTTAACAATGGCGATTGCACAATAATATTTTAAGTGATACGTTGAGTTTCTTCCACTATTGTGTTTCCTCGGCCTTTCCTCCGTAATACTTGATTGGATTTTCATTTAAGCATTTGGAGGCAGCTTGATTTTCTTTCGTGTAGTGTGGTTCAATTTCCGTCCATATGTGACAGTTCCATCTACATTTTTATGAAATAGAACCATGGTATGGTATTAAATTTCTGTCATCAACATTTTCCACAAGTTTATGAGCTCAACATTCAATTTTCCACACTACTCTACAAAATTGATAAAATATCAAATAAAATAACAAGAAAACGTAACTTATTGAATATTGTAACAAATATTATAACTGATGGAAAGAGTGTTGTTGACATAGAAATGTCGACCAATCTACAACTGTCACTATTCCAAATTAATGACGAAGTTGTAAATGATTAAATTTAGGACCGATTATAAGTTTACACATATCTTAAATTTAGTTTGAAGACAAGAATTGACAAATCCTAAAAGTTGCAGGCGTCAACATGCAATTTAACCAAATAATTAAATTTAATTTTGGTCAAATTAGATTATATGAAATTGGGTAAGTTAAATAAAATCCAAGTCTAAATGATTAGGCACAAAGCCAACAAAGCCCAAGTTCAAGTTGTTGGACCCAAAAGCCACTCCCAAAAGCCACTCAAGCTCAAACCCACATGTCTTGGAAAGCTCTATAAATAGAGAGCTTCCTCTCCATTCCAAAAATTCAGAAATTTCACTCTCAAGAGAACTCAGAGAGAATTCAGAGCAAAGTCTTAACTGTTGAATGCTCCCTGAAGTCCACATTTATTTCTCAACCCACCATCTTCATCCCTCATCATTCCACCATCTTTATACTCCATCTAGAAGTTCTAAACTACCTAGACAAAAATTACAATACACCTATCGATCAACCAACCTTTCTTGTACTACTGCATCAAACCCCATAATCATCAACCCACAATCTTTATACTCCATTCAGATATTCTAAACCATCTCAATCACTGCTTCAAAGCCAAAATACAATGACAACTATTAATATGAACTAAGATACTCTTATTTTACAGCTATGGTCAATCACAACCTTAAGGGCTAAATAACTAGATAGGCTTTTGATTCCCACATACAAACAATAAGAAATTCATTTAATGAAGATCAAAGCAGGGAAAAAGAAAAAAAATGCTTTATACACTTTGTCATAAGATGCTACATGAAGGAAATAGAGTTTTATGTTAAGAAACTTGCTATTCTAATTTTAGTAGGAAGATTTATTATTTTTAGGCATTCATGTTTGGTTTTAAGTTATAGCTTTATTTTGGGGTATATTTTATTCATTTTAGTTGGTTGAAAAATTATGTTAAGGTGTAGTTTGGTCTTTTAGCAAATTAGCTAATGATTAGATAAAAACTTAAAGGTACTTTGTACCCAAAATTCAGTTTTTGGAATGAAGGTTTATGTGTTTGATGTCAGAGTCACACCATCATCTTTTTACAATTCTTAGATCTAAAGTTACAAGTCAGGAACATTCAGATAGCTATTAGCTTGCTTGTGGAATGTTCAAACCTTGAGTGAGGACCAAGTTTTCTCTTAGTTTTAAATGAACAGGTAATCTACATCTAGTCGTTTTCTTTGGGGATTGAAATCAAATTAGTTTTAAAGGTTTTAGAATTTTATAATGTGAGGCAACCCCTAATGTTGTGCAACCCCTTTTTTAACCACAAGTTTTTTCTTTTTTGAAAAAAATTATGTGGCTACCAAGTGGGAAGAAAAATACATGCACCCAAGTATTTTTTTTTCTTTTATAATTAGGAGTTCACATCACCAAAGAGTTTCTAATTTTTAAAATTCTAGAGTTTTCCATCAACTACACTCATCAACTTGATTTCGTAGACACCTACCTTTAAAAAATAAAAGGTTAGATGCTCTTAAGGAACTAACTTCAAACCTTTTTAGTCAAACAAAATACAAGGCTAAAGAAGAAGAGTATGAGTGTGGAGATGAAGTTGAAGATAGTGATGGAGAAGACAGACAATGACAGTGAAGAAATCAGAGAGGAAGAAGAGGAGAAATCAGATTCGTGAACATCATTAGCATCCATGGATGATCGAAGAGATTTTTACAGAGAGATAGACAGAGAAGAAGACAGAGAATAAATTAGAGAAAAAATAGAGTCGATGTTGAAGTACAAAAAAATTGGAAAAGAGAGAAAATTGAAGAACGTGATGGTGTTTTTTAACGGGGACACAATAAGCAATATTTTTCGTCGGAAGGGAAAACTTTCGCGCCACTACTTCATTTGAGGATGTTTGTTTGTCGAAGGGGGTGTTTTACACCGTCATAACTATTGTGAAAATATCAGTCAAACTAAATTATAAAACCAACAACTTAATTGATTCAATCGTGAAACTCAGAAACCATAAGGGTGTGTTTGGCACATGAGTTTTGATTTGGATGGGTTTGAGTTCCAAATCCAAACTCATGTTTGGAGCAAGGTTTTTAAAACCTCTGGGTTCAGAACCCAACCTCATGGGTTACAACAGTGCAACCTCATGGGATTCAATAGTGCAATTCCATGAAAAAATTGTTCCATGTTTTTTCTCTTATTTGTTGATTACTTCGACAACTCCAGTGAAAACTCTAGCGACCACCCAACGACCACTGACGACAAAAACTCCGACGATCACACCGAGACTCGACCACTACTGACGGATGCCTCCGACGATCATTTGATTTTTAATTTTCAGCGACCACTTCGACAACAACTTCGATGAAAACTCTGACGACCACGCGACAACCACCGAGAACGACAAATCTGACGACCACACCGGCGACTCGACCATCGCTGACGACTGCCTCCAATGACCACTTAGTTTTTCATTTTCGACGACCACATCAACAACAACTCCAATGACAACTCCGACGACCACACGACAATCACCGACAACGACAACTCGGAAAACCACACCGGCGACTCGACCATCGCTGACAACTGCGTCCGACGAATACTTGATTTTCCATTAACTATTCAATTTCTCATTTTTCATTTTTTGGTGATCACTTCGACAACAACTCCGATGACAACTCCGACAACCATCGACAACGACAACTCTGACCACCGTTGACAACTGTCTCTTTCAACCACTTGATTTTTTCATTTTCTCTTCCATTTGTCATTTCCATTTTTGATCACCACTTTGACAACAATTCAAGTGACAACTCAGACGACCATGGACAACGACAACTTCGATGACCACACCGGAGCCTTGCCATCAACGACGACTGCCTCAAGCGAATACTTGGTTTTTCATTTTCGACAACCTCTTCGACAAAAACTCCGGCGACCACCCAATCACCACCGACAACGACAACTTTGGCGACCTCCTTGACAATCTAACTGTTGGAATGTATGTCATAATCTTGTCTTGTTTGTAATATTACCATTTGAAATAAATAAAAGTTATTTCTTTCATCACTTTGTGTCTCACGTTTTTATAAACTTTGTCCAATAAACTAAGCTCCAGGGTCATTGAATTTATGAGAGAACTAGAACTTGAACTATGTGTAGTGGACACATAGGGAGGATCACGTTCGAGTTGATGACCTGAACGGTCTACAGTATATGGATAGGGTTGGAGACTTAATCCTGGATACGTTGTGGATGCAACCCGCTTTGTATTAGATACAAACGAGGTGATCTGATTCGTTCATGTGGTTGACATGCGAGTGGGGGCATCCTATGCAATGAGATTGTACAAGACCGGACCGTGAATTATTAGACCTACTGATGTAACACCGTTAACGGTATTGGACTAATGATTTCGTAGATGACCAATAGTGACTTGATCTTAATCCTAAGCATGTTACGAACTCCTGTCTGCGGGGGCCTGTCCTTTGACTAGTACGGGTGAGGGTGGTCACAGTTACTCGCCCAATATGCATATCTTCTCAGGGACAGGACCACGTGGGGAGTTGGGAACTTAACTACGCCAGATGGAATTCACTCGTTCCCGACCTTAGGAAAGTTAGAGGGGTTGTTCCCTTAAGTGTTGTCTCTAGGGCTTGCACAACGGGCACCCACCCTCTCACTGGCCCGAGAGGGGTGTTGTATATAGTTGGACCATTACAACGGTGTTGTTCATTAGAGAAGCAGTGGGGACTTAAGGAGCAAGAAGTAGACACGGGGTAAAATAGTAATTTGACCCAGCGGTGTCTACGAACAACCTCTGAAGGGTCGACTCACGGACATTGGTTATATCAATGGACTCAACTTGTCTTACAGTGACGGGAGTGCAACTACGGGCTTTAGTGGAGTGTTACCGTAGCTAATGAATGTTGATTAACCGAGTCAAAGAGTTTGACAATTTCGTCTCGGATCATTGGAGTTCGTCACCTGTAGGTCCATTAGGTTGCTCGGTTGGCTCAAACTGGATTAATAGAGGGTTTACAGTTTTGGTGTGGATTTGAAGTGTTCAAATTCATTAAAGGGTAATTATGTCATTTATACGAGATATGATGGGCATATTATATAGTTTAATGTGAATGAGATTCATAATAAACTATAGGTTAGCCTAATTGCTAATTAGAGCTAATTTGGAGAAATCTGATTGAGAGAAATTAAATTGAATGTGATTCAATTTAAAAATCCACAATTATACAAATGTGATTTGTATAATGAGATATGAGATATATTATTGTATATGCTTATGCAAATATGATTTGCATAACCTATGGTTGTAGTTAAATGGTAAATAGGTGGAGATTTCAACTCCACCTATCACCATTATTTAAAGCCTTTGCAAGAAGGCTTTGGTATGCTTTTGGCTCATTTTTTGGATTTCTCACCAAAGAGCTTTGCAATTCTCTCGCAAATTTTCTTCTCTCAATCTCTCCTCCCCTTTCACCATAAAAGAGTCCTAGACACTCTCCTTCTACCTAAAGGAGAACAACCGAGAAATCTTTCGGAGGGTATCCGGTTCGTTGGTTCGTTCGAGGAGATCAAGTTCATTGAGATCGTGTTCGCGAAGAGTTCGTGATCGGAGGAGGAAAACGTGAACAAAGTATCCTTACTATTTTTCTTCCTAATTGCATGTTTAACCTAAGATGTATGAGATAGCTTCAATTTTAAGAAAGCATTTTTCGCAACGATACCACGACGATTCGATCGCTTTTCCGCTGCGTAGGATTTTCATTCCTTCAATTGGTATCGGAGCCAATCGTTGACTTTTCGTTGTGCATATGTTTTTCTTGAAATTAGGTGGGTATTGCTTTAATGTATATGATGAATTGTAGTTTGCAAGATTTGATGTTTTCGGTTTTGGCATTTTTCGTTTTAGATTTATTTTCGTTGATTAGATCAATGTAAAGGCCCGTGTTTTTGGGAAAATTAGAAAATAAATTAAGTCTGTAAGTCCATGTCTTTGTCGGTAAGAGTTGCTGTGAAAAAATTGGAGCGAAAACGGGCGAGAAACGACGAAGAACAACAAAAGAGCTTATTGTTCTGTCGACGACATTGAGACGTTGTTCTTCGGCGTCTCAACGTTGTCTCCGCGGGCGGAGGTTGTGATGCAGAGCAGCGTTGCAACGCTAGGCCTAGCGTTGCAACGACCTGGCGTGGAGCACGCGGCGTGCGACACTGAGTGCTGCAGCGTTGCAACGCTGCGTGCGTTGAGGAGTAGTTCGCGACAGTTTAGCACGAGGACGTGGGCTATTGGAGATCCAGGCTTCGTGGGACGTTTTTTGATAGTTTTTTATTTAATTTAATTATTGTAAAATGTATTTTTAGTTTTTATAAATTAAATTTATTAATTAATATTAAGATAATGGTTATATTAATGTTAATTAATTCATTTAATGCCCCTAAGTGCAAAAACCGGTCCAATTTTTGCTATTTAATTATTTTATGCATGGGATGTATGAAATTTTTAATTCTATGTGCATAATGTATGTCATATAGATTTAAAATTCCACCTTAGGTTAAACATTTCATGCATCATATTTATATTATAAGTGTTATAATATATAGTATGCATAATAGGTTATATTATAAGAGTTATAATATAAGTTAAGCATGTTTTAATTTATTTAATATAAGAGTTATATTTCTTAGATTAAAAGTATGCTCATGCATTTAATTCATGTGATGAATGTATGTTATAGTATAGTATTATTCATGTGATGAATGATCAAGCACTATGACATAGAATGCATGTAACCTAAGTTAATTATTATTTTTAAAATGTTTAGAGCTTGAATAATTAGACTTAGATTTTCTAGTTCTAATAAGATTAGAATTAGGAAATTAAATATGACCTTTGAATAGAGACTGATTAGTAGCTCTGTCTAAGGAAGGTTCTGTCTAAGGCTGGAGTATTTAAGCTGACGCTTTGCGGAACACCCCTACTTGGGAGTGAATTCGGTCCTGAGATTCTTAGGTTATATTATCGTGAGCGGCGTTAATTAAAAGTTGATTAATTTACTCACATAGACCTAAGTTAATAATGTGATTATAAACTTAGGCTAAATCAATATAAGAGTTATATTGGTAGACTTGGGTAAATATTAGCCGATTTATCTAGGTCAATCCCGATTAATATAAAGTGCTGAGTGGGAGGAAATAATGTGTATAAGATACATTTAATTTTTCGGCCACAAATCTCCGTTAAAGTCTGCACCTTGAGATCCATACTTGGCCTCGTGGCGCAAATGGGAGTGTCCCCCTTTGGATGGTATTTGTATGGATCAATATCATAGTGGATGGAGAGAGTACTTATAGTGAGTGGGAGCGGGACCTGTGAAAATTGGACCCACGGTCTCTTCTTTCGATTCACACTGTGAGATGCCTATGATCCGCCTGCTAGTTTAGCCTGGACCAGACAATCCCTTCGGAGGGCCTTGATCATGGGAGTCGGAACACCGTGAATTCTCGAAAGGGATACAGTTTCCTTGTTGGTTTTCCTTCTTGGTTCACCCTTCGGTGGTTATTGTTTGGGCGGATACTTGGAAACTTAAAGATTGAGGGTAACACTCACGGGATTCATTAAGAGTTAATGGATTCAGACTGAAAAATGGTAACTGGACGCCTAATGGAATAAGAGTTATTCTTGTATTAGGGTCTTGTCGAGAAAGTCTCGTCCTAGAGGAAGAGTGTTTCTATTCACCCTTCGGTGGCAGTCATTCTAAACATTCGTGATATCATTGCAAATTTTTAATGGCCTAGGGATCATAGGATAAATTTTTGCTAAAACTTGATTGAATTTCAAAAAATTTTTTGCGAGACTGACACAAAGTCTTACATGTTTTTCAGCAAAATGTCTAGCTCAATAATAGCTTTACTAGCATCCGACAAACTAGTGGGAGATAATTTCCAAACATGGAAAAGCAATATAAACACAATTCTAGTAACTAACGACCTTAAGTTCGTGCTCAGTGAGGAGGGAATAAACTTTATGTATATAGATACGATATAATATATAGTTCTAGAACTATATATTATAAATTTAATGTGAATATGATTCATATTAAATTATATGAGAGAATTAAATATTTGAAAGAGTTCAAATATTAAATTCAAATGTGAATGTGATTCATATTTGTAAATTATAGGTTAAATCCTAATGTGCATGAGATGTACATTAAACTATAGTATAAAAGGTAAAATGATTAAATGTAATTTAATCATTCAATTAATATTATATTTGAATTAAATATGGTTTAATTTAATAGAATTAATTAATTAATTAATTAATATAATATTAATTGAGAACGTGTCAGGAGGACACGTTCCCACTACTCCCTAACTCCCCCTCGATAGGGAGTGGGGAGTTGCCCACTGTGAGGTTTTTTCTCCTGGTGAGAAGAGCAAAATCGATTGATTGATTGATCATTCACTACATTGATTGAACACAGAAGAAATTCTCTCTCTCTCTCACTCTCTAGAATTCCTAATTTTTCAATTGTTGGAACCCTCCCACCTAGGGTGATCTAAGCATTCAGAGGATAGGAGGTTTTCTGTATGGTTGGTGTCCTGTTGGAAGAAAAGAACAGAGAAGTGTTCCTGTGTTGCTGCATTCCTAAAGCAAGGAGTTGTTGTTAAGAATCTACAAATGTAACTTCAGTTCTTTTTAATTTAATTGTTATTTACAGTATGTTTGCATGTATATCTCCATGCTTAATTAGATTAGATAAGCATGTTTGTTCTGTTTTTATCAATGTACTGGTTTTTTGTTTCTAACCAAGACAATCAAGCAATTACGATTCCAAACTCGTTTCCGCTGCTCAAGGGGATCTGATCTCCATCAAGAAAATGGTTATTTGTTTTGATAAAGTTTATTCTTGCTCTATAAATCCAATAAACTAAGCTCCAAGGTTATAATGTATCTTGAACATCAGTGTAGTAGACACTATTTGGATTGTGTTCAAGAGTATAACCTAAATGGTCTATGGTAAACCTTATTCTGGTAACACCATGGATGCGACCCACTTTGTAATTAGTACAAATGAAGTAATCTAACTCATTCATGTGGTTGACATGCGAGTAAGGGCATCTTGTATGAAGAGTTCATACAAGACCGGACTGCAAATTATTAGTCAAAGTATAACACCGTTAACAGGACAAGACTGATAATTTATAGATGGTCCTTAGTGACTCGACCTGAATCATGAGCAAGTTAAGAACTCCTGCTTATAGGGGTTTGTCCGTAGACTAGTATGGGTGAGAGTGGCCCGTAGCCAACTCAATATGCCTACCTTCTCAGGGACAGAACCTCGTAGGTAGCTGGGGACTTAACTATGTAAGATGGAATTCACTCATTCCTACACTAAGGAATTAAATAGGTTGTTCCCTTAAGAACTGAGTCCAGGTCTTGAACAACGGGGCCCCACCCTCTAAACTGACTTAAGAGGGTATGAGTCTATGATAGGACCATAGACTTGTTGTTCATTAGAGGATCAGTGGTGCTTAAGGAACAAAGAGGTAATCACATGGGTAAAATGGTAATTTGACCTAGTCATGATTACGAACAGCCTGTGAAGGGTCGGCTCATGGGTAATGACTATATCAATGGACACAATATAATCTACAGTGAAGAGAGTGCAACTACAAGTCTATAGTGGAGTGACTTGTAGTTAATGAATATTGATTAACCAGATCAAAGAGTTTGATCAGTTAATCTCACATCATTGGAGCTCATGAATTGTAGGTCCATTAGATCCCTCCGTTGGATCAACATGGTAATATTGAGGGTATAAAGTTAGGAATGAAATTGAAGTGATTACGAACAACCTGTGAAGGGTCGGCTCATGGGTAATGACTATATCAATGGACACAATATAATCTACAGTGAGAAGAGTGCAGCTACAAGTCTATAGTGGAGTGACTTGTAGTTAATGAATATTGATTAACTGGATCAAAGAGTTTGATCAGTTAATCTCACATCATTGGAGCTCATGAACTGTAGGTCCATTAGATCCCTCCGTTGGCTCAACATGGTAATATTGAGGGTATAAAGTTAGGAATGAATTGAAGTGTTCAGTTTCATATATGAGGTGTTATATCAGTTATATGTGATATAATTGATATAATATATAGTTTTAATGTGAATTAGATTCACATATTAACTACATACTAATGAGAGAATGAAGAAGGGATATGATGGTAATTTCCATCCTATTTCCCTATAAATAGTTGCATGAGATGCAATTTTGGAACCAATCTTTGGAAATCCTAGATTATCATATAATTGTGTTGTTGGAAAAGTTCCACACACAACTTCTCTCACAACATCCACATCTCATCCTAAAAAGAACCCACCTTCCTCCCTCACCTAGAGAACAACGGAGAAGATCTAGTGGTGTATCTTCACATGTTCGGGTTCGAGTTGCTGAGATCGTGATCGTGGGAGATGAAGCACGTGAAGAAAGAGTTCTTCAAAGGTAATCATCTTGTTGTCCTATGTAGAATTATATGCTTAATCGGTTTTATATTGTTCTTGAGTGAAATCCGTGAAACAAATTAAGAACACGCGATTCACAATTGCTTCCGCTGCGGGATTCGATCCCTTCAAGGAGTATATCCAGCTAGACACTTCCAACTAGGCTCCAACTCACTGTAACGTGGTATTTGCTAGAATAAGTTGTCAAAGATACAACAAATCTCCAACTTCGCACGTTATTACTTTTTTTTAGTTGTCAATTGTTAATAAGATGGACTGACAGTATAGTGCTACTCTTTAACAAAGTTGAAAGTATTTAGGCAGCTCTCAAACTTTTTAGATGGAAGAACCTTTGTTAGCATATCTGCAACATTCTTCTATGTATAAATTTTTCTAGACATATCTTACCAGAAGACAACACATCACGAATAAAATGAAACTTTACATCAATATGTTTTGTCTTGTCTGAAGGGATTGAATCTCGCAGCGAAAGCGATGTGAATTGCCTTGTTCCGTTGTGTTATAAGAATTAGACTAAAAATCATACATATATCTCATGCATAATCTAGGTTAAGCATATAAGGGGAAGGAAAAACAGAAAATACCTTTTGAAGAACACCTTCTTCTTGTAATGCATCTCCCGTAATCTTCCTCGTTCTCAATGATCTCCTAATCTCGAACAAAGCCATGAACCAGACACCTCCACTAGAGTAACAAGGTTTCTCTTTTGGATGAGGGAGGAATGTAGGTTCCTTATGGGTAAAGGGAGTAGAGGGAGTTTTGAGAGAGAGGTGTGAGTGTTTTGGAAACTCAAATCCAAAAAATGACATTCATTCCCCCAAAGTGCTTCACAAAGTACTTATTATATATAATATAATGTATCATATACCTTATTATGAAAATCATATTTGCATAATATGGAATTAAATTGAATCAAATTCAATTTTACACATCTCTCATATTAATTTCTCCAATTATGCTATAATTCCATAATTAGGCATTAGTATAGTTTAATATGAATCTCATTCACATTAAACTATATATTATATCAATTATATCACATATGATTGACATACATATCCTTTATATGAATTTGAACACTTCAAATTCATTTCAAACTTTATACCCTCATTAATTCCATAATTGAGGCAACCGAGGGACCTAATGGACCTACAGATCATGAGCTCCAATGATGCGAGATTAACTGATCAAACTCTTTGATCCCGTTAATCAACCTTCATTAACTACGAGTCACTCCACTATAGACTCGTAGTTGCACTCTCCTCACTGTAGGATAAGTTGTGTTCATCGATATAACCAATACCCATGAGTCAATCTTTCATAGGTCGTTCTAGTCACAACTGGGTCAAATTACAGTTTGACCCCTATGACTACCTCTTACACCTTAAGTACCACTGATCCTTTAATCAATAACTTATTTATGGTCCTCCCATAAACAACGTCCCTCTTGGGTCAGTGAGAGGGTGGGGCCCCGTTGTTCAAGACTTGGAGTCAACCCTTAAGGAAACAACTTGAAAGGATTGGAATACCTGCAGCGGAAGACGTTGTGAAACTCGTTGTTTCGTTGTGCAATTCATTTCTTAAAATTGAATTAAACTACTTTAATTCTAGGCTAAACATGCATAATAGCAAGAGAAAACAGTATGTAAAGATCTACTAACCTCTTGAAGAACTCTTCTTCAACGATTTCTCCTTCTCGATCTCGATCCCTCTCGAACCAACGATCTCTACGAACTCGATCCTCGAACCGAACAACAAGACACTTCCAAAGGGTCTTCTGAGTTGTTCTCGGGAGGTTGAGGGAGAGTTGTGGGACTCTCTTTGGTGGTGGGCTTTGAGAGAAATCTAGAGGAATTGACAGAGAACTTTTGAGAGAGAATTACACTTGCCTTGGGTGAAAAACCAAAAAATGGCAAAGTGTCTCCCCAAAGGCTTCTTGCAAGCCCTTTATATGTTGGTGTGTGGTAGAGTTAAAACCTTCACCAAATCACCATTTTACCACAACCATATGATATGCAAATCATATTTGCATACCACATAATATAAGGTATCTCATACCTTATTATACAAATCTCATTTGCATAATTATGGAATTTTAAATTGAATCAAATTCAATTTAATTTTTCTCAATTCAATTTTCCTCTTAGCACTAATTAATCAATTAGGCTATACTATAGTTTATTATGAATCTCATTCACATCAAACTATATATTATGTCATCTATATCTCATATAAATGACATAAATACCCAAATAATGAATTTGAACACTTAAAATTCACACCAAACTGTAAACCCTCAATTTGTTCAATTTGAGCCAACAGAGGGACTTAATAAACCTACACGTGACGAGCTCCAATGATCCGAGACTAACCTGTCAAACTCTTTGACTCGGTTATTCAACAGTCATTAGCTACGGTAACACTCCACTAAAGCCCGTAGCTGCACTCTCATCACTGTAGGATAAGTTGTATCCATCGAAATAACCAATACCCATGAGTCGACTCTTCACAGGTCTTTTGTAGACAATGCTGGGTCAAATTACCATTTTACCCCTGTGTCTACCTCTTGCTCCTTAAGTCTCATTGCTCCTCTAATGAACAACTACGTTGCATGGTCCAACCATAAACAACAACGCTCTCAGGCCAATGAGAGAGTGGGGCCCCGTTGTTCAAGCCCTAGAGACAGTACTTAAGGGAATAACCCCTCTAGTTTCCCTAAGTCAGGAACGGGTGAATTGCTTTTTGCGTAGTCAAGTTCCCAGCTCCCCACGTGGTCATGTCCCTGAGAAGATAGGCATATTGGGTGAGCAACAGTGGCCACCCTCACCTGTACTAGTCAAAGGACAACCCCTGCAAACAGGAGTCCGTAACACGCTCAAGATTAAGGCCGAGCCACTAATGGTCATGTACAAAGTTATTAGCCCTATACTGTTAACGGTGTTACATCAGTAAGTCTAATAATCTACGGTCCGGTCTTGTACAATCTCATTGCATAGGATGCCCATACTCGCATGTATACCACATGAACGAGTCGGATCACCTCATTTGTATCTAATACAAAGCGGGTCGCATCCACAGTGTATCTAGGATTAGGTCTCCAACCCTATCCATATACTGTAGACCGTTCGGGTCATTAACTCAAACGTGATCCTCCCTGTGTGTCCACTACACACCGTTCAAGTTCTTAGTTCTCTCATAATTCAATGACCCTGGAGCTTAGTTTATTGGATTAAGTTTATGAAATATACGAGACACAAAGTTCAAATAAATAACTCTTATTTATTTACAACTTGAAAAAATTACAAACTACACGAGATGAGGACATATATCCCAACAAACTCCCACTTGGACTAAGCTAGTGAAGTACATGATACATTTCTCAAATGTACAGTAAAATAATAAAATAAAATAATACAATAAACTAGGGCATTGAATACCCCTTTACAATACTCCCACTTGCTCTAGTCAGGAAGCACTCGAAGACCTAGACTCTCTAGGTGGCCTTCAAACACCTTAGCCGTGAGGGCCTTTGTAAATGGATCAACAACGTTGTGCTCCGAAGCTATCTACGTGACTGTCACGTCTCCACGGTGCACAATCTCCCGTATCAGGTGATACTTACGCTTTATGTGCTTGCCCCTTTTATGACTCTGAGATTCTCTCGAGTTGGCTACTACACCACCGTTGTTACAAAACAGGGTCACTGACATGTTCATATTTGGAACAACTTCCAAATCTAGCATGAACTTCCTGAGCCAAACAGTTTGTAAACTCTAAACTCTATTTTCTTTTATCATTTTGCACTCGTACATGATGTTTTGAAATATGCAAAATGATATAGTTTTCACTAAAGGATGACGTGATCGGAGTTGGGAATCTATTGAATTGGGAGCTACAATGTGTTAAAAGTTTCATAAGGAGATAGGTAAGCCATTGAAATAAGCATATTAAAAGTTGAATTGAAGTAAGTTAAAAGCATTAGCAAATTGGGGAAATTTTAGATGCAATATGTATTGAATGAAAGATTTTATACCTCACAAACTTAGGATAAGTTGGCTAAATGCTTATGGTTTATTTACTTACTTATTTTGGTGTTTTAAAAAAGATATTGTGATGTAAACATGGTAGTAGGAGCTGGCCAAAGGAGGTGAAGCCTCGAAGTTAAATTATCAAGTAGGTGCTGTCAAATTTTTAGAAAAACAGCAAGTTGCTGGAAAATGGGTCATCTTCAAACGGCCATATCTCTTAGTTTACTGAACCAAATTCGATGATTTTTAAGTCAAAATTTCAGAAATGGAGTGTAGAATATGAAACAGGTTGGAGTTTCTGAAAATACGAAGCGGAAGAAAGAGAAAAGTGCAGAAAACTGAGAGGCGTTCACAGTTCTCGGGTAGCAGAGCAGTGTGAGGAGATCAGTCTCTTTTGAGCTCTTGAGGAGGAATTAGAAGCTGAAATTTTGAGGTAAGTAAGCTAAGATGTTATACTTAAGGTTTATCAAAAGAGATTGGGTGGTTGTTTTGATAAATTTGGAGGAACCCAAGCTGAAAATTGAACCTGAAATTTTAGGTGTAGGAAAATAAAACTGGTAGCAAGAAATTGAAGGAGATGTGCTTCCATTTCTACATACCTTTCAACCAAGTGTGTATGGTTATTGTGAATTGAGTTATGAGACTGAATTAGATATGTTTTTAAGGTGCATAAGGAAAGGAATTAATGTTATTAATTTCATTTTCAGAGCAAACGGAGATAGGAATAGCTTAGAATCCTTGGAACCCTTTTGGTGATTGTGAGTGACTCTATTTTAGAACTATTCTTAACCTTTGTTTTTCTTTAAAAGCATAAATGTTGATCATTGAATCATGCTTGAATTAATTTTGTATAGTTTAATGGAGTTTTTGACAAAATGTTCTTTAGGAAACTTAAGCATGTTTTGAATTAGTGGGTAACTATATATTCAAGTATGGAAACTAGTTATGGAAGTATGATTTCCTTTAGAGAATGTCTTGTGTAAGTTCACTTGGAAACATGTTTAGGAAAGTAATATGCAAATTTTGAGAAATTGTTGTACGTGTTTTGAAAACATGATTTTCATGGTAAACAAAGTATGCCCATGTATGTTGTTAACCCCTAGTACTGAAGGACATTGAGAAGGTACTTGGGAGGGAAGAATCGAGTTTTCCCGATACTGAAGGGTAATGAGAAGGTATTCGGGTAGTAAATGGTCTTATCCTAATACTGAAGGACATAGAGAAAGTATTAGGAAAAACCAAAGTGGCCAATGGCATTCCACGTGCACGTGAGAGAGGTATGAACGTTGTTGGTATAAAGATAACTCTACCACCGTTAAGGTTCGAAAGCGGTATCATGCCATTAGTTTTATTGTTATGAGCTTCTACGCTATGGATCTGTTTGTTCTTCATTATAACACTACATTAAGAGTTTTTATGTTATACATAAGTGGTGACTTAAACCTGCAAATTGATAGCATGACTTGATTACGTTTACAATCAAATGTTAAGTTATTTTCTACTTATAGCATGCCCATTATTATGCTTCACTTTTGAGCTTATAATGTTCTAAAAATAGACACTCACTGGCCTTCTCAGCTCACGTATTTATTATGTTTACTCTTCCCAGGTAGTAGACGAGTTCCTGGTGCTTAGCCTTGACAAAACCTGTTTGCCACCACGTCGTTTTAACTCCTTGAATATACACTTTCTTATGTATATAGTTTGAAGTGAAAACATATTAGTTGGGTTGTAATAAACTTGAAGGCTTTATGACTAGCTAAACAACATAGTACTGGAAGTGAATGTGTCGTGCTTATATGTGTATTCAATGTTCAATCTTGCTTGTTCAAACATGTTGTGTTGCGTTTAATTTTAGGTTAAGTCTTGGGTTAGTCAGGGAGAGCCAGTAAGAGAGTTGGTTATCTCTGTCTTTGCATCTCTTCCTAGGTTAAGCAAGTAAGCTGGGAGGGGGTGTGACACAGCTTCCTTTGCAGCTTCACAAGCCGCAACATATTCAGCTTCTATCGTGGAATCAGCGATGCATCCCTGTTGGATGCTTCGCCCCACTACAGCTCCTCCATTCAGAATGAAGGCTGACCCCAAAGTGGATTTCCTAGAATCCTTATCGGTCTGAAAGTCAGAATCTGTGTATCCCGTAAGGATCAAATCCCCACTCCCATACACAAGGTTGTAGTTCCTCGTTCTCCTAAGATACTTGAGGATTGCCTTTACGATTGTCCAATGATCTAATCCTAGATTGGATTGATACCTACTGACAATCTCAACTGCATAACAAATGTCGAGCCTGGTACACAACATGACATATATCAGGCTCCCTACATCTGAAGCATAGGGGATAGGTCTCATATCCTCAACCTATTGAGGAGTCTTAGGACATTGATCTTTAGACAGGTAAACCCCATGCCTGAAAGGCAGCAAGCCCTTCTTGGAGTTCTGCATCTTATACCTAAACAACATCTTGTCAATGTAAGATGTCAGAGACATGGCTAGTGTTCTGTTCTTCCGGTTCCAGACTATCTGGATACCTAGAACATATTGTGCCTCTCCCAAATCTTTCATTTGAAATTGCGAAGCCAGCCATTCCTTAATGTCAGTAAGAAATCCTACCTCATTCCTAATGAGAAGGATATCATCCACATACAATATTAGAAACGCGACAGTATTGTTAACGACTTTCTTGTAGACACAAGGCTCGTCAACATTTTGATCAAAGCCATAAGATTTGATCGCCTCATCAAGCCTTATATTCCAAGACCTCAAGCCTTGTTTCAGTCCATAAATAGACCTTTGAAGCCGACAAACCTTTTGCTCTTGGCCTTGGGCAATGAACCCCTTGGTTTGGTCCATGTAGATTGTCTCGTCAAGGTTGTCATTCAGAAAGGCGGTCTTGACATCCATCTCCCATACCTCATAGTCATAATATGCGACAATGGCCAGAAGGATTCTAATCGACTTTACCATGACAACAGGTGAAAAGGTTTCCTCATAGTCAACCCCTTCCACATAGGTAAAACCCTTTGCCACTAGTCGAGCTTTGAAGGTCTGCACCTTCCCATCTATGCCACGTTTACGCTTGAAGATCCATTTGCAACCAATAGGTTTAACCCCATCCGGTTGATCCACAAGCTCCCAGACGAAATTGAAGTACATCGACTCCATTTCCTAGTCCATAGCTTTAATCCATTCGTCTTTGTCAACATCAGTCATTGCCTGATCATAGGTCAATGGATCCTCACAGTCATCATCAGGGGTGATGACTTGGGTTTCAGCTAAACCCATGTAATGTTCAGGCTGTCTCATAGCCCTTCCACTACGTTGAGACATTTCCAACTCTTGGGAACGGACTTGACTAGGCGAGCTAGGATCAACAACACTTGTTTACGTACCAGCCCCATTAGCAACTCTTGCTAATGAACTGCCCAATTCATTCAACACAATCTTACTCCTTTAAAAGTGATCCCTGATGTGGTCTTCCTCAAGAAAAGTGGCGTTTGTCGACACAAGCACCCTATTATCCTTAGGATCGTAAAAGAAACCACCCCTAGTCTCTTTTGGGTAACCTACAAAGAGGCACAACTTTGAACGGGGTTTAAACTTTTTTTGAGTTTGACACCAACACATGGGACGAGCATCCCCAAATTCTGAAATGACGTAAACTAGTTTTACGACCATGCCAGAGTTCGAAAGGTGTTTCACAAACAATTTTCGACGGAATGATGTTCAAAATGTAAACCGCAGTCTCCACTGCGTAACCTAAAAAGAATCTGGGAGACGAGCATAGCTCATTATCGACCAAACCATGACCAACAAGGTTCTGTTTCTCCTCTCCGATACACCATTCTGCTGTGGCATACCAGGTGTTGAGAGTTGGGACGTAATTCCATGTTCTATCATATAGTCTTGGAATTCAGTGTCCATATACTCTCCACCTCGATCCAATCGAAGTGTTTTTATAGTTTTACCTAACAGGTTCTCAACCTCAGTCTTGAACTCCTTGAACTTTTCAAGTGTTTCAGATTTCCTATGCATTAGGTAAATGTACCCAAACCTCGAATAGTCATTTATAAAAGATACGAAGTATTCGTAACCACCTCGTGTTTTAGCATTCATCGGACCACAGAGGTCAGAATGTATAAGCTCAAGGGGCTCCTTGGCTCTAAATCTTTTTCCACTAAAAGGACGTTTGGTCATTTTGCCTTCAAGGCTTGACTCACACACCGGTAAAGAGTTTTCTTCCAACTCGCTTAGAAGTCCATTCGTCACTAGTCTCTCAATCCTATTGAGATTAATGTGGCCTAACCGTAGATGCCAAAGATGGACACTTTCTTTTGGAGAAACTTTTAATCTCTTAGTTCAGCGTTTCAATTTGTTTTAAACAATTCGGTGTTCAAAACACTTTTGGTCGAATTAGGGTTCAAACCATACAAATTGCTCTCAAGCGAAGCAGAACAAATCAAATTTCCATTTCGAGAAATAAACGCTTTATTACTCTTGAAAGAAATGGAAATATTTTGTTCTAATAGGCAGGAAATGGAAACTAGGTTTCTCGTAAACCCATGAACTATGTACAAATTATCCATAAGTACATCCCGCCAAAGAATAGCTTCACCGTGCCTATTGCTGCAGCTGAGACAACTTCTACAGATCCAACCCTGAGTGTTATCTCACCCTCTTGCAACCGCTGCCAGGAACTTAATCCTTGAAAGAAGAGCAAACATGGTTAGTGGCGCATGAATCCAATATCCAGACAGAGTCATTACTCTCCACTAAACAAGTTTTTGTGACAAGTAAATCACATTTACCTGTCATCTTCTTTTCATCAAGGAACTTGGGACAACTCCTTTTCAGGTGTCCGTCCTCGTTGCAGTAGAAACACTTTCTGGCAAAATCCTTGATTTCTTTGCCCTTTAGGGCGACAACGCGATCAACCTTAACCTTCTTCAACCTCTCCTTCTTCCCTTTCGGGCCTGAAGAATCTACAAACTTTGTCCCAGAGGTCATACCCCTGTGAAAAGGTCTAAAGGAAACACTTTCCTCAACTTCCTGTCCCCTGGTTTGCGCCAAGGACTTGAAGGTTTGTAGATCATTGAATAGGATTGTTGAACCGTGCACCTGAGGTCCTTCTAAGTGAGTGCGAACTCTTGGTCGTCATTTATAAAAATCGTGTCTATATTATTTTTCCACGAAAAAATATCACCGACTAACTTATCGGAAGCTAAAGGAGCGCTAAAAGCGTTTGTCATTATGTTGCTGAAAAATGAAAAACTTTGTATTAGTCTCGCAAAAAACTTTTGAAAATCCAATCAGGTTTTAGAAAATTTTTATTCTATGATCCCTAGGTCATTTAAAAATTGCAATGATATCCTAAAGGTTTAGAATGACCCCCACCGTAGGGTAGACAAAGCCACTCCTCCTCTAGGACGAGACTTTCTCGACCAGGCCCTAATACCAGAATAACTCTTATTCCATTAGGCATCCAGTTACCATTTTTTGGTCTGAATCCATTAACTCTTAATGAATCCTGTGAGTGTCACCCTCAATCTTTAAATTTCCAAGTAACCGTCCAAACAATAGCCGTCGTAGGGAGGACTAAGAAGGAAAATCAACAAGGAAATCATATCCCTTTCGGGAATTCACGGTGTTCCGACTCCCATGATCAAGGCCCTCCGTAGGGATTGTTTGGTCCAGGCCAAACTAGCAGGCGGATCATAGGTGTCTCACGATGTGAATCGAAAGAAGAGACCGTGGGTCCTGTTTTCACAGATCCCGCTCCCACTCACTATAAGTACTCTCTTCATTCACGTTGATATTGACCCATACAAATGCCACCCGTAGGGAGACACTCCCATTTGCGCCACGAGGCCGAGCATGGATCTCACGGTGCAAATTTTAACGAAGATTTGTGGATGGAAAATTAAATGTATCTCATACACTTTATTTCCTCCCACTCAGTACTTTAAAATATTCGGGATTGACCTAGATAAACCGGCTAAAATTTATCTAAGTCTACCAATATAACTCTTATATTGGATTAGCCTAAGTCTATAATCACATTATTTACTTAGGTCTGTGTGAGTAAATTAATTAACTCTTAATTAACGGCACTCACGAGAATATAACCTAAGAATCTCTGGACCGAATTCACTCCCTGGTCGGTTTCCAGGTAGGGGTGTTCCGCAAGCGTCAACTTAAAAACTCCAGCCTTAGACAAAACCTTCCTTAGACAGAGTTACTTATCAGTCTCCATTCAAAGGTCATATTTTGATTTCCTAATTCTAATCTTATTAGAACTAGAAAACCTAAGTCTAATTATTCAAGTTCTAAACAATTTAAAACTAATAATTAACATAGGTTACATGCATTTCTATGTTATAGTGTTTGATCATTCATCACATGAATAATACTATACTATAACATACATTTATCACATGAATTAAATGCATGAGCATGCTTATTTAAAAAAAATATAACACTTATATTTTAAATAAATTAAATCATACAAACATTATATTATAACTCTTATAATATAAACCTATCATGCATACTATATATTATAACACCTTATAATATAAATATGATGCATGAAATGTTTAACATAAGGTGGGATTTTAAATCTATATGACATACTCTATGCACATAGAAAATAATATTTCATACATCTCATGCATAAAATAATAAATAGCATTATTGGACCGATTTTTGGCACCCTAGGGACATAAAATTAAATTAATTAAAATTAATATAACATTTATATTAATATTAATTAAAATAATTAAATAAATACATTTATAAAATAAATTTTACAAGAAAATAAAATTAGAAAAATTAAAAAAATCGGCAGTTGCGTCAAGCCAGACTCGAACCGTTGCCCCATGATGCCACTCCCGCATGTTTCTCGCGCACCATGCTTCACTACGCTGCAGCGTTGCAACGCTGTAGTGTACAACGTCACGCCTAGCGTTCTCAACGCTACCCCTAGCGTTGCAACACTGCACTGCAGCACCCTCTCCAATAGCATGGATGGTGTCGCAACGCTGAAGAACAGCGTCGCAACGCTGATGAAATTCCAGCAAACCTCCTTCATTGTCTTTCACCAAAAACGCCCTTTTTCTCCGTTTCTTCACGACAACTCTTGCCACGAACGACACAGACTTACAGACTCGATTTACATTAAAAAATGCCCAAAACAACGGGCCCTTACATTGGTCTCATCAACTTTAATGTAAATCTAAACTAGTGCCAAAAATCGAAAACATCCAAAATTGCAAACCATTAACATTCATCTCATGAAAATTAATGCTACCCACCTAATTTTAAGAATCCACAGAAAACACAACGAAGAGCAACGATTGGCTCTGATACCAATTGAAGGGATTGGGAATTCCCGCAGCGGAAGGCGTTGTGAAACGTCGTTGATCCGTTGTGTAATTCTATCTTAAAATTGAACTAAACAACTTTAATTTTAGGCTAAACATGCATAAAAGAAGAAGAAAACAGTAAGGTTACACGGTAAATACTTGTTGAAGAACACTTCTTCAATGCTTTCCGCCTCCGGTCACGATCTCTCTCGAACGGACGAACTCCTCGAACACGAACCTCGATCCGAACAGTAAGACACCTCCACAGGGTCTTCTCGATTGTTCTCAGGAGGTTGAGGGAGAGTATGTGGGATTCTCTTTGGATTTTTGGTGAGGAGAAATCTTAGAGAAATGAGAGAGAATTTTAGAGAGAAACCTTGCTCTATTTGGATCAAAATCCAAAAAATGGCAAGAAGCCTTATGAGATGCCTTTGAATGCATCCTTTTATAATGGTGTGTGGTGGAGTTAAAATCTCCACCAATTCACCATTTTACCACAACTATATGATACACAAATCATAGTTACATATCATATAATATAAGGTATCTCATACCTTATGATACAAATCTCATTTGCATAAATGTGGAATTTTAAATTGAATCACATTCAATTTAATTTTCTATCAATTCAATTTCTCCAATTAGCACTAATTAATCAATTAGGCTATACTATAGTTTATTATGAATCTCATTCACATCAAACTATATATTATGTCATCTATATCTCATATAAATGACATAAATACCCAAATAATGAATTTGAACACTTCAAATTAACACCAAACTGTAAACCCTCAATTTGTCCAATTTGAGCCAACCGAGGAACCTAATGGACCTACACGTGACGAGCTCCAATGATCCGAGACTAACCTGTCAAACTCTTTGACCTGATTATTCAATATTCATTAGCTACGGTAACACTCCACTAAATCCCATAGCTGCACTCTCATCACTTTAGGACGAGTTATGTCCATCGATATAACAATACCCATGAGTCGACCCTTCACAGATTGTTCGTAGAATCTGTTGGGTCAAATTATCGTTTTACCCCTGTGTCTACCTCTTGCTCCTTAAGTCCCACTGCTGCTCTAATGAACAACTACGTTGTATGGTCCAACCATAAACAATAACCCTCTCAGGTTAATGAGAGAGTGGGGCCCCTTTGTTCAAGCCCTCGAGACAGTACTTAAGGGAACAACCCCTCTAGTTTCCCTAAGTCAGGAACGAGTGAATTTCTTCTTGCGTAGTCAAGTTCCCAGCTCCCCACGTGGTCCTGTCCCTAAGAAGATAACCATATTGGGCGAGCAACAGTGGTCACCCTCACCCGTACTAGTCAAAGGACAGACCCCCCGTAGACAGGAGTCTATAACACGCTCAGGATTAAGGTCGAGTCACTAATGGTCATCTACAAAGTTATTAGGCCTATACTGTTAACGGTATTACACCAGTAAGTCTAATAATCCACGGTCCAGTCTTGTACAATCACATTACACAGGATGCCCCCATTCGCATGTCAACCACATGAACGAGTCAGATCACCTCGTTTGTATCTAATACAAAGCGGGCCGCATCCACAGTGTATCTAGGACTAGGTCTCCAACTCTATCCATATACTGTAGACCGTTCGGGTCATTAACTCGAACGTGATCCTCCCTGTGTGTCCACTACACACCGTTCAAGTTCTTAGTTCTCTCATAATTCAATGACCCTGGAACTTAGTTTATTGGATTAAGTTTATGAAATATGCGAGACACAAAGTTCAAATAAATAACTCTTATTTATTTACAACTTGAAAAAAATTACAAACTACATGAGATGAGGACATACATCCCAACATCAAATTCACACCAAACTGTAAACCCTTAATTTGTCCAATTTTAGCCAACCGAGGGACTTAATGGACCTAAAGATGACGAGCTTCAATGATCCAAGATTAACCTGTCAAAGTCTTTGACCCGGTTATTCAACATTCATTAGCTACGGTAACACTCCACTAAAGCCCATAGCTGCACTCCCATCATTGTAGGACAAGTTGTGTCCATCGATATAACCAATGCCCATGAGTCGACCCTTCACAGGTTATTCATAGCCACAGCTAGGTCAAATTATCGTTTTACCCCTGTGTCTACCTCTTGCTCCTTAAGTCTCACTGCTCCTCTAATGAACAACTATGTTGCATGGTTCAACCATAAACAACAACCCTCTTGGGCCAGTGAGAGGATGGGGCCTCGTTGTTCAAGACCTAGGGACAACACTTAAGGGAATAACACCTCTAGTTTCCCTAATTCGGGAACGAGTGAATTCCATCTTGCGTATTCAAGTTTCCAGTGTTGGGATGTATGTCCTAATCTCGTTTTGTTTGTAATTTACCATTTGAAATTAATAAGAGTTATTTATTTCATCACTTTGTGTCTCGCAAATTTTACAAACTTTCTCCAATAAACTAAGCTCCAGGGTCATTGAATATATGAGAGAATGGGAACTTGAAAGGTGTGTAGTGGACACACGGGGAGGATCACGTTCGAGTTAAAGATATGAACGGTCTACAATATATAGATAGGGTTGGAGACCTAATCCTGGATACGCTGTGGATACTGCCCGCTTTGTATTAGATACAACGAGGTGATCTGACTCGTTCATGTGGTTGACATGCGAGTGGGGTCATCCTGTGCAATGAGATTGTACAAGACCGGACGGTGAATTATTAGACCTACTAATGTAACACCGTTAACAGTATGAGACTAATAACTTCGTAGATAACCATTAGTGACTCGACCTGAATCCTGAGCGTGTTACAAACTCCTGTCTGCGTGGGTCTTTCATTTGACTAGTACGGGTGAGGGTGGTCACAGTTACTCACTCAATATGCCTATCTTCTCAGGGGCAGGGCCAAGTAGGGAGCTGTGAACTTAACTACGCGAGATGGAATTCACTCGTTCCAACCTTTAGGGAAACTAAAGGGGTTGTTCCCTTAAGTGCTGTTCCAGGGCTTGGACAACGGGTGCCCACCCTCTCACTGGCCCAAGAGCGGTGTTGTGTATGGTTGGAACATTACAACGTTGTTGTTCATTAGAGGAGCAGTGGGGACTTAAGGAGCAAGAAGTCGACACAGGGGTAAAACGGTAATTTGACCCAACAGTGTTTACGTCTAATCTGTGAAGGGTCGACTCATGGGCATTGGTTATATCAGTGGACACAACTTGTCTTACACTGACGGGAGTGCAGGTACGGGCTTTCGTGGAGTGTTTCCGTAGCTAATGAATATTGATTAACCGGGTCGAAAAGTTTGACAGGTTTGTCTTGGATCATTGGAGCTCGTCACTGTAGGTCCATAAGGTCCCTCGGTTGTCTCAAACTTGATTAATACAAGATTTACAGTTTTGGTGTGAATTTGAAGTGTTCAAATTTACTAGAGGTTAATTATATCATTTATATGAGATATGAATGAAATATTATATAGTTTAATGTGAATGAGATTCATAATAAACTATAGGTTAGCCTAATGGTTGAATTAGGGCTAATTTGGAGAAATTAGATTGAGAGAAATTAAATTGAATGTGATTCAATTTAAAAATCCACGATTATACAAATGTGATTTGTAAAATGAGATATGAGATATCTTATTATATGTGGTTATGCAAATATGATTTGCATAACCTATGGTTGTAGTAAAATGGTAAATAGGTGGAGATTTCAACTACACCTATCACCATTATATAAACCCTTTGCAAGAAGGATTTCATAAGGCTTTGTTTTTCATTTTTTGGATTTCACACTAAAGAAACAAAATTCTCTCTCAAAATTCTCTCTCAATCTCTAATCCCTTCTCACCAAAAGAGACCCATTTCTCTCCTTCTACCTAACGTAGAACAACTGAGAAATCGAGTGGAAGTGTTCGGTTTTCATTGTTCGAGGAGATCGAGGACGTTGAGATCGTGATCACGAAGCGTTCGTGAATAGGAGAAGGAAAGCTTGAAGAAGTGTTCTTCAACAAGTAAGTAGAGTATTTCTCTTGCTGTTTTTATTCTTAATTTGCATGTTTAATCTAGTTTCTATGTGATAGAAATAGTTTTAAAAAAATTAATTTTACAACGATACCACGACGATTCAATCGTCCTTCCGCAACACGAGATTTTATTCCCTTTAATTGATATTAGAGCCAATCGTTGGCTTCTCGTTGTGCATTTGTTTTCTTAAAATTAGGTAGGTAAATGCTTTAATTCATGTGATGAATTGTGGTTTTGCAAAATGGATGTTTTAGTTTTTGGCACTTTGTTTTAGATTTACATTAATGTTGATGAGATCATTGTAAGGGCCCGGTGTTTTGGGCATTTTTAATGTAAATCGAGTTTGTAAGTCCGTGTCGTTCGTGGCATGAGATGCTGTGAAGAAATTGGAACGAAAACGGATGAGAAACGACGAAGAACAACAAGAGTAGCTTGTTGTTCTGTCGACGACGTTGAGACGTTGTTCTTCGGCGTCTCAACGCTGTCATCGCGGGAGCAAGGCGCGCTGCAGGCTGCGTTACTGCGTAACGCCATCGGTGTTGGGAACATCGGTGTGACGACGCTGTATTTGCATGCATTAGTGGGCAGTTCGCGAGGCGTGCGTGCGAATTCGTGGGGGTGAACATTTCTACTTCGTGGGCAGTTTTTAAGACTTTATTTTATTTAATTTTTTTTTGTAAATTGTAATAATTTATTTTATTTAATTAAATTTATTAATTAATATTAATATAATTGTTATATTAATGTTAATTGATTTATTTAATTGCCCCTAAGTGCTAAAATCGGTCTAATTTTTGCTATTTAATTATTTTATGCATGAGATGTATGATTTAATTATTTCTATGTGCATAATGCATGTCATATAGATTTAAAATTCTACCTTAGGTTAAACATTTCATGCATCATTTTATATTATAAATGTTATAATATATAGTATTCATGATAGGTTATATTATAAGTGTTATAATATAATTCAAAGCATGTTTTAATTTATTTAATATAAGAGTTATATTTCTATATTAAAAGCATGCTCATGCATTTAATTTCATGTGATGAATATTTGTTATAGTCTATAGTTATTCATGTGATGAATGATCAAGCATTATAACATAGAAATGCATGTAACCTAAGTTAATTATTAGTTTTAAAATGTTTAGAACTTGAATAATTAGACTTAGGTTTTCTAGTTCTAATAAGATTAGAATTAGGAAATCAAATATGACATTTGAATGATGACTGATAAGTAACTCTGTCTAAGGAAGATTTTGTCTAAGGTTGGGGTATTTAAGTTGACGCTTGCGGAACACCCCTACCTGGAAACCGACCTGAGAGTAAATTCAGTCCAAAGATTCTTAGGTTATATTATCGTGAGTGACGTTAATTAAAAGTTAATTAATTTACTCACATAGACCTAAGTTAATAGTGTGATTATAAACTTAGGTTAATTCAATATAAGAGTTATATTGGTAAACTTAGGTAAATTTTAGCCAGTTTATCTAGGTCAATCCCAAACAATATAAAGTGCTGAGTGGGAGGAAATAAAATGTATAAGATACATTTAATTTTCCGACCAAAAATCTCCGTTAAGTCCGCATCGTGAGATCCATACTCGGCCTCGTGGCGCAAATGAGCGTCCCCCTTCAAATGGTATTTGTATGGATCAATATCATAGTGGATGGAGAGAGTACTTATAGTGAGTGGGAGCGGGACCTATGAAAATGGGACCCACGGTCTCTTCTTTCGATTCACACCGTGAGACTCCTATGATCTGCCTGCTAGTTTGGCCTGGACCAGACAATCCTTTCGGAAGACCTTGATCATGGGAGTCGGAACACCGTGAATTCCCGAAAGTGATACAGTTTCCTTGTTGGTTTTCCTTCTTGGTTCACCCTTCAGTGGCTATTGTTTGGACGGATACTTGGAAACTTAAAGATTGAGGGTGACACTCACGAAGTTCATTAAGAGTTAATGGATTCGACTAAATAATGGTAACTGAAAGCCTAATGGAATAAGAGTTATTATGGGATTAGGGTCTGGTCGAGAAAGTCTCATACTAGAGGATGAGTGTTTCTGTTCACCCTTCGGTGGCGGTTAATCTAAACCTTTAGGATATCATTGCAAATTTAAATGACCTAAGGCTCATAGGATTAATTTTTGCTAAAACTTGATTGGATTTCAAAAAGTTTTTGCGAGACTGACACAAATTTTAATTTGATTTTTTCAGCAAAATGTCTAGCTCGATAATAGCTTTACTAGCTTCCGATAAACTAGTGGGAGATAACTTCCAAACGTGGAAGAACAATATTAACACGATACTTGTAACCGACGACCTTAAGTTCGTGCTAACTGAGGAGTGTCCTCAGTTGCCGAGCTCGATTGCGTCACGAAGTGTTCGTGATGCATACGATCGGTAGATCAGAGCCAATGAAAATGCCAAAGTCTACATAATTGTCATCTTGTCTGAAGTATTGGAAAAGAAGCATGAGCTGATGGTCACCGCTAAGGAGATCATGGAGTCTTTGCAAGACATGTTTGGACAACAGTCCTTTTAGGTCAGGCATGACTCGCTCAAACACGTCTTCAACGCCCGGATGAAAGAAGGGACACTGGTCCGTGAACATGTTCTGGACATGATGACCCACTTTAATCCGCCGGAGATGAACGAGGCTTCGATCGATGAGTCGAGCCAGGTCAGCTTCATCTTGGAGACTCTTTCGAAGAGTTTCCTTCAGTTTCGTAGCAACGCTATTATGAACAAGATTAGCTACACTCTGACCACCCTTCTCAGTGAGCTACAGAACTTCCAGTCCTTGATGAGGATCAGGACACCGGAAGCTGAGGTAAATGTTGCCTACAAGTCCTATCACAGGGGTTCGACCTCTGGGAAAAAATCTGTGGCTCATTCTTACCCGAAAGGGAAGAAGAAGAAGATGAAGAAGAGTAAAGTTGACTAAGCTGCCGCCCAAAATGGAAAAAAGGTCAAGAAAGTTGCAGAGAAAGGAAAGTGTTTCCACTGCAATAAGGATGGCCACTGGAAGCGAAACTGTCCCAAGTTTCTTGCCGACAGAAAGAATACAGGTAAATGTGGTTTACTAGTAACTGAAACATGTTTAGTGGAGAGTAGTGACTCTGCCTAGATATTGGATTCGAGCGCCACTAACCACATTTGTTCTTCTTTTCAGGGAATTAGTTATTGGCAGCAGCTGCGAGAGGGTGAGGTGACTCTACGGGTTGGATCCGGGGAGATTGTCTCTGCTACAACAATCGACAAAGTGAAGCTCTATTTCGGCAGGAATTACTTATTGTTAGACAATTTGTATATAGTACCACGGTTTACTAGAAATCTTGTTTCGATTTCCTGTCTTCTTGAACACTCTATTTCTTTAATTTTTTTTAGTAATAAAGCGTTTATTTGTAGAAATGGAAATTTCTTGTGTTCTGCTTCACTTAAGTCTAATTTGTATGTTTTGAAACAAAATTCGGTCAAAAGCGTTTTGAACACTAAATTATTTAAAACAGCAGAAACACGAACTAAAAGAGTAAAAGTTTCTCCAATAGAAAATGCCCATCTTTGGCATCTAAGGTTTGGCCACATTAATCTCAATAGGATTGAGAGACTAGTTAAGAGTGGACTTCTAAGCGAGTTGGAAGAAAACTCTTTACCGGTATGTGAGTCATGCCTCGAAGGCAAAATAACCAAACGTCCTTTTAGTGGAAAAGGATATAGAGGCAAAGAGCCCCTTGAGCTCATACATTCTGACCTTTGTGGTCCGATGAGTGTTAAAGCGCTACGAGATTACATATACTTTGTATCTTTTATAGATGTCTATTCAAGGTATGAGTATATTTACCTAATGCATAGGAAGTCTGAAACTCTTGAAAAGTTCAAGGACTACAAGACTGAGGTAGAGAACCTGTTAGGTAAAACGATAAAAATATTTCGATCGGATCGAGGTGGAGAGTATATGGACATGAATTTGAACTATATGATAGAACACTTTAATTACGCCCCAACTCTCAAAGACTGGTATGTCACAAGCATAATGGTGTATCGGAGAGGAGAAACAGAACCTTGTTGGACATGGTTCGATCGATGATGAGCTATGCTCGTCTCCCTAATTCTTTTTGGGGTTACGTAGTGAAGACTGCGGTCTGTATTTTGAACAATGTTCCGTCGAAGAGAGTTTGTGAAACACCTTTCGAACTCTAGAATGGGCGTAAAGGCAGCTTACACCATTTTAGAATTTTGAGATGCCCGACCCACGTGTTGGTGTCAAGCCCGAAGAAGTTGGAACCCATTCAAAATTTTGCCTATTGAATTTTAAAATCCACGATTATACAAATGTGATTTGTAAAATGAGATATGAGATATCTTATTATATGTGGTTATGCAAATATGATTTGCATAACCTATGATTGTGGTAAAATGGTAAATAGGTGGAGATTTCAACTCCACATATCACCATTATATAAACCATTTGCAAGAAGGATTTCATAAGGCTTCGTTTTTCATTTTTTGGATTTCACACCAAAGAAACAAAATTCTCTCTCAAAATCCTCTCTCAATCTCTCCTCCCTTCTCACCAAAAGAGACCCACTTCTCTCTTTCTACCTAACGTAGAACAATCGAGAAATCGAGTGGAAGTGTTCGATTTTCACTGTTCGAAGATGTTGAGATCGTGATCACGAAGCGTTCGTGAAGAGGAGAAGGAAAGCTTGAAGAAGTGTTCTTCAACAAGTAAGAAGTGTATTTCTCTTGTTGTTTTTTCTTCTTAATTTGCATGTTTAATCTAGTTTCTATGAGATAGAAATAGTTTGAAGAAAGTGAATTTCACAACGATACCACGACGATTCAATCGTCCTTCCGCTGCACGAGATTTCATTCCCTTCACCCAGCTCCCCACGTGGTCCTGTCCCTAAGAAGATAGACATATTGAGCAAGCAACTATGCCCACCCTCACTCGTACTAGTTAAAGGACAGACCCCCGCAGACAGGAGTCCATAACACGCTCAGGATTAAGGTCGAGTCATTAATGGTCATCTACGATTTATTAGTCCTATACTGTCAACGGTGTAACATCAATAAGTCTAATAATTCACGGTCCGGTGTTGTACAATCTCATTGCACAGGATGCTCCCACTCGCATGTCAAAAACATGAACGAGTTGGATCACCTCATTTGTATCTAATACAAAGCGGGTCACATCCACAACGTATCTAGGATTAAGTCTCCAACCCTATCCATAAACTGTAGACCGTTCGGGTCATTAACTCGAACGTGATCCTCTTGTGTCCACTACACACCGTTCAAGTTCTAGTTCACTTATAATACAATGACTCTAGAATATAGTTTATTGGATTAAGTTTATAAAATATGCGAGACACAAAGCATTGGAAAAATAACTCTTATTTATTTCAAATTTGAATATTACAAACTTACACGAGATTAGGACATACATCTCAACAAACTCCCACTTGAACTAAGCTAGTGGCGTACGTTATACATTTCTCAAATGTACAGTAATACAGTAAAGTAATAGAATAAACTAGGGCATTGAATACCCCTTACAATACTCTCACTTGCCCTAGTCAGGAAGCATTCGAAGACCTAGACTCTCTAAGTGACCCTCAAACACCTTAGTCGTGAGGGCCTTTGTAAATGGATCAACAACGTTGTGCTCCGACGCTATCTGCATGACTGTCACGTCTCTGCGGTGTACAATCTCTCGTATCAGGTGATACTTCCACTCAATATGCTTGCCCCTCTTATGACTATGAGGTTCTCTCGAGTTGGCTACTGCACCACTGTTGTCACAAAAAGGGTCACTGACAAGTTCATATTTGGAACAACTTCCAAATCCAGCATGAACTTCCTAAGCCAAACAACTTCCTTTGCAGCTTCACAAGCGGCAACATATTTGCCTTCCATCGTGGAATCAACGATGCATCTCTGCTTGATGCTTCACCACACTACAACTCCACCATTCAGAATGAACGTTGACCCCAAAGTGAATTTCCTAGAATCCTTATCGGCCTGAAAGTCAAGGTTTGTGTATCCCGTAAGGATCAAATCCCCACTTCCATTCAAAAGGTTATAGTTCCTCGTTCTCCTAAGATACTTGAGGATTGCCTTTACGGCTGTCCAGTGATCTAATCCTTGATTGGTTCGATACCTATTGACAATCCCAACTGCATAACAGATGTCGTGCCTAGTACACAACATGGCATACATGAGGCTCCCTACAGCTGAAGCATAGGAGATTCGTCTCATATCCTCAACGTGCAAATCACAATTTCATCACATGAAAATAAGGCTACCCACCTAATTTTAAGAAATTACAGAATGAACAACGAAGAGCAACGATTGACTCTGATACCAATTGAAGAGAATGGATTTTTCGTAGCGGAAGACGTTGTGAAACGTCGTTATTTCGTTATGTTTCGTTTATCTTAAAATCGAACATATCTCATACATCCTATGTTAAACATGCTTAAAATTGAGAAGAAAATAGTAGGTAATTGTTACTAACCTCTTGAAAAACACTTCTTTTGCATTTTCACCTCTGGTCATGATCTCTCTCGATCTAACGAACTGAACATCGAACCGAACAACAAGACACTTCCAAAGGGTCTTCTCAATTATTCTCGAGAGGTTGAGGGAGAGTTGTGAGACTCCCTTTGATTTTTTGTTTGGAGAGATTTCTAGAGAAATGAGATGGAGCTTTTGAGAGATAAGTCTTTCTCTTGGAAGCCAAAATCCAAAAAATAAACAAGTGTGTTATGAGATGAGTTTGAATGCATCTATTTATAATAGTGTGTGGTGGAGTTAAAACCTCCACCAATTCACCATTTTACTACAATCATATGATATGCAAATCATTTTTGCATATCATATAATATAAGGTATCTCATACCTTATTATACAAATCTCATTTGCATACTTGTGGAATTTTAAATTGAATCACATTCAATTAAATTTCTCTCAATTAAATTTCTCTATTTTAGCACTAATTAATCAATTAGGCTATACTCATTCACATCAAACTATATATTATGTCAACTATATCACATATAAATGACATAAATACCCAATTAATGAATTTGAACACTTCAAATCCACACCAAACTGTAAACCCTCAATTTGTCCAATTTGAGCCAACCGAGGGACCTAATGATGACGAGCTTCAATGATACGAGATTAACCTGTCAAACTATTTGACCCGGTTATTCAACATTCATTAGCTACGGTAACACGTAGCTGCACTCCCATCACTGTAGGACAAGTTGTGTCCATCGATATAACCAATACCCATGAGTCGTCCCTTCACAAGTTGTTCGTAGTCATTGTTGGGTCAAATTACCATTTTACCCCTGTGTCTACCTCTTGCTCCTTAAGTCCCACTGCTCCTTTAATGAACAACTACGTTGCATGGTCCAACCATAAACAACATCCCTCTCGTGCCAGTAAGAGGGTGGACGCCTGTTGTCCAAGCCTTGGAGACAACACTTAAGGGAACAACCCCTCTAGTTTCTCTAATTCAGGAACGAGTGAATTCATCTTCCGTAGTTAAGTTTCAAGCTCCCCACGAGGTTCTGTCCCTAAGAAGGTAGGCATATTGGGCGAGCAACTTTGGCTACCCTCACCCGTACTAGTTAAAGGACAAACCTCCGCAGACAGGAGTCCGTAACAAGCTCAGGATTAAGGACGAGTCACTAATGGTTATCGACGAAGTTATTAGTCCTATACTATTAACAGTGTTACATCAGTAGGTCTAATAATTCACAGTCTGGTCTTGTACAATCTCATTGCATAAGATGCCCATACTCGCATGGCAACCACATGAATGAGCCAGATCACCTCGTTTGTATCTAATACAAAGCGGGCCGCATCCACAGTGTAAGCAGGATGAGGTTTCCAACCCTATCCATATATTGTAGACCGTTTGGGTCATTAACTCGAACGTGATCCTCCCCATGTGCCCACTACACACCGTTCAAGCTTTAGTTCTCTCAAAATATATGACATTGGAGCTTAGTTTACTGGATTAAGTTTATAAAAATGCGAGACACAAAGTTTGAATAATAAACAACCTTTATTTATTAAAACATCGAATATTACAAACTACACGAGATTAGGGCATACACCCCAACAAAAGCGAGCAAAAACAAGAGGATACCATACTGTTCTGTGCATGGTGTTGCAACACTATTCTTCAGTGTTGCAGCACCGCTGATGTGGTCATTGGCTAGAGAGACACCAGCGTTGCAACGCCATAACTGGCGTTGCAACGCGCGAGGCTTGATGGCATCAGCATTGCAACGCTAATAACTCTCCAATAAAGAGTTATTTAGCTTCTTTCTTGCTACTAAACTTTGCATTATTGTGATTGAATTGTGCTTCTTAGCTTGTTATCTTCTTAGATTATGCACGATTCCTTGTGTTTTGGTTACATATCGATCTTAGCACTAGAAATATTTATGATATTTGTGTCTAAATGGAGAAATTTTGCTTGTTTACGAAGGAAAAAACTTAAAAGTGTAACTTTGAAGAAGTGAATCCATTGATTCTAGAAAACTTTGCTTCAGCATCCTGGAAGAGCCTGGCTTCATCAAAGTAGCAATGCTCTTTTTGACAGTTGGAAAGGCACTAGCTTCTGCACGAGAATTTTTAGAACACACACGTGATTTGCAAACCCATCCTCATTAATTCAAGTTAGAAGACATTGGGTCTTGGTTATGGTTGACTAGGGTTAAGTTAGGTTTTAATTGGGGCTATATAAACATTATGTTCTCATTTTGAGAGGTAGGTTTTGTTTGTGGGTTTCATTTTGGATTAGGGCATAGACCAAATGGAGAAGTGCACAAGAGATCTTCAAGGAGGGAGTGATTGGGCATCAAAAAGCTTCGTCAAAGAGGGAGTTTTACTTAGATCTTTCGTTGTATTACTTCCATTAGCTTAGATTCACTTTTCCTTCTTGAACATACTCTTCGTGTATGCTTTTCTTTTAGGCCGGGAGCTCTAGTTGATTTGTACCTCATTGTTGACATCTAATGTATGAAGATTATGCTTTATAATGTTGAATGACTTTGATTAATAACCTTTTTGACTTACTTGACTTGTTGTTGGGTGTATGATTGACTCTTGATGTTGGAAAATGGTTGTGTTGAATGATTTATGTTGTGATTAAGATTGACCATTTTAATTTCCATTGTCTTTCTTGCTTTTGGAAAAAAGGGGAAGCCGATTTATCATTTCCATTCTAGGATAAAGCACTAAGACCAATCTTGTGTCGAAGAAGGGAAGATTAGGAATGATCTCTCACCTAGAATATGAGCAAGGACATACTAGGCATGTTAAATGAGAATTTACTTGCTGAAAAATTAGGTACGTTTTGGAAAAAACTACCATGAACACTTGCTATGATGTCAAGAGGATCACATAGACTTAATAGGAAGCAATTGGCTTAAGGAGCTCAATTAATTCGAACCTACTTGCTTTAATGAACCCAAAAAACCTCACCTTGTGTACTCGCTTTCTTTATATGCTTTCTTTTACAACTTTCATTTACTTGTTTTCTTTTACCGCTTTCTTTATCGCTTTCCTTTATTCGCTTTCTTTACTTTTCTGTCATTTACTTTTCTTGCACAAAATCCCCATTTATCATTTTTTTTTACTTTCCTGTCGGTTACCTAAGAATTCACTGCAAAAGATTTGAACTTGACTTGAGAATCTCATTGAGTCCATGTGGAGACGATACTCGGTACTCAATACCGTTTATTTATTACTTGCTGCAATTGACTATGCATACTTGCATATTCTGCGTTGTGTTGTAACTAATTCGTATCTATTTTTTCACCCACATGCACGCGCAAGAAGTTTTTGGCGTCGTTGTCGGGGAATAGATTTGTTTGATTTTCTTTTCTTGTTTAAGTTTGTTGTAGTGAATTTTTCTTTTAAGCTTTATTTACACTCGTTAGAGTTGGATTTTCTATTTTTCAGGCACTTGAGTTGTGTATGTATGAGCGTCAAATTTTAGAGTTCATTTTGGATCATGAAATAGAGATACCTATATGAGGAGATTAAGAGCACAAAGAACCATTATGGCAGATCAACTACCCCCTAGGAAACCTCTAGATCCATTAAAACAAAATAGGTGAATAGACAACCACCCATACCTGAAAATAGACCACCTCTAGGAGCCCATCAGGCTGTAGCACCTACTAATGTCATTCAGTTAGCAGATGACAGAGAAAGAGCCATTATAACTTATGCTAATCCACTAGTCGATGAGCTAAACCCAGGGATTATCAGTCCTATTATTCATGCACCAACTTTTGAGTTGAAGCTAGTTATGTTTCAGATGCTTTAGACTATAAGACAATTTCATGGATTACCTGCCGAAGATCCTCATTTGCATTTCAAATCATTTCTGGGAGTTAATGATTCGTTTATCATAGGAGTACCTATGATTCCCTTAGGTTGAGTTTGTTCCCTTACTCCCTGAGAGATGCTGCTAAGACTTGGTTGAATTCGCTTCCACCGGGAGCAGTAGATTCTTGGAACTCTCTAGTAGAAAGATTTTTTATTAAATATTTTCCACCTACTAGGAATGCCAGATTTAGGAACGAGATTGTAGTGTTCTAGCAGTTTGATGATGAGACTTTGAGTGAGACATGGAAAAGATTTAAGGATTTACTTAGGAAATGCCCTCACCATGGTCTACCCCACTATATTTAGATGGAAACTTTCTATCACAGGTTGAACATAGCCACCAAGAAAGTCGTTGATGCATCTGCTAATGGTACCTTGTTATCAAAAACCTATAATGAGGCCCATGAGATACTCGAAAGAATATTGTCTAACAACTGTCAATGGGTTGATGCTAGGAACAACCCTGGTAAGAAAAACAAAGGAATCTTGGAATTAGATGCTCTCAATGTTATCAATGTGCAAATTGCATCCATGTCCACCATGTTGAAACGTTTATCAGTCAGAAATGTGAATCAATTATCTTCTAGTGTGCCTAATGTGTCAATGGTGAGCCAAGTGAGCAAAGACTCATGTGTTTACTGTGGTGAATGACATACTTTTGAGTCCTGTCCTAATAATCCCGCTTCGGTATGCTACATAGGTAATCACAACCAGTCCATAAATAATTCTTACTCAAATGCCTATAACCCAGGATGGAGAAATCACCTAAATTTTTCTTAGGGAGGTCAAGGAAGTAATTCTCAAGCCCCTAGGTGCAACAAAAGGTGAGTCAACTATCAGGTTTTGGTACTCAGGGTTATTCAACCTTTAACAACCAGAATTCCATGACATCGCAAAATCAAAGGATTACACCTCCTCAAGCGTCGAGTTCATCTCTTGAGAGTTTGATGAAAGAATATATGGCTCGAAATGATGTCGTTATTCAGCAACAAGCTTCTCAGAGAAACTTGGAGTTGCAAGTAGGATAGTTAGCTACTGAGCTTAGGGCTAGACTGAAGGGAATGAAACTCCCACGCAGAGGAAGACGATCGAATCGTCGTGGTGAAGTTGTGCAATTGAATTTCGTTAATATCAATCTAACTCTTAGAACTAGGTTAAACATGCATAAATTGGAAAGAAAATACAACAAGTACTTACTTGTTGAAGACGACTTCGAAATTTCCTTTCCGATCACGTACTCTACGTGTTCTCCCAACGATCTCGAACTACACAAACACTTCTCTCAAACGAAGACCGAACACCACTACTTGGCTTCTCGGTTGTTCTTCTTTTGGAAGAAGGAAGATGGTGGAATCTTTGTGTTTTGGTTTTGAGAGGAGAAATGTATAGAGAATTTGTGAGAGAGAGATCTCTTCTTCTTGTGAAATTTCCAAAAATGAGAGAATCAGTTAATAATCCTTCTTGCAAAGGGGTTTATATAATGGAGATAGGTGGAGTTGAAATCTCCACCTATTTACCATTTTACCACAACCATAGGTTATGCAAATCATATTTGCATAACCACATATTATAAGATATCTCATATATCATTTTACAAATCACATTTGTAATGTTGTGGATTTATTAAATTGAATCACATCCAATTTAATATCTCTCAATCTATTTTCTCCTAATTAGCCCTAATTTAACAATTAGGCTAACCTATAGTTTATTATGAATCTCATTCACATTAAACTATATATTATATCATTCATATCTCATGTAAATGACATAAATGCCCTTTAGTGGACTTGAACACTTCAATTCACACCAAAACAGTAAACCCTTCTTTTAGCCCATTTTGAGCCAACCGAGGGACCAGGACCTACAGTGACGAGCTCCAATGATCTGAGAATAACCTATCAAACTCTTTGACCCGGTTAATTAGCATTCATTAGCTACGGTAACACTCCACTAAAGCCCGTAGCTGCACTCCCGCCAGTGCAAGATATTACGTGTCCACTGATAAAACCAATGCCCATGAGTCGACCCTTCACAGGTTGTACGTAGACACTGCTAGGTCAAATTACCGTTTTACCCCTGTGTCTACTTCTTGCTCCTTAAGTCCCCACTGCTCCTCTAATGAACAAAAAACGTTGTACAGGATGCCCCCACTCGTATGTCAACCACATGAACGAGTTAGATCACCTCGTTTGTATCTTAATACTAAGCGGGTTGCATTCACAGTGTATACAGGATTAGGTCTCCATCCCCATCCATATACTGTAGATCGTTCGAGTCATTTACTCGAACGTGATCCTCCCTGTGTGTCAACTACACACCGTTCAAGTTCTAGTTCTCTCATATATTCAATGACCCTAGAGCTTAGTTTATTGGTCAAAGTTTGTATTAAATGCGAGACACAAAATGATGAAATGAATAACTCTTTATTAATTTCAAACAGTAATTTACAAACACGAGATTAGGACAAAAATCCCAACATAGATCTCTAGGTAAACTCTCCGCAGATACTGAAAAATCCTAAGAGAGAAGGGAATGAGCAAGTCCAAGCCATTGATCTCAGAAGTGGTAAATCCTTAGCATCTAGAGCAGTGGAAAGGGAGACTAGACAAAAGGAAAAAGACCCAGAAGAAGAGAGGAGTGAGAGGTTGTCAAAACCGACAACTAGGAAAACTAAAAGAGTTTCTAAGAAACCCGAAAGTTCAAACCTTAAGGTTTCTCAAGGAGCCACGGTTGTTCCTGAGTTTAAACCACCTCCACCCCCTTACCCTCAGAGACTGCAAAAAAAGAAAACCAAGGAAGCTTATTTTGAAAAATTCCTAGATATGTTGAAGGAAATTCACATTAATATTCCGCTTATGGATGCCTTGAGGCAAATGCCCAATTGCTTAAAATTTCTCATGGACATTTTTTCGAAAAGAGAAAGATTTCAAAAGTTTAAGGTTGTCTCATTAAGTGAGGAATGTAGTTCTATTTTTGGAAATCAGATCCCTCACAAGGAGAAGGATCCAGGATCTTTCACTATACTTGTATCCATTGGAGGAAAACAATTAGGGAGAGTGTTATGTGACTTAGGAGCTAGTATCAACCTTATGCCCCTGTCCATTTACAAGGAATTAGGCATAGAAAAAGCTAGACCTATCATAGTGACCCTGCAGTTGGCAGATAGGTCAATGCACACCCTGAAGGAAAGATAGAAGATATCCTAGTTCAGGTTGGCAAATTCATTTTTCCTGCTGATTTTATCATCTTGGATTATGGGGCTGACAAGGATGTTCCTATTATCCTAGGTAAACCCTTCCTTAAGACAGGTAGAACAAGTTCGGATGTGTATGAAGGGACCATCAAGTTGAAAATGAATGATCTAGAGGTCCAGTTCAATATACATGATGCAATAAAATATCCGGATGAAGTAGAGTAGTGCTCCGCTATCCATGTGTTAGAGGATGCCATTTTTGAAACTTTTTGTGAGGAGTTTGAAGGGAAACATAACCAAAAATTTGGAGGAGTTATAGACGAAGATTTGGATTTAGAAGACTCTATCCAAGAGTTGGAAGAACTAGCTGCATAACTTAGTTCAGATAGATCTTTGAATCTTTGGAGTCTAGAGAAGGAAGTAATTCCCCAATGTTACCATCAATACAAGAACCTCCTGACCATAAATTGAACCATTACCTCAACATCTAAAATATGTTTTTTTTGCGAGACAAAGAGACTCTTCCCATCATTATAGCAGCAGACTTGCCACCTAAGGAAGAAGAGTTGTTGCTTAACAAGCTTGAGCAACACAAGAAAGCCATAGGTTGGACGTTAGCTGATATAAGAGGAATTAGTCTCTCCTATTGCATGCATAAGATCATTTTAGAGGAAGGTAACTTCAAGTCAGTTGAGCAACAAAGAAGATTGAATCCTACCATGAAAGAAGTGGTGAAGAAAGGGATCATCAAGTAGTTGGATGCAGGAATTATTTACCCTATTTCTAATAGTAGTTGGGTTAGTCCAATTTAATGTGTTCCTAAAAAGGGAGGCATGACAGTGATAACCAACGAAGCTAATGAAATAATCCCCACCAGAATAATCAGTGGATGGATGGTATGTATGGATTATAGGAGGCTAAACAAAGCCACCAGAAAAGATCATTTCCCTCTGCCATTCATTGATCAAAGTCGGTCAAGCTTTGTATTGCTTTTTAGATGGTTACAGTGGTTATAATCAAATAACCATTGCACCTCAAGACCAAGAGAAGACCACCTTTACTTGTCCGTATGGTACTTTCACTTTTAGAAGGATGTCATTTGGTCTATGTAATTCCCCTGCTACCTTTCAGAGATGCATGATGGCTATCTTCTCAGATCTTGTGGAGGACATCATGGAAGTTTTCATGGATGATTTCTCAGTTTTTGGGAATTCATTTGAAGCTTGTCTAGTGAATTTGGGTAAAGTGCTCCAATGCTGTGAAGATACTAACCTAGTTTTGAACTGGGAGAAATGTCACTTCATGGTTAAGGAAGGAATTTTGTTAGGACACAAAGTGTCAAAAGAAGGAATTGAAGTTGATAAGGAAAAGATAGAGATAGTGGAGAGGTTAGAACCTCTAAGAAATGTTAAGGAAGTACGAAGCTTCTTAGGACATGCAGGGTTCTGCCGTCGTTTCATTAAAAACTTCTCTAAAATCTTGAAACCTCTTTGTTCCTTATTGAAAATCAATAGATAGTTTGAATTCATAGAGGAATGTCTCAATGCTTTCAATGTGTTGAAGGTTGCCCTAGTGAGTGCCCCAATCATGTCTTCACCTGATTGGCAGTTCCCATTCGAGTTGATGTGTGATGCCATCGATTATGCTGTGGGAGCAATGTTGGGTCAGAGGCATGGAAAAGTAATTCATCCTATTTACTATGCAAGTAAAACGTTAAATGAAGTACAAAAGAATTACACCACAATAGAAAAGGAATTGTTGGCGGTAGTCTTTGCTTTTGAGAAGTTTAGACCTTACTTGGTCGGTACATCTTGGTTGTAGTTGACTATGTTTCTAAATGGGTTGAAGTCATGACTTGTCAATCCAATGATGCCAAAACAATATTAATATTTCTGCATAGACATATATTCACTAGGTTTGGGACTCCAGGGTCTTGATCGGTGATGAAGGGTCTCACTTTGTTAACAAAGCTATGAGTGCTCTTTTAGCCAAATATAATGTTAGGCACAAAATCTCTACACCATATCATCCACAGGCTAATGGGCAGGCTGAGATTTCAAATAGGGAAATAAAAGGTATCCTAGATAAAGTAGTTAAGCCTTACAGAAGGGATTGGTCCTTCAGGCTTGATGAAGCTTTATGGGCTTATAGGACCGCCTTTAAAGCACCTATTGGAATATCTCCTTATAGACTTGTGTTAAAGTGTTTGTTTAGTTGCTTTATTTTCTTTTATCTTTTTATTTTGTGAAGCATGTGAACCCTCATGACATTATTTTCTATCTTTATTTAGGTAGTAAAGTAATGAAATTTTCTCACTTGCTAGAACATTGCATTTTTGTGAGCCTCATGTAACCTTTTGAATTGCTTTTCAAATTTTAGTTTGATTGTAACTACCCCTAACAAGCTTATGTTTCTAGTTTGCTTGTTTTTAGTTTTGTGTAGGATGAAGGAGCATTGCAAAAGCTTAAGATTCTTCTTGGGAGAGAGCATTCTCTCGGTTTTAGAAGGAAGATAGGAGAAAATCTGCTACAGTTTTTCTCTGATAGCAGTCTTCATGCCATCATTTAAGGCTTGCTGTCAGCAACCTTGTGACTTCTATCGCCATTCAGCATTGTACTAAGCTCTAGGGAAGAGGTTTTGACCAAAAGGACTTAGCCGTTATCCCATCCAAGTTGAAAAAGTACACCAAAACAGTGACCTATGACAACATCATTGGTATTTCACAAGTAGTTTTCTTAGACTTCCAATGTAAGAGGAGACAAAAGACCACCCTCATCTTAGATTTTCTATCTTATTCTTGTTTTAGCATAAATAGGAGAGTTTGGTTAGTATTGAAAAAAAGTTGAGAATTGTGAAGGAAAAATTTTGGAAACACCAAAAGCCTCAACCCAAAAGCTCCCAGTTTTCCTTTGCTTTGTTTTGCAAATTTTTCATCTTGTTTCTCTCTTGTTCCATCTTCACTCTATCTTATTCAAGCTAAGCATGTGGAAGAGAGGAAAAGGTCTAGGCAAGAAGGCCAAGGAACCCGAGAGCCTTAGGTCCCTTGAGGAGCCTCAAGAGCAAGTCGAGGTAGCCTTCACCCCCAAGTCTTCAATCTTATGCTACTAAGAGTTCTAAGGAGAAACTAAGTCAGTATTGGGAGGACACGGAACAACAACCAATTGATGTTTCTTTAGAGCCATCTCAATCCCCAAAGAAAGGAAGAAAGAAGAAAGGAAAAGGGAAGAAGTCGTTGGTAGAAGAAGAACATGTGGAAGTTCAAATTCCTTTAGCTTCACCTTCTCCTAAGAGAGGAATAAAAAAGTCAAAAGAAAAAGGTAAGGACAAAGTGTTTGATGTGGAACAAGAAGACGATGACCTTCATTTCATTCCAAATCAATTCCTCAATGATAGGGCCCGAGCCAAGTTTGAAGAACTAGTTGTGAGACCCCTACTCATGGAGAAAGGTTTTCCTTCTAACATCTACAATTTACCTTCATTTTTAGCTACAAACATCCATACTTTGGGTTGGGAAACTTTTTGTAAGGAGCCCGAAGGGTCATACCTTACATTGTGAGGGAGTTTTACGCTAATATCTACATACCTAATGATCTAACATCTATTGTTCGAGGTTTTCAAGTTGATTTTAGCGCATAGTCCATCAATGCCATGCTTAACACCCAAAGCTACACATACGAGACTTTTAATAAGCTGCTTGAGGCCCCAATCGAAGCACACCTTAATTCGGCCTTGAGTGTAGTAGGAGTGGAAGGTGCGGAGTGGAGAGTAACTCGTAGAGGAGTTAGAACTATGTCAGCATCCTACCTTTCCCTCGAGGCTCACATTTGGCTTTCCTTCATTAAGCTTCGCATTATGCCGACTACTCATGACTCCACCGTTTCTAGAGATAGAGTTTTTCTCATCTACGCCATTCTTTTCGAGTTGAAGATTGATGTAGGAAGTCTCATCTCTTGGAAAATTATGGAATGTTGGCGCAAGAATGTTGGTAAGATCTACTTTCCTAGTTTGATCACTTCCATATGTATTCATTATGGAGTTCCTTACTATCCTTGGGAAGAGAAGCTTCATCCAAAAGGCACCCTTAGCATATCTATGGAACCACAAATCCATAGTGGATCCAAGAGAGGAATGAGACTTGTCATGGGCATTGATCAAAATTGAACAAAGCACCACCATGTTGTCCATTATGAATCATTCACAATCTCAATCTCATAGCTATTGGGACTACGCCTTTTGGGATGTATGTCCTAATTTCGTTTTGTTTGTAATATTACCATTTGAAATAAATAAGAGTTATTTCTTTCATCGTTTTGTGTCTCGCATATTTACATGAAGGGAATCGAAGTCCCCGCAACGGAAGTGATTGTGAATCGCGTGTTCTTGATTTAGTTACAATGGAAAATTCATGAACTAAAAACATGGATTAAGCATAAAATATAGAAATGAACAGCAAGAAGTTTACCTTTGAAGAACCTTTCTTCAAGTGCTCCTCTCTCCACGGTCACGATCTCAAAGAACAAGAACTCCAGCGCTGACGAAGACACGACCACCAGGATCTTCTCTGTTGTTCTCTAGGTGAGGGAGGAAGGTGGGTTCCCCTTAGGAGATGTGAGGTATCTTGAGAGAGATTTGTATTTTTGGAACCCTTCCAACAACACAACAAGGAGGCTTGTCAAAAACTTAACCTAATTGCATCTCATGCAATCATATATATAGGGGAATGGGATGGAAATGACCATCCTACCCTTCCTTTTATCTCTCTTTTAGTATATAGTTTATATATGAATCTAATTCACATTAAAACTATATATTATATCAATTACATCATATATAATTGATATAACTCCTCATGTATGAAATTGAACACTTCAATTTCACTCCTAACTTTATACCCTCAATGTAACCATGTTCAGCCAACGGAGGGATCTAATGGACCTACAAATCATGAGCTCCAATGATGTGAGATTAACTGATCAAACTCTTTGATCTAGTTAATCAATATTCATTAACTACAAGTCACTCCACTATAGATTTGTAGTTGCACTCTCCTCACTTTGTAGATATTATTGTGTCCATTGATATAGTCATTGCCCATAAGTCGACCCTTCACGGGTTGTTCAGTAATCACGGTGGGTCAAATTACCGCAGTTTTACCCCTGTGATTACCTCTTTGCTCCTTAAGCACCACTGATTCTCTAATGAACAACAAGTGTAAGGTCCTACCTTAAACTCATACCCTCATAGAGGGCGGGGCCCCATTGTTCAAAACCTGGAGTCAGTTTTTAAGCGAACAACCTATCTGATTCCTCAGTAGAGGAATGAGTGAATTCCATCTTGCAGAATTAAGTTCCCAGCTACCTACGAGGTTACATCCCCGAGAAGGTAGGCTTATTGAGCCTGGGCCACTGAGCCACTCTCACCCATACTAGTCTAAGGACAACCCCCTATAAGCAGGAGTTCTTAACTTGCTTAGGATTCAGGTCAAGTCACTAATGACCATCTATAAATTACTAGTCTTATCATGTTAACGGTGTTTTACTGGTTAGACTAATAATTTGCGATCCAGTCTTATATGAACTCTTCATACAGGATGCCCCCACTCGCATGTCAACTACATGAATGAGTTGGATTACCTCATTTGTACTAATTACAAAGTGGGTCGCATCCATGGTGTTACCAGAATGAGGTTTCCAACCTTATTCTTATACCATAGACTATTTAGGTTATAATCTTGAAGTCAACCCAAATAGTGTCCACTACATTGATATCAAGATAAACGTTATAACCTTGGAGCTTAGTTTATTGGATTTATAAAAGCAAGACTGTAATCTTATCAAAACAAATAACACTTTATTTAATTGATCAAAATTACACAAGTTTAGGGCATAAATCCCAACAATCTCCCACTTGACCTAAAGCATGTGGAGTACTAAAAATTACAATAATGTAAATGCAATAAACTAGGGCATTTAAATCCCATTGTACAAAATACTCCCACTTGCCCTAGTTGGGGAAGACTTGTAAACCTAGACCTTCTAGGTGACTCTCAAATACTTTAGCCGTGAGAGCCTTTGTAAAAGGATCAGCAATGTTGTGCTCTGAGGCTATCTTCATGACAATCACGTCTCTTCTATGCACGATCTCCCGGATGAGATGATATTTCCGCTTTATGTGCTTTCCCCTTTTGTGACTTCGGGGTTCCCTCGAATTTGCCACTGCACCACTGTTGTCGCAATACAGAGTGACGGGCAAATTCATATTTGGAATAACTTCCAAATTTAGCATAAATTTTCTCAACCAAACGGCCTCCTTAGCTGCTTCACAAGCTGCTACATATTCGGCCTCCATGGTGGAATCAACAATGCATCCTTGCTTGACGCTTCGCCATACTACAGCTCCTTCGTTAAGAGTGTGACCCTGATGTAGATTTCCGAGAATGTTTATCAGTCTAAAAGTCAGAATCCGTGTATCCTGTAAGGATCAAATCCTTAGCCCCATACACAAGCATGTAGTTCCTTGTTCTTCGAAAATACTTAAGGATCGTTTTAACCGCGTTGTCCGGTGTTCAAGTCTCGGATTGGATTGATACTCACCGAGCATCCCAACCGCAAAAGCGGATGTCAGGCCTAGTACACAACATGGCGTACATCAGGCTCCCAACAGCTGATGCGTAAGGAATCCGTCTCATCTCCTCAACTCCTTGAGGTGTCTTAGGACACTGTTCCTTAGACAAATGGATTCCATGTCTAAAAGGCAGCAAGCCCTTTTTGGAATCTTGCATCTTAAACCTTGACAACACTTTGTCTATGTATGATGCTTGAGACAAGGCTAGTGTTTTTATTCTTGCGGTTCGGACAACGGATCCCAAGAACAAAGCCGCGCATCACCCAAATCTTTCATTTGGAATTGCGTAGCTAGCCATTCCTTGATGTCGATGAAGATAACCTACATCATTCCCAATGAGTAGGATATCATCCACATAGAGAATTAGGAAAGCGACAGAACTATTGATGATTTTCTTGTAGACACAAGGTTCATCATCATTCTGGTCAAAACCATAAGTTCTGATAGCCTCATCAAATCTTATATTCCAGGACCTAGAGGCTTGTTTCAGTCCATAAATGGACCTTTTAAGCCTGCAAACCTTTTGCTCTAGTCCTGGTTTAATGAACCCTTTGGGTTGGTCCATGTAGATGGTTTCCTCAAGATTGTCATTCAAAAAGGTTGTCTTGACATCCATTTGCCATACCTCATAATCATAATATGCGGCTATGGCAAGAAGGATATGGATAGACTTTACCATAGCAATAGGTGAAAAGGTTTCCTCAAAGTCAACCCCTTCAACCTGGGTATAACCCTTTGCTACTAGTTTAGCTTTAAAGGTTTGCACCTTCCCATCTACACCACGTTTTCTCTTGTAGATACACTTACAAGCTATAGGTTTTACCCCATCAGGCTTATCTACAAGATCCCAAACAAAATTGAAGTGCATAGACTCCATTTCTTGGTCCATGGCTATGACCCATTGTCTTTGTCTTTGTCAACCATTGCTTGATTATAAGTTAATGGATCCTCGCAGTTGTCATCTGGTATAACAACTTGGGTTTCAGCTAAACACATGTAACGGTCAGGCTGTATCACAACCCTCCTACTACGTCGAGGCATACTCAACTCTTGAGATGAACCCTCTTGACTCGACAAACTAGTATCAACAACTCTTGTTGACGTATTAGTGTTCTTATTAGCAACCTTTGCTATTGTTCCATCTAACTCACTCAACACTACCCTGCTTTTTGGTTTGTGGTCCCTTATGTGGTCCTCCTCCAAGAAATTGGCATTTGTCGACACAAAGACCTTATCTTCCTTAGGATCATAGAATAAACCACCTCTTGTTTCTTTTGGGTATCCTACGAATAGGCACAACTTTGAACGTGAATCCAACTTCTTTGGATTTGTCACAAGCACATGTCTTTGGACAACCCCATATTCTCAAGTGACATAAACTACCTTTACGTCCTTTCCAGAGTTCAAAAGGTGTTTCGAGAAACACTTTTGGAGGCACACTATTCAAAATGTATCTGCAGATCTCCACTGCATAACCGCAAAAGGAACTAGGGAGATGAGCATAACTCATCATTGATCGAACATGTCCAGCAAGGTTCTATTTCTCCTTTCCGATACACCGTTTTGTTGTGGTGTGCCGGGAGCTGAGAGTTGAGATGTAATTCCATGTTCTATCATATAGTTCTGGAATCTTAAATGCATGTACTCTCCACCTCGATCCGATCGAAGTGTTTTAACTCTTTTACCTAGTTTATTTTCAAGCTCAGTCTTGAATTCCTTGAACTTTTCAAGTGCTTCAGACTTGTGGTGCATTAGGTAAATATGCACATATCTGGAATAATCATCTATAAAAGAGATGAAATATTCATATTCTCCCCTGGCTTTAACATTCATCGAACCACAAAGGTCTGAATGTATAAGCTCTAGAGTATCTTTAGCTCTATAACCTTTTTCCACTAAAAGGTCTTTTAGTCATCTTGCCTTCTAGGCAGGATTCACATACTGGCAAGAAATTTTCTTCTAACTCGTTTAGAAGTCCGTTCTTTATCAATCTCTCAATCCTATTGAGATTAATGTGACCCAATCTTAGATGCCAAAGATGAGCATTTTCTTTAGGAGAAATTTTTCTTTTCTTAGTTTGTGCGGTTGCAGTTTTAAATAATTCAGTGTTCAAAACCATTTTGACTGAATTAGGCCTTAAAACATACAATCCATTTTCTAATGAAGCAGAACATATTTCTAAACCTTTCTTCAAAATAAACATTTTATTCATAGAAAAGGAAACAGAAATACATTGTTCAATAAGGCAAGAAATGGAAATAAGGTTTCTAATAAACCCTGATATCACTAATATATTGTCTAACAATACATATTTCTTGCCAAAATAAAGCTTCATTGTGCCTACTGCTACAGCTGAGACAACTTCTCAATTTCCAACCCGGAGTGTTATCTCTCCTTCTTTTGTATTTCTTGCAGAATCAATTCCCTGAAAAGAAGAACAAACATGATTATTGGCGCCTGAATCAAGTATCCAAGCTGTTTTATCATTATCCACTAAACAAACTTCTAGGTAAAGTAAATCATATTTACCTTCCTTCTTCTTTTCTGCAATGTACTTCAGACAGTTCCGTTTCCAATGCCCGTCTTCGTTGCAGTGGAAACACTTTCCTTTGTCAGCAACATCTTTGACTTTCTTGCCCTTCGGCGGCAACTTTGTCACTGTTTCCCTTTACCAACCTTTCTTCATGTTCTTCTTCTTACCTCACAAAGTTAGAAGAAGATGAAGCCATCATTTTTGTCCTGCAGGTCGAACCTCCGTGATAACTCCCACCGCAACATTTGCCTCTCCTTTCGATCCCTGAATTTTCATCATAGATTGAAAGGTCTGGAGTTCATTCAGAAGGGAGGTAAGATTAAAAGTAAGCTTGTTCATAACAGCATTACTTCTAAACTGAAGGAAACTATCTGGAAGGGTTTTCAGAATGAAGCTGACCTTGCTCGACTCATCGATGGAAGCACCATTCGACTCCGCGATGTTAAAGTGTACCATCATATCTAAGACATGATCCCGAACAGATGTACCATTTGGCATCCTCGAGTTGAATATGTACTTTAGGGCATTATGTCGGGCTTGTGTGGATTGTTGTCCAAACATACCCTGCACAGAATCCATGATTTCCTTGGCGGTAATCATGCCATCATACTTTTTGGCTAATATGTCAGACATACTTGCCAGCATGTAGACCTTGGCCTTATCATTGGCCTTGATCCATCGATCATATGCATCACGAACATTTCGTGACGCATTCGAGCTTGGCACCTGAGGACACTCCTCAGTTAGCACAAACTTCAGATCATCCACTACCAAAATAGTGTTGAGTTTGTTTTTCCATGTCATCATATTCTCTCCGGTTAACTTTGCACTTTCCAATAAGGAAATTATAGAGCTAGACATTTTTCTTTGAAAATTTACAAACAAACTTGTATGAGTTTCTTGCTATAACTCTAATCCAATCATGTTTTAGCTAATTATCAAATGATTCCTAGGCATTTATAATTTGCAATGATACTCTAGTGGTTTAGAATGTATGACACCGAAGGGTAATCAAAAACACTCCTCCTCTGGATCAAGACATTCTTGACTAAAACCTAACACCAGAATAACTCTTATTTCTATAGGTTTTAGTTACCATTTTTCGGTCTGAATACATACACAACTTATGTATCCCGTGAGTGTAACCCTTTGTCTTTAGATCCCAGAGTCTCGATCCCATAAAATCCGCCAAAGGGAGGACTAGATTGGAAAATAGTCTAAGGAAATCTTTATCCCTTTCGGGTGTCTACTGTGTTAGATCCCCTATGATCAAGCCCTCCGAAGGGATTGTCTGGCAAGGCCAAACTAGCAGGCTGACCATAGTGGTCCAACGGTGTAAACCGACAAAAGAGACCGTAGGTTTTGTTTTCACTAAACCTGCTCCCACTCACTATAAGTACGCTCTCCATTCACCTTGGTATTGACTCATACAAACACCATCCGAAGGGGGATGCTCCCGTTTGCGCCACGAGGCCAAGTATGAGTCTCACGGTATGAACTTCCCGGAGATATCGTAGGTGGAAAAATATGTATCTCATACACTTTTTCCTCCCACTGAATACTTTAAGTCTATAGGAATCTTTCTTAGGCTAAAACCCGGCTAATGGTTTTACCTATATCTATCAACATAACTCTTATATTGATAATTAATATAACTCTTATATTGATTTTATCCTAAGTTTGTTAATATAACTCCTTATATTAAACCTAGGATTTCTAGTTTATTAACCCCTTAATAAACCCGATGACGCTACTGTAATTTATATGACTCTCTAATTAAATTTCACTCCCAGGTCAATTCCCAGGTAGGGGTGTTCCGTTTAAAGTCAAACTTAAATACCCTGACCTAGACAGAACCTTCCTTAGACAGAGTTCTCTCTTTAATCATAGCTTATAAATTACTTGGTTCCTAATTCTAATCTAATTAGAACTAGATAACCTAAGGTCTATTATTTCCAAGTTCTAAACACTTTAAAACTAGTAATTAACCTTAAGTGACATGCATACTATGTTATAGTGCTTGATCATTCATCACATGAATAATAAAACATACCTAGCATATTCATCTCATGAAATATAATGCATGTCAATGCTGTCCAAAAATTAATATAACAATCTTATATTAATTAATCATGCAAACTATATAATATAACTCCTTATATTATAAATGATGCATGAAAATGCTTAACCTAAGGTGGGATTTCTAAAATACAAGCATACACTATGCATGGCAATAATTACACAACAATTGCATAATTAAAATAGCAAAAATTAGACCAATTTTGGCACCCTAAAATTAATTTTAAATAATATAATCTAATTATAATAATTAAAATTAATTAATTAAATATAATTAAATACAAAAATGTTTTTATATTTAATAAATATTAAAACCAACGTTTTTGCCCGTTGCTGCCCTCCGTGAAACGTCTTCGGCGTTGCAACGCTGCCATTGTCGTTTTCTGCCGAGCGTTGCAACGCTGAGGGTAGCGTTGCGACGCTGTCGTCTTCTCCGGTTTACGCTGCCGCGATGGCGTTGTAACGCGAGGCAAACGTTGCAACGCCATTCAAAAAAACGACCATAGGAATCTCCATTCCTTACTCGTTTCGCTCCGATCTTCTCAGCAACCGCCTTGCCTCGATCGACACGGACTTACAGACTCGATTTACAATTAAAATTGTCCAAAATACCGGGCCCTTACATTGAACATTTCAATGAAAAATTATAAATCTAAGTGCCAAAATAAAAAAACATCTAATTTCGCAAAACCGTTCATACATCTCATGCACAAAACAGTAAATCCCACCTTGTTCTTGAAAATTATAGAACATAGATCAAGAACACAATTGGGCTCTAATACCAATTGAAGGGAATCGAAGTCCCCGCAGCGGAAGCGATTGTGAATCGCGTGTTCTTGATTTAGTTACAATGGAAAATTCATGAACTAAAAACATGGATTAAGCATAAAATATAGAAATGGACAGCAAGAAGTTTACCTTTGAAGAACCTTTCTTCAAGTGCTCCTCTCTCCACGGTCACGATCTCAGCAACAAGAACTCCAACGCACGAAGACACGACCACCGGATCTTCTCCATTGTTCTCTAGGTGAGGGAGGAAGGTTGGTTCCCCTTAGGAGATGTGAGGTATTTTGAGAGAGATTTGTGTTTTTGGAACCCTTCCAACAACACAACAAGGAGGCTTGTCAAAAACTTAACCTAATTGAATCTCATGCAATCATATATATAGGGGAATGGGATAGAAATGACCATCCTACCCTTTCTTTTATCTCTCTTTTAGTATATAGTTTATATATGAATCTAATTCACATTAAAACTATATATTATATCAATTACATCATATATAATTGATATAACTCCTCATGTATGAAATTGAACACTTCAATTTCACTCCTAACTTTATACCCTCAGTGTAACCATGTTGAGCTAACGGAGGGATCTAATGAACCTGCTGGATCATGAGCTCCAATGATGTGAGATTAATCGATCAAACTCTTTGATCCAGCTTAATCAATATTCATTAACTACAAGTCACCCACTATAGACTTGTAGTTGCACTCTCCTCATTGTAGATATTATTGTGTCCACCGATATAGTCATTGCCCATGAGTCGACCCTTCACAAAGTTGTTCAGTAATCACGGTGGGTCAAATTACCGCTTTACCCCCGTGATTACCTCTTTGCTCCTTAAGCACCATTGATCCTCTAATGAACAACAAGTCTAAGGTCCTACCTTAAACTCATACCCTCATAGAGGGTGGGGCCTCGTTGTTAAAGACCTGGAGTCAGTTCTTAAGGGAACTACCTATCTGAATCCTCAGTAGAGGAATGAGTGAATTCCATCTTGCAGAATTAAGTTCCCAGCTACCTACGAGGTTCTGTCGCTGAGAAGGTAGGCTTATTGAGTCGGCTACAGGCCACTCTCACCCATACTAGTCTAAGGGCAAACCCCTATAAGAAGGAGTTCTTAACTTGCTCAGGATTTAGGTCAAGTCACTAATGACCATCTATAAATTACTAGTCTTATCCTGTTAATGGTGTTATACTGGTTAGACTAATAATTTGCGATCCAGTCTTGTATGAACTCTTCATACAGGATGCCCCCACTCGCATGTCAACTACATGAATGAGTTGGATTACCTCATTTGTACTAATTACAAAGTGGGTCGCATCCATGGTGTTACCAGAATGAAGTTTCCAACTTTATTCTTATACCATAGACTATTTAGGTTATAATCTTGAAGTCAACCCAAATAGTGTCCACTACACTGATTTCAAGATAAACGTTATAACCTTGGAGCTTAGTTTATTGGATTTATAAAATCAAGACTGTAATCTTATCCAAACAAATAACACTTTATTTAATTGATCAAAATTACACAAGTTTAGGGCATAAATCCCAACATTACAAACTTTGTCCAATAAACTAAGCTCAAGGGTCATTGAATTTATGAGAGAACTAGAACTTGAACGGTGTGTAGTGGACATACATGAAGGATCACGTTTGAGTAAATGACCCAAACGGTCTACAGTATATGGATAGGATTGGAGACCTAATCCTGGATACGTTGTGGATGCGACCCGCTTTGTATTAGATACAAACGAGGTGATCTTACTCGTTCATGTGGTTGACATGCGAGTGGGGGCATCCTGTGCAATGAGATTGTACAAGACTTGATCGTGAATTATTAGACCTACTGATGTAACACCGTTGACAGTATAGGACTATTAACTTCGTAAATGACCAATAGTGACTTGACCTTAATCCTAAGCGTGTTACGGACTCCTGTCTCCGGGGGTCTATCCTCTGACTTGTACGGGTGAGGGTGGTCACAGTTACTCGACCAATATGCCTATCTTCTCAGGGACAGGACCACATGGGGAGCTGGGAACTTGACTAAGCGAGATAGAATTCACTCGTTCTCGACTTTAGGGAAATTAGAGGGGTTATTCCCTTAAGGGTTGTCTCCAGGGCGTGGACAACGGGCGCCCACCCTCTCACTGGCCCGAGAGGGTTGTGGTTGGACCATTACAATGTTGTTGTTCATTAGAGGAGCAGTGTGGACTTAAGGAGCAAGAAGTAGACAAATGGGTAAAATGGTAATTTGACCCAGCAGTGTCTACGAACAACCTATGAAGGGCGACTCACGGGCATTGGTTATATTAATGGACACAACTTGTCATATAGTGACGGGAGTGCAGCTACGTGCTTTAGTGGAATGTTACCGTAGCTAATGAATGTTAATTAACCGGGTCAAAGAGTTTGATAGGTTAGTCTCGGATCATTGGAGCTCGTCACCTATAGGTCCATTAGGTCCCTCAGTTGGCTCAAACTGGATAAATAGAGGGTTTACAGTTTGGTGTAGATTTGAAGTGTTCAAATTCATTATAAGGGTAATTATGTCATTTATATATGAGATATGATTGACATATTATATAGTTTAATGTGAATGAGATTCATAATAAACTATAGGTTAACCTAATTGTTTAATTAGGGCTAATTCGGAGAAATTGGATTGAGAGAAATTAAATTAAATGTGATTCAATTTAAAATCCACAATTATACAAATGTGATTTGTATAATGAGATATGAGATATCTTATTATATGTGGTTATGCAAATATGATTTGCATAACCTATGATTGTGGTTAAATGGTAAATAGGTGGAGATTACAACTCCACCTATCACCATTATATAAACCCTTTGCAAGAAGGATTTCATATGCTTGTTGTTCACTTTTTGGAATCTCACCAAAAACAACAAACACTTCTCTCTCAACTCTTCTCTCAATTCTCTCCTCCCCTTTCACCAAAGGAGTCACACATACTCTCCTTCTACCTAAAAGAGAACAACCGAGAAGTCCTTTTCGTAGGTGCACGGTTCGTTGGTTTGTTCGAGGAGATCGAGTTCGTTGAGATCTTGTTCGTGAAGAGTTCGTGACCAGATGAGGAAAACACGAAGAACGGTTCTTCAACAAGTAAGTTACTCTTACTGATTTTTCCTTCTAATTGCATGTTTAACCTAGGATTTATGTGATAGATTCATTTTTAAGAAACGTTTTTCACAACAATACCACGATGATTCAATCGTCCTTCCACTGCGCAGGATTTTCATTCCTTCAATTGGTATCAGAGCCAGGTTGTTGGCTTTCTCGTTGTCCAAATATTTTTCTTAAAATTAGGTGGGTATTACTTCAATTCATGAGATCAAATTGTTGGTTTTGCATAATTGGATGGTTTCGGTTCTGGCACTAGTTTTAGGTTTATTTTCTGTTGATTAGATCAATGTAAAGGCCCATGTTTTTGGGGCATTTAGAAAATAAATCGAGTCTGTAAGTCCGGGACTTTGTCGACAAGAGTTGATGTGAAGAAATCGGAGCGAAAACGGACGAAAAATGACGAAAAACAGCAAAGGAGCTTGTTGTTCTATCGTCGGCGTTGAGACGCTGTTCTTCGGCGTCTCAACATTGTCCGTGTTGTACCAGTCGATCTCGAGTCAGCGTTACGCTGGTAACGCCGAGGCGTTGGGCGCACGAGACAACGTTGGACACCGCAACGCGCGTTGAGGCGATTCGCGGACGCCGAGAAGCGACGGGCGTGAGGCAGAAACTCCTTCATCGTGGGGACATTTGCAGTTTTATTTAATTTTTTTAAAAAATGTAAAATGTATTTAGTTTTTAATTAAATTAAATTTATTATTTGATATTAATATAATAGTTATATTAATGTTAACTAATTCATTTAATGTGCCCTAAGTGGCAAAACCGGTCCAATTTTTGTTATTTATTTATTTTATGCATGAGATGTATGAAATATTTAATTCTATGTGCATAATGTATGTCATATAGATTTAAAATCTCACCTTAGGTTAAACATTTCATGCATCATATTTATATTATAAGTGTTATAATATATAGTATGCATGATAGGTTATATTATAAGAGTTGTAATATAAGTTTAGCATGTGTTAATTTATTTAATATAAAAGTTATATTTCTTAGATTAAAAGTATGCTCATGCATTTAATTCATGTGATGAATGTATGTTATAGTATAGTATTATTCATGTGATGAATGATCAAGCACTATGACATAGAATGCATGTAACCTAAGTTAGTTATTAGTTTTAAAATGTTTAGAACTTGAATAATTAGACTTAGGTTTTCTAGTTCTAATAAGATTAGAACCAGGAAATCAAATATAACCTTTGAATGGTGACTAATTAGTAGCTCTGTCGAAGGAAGGTTCTGTCTAAGGCTGGGATATTTAAGCTAACGCTTTGCGGAACACCCCTTCCTCGGAACCGACCTGGAGTGAATTTAGTCCGGAGATTCTTAGGTTATATTATCGTGAGTGTCGTTAATTAAAAGTTGATTAATTTACTCACATAGTCCTAAGTTAATAATATGATTATAAACTTAGATTAAATCAATATAAGAGTTATATTGGTAGACTTAGGTAAATATTAGCCGATTTATCTAGGTCAATCCCAAATAATATAAAGTGTTGAGTGGGAGGAAATAAAGTGCATAAGATACATTTGATTTTCCAACCACAAATCTCCGTAAAGTCTGCACCGTGAGATCCATACTCGACCTCATGGCGCAAATGGAAGCGTCTCCCTTCGGATGGTATTTGTATGGGTCAATATCAACGTGGATGGAGAGAGTACTTATAGTGAGTGGGAGTGAGACCTGTGAAAATGAGACCCACAGTCTCTTCTTTTGATTCACACCGTGAGACCCTTATGATCCGCCTGCTAGTTTGGCTTGGACCAGATAATCCCTTCGGAGGGCCTTGATCATGGGAGTGGAAACACCGTGAATTCCCAAAAGGGATACAATTTCCTTGTTGGTTTTCCTTCTTGGTTCACCCTTCGGTGGCTATTGTTTGGACGGATACTTGATAACTTAAAGATTGAGGGTGACACTCACGGGATTCATTAAGAGTTAATGGATTCTGACCGAAAATGGTAACTGGACGCCTAATGGAATAATAGTTATTCTGGTATTAGGGTTTGGTCGAGATAGTCTCGTCCTAGAGGAGGAGTGTTTCTGTTCACCCTTCGGTAGTGGTCATTCTAAACCTTTGGGATATCATTGCAAATTTTTAATGACCAAGGGATCATAGGATAAATTTTTGCTAAAACTTGATTGGATTTCAAAAAGTATTTTGCGAGACTAACACAAAGTATTTTACTTGTTTTTCAGCAAAATGTCTAGCTCAATTATAGATTTACTAGCATCCGAAAAATTAGTGGGAGATAATTTCCAAACTTGCAAAAACAATATAAACACGATTCTAGTAACTAACGACCTTAAGTTCGTGCTCACCAAGGAGTGTCCTCAGGTGTCGGACTCGACCACGTCACGAAGTGTTCGTGATGCGTACGATCGATGGATCAGGGCCAATAAAAAGGCCAAGGTCTATATAATTGCCAGCTTATCTGAAGTGTTGGCAAAGAAGCATGAGCTGATGATCACCGCTAAGGAGATCATGGAGTCCTTGCAGGAAATGTTTGGACAACAGTTCTTTTAGGTTCGGCATGACTCGCTCAAACACGTCTTCAACGCCCGGATGAAAGTGTTGGGATTTTTGTCCTAATCTCGTGTTTGTAAATTACTATTTGAAATTAATAAGAGTTACTCATGTCATCACTTTGTGTCTCGCAATATTTATAAACTTTTCCAATAAACTAAGCTCTAGGGTCATTGAATTTATGAGAGAACTAAAATTTGAACGGTGTGTAGTGGACATACAGGGAGGATCGCGTTCGAGTTAATGACCCGAACGGTCTACAGTATATGGATAGGGTTGGAGACTTAATCCTGGATACACTGTGGATGCGGCCCGCTTTGTATTAGATACAAACGAGGTGATCTGACTCGTTCATGTGGTTGACATGCGAGTGGGGGCATCATGTGCAATGAGATTGTACAAGACCGGACCGTGAATTATTAGACCTACTGATGTAACACCGTTGATAGTAAGGAGTAATAATTTCGTAGATGACCATTAGTGACTCGACCTGAATCCTGAGCGTGTTACGGACTCTTGTCTGCGGGGGTCTGTCCTTTGACTAGTACGGGTGAGGGTGGTCACAGTTACTCGCCCAATATGCCTATCTTCTCGGGGTGATGGACCAAGTAGGAGTGGGAACTTAACTCACGCGAGATGGAATTCACTCGTTCTCGCCTTTAGGGAAACTAGAGGGTTGTTCCCTTAAGTGATGTCTCTAGGGCTTGGACAACGGGCGTCCACCTTCTCACTGACCCGAGAAGGGTGTTGTGTATGGTTAGCCTACCTTCTCAGGGACAGAACCTCGTAGGTAGCTGGGAACTTAACTGTGCAAGATGGAATTCACTCATTCCTACACCAAGGAATTAGATAGGTGTTCCCTTAAGAACTGACTCCAGGTCTTGAACAATGGGGCCCCGCCTCTATGAGGGTATGAGTCTAAGGTAGGACCTTAGACTTGTTGTTCATTAGAGGATCAGTGGTGCTTAAGGAGTAAAGAGGTAATCACAGGGGTAAAACGGTAATTTTACCCAGTTGTGATTACGAACAACCTGTGAAGGGTCGACTCATGGGTAATAACTATATCAGTGGACACAATAATATCTACAGTGAGGAGAGTGTAGCTACAAGTCTATAGTGGAGTGACTTGTAGTTAATGAATATTGATTAACTGGATCAAAGAGTTTGATCAGTTAATCTCACATCATTGGAGCTCATGAACTGTAGGTCCATTAGATCCCTCCGTTGGCTCAATATGGTAATATTGAGGGTATAAAGTTAGGAGTGAAATTGAAGTGTTCAATTTCATACATGAAGAGTTATATCAATTATATATGATATAATTGATATAATATATATTTTTTAATGTGAATTAGATTCATATATAAACTATATACTAAAGAGAGACTAAAGGAGGGGTAGGATGGTCATTTCCATCCTATTTCTCTATATATATGGTTGCATGAGATGCAAATAGGTTAGGAAATTCTAAGAAATTAAAAACTCTTTGTTGTGTTGTTGGAAAGGTTCCAAGACACACACGTCTCTCTCAAAATACCTCACCTCTCCTAAAGAGAACCCACCTTCCTCCCTCACCTAGAGAACAACGGAGAAGATCCGGTGGTCGTGTCTTCGCACATTGGAGTTCCTGTTGCTGAGATCATGATCGTGGGAGAGAGGAGCACTCGAAGAAAGGTTCTTCAAAGGTAATTGCTTGTTGTTCATTCTGATTTTATGCTTAATCTTGTCATGAATGTTCTTGAATTAATCGTTGTAACTAAATCAAGAGCGCGCGATTCGCAATCGCTTCCGCTGCGAGACTACGATTCCCTTCAATTGGTATCAGAGCCCAATTGCGTTCTTGATTTATGTTCTGGATTTTTCAAGAACAAGGTGGGATTTACTGTTTTTGCATGAGATGTATGAACGGTTTTGCAAAATTAGATGTTTTCAATTTTGGCACTTAGATTTACAATTTTCATTGAATCGTTTAATATAAGGGCCCAGTGTTTTGGGCAATTTTAATTGTAAATCAAGTTTGTAAGTCCGTGTCGATCGAGGCAAAGCGGTTGCTGAGAAGATCAGAGCGAAAACGAGCAAGATTTGGAGAAATCTCATTGTTAATGCGGTGCGGCGTTGCAATGTCGTTCATCGGCGTTGCTAAAGCGCGCGCTATGAGAGAAAGCGCCACAGGAGAGGCGATGTTGCAACGCAGCCTCTAGCGTTACAGCAACGCTGCGTGGCGTTGCGCAATGCTCGACAGAAAACGACAAGGAGCAGCGTTGCAACGCCAGATACGTTTCACGCAAAGAGCAACGGGCAGAAAACATATTTTTTAATATATATTAATTATAAAAATGTTTTATATTTAATATATTTAATATATTTAATATTAATTAATATAATTAGATTATATTAATTAAAATTATTTCTAGGGTGCCAAAATTGGTCTAATTTTTGCTATTTAAATTATGCAATTGTTGTGTAATTATTGTCATGCATAATGTATGCTTTTATTTTAGAAATCTCACCTTAGGTTAAGCATTTTCATGCATCATTTATAATATAAGGAGTAATATTATATAATTTGCATGATTAATTAATATAAGGTTGTTATATTAATTTATGGACAACATTGACATGCATTATATATCAAGAGATGAATATGCTATGAATGTCTTATTATTCATGTGATGAATGATCAAACACTATAACATAGTATGCATGTCACCTAAAGTTAATTATTAGTTTTAAAATGTTTAGAACTTGGAAATAATAGACCTTAGGTTATCTAGTTCTAATTAGATTAGAATTAGGAACCAAGTAATTTATAAGCTATGATTAAAAGAGGAACTCTGTCTAAGGAAGGTTCTGTCTAGGCTGGGGTATTTAAGTCGATTTTAAAACGGAACACCCTACAGGAATCGACACGGGAGTGAAATTTAATCGAGAGAGTCTTATAAATTACAAGATGGCGTCAATGGGTTTATTAAGGGGTTAATAAACTAGAAATCCTAGGTTTAATATAAGGAGTTATATTAACAAACTTAGGATAAAATCAATATAAGAGTTATATTAATTATCAATATAAGAGTTATGTTGATAGATATAGGTAAAACCATTAGCCGGGTTTTAGCCTAAGAAAGATTCTTATAGACTTAAAGTATTCAGTGGGAGGAAAAAGTGTATGAGATACATATTTTTCCACCTACGATATCTCCGAGAAGTTCACACCGTGAGACTCATACATGGCCACGTGGCGCAAACGGGAGCGTCCCCCTTCGGATGGTGTTTGTATGAGTCAATACCAAGGTGAATGGAGAGGGTACTTATAGTGAGTGGGAGCAGGTTTAGTGAAAACAAAACCTACGGTCTCTTTTATCGGTTTACACCGTTGGACCACTATGGTCAGCCTGCTAGTTTGGCCTGGACCAGACAATCGTTATAAGTACCCTCTCCAATTTAATCAGAGAGTCTTATAAATTACAATAGCGTCAGCGGGTTTATTAAGGGGTTAATAAACTAGAAATCCTAGGTTTAATATAAGGAATTATATTAACAAACTTAGGATAAAATCAATATAAGAGTTATATTGATTATCAATATAAGAGTTATATTGATAGAGTTAGGTAAAATCATTAGTCGGGTTTTAGCCTAAGATTCCAATAAACTTTAAAGTATTCAGTGGGAGGAAAAAGTGTATGAGATACATATTTTTCCACCTACGCTATCTACGGGAAGTTCACACCGTGAGACTCATACTTGGCCTTGTGGCGCAAACGAGAGCATCTCCCTTCGGATGGTGTTTGTATGAGTCAATATCAAGGTGAATGGAGAGGGTATTTATAATGAGTGAGAGCAAGTTTAGTGAAAACAAAAACCTACGGTCTCTTTTGTCGGTTTACACCGTTAGACCATTATGGTCACCGCTAGTTTGGCTGGACTGCATAATCCTTCGGAGGGCTTGATCATAGGGGATCAAACACAGTAGACACTCGAAAGGGATAAAGATTTCCTTAGACTATTTTCCAATCTAGTCCTCCCATCGACAGATTTTATTGGATCGAGACTCTAGGATCTAAAGATAGAAGGTTACACTCACGGGGTACATAAGTTGTGTATGTATCCAGACCGAAAAATGGTAACTAAAACCTATAGGAATAAGAGTTATCCTGGTATTAGGTTTTGGTCAAGTGTGTCTTGATCCAGAGGAGGAGTGTTTTTTATTACCCTTCGGTGTCATACATTCTAAACCTTTGGAGTATCATTGCAAATTATAAATGGCCTAGGAATCATTTGATAATTAGCTAAAACATGATTGGATTAGAGTTATAGCAAGAAACTCATACAAGTTTGTTTGTAAAATTTTCAGCAAAATGTCTAAGTCTATAATTTCCTTATTGGGTGCGGAAAAGTTAACCGGTGAGAATATGATGACATGGAAAAACAAACTCAACACTATTTTGGTAGTGGATGATCTGAAGTTTGTGCTAACTGAGGAGTGTCCTCAGGTGCCAGGCTCGAATGCGTCACGAAATGTTCGTGATGTATATGATCGATGGATCAAGGCCAATGATAAGGCAAAGGTCTACATGCTGACAAGTATGTCTGACATATTAACCAAGAAGCATGAGGGCATGATTACCGCTAAGGAAATCATGGATTCTGCAGGTATGTTTGGACAATACCACACAAGCCCGACATAATGCCATAAAGTACATATTCAACTCGAGGATGTTAGAGGGTACATCTGTTCGGGATCATGTCCTGGATATGATGGTGCACTTTAACATCGCGGAGTCAAATGGTGCTTCCATCGATGAGTCGAGCCAGGTCAGCTTCATTCTGAAAACCCTTCTAGATAGATTCCTGCATTTTAGAAGTAATGTTGTTATGATCAAGCTTACTTTTAATCTTACCTCCTTTTTGAATGAACTCCAGACCTTTCAGTCTTTGATGAAAATTCAGGGATCGAAAGGTGAGGCAAATGTTGCCAATAGGAGTTATCACAGAGGTTCGACCTCTGGGACAAAAACAGTGGCTTCATCTTCTTCTAATCTGAGAGAAAAGAAGAAGAACATGAAGAAGGTTGCTAAAGGGAAACAGGCTGACAAAGTTGCCGCCCAGAAGGGTAAGAAAGTCAAAGACGTTGCTGACAAAGGAAAGTGTTTCCACTGCAACGAAGACAGGCATTGGAAACGGAACTGTCCGAAGTACATTGCAGAAAAGAAGAAGGAAGGTAAATATGATTTACTTTGCCTAGAAGCTTGTTTAGTGGATAAAGATAAAACAACTTGGATACTTGATTCAGGCGCCACTAATCATGTTTGCTCTTCGTTTCAGGGAATTGATTCCTGGCAGCAGCTACAACAAGGAGAGATAACGCTCCGGGCTTGAAATGGAGAAGTCGTCTCAGTTGTAGCAGTAGGCACAATGAAGCTTTATTTTGGCAAGAAATATGTATTGTTGGACAATATATTAGTGATACCAGGGTTTACTAGAAACCTTATTTCCATTTCTTGCCTTATTGAACAATGTTTTTCTGTTTCATTTTCTATGAATAAAGTGTTTATTTTGAAGAAAGGTTTAGAAGTATGTTCAGCTTCATTAGAAAATGGATTGTATGTTTTAAGGCTTAATTCATTCAAAATGGTTTTGAACACTGAATTATTTAAAACTGCAAACACACAAACTAAGAAACGTAAAATTTCTCCTAAAGAAAATGCTCATCTTTGGCATCGAAGATTGGGTCACATTAATCACAATAGGATTAAGAGATTGGTAAAGAACGGACTTCTAAACGAGTTAGAAGAAAATTCTTTGCCAGTATGTGAATCCTGCCTAGAAGTCAAAATGACCAAAAGACCTTTTAGTGGAAAAGGTTATAGAGTCAAAGACCTCAGAGCTTATACATTCTGGACCTTTGTGGTCCGATGAATGTTAAAGCCAGGGGAGGATATGAATATTTCATCTCTTTTATAGATGATTATTCTAGATTTGGGCATATTTACCTAATGCACCACAAGTCTGAAGCACTTGAAAAGTTCAAAGAATTCAAGACTGAGGTTGAAAATCAATTAGGTAAAACTGTTAAAACACTTTGATCGGATCGAGGTGGAGAGTACATGGATTTAAAATTCCGTAACTATATGATAGAACATGGAATTACATCCCAACTCTCGCCTCCCGACACACCACAACAAAACGTGTATCGGAAAGGAGAAATAGAACCTTGTTGGACATGGTTCGATCAATGATGAGTTATGCTCATCTCCCTAGTTCCTTTTGGGGTTACGCAGTGGAGACTGTAGTATACATTTTGAATAATGTGCCCTCCAAAAGTGATTCTGAAGCACCTTTTGAACTTTGAAAAGGACGTAAAGGTAATTTATGTCACTTCAGAATATGGGGATGTCCGACACATGTGCTTGTGACAAATCCAAAGAAGTTGGATTCACGTTCAAAATTATGCCTATTCGTAGGATACCCAAAAGAAACAAGAGGTGGTTTATTCTATGATCTTAAGGAAGATAAGGTTTTTGTGTCGACAAATGCCACTATCTTGGAGGAGGATCACATAAGGGACCACAAACCAAAAAGCAAAGTAGTGTTCAGTGAGTTAGACGGAATAATAGAAAAGGTTGCTAATAAGAACACTAGTACGTCAACAAGAGTTGTTGATACTAGTTTGTCTAGTCAAGAAAGTCCATCTCAAGAGTTGAGTATGCCTCGACGTAGTGGGAGGTTGTGATACATTTGACTGTTACATGGGTTTAAATGAAACCCAAGTTGTTATACGAGATGACAACTGCGAGGATCCATTGAATTATAATCAAGCAATGGTTGACACAGACAAAGACAAATGGGTCATAGCCATGGACCAGGAAATGGAGTCGATGTACTTCAATTCTGTTTGGGATCTTGTAGATAAGCCTGATGGGGTTAAACCTATAGGTTGTAAGTGGATCTACAAGAGAAAACGTGATGTAGATGGGAAGGTGCAAACCTTTAAAGCTAGACTAGTAGCAAAGGGTTATACCCATGTTGAAGGGGTTGACTATGAGGAGATCTTTTCACTTGTTGCTATGGTAAAGTCTATCCGTATCCTTCTTGCCATTGCCGCATATTATGACTATGAGGTATGGCAAATGGATGTCAAGACAGCCTTTTTGAATGACAAACTTCAGGAAAACATCTACATGGACCAACCCAAAGGGTTCATCAAACCAGGACAAGAGCAAAAGGTTTGCAGGCTTAAAAGGTCAATTTATGGACTGAAACAAGCCTCTAGGTCCTGGAATATAAGATTTGATGAGGCAATCAGTTCTTATGGTTTTGACCAAAATGATGATGAACCTTGTGTCTACAAGAAAATAATCAATAGTTCTATCGCATTCCTAATTCTCTATGTGGATGATATCCTACTCATTGGGAATGATGTAGGTTATCTTACTGACATCAAGGAATTGCTAGCTACGCAGTTTCAAATGAAAGATTTGGGTGATGCACAGTTTGTTCTTTGGATCCAGATTGTCCAGAACCGCAAGAATAAAACACTAGCCTTGTCTCAAGCATCTTACATAGACAAAGTGTTGTCAAGATTGAAGATGCAATATTCCAAAAAGGGCTTGTTACCTTTTAGACATGGAATCCATTTGTCTAAGGAACGGTGTCCTAAGACACCTCAAGGAGTTGAGGATATGAGACGAATTCCTTATGCATCGGCTGTTGGGAGTCTGATGTATGCCATGTTGTGTACTAGGCCCGACATTTGTTTTGCAGTTGGGATGGTCAATAGGTATCAATCCAATCCAGGACTTGAACACTGGGCAGCGGTTAAAACAATCCTTAAGTATCTTCGGAGAACAACGAACTACATGCTTGTGTATGGGGCTAAGGATTTGATCCTTACAGGATACACGAATTCTGACTTCCAGACTGATAAAGATTCTCGGAAATCTACATCAGGGTCAGTATTCACTCTTAACGGAGGAGTTGTAGTATGGCGAAGCGTCAAGCAAGATGCATCGTTGATTCCACCATGGAGGCAGAATATGTAGCAGCTAAGGAGGTTGTTTGGTTAAGGAAATTTATGCCAAATTTGGAAGTTGTTTCAAATATGACTTTACCCATCACATTGTATTGCGATAACAATGGTGCAGTGGCAAATTCGAGGGAACCCCGAAGTCACAAGAGGGGAAAGCACATAGAGTGGAAGTATCATCTCATCCGGGAGATCGTGCATAGAGGAGACGTGAATGTCACGAAGATAGCCTCAGAGCACAACATTGCTTATTCTTTTACAAAGGCTCTCACGGCTAAAGTATTTGAGAGCCACCTAGAAGGTCTAGGTTTACAATTCTTTCCCAACCAGGGCAAGTGGGAGTATTTTGTACAAAGGGGTTTAAATGTCCTAGTTTATTGTATTTACATTACTGTAATGTTTTAGTACTCCACAAGCTTTAGGTCAAGTGGGAGATTGTTGAGATTTATGCCCTAAACTTGTGTAAATTTGATCAATTAAATAAAGTGTTATTTGTTTTGATAGAATTACAGTCTTGCTTTATAAATCCAATAAACTAAGCTCCAAGGTTATAACTTTTATCTTGAACATTAGTGTAGTGGACACTATTTGGGTTGAGTTCAAGAATATAACCTAAATAGTCTATGGTATAAGAATAAGGTTGAAACCTCATTCTGGTAACACCATTGATGCGGCCCACTTTGTAATTAGTATAAATGAGATAATCCAACTCATTCATGTAGTTGACATGCGAGTGGGGGCATCCTGTATGAAGAGTTCGTACAAGATTGGATCGCAAATTATTAGTCTAACCGATTGTAACACCGCTAAGTGAGGATAAGACTAGTAATTTATAGATGGTCATTAGCGACTCGACTGAATCTGAGCAAGTTAAGAACTCCCGCTTATAGGGTTTTGTCCTTAGACTAGTATGGTGAGAGTGGCTCATGGCCAGACTCAATAAGCCTACATTCTCGTGGTGAGAACCTCGTGAGGTAATGGGAACTTAAGCTGTGCAAGATGGAATTCACTCATTCCTCTATTAAGGAATTAGATAGGTTGTTCCCTTTAAGAATCGACTCAGTGTCTTGAACAGAGGGGCCCCGCCCTCTATGAGGGTATGAGTCTGTTGTCATTAAAGGATCAGTGGTGCTTAAGGAGTAAAGAGGTAATCACTGAGGGGTAAAATGGTAATTTGACCCACCGTGATTACGAACAACCCGTGAAGGATCGACTCATGGGCAATGACTATATTAGTGGACACAATAATATCTACACAGTGTGAGAGAGTGCGGCTACAAGTCTATAGTGGAGTGACTTGTAGTTAATGAATATTGATTAACCTGGATCAAAGAGTTTGACGGTTAATCTCACATCATGGAGCTCATGAACCTGTAGGTCCATTAGATCCCTCCGTTGGCTCAATATGGTAATATTGAGGGTATAAAGTTAGGAGTGAAATTGAAATGTTCAATTTCATACATGAGGAGTTATATCAATTATATATGATATAATTGATATAATATATAGTTTTAATGTGAATTAGATTCATATATAAACTATATACTAAAGAGAGATTAAAGGAGGGGTAGGGTGGTCATTTCCATCATATTTCTCTATATATATGGTTGCATGAAATGCAACTAGGTTAAGGTTTCACAAGCTCGCTTGTTGTGTTGTTGAAAGAGTTCCAAACCACACATCTCTCTCAAAATACCTCACCTCTCCTAAAGGGAACCTACCTTCCTCCCTCACCTAGAGAACAACGGAGAAGATCCGGTGGTCGTGTCTTCGTACGTTGGAGTTCCTATTGCTGAGATCGTGATCGTGGGAGAGTGGAACACTCGAAGAAAGGTTCTTCAAAGGTAATTTCTTGTTGTTCATTCTGTTTTACATGCTTAATCTAGTGTTTTATGTTCTTGAATTAATCGTTGTAACTAAATCAAGAGGGCGCGATTCGCAATCGCTTCCGCTGCGGGGACTTCGATACCCTTCAGGAGCTTGTCCCTTCCCTTTGTCCTTCTTCTTCTGAATACCCTTATTCTTGGAAAAAGGACTAGACTTGGTCCCTGAGGACGATTCTCTTAAGAACTTCTTCGAAGTGACAACATTTGCCTCCTTCTCTTTTCCCTTTGATTTCATTAGGGATTCAAAAGTTTGAAGCTCATTGAGGAGAGTAGTCAGGTTATATTCTATTTTATTCATCACCGCATTGGTGTAGAATTGCAGGAAACTCTTCAGAAAAGATTCCATAATAAAGCTAACCTGACTTTTCTCATCTATGGCAACGCCATTTACTTCTGCCACGTTGAAGTGGACCATAATGTTAAGGACATGTTCCCTAACAGAAGCTCTCTCCTTCATACGGGAGTTGTAAACATATTTGAGAGCATCATGGCGGACCGATGAGGACGGTTGTCCAAACATCGTCTGCAATGATCCCATGATCTCCTTCGCGGTGACCATGCTCTCATGCTTCTTAGACAACACATCAGATATGTTGGCTAAGATATAGACTCGAGCCTTTTCATCAGCCCTAACCCATCTGTCATAAGCATCCCGAACAATTCGATTTGCAGTCGAGCTGGGAGGGGAGGACATTTCTCCGTTAAGACGAACCTCAGATCATCAACAACAAGAATCGTATTCAAGTTTGATTTCCTGATTCCATAATTGTCGCCGCTAAGTTTATCGAAGGCGAGTAACTCAATAAAAGAGCTCGACATGCTGAAAAAAACAATGAATTCTATTAGTGAATTGTTTGTAACCTATCCAATTAAAAATTTAACAAAAGTAATAATGTACTCATAAACTCATTATTGTTTTTGCAACGATACTTCAGTGAGTCAGAGCAACCGCTACCGAGGGGCAGTCAATCACTCATTTACTAAACCAAGATATTCTTGACTAAATGCTAACACCGGAATAACTCTTGTTCCTATAACATTCTAGTTATCGCTACTTTGGTCAAGAATTTACTAACACTTAGCAATTCTTGTAAGTGTGACCCGCCATTTTTAGACCTCAGAGGTCGGCCCCAACAATGCTACCGAATTGCAGAGACAAAACTAGGAATGGACCTAAGAGACCCTATCCATTTCTGGAGTTTGAGTTGTTCCGAATCCCATGTTACATCCCTCCGAATGGATGGTGCAACTTTGGGCAACCTGCAGGTGCAACATGGGAATCTCACGGTCCAACCTAATGAAGGAAAGCGTAGGATGTGTTGACACACTTCCTTCTCCCACTTACTATAAATACTTTCTCCATTCACCTTACTCTTGATTTATGCAAACACCATCCGAATGGAAATGCTCTATTGACATCATGAGGTCGAGCATAAATCTCACGGTGTGAACTTCACGGAGAGCGTAAGAGGAAATTGATATATCATACATACTTTTTCATTCCCACTAAGTATTTTAAACAGTTTGGGTATACTTTTACTTAGGCATATTCTGGCTAAAACAATATGACCTAAGTCTACCAATATAACAATTATACTGGAATTACCTAAGTCTATTAACCTTTTAATAAACCTAGGTCTATGAGTTCAATTTATTAACTTTTAATAAACACCACTCACGAAAGATAACTTATAAACCTATGGATTAAATTCACTCCCAGGTCAGTTCCTAGGTAGTGGTGTTCCGTTTCTGTCAGCTTAAGTACCCCAACCTAGCCAGAATCTTCGTTAGTCATAGTCCCTCTTTAATCATAGTTTATAAATGATTGGTTGCTTAATTCTAATCTTATTATAACTAGATAACCTAAGGTCTAATTGAAGGGAATAAAACTCCCCGCGCAGCGGAAGATGATCGAATCGTCGTGGTGATGTTGTGCAACTAAATTCTATTCAAACTATCTAACACTTAGATTAAAGCTAAACATGCATATTTAGGAAAGAAAACGACAAGTACTTACTTGTTGAAAACGTTCTTCGAAGTTTCCTTTCTGTCCACGATCACGAACTCTTCGTGTTCTCCTCGATCTCAACGAACTCGAACTCTTCTCACGATTGTAAACCGAACACCACCACTTGGCTTCTCGGTTGTTCTTCTTTTGGAAGAAGGAAGATGGTGGGATCTTAGGTTTTGGTATTTGGGAGGAGAAATCTTTAGAGAGAACTTGAGAGAGAGCTTTTGCTTCTTTTGGTGAGAAATCCAAAAATGAGCAATTGAATCAAGAACCCTTCTTGCAAAGGGGTTTAAATAATGGAAATAGGTGGAGTTGAAATCTCCACCTATTTACCATTTTACCACAACTATAGGTTATGCAAATCATATTTGCATAACCATATATTATAAGATATCTCACATCTCATTTTACAAATCATATTTGCAATATTGTGGATTTATTAAATTGAATCACATCCAATTTAATTTCTCTCAATCTAATTTCTCCTAATTAGCCTTAATTCAACAATTAGGCTAATCTATAGTTTATTATGAATCTCATTCACATTAAACTATATATTATATCATTCATATCTCATATAAATGACATAAATGCCCTTTAGTGAAATTGAACACTTCAATTCAACCAAAACAGTAAACCTTCTTATAATCCAGTTTGAGCCAACCGAGGGACCTTATGGACCTACAGTGACGAGCTCCAATGATCTGAGATTAACCTATCAAACTCTTTGACCCGGTTAATTAACCTTCATTAGCTACAGTAACACTCCACTAAAGCCCGTAGCTACACTCCCGTCAGTGTAAGATATTACGTGTCCACTGATATAACCAATGCCCATGAATCGACCCTTCATAGGTTGTTCGTAGACACTGCTGGGTCAAATTACCGTTTTACCCCTGTGTCTACTTCTTGCTCCTTAAGTCCCCACTGCTTCTCTAATGAACAACAACGTTGTAATGGTCAAACCATACACAACAACTCTCTCGTGCCAGTGAGATGGTGGGCGTCCATTGTCCAAGCCCTAGAGACAGCACTTAAGGGAGCAACCCCTCTAGTTTCCCTAAGCCGGGGAATGAGTGAATTCCATCTCGCAGAGTTAAGTTCTCGGCTCCTACTTGGTCTCGCCCCCGAGAAGATAGGCATATTGGGCGAGTAATCGTGACCACCCTCACCCGCACTAGTCAAAGAATGGACTTCGCAGATGCGGAGTCCGTGAACACGCTCAGATTCGTGTCAAGCCACTAATGGTCATCTATGAAGTTATTAGTCCATATTGTCAATGGTGTTACATCAGTAGGTCTAATAATTCACAGTCCGGTCTTGTACAATCTCAGTACAGGATGCCCCCACTCGCATGTCAACCACATGAACGAGTCAGATCACCTCGTTTGTATCTTAATACAAAGCAGGTCGCATCCATAGTATATTCAGGATTAGGTCTCCAACTCCATCCATATACTATAGACCGTTCGGGTCATTTACTCGAACGTGATCCTCCTTGTGTGTCCACTACACACCGTTCAAGTTCTAGTTCTCTCATGTATTCAATGACCCTGGAGCTTAGTTTATTAGTCAAAGTTTGTATAAAATGCGAGACACAAAAAAATGAAATAAATAACTCTTTATTAATTTCAAATAGTAATTTACAAACTAAATGAGATTAGGACAAACATCCCAACAAACTCCCACTTGGACTAAGCTAGTGGAGCAAATACATTTCAAATGTACATAAATTACAATGAAGTAATACAATAAACTAGGGCATTGAATACCCGTTTACATATCTCCCACTTGCCCTAGTTAGGAAGTACTCGAAGACCTAGACTCTCTAGGTGACCCTCAAACACCTTAGTCGCGAGGGGCTTTGTAAATGGATCACCACGCCAGGCTCCGACGCTATTCGCGGATCATATGTCATGTCGCCGCGGCACAATCTCCCGTCGACGTGATACTTCCGCCAATGTGTTTGCCTCGCTTATGGCTCCGAGGGCTCGGAGTTGGCTATCGCACCATCGTTGTCACAAAAAAAAGTTGTTATCGGCAAGTTCATATTTGGAACAACTTCCAAATTCGTCGTGAACTTCCTAAGCCAAACAGCTTCCTTTGCAGCTTCACAAGCCGCAACGTACTCCGCTTCCATAGTGGAATCAGCGATGCATCCCTGCTTGATGGTTCACCATACTACAGCTCCTCCATTCAAAATGAAGGTTGACCCCGAAGTAGATTTCCTAGAATTCTTATCGGTCTGAAGGTCATAATTTGTGTATCCCGTGCGATCAAATTCCCACCGCCATACACTAAGTTGTAGTTTCTCAATCCCCTAAGATACTTGAGGATTTCCTTTACGCCTCTCCAGTGATCTAATCCTGGATTGGATTGATACCTACATACAATCCCTGCTGCATAACAGATGTCGGGCCTAGTACACATCATGGCATACATGAGGCTCCCTATAGCTGAAGCATAGGGGATGTGTCTCATATCCTTTTGAGGAGTCTTAGGACACAAATTAGACAAGTGAACCTCGTGCCTGGTAGGCAATAAACCCTTCTTGGAGTTCTGCATCTTATATCTAGACAACATCTTGTCAATATAAGACGCTTGAGACATTGCTAGCGTTCTGTTTTTCCAGTTCCGGACAATCTGCATACCTAGAACATACTGAGCTTCTCCCAAATCTTTCATTTGGAATTGCGAAGCTAGCCATTTCTTTACGTCAGTAAGAAATCCTACCTCATTCCCAATGAGAAGAATATCATCTACGTATCAGAAATGCGACAGTTTTGTCGACGATTTTCTTGTAGACACAAGGCTCGTCAACATTCTAATCAAAGCCATAAGATTTGATTGTCTCATCAAACCTTATATTCTAATACCTTGAGGCTTGTTTCAGTCCATAAATGGGCCTATGAAGCTGGCAAACCTTTTGCTCTTGGCCTTGGGTTATGAACCCTTTGGATTAGTCCATGTAGATGGTTTCATCAAGGTTGCCATTCAGAAAGGCGGTCTTGACATCCATCTGTCATACCTCGTAGTCATAATATGCGGCAATGGCCAGAAGGATCCTGATCGACTTTACCATGGCAACAGGTGAAAAGGTTTCCTCATAGTCAACCCCTTCGACCTGGGTAAAATCCTTTGCCACTAGTCGTCCTTTGAAGGTCTGCGCCTTCCTATATACGCCACTGATCCTCGAATGGCCTGAAGAGAGAAGCTCGAATGGTTTGCCACTAGTCGTGCTTTGAAAGTTTGCACCTTCCCATCAACGCCATTTCGGTTTTCAGGACCATTCGAGCTTCTCTCTTCAAATTGAATGCCTTTTTCGAACTTCGTTCGACCCAAAACTTTTACAGATTATTCTTCACACATTAATGCTCAAACAAACTTGAGTAATTTGAAAATAAAGCACAAATTGATACTCAATTTAAATGCCAAATTCAGATTATCACTTTAGACGCCCAGAAAAAATAGATTTCAAAAAACACCTACCACAACACAAAATAGATCATATTGAGTGCTCAAAATTGCTCTGATAATAATTGAAAGAGTCTAAATTAAGAAAGCGAAAGCAATTTAGGATCTTGAACACTATAAGTTGATCAATTTTGCAAAATAAAATGCATGCCCAAAGCTGAAAAGACTGGGAGTTAAAAAATTGACCTTTGAAGATCAAATTCTCTTCACCCGGTGGATGATTTTCAACACGAACACTTCGTGGACCAACTCTAGAGTCTTCCCTACTATCCTCTGGCCTTGTAACGGATTGTGGGATCCTAGGTTGAGAGAATTTGGAAGAAAATACTTCAAAGGTCACAAACCGAGAATTGAGAGAATTTCTGCAAAAATCCTATCAAAACACCTCAAATCACCATTAAATAAAGCTTCATCAAGCCTCATTAGAGTGACAGCTCGACAGTGATGAGGATGATTTGAATATTAAATTAAATAAATTGTCCGACCCCGATCGATTTGCCGAACATGAATCTTTATTCATGTTATAAACAGATCCAATATTGAAATCATATTTAAATATATTAATCTCCTTTTAATCATAGTTTAATTCATAATTAAGCTATGACTCGTTAAATATATCACATATAATTAACGATTTCTCCCAAAATCGAATTTGAACAATTCAAATTCTTTTATCTCAAAATGTTACAAGGCTTAGTCCGAGCTAGTAAGGGGGACCTAATGGACCTACAGATCATGTAGGAATGTATAACTAACTCGGTAACCCGAGCAACCCGGACTACCCAACCCAAACTTTAAGGATTGGGTTGGTGTAGATTTTTTTCGGGTTGGGTTGGGTTAGAATTTTGGAGAACCAAAACGTTTGGGTCGGTACTCGGGTTGGGTTTTTAGGCCCCGGTTGACCCAATCCAACCCAAATTTTATACTTTTTATTTTATTTTAATTAAATCTATACTTATAAATGAATTATTTTTCATTTTTTATGTTTTTCTTCTAGATTTCTAACAAATTTTAAGATGTTAGAAATTTTGAAGTTTGATGTTTGGATTTTATATGATTTTAGTTATTAATTCAAGAAAGAATATTTTAAATAATAAAACAATTAACCCAGCAACTTAACCCAACCCAACCCAATCCAAAAATGGTTGGGTTGGGTTGGGTTACTCTCATGAATATGGTTGGTTGAGTTGAAGGAATGACCAACCCGAATTTTCGAGTTGGTCCAAAAAACTCCCCCAACCCTACCCAACCCGACTTATGTACACCCCTAAGATCATGAGCTCCAACGGTACGAGATTAATCGACCAAACTCTTTAGTCTAGCTAATCAACATTCGTTAACCACCGAGACACTCCACTAAAGCCCAGTGGCAGCACTCTCCTCACTGTAGATATATTTCTGTCCACTCGATATAACCATGATTAATAAGTCGATCCTTCACAGGTCGTTCATAATTACTATTGGGTCAAAATTACCGTTTTACCCCTGTAATTACCTCTTGTTCCTTAAGTCCCACTGATCCTCTAATGAACAATTGGTTTGTGGTCCAACAAGCAAACCGAATCCCTCTCGGGCCAATGAGAGGGTGGGTCCTTTATTCAAGACCAGGAGTCAGCACTTAAGGGAACAACCTCTCTACTATTCCCTAAAGTGGGTAGGAGCGAATTTCATCTTGCAGAACTATGTTCCCAACTATCAACCCAGACTTATCTCTGAAATGGGAGGCTTATTGAGTCGACAATCTCGGGCCACTCTCACCCATGAAAATCTAAGGATAATCCGAATAAACAAGAGTTCATAGCACGCTCAAGATTAAGATTGAGTTACCTAGGTCATCGTATGAATATAGTCAGTTAAGACAGTAAACGGAGTTATAAAGTCTAAGTGACTATTTCGCGTCCGATCTTTTCTCGTGAAACTCATTGCATAGGACGCCCCCACTCACATGTGTTCACATGAACGATTTAGGATCACATCGTTTGTACTTTACAAAGGGGGTTGCATCCGTAGTGTCCCCAAGATAAGGTACCCAGTTGTATCCTTATACTATAGACCGTTCTGACTATAACTTGAACTTGATCAACTTTTATGTCACACATAAAGTTCAAGTATTAATCCTATAGCCAAGGGTTCTTTATTGGGTTAAGGTTTTATTGGGTTAAGGTTACACAATGCACAATTCACTTTATTCAATAACACATTTACTAAATAAATCTCAATAACATCTTTATTGCAAAATATAATATACATTCAGTTTACAAAACCACGAGTTTTAGGACATAAAACCCAACAGTTCATGCATTTTATTTATATAAGTGTTATATGAGTATGATAAAAATGCATGAATTATTTTTCATGAGTAATTACTAATAAGTGTTATAATTTAATTATATGAAAAATGAATAGCATGGAGCATGAAATTACTTAGTATAATATAAAGTGTTATATTTTTTAAGTAATGTGCATGAATCAAGTAGTTGAATGACTGTTATTTTCCAATTTGAATTTGATTGTTGGAAATAACATATAAAGTGTTATATTTTTAAGTAATGTGCATGAATCAAGTAGTTGAATGACTGTTATTTTCCAATTTGAATTTGATTGTTGGAAATAACATATAATTCCATGTCATAGGTTAATTATTAAAATTTATAAAAGTTATAAATCGGTTTTAGAAACCTTAACCTATAACAAAGAATTACATGCAAACATAGGAGCTTGGGGAGGATAGAATTAATTTTAAAATGTTTAAAATTAATTAGAGCTAAGTTTAATTTCTAATAAGATTAGAAATTAGTCATACATAGTATTTTAAATAGTTTAAAGTATAGAAGAACTAAATAGGACTTTGGTTATAAGGGAACTCTACCAGTGATGTTTTGTCTAAAGTTTGAGGTACTTAAGCTGACGGTTAACAGAACACCTCCTACTTGGGAACCGAAACATGAGTTGAATTAATCATAGTCTTGTTAACATGCAATACATCTAGGTTATTAAAAGGTTTATTCACCTAGACATAAGTTAAAAAAGACCTAGCTATAAAAGTTATAATAGGCATAGACTTAGATAGATTCCTTTAGCCATAATCCACCTAGGTTAAACCTAAACCCTAAATTATTAAGATACTTTAGTGGGAGAAAACGAGATGTACTCATCGAGTTTTAACTCTCACGCCCTCAAGAGTTCACACCGTGAGTTCCATGCTCGGCTACGCGGCGTTAATAGGGCGTCCTCCTACGATAAATGTTTGCATGGTTCAATACCAAGATGAATGAGGAAAGTGTCTATAGTAAATGGGAGAAGGGCGTGTGTCAACGTATCCTACGGTCTCCGCCATTAGGTCGCACCGTGAGATTTCTATAGTCTGCCTGCTAGGTTGCCCTAGAGTAGCCAAATCCTATGGAGGGCCTGACTACAGGGATCGAAACACCGCGAATTCCAGAAATTGATAGGGTCTTCTAGGTTGTTTGCCAACAGTTGTCTTTCTTAATAGTAGTCTGCTGGCTCGGGCCTATTGGATCTGAAAATGGTAGGGTCACATTTACGGGATAAGTTAAGTTAGTTAATGAGTCCTTGACCAAATAAACGATAGCTAAAAATCATTGGGACATGAGATTTTTTGGTAGTGATAATTAGCTGAGATAGTCTCAATTCAGGGGATGAGTGACTGACCACCCGACGGTGGCTTTTATTCTAAACCACTGAAGTATCGTTGCAAAATTAACGTTTTAAGTTTAAACACTAGAGTTATTGATAATTTTGCTAAATTAGATTGGTTTTTAATGGGTTAAAGGCATAACTAATTATAACTACCTTTTATTTAGCATGTCGTCCTCGATTATAGCCTCACTTAAAAGTGAACGATTAACTGGAGAAAACTACACTACGTGGAAGTCCAACCTGAATACGATTCTGGTTATAGACGACCTTCGATTCTTACTAACTGAGGAATGTCCTCAAGTTCCCGCTCGAAACGCGCCTCATTTTTTTAAGGGCACGTATGATCATTGGACCAAGGTCAATGACAAGGCTAAGGTCTATATTTTGGCTAGCCTATCTGAGGTTCTGGCCAAAAAGCATGAGGGCATGGTCTCAGCTCGTGAGATCATGAGTTCGTTGCAGAATATGTTCGAACAATCGTATGGACAGCTTCGACATGAATCCCTCAAGTACGTTTATAACTCCTGTATAAAGGAGAGAACGTCGGTGAGAGAGCACGTTCTCGATCTGATGCTCCACTTCAATGTGGCAGAAATGAACGGGGCGGTCATCCACGAGTAAAGTCAGGTATTATTCATCTAGGAATCTCTTACGAAGACCTTCCTACAATTGTGCAGCTGTGCGGTTATGAAGAATAAGGGACAGGTTGATAGAGAGGCAAATCTGTTTGCCCATTCCAATAGTTTCTAGAAGGGTTTATCCTCTAAGACTAAGTCCTGCGGCTCCTCTTCTGGCCTTAAGAAGATCTAGAAGAAGAAGAAATGAGAGAAGGGGAAAGCACATGTCGCTGCTGACAAGGACAAGAAAAAGGACAAGGTTGTAGATAAAGGAAAGTGTTTCCGCTGCAACATAGACGGGCACTGGAAGCGAAACTGCCCGAAATACCTTGCTAAGCTTAAGGAGAAGAAAGGTAAGTGTGATTTACTTGTTCTAGAAACATGTTTAGTTGAAAGTGATGACTTAACCTGGATACTTGATTCAAGGGCCACTAACCATGTTTGTTCTTCTTTTCAGGAAACTAGTTCCTTTAGGGAGCTCGATGAGGGTGAGATGACGCTCGGGGTCGAAACGGGAGACGTCGTCTCAACTCGTGCAGTGGGAGATGCCAAGCTGTTTTTTAGAGATAGATTTTTTTTTTAGAAAACTTGTACATAGTTCCTAGAATTAAGAGGAACTTAATATCTATCTCTTGTTTGTTCGAACAAAAATATTGTATTTCTTTTTCCATTAATGAAGCGTTCATTACAAAAGAAGGTGTCAATATTTGTTCTGCTAAATTAGAAAACGACGTGTATGTATTAAGACTGAATGAATCTAAAGCAATTATAAATCATGAGATGTTTAAAACTGCAAACACTCAAAGTAAAAGGAAAAAGATTTCTCCGAATAATAATACATATCTTTGATATTTAAGACTTGGTCACATAAATCTTAATCGGATTGAGTGGTTAGTAAAGAATGGACTTCTAAACGAGTTAGAAGATGATTCTTTACCTCCATGTGAGACATGTCTGGAAGGAAAAATGACTAAGCGACCTTTTATTAGAAAAAGTTATAGAGCCAAAGAGCGCTTAGAGCTTATACATTCAAATTTTTGTGGTCTAGTGAATATAAAAGCTAGAGGAGAGTATGAATATTTCATCTCTTTTATAGATTATTATTCAAGGTATGGTTATCTATATCTAATGCATCATAAGTCTGGGACACTTGAAAAGTTCAAAGAGTTGAAGGCTAAAGTAGAAAATGCATTAGGGAAGACCATTAAGACACTTCGATCAAATCGAGGTGGAGAGTATATGGACTTAAGATTCCAGGACTGTTTGATAGAACATAGAATCCAGTCACAACTCTCAGCACCTAATACACCACAACATAATGGTGTGTCAGAAATAAGAAACATAACCTTGTTAGACATGGTTCACTCTATGATGAGATACGCTCAGTTGCCTGACTCGTTTTGGGGTTACGCAGTAGAGACTGCAGTTCAAATCTTGAACACTGTTCCATCAAAGAGTGTTTCAGAAACACCTTTTGAGTAGTGGAATGGACATAAACCTAGTTTACGTCACTTCAAGATTTGGAGTTGTCCGACACACGTGCTAGTGAAAATTCGAAGAAATTGGAACCTCATTCAAGATTATGCCTATTTGTAGGTTATCCCAAGGAAACGAGAGGTGGTTTTTTCTACGACCCACAAGAAAAAAGGCGTTTGTATCGACAAACGTCGCTTTCTTGGAGGAAGATCACGGGAGGAACCATAACCAAGTAGTAAATTAGTATTAAATGAATCTGGAGACGAGCAACAAGAGTTGTTGACCAAGTCAGACCTTCATCAAGAGTTGATGAAGAAGCTGGCTCATCATGTCAATCTCGTCCTTCTCAATCGTTGGGAATGCCTCGACGAGTAGGAGGGTTGTTTCTCAACCTGACCACTACTTGGTTTTAACTGAAACTCAGGTTGTCATACCGGATGACGACGTAGAGGATCCATTGTCTTATAAACAGGCAATGAATGACGTAGATAAGGACCAATGGATCAAAGCCATGGACCTTGAAATGGAGTCAATGTACTTCAATTCAGTTTGGGAACTTGTAGACCAACCTGAAGGGGTAAGACCCATAGGGTGCAAATGGATCTATAAGAGAAAGAGAGATGTAGCCGGTGTTGGGGTTTATGCTCTAAATAAAGAGTTATTTATTATATTCTCGAACATAAACCTAAATCCAATAAACTATGTTCCAAGGTTATAATGATAGATATTGAACAAATGTATAGTGGACACAAGTTGGATGATGTTCAAGTATATATAACCTAAAAGGTCTATGGTATACGCATGAGGTTGGGAACCTTATACTGGTCACACCATGGATGCGGCCCGCTTTGTATTTAATACAAACGAGGTAATCCAACTCGTTCATGTTGTAGACATGCGAGTGGGAGCTTCCTGTATGATGAGATCATACAAGACCGGATTGCAAATTATTAGCCTACTAGTGTAACATCGTTAACAGGATAGGCCTAATAATTTATAGATGATCATTAGTGACTTAACATAAATCCTGAGCAAGTTACGAACTCCTGCTTATGGGGGTTTGTCCTTAGATTAGTATGGGTGAGAATGGCCTTTAGCTGACTCAATATGCCTTCCTTCTCAGGGACAGAACCTTGTAGGTAGCTGGGGACTTAACTTTACAAGATGAAATTCACTCATTCCTGAATTAGGGAATCAGATAGGTTGTTCTCTTAAGATTTGAATCCAGGTCTTGAACAATAGGGCTCCGCCCTCTTACTAGCCTAAGAGAGATTATGTTTATGGTAGGACCATAGACTTGTTGTTCATTAGAGGATCAGTAGTGTTTAAGGAGCAAGAGGTAATCACAGGGGTAAAAAGGTAATTTGACCCAGCTGTGATTACGAACAACTTTTGAATGGTCAACTTACAGGTATTGATTATATCAATGGACACAACGGAGTCTACAATGAGGAGAGTGTAGCTACGAGTCTATAGTGGAGTGGCTCGTAGTTAATGAATGTTGGTTAACTAGATCAAATAGTTTGATCGGTTAATCTCGCATCATTGGTGCTCATGATCTATAGGTTCATTAGGTCCCTCTGTTGGCTCAACATGGAAATATTGAGTGTATAAAGTTTGGAGTGAAATTGAAGTGTTCAATTTCATATATGAGCATATATATCAATATATGTGATATAATTGATATAATATAGTTTAATGAGAATTTGATTCACAATAAACTATATACTAAAATGAGAGATACATAATATGAGCATTATAGGGATAGGTAGTAATTTCTACTTTATTTCTCTATAAATATGAGCATAAGATGCACATTTGGAAGGTAATCTAAAAGAGGTGAAACTCTAGTGCTCTCTCAAGTGGAAAAGTGTTTTTCACTCCTTCTCTCATTCTCCTAACTCCAATAGGATTCCCACCATCCTCCCTCTCCTAGAGTCACAACAGAAAAGATCTAACGGCGGTGATCAAGTGTGTCGAATTTGTTCGAGGCTAGTAGAGAATGTGAGTTCATTGAATCACTAAGGAGGAGGAGCACTAGGAGATCTACAAAGGTAATACAAGCTATCCATATTCTTGTTTTATGCTTAATCTTAGTATATTTGTGTTTTTTATTGAATCTATGTAACAAAATCTAAGAACACGCGATTAAACTCGCTTCCGTTGTGGGATTCGATCCTATGATTGGTATCAGAGCCAATTGTGTTCTTGTTTTTGTTCTAGATCTGTCAAAAACATATGTTGGTTTGCATAATTATATGTTTTCACTTTTGGCATTTAGATTTACAATTTTTCATTGAATCGTTCAATGTAAGGGCCCGGTGTTTTGGGCAAAATGTATTATAAATTGATTCTGTAAGTCTGTGTCGATCGAGGCAAAGAAGTTGTCGAGAAGATTGGACCAAAATTGAGAAAAAAATAGAAGATGGCGTTTTTGTTCTGTGCTCAGCGTTACAACGTTCTTCTTCGGCGTTGCAACGCCGAACGTGCTGTCTTTTGGCTAATGCAAACATGGTGTTGTAACGCAGGCATCAGCGTTGCAACGCCAATACCATAACACGCGACAGAAGGTGGATTAGGATTGCAACGCTGTAACTAGCATTGCAACGCTAGTGGAGTAACGCATCAGGTCGTGACAACGACAAAAAAACATTTTTTTATTAAATATATTAATTTGTAAACATTTTTTATTTAATATATTTTTTTATTTATTTTAATTAATCACTACATGAAAAAATGTCTATGATAGCTTCGAAAAAAAGTTGTAATAGGCCTTTTATAGCTTTTTCTGCAGAGTCATAACAGTCTGTGCTATTAAAAGTTTGGGACTTTTTACAGCATTTTATAAAAGCTGTAAAAGATTAGACTTTTTACAGCATTTTATAAAATCCATAAAAATTAGACTTTTTATAACATTTTATAAAGGTTATAAAAAAGGTTATATCAATAGTGTTTTAATAGCATAATTTCCTCTTTTTAAAATCAATGATAACATTTTATAAATGCTAATAATAATATTGTAGTAATCTACAATAGCATTTTAGTAATTCTAGTATTTATTTGTAGCTATTTTTTAAACTTAAATTAAAGTTATAATATAATTTTAAATTGTAAATTTTATTGCTATTTTTGTAACTTTGATGGCTTTTGAAATTATTCGTGATGATATTATTCATGTTTCCTACCTTAGTTCAAATTAGAAGTAAAATAATAAATACATGATCTAAAAGATCAGTTATACAATGAGTTTGTGTCATTAATCCAAGCAAATTATATTTCATTCAAGGTTTACATTATCCCATTTAAATTGATAGAAAACATAACAATCTATTGTTCACAAAATATATATAGTAATAAACATCAACTTAGGGAGGACACTAAATATAAATTTGTCAAATACTATTCATTAAATTACAAAATATTTAACAATTCGATATCAAAATATATAACTCTCGACTGATATCACTCTCGAGCTAGTCAATTGAAGATTGCCTGATTTAGCTATGTTTCCATTGAATCTTCCATTCATTTCTTTGTTAGGCAGCATTTGGTATAAAGAATACTTGGCAGGATTTTGGTTTATTATATGGATTGTGCACGTAGCGTTAACCAACCTAAGAAGCAACTAGAGATGATCCATAAAGAAGCATATGCTATCACTTATTGTACCAACTCCAATTCTTCATGTTCCTCGAATATGTCGCAAGACTCAACTGTTAGCAGCATTTTCCAGAGTGATCCTTTTACTCTTCAACCAAAAATAGATGTTGTTGAGTCTCTTGGAGCTATGCAAACAGTGGAGAATTCGCCCCTTAGTAAAATCCATAGTTCATCTAGAGGTTCTATTGAGCTGAAGAGTACCTTTGTTGTCAAATACTATTCATTAAATTTCAAGATATCATTCACTCAAACTTCAACTTTTTAAAAACGAAGAAACACTCTAATAACTAGCCTGGGAGTGAACATGACCAACAACAATAGTATTTTAATGAGACTCTACTCTTTTCTAACAAGAATTTACAAAAAAATAAGCATTTACAAACAAGCATTTTCTAATCATAAAATAAATCATTAAGGAAACACACAACATAACTTTGCGCGGTCAAACAAACGCACCAAGTAAAAACTACTTTACGATGTTCTGAAATGCTCCAATGTTGGATGGAATTGAACCTGACATATTATTATTTTCTCAACACCCTAAAATGAGTTTTATGTTGTTTTGACTCTTTACGAAACTAAGAAAGTGTCTAAAGTGAGCACACAACTAACCCACCAATCAAAGCTTGAATCATAAAATTGTTCAAGCTAATCTGCATGTCAATGGGCTAAACAAACAAGCACGTAAAGTTTACCATTGGTCATCATGCTCTGGAATTTTCGTTGCCAAAGCTTCCTCCTCGTCTACAACTACAATGGTCTGTCCCTGTCCAGAGAAATCTCATCAATTAGATGAACAAAGTATCATAAAGAACCGAACATAAGTATCCAACGTAAGGGCAACACAAATGCCATCTTAACATGATTTTTTTTATCTACTTAGAAAATAAGACCTTCTTAGAGAGCGATTTTCCATAAAACTGAAAGATAAAACACCGAGAAAGCTCTATACCAAACTATTATGTTGACATGGTAAGAATATTGTAACAAATGGGTATTACATCTTGCCTTACACATCAAAGACACAAGAATGAAAACATAAACCCAACAAATGGTAACATTCAAAATGTAACTTCATGTTTGACAAATACATGTAACTTCATGTTTATTGCTAATTTTGAAGAAAATAAAAATAATATAAGTTCTAGCCATGATATTTAGAACGGATATCATTCAAAAGTTTCACACGGTGGATACAAGGCACAAAGAAGTACAGTCAGCTAATGAATTGTAGATTCTGTTAGAATGTGTATGTAGTGTTCACAAGCATGGGCCTAAAGTACTGCAATGTCATTGCTTGAAAAGATAAAGCAAGATTAAACATTTGACTGTAATAAGCGTAATAGAACAAAGGATAAAATCAAATTACAAGAGAACTTCTGTGGGGAGTATATAAATATATACATATAGGAAGAGATAAGGAAGCACCATACTTTGGGAAGAAAGGTATAGGATTCACAGGAAGAATGGCAGTTTTTTATGGAAATACCTTGATTGGATAAGACCCTACCATCGTCCCACTAAGGCCTATGGCTGCTCTAGCACTATTTGTTGCCAAAACAGTCGAGGTGTCATGTAAGATCAAATTATATACTTTTTTTCAGAAAAATGCTTGGAAAGAATATCAGGGTGAAAAGATTAACTTACGCTCATCAGCGAACTCCACAAAAGCTTCTCATCCAAACCAAATAAGTTTCTCATCCAAGCATAATAAATCTTTTTTTTTTGTTAACCGGGAGTCAGGCTTTGATCCTCTATACTCAAAGGCACCCACGCCCATCCTAAGGCCCATACCTAAGGGACATCATGGATTTTTATTTATTAAGCTCACCAGAGCTTGAACATGAGGCCTCTAAGTTAGTATGATCAAGAGATCTCAAGTCCTCACCAACGGGGTCATCCCTTGGGGGCTAAGAAATCATATATATGAAACCATTCATCTTACTCAAACACTGTTTTGGTACAACTTCGTTTATCTCACCATAAAAGCATGGTCTTTATTTGTCCATAAACACAAGGACATGACATTCACATTGATAAACAATGAAAAGGTGGAAACTATATATAATATTTTTATATTGGCATGCTTCCAAGTAGGTGAATATCCTGTTTTCAATATATTTATATCATGTAAAAGACATAATTTTTGTGCACGTGCACAGTTTTATCTTCTTTTCAACGCCAACATCCAAAACAAGTCTACCATTAAAGTATCCACCAGTCTGCTTGAACTGCCCTAATGTGGTGAGATGTTACCAAATATTTTGGTTCAAGATAATTTTGTTATTAACATCCTGTAACCTTAAATCTCCACTACTTCAAGAAAACAAAGGACTAATCACTACATCATGCAAAGATATGCACCTACTTGAAAGAATAGCTATCATGTAAGTTCAAATATCATCCCATGGCCAATATAAAACAAACCAAACCATGTCTTTTCATTAATTAAGAATACCAAATAAGAGGATAGCTACAGAAAATGTTAGAGTTGAGAGCTAAAACCTAGTCCAGTAACAACCCACCTTGACATCACCCTTTAAAAACATCAATCAAATACATCCACTCTAGACATCAACCCCACCCTCCACCCCCTCCACAAAAAAAAAAAAAGACAACACCCATTTTTCCATTGAACTTTAGGTTATGTTTGGTTTGCAAGAATGAGAATAGGCATAGGAATGTGAAAGATCTTCAACTGAAAGAGGGAGGACCTAGAAGAACTGAAAGAGGGGGAGAGAGGGGAGTGTAAACACGTAGCATAGAACAAATTTAACTATCATTCAATTGCAATTAAGGTGATTGATTCCTTTTGTTTTTCCTTTCCATCAATTGCATGCTATATTTATGATTCTAAAAAGTAACAGAAATAAAAATTTATCCAATGATAAGATTTTATAAAAGCATTACAACTTTATCCAGTAGAATAGAAACAAATAAGATGCAACACTATTCTTATGGGAGCAAAACAGTGTTACAAGATACAAAAGGAGTATTTTACTACATGTTATCTTGTGCTACCCATATGTTTCATTCCTATATATGGCTATATCTTTTGTATTAACCTCAAGCATGCCAATGGAGCTCAGATAATTTCAACACAGTCAATAAACTTACAAGAATTACAAAAATGAACTGCCTTAATCCTTATAGTTCTATTTATCAATGAGCCACAGTCTAGCCAAGCATTTCCATACTATTTTGATACTTGCAATCAAGAATGTAAAAGAAAAAAATAATAATAATTTCAGGATAGTAAGATTGACTATACTGCTTCATTTTTCAAATAAAAGTTTGACCCAGTGTTTTTAAAGGCTCAAGGCGCACTAAGGCGCAATAGCCCTCTGGAGCCTAGGCGCAAGGCGCACCAAAAGGCGCGGGCTTTTTTATCTAAGGCGCACTATATATAAAAAAAAATATAAAATATATATGTATACATACACAATAAGAAAAAATCCTTCATGGGATGAAATTAAGTTTTAACCAAGGAAAATAAGTAAAATAAATAAGGTTCAACTTTCAAGTACTAATGTTTGAACATAAAGACAATAGATACTCTATTAAAAAACATGAAACAATTACAATACAACACTAATAAATTATAAACACTACAAGATCAAAAGCCTTAAATATCAATATCTTCTTCACTAAATAGATCTTCTTCTTTAACCGCATTCTCTTCATCATTGGACATATAGCCATCTCAGATCTTCTTCATCAGTCTCATTCTCATAGTCATCCAAGTTAACAGGTGGGGGCATGGGTTGTGGATCTCGTGGCAATGGTTGTGTGGACGTGGAGGATGAACATGAAGCATTATTCTTGGTTCTTGATTTAGCTCTAGAATAGTAGGCAGGTGTAGATTCTTTTGCTCCAGCAACTCTTGAAACATCACCCCATGTTAAAGAATCATCATCGAAGACAAGATCATTATCCTCTTCAGAATCATCATCCATTCTTCCAATCAACCACTCAATACTATCATCAATATCTTTTAAAGAAATGGGGTCAATGACATCTCGAATGCTATATCGACGTCTCAAGGCTCTATTATATTTTATGAACACCAAATAATTCAGGCTCTATTATGTTTTAAACGTCTCAAGGCTCTAAAACGGAAAAAAAAAAAAAAAAAAAGTTGAAGAAGCCCCCGAGGCGCGCGCCTTGCGCGCCTCGAGGGCTTCATGGAAGGCGCGCGCCTCGCGCGCGCCTTCTTAGATGCGCCTCGCCTCTTCGAGGCGAGGCGCTGAAGTTGCGCCTTGCGCCTAGGCGCGCGCCTCGGAGGGCTTTTTAAAACACTGGTTTGACCAATAGAGACTGGATTGTCGAACTAATCTAAGTAACTTTTTCAGCATAATATAGGTTAATCCAAGTTCAAATGTCCAACACAAACCTTAAGTGCAGTCTTAAGAGCCTAATACTAGACACAATAAAACTGAAACAGGGTAAGCATCTAATGCAGAGATAGGAACTTAAGGCAATATGGTGAAACATCGTATTTCTTAGGATTGAGCCAACTAATAATATAAGTACATCTACATTTATCATTTCAAGCAAGCTCAAGACAGTTGGAAGTGGGAACCTAAAGTAATAAATGAGAACATTTTCATCAATTATTTTCCGTCAATGTTATTCAATTCATGTATTAAGAAAATGCTCCTCAATTTAAGAGTAGAACAAGGAGTATCAGCGAAACATAAAGCAACATATATTATATGGATCTCTTGATGATAAATTCTCTAAAAGTTAGGGGAAAAGAAGTAAGAATCAACATATCATCCACAATAATAAAAGACTACAAGCAACCTAAATAGATAATGACGAGTATCATATCATCATACCGAACAGATATGAGGTGATGTATAAGATAATCGAAAGGTGAATACAAAAGCTTTTTCAGTTGAAGCACCAGATATTCTCTCAAATAGCATGAGCTTTTCATATTCTAAGCATCAGGAAAACAAGGACGAAAACAAAGTAAACGTAGAGAATTAGCTTCAACTTCCTAGAGAATATAATTTCAAGTTGTTTAATTGAAGGTAGAAGAAGACGATAGAATAATACAAGCTTCCTCAGAAACAAATGAGTAAATGTAGGAAAATATAAATCGACGATGCAGAGAAGATAACATAATCATTACCGAGAGTGAATTGCTCTCCCTTCAGTAGGTTAACAGCTTTGTACTAAAAATTTAGCCCTGAAAACGGTAACAACAACAACAATAGGAATTGAAGAATAGGAGCTAACAATCGATTACCAGACATGAATCAAAATCATGAAAGGAAAAGAATAGGAAAATGAAGGGGTTCTGTGTGTCTGTTGCTGGAATAAGAGATGGTGTCGTCAGTTAGCAAAGGGGTTGTATGTGTTTGTTGCTCTCAAGTTAACGTATGGGTTTGCAAAGGGCAGGTTGAATTCGGTCAGCAAACGATCGATTGAACGCGTCCGCCAACAATAAAGGGTGGGTTGAACGCGTATGTCATCGGGTCGTTGCTCATAGAGAAATTGAGAAAAACGCAGAGAAATTGGTCTGTGAGAAGTAGAAGAAGAATTGAAACTGGTCTGTGAGATGTAGAAGAAAAAGGGGAAGGGATGTTGGCGTGACATTGAAAAAGAAACAGATGTGAGAAGAAGAGGAAGAGAACCCAGAAACTCAAATGGCCTGATCGATAGATGTTCTTCAGAAATGTGGAATAAAATAGGGAAATTGTCAAAAATAGGACAAATTTAAGGGCATAAAAGAGATTTAGGACTTTTTTTACATTGGTAGACTTGTAGGACTTTTTATGTATGAAATTACTAACGTACCCTTTTTTAAAAAATCCCTTCAGCGATACACCATCTTCACGAGCTGAGCGACTGTGACGATCGAACGGGAACGGCGAACTGGTGACGGCGACCTTCAGCGGCGAAACGGAGTGCGACGACAACGGAGGATTCGCGGCGACGTCAACGAACTTTGCGGCGAACTTTGCGATGGCAACATAGAGCACGCGGCGAGTGCGGCGGCGCGCGAAAAGCAACACGCGCGATCGAGAGGTTGTTCGCGATAGAACCAAACTAGGTCGAAGTTTGCAAATCAAGTAGAGTGCAACGAAGAACGAAACTCTCTAACAAGGCGAAGGTAAGTCCCAACAACGACCGGTATTTGATTCTTTGTACTTAGTTTTTTACCATTCGACTTGGGATATGGATATGAAAAATGTAAAGGTAGATGCTGTCAAAATGAAAATTGAAGATGTAATTCAGTTTCGCTTCCAATTTCATTGTTTTTTCACCCAATAAAGTACCAGAATTGTTAGTTTTACTTCTAATTGTCGTAAATCTATAAAATAGGCATATATTCATCAATTTAGGAAGTTTTTTCTTAGACATAAACATATCTAATCTGTAGAGTTTATTAGTAATTAAGCTTGTTGTTGTGGATTTCTGACTGTTGTGCCCCAGCCCATGCAATATTTGTAGTTTGGTGGGAGGCTGGGAGGATTGATTTGATTAAGGAGTGTTTTTTTGTGGATATTTTTGCAATTAGGTTCATTACATTTTTTGGAAATTCCTAATAGTGTTGTTATGCTGTCGAAATTTCGGCGCGAGAAAAGTGAGATACGAGTGCAAGGAGAAAAGAGTATGCAAAGTTTCTATGAGTCTTTTTAGGTTTAGTAGATATTGTTTGTGCGAGAAAAGTGCGAGAAAAAAAACAGACTGCTATAAGTTGTTTCTTTTCATGATTTATTAGGTGCGAGAAAGGTGCGAGAAAAAAAATAGAATGTTATAGGCTATAAGTTGTTTGCTTTTGGGTCTTTTTAGGTTCAGTAGACATTCTTTGAGCATTTCCAATGATTTATAGGCTACCTTTTCATGATTTATTATGTGTGAGAAAGATACGAGAAAAAAAACATAATGGTATAGGTTGTTTGCTTTCTTACATACTAGTCTTTTTTAGGTTGCGTAGACATTCTTTGAGCGTTTCCAATGATTTATAGGCAACCTTTGCATGATTTATTAGGTGCAAGAAAGGTGCGAGAAAAAAAACATAATGTCATAAGTTGTTTCTTTTCTTAAATATGGGTCTTTTTAGGTTGAGTAAATGTTGTTTGAGCATTTTCTATTATTTATAGGCAAGTTTTGCATGATTTCTTAGGTGCGAGAAAAAAAACAGAATGTTATAAGTTGTTTCTTTTCTTTCATATGGGTCTTTTTAGGTTGAGTAAATGTTGTTTGAGCATTTTCTATTATTTATAGGCAACTTTTGCATGATTTCTTAGGTGCGAGAAAGGTGCGAGAAAAAAAACAGAATGTTATAAGTTGTTTGCTTTCTTACATATGGGTCTTTTTAGGTTGAGTAGATATTCTTTGAGCGTTTCCAATGATTTGTAGGCAACCTTTGCATGATTTATTCGGTGCGAGAAAGGTGCGAGAAAAAAAACAGAATGCTATAAGTTGTTTGCTTTCTTACATATGGGTATGTTTAGATTGAGTAGACATTCTTTGAGTGTTTTCAATGATTTGTAGGCAACCTTTACATGATTTATTAGGTGTGAGAAAGGTTATTAGGTGTGAGAAAGGTGCGAGAAAGATGCGAGAAAAAAAACAGAATGCTATAAGTTGTTTGTTTTCTTAGATATGAGTCTTTTTAGGTTGAGTAGATATTTTTTAAGCGTTTCCAATGATTTGTAGGCAACATTTGCATGATTTATTAGGTGCGAGAAAGGTGCGAGAAAGGTGCGAGGAAAAAAACAGAATGCTATAAGTTGTTTGTTTTCTTACATATGGGTCTTTTTAGGTTGAGTAGATATTCTTTGATCGTTTCAATGATTTGTAGGCAACATTTGCATGATTTATTAGGTGCGAGAAAGGTGCGAGAAATAAAACAGAATGCTACAAGTTGTTTGTTTTCTTAGATATGGGTCTTTTTAGGTTGAGTAGATATTCTTTGAGCGTTTCCAATGATTTGTAGGCAACTTTTGCATGATTTATTAGGTGCGAGAAAGGTGCGAGAAAGATGCGAGAAAAAAAACATAATGGTATAAGTTGTTTGCTTTCTTAGATATGAGTCTTTTTAGGTTGAGTAGATATTCTTTGAGCGTTTCCAATGATTTGTAGGCAACATTTGCATGATTTATTAGGTGCGAGAAAGGTGCGAGAAAAAAAACAGAATGCTAAAAGTTGTTTGCTTTCTTACATATGGGTTTTTTTAGGTTGAGTAGATATTCTTTGAGCGTTTCCAATGATTTGTAGGCAACATTTGCATGATTTATTAGGTGCGAGAAAGGTGCGAGAAAAAAAACAGAATGCTACAAGTTGTTTGCTTTCTTAGATATGGGTCTTTTTAGGTTGAGTAGATATTCTTTGAGCGTTTCCAATGATTTGTAGGCAACCTTTGCATGATTTATTAGGTGCGAGAAAGATGCGAGAAAAAAAACAGAATGGTATAAGTTGTTTGCTTTCTTAGATATGGGTCTTTTTAGGTTGAGTAGATATTCTTTGAGCGTTTCCAATGATTTGGAAAAATATCAAAAGTCATCACCAAATAATGACCATCCAACCTAAAAAGATTGATATGGATAAAAGAAAAACACTTGAAGTCAACATAAAAAAGAAAATCATTATCATACTTCAAGTATACTAAAGGATTATAAATTCGAAATGAAACCCAAGTTCATTTTCATTTAGTAAAAATATCAAACATTTCGTCTGCAACATTTAAATCGTTTTACAAATACAGGAACCAGAGGAAGAAAGAAAATGAAAAAACTCGTACTTCCTGGTTGTTGGTTCGCCGAAAGAAACAAACAAAACGTTGGTGTTCGATGGTTCGTGTTCTCCACGTTGTGGTCGCCGGTTCGTGGTCGCCGATGTGTTGCAGCCGGTGAGGAGTTCAGGTGGGTTCATGCAAGAGAGAGATTTGCGTGAGAGAGCCTTTGTGTAAGAGAATTTGTGGGTTTTTGTTAAAATAAGGGCATGCCATTCTTTAAAATGGGGATGTTTTTAAAAAAGGGTACATTAGTAATTTCATACATAAAAAGTCCTAAAAGTCTACCAATGTAAAAAAAGTCCTAAATGTCTTTTATGCCCTTAAATTTGTCCCATTTTTGACAATTTTCCAATAAAATAGCGTCCAAAATTCCCTCATTTTTTTCACTCAATTGCCCTTCACCGCGCGTTATTCCTATGCTTTTATAGCCTTTTGTAAAAATGCTTTAAAAATAATAATAATATGTATTTTTTGTTGTAGTGAATATAATTAGATTATATTAATTTAAATTAATAATTAGGGTGTCAAAAGTGGTCTAATTTTGCTATTTATTTTATGCAATTGTTGTATAATTTATTTCCATGCATAATGTATGTTATTTAGATAAATCTCACCTTAGGTTAAGCATAGTCATGCATCATTTATAATATAACGAGTTATATTATATAGTTTGCATGATAAATTAGTATAAATGTTATATTAATTTGGGATAGCATTCACATGCATTTTAATTCATGAGATGAATATGTTATGTATGTGATATTATTCATGTGATGAATGATCAAACACTTATAACATAGTATTTCATTGTTGGGTTTGTGCCCTAAAACTCGTAGTTTGTAAATATTGTTCTAATTAATGTAATAAAGAGTTATTATTTTCAATAAAAAGTTATTGTCATTATTTACAATATTGTCTTTTTTATTAACCCTAAATCCAATAAACTGACATCTAAGGCTATAACATGTCTCTTGAACTGAATGTAATGTACATATACATAATCTCAGTTCGAGATACAACCTAAAGGGTCTATAGTAAGGGGATAAGCCTTGGGTACCTTACTTTGGTAATGTTATGGATATGACCCACTTTGTATATGATACAAACACAATGATCCTAACGTGTTCGTGTAGACGACATGTGAGTGGGAATATCCTATGTGATGAGATTGCATAAGACCGGACCACGAAATAGTAACCACTAGGTGTAACTCCGTTGACTAGTTAGGTTTCTATTTCACTAGGATGAGCTAGGCAACTTGATCTCAATCCTAAGCAGGTTACGAACTCCTGTTTGCCAGGGATTGTCCTTTGACTAGTATGGGTGAGAGTGACCAGATTCGCCGACCCAATAAGCCTACCTTCTTGGGGATAAGACCGAGCAAGCAGCTGGAGACTTAACCTAGCAAGATGGAATTCACTCCTTCCCGCTTATTATGGTAAGTAGATGAATGTTCTCTTAAGTGGTGTCTCCGGGACTTGAACAAAGGGTCCGACCCTCTCATTGACCCGAGAGAGACATCTATTTGTTGGTAGGTCCACAAACAAATTGTTCATTAGAGGAGCACTGGGACTTAAGGTAAAAGATGTAACCCAGGGGTAAAACAGTAATTTGACCCAGCTAGTGTTACGAACATTCGTGAAGGATTGACTTGTTGTTATTGGTCAATATCCGTGGACACAGAAATACATCTGCAGTGAGAAAAGTGTAGTTGTAGGACTTTAGTGGAGTGTTCCTGCAGTTAACGAATGTTGATTAGGAGGTTAATGAGATTAACCGAATAATCTTGTATCGTTGGAGCTTCTGATCTGTAGGTCCATTAGGTCCACCTTCTAGCTCGTAAAGGGTTCTAAGATCGTTTGAATTTGAAATGTTCAAATTCAATTAGGGAATAAACATTAATGTATATAAATACATTATAATATAAAGTTTTGGAACTTTATATTATAAATTTAATTTGAATATGATTCATATTAAATTAAATGAGAGAATTAAATATTTGAAAGAGTTCAAATATTAATTTAAATGTGAATGAGATTCATATTTAAAAGCTATAGGTTAAAATTTAATGTGCATAAGATGTGCATTAAAACTATAAGTTAGAGGGAAAATTGATTAAATGTGATTTATTCCAAATTAAATATATGATATTTAATTTATGATTAATTAGATATGATTTAATTAATTAATTATATTATTTAATTAATAATTTGATTATTTAATTAATAAATATAATAATAAAATTAAAAACGTGTGACACGTTCCCCACTTCCCTCCAACTCCCTATCGATAGGGAGTGGGGGAAGTTTTTCCCTCGATAAGCTTCTGTGATAACAGAAGGGAAGATGATGATTGAAGGAGAAATTGTGGGTTGCTGAAGAAAAACTCTCTCAACCTAAAATTCTCTTTCCTTCCAATAGTTCGAACTCCTTTCCACCAGGGAGAGATCGAAAGAACTCAGAGAATAGGATGTTCTCCAAGTGGTTGTGTCCTGTTGAAAAACAGAGGAAAAACTTGACGTGTTATTGTACATTACAAGGAGCATGGTGTTGTTGTGATATTTGAACTACAAAGGTAAATGCTTTCTATTTCCTTTTAGTTTAGGAAACGTATAACATGTTTATTTCAAGTTTAATCCATGCTTTAGATTAGAATTGTTTTTCTCTGTTAATTGCCAATGTACTAGTTTTTGGAGTAAACCAAGAACGAACAAACAAATCGATCTTTAAATCACGTTTTCGCTGCTCACGGGGATTCGATTCCCTTCATGCATGTCACCTAAGGTTAATTAATTAGGTTTAAAATGTTTAGAACTTGGTATTAATAGACCTTAGGTTATCTAGTTCTAATTAGATTATAATTAGGGACTGAATAATTTATAAGCTATGATTAAAGAGGAACTTTGCCGATGTAAGGTCCTCTCTAGGTTGGAGTATTTAAGCTGACCGAAATGGAACACCCATACCTTGGAACTGACCTGGGAGTGAATTTAATCTAAAGTTTATAAATTATTAAAACGCCAGCATAGTTTATTAAGCGGTTAATAAACTAGAAACCCTAGGTTTATAGACTTAGATAAGATTCAATATAAAGGGGTTATATTGATAGACTTAGGTAAAAATCATTAGCAGGATTTAACCTAGGTCAAATTTCCTAGATACTTAAAGTACTTAGTGAAAGGAAATAGGTGTATATGATACATAAGTTTTTTCACCTACATATCTCAAGAAAATTCACACCGTGAGATCCATACTTGGCCTCGTGGCGTGAACGGGAGCGTCTCCCTTCAGATGGTGTTTGTATGGGTCAATATCAAGATGAATGGAGAGGGTACTTATAGTGAGTGGGAGCAGAAACTGTGAAAACAAAACTCATGGTCTCTTCTATCGGTTCGCACCGTGAGATCACTATGATCAGCCTGCTGAAAGAGTGTAGATTAAGAAAGCAGAAGCAATTTTAGATCTTGAACACTCTAAGTTGATCAATTTTACGAAATAAAAAACATGCTCAAATCTGGAAAAACAGAGAATATGAACACATACCTTTTGTTGTTCAAAATTCTCCTAATCCGTGGGCAATTTCTTGTCACAAACACTTTGTGGACAACCTCTAGTGTCTTCCCTACTATCCTCAGGCCTTGGAACAGATAGTGGGATCTTTGATAGAGAGAATTTGAAGAGAGATGGGAGAAAGGTTTGAAAAAATGTGAAATATAAAATTTCTGATAAATCCTTTATAATCTAATGGTTTCTTCTTCAATTAAAGAAACCAAAAGCTTCTTCAAGCTAGGAGAAGATGTCAGCAAGAAGATGAGAAGGCTTTAGCAAGAAGGAGGTGCTTAATTTGAGTGAATTTGAAAAAGTAGTAAGCTTGCTCATGCTTTTTCCTTTGGTCCAATTGAAATTCAAAATGAAAATTTGAATTTTCATTTAATTTTAATTCAAAATTAATATAAAATTAATTTTAAATTAAAAATAAATTTATTAATTTAATTAATTAAATAATTTAATTAAATAATTTTAAATAATTTATTTAATTTAATATCAAATATTAAATTAAATAATTGGACCAATCCCGATTTCTTAAATCGATCGTTTAAACATGAATCCCTATTCATGTCATAAACCGAACAAATATTTAAATCACATTTAAATATTTCCACCTCTTCTTTATTATAGTTTAATTCATAATTAAATTGTGACACGTTAAGTATATCACATATAATTAACGTTTTCTCCCAAAACCGAATTTGAACAATTTAAATTCTTTTCTCCCAAAATGTTACAAGGCTTAGTCCGAGCTAGTAAGGGGACCTAATGGACCTACAGATCATGAGCTCCAACGAAACAAGATTAACCGACCAAACTCTTTAGCCTAGCTAATCAACATTCGTTAACCACCGGAACACTCCACTAAAGCCTAGTGGTTGCAATCTTCTCACTGTAGATATATTTCTGTCCACTCGATATAATCATGGTTAGTAAGTCGATCCTTCATAGGTCGTTCGTAATTACAGCTAGGTCAAAATTACCGTTTTACCCCTGTAATTACTTCTTGTTCCTTAAGTCCCACTGATCCTCTAATGAACAATTGGTTTGTGGTCCAACCAACAAATTGAATCCCTCTCGGGCCAATGAGAGGGGTGGGCCCTTTGTTCAAGACTCGGAGTCAACACTTAAGGGAACAACCTCTCTACTAATCCCTAAAGCGGGTAGGAATGAATTCCATCTTGCAGAACCATGTTCTCAGCTATCTACCCGGTCTTATCCCTGAAATGGGAGGCTTATTGAGTCAACAATCTCAGGTCACTCTCACCCATGCAAATCTAAAGATAATCCGAATAAACAGGAGTTCATGGCACACTCAGGATTAAGATCGAGTTACCTATGTCATCGTATGAATATAGTCAGTTAAGACAGTAAACGGAGTTATAACGTCTAAGTGACTATTTCTCGGTCCAGTCTTATGCAAACTCATTGCATAGGACGCCCCCAATCGCATGTCTCCGCATGAACGATTCAGGATCACATCATTTGTACTTTATAAAGTGGATCGCGTCCATAGTGTCCCCAGGATAAGGTACCCAGTCCTATCCCTATACTATAGACCATTATGGCTATAACTTGAACCTGATCCACTTTTATGTCACACATAAAGTTCAAGTATACATATTATAGCCATGGGTTCTATATTGGATTAGGGTTTCAAAATATACAATTCACTTTATTCAATAACACCTTTATTTGAATAAATCTCAACAATATCTTTATTGCAAAATAGAATATACATTCAGTGTACAAACTTACGAGTTTTAGGACATAAAACCCAACAAACTCCCACTTGGACTAAAACGTCGGTGGAGTCAAACATGTTGAGCAAGAAAAATTGTCCTACTGAACAACCCGTAGTCCTAGACTCTCTAGGTGTCCCTCAAACACTTTAGCCGTGAGGGGCTTTGTAAACGGATCAACAATGTTGTGCTCCAAAGCGATCTGCGTGACGATCACGTCTCCTCGTTGCACAATCTCCCTGATGAGATGATATTTGCGCTCTATATGCTTCCCGCGCTTATGGCTTCTAGGTTCTTTAGAATTTGCCACTGCATCATTATTATCACAATAAAGAGTGATAGGCAAATTCATATTTGGAACAACTTCCAAATCAGTAAAGAATTTTCTAAGCCATACAGCCTCCTTCGCTGCTTCGCAAGCTGCGACATACTCAGCTTCCATGGTGGAGTCAACAATACAACCTTGCTTTATACTCCTCCATACTATAGCTCCTCCGTTAAGAGTGAAGACTGATCCTGATGTGGATTTCCTCGAATCTACATCAGTCTGAAAATCAGAGTCAGTGTATCCTTCAAGGATCAAATCCTTTGCGCCATACACAAGCATATAGTCTCTCGTTCTCCTTAGATACTTGAGGATATTCTTAACGGTAGTCCAATGATCATATCTAGGATTGGACTGATACCTGCTGACAATTCCCACTGCGTAGCATATGTCGGGTCGAGTACATAGCATGGCATATATCAGACTACCGACAACTGATGCATAGGGAATTCGTCTCATATCCTCAACTTCTTGAGGTGTCTTAGGACATTGTTCCTTAGACAGATGAACTCCATGCCTGAAAGGTAATAAACCCTTATTGTAATTCTGCATTTTATATCTAATCAACATTTTGTCAATATAAGATGCCTGAGACAGCGCTAGCGTTTTGTTCTTGCGATTCCGAACAATTTGGATTCCAAGGACAAACTGAGCTTCTCCCAAATCTTTCATTTAGAATTGGGTCGCTAGCCATTGCTTAACGCCAGTCAGGAATCCCGCATCATTCCCAATGAGCAGGATATCATCTACGTATAAGACTAAGAAAGCTACAGTAGTATTGACTACTTCTTGTAGACACAAGGCTCGTCAATATTCTGTTCAAAGCCATAAGATTGGATCGCAGTATCAAATCTTATATTCCAGGATCTAGATGCTTGTTTCAATCCATAAATGGACCGCTTAAGCTTGCAAATCTTTTGCTCCTGACCCTGAAGTTTGAACCCCTCTGGTTGATCCATATAGATACTCTCTTCAAGATTGCCATTCAAAAAGGTTGTCTTGAATCCATTTGCCAAATTTCATAATCATAAAACGTGGCAATGGACAAGAGTATTCTAATCGACTTAAGCATGGCAACAGGGGGAGAAGGTTTCTTCATAGTCCACCCCTTCCCGCTGGGTATAACCCTTTGCCACAAGTCGAGCCTTAAAGGTTTGCATCTTACCGGCTTGATCTCGTTTCCTCTTGTAGATCCACTTGGAACCAATAGGTCTTTCACCATCTGGTTGATCTACAAGTTTCCAGACTGAATTGAAGTACACTGACTCCATTTCGAGGTTCATGGCTTTAATCCACTAGTCTTTGTCTATATCATTCATTGCCTGTTTATAGGTCAATGGATCCTCTATGCCATCATCAAGTATGACGACCTAGGTTTTAGTTAAACCCATGTAACGGTCGGGTTGTCTAACATCCCTCCCACTACGTCGAGGCATTCTCAACTCTTGAGAAGGATAAGCTTGATCAACAACTTTTGTTGATTTATCTGTAGCTTCCTTGGAAATTTCACTCAAGACTATTCTGCTACGAGGCTGATGATCTCTCATGTGGTCTTCCTCTAAGAACGTGGCATTTGTCGACACAAGCACCTTGTCCTCTTGAGGATCATAAAACAGACCACCTTTCGTTTCCTTGGAGTATCCTACGAATAGGCATAATTTTGAACGATGTTCCAGTTTCTTTGGATTGGACACTAACACATGTGTCGGACATCCCCAAATCTTGAAGTGACGTAAACTACCTTTACGCCCTTTCCATAACTCATAGGGTGTTTCTGAAACACTCTTAGAGGGAACCATGTTCAAAATATATGCAGCAACTTCTACTGCATATCCCCAAAACGAACTAGGCAGTTGAGCGTAGCTCATCATAGATCGAGCCATGTCTAACAGGGTTCTATTTCTCCTTTCAGATACACCATTCTGCTGAGGTGTACCAGGTGGTGAGAGTTGGGATACGATTCCATGTTCTATCATATAGTCTTGGAATCTTAAATCCATATACTCTCCACCTTGATCTGATCGAAGTGTTTTAATCGTTTTTCCTAACGAATTCTCAACCTCTGCCTTATATTCCTTAAACTTTTCAAGGGTTTCGTACTTATGATGCATTAGGTAAAGATAGCCATACCTTGAATAATTATCAATGAAACTGATGAAATATTCATACCCTCCTCGTGCCTTAACATTCATTGGACCACAAAGATCCGAATGCACGAGTTCCAAGGGTTCTTTGACCCTATAACCTTTTTCAGAAAAAGGTCGTTTAGTCATTTTTCCCTCAAGACAGGACTCACATGGTGGTAAGGAGTTGCCTTCTAACTGACTCAGGAGACCACTCTTAACCAATCTCTCAATCCTATTGAGATTAATGTGACATAGTCTCAAGTGCCAAAGATAGGTACTTGGAGAAAGCTTCTGCCTTTTATTTTGAGTATCAGCTGTTTTAAACATCTCAGTGTTCAAAATAGCTTTTATCTTTGTTGGTCTTAACACATATAAGTTGTTTTCAAGTTTAGCAGAACATATTCGTACACCTCTTTTGCAAATGAACGTTTCATTATAATCAAAAGACACTTTATACATATGTTCAAGTAAACAAGAGATAGATACAAGATTTCTTTTGATTCCAGGAACCAAAAGTACATTTTCTAATAAAACGAATCTATCTCTAAATAACAACTTCATTGCTCCCACTGCTCTAGCTGAGACAACCTCTCCTGTTCCAACCCTGAGAGTTATCTCACTACCAGCAAGCTGCCTCCAGGAACTAGTTTCCTGAAAAAAAGAACACACATGGTTAGTGGCTTCTGAATCTAGTATCCAGGCAGAATCATCATGTTCCACTAAACATGCTTCAACAACGAGTAAATCATATTTACCTTGTTTTTCTTTCTCAGCTTTCTTTTCTGCGAGGTACTTCGGGCAGTTCCTCTTCCAGTGCCCATCTTCGCCACAATAGAAACATTTTCCTGTGGCTTTACCCTTGCGAATGAGAGCTTTTTCCTTCCCTTTTTCCTTCTTCTTCTTCTGAATACCTTTATTCTTAGAAAAATAAGGACCAAACTTAGTCCCTGAGGATGATTCTCTCAGGAACTTCCTTGAAGTGACAACGTTTGCCTCTTTCTCTTTTCCCTTTGATTTCATCAGGGACTCAAATGTTTGGAGCTCGTTAAGTAGAGTAGTCAGGTTATACTCTATCTTGTTCATCACCGAGATGGTGCGGAACTCCAGGAAACTCTTCGGAAGAGATTCCATTATAAAGCTAACCTGACTGTTCTCATCAATGACAACCCCATTTACTTTTTCCACGTTGAAGTGGACCATCATATTAAGGACATGCTCCCTAACAGATGTTCCCTCCTTCATTCGGGAGTTGTAAACGTACTTGAGAGCATCATAACAGACCGATGAGGACGGTTGTCCAAACATGGCCTGTAATGATCCCATGATCTCCTTTGCGGTGATCATGCTCTCATGTTTCTTAGACAACACATCAGATATGTTGGCTAAGATGTAGACCCGGGCTTTATCATTAGCCCTAGTCCATTTGTCAAATGCATCCCGAACTATTCGAGTTGCAGACGAGATGGGAGGGGGAGGACATTCCTCCGTTAAGACGAACCTTAGATCATCAATCACAAGAATCGTATTCAAGTTTGATTTCCATGTTCCAAAGTTATCACCGTTAAGTTTGTCGGAGGCGAGTAATTGAATAAAAGAGCTCGACATGCTGAAAATAGAACATATTCTATTAGTGAATTGCTTTTAACCCTTTACATGCATCCAATTAAGAATTTAGTAAAAGTAATAATGTACCCATAATCTCATTATTGTTTTTCCAACGATACTTCAGTGAGTCAGAGCAACCGCTACCGAGGGGCAGTCAATCACTCCTTCACCAAACCAAGACATTCTTGACTAAATGCTAATACCGAAATAACTCTTATTTCTATAGCATTCTAGTTATCGCTACTTTGGTCAAGAATTCACTAACACTTAGTAATTCTCGTAAGTGTGACCCGCCATTTTTAGACCTCAGAGGTCGGCCCCAACAATGCTACCGAATTGGAAAGTCAAAGCTGGGAATGGACCTGAGAGACCCTATCCATTTCTGGAGTTTGAGTTGTTCTGAATCTCATGTTACATCCCTCCGAATGGATGGTGCTACTACGGGCAACCTGCAGGCGCAACATGGGAATCTCACGGTCCAACCTAATGGAGGAGACCATAGGATGTGTTGACACACTTCTTTCTTCCACTTACTATAAATACTTTCTTCATTCACCTTGCTCTTGATTTATGCAAATACCATCCGAATGGGGATGCTCTATTGACATCACGAGGCCGAGCATAAATCTCACGATGTGAACTTCGCAAAGAGCGTAAGAGGAAATTGATATATCATATATACCTTTTCACTCCCACTAAGTATTTTAAACAGTTTGGGTATACTTTCACTTAAGCATATTTCGGCTAAAATAATATGACCTAAGTCTACCAATATAACTATTATACTGGAATTACCTAAGTCTATTAACTTTTTAATAAACGCCACTCACGAAAATAATTTATAAACCTTTGGATTAAATTCACTCCCAGGTTGGTTCCCAGGTAGGGGTGTTCGTTTCCGTCAGCTTAAGTACCACAGCCTAGCCAGAACCTTCCTTAGACAGAGTCTCTCTTTAATCACACTTTATAAATTATTGGTTGCCTAATTCTAATCTTATTAGAACTAGATAACCTAAGGTCTAATTAATTTCCAGTTCTAAAAACATTTTAAAACTAATTAATTAACCTTAAGTTGCATGCATTTCTATGTTATAAATTGCTTGATCATTCATCACATGAATATACATACATTTATAACAAATCCATCACATGAATAAATGCATAACAATTATATGTTTAATTTTTAATTAATATAACTCTTATATTAATTATAATTAAAACATATAATATTTGTTTCATAATTTTAATATAACACTTATATTAAATCCTATGAAAACCTAATTCATGCATACTATATATTATAACACTTATAACATACTTTCAATGCATGGAGCATGCTTCCTATGGTGGGATTTAAAAATCTATATGACATACTTTATGCACATACTATCAGGGATTTTAATTAAAACATACATTCACAATGCATAATTAATTAAACACACTAAAGTGAACTGGTTTTGGCATCTAATGCAAGCAAACAACTAAATTATTACAATAATAATCTAGAATTAAAATCGAACCACTTCGAACCAGCTTGCATATGTGTGAACTGGACCTTCAAAAGGTTGAACTGGACTGTAAAAGGCTGAACCGGACCTCCAAATGGTAAAACGGACCTCCAAAATGGAAAAACCGGCCTCGAAATAGTCAGAATCGGTCTAAAAATCCCTGAACCGGACTAAAATCGAGCCGAACCGATCCAAAATTAATTGAACCGGTCCAAGTCAATGAACCATGGTCAAAGTCAACAAAATGGGAAGTCAACTATTCCTTCTTCCTTTAAAATTGAAGAAGAATCATGGTCTGCTCAATTTCAATCAGTGTAAAATAAAAAAACTCCAAAGAATTTGCCTCTGTTTTAATTTTTCTTGACCTTTAGAGCTTATCTCTTCAAATTGAGGGTCTTCCGAACTCCAATCGACTTGAAATTTTTACAGCATATTCTACACACATCAATGCTCAAACAAACTTGAGAAATTTGAAAATAAAGCACAAATTGATGCTCAATTTAAATGCCAAAGTCAGAAGAACACTTTAGACGCCCAGAAAAATTGTATTTAAAAAAAAACCCACCACAGAACACAATTAATCAAATTGAGTGCTCAAAATTGCTCTGATACCAATTGAAAGAGTGTATATTAAGAAAGCGGAAGCAATTTTGGATCTTGAACACTCTAAGTTGATCAATTTTACGAAACAAAAACATGCTCAAATCTGGAAAAACAGAGAGTATGAACACATACCTTTTGTTGTTCAAAATTCTCCTAATCCGTGGGCAATTTCTTGTCACAAACACTTTGTGTACAATCTCTAGTGTCTTCCCTACTATCCTCAGACCTTGGAACAGATTGTGGGATCTTTGATAGAGAGAATTTGAAGAGAGATGGGAGAAAGGTCTGAAAAAACGTGAAATATAAAATTTCTGATAAATCCTTCATAATCTAATGGTTTCTTCTTCAATTAAAGAAACCAAAAGCTTCTTCAAGCTAGGAGAAGATGACAGCAAGAAGATGAGAAGGATTTAGTAAGAAGGAGGTGCTCAATTTGAGTGAATTTGAAAAAGTAGTAAGCTTGCTCATGCTTTTTCCTTTGGTCCAATTGAAAATTTGAATTTTCATTTAATTTTAATTCAAAATTAATATAAAATTAATTTTAAATTAAAAATAAATTTATTAATTTAATTAATTAAATAATTTAATTAATTAATTTTAAATAATTTATTTAATTTAATATCAAATATTAAATTAAATAATTGGACCAATCCCGATTTCTTAAATCGATCGTTTAAACATGAATCCTTATTCATGTCATAAACCGAACAAATATTTAAATCACATTTAAATATTTCCACTTCTTCTTTATTATAGTTTAATTCATAATTAAATTGTGACACGTTAAGTATATCACATATAATTAACGTTTTCTCCTAAAACCGAATTTGAACAATTTAAATTCTTTTCTCTCAAAATGTTACAAGGCTTAGTCCGAGCTAGTAAGGGGACCTAATGGACCTACAGATCATGAGCTCCAACGATACAAGATTAACCGACCAAACTCTTTAGCCTAGCTAATCAACATTCGTTAACCACCGAGACACTCCACTAAAGCCTAGTGGTTGCAATCTCCTCACTGTAGATATATTTCTGTGCACTCGATATAACCATGGTTAGTAAGTCGATCCTTCACAGGTCGTTCGTAATTACAACTAGGTCAAAATTACCGTTTTACCCCTGTAATTACTTCTTGTTCCTTAAGTCCCACTTATCCTCTAATGAACAATTGGTTTGTGGTCCAACCAACAAACCGAATCCCTCTCGGGTCAATGAGAGGGGTGGACCCTTTGTTCAAGACTCGGAGTCAGTACTTAAGGGAACAACCTCTCTACTAATCCCTAAAGCGGGTAGGAATGAATTCCATCTTGCAGAACTATGTTCCCAGCTATCTACCCGGTCTTATCCCTGAAATGGGAGGCTGATTGAGTCGGCAATCTCAGGCCACTCTCACCGATGCAAATCTAAAGATAATCCGAATAAACAGGAGTTCATGGCACGCTCAGGATTAAGATCGAGTTACCTAGGTTATCGTATGAATATAGTCAGTTAAGACAGTAAACGGAGTTATAAAGTCTAAGTGACTATTTCTGGGTCCAGTCTTATGCAAACTCATTGCATAGGACGCCCCCACTCGCATGTCTCCACATGAACGATTCAGGATCACATCATTCGTACTTTATAAAGTGGCCCGCGTCCATAGTGTCCCCAGGATAAGGTACCCAGTCCTATCCCTATACTATAGACCATTCTGGCTATAACTTGAACCTGATCCACTTTTATGTCACACATAAAGTTCAAGTATACATACTATAGCCATGGGTTCTATATTGGATTAGGGTTTCAAAATATACAATTCACTTTATTCAATAACACCTTTATTTGAATAAATCTCAACAATATCTTTATTGCAAAATAGAATATATATTCAGTGTACAAACTTACGAGTTTTAGGACATAAAACCCAACACCTGCTAGTTTGCTCTGGACCAGACAATCCCTTCGGAGGGCTTTGATCATAGGGATCGGAACACAGTGAACACCTGAGAGGGATAAAGGTTACCTTAGTCTGTTTTCCAACTTAGTCCTCCCTTTAGCGGGTTTTGTTGGATCGGGACTCTGGAATCTAAAGATAGAGGGTCACATTCACGGAATTCTTTAGTTCTAAGTATATCCAGACCAAATAATGGTAACTAAAGCCTATAGGAATAAAAGTTATTCTGGCATTAAGTTTTGGTCAAGAATGTCTTGATCCAGAGGAGAAGTATTTTTTATTACCCTTCGGTGTCATACATTCTAAATGTTTGGAGTATCATTGCAAATTATTAATGACCTAGGAATCGTTAGATAATTAGCTAAAACTATTTGGATTAGTTAAAAGTTTAACGAAAAATTAATACAAGTAATTTGTTTTTCAGCAAAATGAATAGCTCAATCATTTCCTTGTTGGCTACTGAAAAATTAACCGGGAAAAACATGATGATATGGAAGAACAACCTTGACATAATCTTGGTTGCAGACGATCTTAAGTTTGTGCTCACTGAGGAGTATCCTCGGGTTTCAGGCTCGAATGCGTCACGAAATGTCCGTGATGCATGCAATAGATGGATCAAGGCCAATGACAAGGCCAAGGTCTATATACTGGCAAGTATGTCTGACATACTATCCAAAAAACACGAGGGCATGATGACCGCTAAGGAAATCATGGAATCGTTGCAAGACATGTTCGAACAACAATCTATTCAAGTTAGGCACAATGCTCTCAAGTACATCTTCAACGCCAGGATGACGGAGGGATCATCTGTTCGAGATCATGTTCTCGATATGATGGTTCACTTTAACACGACGGAGTCGAATGATGCTTCTATCGATGAATCGAGCCAATTTAGCTTTATATTAGAAATTCTTCCAGAGAGTTTTCTACAGTTTCGAAGTAATGTTGTTATGAACAAGCTTACTTTTAACCTATCCAGCCTTCTGAATGAACTCCAAACCTTCCAATCTCTGATGAAAATCAAAGGATCAAAAGGTGAGGCAAATGTTGCCAGAATCTCTGGGACAAATCAGTGGCTTCATCTTCTTGAAGTCTGAAAGGGAAGAAGAAGAAAATGAAGAAGGTTGGTAAGGGAAAACAGGCTGACAAACCTGCCACCCAAAAGGGCAAGAAGGTCAAGGAAGTTGCAGACAAAGAAAAATGTTTCCACTACATGTGGACGGACACTGAAAACAAAACTGTCTGAAGTACATGACCGAAAAGAAGAAAGAAGGTAAATATGATTTACTTTACTTAAAAGCTTGTTTAGTGGATGATGATAATATTGCTTGGATATTGGATTCGGGCGCCACTAATCATGTATGTTCTTCTTTTCAGGGAATTAGTTCCTAGCAGGAGCTACAAGAAAGGGAGATAACGTTCCGGGTTAGAACTGGAGAAGTGGTCACAGCCGTAGCAGTTGACACAATGAAGTTGTTGTTTGGCAAGAAATATATGTTGTTAGACAATGTATTAGTGATACCAGGGTTTATTAGAAACCTTATTTCCATTTCTTGCCTAGCCGAACAGTGTATTTCAGTTTTTTTCTCTTTCAATAACGTGTTTATTTTAAATATTGAGTGGAAATATGTGCAGCTTCATTCGAAAATGATTTGTATGTTTTAAGGCCTAATTCAGTCAAAATGCTCTTGAATACTGAATTATTTAAAACTACAAACACACAAACTAAGAAACGTAAATTTGCTCTTAAAAAAATGCTCATCTTTGGCATCTTAGGTTAGGCCACATTAATCTCAATAGGATTGAAAGATTGATAAAGAATTGACTTCTAAATGAGTTAGAATAAAGTACCTTACCAGTATGTGAGTCCTACCTAGAGGGTAAAATGACTAAAAGACCTTTTAGTGGAAAAGGTTATAGAGCCAAAGAACCCTTTGAGTTTATACATTCAGACCTTTGTCGTCCAATGAATGTTAAAACTAGAGAAGGGTATGAATATCTCATCTCTTTTATAGATGATTATTCAAGATATGGGCATATTTACCTAATGCATCACAAGTCTGAAGCACTTGAAAAGTTCAAGGAATTCAAGGCTGAAGTTGAAAACCAATTAGGTAAAACTATTAAAACACTTTGATCTGATCGAGGTGGAGAGTACATGGATTTGAAATTCCAGGACTATATGATAGAAAATGGGATTACATCCCAACTCTCAGCACTGGGTATGCCTCAACAAAATGACGTATCGAAAAGGAGAAATAGAACCATGTTGGACATGGTTCGATCAATGATGAGTTACGCTCATCTCCCTAACTAATTTTGGAGTTCTGTAGTAGAGACTGCAACTTACATTTTGAATAACGTTCCATCAAAGAGTGTTTCAGAAACACCATTTGAACTCTGGAAATGACGTAAAGGTAGTTTACGCCATTTCAGAATTTGGGGATGTCAAGCACATGTGCTTGTGACAAATCCAAAGAAATTGGAATCACATTCAAAATTATGTCTATTTGTAGGCTACCCTAAAGAAATGAGAGGTGGATTATTCTATGATCCTAAGGAAGATAAGGTACTTGTATCGACAAATATCACTTTCTTAGAGGAGGACCACATAAGGGATCACAAACCAAGAAGTAAAGTTGTGTTAAGTGAGTTAGACGGAACAACAACAAAAGTTGCTGATAGCACTAGTACATCAACAAGAGTTGTTGATACTATTTTGTCAAGTCAAGAAAGTCCATCTCAAGAGTTGAGAGTGCCTCGACGTAGTGGGAGGGTTATAACACAACCTGACCGTTATATGGGTTTGACTGAAACCCAAGTCATTATACCAGATGACGACTGTGAGGATCCATTGACTTATAACCAAACAATGGTTCACAAAGATAGAGACAAATTGGTCATAGCCATGGACCAAGAAATGGAGTCTATGCACTTCAATTCTGTTTGGGATCTTATAGATAAACCTGATGGGGTAAAACCTATAGGTTGTAAATGGATCTACAAGAGAAAACGTGGTGTAGATGGAAAGGTGCAAACCTTCAAGGTTAGACTAGTCGGAAAGGGTTATACCCAGGTAGAAGGGGTGGACTATGAGGAAACCTTTTCGCCTATTGCTATGGTAAAGTCTATCTGTATCTTACTTGTTATTGTCGCATATTATGAATATGAGGTATGATAGATGGATGTCAAGACGACATTCTTGAATGGTCATCTTGACGAAAGCATCTACATGGACCAACCCAAAGGGTTCATAGAACCAGGACAAGAGCAAAAGGTTTGCAAGCTTACAAGGTCCATTTATGGACTGAAACAAGCTTCTAGATCCTGGAACATAAGGTTTGATGAAGCAGTCAAATCTTATGGTTTTGACCAAAATGATGATGAACCTTTTGTTTACAAGAAAATCATCAATAGTTCTGTCGCATTCCTAGTGTTATATGTGGATAATATCCTACTCATTGGGAATGATGTAGGTTATCTTACTGACATTAAGAAATGGCTAGCTACGCAATTCCAAATGAAAGATTTGGGAGAGGTGCAGTTTGTTCTTGAAATCCAGATTGTCCGAAATCGCAAGAATAAAACTCTAGCATTGTCTCAAACATCTTACATCAACAAAGTGTTGTCACGATTTAAGATGCAAGACTCCAAGAAAGCTCTATTACCTTTCAGGCACCAGGTTCATTTGTCTAAGGAAAAATGTCCTAAGACACCTCAAAAAGTTGAGGACATGAGATGAATTCCTTATGCATGAGCTGTTGGGAGCCTGATGTACGCTATGTTGTGTACTAGGCCAGACATTTTCTTTGCAGTAGGAATGGTCAGTAGATATCAATCCAACTTAGGACTAGAACATTGGATGGCGGTTAAAACAATCCTCAAGTATCTTCGGAGAATGAGGGACTACATGCTTGTGTATGGAGCTAAGGATTTGATCATTACGGGATACACAGATTCTGACTTCCCAACTGAAAAAATATTCTAGGAAATCTACGTCAGGGTCAGTTTTAACTCTTAACGGAGAAGTTCTAGTTTGGCGAAGCAACAAGCAAGGATGCATCACAAATTCAACTATGGAAGTCAAATATGTAGCAGCTTGTGAAATAGCTAAAGAGGTCGTATGGCTAAGGAAATTCATGGTGGATTTAGAAGTTGTTCCAAATATGAGTTTGCCAATCACACTTTATTGTGATAACAGTGGTGCTCTGGAAAATTTGAGGGAACCTCGAAGTCATAAGAGGGGGTAAACACATTGAGTGAAAGTATCACCTATTTCGGGAGATAGTGCATCGAGGAGACGTGATCGTCACGAAGATAGCTTCGGAGCACAATACTGTTGATCCCTTTACAAAGAAGGCCCTCACGGCTAAAGTGTGTGAGAGTCACGTACAAGGTCTAGGTCTACGTGTCTTACCCTAACTAGGGTAAGTGAGAGTATATTGTACAAAGGGTATTCAAGTACCCTAGTTTATTGTATTTACATTACTGTAATGTTTATTATGTACTCCACTAGCTTTAGGTCAAGTGGGAGATTGTTGGGGTTTGTGCCCTAAACAAGTGTAGTTTTGTAATCATGTTGTTCAAATAAGTAAGGAGTTATTTATTATATTCTCGCACATAAACCTAAATCCAATAAACTAAGTTTCAAGGTTATAATAATAGATATTGAACAAATGTGTAGTGGACACAAGTTAGATAATGTTCAAGTATATATAACCTAAAAGGTCTATGGTATATGCATGAGGTTAGGACCTTATACTGGTAACACCATGGATGCAACCCGCTTTGTATTTAGTGCAAACGAGGTAGTCCAACTCGTTCATGTGGTAGACATGCGAGTGGGGGCATCCTATATGATGAGATCATACAAGACCAGACTACAAATTATTAGCCTACTAGTGTAACACCGTTAACAGGATAGACCTAATAATTTATAGATGATCATTATGACTTGACTTGAATCCTGAGCAAGTTACAAACTCCTGCTTATGGGGGTTTGTCCTTAGATTAGTATGGGTGAGAGTGGTCTTTAGCCGACTCAATATGCCTACCTTCTATAGAACCTTGTAGGTAGCTGGGGACTTAAATCTGCAAGATGGAATTCACTCATTCCTGAATTAGGGAATCAGATAGGTTATTCTTTTAAGAACTGAATTCAAGTCTCCAACAATGGGGACCCGCCCTCTTACTAGCCTAAGAGGGATTATGTTTATGGTAGGACCATAGACTTGTTGTTCATTAAAGGATCAATAGTGCTTAAGGAGCAAGACGTAATCACAGGGGTAAAACGTAATTTGACCCACTGTGATTACGAACAATGATTATATCAATGGACACAACGCAGTCTACAGTGAGGAGAGTGCAACTACGTGACTATAGTGAAGTGAATCGTAGTTAATGAATGTTGGTTAATTAGATCGAAGAGTTTGATCGGTTAATCTCGCATCATTGGAGCTCATGATTTGTAGGTCCATTAGGTCCATCCGTTGTCTCAACATGGAAATATTGAGGGTATAAAGTTTGGAGTGAAATTGAAGTGTTCAATTTCATATATGAGGAGATATATCAATTATATGTGATATAATTGATATAATATAGTTTAATGAAAATTTGATTCACAATAAACTATATACTAAAATGAGAGATACATAATAAGAGCACTATAGGGATAGGATGGTAATTTCCAGCATATTTCCCTATAAATATGAGCATAAGATGCACATTTGGAAGGTAATCTAAAAGAGGTGAAACCCTAGTGCTCTCTCAAGTGGAAAAGTGTTTTTCACTCATTCTCTCATTCTCCTAACTCCAATAGGATTCTCATTATCCTCCCTCTCCTAGAGTCACAACGAAAAAGATCTAATGGTGGTGATCAAGTGTGTCGAATTTGTACGAGGCTCATAGAGAACGTTAGTTCGTTGATATCACTAAGGATGAGGAGCACTAAGAGATCTACAAAGATAATACAAGCTATCCATATTCTTGTTTTATGCTTAATCTTAGTATATTTGCATTTTTTATTGAATCTATGTAATGAAATCTAAGAACAACGATTAAACTCGCTCACGCTGTGGGATTCGATCCTATCAGCCGGAAAGGTGCAAACCTTTAAGGCTAGACTCGTATCAAAGGGTTTTATCCAAAGGGAAGGAGTTGACTATGAGGAAACGTTTTTCTATGTTGCTATGTTAAAGTCAATTAGGATACTCTTGTCTATAGCCGCATTTTATGATCATGAAATTTGGCAAATGAACGTCAAGACTGCGTTTTTGAATGGTAATCTTGACGAATGTATCTATATATCTCAACCCGAAGGGTTCATAACCCAAGGTCAGGAGCAAAAAATTTGCAACCTCAATCGACCCATTTATGGGTTGAAGCAAGCATCCAGATCTTGGAACATAAGATTTGATAGTACGATCAAGTCTTATGGCTTTGACCAAAACGTTGATGAGCCTTGTGTTTACGAGAGGATCATCAACAATAAAGTAGCTTTTTAGTACTGTATGTGGATGATATCATACTCATGGGAAATGATGTAGGATACCTAACTGACATAAAGAATTGGTTGGCGACCCAATTCCAAATGAAAGATTTGGAAGGGGTGCAATATGTTATTGGGATTCAAATTGTCAGGAATCGCAAGAACAGAACGTTAGCTCTGTCTCAAGCATGCTTATCGACAAAATGTTGGTCCGATATTCGATGCAGAATTCCAAAAAGGGTTTATTACCTTTTAGATATGGAATTCATCTGCCTAAGGAACGGTGTCCTAAGACACCTCAAGAAGTTGAGGATATGAGACGTATTCCCTATGCCTCAGAAGTATGTAGCTTAATATATGTTATATTATGCACGAGGCCAAACATTTGCTATGCTGTGGGAATAGCCAGTATGTATCAGCCCAATCTAGGGTTAGACCACTGAACCGCAGTTAAGAATATTGTCAAGTATCTAAGGAGAACGAGGGAATATATGCTTGTGTATGGGTCTAAGCATTTTATCCTTATAGGATACACTTATTCGAATTTTCAGACCGATAAGGATTCTAGGAAATCCACATCTGGATCAGTTTTCACCCTTAACATGGGAATTATAGTGTGGCGTAGCATCAAGCAAGGATGCATCGTCGACTCCACGATGGAGGTTGAATATGTAGTTGCTTCTGAACCAGCTAAGAAGGTTATTTGGCTAAGAAAATTTCTGACCGATTTGGAAGTCATTCCAAAAATGGAATTTTCCAGCATCTTATACAGTGACAACAGTGGTGCGATAGCCAATTCAAAGGAACCTCGTAGCCACAAGCAAAGGATAGTCACAAAGATCACTTTGGAGCACAACATTGTTGATCCTTTTATAAAGACTCTCACGGCTAAAGTGTTCAAGGGGAATCTGGAAAGTCTAGGTCTACGAGACATGTATATAGGATAATCTAGTGCAAGTGTGAGATATGTAATGGGTATATGGATGCCCTAGTTTATTGTATTTATGTATCTCTGTAACCACTGTTTTAGATTGTAATGTACCCCACTAGAGTTTTAGTTCAAATGGGAGTTTGTTGGGTTTTATGCCCTAAAACTCATAGTTTGTAAATAATGTTCAAATTAAATCAATAAAATGTTACTATTCTCAATAAAGAGTTATTATTTATCATTATTTTCTATATTGCCTTAAGTTAGCCTAAATCCAATAAACTAACATCCAAGGTTGTTGTATGTCTCTTGAACTGAATGTAGTGGACATATAAGATTCTCAGTTCGAGATACAACCTAAAGGGTCTATAGTAAGGGGATAAGGCTTGGGTACCTCACCCTGGTAATACTATGGATATGACTCACTTTGTATATAATATAAACACAATGATCCTAACGTGTTCATGTAGATGACATGTGAGTGGGGATATCCTATTGTTGGGATTTATGCCCTAAACAAGTGTAGTTTTGTTTCAAATAAATAAAAATGTTATTTATTATATTCTCGTATATAAATCTAAATCCAATAAACTAAGTTCCAAGGTTATAATAATAGATCTTGAACATTTTTGTAGTAGACATAAGTTGGATTAACTTGTTCAAATATAACCTAAAAGGTCTATGGTATATGCATAGGGTTGGGAACCTTATACTGGTAACACCGTATATGCGACTCGCTTTGTATTTGGTACAAACAAGGTAATCCAACTCGTTCATGTGGTAGGCATGCGAGTGGAGGCATCCTGTATAATGAGATTATACAAGACCGAACCACAAATTATTAACCTACTAGTGTAACACTGTTATCAAGATAGGTATAATAATTCATAGATGATCATTAGTGACTTGACCAGAATCTTGAGCATGCTACGGACTCCTGCTTGTGAGGTTTGTCCTTAGACTAGTATGGGTGAGAGTGGCCTGTAGCCGACTCAATAAGCCTACCCTCTCAGAGACATAACTTTGTAAGTAGTTGGGAACTTAACTATGCAAGATGGAATTCACTCATTCCTGAATTAGGGAATCATATAGGTTGTTCTCTTAAGAACTAAATCCGAGTCTTGAACAATGGGGTCCCGCCTTCTTACTGACCTAAGAAGGATCAAGTTTATGGTAAGACCATAGACTGATTGTTCATTAGAGGATCAGTGGAGCTTAAGGAGCAAGATGTATTCATAGGGGTAAAACGGTAATTTGACCTAACTGTGATTACGAACAACCTGTGAATGATCGACTCATAAGTATTGATTATATCCGTGGATACAACATAGTCTACAGTGAGGAGAGTGCAACTACGAGTCTATAGTGGAATGACTCATAGTTAATGAATGTTGGTTAATTAAATCAAAGAGTTTGATCGATTAATCTTGTATCATTGGAGCTCATGATCTGTAGATCCATTAGGTCCCTCTGTTGGCTCAACATGGAAATAAGGAGGGTTTATAGTTTGGAGTGAAGTTGAAATGTTCAATTTCATGTTTAAAGGGATATATCAATTATATATGATATAATTGATATAACATATGGTTCAATCCATGAGAAATATATCATAAGAGCACTATAGAGGTAGGATGGTCATTTCCACCTTATTTCTCTATAAATATGTGCATGAGATGCACATTTGTTAACCTAATTCAAAAAGGCAACCCTAGTGCTCTTTTGATAAGTGTTTTGTTGGAAGAGTTCCAAAAACACTTGTCTTCCTCAAAATCCGTCCCAACTCCAAAAGAGGTTCCACCACCTTCCCTCTCCTAGAGATACAACGGAGAAGATCTAGCGAGCGGATTAAAAATTACTTCGTAGTTTGTGGAGAACGCGAGATCGTTGAGATCGTGAGAATGAGAGGATCAAAAGGAGCACGTGTTGTTTTTGTCTACAAAGGTAATAGTACTACTGTCCATATATCTAATTTACATGCTTAATCGTTTTATGTATGCTTTTGTACGTAACACATTACAAGAACACGTGATTCAAATCACTTCCGCTACGGGATTCGATCCCATCACCTATGTAATGAGATTGCATAAGACTGGACCACGAAATAGTAATCACTAGATGTAACTCCGTTGACTAGTTAGGTTTTTATTTCAATAGGATTACCTAGGCAACTTGATCTCAATCCTGAGTAGGTTACGAACTCTTGTTTGCGAGGAATTGTTCTTTGACTAGTATGGGTGAGAGTGGTCCGAGACGCCGACTCAAAATGCCTGCCTTCTTGGGGACAAGATCGAGCAGGCAGCTGGGGACTTAACCTAGCAACAAGGAATTTTCTCATTCCCACCTTCAGAGTAAGTAGATGAATGTTCCCTTAAGTGGTGCTTCCAGGACTTGAACAAAGGGTCCGACCCTCTCATTAGCCCGAGAGGGACTTTTGTTTATTGGTAGGACCATAAACAGGTTGTTCATTAGAGGAACACTGAGACTTAAGGTAAAAGATGTAATCTAGGGATAAAACGGTAATTTGACTCAGCTGGTGTTACGAACATTCGTGAAGGATTGACTTGTTGTTATTGGTCGATATCTATGGACACAGAAATATATCTACAGTTAGAAGAGTGCAACTGCGGGACTTTAGTGGAGTGTTCCGCAGTTAACGAATGTTGATTAGGAAGTTAATGAGATTAACTGAATAATCTTGTATCGTTGGAGCTTCTGATTTGTAGGTCCATTAGGTTCACTTCCTAGCTCGTAAAGAGTTCTTAGATTATTTGAATTTGAAATGTTCAAATTCAATTAGGGAATAAGCATGATGTATGAAGATACATTATAATATAAAGTTTTTATGTACATTAAAACTTTATAGTATAAACTAATTTGAATATGATTCAAAGTTAATTGATTGAGAGAATTAAATATTTGAAAGAGTTCAAATATTATTTAAATATGAATGAGATTCATATTTAAAACTATAGGTTAAAATTTAATATGCATAAGATGTACATTAAAACTTTACGTGATAAGGGAATGAGATTAAATTACCTAAATTGAACATATGATGTTTAATTAATTAATTAAGGATTTAATTAATTCAATTAATTAAATATGATTTACTTAAAAGGTTATTTATATTAATATAATTAAATATGATTTATTTATATTTTATTAATTAATTTAATATATTATTTTTAAATTAATTAAAAGGAGAACGTGTCATCAACACGTTCCCCACCACTTCCCCTGTTCTTCTCCCATAACCCATCAATAAGTAAGGGGAGTTGGGAGAAGGTTTGGTTGATCGATGAATGTTGTGTGATTTGGTGAAATCACTTACTCTCTCAATCTCTCTCAAATTCTCTTCTACCAAATTGTTCGAGGCTTCCACCAAGCCAAGATCTAAAACTCAGAGGATAGGAAGTTTTCCTCGTGGTGTTGTCCTGTTGAAAAGAAGAGAAAGATAAAAGTTACTGTGTTGTGCAACATTGGAGAGGAAGCAAGGAGTTGTTGTTTCTAGAAACTACAAAGGTAATTTCGATTGCCTTTAGTTTAAATAACTCACAACATGTTCTATTTATGCTAATCCATGCTTATATGCTTGTCTGTGTTTTATTTCCAATGTACTGGTTTTTGAAGTAAACCAAAACAAAACTTGCAATTACGATCCAATACCATGTTTCCGCTGCTGAAGGGAATTCGATTTCCTTCAAATATTTCATCTCGTTTATAAATGACTATTAAAGATATGGACATATTTACCTAATGCATCACAAGTCTAAAGCACTTGAAAAGTTCAAGGAATTCAAGGCTGAAGTTGAAAATCAATTAGGTAAAACTATCAAAGTACTTCGATCTGATCGAGGTGGAGAGTACATGGATTTGAAAAATTCAAGGGTTATATGATAGAACTGAAAGGAATGAAATCCCCCGCAACGAAAGACGATTGAATCGTCGAGGAATCAATATGCAACATAGTTTTGTTAAAAATGATCTAACACTTAGGCTAAGCATGCTTAAAGAAGAAAAATTTACAACAAGAATATATTTTACTTACTTGTTGTAGACAAACACTGCAAATTCTTCCTCGGGCCACGAACTCTTCGGGCTACTCGAACTCAACAAAAACTTCCACCAAAATGATCTTGAATACCACCAAGTGATCTTCTCGGTTGTTCTCTTTTGGAGAAGGGAAGATGGTGGGATCTTGTAAGAGTTTTGGAGAGGGAGGAGAAATGAGAGAGTAGAGAGAATTCTCTTTTCTTCTCTTTGGTGAAAAACAAAAAATGAGAAGTAAGATCACCAAACCCTTCTTGCAAAGGGTTTAAATAGTGGAATGAGGGAGTTAAAATCTCCTCATTATTACCACTTTACCACAACCATAGGTTATGCAAATCTCATTTGCATAACCACATAATATAAGATATCTCATATCTCATATTGCAAATCTCATTTGCAACAATTGTGGATTAATTAAATTGAATCACATCCAATTTAATTTCTCTCAATTAAATTCTCCAATTAGTCCTAATTCAACAACTAGACTAACCTATAGTTTATTATGAATCTCATTCGTATTAAACTATATATTATATCATTCATATCTCATATAAATGACATAAATGCCCTTATAGTGAAATTGAACACTTCAATTTCATACCAAAACAATAACCCTTCTTTTAACCCAGGTGGAGCCAACCGAGGGACCTAATGGACCTACAGTTATGGGCTCCAATGATCCGAGATTAACCTGTCAAACTCTTTGACCCGGTTAATCAACATTCATTAGCTACGGTAACACTCCACTATAGCCCGTAGCTGCACTCCCGTCAGTGTAGAATATTACATGTCCACTGATATAACCAATGCCCATGAGTCGACCCTTCACAGGTTGTTCGTAGACACGGCTGGGTCAAATTACCGTTTTACCCCTGTGTCTACCTCTTGATCCTTAAGTCCCCACCGCTCCTCTAATGAACAACATATTGTGATGGTCCAACCATACACAACACCCTTCTCGGGCGGTGAGAAGGTGGGCGCCGTTGTCCAAGCCACGGAGACAACACTTAAGGAACAACCTCTAGTTTCCCTAAAGGCGGGAACGAGTGAATTCCATCTCGCGTAGTTAAGTTCTCGACTCCCTACTTGGTTACGTCCCACGAGAAGATAGGCATATTGGGCGAGTAATCGTGACCACCCTCACCCGTACTAGTCAAAGGATAGACTTCCGCAGATGTGAGTCCGTGTCACGCGCTCGGATTGGATCGAGTCACTAATGGCCATCTACGAAGTTATTAGTCACATCTTCAGCGGTGTTACATCGGTGAGGTCTAATAATTCACGGCGGTCTTGTACAATCTCATTGCACAGGATGCCCCCACTCGCATGTCAACCACATGAACGAGTCAGATCACCTCATCTGTATCTAATACAAAGCGGGCCGCATCCACAGTGTATCCAGGATTAGGTCTCCAACCCTATCCATATATCAGAGACCGTTCGGGTCATTAACTCGAACGTGATCCTCCCCGTGTGTCCACTACACACCGTTCAAGTTCTAGTTCTCTCATAAATTCAATGACCACGGAGCTTAGTTTATTGGAAAAGTTTATAAATATTGCGAGACACAAAGTGATGAAATGAATAACTCTTATTAATTTCAAACAATATATTACAAACACGAGATTAGGACAAAAATCCCAACAAACTCCCACTTGGACTAAGCTACTGGAGAAAATACATTTCAGAAATGTACATAAATTACAATGAAGTAATACAATAAACTAGGGCATTGAATACCCGTTTACACATCTCCCACTTGCCCTAGTCGAGAAGCTCTCAAGACCTAGACTCTCAGGTGACCTCAAACACCTTAGCCGTGAGGGGCTTTGTAAATGGATCGACTACGTTGTGCTCTCGACGCTTATCTGCGTGACAATCACGCTCTCGCGGTGCACAATCTCCGTGTCGATGATACTTGCGCTCAATGTGTTTGCCTCTCTTATGGCTCCGAGGCTCACGTGAGTTGGCTCATCGCACCACCTGTTATCACGAGCGGTGTGATCGGCAAGTTCATGTTTGGAACAACTTCCAAATCTGTCATGAACTTCCCGAGCCAAACGACTTCCTTTGCGAGCTTCACAAGCCGCAACATACTCCGCTTCCATAGTGGAATCGATGCATCCCGCTTGATGCTTCGCCATACTACTGACTCCTCCATTCGAGAATGAAGGTGGCCGACTTGGCAAGTAGATTTCCTAGAATCCTTATCGGCCCGAAAATCGAATCTGTGTATCCCGTGAGGATCAAATCCCCACTACCATACACTAAAGTCGTAGTTCCTCGTTCTCCTAAGATACTTGAGGATTGCCTTTACGGGTGTCCGGTGATCTAATCTGGATTGGACTTATATCTACCGACAATTCCTACTGCATAACAAATGTCGGGCCTAGTACACAGCATGGCATACATCGGGCACCCTACAGCTGAAGTATATGGAATCCGTCTCATATCCTCAACATTCTTGAGGAGTCTTAGGACACTGATCCTTAGACAAGTGAACCCCATGCCTAAAAGGCAAAGCAAGCCCTTCTTGGAGTTCGCATCTTATATCTAGACAACATCTTATCAATATAAGGCGCTTGAGATAAGGCTAGCATTCATTATTCCTGGTTAGGACTATCTCGGATACCTAGAACATCCGAGCTTCTCCCAAATCTTTCATTTGGAATTGCGAAGCTAGCCACTTTTTAACGTCGATGAAGAAATTCTACCTCATTCCCAATGAGAAGAATATCGCCCACGTACAATACCAAAAATGCGACAGTTTTGTCAACAATTTTCTTGTAGACACAAGGCTCGTCGACATTTTGATCAAAGCCATAAGATTTGATCGCCTCATCAAATCTTATATTCCAAGACCTCGAAGCCTGTTTGGTCCATAAATAAACCTATGAAGCCGACAAACTTTTTGCTCTTGGCCTTGGGCAATGAACCCTTTTTGGGGTGGTCCATGTAGATGGTCTCATCAAGTTTGCCATTCGAGAAAAGGTTGTCTTGGCGTCCATCTCGCCATACCCTCGTAGTCATAATACGCGACAATGGCGAAGGATCTCGATCGACTTTACCATGGCAGCGGTGAAAAGGTCTCCTCATAGTCAACCCCCTTCAAACTGGGTAAAACCTTTTGCCACTAGTCGGGCTTTGAAAGTCCGCACCTTCCCATCTACGCCACGTTTACGCTTGTAGATCCATTTGCAACCAATAGGTTTTACCCCATCCGGTTGATCCACAAGCTCCCATACTGAATTGAAGTACATGGACTCCATTTCCGGTCCATAGCTTTAATCCACTCGTCTTTGTCAACATCAACCATTGCACGATCATAGGTCAATGGATCCTCACCGTCATCATCGGGAGCGACAAGCGAGGTTTCATTTAAACCCATGTAGCGATCGGCCGTGTCTCACGACCCTCCCACTACGTCGAGGCATTCCCAACTCTTGGGAACGGATTTGACTAGACGTGCTAGGATCAACAACACTTGTTGATGTACTAGCCCCATCGTGCAACTCTTTGGCGATGAACCGCATCCATTTCATTCAATACAATTTTACTCCTTGGTAAATGATCCACGACGTGATCTTCCTCACAGGAAAGTGGCGTTTGTTTGTCGACACAAGCACCCTATTTTCCTTAGGATCGTAAAGCACTCACCCCTAGTCTCTTTAGGGTAACTCTACGAATAGGCACAATTTTGAACCGGGTTCCAACTTTTTGGGTTTGACACCAACACGTGGGTCGGGCATCCCCAAATCTCGAAGTGATGTAAACCGTCTTTACGTCCACTTCGAGCTCGAAAGGTGTTTCATAACACTCTTGATGGAGCGTTGTTCAAAATATAAACCGCGATCTCCACTGCGTACTTCAAAAAGAATCGGGAGACGAGCATAACTCATCATCGACCAGAACCATGTCCAACAAGGTTCTGCTTTCTCCTCTTCGATACACCATTCTGCTTTGTGGCATACCAGTCTTTGAGAGTTGGGGCGTAATTCGTGTGTTCTATCATATAGTCACGGAATTCAATGTCCATGTACTCTCCACCTCGATCCGATCGAAGTGTTTTAAGCGATTTACCTAAGAGGTTCTCAACCTCGAGTCTTGTACTCCTTGAACTTTTCAAGAGTTTGGACTTCTTGTGCATTAGGTAAATATACCCATATCTGGAGTAATCGTCATGAAAGACACGAAGTACTCATAACCGCCCCGAGCTTTAACATTCATCGGACCACGAGAGGTCGAGAATGTACTAACTCAAGAGGCTCTTTGACTCTGTATCATTTTCCACTAAAAGGGCGTTTGGCCATCTTGCCTCGAGGCATGACTCACACTGCTTGGCAAAGAGTTTTCTTCCAACCGATTTAGAAGTCCACTCTTCACTAGTTTCTCAATCCTATTGAGATTAATGTAGCCTAACCAGAAGATGCCAAAGATGGACATTTCTTTTGGAGAAACTTTTGCTTTTTTAGTTCGTGTTTCTGTGAGTTTTAAACAACTCGATATTCAAAACACTTTTGACCGAATTGGGTTTCAAAACATACAAATTATTTTCGAGTGAAATTTGAACATATAACATTCCCTTTGAAAGAAATAAACGCTTTATTAAATTCAAAAGAAAGCTGAAATACAATGTTCTATTAGGCAGAAATTGAAACAAGGTTTCTAGTAAACCACTGGAACTATGTACAGATTGTCCACAATAAGTACTTCGCCAAAATGCGACTTCAGTGCGATTTCTGCAGCAGAGACAAGCTCCCGGATCCAACTGTGAGAGTCACCTCACCCTCGCGTGGTGTCATCGGGAATCAATTCCCTGAAAAGAAGAACAAAGGTGGTTAGTGGCGCCCGAATCCAATATCCAGGCAGAGTCACTACTTTCTACTAAACATGTTTCTGTCACAAGTAAATCACATTTACCTTGATTCTTCCTCTCGGCCAGGAATTTGGGACAGTTTCTCTTCCAATGTCCGCCCCCATTGCAGTGGAAACACTTTCCTTTCTCTGCAACCTCCTTGACCTTCTTGCCCTTATGGGCGGCAGATCGGTTAGTTTTACCCATCTTCATCATCTTCTTCCCTTTCGGGTGTGAAGGAGCAACAGGTTTTGTCCCAGAGGTCGAACCCCTGTGATAAAACCTGTAGGCAACATTTGCCTCAGATTCCTTGACCGTGTTCAAGGATTGGAAATTCTGTAGCTCATTGAGGAGGGTAGTCAGAGTGTAGCTTATTTTGTTCATAACAACATTGCTCTGGCTGAAGGAAACTCTTGGAAGAGTCTCCAAAATAAAATCGACTGGCTCATTGGTCGATCAAGACCGTTCATCTCGGCGGATGGAAGTGGGTCATCATGTCTAGAACGTGTTCACGCATGCGACGACCCTTCTTTCATCCGTGCGTTGGCGTATGTGAGCGAGTCATGTCGGACTGAAAGGATCTTTGTCCAAACATTTCCTGCAAGGACTCCATGATCTCCTTAGCGGAAACCATCACTCATGCTTCTTTGCCAAGACATCGGACATGCCGGCAATTATGTAGACCTTGGCCTTTTCATTGGCCCCGATCCCGCGATCATACGCATCACGAACAACGCACGCGACGCGGTCGAGCGACATCGAGGACACTCCTCGAAAGCACGAATTTTATGTCGTAGTCACCAAAATTGTATTGATGTTGTTTTTCCAACTTTGGTAATTATCTCCCACTAATTTATTTGAAACGAGTAAAGCTATTATAGCGCTAGACATTTTTTTTTAGCTGAAATATAAGAAAAAACTTTGTATTAGTCTCGCAAAAAACTTTTTGAAATCCAATCAAGTTTTAGCAAAAAATGTTTCATGATCCTTAGGTCATTCAAAATTTTGTAATGATACCCTAAAGGTTTAGAATGATCGCCACCGAAGGGTGAACAAAACACTCCTCCTCTAGGACGAGACTTTCTCGATCAGACCCTAATCCCAGAATAACTCTTATTCCATTAGGTGTCCAATTACCATTGTTCGATCGAATTCATTAACACTTAACGAATTCTGTGAGTGTCACCCTCAATCTTTAAGTTTCCAAGTATCCGTCCAAACAATAGCCACCGAAGGGTGAACCAAGAAGGAAAACCAACCAGAGAACTGTATCCCTTTCAGGAATTCACGGTGTTCTGACTCCCATGATCAAGCCCTCCGAAGAGATGGTCTGGTCCAGGCCAAACTAGCAGGCAGATCATTGGCGTCTCACGATGTGAATCGAAAGAAGAGACCGTGGGTCTCGTTTTCACAAGTCCCGCTCCCACTCACAATAAATACTCTCTCCATCCAAGATGATATTGACCTATACAAATGCCATCCGAAGGGGGACGCTCCCATTTGCACCACGAGGCCGAGTATAGATCTCACGGTGCAGACTTAAAGGAGATTTGTGGTTGGAAATTCAAATGTATCTCATACACTTTATTTCCTCCCACTCAGCACTTTAATTTTTTATTAGGGATTGACCTAGATAAACCGGCTAAAATTTACCTAAGCCTACCAATATAACTCTTATATGGTATTAACCTAAGTTTATAATTACATTATTAACTTAGGTCTATGTGAGTAAATTAATTAACACTTAATTAACGACACTCACGAGAATATAACCTAAGAATCTCGCATCGAATTCACTCCCGGTCGGTTTCCAGTAGGGGTGTTCAGCAAGCGTCAACTAAAAATACTGACCTTAGACAAAACCTTCCTTGAGCGAGTTACTTATCGGTCTCCATTCAAAGGTTATATTTGATTTCCTAAATTTCTAATCTTATTAGAAAATTAGAAAACCTAAGTCTAATTATTCATGTTCTAAACACTTTAAAACTAATAATTAACTTAGGTTATATATGCATTTTATGTTATAGTCATTGATCATCCATCACATGAATAATACTATACTATAACATACATTCATCACATGAATTAAATGCATGAGCATGCTTTTAATAAAAAAATATAACACTTATATTTAATTAAATTAAAACATGCATACATTATATTATAACTCTTATAATATAATCCTATCATGCATACTATATATTATAACTCTTATAATATAAATATGATGCATGAAATGTTTAACCTAAGGTGGGATTTTAAATCTGTATGACATACATTATGCACATAGAATTTAATTAAAATATACATCTCATGCATAAAATAATTAAATAGCAAAAATGGACCGGTTTTTGGCACCTATGGACAATTATTTAATTAAATAACATTAATATAATATTTATATTAATATTATTTAATAAAATAATTAAATTAAATAAAAATTACATTTTATAAATAAAAAAATAAAAATACGAAAATAACCGCCCATGATGTGAAAAACCTCCCACTTCTTGCGAAAAAATCGCCAGCAACTGCTAACCGCCCATGATGTGAAAAACCTCCCACTTCTGGCGAAAAACCGCCAAAGAATCGCCTCAGCGCGTGCGGCGTTGCAACACCGCGTGGCGGCGTTGCAATCTTTATGCGCCTACGGCGTTGAGCGCGTTCTCAACGCCATTGGCGTTGCATACGCTTCGCCAGCGTTAACGCTGATCCGCTGCAGGGGCCTCGTCGCGCAAACGGTGGCGTTGAGGCGCGTTGAAGCGTCGTCTCAACGCTATCGGCTGAACAACGAACACTTTGTTGTTCTTCCATCGATTTCACTTTGTTTTTCGCTCCGATTTCTTCACAAAGCAACTCTTGCCACGAGCGACCGGACTTACAGACTCGATTTACAACAAAATGCCCAAAAACAACGGGCCCTTACATTGATCTCATCAACATAATTGTAAATCTAATCTAGAACCAAAAACCGAAAACATCCATAATGCAAACCAAGAAATCATCTCATGAAATTATGGCAAAATACCCACCTAATTTTAACAAAATAGTGCATAAAAGAAGAACCATCAACCTGGCTCTGATACCAATTGAAAGGAATGAAATCTCCCGCAGCAGAAGACGATTGAATCGTCGAGGTATCAATATGCAACATAGTTTTGTTAAAAATGATCTAACACTTAGATCTAGGCTAAGCATGCTTAAAGAAGAAAAATTTACAGCAAGAATATATTTTACTTACTTGTTGTAGACAAACACTGCAAATTCTTCCATAAGGCCACGAACTCTTCTGCTACTCGAACTCAACAAAAACTTCCACCAAAATGATCTTGAACACCACCAAGTGATCTTCTCGGTTGTTCTCTTTTGGAGAAGGGAAGATGGTGGGATCTTGTAAGAGTTTTGGAGAGGGAGGAGAAATGAGAGAGTAGAGAGAATTCTCTTTTCTTCTCTTTGGTGAAAAACAAAAAATGAGAAGTGAGATCACCAAACCCTTCTTGCAAAGGGTTTAAATAGTGGAATGAGGGAGTTAAAATCTCCTCATTATTACCACTTTACCACAACCATAGGTTATGCAAATCTCATTTGCATAACCACATAATATAAGATATCTCATATCTCATATTGCAAATCTCATTTGCAACAATTGTGGATTAATTAAATTGAATCACATCCAATTTAATTTCTCTCAATTAAATTCTCCAATTAGTCCTAATTCAACAACTAGACTAACCTATAGTTTATTATGAATCTCATTCATATTAAACTATATATTATATCATTCATATCTCATATAAATGACATAAATGCCCTTATAGTGAAATTGAACACTTCAATTTCATACCAAAAAACAATAACCCTTCTTTTAACCCAGATGGAGCCAAGCGAGGACCTAATGGACCTACGGTGATGGGCTCCAATGATCCGAGATTAACTGTCAAACTCTTTGACCCCGTTAATCAACATTCATTAGCTACGGTAACACTCCACTATAGTCCGTAGGTGCACTCCCGTCAGTGTAGAATATTACGTGTCCACTGATATAACCAATGCCCATGAGTCGACCCTTCACAGGTTGTTCATAGACACGGCTGGATCAAATTACCGTTTTACCCCTGTGTCTACCTCTTGATCCTTAAGTCCCCACTGCTCCTCTAATGAACAACATATTGTGATGGTCCAACCATACACAACACCCTTCTCGGGCCAGTGAGAAGGTGGGCGCCCGTTGTCCAAGCCCCGGAGACAACACTTAAGGGAACAACCCTCTAGTTTCCCTAAAGGCGGGAGCAGTGAATTCCATCTCGCGTAGTTAAGTTCTCGACTCCCCTACTTGGTTACGTCCCACGAGAAGATAGGCATATTGGCGAGTAAGCGTGACCACCATCACCCGTACTAGTCAAAGGACGGACTCCATGATGCGGAGTCCGTAATACGCTCGGATTCGAGTCGAGTCACTAATGGTCATCTCACGAAGTTATTAGTCCCTTCTTGTCAGCGGTGTTACATCGTGAGGTCTAATAATTCTTGGTCCGGTCTTGTACAATCTCATTGCACAGGATGCCCCCACTCGCATGTCAACCACATGAACGAGTCAGATCACCTCGTCTGTATCTAATACAAAGCGGGCCGCATCCACAGTGTATCCAGGATTAGGTCTCCAATCCTATCCATATACTGTAGATCGTTCGGGTCATTAACTCGAACGTGATCCTCCCTATGTGTCTACTATACACCGTTCAAGTTCTAGTTCTCTCATAAATTCAATGACCCTAGAGCTTAGTTTATTGGAAAAGTTTATAAATATTGCGAGACACAAAGTGATGAAATGAATAACTCTTATTAATTTCAAACAATATATTACAAACACGAGATTAGGACAAAAATCCCAACAAGAACATGGAATCATATCCCAACTCTCAGCACTCGATACGCCTCAACAAAATGGTGAATCAGAAAGGAGAAATATAACCCTGTTGGACATGGTTCGATCAATGATGAGTTATGCTCATCTCCCTAACTCGTTATGGGGTTATGCGGTAGATATTGCAGTTTACATTTTGAATAACTTTCCATCAAAGAGTGTTTCAGAAACAAAAATTGAACTCTAGAAAGGACGTAAAGGTAGTTTACGACACTTAAGAATTTGGAGATGTACAACACATGTGCTTGTGACAAATCCAAAGAAATTGGAATCACGTTCAAAATTATGCCTATTATTAGGCTACCCTAAATAAACGAGAGGTGGATTATTCTATGATCATAAGGAAGATAAGGTACTTGTATCGACAAACACCACTTTCTTAGAGGAGGACCAAATCAGGGACCACAAACCAAGAAGCAAAGTTGTGTTAAGTGAGTTAGACGGAACAACAACAAAAGTTGTTGATAGTACTAGCGCATCAACAAGAGTTGTTGATACTAGTTTGTCAAGTCAAGAAAGTCCATCTCAAGAGTAGAGAGTGTCTCGACGTAGTGGGAGGGTTATAACACAACCTAACCGTTACATGGGTTTAACTCAAACCCAAGTCGTCATACCAGATGACGATTGTGAAGATCCATTGACTTATAACCAAGCAATGGTTGACAAAGACAACGATAAATGGGTCATAGCCATGGACCAAGAAATGGAGTCAATGCACTTCAATTCTGTTTGGGATCTTGTAGATAAGCCTGATGGGGTAAAACCTATAGGTTGTAAATGGATCTACAAGAGAAAACGTTGTGTAGATGGGAAGGTGCAAACTTTCAAGACTAGACTAGTAGCAAAGGATTATACCCAGGTAGAAGGGGTGGACTATGAGGAAACCTTTTCGCATGTTGCTATGGTAAAGTCTATCTGAATCCTACTTGCTATTGTCGCATATTATGACTATGAGGTATGGCAGATGGATGTTAATACAACATTCTTGAATGGTAATCTTGAGGAAAACATCTACATGGACCAACCCAAAGGGTTCATAGATCAAGGAAAAGAGCAAAATGTATGCAAGCTTAAAAGGTCTATTTATGGACTAAAACAAGCTTCTAGATCCTAGAACATAAGGTTTGATGAAGCAGTCAAATCTTATGGGTTTGACCAAAATGATGATGAACCTTGTATCTACAAGAAGATCATCAATAGTTTTGTCGTGTTTCTAATCTTATATGTGGATGATATCCTACTCATTGGGAATGATGTAGGTTATCTTACTGACATTAAGAAATGGCTAGCTACGCAATTCCAAAATGAAAGATTTGGGAGAGGCGCAATTTGTTCTTGGGATCCAGATAATCCGGAATTGAAAGAATAAAACTCTAGCATTGTTTCAAACATCTTATATCGACAAAATGTTGTCACAATTTAAGATGCAAGACTCCAAGAAAGGTCTATTACCTTTCAGACATGGGGTTCACTTGTCTAAGGAACAATGTCCTAAGACACCTTAAGAAGTTGAGGACATGAGACGAATTCCTTATGTATAGCTGTTGGGAGCATGATGTACGTTATGTTGTGTAATAGGCCCGACATCTACTTTGCAGTAGGAATGGTTAGTAGACATCAATTCAACCCAGGACCAGAAACACTGGACGACAGTTAAGACAATCCTCAAGTATCTTTGGAAAACGAGGAACTACATGCTTGTGTATGGAGCTAAGTTTTAATCCTTATAGGATATACAGATTCTGACTTTCAAACCGACAAAGATTCTAGGAAACCTACATCAGGGTCAGTTTTCACTCTTAACGGAGGAGATGTAGTTTGGAAAAGCATCAAGCAAGGATGCATCGTGGATCCAACTATGGAAGTCGAATATGTAGCAGCTTGTGAAGGAGCTAAAAAGGTCGTTTGGCTAAGGAAATTCATGATGGATTTGGAAGTTGTTCCAAATATGAGTTTGTCAATCACACTTTTTTGTGATAATAGTGGTGTTGTGGCAAATTCAAAGAAATCCTGAAGTCATAAGAGGGGTAAACACATTAAGCGCAAGTATCACCTGATTCGAAGATAGTGCATCGAGGAGACGTGATCGTCACGAAGATAGCTTCGGAGCACAATACTGTTGATCCCTTTACAAAGGCTCTCACGACTAAAGTGTTTGAGAGTCACCTGGAAGGTCTAAGTGTACATATCTTACCCTAACTAGGGCAAGTGGGAGTATGTTGTACAAAGGGTATTCAGTGCCCTAGTTTATTGTATTTACATTACTGTAATGTTTATTATGTACTCTACTAGTTTTAGGTCAAGTAGGAGATTATTGGGGTTTATGCCCTAAACAAATGTAGTTTTGTAATAATGTTAATCAAATAAATAAATAATTATTTATTTTGATAATTGTTGTATTCTCGCACATAAACTTAAATCCAATAAACTAAGTTCCAAGGTCATAATGATAGATCTTGAACAAATGTGTAGTGGACACAAGTTGGATGATGTTCAAGTGTATAGCCTAAATGGTCTATGGTATACGCATGAGGTTGGGAACCTTATTTTAGTAACACCATGGATGCGATTAACTTTATATTTAGTACAAACGAGGTAATCCAACTCGTTCATGTGGTAGACATGCGAGTGGGGGCACCCTGTATGATGAGATCGTACAAGACCGAACTGCGAATTATTAACCTATTAGTGTAACACCGTTAACAAGATAGGTATAATAATTCATAGATGATCATTAGTGACTTAACCTGAATCCTTAGCAAGTTACAAACTCCTACTTATAGGGGTTTGTCCTTAGATTAGTATGGGTGAGATTGGCCTGTAGCCGACTCAATATGCCTATCTTCTCAGGGACAGAACCTTGTAGGTAGCTAGGAACTTAACTCTGCAAGATGGAATTCACTCATTCCTAAATAAGGGAATTTGATAGGTTGTTCTCTTAAGAATTGAATCAAAATCTTGAACAACAGGGCTCCACCCTCTTACTGCTCTAAGAGGAATTATGTTTATGGTAGGACCATAAACTTGTTGTTCATTAGAGGATCAATAGTGCTTAAGGAGCAAAAGGTAATCACAGGAGTAAAACGGTAATTTGACCCACCTATGATTACGAACAACTTGTGAAGAGTCAACTCACAGGTATTGATTATATCAATGGACACAAAACAGTCTACAGTGAGGAGAGTGCAACTATACGAGTCTATAGTGGAGTGACTCGTAGTTAATGAATGTTGATTGATTAGATCAAAGAGTTTGATCGGTCAATCTCGTATCATTGGAGTTCATGATCTGTAGGTCCCTCTGTTGGCTCAACATGGAAATATTGAGGGTATAAAGTTTGGAGTGAAATTGAATATATGAGGAGATATATCAGTTATATGTGATATAATAGATATAATATAGTTTAATGAGATTTTGATTCACAATAAACTATATACTAAAATGAGTGTTACTTTATAATTATGTAAATATGCAAATATGATTTGCCAATACATAATGTGAGCACTATATTGAATAATAGGGATAAGATAATAATTTCTATCATATTTCTCTATAAATAGGTGCATGAGATGCACATTTTGGTAAGGCATTTTTCTAAGAGAAACTCTAGTGCTCATTCCTTGTGGAAAAGTTTCATTCCCTCTCTCAAAAGTCTCTCCTAACTCCAAGAAAAATCTCACCTTCCTCCCTCTCCTAGAGATACAACGGAGAAGATCTAGCGGTGGTGTCGAATTTGTTCGGGACTTGTAGAGAACGCAAGATCATTGAGAACGTGAGGAGCAAAGAGTACGAGAAGTTTCAGATCTACAAAGGTAACAATATGTTATCCATATTTCTTAGTTAATGTTTAATCGTTGTTAGTTCATGTTCTTGATTTGATCTACGTAACGAATTACAAGAACACGCGATTCAACTCGTTTCCGCTGCGGGATCCGACCCTATCATAATGAACAACATGTTTATGATCCACCCATAAACAAAATCCCTCTCGAATTAGTGAGAGGATGGGACCTCTTGTTCAAGACTCAAAGTCAACACTTAAGGAACGACTCATCCAATTTTTCTAATTCAGGAATGAGTAAATTTCATCTCGCAGAATTAAGTTCCCAACTCCCCACGCAGTTTTTTCCCCAAGAAGGTAGACATATTGAGTCAGCAACTCGGGTCACTCTCACCCATACTAGTCAAAAGAGAATCCTTCGCAGACAGGAGTCTGTAACCCGTTCATGATTCAGGTCAAGTTGTTATTGGTCATCTATGAATTATTAAACCTAATATGTTAACGGCGTTACATCAGTTCATTAATAATTTGCAATTCGATCTTGTACGAACTCATCACAAAAGATGCGCCTACTCTAGGATCACCTCGTTTGTATCAAATACAAAGTGGGTTACATCCATAATGTCACCAGGATAAGGTTTTCATCCTCATTCGTATACTATAGATCGTTCAGGTTATTTACTCGAACATGATTCTACTTGTATGTCAACTACGTATTGTTCAAGTTTTCATAAATATGTATAATCTTGGAACTTAGTTAATTGGATTTAAGTTTAAATGTGAATACACAAGAAAATATGAAAATAACTCTTTATTAATTACTCCATGATTTGAGGGATTGAGAGCACAAAATTCAACCTAATGAAACCCTATATATGGAGAAAAGATGGGTGAAGAACCTAAGTCGTTCAATATCGAATTTGAACCCATTTATGAAGTTTTGTTTTGGGGGTTTCTTTTCAACGCCCTCCATTTTTTTTTTTTCAGATTTCTTATTCTTCTATTTTTTATTTTTCTTCCTCTGTTTCGATTCATTTTCAGAGTTGTAAACAACAACAGAAAACCCAACTCCAATCCAATTCAAGGAAAAAGCTTGTGTTGTGATGATAAATTTCACTCATAGAGATATGGGGGAAGTTCAATCGATTGGAAAGGGTTCTAAAATTTGGGTTTATCAACAATTATTTCTTATTTTCCAGATTTGTGTCATTGGTTACATTAAATAGTTCAGAGTTATTCAGAATGCAAGTAGTTTTTTTTTCTTTTTCCTTGCAAGTGCTTCTTGTGTATGAGGTAGTTATCCCTTTGAAAGAATTTAAATTAAGTGCGTAACATTTCTATTTGATTATCTCGATTACTCTTGTCCAATTTAAGTTTCCTAAGTTCAATTCAGGTCTTGTTTGTCATTACTTTCATTAAGTACCATCTCTTTTAGCAAAATATTTCTCCCACTTTAGTGTAACCATGAAAATTCTCTCAACCCCGTAGTTTAGCATTTATAATTTCATCATGAGCTAAAACTTCTTAAGACGTCTAAAAATGTGAATTCCTTAAAAATGTAATTGTAGCCAAAATTTACCACTGAAACCAAGTCTACGCTTCAATTGTTTGCTTGTGTTGAGTTTAATTTCGTTGGAATCCTAAATTGATCAACTTGGATTGCAACTTAAGTCTAGATCTAATACTGACAAGGTTAGAAATAAATAGATTTCGTACAAGCAATCGAGACACGAGTTTAGACATAAGCCGATTCTTTACCCTAGACATAGGGATTAAAGACTGCAAAACCCAAGAAGTTATTGTCCCCAAATTATATAAAATATAGGGACTATAGACATATAGGTCTCTCACTTAGTCTCCTAAAATGCGAACATCGAGGTGAATGAGAATAGTAATTTCGGTTTACAATTGAGTATAGAGAAGGTGGAATTTCAATTCATGGTTTGCAATCACTACTTAGGGCAAGAACATTTTTTAGCCCCATTGCATTTAAAATTTCCTTTTGAAATTTTGTAATGCATCATTGATTAACATTTTGTAATTCGCTATAAGTTTGTAATATTACCAATTTTGCAATACGGTTTTGCATTATGCGTTGTTTCACTTAATACAGTTTCGTTGATTTACATACAGATTACAGAACTCCCAGTTTTGCAATCCAATTTTACAATTTTCATTGCCTTCAACTTCTATAGTTTATGGTTTGTTTATTATTCAAATTGCAAAACCACCAATTTTGCAATTCAGTTTTACAAATTGACTTTGAAATCATTTTCAGTTTTCCTAAAACATCACTTCCAACCTTGAGAATTTCGTTTTTCTTCTTGCAACTCTCTTGCATTTTTTTCTAAGCATTAATTTTGTTAACACTGTTCCCTGAGGGATCGATACTGAGGAGTACTCATGTTTTAATACTTGCATCGACAGTGTGTACTTATACTAGGTAAAACCTAATTTCTTTACATTTCTTTATCCAAAGTTCACCCGATCACACCTATATAGTTGAAAATCCAATGACTAAAAGGTATTATTTTCCTCATTTTTTAAATATGTATTTTTAATCCTTAAACTTTTCTATTTATCTAGAATCAAATGGCAACGTTATAAAAGATGAATAGTGACCAAACTACGCGTAACTCAATTGATATAAAGTATTTACTCTTAACTTCGATATCTCAACTTTTTAAACTTAAAAAAAAAAAATGAATAGAATTGTTTACCAATTTTTTTTTTTTAATCCAAAGTTATTAAGCAAAGCATACCATACAATTAACACATAAGTCAGAGAAGTAAATTATCAAAGTAATCCTATAATGCAATCGAGCGAGGCAACTCTACGCATTTAAAATGTAGAAATTTAAATGGAATGAAGAGAGGATACTGAATATTTTATAGTAGTTTGACAATGTCTACTCTATTTTTAAAGCTCCTAAGTTTTTTTTAACTATAGCGATCCTCTTTCAAGTGAGAACTCAACCAATCGACTCTTGTTTTTCAGGGGCTAAGGAAAAACTCCACAATCATTTTTTTTCAGGATTTCAACTATTTTTTTCCACACAATTCAAAGTGCCCCACACTTTAATACAAAACTCATGAAGAAATTAACAAATATATATGTGTGTGTAATTAAGGAAATTACACATATTTTTCACTAAATAACCCCCTCCCCCGCTTGCATGTACTGATGAAGAAGAAATTGGCTTAAAATAGGTTTTTGAATTAAGTAATTTGATCTAAGTCAAAAGAATGAATTAATGTAAAATTGTATGACAACCATTAGAGAATGTTGAATAGAGTGTTGTTTTTAATAAAATTAAATTTTTTTCGAGTAATTTAAACTAAATTAAATTTAATCTAGACCTACTTAATAAGCAACCTAAAATCAAATCGAGACCTATAACATTTTCACCCAATTTAATTTGATATATATGTAATTGACTAATGAGAAATAATTAGGCAACAAAAATTTTAAAGTAGGAAGGAAAGATGACACCAAGAATTTATAATAGTTCGAAAATTTCTGCTCCAGTCCCTATTCTCTAAGATTCCTTGTATTGTACTGTGATGATCCTCTGGTGGATGAGAATAAAACTAATTATCGATCACTCTTTTTCAAGTGATAGGTGTAATTTATGATACATCTTTAGTAGTATATTATTGCAACTTTAGAAGCCTTACCAAATACTTTCACACACTTGAGTATTTATTTTACAAACATCAAACGATTGAGTGTAAATACGTGAAAGGAGGAAAAAAGAGAGCAAACGAGTCATAATTTAGGCGTAAATTGGAAATTGGGTATGAAATGATGCAAACAACCAATGTTAGCTTGAGAGGGCAACGTTGGAACGTTTACCATAATTTGTAAAAAATAATAAAATGATAGTATTGCAACGTTATCCTCTATGTATATAAAGAAAGTTTGTATTTTTCCTAAGGGATCGAGTCGTTTTGAGAGACCAAAAATCCTAATTTCGATTTGAGCATTGTCTAAAGATCTAGAGGAGACCTTTGGAGAGTTAAGGAGAAGATTCAAACTCAAGATCGTAGATATCACATCGGGAATGAGTGTTGACATGAAACTATAAGTTTATTCTCTACTTCCTTTACTTTTCTTTTAGATTTAGGAGTTTTTGTGGACTATTGATGTACTGTTTATTTATGTAGACATGTGAATGACTATGATGTTGAACACTTAGTTGAATTGTAGTTTAGCTTATATATTGATGTCTTTTATGCACTCCGTTGTTATTGTCTTAACCTTTGGCATGGTTTTACACATGTTGAACTAGATTTAGCCCGAGAGAGTAAATATAGTTAAAAAACATTAGATGCATAACTAGAGTTAATCTATTGGGTTTGATTTGTTTGTTTGCAATTCAATTGGACTTGAGGGAGTTGATTGATTACATTAAAAATCTTGACTTAGAATTACTGGTTTATAACTCAATTCATTAATCAATCAAAGTTGAGCTTTAATTTAATTAATCAACCATGTTTCTCAAAATTAGACTCCAAAGCATGTAGATGTTAGATTTTAATTTCTCTTGATTCTAAAGTTTGGTTCTCTAAATAAAGTTGGGTAAAAGTAACTATAATACTCAATTAAGGTCTAAGAAAACTAATCCATATGGAGATGACACTCTATACTCTATCACCTATATAAAAACTTGGCATGTACCACACTTACCATTACTTGCGACCACTAAAATATACACAACACAAAGTTCAAAAGTAAAGCCATGTCGCCCTTCTACAGATTTAAGACCTAACTTATACTAATCTTTTTAACAAGTAGTTCAAGATCAAAACATTACAATTCTTATAACGAGTTTGGGATCAAACCACTACAAATTCTTTTTCGGACTCATAATTAAACTGTTCACTTAATTCCAAGGTGCACCACACCTTATTAATTACAAATCCCAATAAAAATAATAGAATAAATTTAGAATGTTAGAAATAAAACTCTAATTTTTTACAAATTTAGGGGTTGTTTGGGCCAAGAAGTTGTAGGGAATAGGTTTTAGGAAGTCTGGAGAGTTTTGAAGTCTGTGTTTGGAGTGCAGAATTGTTTAATCTGTAGTTCTTAAAAATTGTGTTTGGGGCAAGGAGTTGCAGGAAGTACGAGTTCTGAAGTCTGTGTTTGGGTGCATATTTATTAATTTGGAGTTCTTGTGTCAAATTCTCAAATTCTTTCTACAATTTCTCAAATTTCATTATTGTAAAAATATTGTTCCCATAAATCCTAAGATTTATTTTTTTTTATTACTATAAATTTATTGATATTTTAAAATTTTACTTAAACAAAACAAAATTTTGAAGAAAAATACCTCATAATCTTATTTTAATATCACATTAATGTAATGGATTTATTTTTTGAAGTTTAATAAAATATTTACATCAATTTACGAATTTTAATTTAAGATATGTTATTTAACATTAGCAAAATATATGTTCTTCGTGCAAAATTTAATATTTAATATTTCTAATTACTCAATGTAATTGATTACTTATCTTTGATAATTAATCCATCTAATTTATCTTAAGAATTTCAATTAAAAAACGAAAAGAATGACAACTTTCATGTTGTCAACAAGTAGTGAACGCATAAGGCATGTCAACTTCATTGTTTCAACACAAAAATAATACATGTGTTTATGATAAAAATTACCCCACATCATTTTTTTCAATATCTCTCTTATTAATTATTCAATAATATATTATTTGAAGTTTTAAATACCTAAGTAAAAAAATATCAAATATTGATTTTAAAACAACTAAGATCAAAATGAATATTTTTTTTAACACCACGTACAATGAATTGTCATATAAACTTTTGTTTAGATTACTATATATTTATGTTATTTATTGTATAATTCTATTTAGTAAGGTTGGAATGAAAAATCGTTTGGCCTTTTATTTTAAGCATGGTTAATTTGAATATTTATTGTTTTAATACATTAACAATTTTTAATTTTATTTCTTAAATTGTAATATGAGTTAGTTTAAAATATGTTTTTCTTATTTTCAAATCATAAAATTATATATATTTTTAGCTATTAATAAAAGAATAAGAAAAAAAGTGGATTGTTACTTGTTATGAGTAATTTTTGTTTAAAGTTATATATATATATAAATGATATGTGAATGAAGTGGGATAGAGAGATTTTTGTCAATTAAAAAATATGTTACGTAGTATTCCAATTTACCATAAGAATTTTAATTAAAATAATAATATCATAATTAAAACATTTTTATATAGTTTATATTTCAAAAATGAAAGTATAGAATAAAAAGAAATATAATTATGTTAAAAGTATATTAAAAATTATAAGATAAAAATAAATAAATAAATAAATATTAATATATAATTAGTAATTAGTAATAATGACTATATATATATATATATATATATAATAAATAATTTTTTTAATTAAGAAATAAAAAAAATAGAGAGAGAAAGGTGAGAATAGTATAGAGACGTATGAGTAGGGTGGGTTGAAGTAAAAATGAGATGGAAAAGTTGTGGGACCCATTATGGAGAGTTGGAAAAGGAGTTATGAGTAATTGGAAAATGAGTTAATAAATCTGTGGGACCTATAAGAAAGAGTTGGAGAATGAGTTAATAAATCTATAGAACCCATGAGGAGAAGTTCATAAATCTTTGGACTAAACAAGGAGTTGGGAGGGAGTTATTAACTCCTCCTAACTCCACTTCTCTCAGCTCCTCAATCCAAATGGCCCTTTAAGCATTAAAAAATAACCTACTATGTCAAAGAAGAATATATCTTCTACTTACGAGAAAAATTGGAGAAGATAGAGCCTTGAAAAAATCAATAATAGAGGGCTTAGAAGAAAAATTTTAGCAATTTTGGATCCGAAAATTTTGAGTGAGGAGTTAAATGAAATTAAGTGAAAAATTAGGTTTAAAAAGTGCTCACGAGAGCAGGAGCGGATTTACCATGGGCCCAGAGCCCCTCAATTTTATACATTTAATAATATGTATAGAAAAAATCAGATCAAATAACAAAAAAAACTTTTTGGCATAGTGGTTAAATATGTCATTAGCCCTTTCTCAAATCCCAGGTTCAAGCTATTGAACGATATAATGATGATGTTAACGATGAAATGAACGAATTAGGGTAAGAATACACTCTTAAACTTGGTTGATATATTGATAATTAACCAAGTTCGAAAATGAGAAAAATGAGAGAAAGTTAAAAAAAAAAAAAAAAACATACTAACTTGAGCATAACTCAGCCTAATTAAAGCATTATACATTTATTCTCAAAGTCAAATGTTTGAATCTCCACCGCTACGACTCTGTTTGATAATCATTTCGTTTTTTATTTTTGGTTTTTGAAAATTAAGCCTAAAAATACAACTTCTATCAATAATTTTATATGTTTTCTTATCTACTTTATACTTGTATTTTCTAAAATCAAGAAGTTTTGAAAAAACATAGAAATCATTGTGAGAAAATGAAGAGAAATTGTGAAAAAAAAACAAACTTAATTTTCAAAAACCAAAAATCAAAGCAGCTTAATGTAGATCCCCATTGGTATTAGCCATTAGGGTTGGATTTAAATAGATTACAAGAAAAAAATTAGAGCCTTTTTATCAATTTTTTTTAAAAAAATGTCAGTTTTTAAAATTGAATTTTTTTCTTTAAAATTTTAAGTAAATAGTCATCCACAAAACACACGAAAACCACTCCAAATCTTACGCATGTTCATATGGGTCACTATTCTCCACCTTCCACTATATATAATAATCCCAACAAAATCAAACACAAGCACAATAAAAAATAAAAAAAATAAAAAAATAAAAAATAAAAAAATTTCAAACGCAGAAGATATGAAATACTGCGTTGATGCACTCGTTCTAACCAGATTGATTATTTTAGTACCAACTTTTGCCGCCATCTTAGCAGCAAATAATTCCCCACCGGTTCCAAGCGACAAGTCGCAACTAAACGAATGGTTTTCCGACAACGTGAAGCCGTTTTCCGGTCGCGAGGCGGAGCTTGATCCGGCCCTCGTCGCCGCCGAAGAAAGCGCCACCGTGGTTAAAGTAAGGTCCGACGGAAGCGGAGATTTCAAGACGGTGACAGAAGCCATCAACAGCGTTCCACCTGGTAATACCAAGCGCGTTGTGATTTGGATCGGAGGAGGAGTTTATAAAGAGAAACTTAAGATTGATAGAAATAAGCCATTTGTTACCTTATATGGGTCTCCTAATAATATGCCCATTTTGACCTTCAATGGCGATGCTAGAACATACGGCACCGTTTACAGTGCGACTTTGATTGTTGAATCTGATTATTTTGTTGCTGCCAATCTCGTTATTCAGGTAACTTGTTTCCTTTCTTCTTCATTCACTGATTTGCGGCTGTTAATTAATTCATTATTATTATTATTAATTATTTGTTTTGAAAAATATGAAATTATGATCAGAATTCATCTCCAAGGCCAGATGTGTTAACGAAAGGAGGACAAGCATTAGCGGCAAGATTATTTGGAAATAAAGCGGCAGTTTACAATTGCAAATTCATTGGGTTTCAAGATACCCTTTGCGACGACGCCGGTTTTCATCTCTACAAGGATTGCTTCATTCAAGGCACCGTCGACTTCATTTTCGGAAGAGGAACATCCCTTTATTTGGTATTAAATTAAATTACAAGAATGCCCTCCTCCCCTCTAACTAATTAATTAATAATATTCAGTAAAGTAATAATATATTTTGGGAGCATAATTGCAGAACAGTCAATTGGATGTGGTGGGAGACGGACGATTGGCAGTGATCACAGCGCATTCAAGAAAAGAAGAATCAGACGGAAGTGGTTATTCATTTGTGCATTGCACCATTACAGGAACTGGCGGTAAAAACACTTATTTGGGAAGATCTTGGATGCCTAGATCTAGAGTTATCTTCTCCTACACCAAAATGGCCGACATTATTCATCCCGATCGCTGGAACGACATGAAACATCCCTTTGACGAGTAACTATACAAATTTATGATCTTTTTTTTTTTTTAGTTTAATATATATCACTCAACATTATTATATTATTATATTATAATGTTTCAATACACACAGCACGGTTTTCTATGGAGAATACAAGTGTTCGGGGCCAGGTTCGGAGCCTAGCACGCGTGTAAGAATCGGCAAGCAAATGAGTGATGCGGAAGTGAAGCCCTTCCTCAGCTTGGATTATTTGCAGAGTGAAAAGTGGCTGCTTCCTCCTCCTGATCCCAAGGCAATGGGATTTTAACAATAATATTTTAAGTGGTAGGTTATGTTAGATTTTAAAAACGGTGTTTGCACAATGTAAACCCTAATCGTTTTCTTCTGCACTCTCTTCCTTATTTACCTTTTCTGATCTAAAATTAAATTATATATCATGCTATCAGATCTGATCTTATTTACCTTTGAATTGGATTTCTTTTGATATTTAACCAAAGAGATCGATGGATTCCAATTTAAGTTAGTGGTAAATAGGATTGTGATTTCTAATAAAAATAAAGTTTTCTCAGGTGTTGCGTTGAGTTTCGCCGGCCTTGCCTCCGTATACTTGATTGGAGTTTCATTTAAGCATTTGGAGGCAGCTTGATTTTCTTTCGTGTAGTGTGATTCAATTTCCATCCATATGTGACATTTCCATCTACATTTTTATAAAATAGAACCATGGTAAAAATGTAACCATGGTATGGTATTAAATTTCTGTCATCGACATTTTTCAGAAGTTTATGAGCTCAACATTTAATAAGAGTGAAATCGACATTTCCACTGTACCATACAAAATTGATAAAATATAAAAAAAAAATAACAAGAAAATGTAACTCATTGAATATTGTAACAAGTATTATAACTAATGGAAAAAGTGTTGTTGACATAAAAATTTCGACCAATCTACAACTGTCACTATTAATTAATGACGAAGTTGCAAATGATTAAATTTGGGACCGATTATAAGTTGACACATGTCCTAAATTTAGTTTGAAGACGAGAATTGACAAAATCCTAAAATTGCAAGGGTCAACATACAATTTAACCAAATAATTAAATTTAATTTTGGTCAAATTAGATTATATGGAATTGGGCAATTTAAATAAAATCTAAGTCTAAATGATTAGGCCCTAAGCCAACAAAGCCCAAGTTCAAGTGGTTTGACCCAAAAACCACTCAAGCTTAAACCCACATGTCTTTAAAAGCTCTATAAATAGAGAGCTTCCCCTGGATTTCAAAAGTTCATAAATTTCACTCTTAAGAGAACTCAGAGAGAATTCAGAGCAAAGTCTTAACTGCTGAATGCTCCCTGAAGTCCTTAGTGTTGAATACTGTAGGGCGAGACTTTAAGTGTTGAACGCTACAAGACGAGTCTTTAGTTGCTGAACGTTGCAAGATGAGTCTTTAAGTGTTAAACACTGTAAGATGTTGAACACTTCAAGTCCTTAGGTGTCAAGTGCTTCGTGAAGACCTTCAACAAGCTACAAGTCGAAAACCTTCAACAAGCTGCAAGCCGAAGACCTTCAACAAGCTACAAGTCGAAGACCTTCAACAAGCTGCAAGCCAAAGTTCTTCAACAAGCTGCAAATCGAAGTCCTTCAACACGCAATAAGCCGAAGACCTTCAACAAGCTACAAGCTGAAGACCAGATACTCTTCCAAGTCTACACTCGAGAACAAGCTACAAAGCCCTCGAGACAAGTCTACATTTAAGAACAAACTGCAAAGCCCTCGATCTAAATTTACATTCGAGAACAAGTTATGAAACCCTCAAATCAAATCTACGTCCGAGAACAAGCTGTAAAGCCCTCAGACAAATTACAGTTGAGAGAGAGAAAGAATTAGGGGAGAAACATTAGAGATTGTAATCCACTACATTAAACTAATAAAAATACAATGTTCAATTACACGAGTCTCATTTCTATTCATTTGTTGAAATCACATGTGAACAAGTTGGCACGCCCAGTGGGACCATCTCTACCTCTCATCTCTTTTCCTCATCTCAAAGCACAAGTGAAGTGATGACGTCCAAAAAGACTTCTTTGATTACTGTTGTCATGAGTAACTTGTACATGAGTTCTACTACCCATAGTTGCTCCAATGAACTAAGGTTGGAAGAAGATGAAGTAACAACACTGCCAGGGGCATCAACTAACAACAAGTTCCTAGTCAAGTGCAACCCTTTGTTCGATTTTGATTCCGACGTAGTGTCTGTCATGATGACTGAAACAAGCACTAAGGAAGAGAGATTGGTAAAGATGCAGGAGTGAATCAACAACTTAATAATAGAGCATTAGATGCATGATTAGAGTTAATCTATTGGGTTTGATTTGTTTGTTTGCATTCAATTGAGCTTGAGGGAGTTGATTGATTACATTAAAAATCTTGACTTAGAATTACTGGTTTATAACTCAATTCATTAATCCATCAAAGTTGGGTTTTAATTTAATTAATCAACCATGTTTCTCAAAATTAGACTTCAAAGCATGTACAAGTTAGATTTTAATTTCTCTTGATTCTAAAGTTTGGTTCTCTAAATAAAGTTGGGTAAAAGTAACTATAGTACTCAATTAAGGTCTAAAGAAAACTAATCCATGTGAAGATGACACTCTATACTTTATCACCTATATAAAAACTTGGCATGTACCACACTTACGGTTACTTGCGACCACTAAAATATACACAACACAAAGTTCAAAAGTAAAGCCATGTCGCCCTTCTATAGATTTAAGACCTAACTTATACACTAATCTTTTTAACAAGTAGTTCAAGATCAAAACATTACAATTCTTATAACGAGTTTGGGATCAAACCACTACCAATTCTTTTTCGGACTCATAATTAAACTGTTCACTTAATTCCAAGGTGCACCACACCTTATTAATTACAAATCCCAATAAAAATAATAGAATAAATTTTGAATGTCAGAAATAAAACTCTAATTTTTTACAAATTTAGGGGTGGTTCGGTCCAAGAAGTTGTAGGAAGTAGGAGTTAGGAAGTCTGTGTTTGGGGTGCAGAGTTGTTTAATCTGTAGTTCTAAAAAATTGTGTTTGAGGCAAGGAGTTACAGTAAGTATGAGTTCTGAAATCTATGTTTGGGTGCATATTTATTAATTTGGAGTTCTTGTGTCAAATTCTCAAATTCTTTCTACAATTTCTCAAATTTTCATTATCGTAAAATTGTTCCCATAAATGCTAAGATTTATATTTTTTATATTTTTATTAATTTATTGATATTTTAAAATTTTACTTGAAGAAAACAAAATTTTGAAGAAAAATACTTCATAATCTTATTTTAATATCACATTAATGTAATGGATTTATTTTTTTGAAGTTTAATAAAATATTTACATCAATTTACGAATTTTAATTTAAGATTTGTTATTCAACATTAGCAAAATATATTTTTTCGTGCAAAATTTAATATTTAATATTTCTAATTACTCAATGTAATTGATTACTTAATCTTTGATAATTAATCCATCTAATTTATCTTAAGAATTTCAATTAAAAAATGAAAAAGAATGACAACTTTCATGTTGTCAACAAAGAGTTTAACAACATAAGGTATGTCAACTTCATTGTTTCAACACAAAAATAATACATGTGTTTATGATAAAAAATTACCCCATATCATTTTTTTCAATATCTTTCTTATTAATTATTCAATAATATATTATTTGAAGTTTTAAATACCTTAGTAAAAAAAATATCAAATATTGATTTTAAAACAACTAAGATCAAAATGAATATATTTTTTAACACCACGTAAAATGAATTATCATATAAACTTTTGTTTAGATTACTATATATTTATGTTATTTATTGTATAATTCTATTTAGTAAGGTTGGAATGAAAAATCGTTTAGCCTTTTATTTTGAACATGGTTAATTTGAATATCTATTGTTTAATACATTAACAATTTTTAATGTTATTTCTTAAATTGTAATAGGAGTTAGTTTAAAATATATTTTTCTTATCTTCATATCTTAAAATTATATATATTTTTAGCTATTAATAAAAGAATAAGAAAAAGAATGGATTGTAACTTGTTATGAGTAATTTTTGTTTAAGGTATATATATATATATATATATATATATATATATATATATATATATATATATATATATATATATATAATGATATGTGAATGAAGTGGGATAGAGAGATTTTTGTTAATTAAAAATATGTTACGTAGTATTCTAATTTACCATAAGAATTTTAATGAAAATAATAATATCATAATTAAAACATTTTCATGTAGTTTATATTTCAAAAATGAGAGTATAGAATAAAAGGAAATATAATTATGTTAAAAGTATATTAAAAATTATAAGATAAAAATAAAAAGATTTTTTAAATAAATATTAATATATAATTAGTAATTAGTAATAATGACTATATATATAATAAATAATTTTTTAATTAAGAAATAAAAAAATAGAGAGAGAAAGGTGAGAATAGTATAGAGACGTAGGAATGGGGTGAGTTGAAGAAAAAATGAGATGGAAAAGTTGTGGGACCCATTATGGAGAGTTGGAAAATGACTTATGAGGAGTTGGAGAATGATTTAATAAATTATTGAACCCATAAGGTTGTTCATAAATCTTTGGACCAAACAAGGAGTTGAGAGGGAGTTATTAACTCCTCCTAGCTCCACTTTCCCAACTACTCAATCCAAATGGCCTCTTAAGCATTAAAAAATAACCTACTATATCAAAGAAGGATATATCTTCTATCACAAGAAAAATTGGAGAAGATAGAGCTTTGAAAAAATCAATAATAGAGGGCTTACGAGAAAAATTTTAGCAATTTTGGATCCGAAAATTTTGAGTGAGGAGTTAAATGAAATTGAGAGAAAAATTAGGTTTAAAAAGTGCTCACCAGGGGTGGATTGTATAGAAATTTTTTTTTTGGCATAATGGTTAATATGTCATTAGCCCTTTCTCAAGTCCCAGGTACAAGCTATTGAACGGTATAATGATGACGTTAACAATGAAACGAACGAATTAAGGTAAGAATACACTCTTAATTTGAGCATAACTCAACCTAATTAAAGCATTATACATTTATTCTCAAAGTCAAATGTTTGAATCTCCGCTACGACTACGTTTGATAATCATTTTGTTTTTTATTTTTTTTTAGAAAATTAAGCCTAAAAATACAACTTCTATAAATAGTTTTATATGTTTTCTTATCTACTTTATACTTGTGTTTTCTAAAATCAAGCTAAATTTTGAAAAAAGATGGAAATCATGGTGAGAAAATGAGAGAAATTGTGAAAAAAAAAAATACTTAATTTTCAAAAACCAAAAATCAAACAAGCTTAATGTAGATCCCCATTGGTATTAGCCATTAGGGTTGGATTTAAATAGATTACAAGAAAAAAAAATTAGAGCCTTTTTATCAATTTTTTTTTTAAAAATGTCGTTTTTAAAATTGGATTTTTTTCTTTAAAATTTCAAGTAAATAGTCATCCACAAAACACACGAAAACCACTCCAAATCTTACGCATGTTCATATGGTTCACTATTCTCCACCTTCCACTATATATAATAATCCCAACAAAATCAAACACAAACACAATAAAAAATAAAAAAAAATAAAAAAAATAAAAAAGTAAAAAAATTTCAAACGCAGAAGATATGAAATACTGCGTTGATGCACTCGTTCTAACCAGATTGATAATTTTAGTACCAACTTTTGCCGCCATCTTAGCAGCAAATAATTCCCCACCGGTTCCAAGCGACAAGTCGCAACTAAACAAATGGTTTTCCGACAACGTGAAGCCGTTTTCCGGTCGCAAGGCGGAGCTTGATCCGGCCCTCGTGGCCGCCGAAGGAAGCGCCACCGTGATTAAAGTAAGGGCCAACGGAAGCGGAGATTTCAAGACGGTGACGGAAGCCATCAACAGCGTTCCAGCTGGTAATACCAAACGCGTTGTGATTTGGATTGGAGGAGGAGTTTATAAAGAGAAGCTTAAGATTGATAGAAATAAGCCATTTGTTACCTTATATGGGTCTCCTAATAGTATGCCCATTTTGACCTTCAATGGCGATGCTAGAACATACGGCACCGTTTACAGTGCCACTTTGATTGTTGAATCTGATTATTTTGTTGCTGCCAATCTCGTTATTCAGGTAACTTGTTTCCTTTCTTCTTCATTCACTGATTTGCGGCTGTTAATTAATTCATTATTATTATTATTAATTATTTGTTTTGAAAAATATGAAATTATGATCAGAATTCATCTCCAAGGCCAGATGTGTTAACGAAAGGAGGACAAGCATTAGCGGCAAGATTATTTGGAAATAAAGCGGCAGTTTACAATTGCAAATTCATTGGGTTTCAAGATACCCTTTGCGACGACGCCGGTTTTCATCTCTACAAGGATTGCTTCATTCAAGGCACCGTCGACTTCATTTTCGGAAGAGGAACATCCCTTTATTTGGTACTAAATTAAATTACAAGAATGCCCTCCTCCCCTCTAACTAATTAATTAATAATAATCAGTAAAGTAATAATATATTTTGGGAGCATAATTGCAGAACAGTCAATTGGATGTGGTGGGAGACGGACGATTGGCAGTGATCACAGCGCATTCAAGAAAAGAAGAATCAGACGGAAGTGGTTATTCATTTGTGCATTGCACCATTACAGGAACTGGCGGTAAAAACACTTATTTGGGAAGATCTTGGATGCCTAGATCTAGAGTTATCTTCTCCTACACCAAAATGGCCGACATTATTCATCCCGATCGCTGGAACGACATGAAACATCCCTTTGACGAGTAACTATACAATTTTCTCACTCTCATGATCTTTTTTTTTTTTTTTTTTTAAAAAATTTAGTTTAATATATATCACTATTATATTATTAATTATAATAATATTATAATGTTTCAATACACACAGCACGGTTTTCTATGGAGAATACAAGTGTTCGGGACCGGGTTCGGAGCCTAGCACACGTGTAAGAATCGGCAAGCAGATGAGTGCTGCGGAAGTGAAGCCCTTCCTCAGTTTGGATTATTTGCAGAGTGAAAAGTGGCTGCTTCCTCCTCCTGATCCCAAGGCAATGGGATTTTAACAATAATATTTTAAGTGGTAGGTTATGTTAGATTTTAAGAACGGTGTTGTTTGCACAATGTAAACTCTAATAATTTTCTTCTGTACTCTGTTCCTTATTTACCTTTTCTGATCTAAAATTAAATTATATATCATGGTATCAGATCTCATAGGATTGTGATTTCGAATAAAAATAAAGTTTTCTCAGTTTTTCATTGCCAATTTTAGTGATACGTTGAGTTTCTCCACTATTGTGTTTCGCCGGCCTTGCCTCCGTATACTTGATTGGATTTTCATTTAAGCATTTGGAGACAGCTTGATTTTCTTTCGTGTAGTGTGATTCAATTTCCCCACATTTCCATCTACATCAATCGTTTATTGCCCACCATAAGTTTGATTCGTCGTCTAGGTATTTTCACATTGATTTCTCAACCCACCATCTTCATCCCTCATCATCCCACCATCTTTATACTCCATTCACAAGTTCTAAACTACCTGGACAAAAATTAACAATACACCTATCAACCAACCTTTCTTGTACTGCATCAAACCCCCATAATCATCAACCTACAATCTTTATACTCCTTTCAGATATTCTAAACCATCTCAATCACTACTTCAAAAGACAAAATACAACGACGCAAGTACTATTGATATGAATTAAGATATGACCAATCACACCCTTAAGAGCTAAATAACTACATTGGCTTTCCATTCCCACATACAAGTAATAGGAAATTCATTTAATGAAGGTCAAAGAAGGAAAAAAGAACAAAATGTTTTATACACTTTGTCAGAAGATGCTACACGAAAGAAATAGAGTTTTGTGTTAAGAAACTTACTATTCTAATTTTAGTAGGAAGATTTATTATTTTTAGTCATTTATGTTTGGTTTAAGTTATAGCTTTAATTTAGGTTTTATTTTATTTATTTTAGTTGGTTGGAAAATTATGTTAAGGTGTAGTTTTGTCTTTTAGCCAATTAATTAGTTAATGATTAGATTAAAAACTTGAAGGTACTTTGTACCCAAAATTCAGTTTTTGTAATGAAGTTTTATGTGTTTGATGTCAGAGTCACATCATCATCTCTTTGTAATTCTTAGAATCTAGAGTTACAAGTTAGGAACATTAGATAGGTATGATTAGCTTGCATGTGGAATGTTTAAACCTTGAGTGAGGAACAAGTTTTCTCTTGATCTTAAATGTAATCTACATCTAGCCCTTTTCTTTGGGGATTGAAATCAAATTGGTTATAAAGCTTTTAGAAATTTATAAGTGAATTAAAGGACTCAGCCATATTATTAAGCAAGAAGTCAGCCTTAGGATGACACGAAAATGCATGTTTAGACAAATGTTTTGCAGGAATACCACTCAAATATTGAAACACCCCCACATTTACTCTACCCATATTGGTCATAACCTCATCAAATTCCTTTCTAGTAGTGCATTTTGATGCCTTCGAGAACATATTTTTTAAAGTCAACCCTTTAAACTGTTTTTGAAAGTTTCCATACAAATGACATGTGCACAAAATCGATGGAGTACTTTTGGAAACATGTCCTCAAATGTTGGGACTAGACCCTATTAAAAAATAATGCAATAATAAGTAATACATTAAAAACATCCATAATACAAGTTAATTAAACAAAAAAAATGAAAACTAAGGCCTTGTTTGATAATCATTTTGTTTTTGGTTTTTAGTTTTTGAAATTTAAACCTAAAAATACTACTTCTACCAATGAGTGTATATGTCATCTTATCTACTTTGTACCTATGTGTTGTTACAAAATTTTGGACAAGAAAATACACTTGACCTCCACGTGACAACGACGGTAAATTTGTAATTATTGGGGGAAGAACGCAGCCTGCAAGACAAGGAAAATCTGGACACCGGTGTGGTGTAGGCCACGTAAGCTCCGATGCTTGAGTCAGTCAGAGTCTTTTTCAGGGAATTCTCTAGAAGTTTTGTATTTAGGTGATCAGAATCAACTTACCTCGCTCTCTCCTCTTGGGAGAGTTTAAATAGCTTCTCCTGGGTTTCCTGTGGGTTTTCTTGGCCTATTGGGAGAAGGAAAAGCCAGGAGAGAGCTGGAAACAGACTTACGGGCCGCATGGGATTGGTGCAAGGTCCAGGATATGGCCTTGCACCTGGTCGGCCTCGGCCTCGTCCAAGGCTGACCACAGGCTTGGGCTGAAAACCAAGCCCAGACTCCTTTCTTGGGGCATTGGACGAGGGTAGAGCCCAAAATGGGAGGACTCTACACTGGTCGGCCTCGGCCTATGCCGAGGCCGATCACGCGCTTGGGCCGAAGCCCGGTCAAATCCTCTCGTCTCCTTTCGCCTTGGTTTGGGCCCCGTTCGATTTCGACCCGTGTTGACCTCATATTGGGCTTCTTATTCTGTTGGACCCTTTGCCTTGGTTCTTTGACCTGCCCATTCTCGTTGGCCCTATTTAACCCATAACATTCGCTCCCACTTCCTTGTTAGGATTTGAGATTGGGAGCTTGCGAAGTAATCGCTTGGAGTCTGACTTGGGAGTAGCCTATTGAACTTTATATCTAATTTCCTAGGATGTCGATTTCTCTAACATTTAATACGAATGTCAGGATCTCGTCACGCTTAATTTGCGTTTCGATTCTCTTGGTAAGATGTTTTGGAGTCATTTTAGACCTTTTTGAAGGTTGCCTCGAATTTTCTCTAGTTTCTGTTGTCCATTCTTATGAGGATATTAAGTCTACTAGGGAGTCAATTTCTTCGTTAATCAATGGGATTTCAGGCCAGCCGTCATGCTTATTCTGCATTTCGGATGTTCTCCTTTCCCTTGGGTCGTCCCAAGCTTGCTTCTTTTGGGGTTTAAATTCTCATCCGAATTCACGACTTGTGTCGTTCTCTAGAGATTATACATACCTGTCGTTCTTAAGTTTAAGTGGGATTGTCGTTAATCCCTATGGGGATTACTTTGGGCTTCCCGTTTCCTTGTAGGAGGAGAATTTTGTCATCTAACAGTCGTGTTGCTCTATGTCTTCACGTTTTCCTACAATAGCACGCTCTTATCCTGATCCACGACTCATGTCGTTCCCTTGGATAGAGTGTGCTTATTAGGATTTGTTGCCTGATAATCGCGTCGTTGTCGAAGCTTGAAAACGTCGAAAGTTGGTCTTGTCAGCAGGAGGTGAGAGTCGGATAATCTTTATCGCAGGAGTACGGGGAGCTACGGAAGGAGATAGGCTTCTCATGGGTTAGTCCGGCTTGCGTGACCCGGTCTGGTCGGCCTCAGCCTGTCCGGTCTGGTCGGCCTCGATCGAATCGGCGCTGAGGCCGAGGTCGAGGCGTGCCTGCAAAGGTTGATGCCCGCAGGTCTGTCCTCTGGCGCGTATGACGTGTGCGACAGACCTGCCGCCCGGCTGTGTCACGGGTTGGCCGAGGCCGACCCTTCCCATCACCTTTTCTTTTCTCTTTTTTTTTTAATTTTTGAAATTCAAATTTTCATTTCCAAATTTCCCTCCAATTTGATCTTCAACACCCCTTATAAATAGAGCACCTTCACCTCTCATTTTTCACATAATTCTTCTCATCTTCCTCTTTTCTTTAAGGTAGCTCTTTTCTTGTTGTGCTTCTAAGTTGCTCTCTTTTTCTTTAATTTTGTGTTGAATGGAAGGTGGTTGGTCTACTACGTCTCCTGAGGCTGATGAATTTTCTCTTGGTGTAGGAATCTTATGACACAAGTTGTTATGAGGCTCCTCAACCATCTAATCATTCTTTCGAGTGATCGCGTGCAAGTCATGAGGTTATATCATCCTTGGTGACCGGAGCTCGACTCGAGCGACTACGGTACAAGTATGATATTCCCTCAGACGTGCAAATTAGGGTTCCTGGACCAAATGATCGGATTGATGACCCTCCTCTTGGTGAAGTAGCTTTTTATTCTGCAATGTTCAAATTTGGCTTTCGTCTTCCTCTTCCCTTATTTTTGCAAAGCTTTTTAGTGTTGGTTAGGTTGGTGTCTGCCCAAATTGTCCCAAACAGCTGGATTCATATCATTGGTTGTTATGTATTATGAGCAACTTATGGCGATGAGAGTCCGCTTAGTCCACATGTCTTTATGTCTCTTTATATCTTGAGTCGAAATCCGTCTTTTGGTCGTTTCTTTTATTATTTGAGCTTTTCTTGTGGAAAGTTAATCAATAGTCCGAGTTCCGTTCACAAATAAAAAAATTAATGGTTTTTAGTGAGTGGCAATTGGTTGTCTCGGGGTTCCCAAAATGCCACATATGCAGTTTCCACTAAGTTTGGGAATTATGGTGAATTATTCTCTTTCTTCTTGGAAACTGCATCTGTATGTTCCACCTAACAGTGTTGTATTTCTTTTCCTTTTTCTTCAGCTCCTTTGGAATTTCGTCGTCCTGCTGTGACTTGAGCTTTTGTTAGGGTCGTGAAGAGTTTAGGAGCCCCCTCTCGCTTCGGGCCTACTCTCGTGAGCCAAGAGAATCTTGAAAGAATTGGCTTTGCACCTCCTCCTATCTCCGAAGGTCGATTCGCCTTGAGTCGGTCGGCCGACTGTCTTTGATCGACCTCGGCCAGGTCTTTGGTGCGGCCACGGCTATCTTTGGTCGACCTCGACCTTCTTAACTTTTCTCTTCTCTTTTTTTTTTTTGCTTTCATTTGTTGAATCTGATTCACTGATTATACCATTTTGTTTTCTCAGAAATGCCTCCACGAAGTGCTTCTCTGTATGAGATTATGGAGCAGAGAAAGAAAAAGAAGACCCGTAGTGGAGTTGGACCTTCAAGGGTTGAAGATTCAAACCCTTCCAGAGGAGAGGTGCCACCTCCTGAAACTCATGATCTTCCACCACGTCCTGTTGGAGTTAGCACACGTCGTACTCGAAGGAACGTTCCTTCTTCTTTAGAAGGAGAGAATCCTCCACTTCCCGAGGCCTTTACCCTTCCCCAGACTTATACCTCACCAGCCATTGAGGTTGAGTTGCTTGGTCAGAGCTTCGAGCTTTTGAGAGGGGTAAGCCAAAACCATCCTACAGGGTTCGTGGCCAACGACTCCATGAGAGGTTTTAATGAAGGGATTGTTGAGCTCCGTCATGTAAGCTTCTTTCATTTGTGTGTTTTTTACATTTTCCTACTTTTTGGTAATTAAGTTGTTTTCCTCTTATTTTTAGAGCTTTGGTCGCATTAGCATGGTTGCTATGGCTATGGCGGAGACCATCAACAATTTCCAGCATACTTCTGTTCCCAGATCCGAGCTGATTCAAGCTCAAGCCAGTTTGAGTCAAGTTAATCGTCTCCTTGCAGAGAGTCAAAATGAACTCAACTCTGCCAGGGTTGAAATTCAAACTCTTCGTAATCAACTGAGTGAAGCACAAACCCACTTGGCTAATGTTGTTTATTTGGTTGAAGGGTTTAAGAAGACAGAAGAGTTTACAACCCTCCAAAACAACATTTTTTATGGTGGGTGTAACTGGGCTATCAGGCGTGCTTCCAGGCGGTTCAAGGACATAGACTTTGGGATCCTTGAGGAGGATTATGTCACTTTCAAGAATGACCCTACTGCCTTCCCCCAATCTGAGGATTCAAACAGTAGTGATGGAGCTGGAGTGGATGAATCTTAATTTTTATGTAGCTCTTTTTTTTTTTGTTTCTTCTAAGTTTGATGTAATTCTGCCATGTAGCTCTTTTGAATGAATGAGCGTATGTATTCTATCCATTGTCCTCTTCTTTCTTTTCATATGTGGGAGAGCATAGGCTTAGGTGAATGGAATTTCTTTATCAAACTTAAACAAAATAAACGGAGTGTCTTACTTAGCTGGGAAAAAAACTGATCGTTTGTTTCTGGGATCACGTGTGGTTGGCCTCGGCTATGATGTGCTCAGCCTTGGCCGATTCGGGATCCTCAGTTGCGGAGGGATTGAACTTTGATTCTGGGATCTCGTGTGGTCGGCCTCGATTGTGATGTGCTCGGCCTTGGCCAATTTGAGGTCCTCGTGTGCCTTTCCAATTTTTCCTGTTCTTCCTTTTACATTTTCGTGTGTAAGGAAAATAGGATGTATGAGGGAGTGTGCAAGGTATATGCAAGGTATATCTCCACTATAGCCCCCTACTCACGTAGGAAAATCAGGTTGATGGTCGTACTTGAGTCATGTTTTCTTACTAGAAAAAGCAACTTTCATTTATGAGAGAAAAGAAACTTTAATCTTTACATAGAAGTTTCGCATGGAAATAAACCTATCTACTGGATAAAAATGGAGCGTCTATGCTTGCTCCTCGTCCTCGGCTTTAGACCACGTTGGCCTCGGCCATCTCATGGTCGGCCTCGGCCATGTTGGGGCCAAGGTCTCTTTTGAAACTTCGTTTCCTTATCTCTCTTAATGCAGTGAAGTAGCATTCCCTCGATACTTTTTGTTGCCCTTTAACGATCCCTACGTCGTTGGTGGTTGGAAATTTCAACAACTGATGGTATGTGGAAGCAACTGCCTTTAACTTATGAAGTGTTGGTCTTCTAAGGATTGCGTTGCAGGCAGAAGTGCATTCCACTACTAGAAAGTTGATTATTTGTGTTACTGAGTTTGTTCCTTCGCCGAAGGTGATTGGGAGCTCTATGTTACCTTCAGGGGTAACTCTTTCTCCTCCAAATCCTACAAGGGGAGTTAGGTTTTCTTTTAGAAGCCCCCTTGCCAATTTCATGGCGTTGAAAGCAGCTAAAGATAGGACGTCGGTTGAACTCCCTCCATCTACGAGTATTCTGTGGACTTTCACATTTGCTATGGCAAGGGTTACTATCAATGCATCATTGTGGTGTTGGTGGACTGATCTAGCTTCAGTCTCTGTGAACTCGAGGGTTCGACTCTCCATTCCTAGATGAACTGAGAAAACACCTTGGTAGTAGGGATCTTGCCGAGCTTCACGAGCAATCGCCTTCCTCTTCCTGCTGGATTTGCCCCCCGCTGGTCCTCCAAAAATGTCTGGATCTCTCGGGGTTGCTCGGCCTCGGCCATCGTCTGCTCGGCCTCGGTTGTTTCTAGACGACGTGGGCAGGGTCTCGTCTTGAATGTATTCTTTCAAGTACCATTCTCTGATTAGAGCTTTGATCTCGTCTAGGAGTTGGTAAGAATTGGATGTTGCGTGCCCATGGTCCTTGTGAAACATGCAGTACTTGGTCGGGTCTCTTCTTCCAAGTGGAGCTCTCATCTTCTCAGGGAACTTCACGAGATTCAAATGGCGAATCTCCATCAAGATTTTTTCAGGAGGAAGAGTCGTGGAGGTGTACCTTTCGAATGGTTGATTTGGGGTCATTCGATGATCTGGTCGGCTTCGGTACTCCTCTGGTCGGCCTCGACCACTTTCTTCGACTCTTCTTCTTTTGGAGATTGTTGAAGGATTGTTCTGTGTTCCAGCTTGATCCATATTTTTGTCGTTCTTTTCTTGTTCAGACACCTCTTTGGATCGCAATAGGACTTCTGCACTCATGTATTTTTGTGCTCTTACTATGAACTCAACGTAAGATGTTGGTCCCTTCTTACCGATTAATCTTAACAAACCCTTATCTTGTAGACCTACAGCTATGACAATTAATGTCGTAGTATCTGTGAAACCTTTGACCTGTAGAGTCTCTTTATTGAAACGAGAGACGTAGTCGCATAAGCTTTCTTTAGGCCATTGCTTGATTGTAAGCAAGTGCATTTGGGGCTTCCGTTGGTCTCGACCTCCTAGAAACTGCGACACGAATGCCCTGGCCAGTTCTTTGAAGGAATTGATGGACTTTCTCTTCAATTTTTTGTACCAATCTTGTGTTGGCCCTGTTAGTGTGGAAGAGAAAGCTCTGCACTTAAGTACCTCTGATGCTCCATGCAATTCCATGCGCGACCTATATGTGTCCAAGTGTTCTACGAGATCTGAACTTCCATCGTAAAGGGGTAATGGAAGGTACTTTGAATTTTTCTGGGATCTTCTCGTTCATTATCTTGTCGGTGAAGGGAGGATCAACCTGCTCGATGAGAGCTTTAAGATCCCACCTCTCGACCTCTCGAACTTTTAAGAGGTTCTCTTGAAGATCCCCAAATTCTTTTTGCATTTTACAGATGTCAGCCTTCCAGGGTGCAGTCACTCTAGCCGCACCGTCCTCAGTTCTCCTTGGGTCGGCCTCGGCCTATGCTTTCCGCTTTTGGTTGATTACTTCTCGGAGGTCTGATGTTGCCCCGGAGCTTTTTTCGGCTACTGCTTTCGAGTTGCTTGGTCGATTTTTGCGATGAGTGTGCGAGCTTACTTGCACAATAGATTTTAATCTACCAGCTTTGTTTGCTTTGCTCTTGGCCCAGGATCGGCGCGGTCTGTCTTTTCCTCTAAGGATCATCTTATCGGTGTGCTTTTGGGTTGGGGATTTTGACTCCCTCATCCCTTCTGCAACCTTCGCTTTTCCTTTGTGTTGGTCTTGCTGGTCGAGCTTTTCCAGGATCTTCCACAGACATTCGTCCATCTTGTCGACCTTCTCTCTCAATTCGGCCATCCCCTTGTGTGGTAGGCCTGTGTCAGTAGGAGACCGAGGAGAGGAGACCATTCTGATTCTCCGAGGATGACGGTCAGGGTCGGATTCTTCTCCGCCTTCGCTCCGGCTTTGGTTCCCTACGAATCGACTCATGTTTCTCTAGCTACTTGGTTTGAACTCACAGTTTCCCAAGTAAGCGTTGTTCGTCCCCACAGACGGCGCCAACTGTTGCTACCAAATTTTAGACAGGAAAATACACTTGACCTCCACGTGACAACGACGGTAAATTTGTAATTCTTGGGGGAAGAACGCAGTCTGCAAGAGAAGGAAAATCTGGACACCGGTGTGGTTTAGGCCAAGTAAGCTCTGATGCTTAAGTCAGTCAGAGTCTTTTTCAGGGAATTCTCTAGAAGTTTTGTATTTAGGTGATCATAATCAACTTACCTCGCTCTCCCCTCTTGGGAGAGTTTAAATAGCTTCTCCTGAGTTCCCTGTGGGTTTTCTTGGCCTATTGGGAGAAGGAAAAGCCGGGAGAGGGCTGGAAACAGACTTACGGGCCGCATGGGATTGGTGTAAGGCTCAGGATATGGCCTTGCACCTGGTCGGCCTCAGCCTCGTCCAAGGCTGACCACAGGCTTGAGCTGAAAACCAGGCTCGGACTCTTTTCTTGGGGCATTGGGCGAGGGTAGAGCCCAATATGCCGAGGCCGATCACACGCTTAGGCCAAAGCCCGGTCAAATCCTCTCGTCTCCTTTCGCCTTGGTTTGGGCCCTGTTCGATTTCGACCCGTGTTGACCTCATATTGGGCTTCTTATTCTGTTGGGCCCTTTGCCTTGGTCCTTTGACCTGCCCATTCTCGTTGGTCTGATTTAACCCATAACACTATGTTTTCAAAAACCAAACCAACATTTGAAAACTAAAAAAAGTGGCTTTCAAAAACTTGACTTTGTTTTTAGAATTTGGCTAAGAGTTCAAATGCTTACTTAAGGGAGATGATACCTATTGTAGAGGAATTAGGTGAAAATAAGTTTAACTTTCAAAAATTAAAAACGAAAAACAAAATGGTTATCAAAAGGGGCCTAAATAATACAATTAACGACATACCTTTTGTTGATCTGAAATGAACACGTAACTTCTGCTCATAAAGTATCCAATGTATGACTGTAGCAATATGAGAAACCATGTCCAATTTTCTTTTGTTTCAGCCTCAACAAGAGCCCATGCAATAGGATACAAGCTATCATTCTCATCTACGCCAATTGTTGTCATTAACTGTCCTTGACATTGACCTTTTAAATGGCAGGCATCCAAAGAAATAAAAGGCCTACAACCAGCAAGAAAACCATCCCTACATGCCTTGAAACACACGTACATCCTCTTAAAAATTGGTTGAGAATCTTCATTGAGCATATCACATTGAATCTTCATAGTTGATCCTTCATTCAACCGTCTAATCTCTTCTGCATAATCCCATAATCGTTTATACTGTTCAGTGATGCTACCATGTATCTTCATATGTGCTTTCTTTCTAGCACGATAAGCTTGACTTCGAGAAATGTTCACTTGGTAATCCTTCCTTACTTCTTCAATTATTTTACTAAGAGACCAATCAGGTTGACTTCCAAACCTATCTAAATACATCCTAGCTACCCAACTAGAATTCATGTTCCGATTCACAAATTCCCTACTGCATATATGTTCACTTGTGTAGGTCTTAATCTGAAAAGTGTTATCATTCTCAATAACACTTGCATGCAATCCCCATTTGCATTGTCCTGAACAAATAGTTGTGACCCTCTTCTTGTCATTCTTAACAAACCTCACATTGTATCCATTCTTAACTGCATATAATTTAATGGCATCTTTAAGAACTTTTGAGCTACTAAAAGTCATCCCCACCATAAACTGAATATGATCCATGCCACTTTCATGTCTAAATTCTGGTCCCTTAACCTCTCTTTCATCCTCAGAATTGTGAGGTGTATGGATGTTTGAATATGACCCATAAGATGATTCTATTTCCTCACAATTTATATCAACGTTCACATTAAATGAAGGCAAAGACTCCACAGACACATCATAATATTCTCTCTCACTGACATAAGACTCTTCAAACAAGTCTACATCCATTAAGTCATTAGGCTCTATGTCATTAGACTCTATGCCATCTTCCACATGGTTGGGGTGCCACTCTAGAAAAATAGGCATTTGAACTTCCAGAGGTTGGGTAAGATCTAATACTTCAACATTAGGTGAATGTTCTACATATATATGGACAATTTTACTTTCAGGTATTAGCTCAACCATTTTTAAAATATCATCATCAGTCAACAACACCCTAAAACCAAGAGCTTGATGTGTGTGGCTCTCAGAGAAACGAAATAAAACTCGGCACAGTTAAATACATCCAGTTCAGTCATCATAACACGTAGTTCAATCAAAGACAACCTATCACAATCTATGTGTTGGACAACCGCTTCTTTCCCCCCAATTTATTGAAGTGGAGAAAACATCATTCTACCATTATAATGGAAATTAATGTCCATATACTCATCCATTTTTTCTGTACATTAAAAAAATTGGTCAAACCCTAACTCATCCAACAATAAAAACACAAACACATAAAATCACAAGCAGTAAGAATCCAAACCGAAATACAAAAAAATGATACAACTAAATCAAGGAATGCAGAAAAACATGGACAATATTTCAAAACTTGCTTACAAATCACACATGTACCTGTAGAAATGGTAAGTGTTTTCTCGTTCGTTTGAGTGCCCCTTTGTCGCTAAGTCACACCCACGAAAGCCAAAGTTGACAAAGATCAAACAAAACGAAAAAAAAAAACAAGGAGGAAGATGAAGGGGAAAAGACAGAGGTGGAGGAAGGGGATGAGTGGATGAACTGGTGAATGAGTGGAAAGCTTCATACAGAAGCTAAGTAAACTCAGGGGTGCGTGCATGTGAGGGTTAACTCATGTGTCCTTCTATTTATTTTCATTTTGTTTTTTTAATATTTAAACAAAAATCGATGTGGAAGCTTGATAAATCCCTCTAATATCCAGTCAACGCCTACTCATCTGCCCAATCAGCGTTCCGTTAGTCATTAGACGGAAAATTTAACGTAGGGACGGGACTTGATTGTTCGATTTTGAAACTTAGGGACCCAATAGAAACATGACACTAAACTCAAGGACCAAAAGTGTATTTTTCCCTACATACAATAGATATCTAAAGGGAGTGCTATAATAATAGATATTCATATTACATTCATGACTTTTCTTTGTCTTTGGAATAACTATGAGATTTACTCGTAATTAAATTTAGTCTTCAATTAGCCACACTTCAAATAATATATATATTACCAACAAGAACAATTTCAACTGACATTAAGTATGACTTATGACTAAAACGTCATGAGTTCGATACTAAAAAAAATAAAATAATAATATATATATTGTGCTAGGCTTGAAAATACATAATTCAATTAAGAATTTTACCCAACTATAAATGATAGTCTCTTTTTTTAACTAAAAGCTTAACATGATAAAATGGGGTAAATAAATATTTACATAATCTAACAGTAGTTTTTAATTTCCATTTCCAACTCCCTATATAAAAACCAGACGTAAACTGCGTTCATTACACTTTTCAGAATCGAGACTTAAGACTATCGCTACCCTCAACTTCCGGCGAGCTAACACCCGATCCGTCGTCGTTTTCCCCAGCGCCGGCGATATCAGGTCGGTAACTGTCACTTTATCATTCATGATTCTGTAATTCCTCTCTATCTCTCTCTAAGGATGGTCGGTCACAGGAGGCATTTTCTTCCTCTCGTCCTCCTCGTCTCTGTTTCTATCCTATTCTTCTTCACTCACTTCTACTCCTCCATTGCCCCCTCCTTCCCTTCAAACCCTAACCCTGATTTCGCTCTCACCGGGAAAATCTCTGACCCTAAAACCTCTAGTTTCACTCTAATCGTGAAGGTTCTTGCTTACAATCGCCTCGATTCCGTGTCCCGCTGCCTTCGGTCCATCGCCAATGCGGATTATCTCTCCGACCGTGTCCATCTCCATGTCTACATTGATCACTTCCCCCACGATGATGCCCATGTCAAGCTCAACGAGTCGCATCGGATCTTGCAATTCGTTGATCAATTTGTTTGGAATTTTGGGGAAAAGCTAGTGCATTATCGGACGGGAAACGTGGGTTTGCAAGCGCAGTGGTTGGAGGCTTGGTGGCCAAGCTCTGACAATGAGTTTGCTTTCATTGTGGAGGATGATTTGGAGTTGTCGCCGCTTTATTATAAGTTCCTGAGGAGTTTAATTCTGAATTATCATTTCAATACTTCGAATTATGCTCCTTCGATATACGGGGCTTCGCTGCAGCGACCAAGGTTTGTTCCAGGTATCACTTTTCTTTTGGATTGTGTGCAATAACCGAACTCAAATCATAAATGTCCTGTGCACTGGTCTTACGAATATATGTACATAAAATTTAGATATACTTAATTATCCTTTTTTTCCCCTTTTTTTGGCCAAATGATAGAAAGTTGGGGTGGTGGAATTCTCAATGGATTGAAGTTCCAAGGCCTTTCTTGCTATTAAATTGCTCGATTTTATAGCTGTATTTCGTTATTTTAGCGGTAATGAGTTTTGTCGCCGATCTATGTCCATAGCTCATTTGTGCTTTTTTTTAATACCTTTCGAATTATACTCCTTCACAAACTGTATGTTGTTGCTTTATGTCACAGTGGTTCATTTAAATAAGAGATTAAATTTTTAGTAATCGAAGTGCACTGAACATCTGGTTAAAGTTTTTTTTCCCCTAATTCAGCAGTTCGACCATAACATTTTAATATAACTGTCTTTCAGAAGTGTATTATGCCTTTTCCTATTGGTTCTCAAGTTTATCCTCCTTAGTTTCTGTCCATCTTGTTGGCACTAATATCTTGCGGGTGCAATGAGATCTGCTTGAAAGAACATGGGGGTAACAAAGGACAGGTCCTAATCACTTAGGAGGTAGGATTTGTGGCAAAACTTAACTGTTCGTGAATTAAAGTTTACCATCTTTTGTTCATACTCTTTGATTATGGGATTGTTTTTCTTTTTCCTCTTCTTGTTCAAATTTGAACATAGTTACCTGTCCGTTCTATTTAGATTGGAGGTTAAGGGACTCCAAACGTCACGACTGTAAGTTGTAACTGTTGCTTTCTGGATCCTTAGTGTTTCCTGAATGAATTTGCATAATTCTAATTTTTACATCCAACTTCTAAAAGAGGAGTACACCTAGTTAGTGCACTCTGATTCCATTGTAGTCCTTACAACCTTGGAATTGGACCAAATCAATTTTATACTGATAAAACTTCTTATAGAAGTAGATCTATCTCGAATGCTAAGAAGTTCTTTTTATTTTATTTTTCAGTTTTTAACATTCTGTAAATTGTATTTTACTAATATTACAGATCTGTATGACGTTTAAAGGAGTGGTTTATTTCTCATGCCTTCAGTTTTTTTTTAATCATTGTAAGAACTGTTCGAAACAAGGTTTTAAAAGTTCTGTAAAAAGTGAGAAAATGCTTCCTTTTTTTTTTCTTTTTTTTTCCTGCACAAATGGCAAGAACTTAGAAGTACTAGAAACAGGCGTTCAACTTTTCCACCTTCAACCTAAGGCATGCCCATTCTTTGCTGTCCACAGGTAAACATGGTAACAAAATAAGGTTGGATGACAGTACCAGAATTTTTTTGTACCAGTTGGTTGGCACTTGGGGTCAGCTTCTCTTTCCAAAGCCTTGGAAGGAGTTTAGATTGTGGTATGATGAGCACAAGGCGATGGGTCTCAAGCCAATACTTGATGGCATGGTATTCATGATTATTGATTTTATGTGATGGCATTTCGTGCTTAATTTATTTTTTAAAAATAAAAAACCTGTTTGTGGATTTTCTTCAGGTGACGACAGGATGGTACAAGAAGATGGGAGAAAGAATATGGACTCCTTGGTTTATCAAATTTATTCATTCTCGTGGCTATTTTAATATCTACACCAATTTTTTACACGAGAGAGCACTGAGTACTTCTCACAGGGATGCTGGTGTAAACTATGGAAAAACAGCTGGTCCTGATTCACACTTACTGGATGGAAGTTCACTTGATTTCAATCTCCTAGAGATGAAGCCTTTAACCGATCTGAAGTGGTATGATTTCTGCTTTAGAGAAGTCATTCCTCAAAGAATCGTCAAAAGCAAGAGTGAGCTTGGTTCTGTTCTTCACTCTGTTCAGAAACATGAAAACATAATCATTGTGAGTGTATTTGGCGTATCAGAGTCCACAATGAGGAATTTTCTTTGCCATTTTGAGAGGTTGAACATAAGAAACTATATTTTGTTGGGCCATGAATCTGAGTTATTATATGATCTAACTAGAAGAGGACACCCAGTAATTTTTGCAGACCAATTTCTGAAGTCTGTCAAAACTTTCAAATTTACGGCTTCTGAAGGCACCACAGCAGACATGGTGAAGATAGTTCTTGCGAAGTTCTACATCATTAAGTCATGCTTGGAACTTGGGTACAATCCTGGATTGGTAGATGGAAACATGCTTTTTATCAATGGTGATCCATTTACAGACTCAAGTCTTGCTGATGATATCTTTATCGGGCAGAGCTTCGAACTTTTCTTCGTTAAAAGCTCGTCCTCTGTTCAAAAGATGTGGGGTAGTCATATAGTCCCCGAGGCTGAAGCCATGGTAGAGTCTTTGATGAGTAGAGGTGCCTCGTCTAGAGACGGCATTAGTTTTGTAGGCATAGCAACTAAATTATTGGAACAACATGGTGCTAAGTTAAAAACAGCTGACGAGACGAGCTTTGGTGTGAATATTGGTAACAATCCTACCAACAAATCATTAGGTGACGGGAAAAGGTTGGTGTTTTGGCCTGTTGATATGAATATCAATCATGTAGAGAAACGGCTTGATGAATTGGGTTTTTGGATCATTGATGGTGACTTTTCTTGCAAAGCTGTTTACTGTATCGGATTGTAGTATTCTGTCTTTTAGCAATGCCCAAACTATTCTTTTGTAGTTGTCCCATGTCTTTTATATTGAATTCTATACGAGACACTCCTGTTTTTCATCCTTTTATCTTATTTCCCATATACAAAGCTTGTGCCTACAAGCATGAACTTCAAACTCTCTTTAGACTCGCAAATTGTTTTTCCATAAGAATATTGGATTACAAATGAATACAAGGTAATTTGAACCTACAATCTAAGAGATCAATGTTTAAACCACTTTGAACCAACTTTGATTGATGGTTACAGTGTGATGAGATTAGAGTTTTGTGCATGGCCATTTTTGAGCCATTGAGTTCTCATCCTTCGTCGATGTATATGATTGAGTAGGAAGTAAAAGAGATGAACTTGGTCGTGTGTTGAAGTGAAAGTTGCAATCTTAGAAGCTATTGCCTCCCATTAACCTTAATCTTTTTGCATTGTTTATGGTGAATTTGACATTGGAATAACTTATCAGATCATCAAACAGATTCTGCCAGCCAATCACCTGATTCAAATCCCTCTGCTCTCTCTTCAACCATAAAAGCATGCACCTGGTTATGAATCTGAACCCAGCTACAGCCAGGGTTCTTTTTCGCTCCTCTAGACTTCATCAGTTCCCTAATCCTGTTTACCTCATCCCATCTTCCTACTTCTGCATACATATTTGAAAGAAGAATATAGTATCCACAATGCTGAGGCTTTAGCTCAAATAAATGTTCTGCTGCTCTACACCCTAACTTGATATTTCCATAAATTCGGCTAGCACCAAGTAAAGCTCCCCAAATGTTTGCATCTGGCGCTATAGGAAGTCGTTGGATAAGCTCTGCTGCCTCTTCTATGAAACCAGCACGGCCAAGTAGGTCGACCAGACATGCATAGTGCATTTCGGTTGGTTCGAGACGTTGAGCTAGCATCTCACTGAAGTATTTCCAACCATGTTCTACCAGTCCTCCATGACTGCAAGCTGACAGAACTGCAATATATGAAACTAAATCATATTGCACAGTATCACCCCTCATTGCTTCAAACATACTAATTGCAGTTTCCAATTCTCCTATCATTCCATATCCTAAAATCATAGTATTCCAAGAGGCTACATCTTTGAATAGAATTTGATTAAAGACCTTACAGGCAAGATCAATTCTTCCACATTTTGTATAAAAATCCAAAAGGGAGTTTGAGACAAAGAGATGAGAGTAAAAATGATTTCGTAATGCTACCCCATGGATCTCCTTTCCTTGCTTGACTGCAGCTAGATTTGCACAAGCTGATATGACACCTACAAAGGTAACAACATCAGGCTTCCTACCAAGCCGCCTCATCTCTGAGAAAAAATTCAGTGACTCCAAGCAATCGTTAGTTTCGGAATATCCTGTAATTAATATGTTATAAGAAACTTCATCTTTATAGGAGGTGTTAAAGACATTTCGAGCAGAATGAAGGCAACCACATTTTGCATACATGTCTGTCAGAGCATTGGAAACAAACAAATCAGATATTAGCCCTAAACGAACTCCCATGGCATGTATTTCCTTGCCAGGACCAATGAAACCCAAACGTGCACAAGCAGGAAGAACATTGGTGAAGGTCACTGCATTGGGACTTTCTCCAGCCTCTTGCATGAGTGTTACAAGTCTTATTGCTTCCAACGCAAGCCCATTTAGACCATAATTGGCGATCATTGCATTCCAAGAAACAATGTTCCTTCTATCCATGTTGTGGAATATGCTAGATGCCTCAGGTGGATGGCCAGACTTAGCATACATATCAATCAGTGAATTTGCAATGAAAATATCAGTTTCTGTTCCCATTCTCATACTGAACCCATGAATTTCTTTTCCTGCTTTGAAACATTCCAGTTCAACCAACACAGGTAGGATGCTCGAAAGGGTGACGGAGTTTGGTTTAGCTCCTGCATCAATCATCATCCTGAAAACATCCAAGGCATCCCAGAAATGGCCTTTACAAGCTAGACCATTTATTATCGCATTCCATGAAACTTCATTCCTCTCATCTATCTCATCAAAAATTTGCCACGAAGCTTTCACATTCCCACATTTCCCATATGCATCGACAAGTGCATTGCAAGTGGTTACCTGAGAATCCAAACCAACTTTCACAATGTAACAATGAATTCGTCTTGTCATCTCCTCATCTTCAAGGCCAGCAGAAATCGGCAACAGACTAATAACACTCACCAAATTCGGTTGAATCCCAGACCTCAAAATCATCCAAAAGTAATAGTTACGAGCCTCCCTATAATCCCCATTAACCGAAAGGAGCCCAATAATCGTATTCCACGAGACGACATCTCTTTCCGGCATTTCATCGAACACCCTTCTCGCATCACTTAAGACCCCACAATTCCCATACATCATCAACAGCGTATTGCCAACATAGACATCATTATCAAAACCCAACTTAAACACAACCCCATGAACCTCCATACCTTTACAAATATCAAAGGAATCAGAACACAACTTAAGAACGAAAGGAAATGTATGGTCATCGAGTTGAACACCGATTCGAACCATCCTGTTATACGTCTCGAACCCACCAAGCACCCCATTCCCGGCAATGGAGTGAGCCCGAATCAAGGTATTCCACAAGAACGCAGTGCGGCAATTCTGGACAGTTTGATGGAAGAGAAAGCAGAACGATTCTGGGTGTTGGAATTTGGCGTAATTGAGAATGAGTGAAGCACAGAGCGAGACGCTACGGGGAAGCAAGCCATTGAGAAGGCAAAGGGCGTGGACTTGTTTGGTTTGACGAAGAGTTTGAGCGTTGGGGCAGAGAGTGAGGAGGTTAATGTGAATGGAAGAAGAGGGCTCTGTAGTTTGAGAAGGAAGTGGGGATTGTAAAGCTGAAACGAGAATGGGTTGAATGAAATTTCTGGTCTGAGAATTGAATGGGAATGCTGAAGCGAAGTGAAGATTGGTGCTTCGAATGCGTAAATGTAGCATTAAAGGTGGGAATATGGCGGAATCATGAAAACGAAAGAGCTTGCGGGCGTTTGCTGGAAGAACATAGCGAGTTTAGTCTTTGCTATGAGTATGTGCCGCTAGGTATTTTACTATCTTTTCTAACCTAATAAAAACCAAGGGAGAAATCGTGAATTATAAAGATTGCATCTAAGTAACATTTTAATTTAAGTAATAGTTGAATTAACCAATTGAATGTGTTAACTATTATAAATTTATGATTCAAATGTTTCATTCTTATTGGGTTAGAAAAAAATACCTTATCATTAAATATATTTGTAGCACGGTTTTTTCTTGCAAATAAAATATAGTTTAATTATCACAATTATATATTCTTCGATTTAAAAGATCTTAGGGGATTTTTTAAAATTATTTTAATGTTAATAAAAACAAAAGTCCTTCCCTTCTCTCATTTCCTCTCTCCTCTCTTCTTCTTCCCTCGCTTCTTTTTTCTCCTTCAAAATTGTAATATAAAAAAAAAATTGTAATATAAAAAGAGAGAGGACTTAAACTTTAACATATTTTTTTTAAACAAATATAATTTTTTTTTTATGTTATAGTTGAAGTGAGTTGTATTCAAGTTGTGTTCATAAATAAATATAGAAGAAAGAAACCTAATGTTGTATCATAAGAATATTTAATTGCTATGTAGGACAACCTATTACAGCTTAATTGTCAACTACTACGATATGAATATTTGAAATAAAATGGTATTTCAAAGGAGTATGAAGACCGTGAGAAATAATTACTAGTATAGTGGAATGGAACTAATCATATTTCTCAAGAAAGAACAAGTTTTGAAATGTATCTAGAGTAGCCTTTAAACGAAACACACCGTTGAATGCTTTTAAAAGGAATAGTAAATAGTCGCCTAAAGGTATATTAAAGTGTGTCACTATTCTTAGAATTTTTATAAGTAACTTCTCCTCTCTAAAACAACACCATGCAAATGCAAATTAGCAAGGTATTTTTCCAAATGAATGGTAGGCACTTATAAATTTGAAAAAGAAATCTAAACACGTTATAAGTCTCCTCCATGTATGAAATTCTAAACTGTCAATCAACGCTGAGTAAATATAGAATTTCGAATTTTTAACATGGAACATAAATTAAGAAAAAGACACAATACAAGTCGAATGGAACATCATTTTTACTTTGTCCATTTAAATCATGTTCAAATCATGGTATTAAATTTTCGTCGACATGTCGATATTTTCATCGATATTTCCACATGTCCATAGGTTCGACATCGACACTAGGGGTGAATCGACATTTCCATTATATCGTACAAAATTGATGAAATATTAAAAAAAATTACAACAAAATGTAATATAATGTGAATATAATATTATGACAAGCATTTTAACTTATTTGAAAAGGGTTGAAGGTTTATTTTCTAATTTAAATATATTTTTAAAATTTTTTATTTTTTTCAAATTTTCCAGAAATATCCATCGACATCGACATTTTATCGATATTTCCATCGGCATTTCAATAAAATTGAGACCTCGATATTTCCATCGATATATCGACATTTTAAACCTTGGTTCAAACTCCTTGAAGAATTTTCTATATTACAATTTTTGAATATAGAATTTTGGAAAAAATAACTTTTTGGTATCTCATATTTAAAGTTTGTGTCAATTTAGTCCATTTGTTTTAAAATCGGACAATTAAGTCCCTGAATTTTATGAAATAGTTCAATTGAGTCCTAATTATTTAACGGAAGATATCTTGAAGTGAATGTTTTTATTATTAAAGTAATAATTATAATAATAAAATAATATTTTTAAACCTCATTCCCCTCCTCCTTTCTTCTTTCTTTCTCTCTCTTCTCTTTCTGGAGGGTTCTTCTTTCTCTCTCTTCTGCTTCTCCCTTCCCTTCATTTCTTCTCTCTCTTCTCTCTTTCCTCTCCTCTCTATTCTCCCTCTTGGGGAAAGTGAATTACATGGGAGAGAGTGGGAAAAGGCAATTCGCGAAGCTGGCGAATCAGATCACCATAGCTTCGACGATGGTGGGGCTGGTGGAAGGGATGATTTACGCTCACAAAGCGGGGTTGGACGTGGGTTTGTTCTTGAACACCATTTCAACAGGGGTTGCAGGTTCGAAATCGCTGGATTTGTTTGGGGGAAGGATTTTGAAGAGGGATTTGAAACCTGGGTTTTTTGTGAAGGATTTGAGAATTTGTTTGAAGGAGTGTCAGAATATGGGGTTTGCTCTTCCAGTATTGGCATTGGCTCATCAGCTTTATGTGTCGCTTAAGGCTCATGGGGAGGGGTATTTACGAACTCAGGCTCTTATTTTGTCTTTGTAACAGCTGAGAGAGAAGAGAGAGAATAAATGAACGGAAGGGAGAAGCAGAGAAAAGAGAGAGAAAGAAGAACCCTCGATAAAGAGAAGAGAGAGAAAGAAAGGAGGAGAGGGATGGGGGTTTAAAAAAATGTTATTTTATTACTATAATTATTACTTTAATAATAAAAACATCCGCATCAGATTTCTGTTATCTTCTGTTAAATAATTAACGGTCCAAAGACTCAATTGAACTATTTCATAAAACTTAGGGACTTAATTGTCCGATTTTGAAATAGATGGACTAAATAAACATGAGGGGCCAAGAAAGTATTTTTCCCTAGATTTTTTTAATAAGGAGGAAGAATGAGGAGGAAGAGGGGAGGGAGAGAGTGAGTGAGAGGGGAGAGGGGTTTTTGTTTATATTAGTATTTTTTTTTTTTAGTTTTTCATTAATATTAAAATAATTTAAAAAATCACGTTGATACCTTAAAACTATTTTTCAAAACTCAGAGACTAAATGCACCTATTCTTGAAAACTCAAAGACTAAAAGGGTGATCCTTATAACAACTTTGATAGTTTGTGGTTGATTTGAAGTCTAAGATTTACATTTAGTTTATAAAATTTTAGTTTAAATACTATTTTTGTCTCTATACTTTTAATTTTGGCTTATTTAAGTCTTTGTACTTTAAAAACGTCATTTTAGACCCTATATTTTTTTAAGAAAAATTGTAGTGTATCAAAAGAATATTAGGATTCTTACAAATTTAGCTATATTTTTTTGGAGATTTACAAATATAACAAAAAAAAAATTCAAATTGATTTCTATTTTTTATTATTCTAGTTCTGCACTTATTAGTATATGAGTAGGTATATCAATAGTATATTTGATAAATTTTTTTAGGAATATCAATTAAATGATATACACTATATGATGTATATTAGTAATGAATCAGGGATATTTTGTATATTTAGTATATCACTAATATACTTAACACTGGAGTATATCAATAATATATCAATAATATACTTCATTCAGTGATATACTTTCACTTTAAGGGGGTGTTTGGTTTATGGGGTTGGGTTGAGTTGAGTTGGGTTAATAACCCAACTCCTTGTTTGTTTCACCAACAATTATAACTGGTGACTTAATAACCCAACCCCATGGAGTTGAGTTATTAACTCAACCGTACGGTACTTTCCGGCGGCGATCCAGCAACTTTCCGATGACGGTCCGGCGAGTCTCCGATGACGGTCCGACGGTCTCCGATGACGGTTCGGCGAGTCTCCGGCGACTCTCCGACGACTTTCCCGACAATTGTCCGGCGAATTGAAGAAAGTGGAGAAAAGAAAAAGATGAAAAGAGTTTTGAAGTGTGTCTTTAAGTTGCTAATACTCTAGTTTAAATAGACACTAAAAAGTCTTAATCCTTTTAGAACAAGGAATTCTAATCCTTTTAGAAAAAAAAATCCTGAACAAATAGAAATCCTAATCATTTTTTAAACTTTGAAACACCATTTTTCAATCCTGTTCTGATTATCCAAAGATTCAAATTTAAAACAAATACAATTAAAGCACCTAATTTTACGGGGCGCCACAATATACCCATCTAAGAAAAACTTTCGTCCTCGAAAGTTGCTAAAACTTTACAACGTTCACATCTTCGAGTCATAATCTAAACTTAAACTCTAAACTATATTTGCACAACAACAAAGAAGTCAAAAGCATAGCATAACAAGTGTCAACACACAAGCAGCTCAAATAACTTTAACTAGACTTCCTGCGAAAGGCTATAAGGATTGTTGCCTACGATGTAGGCGAGTATGCAGAATCTAAAACCCATGCTCTGATACCAACTGTAACAACCCTAATTTTTCAAACTCAAAATTTCCTATGGACGTTACTAAGCAACATTGCCTACACCGAAAATTTCGGTAGCATATAACAGCGCTACAAAGACCTTGATGACATATCTAATATTTTGTAGATATGCAACTTCAATATGACATAAAATATTTAAGTATGTTGACATATTTTTAACATCTTCACAAGGTAAACTATTTATTCCATTCTAAAGATGTCCATAGACAATGCATGTGTTTAGACAAATTTAAATAAACACTCTTCATATGCAAAGTATTAATACTAAATTAATACCTACCTAAATTAAAATAAAAAAGTAGTGGTGAACATGTGCATAAAAAAAAGAATAAAGTTCATATTGAAAAGTACTAAATAATGAATTTTATTGGAAAAGAAATATTGATATCAAACCCAATATCCATTACTTTTGCAAATACCCCTAACATACATTTGGCAAATGGTAATATATATTGTAATTTTATAATTGATCACATAATTGAGTTTTGAAATTGTAGACAAATGTGTTTGTATTTGATTTTTTGTGAAAACAAAGTAAGGAAAAAAAGTTACAAAAAAAAAATCAAACCTTTCACTTTACATAAGATAAAAATGATTTTTAGGGGAGAAGAAAAATTGATATCAATCTCAATATCTAGTACTATTCTAAATATCTCATATATCTTGCAAATGGTAATATATATTGTAAATTTGTAATTGATCTCATAATAAAGTTTTGAAATTGTAGACAAATATGTTTGCAATTGATTTGGTGGAAACAAAAAAAGTAAAGAAAAAAATCACAAAAAATCAGACTTATTCACTTTACAAAAAACTACATCGGATACCCCAGATATAATAACTCAACTCTGCAAACCAAACACTGACTTCCTGACTCAACTCAACTCAACTCTGCAAACCAAACACTGATTTCCAGAACTCACTGACAAAACAACTCTGCACAACTCAACCCAACTCTGCGATCCAAACGTCCCCTAAGTGACAAATATTATATCGTTCATTCGCTACTAGTATAGTGTATCAACTAAAAACAAGTGGATCAACCAAAAAAAATAGTGACAAAAATGATTAATAAAATGTAAAACTAAAATAAGATACATCAATAGTATATCACTAATATACTTTATATTATGTATATCACTAATATACTTTATATTATGTATATCTCATTTCATTTTGATATACTTAAGTAAAGCATATCAGTAGTATATTGTTCATATACTTCATATTAGATATATTTCACACGCTGAATACAAATCACTAGTATACTTTTAATATACTTCATATTAGCTATTTTTTATGTATTGTTGATATACTGAAGATTAGGAATTCAAGTTTATTGAAACACTTAAATAAAGTATATCAGTAATATATCATTGATATACTTCATAGTAGATATATCAAGGGTATATCAACAATATATCATTAATAAACTATTGATGTGCGTCATTGTTGGGGTTTGTGCCCTAAAACTCGTAGTTTGTAATTTTGTTCTAATTATTGTAATAAAGAGTTATTATTTCAATAAAGAATTATTGTTCGTTATTTACGATATTACCCTTGTTTTACCCTAAATCCAATAAACTAACATCCAAGACTGTAAAATGTCTCTTGAACTGAATGTAGTGTACATATAAAGGATCTCGGTTCGAGATACAACCTAAAGGGTCTATAGTAAGGGGATAAGGTTTAGGTACCTTACCCTGGTAATACTATGTATATGGTCCACTTTGTATATTATACAAACACTATGATCCTTGTTGGCTTTTTGGCCCTTAATCTAAAATTAATTAATTTTAATTATTAATTAATTAATATTTTGATGATAACAAACCTGCTATTAATTACTAATATTTTAATTATTTTGAAGTGTCTATTGCATAGAGCTCGGAATAACGATTCCAACGCCTCTTGAATCACTCAAATCGGAGCTAAAACGAAGAAGTTATGACCAAAACAAGTTTGAACGGAATTTTCCCGACGCGATGACGTGGCGGCCAAGTCACCATTGGGTCAATTAAAGTGTGCCATGTGGACTATGGAAGAGTAACATTTGGTGGGATTTTGGTTGTTTTAAAATAAAAAGAAAATAAAATAAAAATATTATATATATATATATATGTATAACCGTTGGAGGTTTAAAAAAAAAAAACAGAATTGCATTAAATGCAAATTCTGACCATTGGAAGTTTTAAAAAAAAAATCAAACTTTTTTTATGTTTTCGTTACTCACATAAATATATATAATAATAATAATAATAATAATATTATTATTATTATTATTATTAATTCTTTTAATAATTATTTTCTTTTTACTTTTAATCTCTACTATCCATTTCTCTTTTACTACAATCCATTGGTCTAAATTAAATTTTGGTTTTTACCCCATTTCCCTCTCTTTTTATACCATCTTCTTCTCCAATTTTTTTTAACAACAAGTTTTGGCATTTTACAATCCTCCAAAAATCAAAAGCCTCCATTGTTGCTCTCTCCAAGCTCTCAATTTTTTTCTTTTCATCTTTTTCTTGAGAGAGTTTTGTTGTATTGTGAGGATTATTTTGTGAGAGTTAAAATTTGTGAATCTACTCTATCAAGAGAGTGTATTAGTGTGTTCTTCAAATCTTTACCAAACTTTGTAACGGTTTGATCCTAAGCCGTGGAAAGGATCGGGTTTGCTCTTGAACCCGTAAAAAGAGTGGTGTAGCGGTTGGGCTCTAATCCGTGGAAAGAGTCGGTGAAACTTTTTATTCAAATTCCCAAGAGGTGCTTGGGGAATGGAGTAGGTCGAGTTTGACCGAACCACTATAAAATTACGATGTTGTAACACCCCGAAAAAAACGAACACAACAACTCGAGGCATTACTTCCAAGTTGTACCGTTCGCGCCGAAAATCCGGCAGCATAACGGCGCAACCTGGACAAACCGAAAAATTCTACAAGTGCATGAACCTAACGAGAACACTTCAAAGACTCACGAGGGTACCCAACCTCCACCAAACTACATAGAACAACAATAGGCTGGGCTCCAGTCCCTCGGAGTTAACAGAAAACTCAAACAGCAAAACATACTTTGAGTACGAAAGATAAAAACAGAACATGCTTTGATTCGAGAAATAAACTTAACTGAACATGCTTTAAATTTAAAAGAAACAGGAACGATACAATCTAAAATTAACATAACAATAGTTAAAACGCAACGGAAGGAAAGAAAACGAAAGAACTACTCCTAACGCAACCCCTAAATCCTACAAGTCTTCCATAGCCTCGCAGGGGTCTCGTCGTCGGTGGTCATCTCACTGGTTTGCCTTACCTGCAACGAAAAAGAAATAAAGAAGGGGTGAGTATAAAAATACTCAGTAAGCAGCCCACTTCGTCCAAGAATAAAGAACATAAGAACGACCCTAGACTTAGCTAACACGATACCTAGCCCGCCAACAACCTCAACACGCATCCTGGCCCTACTCTTGCTCACTTTTCTTAGTTCTGTCCTACCCTTAGCTCCTAGACTGGGTTGGCAGCACGTGGCCACGAGACTCATTCTCGGGCCTGGGCGAAGGACTCTATCCAACCCCTTTGACTCTAAGGATCACACCCCGAGTCGCACAACTAGATGGGGGCGGACCACCACATCCCATAAGTATCAAAGCGGTACTACCGCGCACAATCGACCTCGGGCTCATTCCCGGGCCTGCACTAGGGCGAAGGACTCTATCCAACCCTCTCGACTCTAAGGATCGTATCCCCGAAGTCGCACAACCTGGATGGAGGCGGACCATCACATCCCATACATCATCTCGCCAACCTCGAGTCTCAGTCTACTAAGGGATACACAGATACTTAGGACTTGGGCCTGCACTAGGGCTAGTTGTGCTAACTACAATCCTAAGGCTCAACGGCACTTCCCGAGTCACTACAGACTAAACACGGGACGACTAGGCTTGGGACACACAGTACAATTCTAGCATATTCAACAAGTTCGCACGACATGTACCTCTAACATAAGTATCATTCTCAAAGACAAGCTTAGGTCAACTTTTCTAACAAGATCACAACTAACACTAAGGCAATCCTTTTAGCACAAAAGAATAACAACTACAACACACCGATTCATCATATTCGCAACAAAAGTACAAGCATCACAGAAAAGTACAAGCATCACAGAAATCAAGTATCGCAGAGTTTACCACAACCTAGCATGCTACTACAAGTCCAGTTTGTTACACGCTCTAAAACATTAAGCACTTTTTGAAACAATTTTAGCATGCAAATAAGCTCCCTAAGCCCTACACTTAGGGGTGGTTTAGTCCAAACGGCTACTTACATGAAAGCCAACGACAACGAGCGACTTTGAGTATCGTGGCGTGCTCCAAACGTACTTCTACTTTCAAGGCTCCTAACGAAAACACACAAATTAATGAACTAAAACACGATGAATCTAACGCAAGGAAAACTAATTAAGAGGAGCGAAACTCACCCACGGAGTGCCAAAAGCGGACTTATGAACGAGGCGAGGCGACCGGGCGGAAGAGGGACGGTCGCGGCTCTGCGCAGCGCGGCGCGTGGAATCGGCGGCGGCGGCGCGTGGTGGTGGCGACGGTGGCGCGCGGTCTGCCGCGCGCGGCGGCGGCGCGGCGCGTGGGTGACGATGGTGGTGGCGTGGGTGACAGATCTCGAATCCTCACGCCCGATCTATCTAGAACCGGACTCCGTTCGTCGGCAAGCCTAAAACGACCTGAACCAACCAAACCAGTCGACGGGTCTCACAGATCTAGGTTCGCCGGCGGCTTGCTGCAAGCATGCACCGATTTCCGCGCGGCGCGGGCGAGAGTCATCTGCGGCGGGCGACACGAGAGAGAAAACCGTGAGAGAGAGGGGAAAAACGGAGGGAGAGAGAGAGAGGGAGACGGAAAGAGGGAGAGAGAGAGAGAGAGAGAGAGAGAGAGACGCCGGTGAGGAGAGGGACTGAGAGAGACTGAGAGAGGGAGAAAACGAGAGGAGAAGAAGGGAGGGAGAGAAGAGAGAGAGTGGGAGGGAGAAAAGGGGAAGGAGCCGCCGTGAAACGCCGCCACGGCCGCTTTTCTTGAGAGGAGAGGCGAGTCCTTCGCCCCCGACTTCTTCTCATTTCTTTTTTTTTTTTTTTTTTTTAAAAAACCGACTGGGCCGTAACAGTCTACCCACCTTAGGAACTTTCGTCCTCGAAAGTAGCTAGCTCTCGAACAGCTCTGGATAGCTTGCTCGCATCTCCTCCTCGCGTTCCCAGGTGGCTTCCTTGAGATGGTGGTTCTGCCAAAGGACCTTCACAAAACTGATTTCCCTGTTCCTCAGGACTTTGCTATCACGAGCAAGAACCTGCATAGGCTTCTCCTCATAACTCAGATCCTTGTCCAGCTTCAACGGCTCAAAGTCGATGACGTGCGAGGCATCTGGCACATACGCTCGCAGCATCGACACATGGAACACGTCATGAACCGACGCAAGGGACGGCGGTAGGGCCAACCGATAAGCTACTGGTCCAATGCGCTCCAGAATCTCGAAAGGACCAACAAACCTCGGACTTAGCTTTCCTTTCTTACCGAACCTCAGGACACCCCTCATAGGTGCAACCTTCAAGAACACAAGGTCCCCAACGGCAAACTCTAACTCTCGACGCCTGACATCAGCATAACTCTTCTGCCTACACTGTGCCGTTAACATCCTTGCCCTTATCTTCTGTATGGCCTCGTTTGTCACTTGGACCAACTCGGGTCCCAGCAACTTCCGTTCACCAACCTCGCCCCAACACATCGGGGTCCTGCACCTTCTCCCATAAAGGGCTTCAAAAGGGGCCATACCAATAGTCGTCTGATAACTATTGTTGTACGCGAACTCCATCAGGTGAAGGTGCAAGTCCCAACTACCTGTGAAGTCCAATGCACATGCCCGAAGCATATCCTCCAGAATCTGATTCACCCTTTCCGTCGGCCATCGGGCCATGGGTGAAACAGACTAAAGTTACTCGAGCCCCTAGGGCTCTCTCAAAACTCACCCAAAAATTCGAGGTGAACGGTAGTGGGTCTCTCGAGACACAATCTTCACTGGGACTCCGTGCAACCTTACTATCTCTTCCATGAACAGATGTGCCCACTTCTCAACTGTATAGGTAGGCTTACCAGGCAGAAAGTGAGCGGACTTGGTTAGTCTATCCACAATTACCCAGATCACTGTGAATCCTTTCGCTGTTTGGGGCAATCCCGAAATAAAGTCCATGGAGATCTCTTCCCACTTCCACTAGGGTACTTCCAGTGGATGCAACAACCCTATTTGGTTTCTCGTCTCTGCGCTTTAACTTGCCGGCACACCAAACATCTGCTGACAAACTCGCCACATCTCTTTTCATTCCACCCCACCAGTAGAATGATTTCAAGTCTCGATACATCTTAGTGCTTCCAGGATGCAATTGAAAAAGGAGAGTTATGAGCATCAACCAAAATCTCCTCCTTGAGACCACTCTCGCGAGGAACACACAGGCGTCCCCCGAGCGGTAGTCCACATGCTCTGCCATTGTTGCAGAGAATTCACTTTCTTTGCACTTCTTGCCCGACGCCAAGCGATCCTCGAGACTAGAGTCTCCCTGTGCGTCTCTCAATAACTCGTTGCCTCAATGTCGGTCGCACTGCGAAACCGATTCAAATTGAAAGTGTGACTGACTCAACACAATCGCTATCCCCGCACGTTCTATCTCTCGAACGCAAGGGAACTTGTCTCGTGACCGGTACCGAGGTGTGAGCCACCTTTTCGCGCTAAGGGCATCAAGAACAACGTTTGCCTTGCTCGGATGGTAAAGTATCTCAACCTCATAGTCTTTTACTAACTCCACCATCATCTCGCATTGTCTCATGTTCAACTCCTTACGAGTAAAGAGATACTTGAGGCTTTTTGTGGTCCGTGTACATTTGAATCTTTTCCCCATATAAGTAGTGAGCGCCATATCTTGAGCGAAGACCACGGCAGCCCAACTCTAAATCATGGGTTGGGTAATTCCGCTCAGTAATCTTTCAATCGACGAGAGACATAGGCTATCACCTTTCCATTCTGCATCAACACACAACCCAAACCTTTCTTGGAAGCATCATCAGACCACAAAACTTCCCGAGCCATCAGGTACTGCAAGCACAGGTGCAGAGACTAACCTATGCTTGAGGTCCTGAAAACTCGCTTCACAAGCTTCACACCACACGAACTGATTTCCTTTACGAGTTAACTGAGTCAAAGGTGTGGCTATCTTGGAGAAATCCTTAACGAACCTTACGTAATAACCGCCGGACCAAGAAGCTTCGCGCACTTCGTAGAAGCAGCTTTTAGGACGAGGCCAATCTGCCACTGCCTCAATCTTAGCAGGATCCACTGTCACACCTTCTTTAGACACCACGTGTCCTAGGAAGGCAACTCGCTGCAACCAGAACTCACACTTGGAGAACTTTGCATACAATTGGTTGGTCCTCAAGACTGTCAACACTTCCCTCAAATGTACTTCATGTTCCGCCTCTGACCTGGAGTACACCAAAATATCGTCGATGAAGACGATCACAAAGGTGTCTAAGGAACTCCTTGAATACCTGTTCATTAGCTCCATAAACGCTGCTGGGGCATTCGTCAGGCCAAAGGACATCACCGTGAACTCATAGTGTCCGTACCTGGACCTGAAAGCAGTTTTCGGAATGTCCTCATCCTTGATTCTCAACTGATGGTACCCTGACCGTAGGTCGATTTTAGAAAACACTGCCGCTCCTTGCAGTTGATCAAACAAGTCATCGATCCTAGGTAAAGGGTATTTGTTCTTCACGGTCACCTTGTTCAGCTCTCGGTAGTCAATGCATAACCGCATTGACCCATCTTTCTTCTTTACAAACAGCACGGGCGCACCCCAAGGTGAAACACTTGGACGGATGAACCCCTTGTCTAGAAGTTCCTGCAACTGAGTCTTAAGCTCCTTCAATTCTGCTGGCGCCATTCTGTGGGGTGCTTTAGACAACGAGTCGCCTGAGCTCAAGCTCACACACGAAGTCTACCTCACGAACCGGGGTAGACCGGTGCAACTCTTCGGGGAACACATCCGCAAACTCTCGGACAATGAAACCGAGCTCAACTCAACTCGCCCTTTGTTCTTTGTATCAAGTAACACTTGCCAAGAGAGCCCAAGCTCCTTCACTTAACAACTTCTTTGCCTTAAGAGTGAAATCATCTTCGAAACTCTCGGTCTCAATTCCCTTGAACTTGGCGGATTCTGCCGGAGGTCAAAACACCACCTCCGGCAATGACAAATCGATGTTGGCATGGTTCGCAGACAACCAATCGATGCCCGCAATTACATCGAAGTCGCTCATATCCGGGACAACCAACGTCACATCTAGCACGCGCGACTGTTACCTCTACTCCGACTGGACTTAACTCTTTCCCGAGCTACTAACTCTCTACCCACCAGGGTAGCGCTGCCAGTCAACATCTAAAGGTTCTACTTCTGGCGAGCTTGTCTCACAAATACAAAGCAGAAATAAAAGAGTGCGAGGAACCGAGAATCAAAGCGTAAGCAAGGGCCAAGTGGCCAAGAGCGGGTAGTGTACTGCTGTCACCGGCACCGGAACCCTCTGCGTTCTATTTGCAATCGCATAAACTCCACCCCTCGGGCGGTTTTCGGACTCGTCTTTCTTATTTGTGGCAGAGCTTTGGCAGTGCCGAGCTTTCCACGATTATAATGAGACTCACGATCTCGACTCCACTGCGCACACGATCGACAAGTGTCCCAACTTTCCACGCTTATTGCACATCTTGTTGCATTTGCATGAGCGAGTTCCGTTGTCTTTGAACTCCACACCGAGACAGAACCCTGTTTGGTGCTCTGGGGGTGATGTCCACGAGTTCCAGTCTGTTTGGCCTAGCAAAGGCCTGCTCAAACTTCCTCTTTCATTTTGGTTCTAGAACTCGACGACACGCCCCGAACTCGGACCGCCCCGAGCTCGATCAAAACGAACCCATGCGTCTCAGTGCGTATCAGACAATCGGGGATGCCACTCGGATCGCCGCAGCGGCGACGTCTTGGGATCGTGAGCAGCTCATGTCGACCCACCCACGACGCCTCCTCGCAAACCCGTGAGGAAACACTCAACCTTCTTCTTCTCTGTGTCTACCATATCAGGGGCGAACCGAGATAATGATGTAAACTCATGTTCGTACTCTTCAACTGTCTGGTTTGGCCCTTGCTTTAGCTGTACAAACTCGGCTTTCTTGTCGATTCTAAGCACAGCCGGATAATACTTCTCGTAGAACACTTCTTGGAGGCTGCGCCCCAAGTTATCGGTCCCTGATCGACATCTATGGACCGTCGTCTGACTCGCCACCGCAGAGGAGAGCACTTCCCCTTAACGCATAGATCGCAAGACCGAACTTTCTTCGGTGCTCGAGCAACCCATTCGACTAAGGATGTCGCCCGCCGCCGCAAACCATGCTTCGGCGTGGCTACATGGTCTCATCGGCCCATCAAAGAAGGGTGGGTCATATTTCTTGAAATCTTTCGTGTACCACGCTTCTCCGCTGCGTTGCCTCGAGCGTAAAGGTCGGTGCAACCCGGATTCTCGCGCGCAGTGCGGCTCGACTACGGGATGCCGGGGCCTCCATGGCTCGAGTGAACATAGCCGTCGATTAGCTTGACTTGCTATACTCGCTGGATCGATTCTTTGAATGCACGCCACGAGTTGAAGAATCGGCGACGGTCCTGCGTGACGTTTGGTGCTTGGACATTTGCCCTTTCTTGGGCTCCTACGTTACGCCGGTGATTCTTCGACCATGGGACATCTGGTTGAGCCCTCCCGATGCTCGGAGTGCTCAACCTGCGGTGCATCGACGGTCGGTTCCTCGGTCTCGGGCCGCCGACCTCGACCCTACGACCACCCCGACCTCGACCACCACACACTGCTTGCCACGACCTCTACCACGGGCCATAATCTAAAAGCGAAAGCAGAGTACAACATCAACAACAGCGATAAGAAGTACATGACAAAGGAAAGCACCTCAATTTTAACAACGAACCTCTTACCAACTAAGTAAAGCAAACACGTCGACGACGGCGACGAGTTCCTTGCGAGAGGCTATGAAGGACTAAACACCTACGATGTAGCGGTATACAAGATCCAAAACTACGCTCGATACCAATCTGTAACACCACGAAAAAAATGAACACAACAACTCGAGGCATTACTTTAAGTTTATGCTGATTCGCGCGAAAATCCGGCGACATAACAGCGCAACTGGACAAACCGAAAAATTCTACAAGTGCATGAACCTAACGAGAACACTTCAAAGACTCACGAGGGTACCCAACCTCCACCAAACTACAGAAGAACAACAATAGGTGGGCTCCTGGGTCCTCGGAGTTAATGAGAAAACTCAAGCGAAAAAACATACTTTGAGTACGAAAGATAAAAATAGAACATGCTTTGATTCGAGAAATAAACTTAATCGAACATGCTTTAAATTTAAAAGAAACAGGAACGATACAATCTAAAATTAACATAACAAATAGTTAAAACGCAACGGAAGGAAAGAAAACGAAAGAACTACTCCTAACGCAACCCCTAAATCCTACAAGTCTTTCATAGCCTCGCAGGGGTCTCGTCGTCGGTGGTCATCTCACCTGGTTTGCCTTACCGCAAGCGAAAAAGAAATAAAGAAGGGGTGAGTATAAAAATACTCAGTAAGCAGCCCACTTCGTCCAAGAATAAAGAACATAAGAACGACCCTAGACTTAGCTAACACGATACCTAGCCCGCCAACAACCTCAACACGCATCCTGGCCCTACTCTTGCTCACTTTTCTTAGTTTTGTCCTACCCTTAGCTCCTAGATCGGGTTGGCAAAGACGTGGCCACGAGACTCATTCCGGGCACAGGCGAAGGACTCTATCCAACCCCTTTGACTCTAAGGATCACACCCCGAGTCGCACAACTGGATGGGGGCGGACCACCACATCCCATAAGTATCAAAGCGGTACTACCGCGCACAATCGACCTCGGGCTCATTCCGGGCCTCGCACTACTAGGCGAAGGACTCTATCCAACCCCTCGACTCTAAGGATCGTATCCCCGAGTCGCACAACTGGATGGAGGGCGGACCATCACATCCCATACATCATCTCGCCAACCTCGAGTCTCAGTCTACTAAGGGATACACAGATACTTAGGACTTGGGCCTGCACTAGGGCTAGTTGTGCTAACTACAATCCTAAGGCTCAACGGCACTTCCCGAGTCACTCTGGACTAAACACGGGACGACTAGGCTTGGGACACACAAGACAATTCTAGCATATTCAACAAGTTCGGCACGACATGTACCTCTAACATAAGTATCATTCTCAGCACAAGCTTAGGTCAACTTTTCTAACAAGATCACAACTAAGCACGGAAGGCAATCCTTTTAGCACGAAAGAATAACAACTACAAAGACCTTTGATTCATCATATTCGCAACAAAAGTACAAGCATCACGAGAAAAGTACAAGCATCACGGTAAATCAAGTATCGCAGAGTTTACCACAACCTAGCATGCTACTACAAGTCCAGCTTGTTACACGCTCTAAAACATTAAGCACTTTCGAAACAATTTTAGCATGCAGCGAAGCTCCCTAAGCCCTACACTTAGGGGTGGTTTAGTCCAAACGGCTACTTACATGAAAGCCAACGACAACGAGCGACTTTGAGTATCGTGGCGTGCTCCAAACGCATTTCTACTTTCAAGGCTCCTAACGAAAAACACACAAATTAATGAACTAAAACACGATGAATCTAACGCAAGGAAAACTAATTAAGAGGAGCGAAACTCACCCACGGAGTGCCAAAGCGGACTTATGAACGAACCGAGGCGACGGGGCGGAAGAGGAGGCGGTCGCGGCTCGCAGCGGCGGCGCGTGGAATCGCGGCGGCGCGCGCGTGGCGGCGGCGGCGCGCGTGTGTACCGGCGGCGGCGGCGGCGCGTGGGTGACAGTGGTGGCGCGTGGGTGACAGATCTGGAATCCTCACGGCCCGATCTATCTAGAACCGGACTCCGTTCGTCGAAAACCGCCTAAAACGACCTGAACCAACCAAACTACGATCGGCGAGTCTCACAGATCTAGGTTCGCGGCGGCTTGTTTGCATACATGCATGCACCGATTTCGCGGCGTGCGGGCGAGAGTCATCGCTGCGGCGGCGGCGACCTGAGAGAGAAAACCGTGAGAGAGAGGGGGAAAAACGGAGGGAGAGAGAGAGAGGGAGACGGAAGGAGAGAGAGAGGGAGACGGAAAGAGGAGAGAGAGAGAGAGAGAGAGAGACGCCGGTGAGGAGAGGGACTGAGAGAGACTGAGAGAGGGAGAAAACGAGAGGAGAAGAAGGGAGGGAGAGAAGAGAGAGAGGGAGGAGAAAAGGGAAGGAGTCAGCGGCCGAAGCGGCCGCGGCATTTTTATCTTGAGAGGAAGCGAGTCCTTCGCTCAGACTTCTTCTCATTTCTTTTCTTTTTTTTTTTTTTTTAAAACCGACTGGGCCGTAACAGGTGTCATCCTCTCTAACTCTTTCCTATTTATTTTTGCAATTACTTATAGTAGTTTATGCATGCTTTAATTTGTTCCTTAAATAATTGCTAAGTATTGGATAAAACTCATTTTTATTATACTTTTTATCTATCTTGCATATTGGATTAATTTCTCTTAATTATTTTTTTAATTGTTTCTTAAAAAGTTTGTTAATTAGATAAATTGGGCATATTTAGCAAAAGTTTAAATTAAACCCTATTCACCCCCATACAGGGGTTGCCATACCGATCCAACAATTGGTATCGAGCGAGGTTGCTCTTTTAGAATTTTGTTTGTAAACTTTATTGTTTGAGATTTATGGCAAACCTAGTAGTAAATGGTGTTATTGAAGGACAATCCACCTCTAGGCCTCCTTATTTTGATGGGTCAAATTATTCTTATTGGAAGGCTAGAATGAAAATTTATTTGCAATCCGTTGACTATAGTTTATGGTTAAATGTAGTTAATGGTCCTTATATTCCCATGAAAATTGTTAATGAAAATGATGTGCCAAAATTAGAAAATGAATATGATGAAATTGATTTGAAAAAGTGTGGTCTTAATGCTAGAGCTATAAATTGTTTTTATTGTGCTTTGAGTAAGGATGAATTTAATAGAATATCTATGTGCTCTTCGGCTAAAGAAATATGGAATATTCTTGAAGTGACTCATGAGGGAACTAATCAAGTTAAAGAATCAAAAATTAGCATGCTAGTTCATAATTATGAATTGTTTAAGATGGATGCTAATGAATCTATTACCGAGATGTTTACTAGATTTACTAACATTACAAATACTTTGAAAGGTCTTGGTAAAGTTTATACTAGCTCGGAAAATGTTAGAAAAATTCTTAGATCTCTACCTAAGTTTTGGGAAGCTAAGGTGACGGCAATTGAAGAAGCAAAGGATCTCACCAAACTTCCTTTGGAGGAACTTATTGGCTCTCTCATGACACATGAGATCACTATGAAGGAACACATGGAGGATGAGTCCAAAAAGAAGAAAGGTATTGCTTTAAAGACTTTATCCTTAGACGTTGAATCCGAAGATGAGGGTGTTCTTGATGAAGAAGATATTGCATATTTTTCACGTAAGTATAAAAAGTTCATTAAGAGGAAGAAACAATTCAATAAACACATTTCCAACCAAAAAGAGTCAAAGGGTGAAAGGAGTAAAAAGGATGAGGTCATATGCTATGAATGCAAGAAACCGGGTCACATAAGAACGGATTACCCTCTCCTCAAATCATCCAAGAAATCCAAGAAGAAAGCAATGAAAGCCACTTGGGATGATAGTGATGAAAGTGAAAGTGGTAGTGAAAATGAAGAAGTAGCAAACTTTTGCTTCATGGCTCATGGTGACAAGGGTGATGAACAAGATGATGAGGTAACTCTAGAACCTCTTTCTTATGATGAATTATTTGAAGCTTTTGAAAACATGCAAGATGACATAGAAAAGCTTGGTTCTAAATATGTTGTGCTTAAAAAGAAATACAATGCTCTAACTAGTGAAAATAAGTCTTTACTTGATGAAATTGCTTGCTTAAAAGAAAATGAGCATAATGTGGTGAAAATTGATGAAATGAATATCTCTTGTGATAAGCATGCTTTTGATTGTGATGAGAAAAATGCCTTGCTTGATAAAGTTAGATTTCTTGAGCATGATAGTTATGAAAAAGATAATTTGATTAAATTGCTTAAGGAAAATGAATTAAATGCTTTGCAAGAACTTGGTAAGGCAAAAGAGTCCATTAAAAAGTTGACAATAGGTGCTCAAAGATTGGACAAAATAATTGAAGTTAGCAAACCTTATGGTGATAAAAGAGGTTTAGGCTATATTGATGAATGTTCTACTCCTTCAAGCTCTAAAACTATCTTTGTTAAAGTATCTTCCATAGTGCCTAATCATAATATGTCTAAGATTGGGTCTAAGCATGATAAATCTAGTTTTGTGCCTATATGTCATCATTGTGGTGTTGAAGGTCATATTAGACCAAATTGTTTTAAATTAAAATATGCTCATACTACTTCTTCAAGAAGAAATTTTTCTCAAAGAGCAAAGTTTCACAATGCTCCAAGAAAGAATTTCTCCAAGATGTAACCCAGGGGTAAAACGATAATTTGACCCAGCTGGTGTTACGAACATTCGTGAAGGATTGACTTGCTGTTATTGGTCAATATTCATGGACACAAAAATATATTTGTAGTGAGAAGAGTGCAGCTGCGAGACTTTAGTGGAGTGTTCCCGCAGTTAACGAATGGTGATTATGAGGTTAATGAGATTAACCGAATAATTTCGTATCGTTGGAGGTTCTGATCTGTAGTTCCATTAGGTCCACCTTCTAGCTCGTTAAGGGTTCTTAGATAGTTTGAATTTGAAATGTTCAAATTCATTGGGGAATAAATTTAATGTATATAGGTACGTTATAATATAAAATTTTGGAACTTTATATTATAAATTTAATGTGAATATGGTTCATATTAAATTATATGAGAGAATTAAATATTTGAAAGAATTCAAATATTAAATTTAAATGTGAATGTGATTCATATTTGAAAACTATAGGTTAAAATTTAATGTGCATAACATGTGCATTAAACTATAGGTTAAAGGGTAAAATGATTAAATGTTATTTAATCATTTAATTAATTAATGTGATATTTAAATTAAATATGATTTGATTTAATTTAAGTTAATTTAATTTAATTTAATTAATTATTTTTTAATTAATTAATTGGGAACGTGTCAAGATAACACATTCCCACCACTCCCTAATTCCCTCTCGATAGAGAGTGGGGAGTTACCCAGATAACTCTTCTTCTTCTCCTGGTGAAAAAGTGGAATGATCGATAATTCTGTGCAATTGTGGAATTGCTCTCTCAACCCTCTCTCTATCAATTCTCTTTTCTTCTTCCAAAATTGTTGGAATCCTTCCCACCAAGAATTGATCGAAAGATCTTAGAGGATAGAGCATTTACTGTATGGTGGTGTCCTGTTGAAAACAAAGAAGATTATTTGGTTGCTGATTTGTTGTATTCTTGGAGCAAGGAGTTGCTGCGAAACTACAAATATAATCATTCTTTCCTTTTTAGTTTAATCATTATACCGCATGTATTTGCATGTTTTAATTTCCTTGCTCTAATTAGATTAGAATTGTTTATTCTCTGTAATTTTACCAATGTATTGGTATTTGGAATAAACCAAAACAATCAAGCACTTTGATCCATAAAACACGTTTCCGCTGCTCACGGGATCAGATCTCCATCAATTGGTATCAGAGCAATGCTTGTTTTATTTTGGTTGAAACAAATTTGTATTGGAAAGGTGGGAATTACATTTGGTTTGCTGTAAAACTGTTTACGAAATTTTTGGCCTTAGTTTCTTTTTTTGATTTGATCAAATTAAATGTAAAGGCCCCTGCGTATTGGGCAATTAAGTGCATAATCGAGTCTGTATTTAAGTTATGAGTCGTTCGTGACAAATTTCATGCAATTCAGATGAGATTCGAGGGAGAATTCACCATTGGAAGCTGCTGTTTTCAAAGGAATTAGTTGTTGCAGAAGCAACAACGTTGCAATGCTACCAGCAGTGTTGCAACGCCGAAGCTCCTATCGATACGGAAATTTGAGGGGTCAGTAGCGTTGCAACGCTACCCCGATACCTGAAGCGCGTGCATGAGGAGGCGGCGTTGCAACACTCTTCTCAGCGTTATAATGTCGTGGCTGCTGGTGAGTCTAGCAGACCAGTTCAGGGGTGGTTCGAGCGGTTCGGGTCGTGATTGGTATGGTTCGAGTGGTCTGAGCTTGGTTCCAAGTGTTTTGGACCGGTTTTGTAATAAAATTAGTGTAATTTTATTATTTTTTGCACTTTAGGGGCCAAATTTTTCCCGTTTTACGACTATTTTCTTTATGAATGTCATTTAGAATTTTTCTCACCTTAGGATAAACATGTTCAAGCATTTTATTTGTAATATTAATATGGTAGAAATGCATGATTTATTTTATTTTTCATAAGTAATTAATTATAATTGTTATAATTAGAATTATATGAAAAATAAATAGCATGGAACATGAAATTACTTAGTTTAAGATAAAATATTATTTTATTTAAGTAATTTGCATGATTCAAATTGTTGAATGTAATTCCAATTAGAAATCGTTTGTTGGATTTATCATATAGTTCGTCGTTATAGGTTAATAATTAAAAGTTATAAAAGTTATAAAAGGGATTTTAGAAACCATAACCTATAACAAAGAGTTGCATGCAAGGAACTTGGGTTAAATAAAAATTAGTTTTAAATTGTTTAAAATTAATTTAGACCTAAATTTAATTTCTAATAGGGTTAGAAGTTAGTCTTACATAGTATTTTAAATAGTTTAACATATAGTAGGACAATAGGACATTGGTTATAAGGGAACTACCGGTGATGTTCTGTCTAAGGTTGAGGGTACTTAAGCTGACTGTTAACGGAACACCTCCTACCTAGGAACTGACCTGGAACCTAAGTTGAATTAACCATAGTCCTGTGTTATATCTAGGTAATTAAAATGTTTATTCACCTAGACATAAGGTTAAAAGACTTAGTTATAAAAGTTATAATAGGCATAGACTTAGATAGATTCTATTAGCCAGAATCTGACTAAGTTAAACCTATACCTTAACCTTAGGAGCTTCAATGGGAGAAAACGAGGTGTTCGCAACGAGTTTACTCTCACATCCTCAAGAGTTCACACCGTGAGTTCCATGCTCGCCACGTGGCCTCAATATAGGTGTCCCCTACGGTAAGTGTTTGCATGGTTCAATACCAAGGTGAATGAGGGAAGTATCCATAGTAAATGGGAGCGGGGGCGTGCGTGTCAACGTATCCTACGGTCTCCTCCATTAGGTCGCATCGTGAGATTTCTATAGTCCGCCTACTAGGTTGTCCTTGAATAGCCAATCCCTACGGAGGGCCTGACTATAGGGGTCGGAACACCGCGAACTCCAGAAATGGATAGGGTCTCTTAGGTAATTTGCTAACAGTTGTCTTTCTTAATAGTAGCCTGTTGGCTCGGATCTATTGGATCTGAAAATGTTAGGGTCACATTTACGGGATAAGTTAAGCTAGTTAACAAGTCCTTGACCAAACGAACAGTAACTACGAATCATTGAGACATGAGATGTTCTGGTAGTGAGAATTAAATTGAGACAGTCTCTCAATTCGGGGAGAGGAGTGACCACCCGACGATGGCTTTTATTCTAAACCCTTGAAGTATCGTTGCAAAATTAAAGGTTTAATTTAAACACTAGGGTTGTTTTAATAATTTTGCTAAAATTGATTGATTTGTAATGGGTTAAAGGCATAACTAATTAGAACTATTTTTGAAATTTCAACAGGTCGTCCTCTATAATAGCCTTACTCAAAAGCAAACGTTTAACTAGCGAAAATTATACTACGTGGAAATCCAATCTGGATGCGATTCTGGTTATGGATGACCTTCGGTTTGTAATAACTGAGGAATGTCCTCAGATCCCTGCTCAAAACACACGTCAATCAGTTAAGAATGTGTATGACCGCTAGTTCAGGGCCAATGAAAAGGCCAAAGCCTTTATCCTGGCTAGCATATCTAATGTTTTGGCCAGGATGTTGGAGGGAATGGTCTCAGCACGTGAGATCATGGGTTATCTGCAGAGTTTGTCTGAACAACTATCTGAATAAATTTGGCACGAATCCCTCAAGTACGTTTATAACGCGCGCATGAAGGAGGGAACTTCAATGAGAGAACATGTTCTCGATCTGATAGTTCACTTCAACGTGGCCGAAATGAACGGAGCGGTCTTGGATGAGCAAAGTCAGGTGTTGTTTATCCTGGAATCTCTTCCGAAGAGTTTCCTGCCAATCCGCAACAATGCGAAGATGAACAAAAGGGAGTATAACCTGACTTCCCTCTTAAATGAATTGCAGGCTTACCAGTCTCTTATGGATAATAAGGGGCAGGTTGATGGAGAGGCAAATCAATTTTCCCATTCCAAAAGGGTCCAAATAGGTTCATCCTCTGGAACCAAGCCCTGCGGTTCTTCTTCTGGGATTAAGAAGACTCGGAAGAAGAGGAAAGGAGAAAAAGGGAAAGCTTCTGCTACTGCAGACGTTGAGCTCAAAGAGAAGAAAGGTAAATTCGATTTACTTGTTCTTGAAACTTGTTTAGTGGAAAATGATGATTTTTCCTGGATACTTGATTCAGGAGTCACTAATCATGTTTGATCTTCTTTACAAGAAACTAGTTCCTTCAAGGAGCTCGAAGAGGGTGAGATGACGCTCAGGGTCGGAACGGGAGACGTTGTCTCAACTCGTGCAGTGGGAGATGCCAAGTTGTTTTTTTAGAGATAGATTCCTATTTTTAGAAAATTTGTACATAGTTCCCGAGATAAGAGGAACTTGATATCTATCTCTTGTCTAATTGAATGTGGATATTGTATTTCTTTTTCAATTAATGAAGCGTTCATTTCGAAAAAGGGTGTCAATATTTGTTCTGCTAGATTAGAAAACGGCTTGTATGTACTTAAACTAAATCAAACTAAAACAATTTTGAATCATGAGATGTTTAAAACAGCGAATACTCAAAGTAAAAGGCAAAGAATTTCTCCAAATAATAATACCTATCTTTGACATCTTAGACTTGGTCGTATAAATCTCAACCGGATTGAGAGACTATCTAAGAATGGACTTCTAAACAAGTTAGAAGATGATTCTATCCCTAGCGACCTTTTACTGGATAAGGTTATAGAGCCAAAGAACCCTTAGAACTTATACATTTGGATCTTTGTGGTCCGGTGAATGTTAAAGCTCGAGGAGAGTACGAATATTTCATCTCTTTCATAGATGATTATTCAAGGTATGGTTATTTATACCTAATGCATCATAAGTCTGAGACTCTTGAAAAGTTTAAAGAGTATAAGGCTGAAGTAGAGAATGCATTAGGGAAAACCATTAAGACACTTCGATCCGATCGAGGTGGAAAGTACATGGATCTAAGATTTCAGGACTATTTGATAGAACATGGAATCCAATCTCAACTCTCGACACCTAATACACCTCAGCAAAATGGTGTATCTGAAAGGAGAAATAGAACCTTGTTAGACATGGTTCGATCTATGATAAGCTATGCTCAATTGCCTGCCTCGTTTTGGGGTTATGCAGTAGAGTGTGGTTAAAATCTTGAACATTGTTCCATCAAAGAGTGTTTTAGAAACACCTTTTGAGTTGTAGAAGGGGTGTAAACCTAGTTTACAACACTTCAGGATTTGGGGATGTCCGACACATGTGTTGGTGACAAATCCAAAGAAACTAGAACCTCGTTCAAGATTATGCCAATTTGTTGACTATCCCAAAGAAACGAGAGGTGGTCTTTTCTACGACCCACAAGAAAACAAGGAGATTGTATCTACAAACACCACTTTCTTGGAGGAAGATCACATGAGGAACCATAAACCGCCTAGTAAGTTAGTATTAAATGAAGCTACAGATGAGTCAAAAAGAGTTGTTAATCAAGCTGGACCTTCATCGACAGTTGATAAAGAAGTCGGCACATCGAGTCAGTCTCGTCCTTCTCAATCGTTGGGAATGCCTCAACGCAGTGGGAGGGTTGTTTCCCAACCTGACCGCTACTTAGCTTTAGCTGAAACTCAAGTTGTCATACTTGATGACGGTATAGAGGATCCATTGTCCTATAAACAGACAATGAATGACGTAGATAAGGACCAATGGATCAAAGCCATGGACCTTGAAATGGAGTCGATGTACTTCAATTCAGTTTGGGAACTTGTAGACCAACCTGAAGGGGTAAGACCCATAGGGTGCAAATGGATCTATAAGAGAAAGAGATATATGCAGCCAGAAAGGTACAAACCTTTAAGGCAAGACTTGTAGCAAAGGGGTTTACCCAAAGGAAGGAGTTGACTATGAGGAAACTTTTTCCCCTGTTGCTATGCTTAAGTGTTGGGATTTGTGCCCTAAACTTATGTAATTTTGATCAAATAAATAAAGAGTTATTTGTTTTGATAAAATTATATTCTTGCTTTATAAATCCAATAAAATAAGCTCCAATATATCTTGAACATCAGTGCAGTAGACACTATTTGGATTATGTTCAAGAGTATAACCTAAATGGTCTATGGTATAAGAATAAGGTTAGAAACCTTATTCTGGTAACACCATGGATGCGACCCACTTTGTAATTAGTACAAATGAGGTAATCCAACTCATTCATGTGGTTGACATGCGAGTGGGGGCATCCTATATGAAGAGTTCAAACAAGACTGGACTGCAAATTATTAGTCTAACCAGTATAACACCGTTAACAGGATAAGGCTGATAATTTATAGAGGGTCATTAGTGACTCGACCTGAATCCTGAGCAAGTTAAGAACTCCTGCTTATAGGGGGGTTGTCCTTAGACTAGTATGGATGAGAGTGGCCTGTAGCCGACTCACTAAGCCTACCTTCTCAGGGACAGAACCTCGTAGGTAGCTGGAAACTTAACTATGCAAGATGGAATTCACTCATTCCTACACTAAGAAATTAGATAGGTTGTTCACTTAAGAACTGACTCCAGGTATTGAACAACGGGGCCCCGCCCTCTATGAGGGTATGAGTCTATGGTAGGACCTTAGACTTGTTGTTCATTAGAGGATCAGTGGTGCTTAAGGAACAAAGAGGTAATCACAGGGATAAAACGGTAATTTGACCCAGTTGTGATTACGAACAACCTGTGAAGGGTCGACTCATGGGTAATGATTATATCAATAGACACAATATTATCTACAGTGAGCAGAATGCAACTACAAGTCTATAGTGGAGTGACTGGTAGTTAATGAATATTGATTAACTGGATCAAAGAGTTTGGTCGGTTAATCTCACATCATTGGAGCTCATGAACTGTAGGTCCATTAGGTCCCTCCGTTGGCTCAACATGGTTATATTGAGGGCATAAAGTTAGGAATGAAATTGAAGTGTTCAATTTCATACATGAGGTATTATATCAATTATATATGATATAATTGATATAATATATGGTTTTAATGAGAATTAGATTCACATATAAATCATATAATAGTGGGAGAATAAAGGAGTGATAAGATGGTAATTTCCATCCTATTTCCCTATATATATAGTTGCATGAGATGCAACTAGTGAACCGATCTTTCTTAAAAAGAGAAACCCTAGTGCATTCTCTCATAGTGTTGGAAAGAGTTCCAACTACATCTTGATAAGATTTCGCCTCACCTAAAAGGAATCCACATTCCTCCCTCACCTAGAGAACAACGGAGAAGATCCGGTGGTAGTGTCCGTGATTGCTCAGGTTCGTATTGCTGAGATCATGATTGTGGGAGAAGGAGCACTTGAAGAAAAAGTTCTTCAAAGGTATAATTCTTGATGTACATTTTATAGAAATGCATGCTTAATCTAGTTAGATTAGTTCTTGATTGTAATCCATGTAACTAAATTAAGAACGCGCGATTAACAATCGCTTCCGCTGCGGGATTCGATCCCTTCATTAAGTCTATAAGGATACTCTTGTCCATAACCGCTTTTTATGATTATGAAATTTGGCAAATGGACGTCAAGACTGCCTTTTTGAATGGTAATCTTGACGAGAGCATCTATATGTCTCAGCCCGAAGGGTTCATAACCCAAGGTCAGGAGCAAAAAGTTTGCAAGCTCAATCGAACCATTTATGGGTTGAAACAAGCATCCAGATCTTGGAATATGGTTTTGACCAAAACGTTGATGAGCCTTGTGTTTACAAGAGGATCATCAACGACAAAATAGCTTTCTTAGTACTTTATGTGGATGATATCCTACTCATTGAGAATGATGTAGGTTACCTAACTGACATAAAGAAGTGACTGACGACCCAATTCCAAATGAAAGATTTGGGAGAGGCGCGTATGTTCTTGGGATTCAAATTTTCAGGAATCGCAAGAACAGAACGCTAGCTCTATTTCAAGCATCTTATATCGATAAAATTTTGGCCCGATATTCGATGCAGAATTCCAAGAGGGGCTTATTACCCTTCAGGCGTGGAGTTCATCTGTCTCAGGATCAATGTCCTAAGACACCTCAAGAAGTTGAGGATATGAGACGTATTCCCTATGCATCTGCAATAGGTAGCTTAATGTATGTTATGTTGTGCACGAGGCCAAACATTTGTTATGCAGTGAGAATAGTCAGTAGGTACCAATCCAATCCAGGGTTAGACCACTGGACTGCAGTTAAAAATATCCTCAAGTATCTTAGGAGAACGAGGGACTATACGCTTGTGTATGTGACTAAGGATTTGATCCTTACAAGGATACACTTATTCTGATTTTCAGACCGATAAGGATTCTAAGAAATTCACATCGAGATCAGTTTTCACCCTTAACGGGGGAGCTATAGTATGGCGAAACATCAAGCAGGGATGCATCGCTGACTCCACGATAGAGGTTGAGTATGTCGCTGTTTGTGAAGTAGCTAAAAAGGATATTTTGCTAAGGAAATTCTTTACTGATTTGGAAGTTGTTCCAAATATGGAATTTCCCATCACCTTATACTGTGCAACAGTGGTGCGGTAGCCAATTCGAAGGAACCTCGCAGTCATAAACGAGGCAAGCACATCGAGAGGAAGTATCACCTGATACGAGAAATAGTGCAACGAGGAGATGTGACAGTCACAAAGATCGCTTCGGAGCACAACATTGTTGATCCGTTTACAAAGTCTCTCACGGCTAAAGTGTTCGAGGGTCATCTGGAAAGTCTAGGTCTACGAGATATGTACATAGGCTAATATAGGGCAAATGGGAGATATGTAATGGATATATGGATGCCCTAGTTTATTATATTTTATTTGTATCTTTGTAACCATTGTTTTAGATCGTGATGTACCCCACTAGAGTTTTAGTTCAAGTGAGAGTTTGTTGGGGTTGTGCCTTAAAACTCGTAGTTTGTAATTTTGTTCTAATTATTGTAATAAAGAGTTATTATTTCAATAAAGAGTTATTGTTCGTTATTTACAATATTGCCCTTGTTTTAACCCTAAATCCAATAAACTAACATTCAAGGTTGTAAAATGTCTCTTGAACTGAATGTAGTGCATATATAAAGGATCTCGGCTCGAGATACAACCTAAGGGCCTATAGTAAGAGAATAAGGTTTGGGTACGTTACCCTGGTAATACTATGGATATGACCCACTTTGTATATGATACAAACACTGTGATCCTAACGTGTTCGTGTAGATGACATGTGAGTGAGGATATCATATGTAATGAGATTACATAAGACCGGACTGCGAAATAGTAACCGCTAGATATAACTCCGTTGACTAGTTAGGTTTCTATTTCACTAGGATGACCTAGGCAACTTGATCTCAATCCTGAGCAGGTTACGAACTCCTATTTACGAGGGGTTGTCCTTTGACTAGTATGGGTGAGAGTGGTCAGATTCGCCAACTCAATATGCCTACCTTTTTGGGGACAAGACCGAGTGAGTGGTTGGAGGCTTAACTTAGCAAGATGGAATTCACTACTTCCCGCTTACTAGGGTAAGTGGATGAATGTTCCCTTAAGTGGTGTCTCCGGGACTTGAACAAAGGACCCGATCCTCTCATTGGCCCGAGAGGGACTTCTGTTTGTTCGTAGGACCACAAACAAATTGTTCATTAGAGGAGCACTGGTACTTAAGGTACAAGATGTAACCCAAGAGAAACGGTAATTTGATCCAGCTGGTGTTACGAACATTCGTGAAAGATTGACTTGCTGTTATTGATCAATATTCGTGGACACAGAAATATATCTGCAGTGAGAAGCGTGCTGCTGCGGGACTTTAGTGGAGTGTTCCCGCAGTTAACGAATGGTGATTAGGAGGTTAATGAGATTAACCGAATAATTTCGTGTCGTTGGAGCTTCTGATCTGTAGATCCATTAGGTCCACCTTCTAGCTCGTAAAAGGTTCTTAGATCGTTTGAATTTGAAATGTTCAAATTCATTAGGGAACAAATTTAATGTATATAGATACGTTAAAATATAAAGTTTTGAAACTTTATATTATAAATTTAATGTGAATATGATTCATATTAAATTATATGAGAGAATTAAATATTTGAAAGAGTTCAAATATTAAATTTAAATGTGAATGTGATTCATATTTGAAAACTATAGGTTAAAATTTAATGTGCATAAGATGTGCATTAAACTATAGGTTAAAGGGTAAAATGATTAAATGTGATTTAATCATTTAATTAATTAATGTGATATTTAAATTAAATATGATTTAATTTAATTTAATTAATTATTTTTTAACTAATTAATTGGGAACATGTCAAGATGACACGTTCCCACCACTCCCCAATTCACTCTCGATAGGGAGTGGGGAGTTACCCAGATAACTCTTCTTCTTCTCCTGGTGAGAAAGTGGAATGATCCATAATTCTGTGCAATTGTGAAATTACTCTCTCAACCCTCTCTCTATCAATTCCCTTTTCTTCTTCCAAAATTGTTGGAATCCTTCCCACCAAAGATTGATCGAAAGAACTCAGAGGATAGATGGTTTACTGTATGGTGGCGTCCTGTTGAAAACAGAGAAGATTATTTGGTTACTGATTTGTTGTATTCTTGGAGCAAGGAGTTGCTGCGAAACTACAAAGGTAATCATTCTTTCCTTTTTAGTTTAATCATTATACAACATGTGTTTGCATGTTTTAATTTTCATGCTCTAATTAGATTAGAATTGCTTATTTTCTGTAATTTTACCAATGTATTGGTATTTGGAATAAATCGAAACAATCAAGTAATTTGATCTATAAAACACGTTTCCGCTGCTCACCGGGATCAGATCTCCATCAGTCATATTGCAGACATGTGGGATTACAGGGGAATGTTATTTTGGATATTTCGCAGACTCCGACTAGGCTGAATCAATTATTTGCTATGTTTACAATAGGAATAGGAGGTAGAAACACCCGCAATTAGGCTTTTATTATTATTTTTTTCCATTTATTCAACTGGCCCTAGAAAATTGTTTATTTTGGTACTAGTTGTTAATAAACTAACGGGGATAATGTGGAGAAATTATTTGGTGAGGTCGCCACAATGTGGCTCGCAATTTTTCATCGTTGGATGTTAAGAGATAAGTAGCCTGCATTAAGATTTCAAACTTGTCGTCTACTTTTAGGAAATGTTCGGAACAGAGGCTCGAATTTATATCTAGTGGTTATTAGTGGTATTGAAATTATTTAATCTTGATCCAACGGTTACTATGATGTTGCTACATTGTGGCAGCTTCATTAGATAATCAATCGATGACCTGACTTTTTTATGAGATGAGTAAGTACTTTCACGTTGTTTTAGCTTCCAAATAAGCCTAGTTGGTCAGTTGAGTATATTTTGAAAAAATTCTAGTACTCCCTTAGTGTGGAAAATTTTTCATACTAATCTCATTTATTACTTGTCATATCAACATAATTTTGAAAATTAAAAAATTATGTGGAGTTCACTAATGTTAAACACATAGGACTCCTCTTTGGTGATATCCAGGTGGATAGCTATGAAACTTGTAACAGTGATCAACCGTATGACTTTGTAGTCCACAATGAGTTCATATTGGCATGTCTTTCCATAGCTTTGTTTGTGAATTAGCCTGATTTGAGGAGCTTTTACAGTAAGGGATTGGTTGACTGCAAATCCAAGTGCAGGTGGAGTCGGAAGAATCAAAATGGATTGTTGTTGTTCTTCTTGGACAATTAACGAAAAGACCTTGTTGATCATTGAAGGAGGATCCATCAAAAGAATTTAAGATCGAGCAGAACCGAAAGAATCATTGAGGCCCATTAGGAAACTCATGAGATACTTGAATTGAACAAATTTCTTGATGTCTTGCATTCTGTCGCAAGTGCACGCTCCACAGGTGCAACAGAATGATACGAGACGTATTCATCCCAAATACTTTTCAATCGAGAAAAATAGGTAATTACCGACTATTGTCCTCAGCTAATGTGGTGAGATTTCACTTCAACTAGAAAAATTTTAGGCGCATTCTTGCTTTGAAACCGATCTTTAAGATCTAACTAGATCACTCGACCAAAATCAGTGAAGAGAAGACTGGAAGAAATACCTTTGGAAACAGAATTGAGTATCCATGTGATGACAACATTATTGTTTTGAGTCCATGCAAAGAGAAGATTATCGGTTGGTTTTGAAATCAAACCATCGATAAAACTGAGCTTGTTGCGAATGAAAAAAAGCAAGGAGTATTGATCGACTCTAGGTCACATAACTGTCCTCGGTGAGGAGATCAGAAACGAGGACGAGATTAAAAGTGTCATTGTGGTGGAGAAAATAAGGGTTGGAAGCGTCGGATGAGAATGGTGCTCGAGCAGAGGAAGAAGGCGATGGAGACTGAGTTTCCATGCGGATGGAGCTTCACACAAAATTCTCGAGAAAGGAAGAAAGAGAGTTTTTCTCTAATACCATATTGGTGTAAAATAAGGAAAATGGCACTTGTTTATCTATTTCTAATAATTGAATATTTATATAAGTTGAGAAAAAAAATTAATAGTAAAAGAAAAATAGTTACTGTTAACAGAAACCTCACCCCTCTAATAGAAATAGTTTAATGGAGGTTTTTAATATAAATTAATTCGAGATCAAATCTGTTTTACATAACTAAGCTTAATAACAAGATAAGTTTATGCGATATTCTTTTTTTTTTCAAAAACTAGTTTATGTGATATTCTATTAAATATAAATTAAAAGAAAAATGAGCTTATTACTATTGTAGTTTTAAATGAACTTATTACTGTTTTTTTTCCTTCCAATAATCATAACTTATATTTAAACAAAAACGATATATAATGAGATAGATTTACCATATTAGTCTTCTTAGGAAATGTATTATTATTCTTAGTTCGCTAAATTATTATAAAAAAAAAAAAAAAACTCTTAACCTTGTTATTTGTTTAAAAATACTCTTATTATTTTAAAAGTTGTAATATTACCTTTGATGTTTAATAAACATTTAAATGCTTTAGAATTTCAAAAGGAAATGAGAACCTCGAATAGTGTGATGGTGATCTAAAATGGTCTAGTGATCTAAATTTTCATTCTACATCACCATTGAAAGAGTCTATAATAAGAAAGCGGAAGCAATTTCGGATCTTGAACACTCTAAGTTGATCAATTTTACAAAATAAAAGTATGCTCAAATCTGGAAAAAATAGAGAGTAAGAACACATATCTATCTAATTCAAAATTCTCCAAATTCATGGGCTAATTCTGATCACGAAAACTTCGTGAAACACCCTTAGAGTCTTCCCTACTATCCTCAGGCCTTGGAATGGATTGTGGGATCTAAAGTTAAGAGAATTTGGAAGAAAAAGGGAGATAGTTCCAAAACCGAGAACCAGAAAATTTTCTGTAAAATCCTCCTCATCCATCAACTTTCTTTTTAATTAAACCAAACCAAAAGCTTCTTAAGCTTAGAGAAGAAGACAACACAAGAGTGATGAAGATTAATTGAAGAAGAAGGTGGGTAATTTGTGTGAATTTGAAAATGAAAGGAGGTTATTCATCAACAAATGAATTTGGTCCATTTTTATTCAAAAATGAATTTGAATTTCTTTTTAATTTTAATTCAAAATTAATATAAAACTAATTTCAAATTAAAATCAATTTTTAATTTAATTAATTAATTTTAAATAATTCTTTAATTTAATATCAAATAATTAATTAAATTAAAAATTGATATCAAATTAAATAATTGGATCAATCTCGATTTCTTAAATCGACCGTTCGAACATGAATCCCTATTCATGTTATAAACCAAACCAATATTTAAATCATATTTAAAAACGCTCACCTCTTCTTTGTCATAGTTTATTTCATAATTAATCTATGACACGTTAAGTATATCACATATAATTAATGTTTTCTCCCAAAATCGAATTTTGAACAATTCAAATTCTTTTCTCTCAAATGTTACAAGGCTTAGTCCGAGCTAGTAAGGGGGACCTAATGGACCTACAGATCATGAGCTCCAACGATACGAAATTAACTGGCTAAACTCTTTCGCCTAACTAATCAACATTCGTTAAATACAGAGACACTGCACTAAAGCTCAGTGATTGCACTCTCCTTACTGTAGATATATTTCTGTCCACTCGATATAACCATGATTAGTAAGTCGATCCTTCACAGGTTATCGTTATTACAGCTGGGTCAAATTTATCGTTTTACCCCTATAATTACTTCGTATTTCTTAAGTCACACTGATCCTCTAATGAACAATTCGTTTGTGGTCCAACAAACAAACCAAATCCCTCTCGGTCTAATGAGAGGGGTGCGTCCTTTGTTCAAGACCCGGAGTCAACACTTAAGGGAATAACCTCTCTACTAATCCTTAAAGTGGGTAGGAGCGAATTCCATCTTGCAGAACTATGTTCCCAGCTATCTACCCAGTCTAATCCCTGAAATGAGAGCCTTATTGAGTCGCCAATCTCAGGCTACTCTCACTGATGCAAATCTAAGGATAAGCTGAATAAACAGGAGTTCATAGTACGTTTAGGATTAAGATCGAGTTACCTAGGTCATCGTATGAATATAGTTAGTTAAGGCAGTAAACGGAGTTATAAAGTCTAAGTGACTATTTCTCGGTCCAATCTTATGCAAACTCATTGCATAGGGCACCTCCACTCGCATGTCTCTACATGAACGATTCAAGATCACATCGTTTGTACTTTACAAAGTGGGTCACGTCCATAGTGTCCTCAGGATAAGGTACCCAGTCCTATCTCTATACTATAAACCGTTATGGCTATAACTCGAACTTGATCCACTTTTATGTCACATAAAGTTCAAGTATACATTCTATAGCCATGGGTTCTTTATTGGATTAGGGTTTCAAAATATACAATTCACTTTATTCAATAACACCTTTACTGAATAAATCTCAATAACAACTTTATTGCAAAATAGAATATGTTGGGATTTATGCCCTAAACTTGTGTAATTTTGATCAATTAAATAAAGTGTTATTTGTTTTGATAAGATTACAGTCTTGCTTTTAAAATCCAATCAACTAAGCTCTAAGGTTATAACATTTATCTTGAAATTAGTGTAGTGGACACTATTTGGGTTGAGTTCAAGATTATAACCTAAATAGTCTATGGTATAAGAATAAGGTTGGAAACCTCATTCTGGTAACACCATGGATGCGACCCACTTTGTAATTAGTACAAATGAGGTAATCCAACTCATTCATGTAGTTGACATGCGAGTGGGGGCATCCTGTATGAAGAGTTCATACAAGACTGGATCGCAAATTATTAGTCTAACCAGTATAACACCGTTAATAGCATAAGACTAGTAATTTAAGGATGGTCATTAGTGACTCGACCTGAATCCTGAGCAAGTTAAGAACTTCTGCTTATAGGGGTTTGTCTTTAGACTAGTATGGGTGAGAGTGGCTGTGAGCCAGACTCAATAAGCCTACCTTCTCGGTGACGAGAACCTCGTAGGTAGTGGGAACTTAACTATGCAAGATGGAATTCACTCATTCCTCTCGAGGAATTAGATAGGTTGTTCCTCAAGAACCGACTTCGTGTCTTGAACAACGGGGCCCCGCCCTCTATGAGGGTATGAGTCTAAGGTAGGACCTTAGACTTGTTGTTCATTAGAGGATCAGTGGTGCTTAAGGAGCAAAGATATAATCACAGGGGTAAAGCGGTAATTTGACCCGGTGTGATTACTGAACAACTTTGTGAAGGGTCGACTCATGGGTAATCACTACATCGAGTGGACACAATATTATCTCTGATGAGGAGAGTGCAGCTACAAGTCTATAGTGGAGTAACTTGTAGTTAATGAATATTGATCTTTGGATCAAAGAGTTTGATCGATTAATCTCACATCATTGGAGCTCATGATCTGTAGGTCCATTAGATCCCTCCGTTGGCTCAACATGGTAATATTGAGTATAAAGTTAGGAGAGAAATTGAGGTGTTCAGTTTCATACATGAGGAGTTATATCAATTATATATGATATAATTGATATAATATATAGTTTTAATATGAATTAGATTCATATATAAACTATATACTAAAGAGAGATTAAAGGAGGGGTAGGATGGTCATTTTCATCCTATTTCTCTATATATATGGTTGCATGAGATGCAACTAGGTTAAGGTTCAATAAGCTATTTTGTTGTGTTGTTGGAAGAGTTCCAAGACACACACATCTCTCTCAAAATACCTCACCTCTCCTAAAGGGAACCCACCTTCCTCCCTCACCTAGAGAACAATGGAGAAGATCCGGTAGTCGTGTCTTCGTACGTCAGAGTTCCTGTTGTTGAGATCGTGACCATGGGAGAGTGGAGCACTTGAAGAAAGGTTCTTCAAAGGTAAATTCTTGTTGTCCATTCTAATTTTATGCTTAATCTAGTTTTTCATGTTCTTGAATTTACCGTTGTAACTAAATCAAGAGCGCGCGATTTGCAATCGCTTCCGCTGCGGGGACTTCGATTCCCTTCAATTGGTATCAGAGCCCAATTGCGTTCTTGTTTGATGTTCTGGTTTTTTCAAGAACAAGGTGGGATTTACTGTTTTTGCATGAGATGTATGAACGGTTTTGCAAAATTAGATGTTTTCAATTTTGACACTTAGATTTACAATTTTTATTGAAATGTTCAATGTAAGGGCCTGGTGTTTTAGGCAAATTTAATTGTAAATCGAGTCTGTAAGTCCGTGTCGATCGAGGCAAGGCAGTTGCTGAGAAGATCGGAGCAAAAACGAGCAAAGAATGGTGATTCTCATTGTTGTCTGTGTGCAGCGTTGCAACGCTTTTCATCGGCGTTGCAACGCTGCGCTTGCGGGAGAAGGCGCACGCAGGAGGCGGCATTACAACGCAGCCTCTAGCGTTACAACGCTCGGAAGAAGACGACAAAAGTAGCGTTGCAACGCTGCTATCAGCGTTGCAACGCCAGATACGTTTCACGCGAGGAGCAACGAGCAGAAAACGTTTTTTTTTATATATATATTAATTATAAAAACGTTTTATATTTAATATATTTAATATATTTAATTTTAATTAATATAATTAGATTATATTAATTAAAATTATTTTCAGGGTGTCAAATTGGTCTAATTTTTGCTATTTTAATTATGCAATTGTTGTGTAATTATTGCCATGCATAGTGTATGCTTTTATTTTAGAAATCTCACCTTAGGTTAAACATTTTCATGCATCATTACTAATATAAGGAGTTATATTATATAGTTTGCATGATTAATTAATATAAGGTTGTTATATTAATTTTTGGACAGCATTGACATGCATTATTTTTTCATGAGATGAATATGCTATGAATGTCTTATTATTCATGTGATGAATGATCAAACACTATAGCATAGTATGCATGTCACCTAAGGTTAATTATTAGTTTTTAAAATGTTTAGAACTTGGAAATAATAGACCTTAGGTTATCTAGTTCTAATTAGATTAGAATTAGGAACCAAGTAATTTCTAAGCTATGATTAAAAGAGGAACTCTGTCTAAGGAAATTTCTGTCTAGAAATTTGGGGTATTTAAGGTGTTAAACGGAACACCCTACACCGAAGGCGACACAGGAGTGAAATTTAATCAGAGAGTCTTATAAATTACATTAGCGTCAGCGGGTTTATTAAGGGGTTAATAAACTAGAAATCCTAGGTTTAATATAAGGAGTTATATTAACAAACTTAGGATAAAATCAATATAAGAGTTATATTGATTATCAATATAAGAGTTATGTTGATAGAGTTAGGTAAAACCATTAGCCGGGTTTTAGCCTAAGAAAGATTCCTATAGACTTAAAGTATTCAATGGGAGGAAAAAGTGTATGAGATACATATTTTTCCACCTACGCTATCTCCGGGAAGTTCACACCGTGAGACTCATACTTGGCCTCGTGGCGCAAACGGGAGCGTTCCCCTTCGGATTGTGTTTGTATGAGTCAATACCAAGATGAATGGAGAGGGTACTTATAGTGAGTGGGAGCAGGTTTAGTGAAAACAAAACCTACGGTCTCTTTTGTCGGTTTACACCGTTAGACCACTATGGTTAGCTTGCTAGTTTGGCCTGGACCAGACAATCCCTTCGGAGGGCTTGATCATTGGGGATCTGACACAGTAGACACCCGAAAGGGATAAAGATTTTCTTAGACTATTTTCCAACCTTCGGTGGATTTTATTGGATCGAGACTCTGGGATCTAAAGATAAAGGGTTACACTCACGGGGTACATAAGTTGTGTATGTATCCAGACCGAAAAAATGGTAACTAAAACCTATAGGAATAAGAGTTATTCTGGTATTAAAGAGTGTCTTGATCCAGAGGAGGAGTGTTTTTGATTACCCTTCGGTGTCATACATTTAAACCTTTGGAGTATCATTGCAAATTATAAATGGCCTAGGAATCATTTGATAATTAGCTAAAACATGATTGGATTAGAGTTATAGCAAGAAACTCATACAAGTTTGTTTGTAATTTTTCAGCAAAAATGTCTAGCTCTATAATTTCCTTATTGGGTGCGAAAAAGTTAACCGGAAAGAATATGATGACATGGAAAAACAAACTCAACACTATTTTGGTAGTGGATGATCTGAAGTTTGTGCTCACTGAGGAGTGTCCTTAGGTGTCAGGCTCGAATGCGTCACGAAATGTTCGTGATGCATATGATCGATGGATCAAGGCCAATGATAAGGCCAAGGTCTACATGCTGGCAAGTATGTCTGACATATTAGCCAAGAAGCATGAGGGCATGATTACCGCCAAGGAAATCATGGATTACGTGCAGAGGTATGTTTGGACAACGATCCACACAAGCCCGACATAATGCCCTAAAGTACATATTCAACTCGAGGATGCGGAGGTACATCTGTTCGGGATCATGTCACGGATATGATGGTGCACTTTAACATCGCGAGTCGAATGGTGCTTCCATCGATGAGTCGAGCAGTCGACTTCATTTCGAAACCCTTCCGCATAGTTTCTGCAGATTTAGAAGTAATGTTGTTATGAACAAGCTTACTTTTAATCTTACCTCTCTTACGAATGAACTCAAGACCTTTCGGTCTTTGATGAAAATTCAGGGATCGAAAGGTGAGGCAAATGTTGCAAGTAGAAGTTATCACGGAGGTTCAACCTCCGGGACAAAAACGATGGCTTCATCTTCTTCTTCTAACCCGAGAGGTAAGAAGAAGAACATGAAGAAGGTTGGTAAAGGGAAACAGGTTGACAAAGCCGCGCCGAGAAGGGCAAGAAAGTCAAAGACGTTTTTGACAAAGGAAAGTGTTTCCATCAACGCAACGAAGACGGACATTGAAACGAATCGTCCAAGTACATTGCTGAGAAAAAGAAGAAGGAAGGTAAATATGATTTACTTTGCCTAAAAGCTTGTTTAGTGGATAATGATAAAACAGCTTGGATACTTGATTCAGGCGCCACTAATCATGTTTGTTCTTCTTCACGTGGAATTGATTCTCGCAAAGATTCTGAAGAGGAGAGATAACACTCGGGTTGGAAATGGAGATGTCGTCTCAATTTGTGTGATGAGAGGCACAATGAAGCTTTATTTTGGCAAGAAATATGTATTGTTGGACAATATATTAGTGATACTGTGGTTTACTAGAAACATTATTTCCATTTCTTGCCTTATTGAACAATGTATTTCTGTTTCCTTTTCTATGAATAAAGTGTTTATTTTGAAGAAAGGTTTAGAAATATGTTCAGCTTCATTAGAAAATGGATTGTATGTTTTAAGGCCTAATTCAGTCAAAATGGTTTTAAACTCTGGAAAGGACGTAAAGGTAGTTTATGTCACTTCAGAATATGGGGTTGTCCAGCACATGTGCTTGTGACAAATCCAAAGAAGTTGGATTAACGTTCAAAGTTGTGTCTATTCGTAGGATACCCAAAAGAAACAAGAGGTGGTTTATTCTATGATCCTAAGGAAGATAAGATTTTTGTGTCGACAAATGCCACTTTCTTGGAGGAGGACCACATAAGGGACCACAAACCAAAAAGTAAGGTAGTGTTGAGTGAGTTAGACGGAACAATAGCAAAGGTTGCTAATAAGAACACTAGTACGTCAACAAGAGTTGTTGATACTAGTTTGTCTAGTCAAGAGAGTCTATCTCAAGAGTTGAGTATGCCTCGACGTAGTGGGAGGGTTGTGATACAACCTGACCGTTATATGGGTTTAGCTTAAACCCAAGTTGTTATACCATATGACAACTACGAGGATCCATTGACTTATAATCAAGCAATGGTTGACAAAGACAAAGACAAATGGGTCATAGCCATGGACCAAGAAATGGAGTCGATGTACTTCAATTCTGTTTGGGATCTTGTAGATAAGCCTGATGGGGTAAAACCTATAGGTTGTAAATGGATCTACAAGAGAAAACGTGGTGTAGATGGGAAGATGCAAACCTTTAAAGCTAGACTAGTAGCAAAGGGTTATACCCAGATTGAAGGGGTTGACTATTAGGAGACATTTTCACCTGTTGCTATGGTAAAGTCTATCCGTATCCTTCTTGCCATTGCCGCATATTATGACTATGAGGTATGACAAATGGATATCAAGACAACCTTCTTGAATGGCAATCTTGAGGAAACCATCTACATGGACCAACCCAAAGGTTTCATTAAACCAGGACAAGAGCAAAAGGTTTGCAGGCTTAAAAGGTCGATTTATGGACTGAAACAAGCCTCTAGGTCCTGGAATATAAGATTTGATGAGGCTATCAAATCTTATGGTTTTGACCAGAATGATGATGAACCTTGTGTCTACAAGAAAATCATCAATAGTTCTGTCGCTTTCCTAATTCTCTATGTGGATGATATCCTACTCATTGGGAATGATGTAGGTTATCTTACTGACATCAAGGAATGGCTAGCTACGCAGTTTCAAATGAAAGATTTGGGTGATGCACAGTTTGTTCTTGGGATCCAGATTGTCCGGAACCGCAAGAATAAAACACTAGCCTTGTCTCAAGCATCATACATAGAAAAAGTGTTGTCAAGGTTTAAGATGCAAGATTCCAAAAAGTTCAAGTATACATTCTATAGCCATGGGTTCTTTATTGGATTAGGGTTTCAAAATATACAATTCACTTTATTCAATAACATCTTTACTGAATAAATCTCAATAACAACTTTATTGTAAAATAGAATATGTTGGGATTTATGCCCTAAACTTGTGTAATATTGATCAATTAAATAAAGTGTTATTTGTTTTGATAAGATTACAGTCTTGCTTTTATAAATCCAATCAACTAAGCTCTAAGGTTATAACTGTCACACCCCCTCCCGAACTACTACGCTACTTAGCACCGAAGAAAGGCGTGAAACCAACAGACATTGTTTACCTCTTAACAATACTGCTGACCTGTTCTCTGATAAACATACTATGTTCGCATATGGAACATTTTAACATAACACAGCAGAAACTGGACAACTATTAAACATACAGAAGGAGAAACCCTTCATAAGTCTCTCTTGGAAACTAAAAGTCAAGTGCATCAAAACAACACAAGACAACTCATTGTTTATACAACCGCTAATGTACAAAACTTCTATAACTACATAACGACTTGCTATTATACAACACCACCACGTACAAACTAACAACTTATGAAAACTTCAAACAGACTATGGCGGGATGTCAGTACAAGGAGCTCGATCTCTGCACGAAAAGGTTTGAAAACATTGAAAGAATGAGCTAAAAAGCTCAGTGAGTGTCTATCTTTAAAACATTATAAGCTCACAGGTGAATCATAACAATGGCAGATTATAAGTAGAAAATAGTTTAACATTTGTTTGTAAACATAAACAAACCATGCTTCCAATTTCTGAGTTTAAGTCACCACTTTTGCATAGCACACAACTCGATATGTACAATCGTATCGAGGGTAGATAGATAAATAATATAGAAGCTCATAACAATAAAACACATGACATGATACCACATCAAACTATAGAGGTGGTAGAGTTACATTTATACCAATAAGGTTCATACCTCTCTCTCTCTCTCACGTGCAAGTGGAATACCTTTGGTCGTTTGGTTTTCCCTAATACCTTCTCTATGTCCTTCAGTATTAAGGTAAAATCATTTACTACCCGAATACCTTCTCATTGTCCTTCAGTATTAAGGTAAAACCATTTACTACCCGAATACCTTCTCATTGTCCTTCAGTATTTAGGTAAAACCATTTACTTCCCGGATACCTTCTCATTGTCCTTCAGTATCGGGATATCATGATTCATTCCCCCCCCTAAGTACCTTCTCGAATGTCCTTTAGTATTAGGGGGTTAACCCCAAACAAGGGCATAATTTGTGTACCATGGAAATCATGTCTTTATAACACATACAACAATTTCTTGACATTTTCACATTATCATCTAAACATGTTCCCAAGTGGATTTACACAAAACATTCTCTAAAGGAAAGCATACATTCACAATTTAGTTTCCATATTTGGATTTATAGTTACAACTAACTTCAAGCATGCTTAGGTTCCATCATGAACTTTATGTTAGAAAATTCTATGAAGCCATTCATAACTAGTTCAAACAGGATGTAATTATCAACACTTATGTTCATGAAGAAAAACATAGGTCAAGCATAGTTCTAAGATAGAGTCACTCACAGTATTAGAATTGGAACCTTGGCTTGTAAACTTGACCTATTTGCTCTTGGCCTGTCAAACAAACCAAATCAACCATTAGAACCTCGAGCTCATGATTTTTGACCTTAAAACTTGTAAGAAAACACACTTTCAAATTTCCAGCATTTTCAGATTTTCTGCCCTGTTTTCAGACAGCCATAACTTCTTCATTACTTATCCAAAAATAATGTAATTTATACCAAACTCTTTATTTTTGAATCCTCTAAAAATAATATGAAGACATGAAATTGAAATTCCAAACGGATATGTTCAGAAATACCTCGAAAGCTACTTTCCTCAAAACAGACTTCTGCTGTTTCCAGATTCGGATTTCCTGCTGCACAACAAATTTAACCTGATATTTAGAACATCTTCGAGACATTTTCTACTCACGATTTCTTCACAAAAGTTGTAGAAAATGTAATAAGCTTTCGAACCATACCAATTAGAGCTTCTAACTCCAAGTATTCAGATCAGAACAACCAAAACATCAGAGACTTCCCAGATTTGACAGCAAATTCTGTCTTCTGTATTCCTCTTCACAAAACAGTAATTTAACTTCAGTATTAGCTCGGGTTTCCTTCACAAACTTTGTTCCAAATTGAGTTAACTTTCATGTATCAAAAACTCAACTCTTACCTCTTCTTGTTGAGCTCGAAAAGACCAAAACATCAGAACTGGTCTGAGTTGATCACCTTGCTGCTATACAATTAAGCTTTAAGTTCTCCTCCTTTCTTCTGCAATTCCAGCTCCAAAATAACGAAAATGGCTTCCATTCTCTTCCTTTCTCCTTCTCTCACGAAGCTTCAGCTTTGATTTTGATAAATGAAGAAGAAAATGGAGAAGATAAAGCCATTTTAAAAAGCAAGGAGGCAAACTTTGTCTTTTTCCCTTTTGCTTTTTCTTTTCTTTTTCCTTTTCTTTTTTCTTTCCTTTATCCCTTTCTTTCTTTTCTTTTCTTTCCTTTTATTTTCTAAACAAAACAAAACACAATATAATATCCATTCCATTCCTTTCATTTTCTTCATTATTTTTAAAGCAAACCAAACCAAAATGGTTTGAGCTTTTCCTTCCTTGTTTTCCTTTTATCTTTCACTTCATTTCTTTTCTTTATAAAACATGGAAAACCAAGTTTTAAACATTCATTTCTTCTTTCATTTTTTTGTTTGTTAATAAGGAAGTACCAAAGAGATTGGGCTTACAATAACATTTATCTTGAAATCAGTGTAGTGGACACTATTTGGGTTGAGTTCAAGATTATAACCTAAATAGTCTATGGTATAAGAATAAGGTTGGAAACCTCATTTGCAGTAACACCATGGATGCGGCCCACTTTGTAATTAGTACAAATGAGGTAATCCAACTCATTCATGTAGTTGACACATGAGAGTGGGGGCATCCTGTATGAAGAGTTCATACAAGATCTGGATCATGAAATTATTAGTCTAACCAGTTATAACACAGAGTAATGAGGATAAGACTAGTAATTTAAGGATGGTCATTAATGACTCGACCTAAATCCTGAGCAAGTTAAGAACTTCTTCTTACAGGGGTTTGTCTTTAGACTAGTATGGGTGAGAGTGGCCTGTAGCCGACTCAATAAGCCTACCTTTTCAGGGACAGAACCTCGTAGGTAGCTGGGAACTTAAGCGTGCAAGATGGAATTCACTCATTCCTCTCTCGAGGAATTAGATAGGTTGTTCCCTAAGAACCGACTTGTGTCTTGAACAACGGGGTCCCGCCCTCTATGAGAGTATGAGTCTAAGGTAGGACCTTAGACTTGTTGTTCATTAGAGGATCAGTGGTGCTTAAGGAGCAAAGAGGTAATCACAGGGGTAAAATGGTAATTTGACCTAGCTGTGATTATGAACAACCTGTGAAGGGTCGACTCATGGGTAATCACTACATCAGTGGACACAATATTATCTACAGTGAGGAGAGTGCAGCTACAAGTCTATAGTGGAGTGACTTGTAGTTAATGAATATTGGTTAACTGGATCAAAGAGTTTGATAAGTTAATCTCACACCATTGGAGCTCATGATCTGTAGGTCCATTAGATCCCTCTGTTGGCTCAACATGGTAATATTGAGGGTATAAAGTTAGGAGAGAAATTGAAGTGTTCAATTTCATACATGAGGAGTTATATCAATTATATATGATATAATTGATATAATATATAGTTTTAATATGAATTAGATTCATATATAAACTATATACTAAAGAGAGATTAAAGGAGGGGTAGGATGGTCATTTTCATCCTATTTCCATGTATATATGGTTGCATGAGATGCAACTAGGTTAAGGTTCAATAAGCTCTTTTGTTGTGTTGTTGGAAGAGTTCCAAGACACACACATCTCTCTCAAAATACCTCACCTCTCCTAAAGGGAACCCACCTTCCTCCATCACCTAGAGAACAACGGAGAAGATCTGGTGGTCGTGTCTTCGTATGTCGGAGTTCCTGTTGCTGAGATCGTGACCGTGGGAGAGTGGAGCACTTGAAGAAAGGTTCTTCAAAGGTAAATTCTTGTTGTCCATTTTAATTTTATGCTTAATCTAGTTTTTCATGTTCTTGAATTTATCGTTGTAACTAAATCAAGAGCGCGCGATTCGCAATCGCTTCCACTGCGGGAACTTCGAATCCCTTCAGAATATACATCCAGTTTACAAAACCATGAGTTTTATGACATAAAACCCAACAAACTTCCACTTAGAATAAAACGTTAGTGGGGTCAAATATGTTGAGTAAGAAAACTGTCATACTGTACAACCCGTAGTCCTAGACTCTCTAGGTGTCCCTCAAACACTTTAGTCGTGAGGGGCTTTGTAAACGGATCAACAATGTTGTGCTCCAAAGCGATGTGCGTGACGATCACGTCTCCTCGGGTCACAATCTCCCTGATGTGATGATATTTGCGCTCAATATGCTTTCTGGGCTTATGGCTTCTAGGTTCTTTAGGATTTGCCACTGAACCATTGGTATCACAATAAAGGATGAGAGGCAAATTCATATTTGGAACAACTTCGAAAACAGTAAAAAAAATTTTAAGCCATACAACCTCGTTCGTTGCTTCACAAGCTGCGACGTACTCAACCTCCATGGTGGAGTCAACAATACAACCTTGCTTTATACTCCTCCATACTATATCTCCTCCGTTAAGAGTAAACACTGATCCCGATGTGAATTTCCTCGAATTTACATCAGTCTAAAAATCAGAGTCAGTGTATCCTGCAAGGATCAAATCCTTTGTGCCATACACAAACATATAGTCCCTCGTTTCCTAAGATACTTGAGGATGTTCTTAACGACAGTCCAATGATCATATCATGGATTGGACTGATACCTACTGAAAATTCTCACTGCATAGCATATGTCGGTCGAGTACATAACATGACATACATCAGACTACCGACAACTGATGCAAAGGGAATGCATCTCATATCCTTAACTTCTTGAGGTGTCTTAGGACACTGTTCCTTCGACAAATGAATTCCATGCCTGAAAGGTAATAAACCCTTCTTGAAATTCTGCATCTTATACCTAATCAACATCTTGTCAATATAAGATGTCTGAGACAACATTAGCATTTTGTTCTCGCGATTCCGAACAATTTGGATTCCAAGGAAAAACTGAGCCTCTCCTAAATCTTTCATTTGGAATTGGGTCGCTAGCCATTGCTTAACGTCAGTCAGGAATCTCGCATCATTCTCAATGAGCAGGATATTGTCTACGTATAAGACTACGAAAGCTACAGTAGTATTGTCAATACTCAGTTCAAAGCCATAAGATTTTATCGCAGTATCAAATTTTATATTCCAGGATCTAGATGTTTGTTTCAATCCATAGATGGATCGTTTAAACTTGCAAACCTTTTGCTCTTGACCTTGAATTATGAACCCCTCTGGTTGATCCATATAGATACTCTCTTCAAGATTGTCATTCAGAAAGGTTGTCTTGACATCCATTTGTCAAATGTTAATCATAAAAAGTGGCAATGGACAAGAGTATTCTAATCGACTTAAGCATGGCAACAAGGGAGAAGGTTTTTTCATAGTCCACCCCTTCTCGTTGGGTATAATCCTTTTCCACAAGTCGAGCCTTAAAGGTTTGCACCTTACCGGCTTGATCTCGTTTCCTCTTGTAGATCCATTTGCAACCCATAGATCTTTCACCACCTGGTTGATCTACAAGTTCCCAGACTGAATTGGAGTACATTGACTCTATTTCGAGGTCCATTGCCTGTTTATAGGTCAATGGATCCTCTATGCCATCATCAGGTATGACGATCTGGGTTTAAGTCAAACCCATGTAACGGTTGAGTTGTCTAATATCCCTCCCACTACATCGAGACATTCCCAACTCTTGAGAAGGATCAGCTTGATCAACAACTTTTGTTGATTTATCTGTAGTTTCCATGGAAATTTCGCTCAAGACAATTCTACTACGAGGTCGATGATCTCTCATGTGGTCTTCCTCTAATAACGCGACATTTGTCAACACAAATACCTTGTCCTCTTGAGTATCATAAAACAGACCACCTTTCGTTTCCTTGGAGTATCCTATGAATAGGCATAATTTTGAACGATGTTCCAATTTCTTTGGATTGGACACAAGCACATGTGTTGGACATCCCCAAATCTTGAAGTGACATAAACTCCCTTTACGTCTTTTCCATAGCTCATAGGGTGTTTCTGAAACACTCTTAAAGGGAACAATGTTCAAAATATACGCAACATCTTCTACTGCATATCCCCAAAACAAACTAGGCAGTTGAGCGTAGCTCATCATAGATCGAACCATGTCTAACAGGGTTCTGTTTCTCCTTTCGGATACACCGTTCTGCTGAGGTGTACCGGGCGCTGAGAGTTGGGATTCGATTCCATGTTCTATCATATAGTCTTGGAATCTCAAATCTATATATTCTCCACCTCGATATGATCGAAGTGTTTTAATCGTTTTACCTAACGAGTTCTCAAACTCTGCCTTATACTCCTTGAACTTTTCAAGAGTTTCGGACTTATGATGCATTAGGTAAAGATAGCCATACCTAGAATAATCATCAATAAAACTGATGAAATATTCATACCCTCCTCGTGCCTTGACACTCATTGGACCACAGAGGTCCGAATGCACGAGTTCCAAGGGTTCTTTGGCCCTATGACCTTTTTTAGAAAAGGGTCACTTAGTCATTTTTCCCTCAAGACAAGACTCACATGGTGGTAAAGAGTTATCCTCTAACTGACTTAGGAGACCACTTTTAACCAATCTCCCAATCATATTTAGATTAATGTGACCTAGTCTCAAGTGCCAAAGATAGGTACTGGAGAAAGCTTCTACCTTCTATTTTGAGTATCAGGTGTTTTAAACATCTCTGTATTCAAAATAGCTTTTACCTATGTTGGTCTTAACACCTATAAGTTGGTTTCTAGTTTAGCAGAACATATTCGTGCACCTCTTTTGCAAATGAACACTTCATTATGATCAAAAGATACTTTATACATATGTTCTAGCAAACAAGATATAAATACAATATTTCTTTTGATTCAAAGAATCAAAAGTACATTTTCTAATAAAATGAATCTATTTTTAAATAAAAACTTCACCGCTCCCACTGCTCTAGCTGAGACAACCTATCCTGTTCCAACCCTGAGAGTTATCTCGCCATGAGCGAGTTACTTCTAGGAACTAGTTTCCTGAAAAGAAGAACACACATGGTTAGTGGCTCTTGAATCTAGTATCCAGGCGAAATCATCATGTTCCACTAAACATGTTTCAACAATGAGTAAATCATATTTACTTCATTGTGTTTTATCAGCTTTCCTTTCCATCATATGGGAGTTGTAAATATCTTTGAGGGCATAATGGCGGACAGATGAGGACGATTGTCATAACATCATCTATAATGAATGCATGATCTCTGTGGCGGTGATCATCCCCTCATGTTTCTTAACTAGCACATCAGATATGTTGGTTAAGATGTAGACTCGAGCCTTATCCATCTATCATATGCATCCCGAACAATTCGGGTTAGAGACGAACTGGGAGGGGGAGGACATTCCTTCGTTAAGACGAACCTTAGATCATCGATGGCAAGAATCATATTCAAGTTCGATTTTCAGGTCGCGTAGTTATTATCGTTTAATTTATCGGAGGCAAGTAACTAAATTAAAGAGTTTGTCGAGCTGAAAAGAACGTATTCTTTTAGTGAATTGCTTATAACTCATCCAATTAAAAATTTAGCAAAAGTAATAATGTACCCATTAACTCATTATTATTTTGCAACGATATTTCAGTGAGTCAGAACAACCACTACCGAGGGGCAGTCAATCACTCCTTCACCGAATCAAGACAATCTCGACTAAATGTTAATATCGGAATAACTTATTCCTATAGCATTCTAGTTATCGCTATTTTTGTCAAGAATTCACTAACACTTAGCAATTCCTGTAAGTGTGACCTGCCATTTTCAGACCTCAGAGGTCGGCCCCAACAATGCTACCGAATTGATAAGTTAAAGGTGGGAATGGACCTAGGAGACCTTATCCATTTATGGAGTTTGAGTTGTTCCAAATCGTATGTTACATCCCTCCTAATGGATTGTGCTACTTTGGACAACCTGCAGGCGAAACATGGGAATCTCACGGTCCAACATAATGGAGGAGACCATAGGATGTGTTGACACACTTCCTTTTCTCACTTACTATAAATACTTTTTCCATTCACCTTGCTCTTAATTTATGCAAACACCATCCGAATAGGGATGTCCTATTGACATCACGAGGTCGAGCATATATCTCACGGAGTGAACTTCACGGAGAGCGTAAGAGGAAATTGATATATCATATATACCTTTTCACTCCCACTAAGTATTTTAAACAGTTTGGGTATACTTTTACTCAGGCATATTTTGGCTAAAACAATATGACCTAAGTCTACCAATATAACAATTATACTGGAATTACCTAAGTCTATTAACCTTTTAATAAACCTAGGTCTATGAGTTCAATTTATTAACTTTTAATAAACGCCACTCTCGAAAGATAATTTATAAACCTCTGGATTAAATTCACTCTCAGGTCAGTTCTCAGGTAGGGGTGTTGCATTTAAAGTCGACTTAAGTACCCTGACCTAGCAGAACCTTCCTTAGACAGAGTCCCTCTTTAATGATAGTTTATAAATTATTGGTTGCCTAATTCTAATCTTATTAGAACTAGATAACCTAAGGTCTAGTTAATTCCAGTTTTAAAACCATTTTAAAAATACTCAATTAACCTTAGGTTACATGCATTTCTATGTTATAAAGTGTTTGATCATTCATCACATGAATAAACATACATTTATAACAAATTCATCACATGAATAAATGCATAACAATTATATGTTTAATTTTTAATTAATATAACCCTTATATTAATTATAATTAAAACATATAATATTTGTTTCATAAATTAATATAACACTTATATTAATTCCTATGAAACCCCAATTCATGCATACTATATATTATAACACTTATAATATACTTTCAATGCATGGAGCATGCTTCCTATGGTGGGATTTTAAAATCTATATGACATACTTTATGCACATGCAATCAAGGATTTTAATTAAAACATACATTCACAATGCATAATTAATTAAACACACTAAAGTGAACTGGTTTTGGCATCAAAAGCAAGCACACAACTAAATTATTACAATAATAATCTAGAAATAATATCGAACAACTTCGAACACTTCGAATTTGGGTCGAACCAGCTTGCTAATGTGTGAACCAGACCTTCAAAACAGAAAAATTGGGCTCAAATTAGTCAGAACCGATCTAAAATCACCCCAACCAGACCGAAAACGAGCCGAACCGACCCAAAACCCCTTGAACCGATCAAAGTCCACTGAACCAAGGTCTGCTGACATCAGTGATGATGTTATCGTCATCTTCTGGGAAATTGCCAAAAATGAGACAAAATGAGGGACATTAGAGAGATTTGGGTCCAGTTTCATTTTTAAAAGAGTGATAGGACTTTTGAGTATATGAAATTACTAATTTGTAATTCTTAAAAAAAAACCTATCTTTTACATTATATTTTTATTTTTGAGAAAAAAAATCCCCAAATGCCCTAATTTTACATTTTACCTCAGCCCATCCTCATGCACGTTGCGACTGAACCTTCGGAGACGACCGAACTGGGTGGCGACCTTTGACGGCAAACCAAACTAGTGACGACGACGACGATTGAACCTCCGGCGACGAATCAAACTAGGTGGCGACAATGGCAACTTAACTCTCTTCGATTGGAACACAGAAAAGATCGACACTCACGATACACGACGAATCGAACTGGTGACAAGAACCTCGACAACTGCAACTGAAACCCTTGACTACGGCGAATGGAACTCTCAACGAGGGCGAAGGTAAGTCCCAACAACGATCGGTCTTTGATTCTTTGTACTGACTTTTTTACCATTCGACTTGAGATATGAATATGAAAAATTTTAAGGTAGCTAACCAGGGTATAAGGCAGGTGGAAAAAGCTTCAACAACTGATTACTTGAAGTACTATGATGCAGTTAACCGCTTATCAAGAAATTTTTAGACTGAGCAGAGTTTTCTGGATGTTGCTTCTGAAAAAGAACTGTTTATGTTTTTATGATAGAGACACAATTGATTCAAAGCAACCATGAAACAAATCGACTCTTGACTACATAGTGTGTGTAATATAATTTATATTTCAGGGTAATGAATATTTTAAGCAAAGGAAGTTTAAAGAAGCTATTGACTTCTATTCAAGAAGTATTGCTTTGTCACCAACAACTGTAGCCTTTGCAAATAGGGCCATGGCCTACCTAAAAATCAAAAGGTAAGTTTCAGTCAATAAATTAAAAGCTTTCTCTTAATTAGATGCATTGTTAGGGAATCTGTTTGTGATATTTCTTTGAAATGAAATATCACACATTTGTATTAAAGTAATTTTCTGTTATAAGTTGTTTTACCAATTAAACAGTGTTCTTGATGCAACAAGCTACTATTATTAAATGCACTAAAATTGTTGTGTTTCTTTGTTTTTCTCTTATTTCCAATTTTTCACCTCCCTTAAGTCAGATATCAGAAGGTTGAGGATGACTGTACAGAGGCATTAAATTTAGATGATTGATATATTAAAGCATATTCACGTCGAGCAACAACCAGACAGGAACATGGGAAGGCTAAATAAGCCTTAATATTTCAGACGAGTAAGTTTTGCAACATTAATATTTCAGATTATTTTTGTTAAATATCTGGATCTCTCTTGAACTATATATACTGGTGAATGTGAGAGAGGGAATTATGGTATTTCAGACGAGTTATGTTGACAAGATATTTTCATTTAATTTTCTTGTACATGTACCCATCTCGCAGGCAATTCTTGAGAAGCTCCACAAAAGACAAGGAGACGGTTGGAAAATCTGACTCTAACGCGAAAATTGAGGATATCCCTTCTGTCTCAAGCAGCACACCAAGGTCAGGAATAGGATTATCGGCAGCTAAAAAATGCATTGAAGTAAGGATTACTAATTTGTTATTGCCCATGGTATCCTGTATTTTCTTATTAGTCAGACAATTGTCTTTGAGAGTAGACAAGGTGCATGCAATATTAAAAAAATAATTAAAAAAACAAACTAATAAACAAATATTATCCTCATCCTGTAATTTTCAATTAAGATCCAACCTAGTATTTTTCCATGAGAAAGGTGCGAAAAATATGCGAGTAAAAAAACATAATGTTATTTGGCTATTTTTCTTTGGTTTTTTGCATTTCATAGGTCCGTTTAGGCATCTTTTACTAGGTCTTGATGTTGTTTATTCATTTCATAGCTTTTGTTATTGAATGGATTCTAGTCTAGATACGAGAAAGTACGAGAAAGATTAAAATTTTGTTCAAAATGTGGTTTTCTTAAATCTGTATGAGTCTTTTTAGGTTGTGTATTTATTTATTTATTTTGGTCTATATGCTTCATCCCTTGAATTTTTGGTTAGTTTCATAGGTGCGAGAAAAAGTTATTTGGCTTTTTTTCTTTGGTTATTTACATTTCTTAGGTCCATTAAGGCATGTCTAACTTGGTCTTGATGTGTTTATTCATTCCATACCTTTTGTTATTGAATGGATTCTAGTCTAGGTACGAAAAAGTACGAGAAAGATTAAAATCTTGTTCAAAATGTGGTTTTCTTAAATTCGTATGAGTCTTTTTAGGATGTGTATTTGTTTTTTTTTCTATAGGCTTCATCCCTTGAATTTTTTGTTAGTTTCGTAGGTGCGAGAAAGATGCGAGAAAAAAAACAGAATGATATTTGGCTCTCTTTCTTTGGTTCTTTGCATTTCATAGGTCTACTTAGGCATGTCTAACTAGGTCTTGATATTGTTTATTCATTCCCTATGTTTTGTTGTTGAATGGATTCTAGTCTAGGTACGAGAAAGTTTAAAATCTTGTTCAAAATGTGATTTTCTTAAATCCGTATTAGTCTTTTTAGGTTGTGTATTTTTTTTTTTTTTTTTTGTCTATAGGTTTCATCCCTTAAATTTTTTATTAGTTTCGTAGGTGTGAGAAATGTGCGAGAAATGTGCAAGAATGTGCGAGAAAGGTGCAAGGAAAAAAAACAGAATGTTATTTGGCTCTTTTTCTTTGGTTCTTTACATTTCATAGGTTTATTTAGGCATGTCTAACCAGGTATTGATATTGTTTATTCATTCCAACCAGGTTTTGATATTGTTTATTCATTCCTTACTTTTTGTTATTGAATGGATTCTAGTCTAGGTACGAGAAAGTACGAGAAAGTTTAAAATTTTGTTCAAAATGTAGTTTTCTTAAATCCATATGAATTTTTTAGGTTGTGTATTTGCCTTTTTAAATGTTTGGTTAGTTTCGTAGGTGCGAGAAATGTGCGAGAAAAAAAAATAGAATGTTATTTGGCTCTTTTTTTTTTATTTTTTTACATTTTATAGGTCCATTTAGGCATGTCTAACTAGGTCTTGATGTTGTTTATTCATTCCCTTCCTTTTGTTATTGAATGGATTCTAGTCTAGGTACGAGAAAGTTTAAAATCTTGTTCAAAATTATGTGGGGTTCTTAAATCCGTATGAGTCTTTTTAAAGTTGTGTATTTGTTTTTTTTGGTCTATAGGCTTCCTCCCTTGAATTTTTGGTTAGTTTCGTAGGTGCGTGAAAGGTGCGAGAAAAAAAAATCAGAATGTTAGTTTTCATTCCCTACCTTTTGTTATTGAATGGATTCCTTATAGTGAATGTTGAGTTGTTCTTTATTTTTAAATTTGTAGATATCAATGACGATGAATACCTCTCCCAAGTACTTGATAAATTCATCATGTCATTTTCGAACTCAAGTGACAGGGAACTCATTGGGTGTTAACCTGGTTTGATATACTTCATTGTGAGATCAAAGTTTTGGGTTCCTTACCATCGTGTTCTACGGAGGAGATGACACAGGTATTCGAGCCATTGCGAACTACCCGCGATATTAGGTGCAATCGAATTTTTTGCAAGAAGAGGCGGATCATCACAACATATAGAACCTTGGTCAATGGTATGGTATAGTCCACTCCAAAGCAGCGTAATACATGTGATTGTGGGGTGTTTACCATTAAATACTTTGAATATGTTGTAACTGGTTCTGATTTCGTTAGTCCGTGTCAAGAGAACATGTCATAGTTTGTGAAGCAGTTGACTTTCCAATTATAGTGTAATAATCCGATGTATTAAACTCTGGTATGATATATTGTACATATATGTTATAATATATTGTAAATTTCATTACATTATGCACTTTGAATGGATGTTTGCTTGTTTTATTAGATGCGAGGAAAAAAAATAAAATGTATATTGTCCACTTTTTTTTTAGTTAAAGTTTTTTCCTGGAAGAATTAAAAAAACATACTACTTTTACTTATTGTCTTGTTTTATTAGGTACGAGAAAAAAAATAGAATATATATTGTCCACCTTTTTTTAGTTAAGGTTTTTTCCTGGATGAATTGAAAAAACATAACACAAATTACCGACTACTTTTACTTATTTTCTTGTTTTATTAGGTGTGAGAAAAAAATAGAATCTATATTGTCCACTTTTTTTTAGTTAAGGTTTTTTCCTGGAAGAATTAAAAAAACATAACACAAATTACCGACTAGTTTTACTTATTGCCTTGTTTTATTAGGTGTGAGAATGGTGCGAGAAAAAAAACATAATGCATATTGTCAACCTCTTTGCTTTTTTTTCTTTTTTTTTAATGGTAGGTAGACGAAACTGAAGTTGCAACATAAAAAAACATAACACAAGGTTAACGCAAAACGTAATTAATATAACTAATGTATGTATTCAACATACCAACCATTTTACTTTTCAGCATAGACAATAGGATTACAACAGGTCAACATAACAATCATTTTACTCTTCAGTGAGAGCATATATTTCAACAACTAAATCCTTGTGTGTGATTCTTTACTTACGACAAGACTTTTCAAAAAACCTTCTACATATTTTATTTCCTTCTCATCCCATACTCCTCTATAACGAACAAAAATATGAACATGGTGTCATCCTTAAATCCTTAATTTATGCAAAAAAACAAAGAAAAAAATTAGACAGAATTCAATAGTGAATTTAAATTTAAGAATATAATCTAAGAAAAAGACGTATGAAAAGAAGTCATTTAAGGATAAGCGTATAGAATGAAGTACCAACACCAAAACCTAATTAAACATGCATAAATAGCCACAAGAAAGGCAAACAACCAAAGGAAATGACTATTTTTGCATTCTGTTTTTTTTTTCTCGTATTTTTCTCACATCCAATAAACTATGTAAATTTGCCTATAAATCAAAATTCATCACCAAATAACGACTATCCAACCTAAAAAGACTGATGTGGATGAAAGAAAACCATTTTTTGGCACACAAGCATTCGACTTTCTTGTAGATTCACGTACCTAGCAAGAGAAGACTTTTAAGGAAAAAATGTCTAAATTGATGTATCAACACCAAGACCTAGCTAGACATGCATAAATAACCACAAGAAAGGCAAATAACCAAAGGAAAGAGCTAGTTTTGCATTCTATATTGTTTTCTCGCACTTGTCTCACACTTTTCTCGCACCCAATAAACCATGAAAAAATTGAATATAAATAGAAAGTCATCACCCAATAACGACTATCCAACCTAAAAAGACTGATACGTATGAAAGAAAAACACTTGAAGTGATCAACATCCAAAATAAAATCATTATCATACAACCCAAGTATACTAAAGGATTAGAAATACATAATGAAAACCAAGTTTATTTTCATTGAGTAAAAAGATCAAACACTTTGTCTGCAACTTTTTAAATCATTTTACAAATAGTGGAACCAACAAGAAGAAAGAAAATGGAAAAACTCGTACTCAACCATCGTCGTTCGTGATCACTGGACTCGCACTCAACCGTGGTCGTTGGTTCGCCACCGTCGTCGTTCGTGGTTGTCGGTTTGCTTGGTCATCGTTCGGTCATTCGTGGTCGCCGATTTATTTGGTTGTTGTTCGGTCGTTCGTGGGTCTTAGCGTGATTCAGTCGATGGTTAGAGAGTTTTAAAACATTAGGGATTCTGTCAATTTGTTAAAGAGTTGGTTGATTAGGTTTGGAGATTTTTAAAAAGGACAAAATGGTAATTTTACACCCTTAAAAGTCCTACAACTCTTTAAAACTAAAAGTGGTCTCAAATCTCTTTAATGCCCTTATTTTTGTCCCATTTTTGGTAATTCCCCTCATCTTCTTCCTTTCGAAATTAAAAAGGTGCGTGAAGGTCTGTAACAGAAAGATGAGATAGAAAAGAAAAAAAAAACAGCCTCTGTTTGCTTTTTTGTGACCTTTCGTGCTTCTTTCTTCAAATTGAGGGTCTTTCCGAACTCCGATCGATTCGAAACTTTTATAGACTCCACACGTTAATGCTCAAACACCCTTGAGCAGTTTGAAAATAAAGCGTGAATTAATGCTCAATTTAAATGCCAAAACCAGATTATCACTTTAGACGCCCAGAAAAATTATATTTCAAAAAAAACACCTACCACAACACAAAATAGATCAAATTGAGTGCTCAAAATTGCTCTGATACTAATTGAAAGAGTTTATATTAAGAAAGCAGAACCCATTATCTTGAAAACTATAAGTTGATCAATTTTACAAAATAAAAAGCATGCTCAAATCTGGAAAAAACAGAGAGTAAGAACACATACCTATGTAATTCAAAATTCTCCAAATTTGTGGGTTAATTCTGATCACGAATACTTTGTGAACCACCCTTGGAGTCTTCCCTACTATCCTTCTTGGAACGGATTGTGGGAACTAAAATTGAGAGAATTTGGAAGAAAAAGGGAGATGGTTCCAAAACCGAGAACCAAAAAATTTGATGTAAAATCCTCCTTATCCATCAACTTTCTCTTCAAATAAACCAAACCAAAAGCTTCTTAAGCTTAGAGAAGAAGACAACACAAGAGTGATGAGGATTCATTGAAGAAGGAGATGGGCAATTTGTGTGAATTTGAAAATGAAATGAGGTTATTCATCAACAAATGAATTTGGTTCATTTTTTATTTAAAAATGAATTTGAATTTCTTTTTAATTTTAATTAAAAAACTAATTTCAAATTAAAATCAATTTTTAATTTAATTAATTATTTAATTTTAAATAATCATTTAATTTAATATCAAATTAAATAATTGGACCAATCCCGATATCTTAAATCGACTGTTCGAAAATGAATCCCTATTCATGTTATAAAGCGAACCAATATTAAAATCATATTTAAATACGTCCACCTCTTCTTTGTCATAGTTTAATTCATAATTAATCTATGACACGTTAAGTATATCACATATAATTAACGTTTTCACCCAAAACCGAATTTTGAACAATTTAAATTCTTTTCTCTCAAATGTTACAAGGTTTAGTTCGACCTAGTAAGGGGACCTAATAAACCTACATATCATGAGCTCCAACGATACAAGATTAACCGGTCAAACTCTTTCGCTTAGCTAATCAACATTCGTTAACCACCAATGCTCTCCACTAAAGTCCAGTGGTTGCACTCTTCTCACTGTAGATATATTTCTGTCCACTCGATATAACCATGATTAGTAAGTCGATCCTTCACAAGTCGTTCGTTATTACAGTTGGGTCAAATTTACCGTTTTACCCCTGTAATTATTTCGTGTTCCTTAAGTCCCACTGATCCTCTAATAAACAATTGGTTTGTGGTCCAACCAACAAACTGAATCCCTCTCCGGCCAATGAGAGGGGTGGGCCCTTTGTTCAAGACCCGAAGTAAGCACTTAAGGGAACAACCTCTCTACTAATTCCTATCTACCCAGTTATCTACCCAGTCTTATCCCTGAAAATGGAAGGCTTATTGAGTCGGTAATCTCAGGTCACTCTCACCCATGCAAATCTAAGGATAATTTGAATAAACAGGAGTTCATAGTACGCTCAGGATTAAGATCGAGTTACCTAGGTCATCGTATGAATATAGTCAGTTAAGACAGTAAAGAGAGTTATAAAGTCTAAGTGACTATTTCTCAGTCTAGTCTTATGCAAACTCATTGCATAGGGCGTTCCCACTCGCATGTCTCAACATGAACGATTCAGGATCAAATCGTTTGTACTTTACAAAGTGGGTCGCGTCCATAGTGTCCCCAGGTTAAGGTACCCAACCCTATCCCTATACTATAAACCGTTATGGCTATAACTCGAACTTGATCCACTTTTATGTCACACATAATGTTCAAGTATATATCCTATAGTCATGGGTTCTTTATTGGATTAAGGTTTCAAAATATACAATTCACTTTATTCATTAACACCTTTACTGAATAAATCTCAATAAAAACTTTATTGCAAAATAGAATATACATTCAGTTTACAAAAGCACGAGTTTTAGGACATAAAACCCAACAACCATCACACCATCCAAGTCTCAATTTCCATCCGAAATTCTAAAGGATTTATATTGACATATGGTAGTTTTCAAATGTACTTCATGAAAGATCAAAAACAATATTGTAACTTTTGAAAGAATAAGGATATTTTTTAAACAAATGACAAAGTTGGAGTGTATTTTATATATATATATATATATATAATTTAACCTTTTTAGTTTAGTTAAGTTTTTTATTGATGACCTGGATTCTGAAAATAATGAAATATGACTCATTTTGACGTGACAACGTGTGCAAAATTACTTATGGGGACATTGTTAACTTTAGAAGAGTGAATACAAAAACTAATTGTATTGATATGAATTGTATTATTGAGATACAAAACCTAAAAGATTATTTATAGTAATAAAAGTAAATCTAATAGTATATTCTAAATAATTAAATCTAAACGAAATAACTTAATCTAAAACTAATTCAAATTGCAAATCTAAATTAAATCTAATCCAATTTAAATAACATAATCTAACATCTCCTCTCAATCATGAGTTTGTCTGATTAAGCAATGTCAATGCAAATAAAACTTAAAACAAAATAAAAACTTCAAACTGTCAAATGCGATTGTCAAATTCCAGCTCCAACTGCCAATGTAACTGCCGAAAGATTCAGATTCACATACAATTCAAAATTCTCAAACTTTAACTAAAAATCCAATTGTCGAACTCCAACTACAAATCCAATTGTCGAATTCCAACTCCAATGCAATTTCTAAATTCCAAGTTATTGAAGATTTAGATGCCAAAATAGATGTAGGAATAGATGTAGATTCTATGAAGTAATGGATACAAAAAAAGATATAAATTCAAAAGTAGATTCAGAAGTCATATGCATATTCTGATTCATGAGCAAATTCAGATTCATAACAGATTCATATTGAGAAACAAATGCAGAAACAGAAGCAAAAACAAAAGCAGATAGCAGAATTAGATGTTTTGCGTACACAAACTCTTTTTTTATGATCTTCTTCATCTTCTTCCTCCTCCATATTTTAATGGAATGACAAATCGTCAAAATTCTACCAAATAGGATCCTAAGGCTCTGGTACCATGATAACTTTAGAGGAATGAATACAAAAACTGATTGTATTGATATGAATTGTATTGTTGAGATACAAACTTAAAAGATTATTTACACTAATAAAAGTATATCTAATAACATATTCTAAATAAGAAAATCTAAACCAAATAACTTAATCTAAAACTAATTCAAATTACAATTCTAAACTAAATCTAATCTAATTTGAACAACATTTTCTTGTTCAAGCTATTGTATACGGAAACGCTCTCGTTCTAGCTCTCTCGTTCTCATGGAATCGCTCTCACTCTTGCTCACGCTCACGATACCACTTTGCAAATGATCACTCTCATGTTGACTCCCTCTCATGGACTTCTCCCGCTCACGCTCTCGCTCACGATACGACTTTTACAAATGATCACTCGCTCACGTTGATTCTCTCACTGACCTCGAACTCTCCCTCTTGTTCTTACTCATGATTTTCCTGGTCTTTTTTCTTTTCTCCAGAATTTCGACCACCCATTACTATCATGAGGGAGAGCGAGAGCAAGAGCAAGCCTATGAGAGCAAGAAATATACAGCACGATGCTCTCGCAGTAATTTGGACGGAATGTACATTACAAAAAAGGTATATGTCATTAATTTCAAAACATGAATCAAACCGCGTGTGAAAAATTGTTTTCTCAGCAAATTTCCCAGGTTTCTTCTTCGAGAATACAAAATGTAGAAGTATTATTTATGTTCAATATATATTTTTCAATCAATTCATAATCTCTTACTCTTTTTTTTTCGAATTATAATCTCTTACTTAATATTATAATAAAATAATGTATTTGTAAATGTACCATATATATATATATATATATATATATATATATATATATATATATATATATATAAGAATATACGTATGTGTCTCTCATCTTAAATCACTGAGAGAGCGTTTGGATCGTAGAGTTAGGTTTAGTTGAGTTGAGTTGAGTTGAGTTGTGCATATTTGTTTTATCAGTGGGTTCTGGAAATCAGTGTTTGGGGTGCATAGTTGAGTTGAGTTGAGTCAGGAAGTGTTTAGGGTGCAGAGTTGAGTTATTATGTCAAGGGTATCTGGTGCAGTTTTTTGTAAAGTGAATAAATCTTATTTTTTGTGACTTTTTTCTTACATTTTTTGTTTCCACCAAATCAATTGCAAATATATTTGCCTACAATCTCAAAACTTCATTATGAGATTAACTACAAATTTACAATATATATTATCATTTGAAGATCATGAGATATTTAGAAAAATATTGGATATTAGGATTGATATCAATTTTTCTTTTCCAATAAAATTCATTTTTATCTTATGTTATTGAGAACATATTTTTCAATATGGAGTTTCTTCTTTTGAAGCACACATTCACCATTACTCCATTTATTTTAATGTACTTAGATATTAGTATTAATACTTTGCAAGAAAAACGTGTGTTCACTGTCTACAAATCAAATACAAATATATTTGTCTACAATTTCAAAACTCAATTATGTGATCAATTATAAAATTACAATATATATTACCATTTTCCAAATGTATGTTAGGGATATTTGCAAAAGTAATGGATATTGGGTTTGATATCAATATTTCTTTTCCAATAAAATTCATTATTTAGAACTTTTACTCTTTAATAAGAACTTTATTTCTCTTTTTATGCACATGTTCACCACTACTTTTTTCTTTTAATTTAGGTAGGTATTAGTATTAATACTTTGCATATGAAGAGTGATTATTTAAATTTGTCTAAACACCATGCATTGTTTGTGGACATATTTAGAATGGAATAAATAGTTTATCTTCTGAAGATGTTAAAAATATGTCAACATACCTAAATATTTTATGTCATATTAAAGTTGCAAATCTACAAAGTATTAGATATGTCATCAAGGTCCTAACAGCGTCGTTATGTTGTCGAAATTTTCGGTGCAGGCGGTGTTGCTTAGTAACGTCGGTTCGTTATTGTTAGTGTCAGAGCATGGGTTTTAGATTATGCATACTCGCCTACATCACAGACAATGATCCTTATAGCCTCTCGCAGGAAGTCGTCTCGTCATCTCCAGGTTTGCTTTTATTTTGCAAACTAGTTAAAGTTATTTGAGTTGCTTGTGTGTTAACACTTGTTATGTTATGTTGTTGACTTCTTTGTTTGTGCTAAGGTAGTTAGAGTTTAAGTTTAGATTATGGCTCGAGGGCATGGTCATTGTAAAGTTCTAGCAACTTTCGAGGACGAAAGTTTTTCTTAGATGGGTATATTATAACACCACGTAAAATTAGGTTTTTTAATTGTATTTGTTTTAAATTTGAATGATTAGATAATTATATCAGGATTAGGAAAGAGTGTTTTAAAGTTTAAAAAATGATTCGAATTTCTGTTTTAAAAAGATTTAGGATTCATTTTTCTAAAAGGATTAGAATTCCTTGTTCTAAAAGGATTAGAACTTTTTTGGTGCCTATTTAAACGAGTATTAGCAACTTAAATACACACTTCAAAACTCTCCTTTTCTTCTCATTCTTCTTCTTTTCTCCACCTTCTTCATCTCGTCGGGTTGTTGCTGGAAAGTTGTCGAAAAATCGTTGGACCGCAGTCAGAAAGTCGTCGGGTTGCCGTAAAGTCGTGTGGGTCGTATCGAAAAGTCGTCGAACCACCACCAAAAAGTCGTTGGACCACCACCAGAAAGTATTGTACGATTAAGTTAATAACTCAACTTCATGGGGTTGAGTTATTAAGTCAACAATTATAATTGTTGGTGGGTCAAACAAAGAGTTGGGTTATTAACCCAACTTAACCCAACCCAACCCTATCAACCAAACACCCCCTTAAATACCTAAGTAAAAAAAATATAAAATATTGATTTTAAAACAACTTAAGTTCAAAATGAATATATTTTTTAACACCATGCAAATGCAAAATGAATATCATATATACTTTTGTTTAGATTACTATATATTTATGTTATTTATTGTATAATTGTATTTAATAAGGTTGGAATGAAAAATCGTTTGGTCTTTTATTTTGAACATAGTTAATTTGAATATCAATTTGCTTTTAATACATTAAAATTTTTTAATGTTTTTTCTTACATTGTAATAGCAATTAGTTTAAAATTTGTTTTTAATACACCAGTTGAGATCTCTGAGTCGTCGCATTCCAATACTGTGAACCAATTTCTCAAATGTTGTAGTTGGTAATGCCTTCGTAAATAAGTCGGCCAGGTTATCTTTTGAACAAATCTGTTGTACTGAGATGTCACCATTTTCTTCAAGGTCATGAGTGTAGAAAAGTTTTGGAGAGAAATGCTTCGTTCTATCTCCTTTAATATATCCTCCTTTGACTTGAGCTATACACGTTGTGTTATCTTCGTATAATATTGTTGGAAGAAGTTTACTCGGAGACAAGCCACATGTCTCACGAATGTGTTGTGTCATCGATCTTAGCCATACACATTCTCGACTTGCCTCGTGCATTGCGAGGATTTTAGCATGATTCGAAAGAGTGGGTGTGATGGTCTGTTTCACTGATCGCCATGATATAGTTGTTCCTCCACATGTAAATAGATAACCTGTCTAGGATCTAACTTTGTGTCGATCAAATACATAGCCAGAATCTACATAACCAACTAGATCAAAACTGGATTTGTTAGAATAAAATAAACACATATCAATCGTCCCTCGAAGATACCGGAGTACATGCTTAACTCCGTTCCAATGTCTTTTAGTAGGACATGAACTATATCTAACTAATAAATTTACTGAAAATGCAATATCTGGTCTTGTGTTATTAGCCAGATACATAAGTGCACCAATTGCACTAAGCATGTACTTCATGACCAAGTAGTTCTTCATTGTCATCTCGAGGTTGAAATATATCTTTTTTTACATCTAGTGAACGAACTTTCATTTGAATGTTCAATGAATGTGCTTTATTCATATAGAATCTTTTTAAGATTTTCTTTGTATAAGTTGATTGATAAACAAATATCTCATCTGCTAAATGTTCAATTTGCAAACCAAGGCAAAATTTTGTTTTTCCAAGATCTTTCATCTCGAATTCTTTCTTAAGATATTCTATCGCCTTGGATAACTTTTCAGGAGTTCCAATTATATTTAAGTCATCAACATATACAGTTACAATAACAAATCCTGACTAAGATTTCTTTATAAAAACACACGGACATATTGGATTATTTTGATATCCTCCTTTCAACAGATATTCACTCAGGCGATTATACCACATTCGTCCTGATTGTTTTAATCCAATAATGATCTCTGTAACTTTATTGAATACAATTTTCGAGAACTTGATTCATATGTTTCTGATATTTGAAATCATTCTGGGATTTTCATATAAATGTCATTATCCAGAGATGCATATAACTATGTCGTGACTACATCCATTAGATGCATATCAAGTTTTTCATATACAGTCAGACCAATCAAATATCTTAACGTTATTGCATCCACCACAGGAGAATATGTTTTCTCATAATCAATACCAGGCCTTTGCGAGAATCCTTGTGCAACAAGTCTCACTTTATATCTTGTGACTTCATTATTTTCATTTCTTTTCCTTACAAATACCCATTTGTATCCCACAGGTTTGACACCTTCTGGTGTTAGAACTACTGGTCCAAAAACCTCATGTTTTGAAAGTGAGTTCAACTCTGCTTGGATTGCTTCTCTCCACTTTAGCCAATCCTTTCTACGTTGACATTCTTCGATAGATTTTGGATCAAAATCGTCACTTTCATGAATAATATCGTGAGCAACATTATAAGCAAAAGTGTTGTCAACAATGATATCATTTCAGTTCCATCTCTTTCCTGTTGTAACATAATTTATAGAAATTTCATTATTATCCTCAAGCGTTTGATTTTCATCAATACTCTTTTGAGTAGTTGTATTCTGGATTTCTTCTGAAACATCCATACCTTTCATTGAATCATTTTGATTCTCAACTACTTATCTTTTTCGAGAATTTTTATCTTTGGAACCCATTGGTCTACCACGCTTCTGGCGTGCTCCAGACTCATTATTGACAACTTGTTCCTTTGGGATATCAATTTTTGATGGAGCATTTGCTACTGGTATATATGATTTAGTCACTCTTTTAGCATATGTGAATGCATCTGGTAATTGATTTGTTATATTTTGCAAATGAATTATCTTTTAAACTTCAAGTTCACATTGATCTCTACGAGTATCTAAATGAGATAATAATGATGTATTCCATGTAATTTCTTTTTCCAACTTCTTAATTCCCCCCCCCTAATGTTGAAAATTTTGTCTCATTAAAATGACAATCAGCAAATCGTACAGTAAATACATCACCCGTCAGGGGTTCAAGATATTTAATAATTGATGGGGAATCATATCCAACATATATTCCTAACCTTTTTTGAGGACTCATCTTAGTACGTTGTGGTGGAGCAATTGGAACATATACTGCACATCCAAAAATTCTCAGATGGGATATATTTAGTTGCTGACCATAAGCTAATGGCATGGGGGAATATTTATTATAGGTTACTGGCCTAATACGTAATAATGATGCAGCGTGTAAAATATCATGACCCCAGACCGATGTAGGGAGTTTAGCTCTCATAAGCAATGGTCTTAAAATTAATTGCAGACATTTTATAAATGATTCTACTGGACCATTTTGTGTATGAACATGAGCTACAGGATGTTCAACACTTATCCCAATTGACATACAATAATTATTAAAAGTTTGGGATGTAAATTCACAAGCATTATCAAGTCGAATTGTCTTAATTGTATAATCAGGAAATTGTGTTCGTAACTTAATTATTTGAGCAAGTAATCTTACAAATGCAAGATTTCGACTTGATAATAAGCATACATGTGACCATCTGCTGGATGCGTCAATTAATACCATAAAATATTTAATTTGACCACTTGGTGGGTTAATAGGTCCACAAATATCACCTTGAATTCGCTCTAAAAATGCAGGTGATTCAATCCCCACTTTAGCTGGTGATGGTCTAATAATTAATTTCCCTTAAGAGCAAGCATCACATGACAACTCATTGGATTGAAGAATCTTCTGGTTCTTTAGAGGATTTCCATGTGAATTTTCAATAATTTTCCTCATCATTATCGATCCTAGATGAGTCAGTCGATCATGTCAAACACTGAATATTTCTTGATTCATGAACTTTTGGTTCATTGTTGCATAACTTTCGATTACTCGTATATGAGTATAATATAATCCAGAAGAAAAGGTTGACAGTGTTTCTAATATATGTTTTTCATGTGAAACAATAGATGTGATATAGAGACACTCTATATTATTTTTACGATCAGTTTCAACATGATAACCATTATGACGTATATCTTTGAAACTCAATAAATTTCTCTTTGATTTACAAGAGAACAAAGCATTATTAATTGAAAATTTTGTTCCTCTAGGCAAGATAAAACTAGTTTTTCCAAAACCTTAAATTAGGTCTGCAGAATCTGATATAGTATTGATTTTTGCTTTCAGCATTGTCAATTTAGAAAAATATTTTATGTTTATGGGTATCGTGTGCGTAGTTGCACAGTCTGCCAGACATAAATCCTCATTGCTCATTTTTGTGTTACTCAACATATTGAAATTGTCATATTTCTTCATTGATAAGAAAAGAAAAGCGATTACAAAAAGTCCTAAATATATATACAAAAACAAGAAAAACATACAATAATTACAAGCAGTAATTAATTATATATTTTCATACAAACCATCATCTACTTGTTTGATTGCATCAATTCTCTCTCTAGGAGATTCAAAATAATCAGTCACATCAAGATGCATCATATTAGAGGGGTCAAACACATCATTTTCTTGAATAGCAAAATTCACCTCCACATTCTTCCCTTTTCCTTTCTCCTTTAGGGAAGCTTGATAGAGATCAACAAGGTGTTTTGACGTACGACAGGTACGTGACCAGTGCCCAGTCATTCCACACTGGAAACATTTATGTTTATCACCTTTTGAGCTCTTATCTTGTGGAGTATTGCCTTTATGATCATCATTTCGTGTGGGTTTCTTAAAATTACAATGTCCAGCACGAAAATAGGTATTTCTTCCTCTACCACGGTCCCGACCTCGACCACGACCACGACCACGACCTCGACCACGATTATTGAAATTCTCAACATTCACTTTAGGGAATGGTGTTGCTCCAGTCGGTCGAGATTCATGATTTTTCATTAATAGCTCGTTATTTTATTCAGCCACGAGAAGACATGAAATTAGTTTTGAATATTTTTTAAAGTCTTTCTCTCAATATTGCTGTTGTAGGAGCATATTAGAGACATGAAAAGTGGAAAATGATTTCTCTAACATATCAACATTAGTAATCTTTTCTCCGCATAATTTTAATTTTGAACTAATTCTGAATAGTGTGGAATTATATTCACTTACTGATTTGAAGTTCTGTAACCTCAGGTGCATCTAATCATAACGAGCTTTTGGAAAAATAACTGTTTTTTGATGATCGTACCTTTCTTTCAAACCTTGCCATGGAATATATGGATCTTTTATTGTAATATACTCAATTTTCAATCCCTCATGAAGATGATGGCGAAGGAAGATCGGGGCTTTTGTTTTTTCTTGGATTGATACATCATTTCCTTATTTAATTGTTTCTCTAAAATTCATGGAATCTAAATGGATCTCAGCATCAAGAACCCATGACAAGTAGTTATTTCCATTAATATCCAGGACCGCAAATTCTAATTTTGCAAGATTTGTCATATTAATACTATATAAAAAGAAATTGCATTTACATTAGAAAATCAATTAAACATGCAAAATAACATTTTATTATTAAAAAAATGGCTTACCCGGAGGACCTACCTTCAGTGGAAAAATCGACAGAGCTTCGTGCTGATAACGTGTTGTGAAAAATAGGATGGAACCCGGGTATAATTTTACCAATATTTAAATAGTATAATAATAATAATAATAATAATTCAAGTGTTTTGAAAATGGAATATATATAATATAAACAAAAGATAATGGGAATTTGTGGAAAATTAAATAATAACCATAATTGAGAAAGTGAGAGAAAATGGAAAAGATTGGAGAGAGTTTTCACCAATTGTGCATTTTATTCTTCCACCAAAAACTACTATTTATAGGCAATTTGGCAAGTGATGAGTTGGTACATTTTGACACTAAGCATTGGTAAAAAAATGGACACATGAAGAACACTATGGCTATGGAGGGGTTGCCACTTGGCAAGGGTATTAAAAGGCATGTGTAATGGCCATTTACATGTGTTTGTTTGTAATAAATTTTCTATTTTTCATTTTTAAAAAAAGTTAAATTATTAAAAATGCCCTTAAACTATAAATTTGGTTTCAATTATACTCTTAAACTTTAAAAAGTTTCATTTTAAATCCTTGAAATTTGAGGTTTGTTTAAAATGACTCTCAAAGACTTTTGCTATTAAATTTGTTGATAGAAAATGATAACACTTAGGGGCAGATTTAAGAAAGGCCTAAGGAGCTTCGAGCCCCCTCAACTTTTGAAGAGTTTAATTTGTATATATGAAATGTTATTTTAATTTTACAAATGTTATCTTGACTCAGTGACAAGATCTCTAATAGACAAAACATGCTTGAAAGACTAGAGATATGGAAGAAGTTTTGGTTCGTTGAAGCTAGAAATGTGGAACTTTGTTACAGTATTTTGAAGTATATCTTTGTTCGAAATTTATAAAGAAACCATTGATAAATTTTCAATCCTAAACACTCCTACTAATAGATCTTTGATAAATTTAAAATTTTTAAAAATTTAATTGATCTGATAGGTATAAATTTGATTTTTTATATCTAATAGGCCCCTAAAATTTTAATTTTATGTGTCTACTAGATCTATGAATTATAAAAAGTTTGAAAGTTCAAAGAATAAATTTGTAATTTCAAACGTTTATAGACCAAATGTAAATAAACACAGACTTAAAAGTTTAGGTACTAAATTTGTCATTTAATCAACTAAGTTAAAAAAAAATTATAGTTTGGTTTCATGCCTTTGTGTTCCCGCCCTAAAGAAACAGATCATTTAAAAGGAAAATGATTTTATCTCTTCCATTTTGAAAATGATCTTAATTCAAATTTCAAATACGAAAGAAGTTTCTGAAATAATTCCCAATCCTGCAAGGAATTAATCCAAACAATAATAAAAACTCTGCACAGATAGTTCCGATTACAACCCCACATCAAATCTTTGTCTCTTGATTGATTGATTAATCAATCAACCAATCCCTACGAAAATATGGCATTGGAAAGAACAAGCCGGAAGAGGAAGAAGAACAACAACGGTTTTGATTTGCCAAAGAAGGAGAAGCAAAGGGAGATCGTGTTTTCGACGACGATCGAGATGTCGACGTCGCTGAGAGATCGGATTGTCGAGATCGGCGCCTCCGACATCCAAATTGTGGTTCAAAAGAAACTGCAAGACACCGATCTCAACAAGAACCACGGTCGATTATTGATTCCGACCAAGAAACTTGTAAACGATTTCGTTACCGAAGAGGAGAGGAAGTTTTGTTGAGGCAACAAGCTGGTAAAGATCAGAAAAACAAGAATGGAATGAAGGTGCTCATAATCGATCCTCTTTTGAGAGAGAGTGTAATTGGATTGAAAATATGGAAGATTGGAAGTCAAGAAACTTTTTGTTTGGTGTCTGAGTGGAATTCTTTAGCGCAACAAAATTCATTAGAAAGTGGAGATTATATCCAACTTTGGAGTTTTAGAAAGAATAGTTTTGCTGCTGAAACAGTGACCTCTAATCTTTGTTTTGCCTTAGTTAAGCTTGATATCTCTGAGGGAATCTTTAAATTTATATAATTTAATGAGTGGATATAGACTTATGTAATTTTACTTACACGAATCTTATGTTATTAATATTAATTATAATGCAGAAGTTATATATATGTGAAGTTATATATATGTGACTGTGATGTTAAGATTTATATAACTTGTTTAGCTTTTTTTTTTTCAATAAATTTCATGTCTACTAAATAGAACAAACGCGGTTTGAGTTAAAATCCTAAATGTGAAATTTCATCGTACCTATCTTAAAAATTTAAAATTGCTTTGCTTTTTCAATGTGGTTGTTACTATTTGAGAAGATGATATGAGGCCCTAAGACCAGATTTTTTTTATAAGAGTCTTAGTGAACTTTTAGGAGTTGTTTGACCCAAAGAATTATAGGGACTTTAAGAAATATGGAGAGTTTTGAAATCTGTGTTTAGGTGTAGAGTTATTTAATCTTTGAAGTCTGTGTTTGGGTGCATATTATTACCTTTGAGTTTTTGTGTTAAATTCTCAAATTTTTTCTATAATTTCTCAAATTTTCATTATTGTAAAATTGTTCCTATAAATCCTAAGATTTATATATTTTTTTATTTCTATTCATTTATTTATATTTTAAAATTTACTTAAAAGAAAGAAATTTTTGAAGAAAAAATATCTCACATCCTTATTTTAATATCACATTAATGTAATGGATTTATTTTTTGAAGTTTAATAAAATATTTATATCAATTTAAGAACTTTATTTTAAGATTTGTTATTCAAACTTAACAAAATATATTTTCTTCGTGCAAAATTTATTATTTAATATTTCTAATTATTCAATGTAATTGATTACTTAACCTTTGATAATGAATTAATTTAATTTATCTTAAGAATTTCAATTAAAAAATGACAAGAATGACAATTTTCATGTTGTTAACAAGTAGTTGATGCACAATACATGTCAACTTCATTGTTCCAACACAAAAAATAATACATGCATTTATGATAAAAATTACCCCACATTATTTTTTCAATATATCTCATATTAATTATTCAATAATATATTGTGTGAAGTTTTACTCATTTAAACTACAAAATCCTAAAATGAAAAAACATTGACTTTAAAGAAAACATTAATTAATTGAAAAATGGTAGGAGATCTTATAATTAACATGACATCAATCATGTACTATTAATCAGATTAGACCTCAATAATCTGCTAATTAATCAATTAAATTAATCTACCAATATTTTGATATCCAACTGCCCCAATTATCGCACAGTTGGTGGAACTGAACTCTTTCTAATTAAAAATTAAGGAGCCAATTAAGCGACATAATCAGACATTAATTAACATTCCACTTAAGACATTTTCTTTTATTGCTTTATTTATTCTCTTCATCTCTTCTCTCTCTATTCCCTTTTGGAATTTGATTCCCACTATACTTTACTCACAGAATATTTTATTTTTGTTTTCCAAGTTAAGATTGTTTACTTCATTGACTGGGTTAACCAGTGAGCAATACTTAGTACCCCTTATGGATAGTAAATATGAATCTCCCACTTTACACGAATTAATGTAATATTTTATTAAAAGAACATTAATTCAATAATAATTAGTTCAATATAATTATTTTGCTAGACTGTTTTGTTGTACTCTTAGGTAAAAAAAAAGAATTACTAATGTGATGTTTGATACGCTGAGTTTGTTATAATCATATGAATTATAATAGTTTGTGGTTATAATAGTCTGTGAAGTTATATACTCTATGTTTAGAATGCAAAATTATTTAGTATGGATTATAATAGCTTGTGCTTGAGCGGTAAATTATTTTATAAACTATTATATAATACAAATTATTATAACACGTACCTTAAACAAATCCTAAGTGATTTTAGGGCTTTCTTAGAATGATTAGTGTTTAAAAATAATTTTTTAACCAAACTTAAAAAGTCATTCTAAACTAAAGAAATGTTAATGAAAATATCGATAAAATATTGACCTCAATAAATATTCTTGAAAAATGATAAAAATAAAAGATATATAAATTAATAAATAAACATTCTAAACTTTTTAAATAGGTTAAAATGCTTATTATTTATAATATATTTAAATTACTGATATTTTGTTGTTTTTTTTTTTATGTTTCATCAATTTTTTTAATGATATAATAGAAATGTTGATTCATCACTTTTTTTTAAGTACATATCGATTCATCACTTATGTCAATGTCAACTTAATGAAATAAGGAAGAAAATATCGATTTACGGATGAAAATTTAATATTATGCACTTAACTCAATGTGCAAATACATTATCCATGGCTTTTTTTTTTTTCTCATTTACTTTGTTCATTTTATTAATATTCTTTTGGCCCGAATATTTAAAAAGAAATGAGAGCTTTAAAAAAATGATAAAGATAAAGAAAAAATGAAATCAAACATAACATCTATTATCTTCTGCAATTTACCATAAACAAAAGTAAACTAGATCAACTTGAGGAAGGTTGAACTGTATATATCATGGATTAAAAGTCCCTCAATATATAGGATGATAAACTAAAAATAAATCAATGAAAAAGTGTAATTAATGAAAAAATGAAGGGCATATTAGAAAATTGACCAAAAGAGTATATAGCTGGCAGCACAAGAGAAGCATGATTTTTCACTAGACAACATACATCCTTATAGCAGAGCCAAAATCTCTCTCAGTTCTTCTGATTAATTCGCTTCCAATAATTCACGAATCTCTTGAAGAATTAATGGAACAGAGAAAGTACAGAGCCGATCTTCATCCATCCGCCTTCCTTGTCGTCCTCATTTTCCTCTCCCTTTCCGGGCGATCTGTCGTTCACGCCTACAACAACTTCACCGTCGGAGATTCCCTCGGCTGGTTCGACAAATTGGAGAAACCTGCCGTCGATTACCAACAATGGACCGTCGGCAAGAACTTCAGCCTCGGCGATTTTCTAAGTAAGACGTTCTAATTCTGTTTTTGATTTTCGATTTGATCGTTTCGCAAACTCGAGATTTCGAATTCTGTTTTGAATTTTTGATTGATCGTTTCGCAAACTCGAAATTTCGGATCTCTCTCCTCTCGATTTTCTAAAAACTCGAACGTTACATTTCAAGCGATTCGATTCCGTCTTCGCTTTTATGAATTCGTTTCTTCAAGTTTAGTATCTCTTTTTCGTTATGAATTGCAAATTTCTCTTGTTTTCATTTGCTTTTATCATTTTCCAGAGTAAATGTGTGGTCCATGTGCAACCTCTGGTTTAATTTTTCCTTTGCATTTTTTAAATGAATCTTCGATAATTGTTACCTAATTAAACGAAAATTGAACAAAATTGACTTCGAGGCTGCCACTTTTAACCTAACTCATACTCTATTGTGAGAAATTTAGCGGCTCTAAATCATAGATTTGAACAATTTCACTCATGTAATACAATATTATCAAAGAACAATAATAACGTGATGATGAGCACTTCAATAATTCTGAGCATTATATCAATACTTTATAATGTTTGCTTCACATCAAACCAACCAATTTTAGCCTAATTTGATTAGTTCATAACTTTATTAAGTAATTAACTTTCTTTTAAGGTCGTGTTTTGAACGTAATATACATTTTTAAATATAAATAGTAAGTTGAATTTTCACTTTTCGTCGATCTGAAAGAGTCAAAGAGCAATAAGAAAACATGGCTTCTTTCTGAAAATGGGAGCTTCGATTTTGGTTAGTTTCGAATAGTAAATAATTGAAAGGGGAAAGTTTAATAATAAAGACTAGAGAGAAGAACTCATTATTCAGCCCAAAACTAAAAAAATAAAGTAGAAATGCACCAACCGTACGTACCCCATAAGAAGATTTTGACAGCTAAACTAACATGACGGTGTCTTGTGTGTTTCCTTTTTTTCGTCTCTTTTTTCTTCTGATTTTTCCACCATGCACGCAACTGTATTCTTGTTACTGTAACTTTTGAGTGACACGTGTTGCCGTACAATTGGTTGGCCAGAGAAATGTCGGCAGCGTTCATGCATGTGACCGGCATGTCATCCCATGTGCCGCCTTGTTTTCTAAAGCTCTAAACTTTGAAGTCCGTAAAATTTTATTGGTTATTTTTAAAACTAACTATTTTTTGCAATTAATTGTAAACTAGTTTTTGTATGTATCTCTTGAGTATCTAAAATTTAAAAAGTATGTGTTTGAATTTTTTTTTTTTTTGCTTAATAGTTCTTATACTTAATACAGTGACTCTAAACTTTTAATTGTTTTCTGATAAGTTTATGAATTAAAAAAATTCAAAAAAAAATTCTTATTTTTAGTACAATAAAAGTTTAGAGATTCGATCATAAGCCTCGTGATTGATAACACATTCAATATGTCAATTGAGTTATGTTTTCTTTTACATAAAATTTTTTATTGGTTATAACAAAATTGAAAGTTTATAGGGTTTTAAAAACTTTCTAAAGTTGGGGCTTGTCAAAACAACAATAGTATATTTGTAAGAGTCAAAAAATTTTGTAAAAACAACATAAATGTAAGAATTGTAGATTGATGATGTACACTTTATATTAGTTGTATAAAAAATAGTTTTTATAAAGTAGTAATGTACTACTTTATCTTATTCCTTCCTTCTTGCTCACACGCACACCCACACCCACCCGGAAATTAGCTTAACAATGACACGAAAAAAAAAATATTAATAATATACAAGAAACAATTTGTCATTTTTGCCATAAATATGACCAACACTATTTTCCAACCCATCATACTTTTTCATTTTTAATAGTTTATTAGATAATATAGTATTTGAAATTTAGGAACATATCAAACATATAGTCCTATTGGATATACCCTCCTTAAAATTTCTGGTAAGATAATATATGTGAGATGAATTAAAAATTTACTAAATTTCAAGGTTGAAAATAATTTTAACAAACATTGTGATATTTATTTTGCAGTTTTTAACACGGACAACAATCACTCAGTTGTGCAAACATACAATTTTACCACGTACAAGCTTTGTGACTACGACGACGCATCGGAAAACGACACGACGGAATGGTCGGCCGCCGACCCGTCGGCGACCACTCCATACGCTGTGACGGTGGCCGTCCCACTGGTGAAAGAAGGAACCAACTATTTCTTCTCCGGCCACTACGACGGAGAGCAGTGCCAAAATGGGCAACAATTCAAAATAAACGTCGCTCATGGACAGGGCCTTCCAAAGAGCATGGGAGATTCTTCCAACGAAGCTCCGGCTCCGGTAGTTCCCGACTCCGGCGACCAAACAGAATCTGCACCCGACACCATTGTCCCTTCCAGCTTCGACAATCCCAAAAACGACGTCGTTGATGATACTGATAGCGACAAGAAAGAAGCTTCAGGCTCCGTTTCGCTATTATCGCTTCACTTCAAGTTTAATGAATTTTTCTTTTTGTTTATTAGTTGGTATTGCCTGCATATTTCCTTTTACTTTTATTGAGTGAATTTGTTTTATTACTTCTTTTTTTTTTTTTTTGAAAAGTATTACTTTTATTGATTTTTTATTTAATTATTGCGGTTTTTAAAATTCAAATAATGTGGGTCTTTTGCTGGGCAGCGTTCAAGTCATATATATATATAGTTAGCTTATAGGGTTTTATTTAGGGTTTTCTCCCCTCTTTTGTGCTTTTGATACAAAATATATATGTAATAATGGTCCATGGATTGATATAATTGATAGTGAAACCACTTTATTTGTTTTTTTTTTTCTTATCTAATAGACCTTTGTTTCAAGATTTAAATGGTTTCCATTCACTTTAATCAACTTAGCTTTGTTTTGTTTTTTAGGTAGTTGCACAACATGGGAAGGTAAGTAGAAGATTCAAACGTCTTATTTCTTAGTCGATATTATAGGTTATATGTGTTTAACTAGTTGAATAACATTCAAATTGACTAACTCACTCATGTTAGTTTTGAAGTGTAACTCGTGTTAATTTTTGAAATGTAGAAAGTATATTATTGACCATCGTGGCTTTTCACGTCCCCTTCATTCACTAATGGGTTGAAACTTTCATCTTACTTCTCCAATTCAAATATTAGAGGTGAAGATTTAACTTTTAGGAAAAAAATCAATTTATACTCCAAAAATTTATTGGAGGTTGTATCAATAAAAAAAATCTTAAACTAATAATTGAATTAATTTAAATTTGAAACTTTCATAAGTATATCAATTGTACATCCTCTGTTAGAAAAACGTTAGCTTACACGTGTGTAAAATTCTATCTATTAAACTCTCAAATTGTCATAAGTGAATTAATTTAAACTCTCAATTTGAAGGTTTTTCATGCCTCAATTTCACATGTGTGCAAACTTCTTCAAAATAATCTAGACTTCCATTTAGAAATAGTTAATTATTTGAAAATGGAGTTCTAAATTAATTCATTTATGAAAGTTTATAACTTTGATATAATTATAAGTTTGAACACATGTAAACTAACGTTTTTCAAATGAAATCAAACAAAGAGTGTTAATTGATACAATTATGAAACTTTATGGTTTAAATTGATACAATTATTAGTTTATGTATTTTATTGATACAATCCAAAGTTTAAGAGTACAAATTTATCTTTATCCTCAACTAAAAATAGAAGTATTTAAACTAGAGAGGTAATTAATATCTCTAGCCTTCAAGTCTGCTTAACTTAGATGAATATTTTTTTAATTTTTAGTTCAACTATTGGAGGTGAAAATTTGAATAATTGACTTTGAAATAGTAATTGTTAATTTATATAATAAATTAAGCTCGGATTGGCATTAGAAAATCATAACTCAGAACTTATTACAAGAATTTCGAATCATGTGCAGTTACTCCCGACGATATAATATTCCATCCGGGTATTTGTGGGCTGGACTTCAAAAAAACGCATTGATTCGGAAGTAGAAATGGGCTGAGCAAACTAGGCCCATTAGGTCACTGTTGTGTGGGTCCTAGCTGTGAGTCCAAAGGCCTGATTTCTTCCGAAAATAATAGTAGTAATAATAATTATTATTATTGTTATAATTATTCACGTAACTAATGCCTCTTGATTTATTTTCGTAAATACCTGCATATGATTTTTTTATTGGGATCTGCATATCAATATATCAATTTATTTGCATGTTATGAAATTGAGAGACAAAATCGGTCACCAAAAACTTTACCAAATTATTAATAGTAAAAGAAAATTGAATTAAATAAAACCATAAATAATAATGCAAATATGGAAAATTGAAATTGACATATATATATATAGAGAGAGAAAATGGGGAATTCCACCAAAATGTTGTTCCACTTATTTCCTACTAATAACCTCTATTTATAGATAATTTGGAGAACATGATGTGGTCCACTTGGATACTAAACAATGGTGTTTGCTAGACACATGGGAGACGCTTTGACTATGAGAATGTTGCCACTTGACATGATTATCATAGTGACATGTGGAATGGGCATCTACATATGTATAATATTCATAATATTTCTCCTTAGATGCTCATTTATATAAGATATGTCTCGTTAAAACCTTACTAGGGAAAACTCCAATGGGAAAAAAACCCTAGTGAAGGAAAAATAGTACATATTCTATATAGTTTACTATAATACATTCACTCCCTCTCATTGAGACATCACTTGAGATCATTGAATCGTTGCATTCCAATATTGTGTACTAATTTTTCAAAGGTTGCAGTTGGTAATGCCTTCGTAAATAAGTTAGTCAGGTTATCCTTCAAACAAATTTGTTATACAATGACGTCGACATTTTCTTCAAGATCATGAGTGTAGAAAAGTTTTGGTGAGATATGTTTCGTTTCTTATTTGACATATCCTCCCTTGATTTGAGCTATACAGAATGTGTTGTCTTCGTATAATATTGTTAGAAGATGTTTACTAGAAATCAAGTCACATGTTTCACGAAGGTGTTGAGTCATATTGATCTTAGTCATACGCATTCTCGACTTGTTTCGTGAATTGCAAGGATTTCAGCATAATTTGTAGAAGTGGTTGTTATTGTTTGTTTCACTGAACGTCATGGTATAACGATACCTCCACATGTGAATAGATAACCTGTTTGAAATCTAGGTTTGTGTGGATCAGATAAATATCCAGAATTTGCATACCCAACTAGATCAAAATTGGATTTGTTAGAATAAATAATCTCATATCAATCGTTCCTTAGAGATAACGGAGTACATGTTTAACTATATTTCAGTGTTTTTTTGTGAGACAATAACTATATCTCGGTAATAAATTTACCGAAAATGCGATATCTGGTCTTGTATTATTAGCAAGATAAATAAGTGCACCAATTGCACTAAGATACGGTACCTTCAGGACCAAGTAGTTCTTCATTGTCATCTCTAGGTCGAAATATATCGTTCTTTACATTCAGTGAACGAACTTTCATTGGAATGCTCAATGGATGTGCTTTATCCATATATAATCTTTTTAAGATTTTCTCTGTATAAGTTTATTGATGAACAAATATCTCATCTGCTAAATGTTCAATTTACAAACCAAGACACAATTTTGTTTTTCCAAGATCTTTCATCTTGAATTTTTTTCTTAAGATATTCTATTGTCTTGGATAACTCTTCAGGAGTTCCAATTATATTTAAATCATCAATATATACCGTTATAATAGCGAATTCTGACTAAGATCTTTTCATAAAAACACATGAGCATATTGGATTATTTTGATAACCTTCTTTCAACAAGTATCTACTCATGTGATTATACCACATTCGTCCTGATTATTTTAATCCATATAATGATATTTGTAACTTTATTGAATACAATTCTCGAGAATACGTTTCTGGCATTTTTAATCCTTCCAGGATTCTCATATAGATGTCATTATCCATAAATCCATATAAATATGTTGTGACTACATCAATTAAATGCATGCCAAGTTTTTCATATACAATCATGTCAATTAGATATCTCAACGTTATTGCATCTACCATGGGAGAATATGTCTCCTCATAATCAATACCAGGCCTTTGTGAGAATCCTTATGCAACAAGTCTCGCTTTATATCAAGTGACCTCATTTCTTTCAATTATTTTCCTTACAAATACTCATTTGTATCCCACAGGTTTGACATCTTCTGGTATCTGGACTATGATGCGAAAATATTGAGTGTCCTAAACTAATGCAAATTAGAATAAGACTCAGACACTTCTAAGACGTGCAAGTATACACGGTCGAGTGCAGCAAGTGATAAGTTAAGTATCGATCCCACGAGTACTAGTAGAATCTAAGTTAGTGAGTGTCCTAGCAATTTACTTTTATATTTTTGGTGCAATGCATGGGCATGCAAATTTTTGTTGTTAATAAATAAATTGATGTGATAAGTGAGAGAAGACAAGACAAGATAAGAGGAAATTACTAAATTTAAATGCGGAGAGAGGAGAATGCAAACAAAAGGGCAGATGCAAAAGATGAGATTTGTAATGAAAAATAGGCTCGGATTAGGTTAGAGTTCTAATGTTCAATTGGAATAAATTTTGAGTGATGCCTTGAATTTACCTACACATGCATTCAAATGATTCTTTCCAAAATCACTAAGTTTTAAAACCTACAATTTCCCAATTGTGATCTAAATTATGCCCATGATTGTAGGTTATAGGTGGGTTAATTATCCCTAATCAACTTAATAATCCTAGAATGAAATTTTAGTTTTCTAATTCATTAGCTTTCCCAAGTTTATGAATTATAAAGAAGTTAAAAATGCCAATTTTAATTCTCATGCAACATTAAATTCAATAAAATTTCATAAATTCAATCAATGTCATCAACCATAAATTTAATCCAAATTTACATTTGAACACAACCTAACCTTTTCCTAAGACAACTTAATTCATGATTAAAATCAAGTCACACATCTTTAAATTAAGCATGCTTTTATTGATCAATGAGTCCATGCAAAACAACCAACAACATTCACTAAAATAGCCTAAATCAACCACGATTCTAGCCTAAAGCAGTCACGAGTTCGGCCTAAAATATTGAGCAAAAGTAGTCTAAATCAGTATATAAACAACCAAAAAAATTAGTATTAAATTGGTAGTTTACAACAAACAATAAAACTTAGAGATGGGGAAAAGGTTACACAGCAAGTGGCCTAGCTTTTGCTACAACAATTGTGTAGCGACAACCCTCTGTCGATGGTCTGCAGTAGGGCACTTTGCTTCAGCAAACTCCTTTGGTTGGCTTCAGCAAAAGTGCAACCAATTGCTTCAGCAAAGGCAAGCAACAACAGCAACAACCCCTTGGTTCCACTGATTGCTTCAGCAAACAGCAGGCAACACGACTGCAGCAACTTCACGGATTGCTTCAGCAATTGCCAAGCAATAACAGCAGGTGGACAACGCGATTTTGCTTCAGCAATGTCGATGGCTTCTCCTCAACTGCACGTCGATTGCTTCAGCAAATAGGCTTCAGATTCTGCTTTACGCACAGCTTCTACGCAATTGCTTCAGCAACACATAAACAACTCATCTCTGCTCTTTCCTCTCGATTGCTACAACAATGTTAAGTTTATCCTCTCAGTTTTTCCCCTTAATTGTTGTAGCAAAATCGATGGTTCCTCTTCTCTCTCGGTCTCTTCCTCTTGTCACAACTCCAACTCTCCTTTCACACTTGTAAACCCTAGTCTCCTTATAGAAGATGGTGTTGCCCTAACTCCACAAATTACAAAAATGTCTTTAAGGGTAAAAAGACCATTTTACCATTCGGGTAAAATGTCTAAAATGCCCTTAGGGACTCTTGTAATTTTTGAACATCTCCTGCACATAGAAAATCTCAAATAAATTTATGAAGTTAATTATAAATCAAACTAAATACACAAGGATTTTTGAAGTTAAGAAAATCTCAAATTTCGGTTTTTAATTAACCGTTAGCTTATTTTCCTAAATTTTTTAAATTAAAGCACAAAAATATCAAAATTAATTTTTTTTGCACCTAATGCTTAAATTCAAGATTTTGAAACTAACACACATAATTTAGGGATAAAATAACATGAGGATCACCAAATTAAATGCAATTCAAGTGGATTAAACACTGAAATTCTAGTAAAATAACTCCCTTATGGCGAGTTATCAGACTAATAGTCCAAAAACCTCATGTTTTGAAAGTGAGTTTAACTCTACCTGAATTGTTTCTTTCCATTTAAGCCAATTTTTTCTATGTTGACATTCTTCAATGAATTTTGGATCAAAATCATCATATTCATGAATAATATCATGAGCAACATTGTAAGCAAAGATGTTGTCAGTAAGTATATCATTTCGGTTCTATTTTTTTCATGTTATAACATAGTTTATGGAAGTTTCATTATTATCCTCAAGCATTGGACTTTCATCAATACTTTTATCAGTAGTAGTATTCTAGATTTCTTATGGAACATCCATATCCTTCATTGGATTATTTTGATTATCAACTACTTTTCTTTTCTGAGGATTTTTATCTTTGGAACCCATAGGTTTACCACGCTCCTAGTGTGCTCCAGACTCATTAGTGACAACTTGTTGTATTGAGATATCAATTTTTTTGTGAAGCATTTGTTGCTGATATATATGATTTACTTATTCTTTTAGCATCTGTAAATGCATCTGGTAATTGATTTGTTATATTTTGCAAATGAATTATCTTTTAAACTTCAAGTTCACATTGATCTGTAGGGGATCTAAATGAGACAATAAACTTCTGGATTCATGAACTTCTGGTTCATTGTTACATAGATTTCAATTACTCGTATATGAGTATAATATAATCCATAAGAAAAAAAGCAGGTGGTGTTTCTAATATACGTTTTTCATGTGAAACAATAGATGTAATATAGAGACATTATATATTATTTTTACGATTAGTTTCAACATGATAACCATTGTCACGTATATCTCTAAAACTTAATAAGATTATTTTCGACTTGCTAGAGAACAAAACATTATTAATTATAAATTTTGTTCCTCTAAGCAAGATAAAATTTTCTTTTCCAAAGCCTTCAATTATGTTTGCAGAATCTAATATAGTATTGGCATTTGCTTCAAGTATTATCAATTTAGAAAAGTATTTTCTATTCTTGAGCATGGTGTGCGTTTGTTGCTATCTGCTAAGTATAAATCTTCATATTTATCTTTGAGTCACTTAACATATGAAAATTGTTTGTATCTTTTCATTAAACAAAAATAATTATAATAAGAGAAATATAACTCATAATATAAAAATTCAAAGTGAAAGAATAGAAAAATAGAAAGAAAAAAAAAACACATTAGTTATATATTTTCAAAATCAAAACAAGCATTTGTTATTCTATCAATTATAGTGATTTTCTCTACAGGAGATACAAATGAGTCTGTCACATCTCAATTTTCATACTCGATGGGTTGATTATATCATTATCTTGATAAACAAGATTTGCTTCTACATTTTTTCTTGTTCCTTCGGGGAAGTTTAATAGAGATCAACAGAGTGTTTAGATGTACAAAAGATACATGACTCATGCTTAGTCATTTCACTTTGGAAGCATTTATGTTAATCATGTCTTGAACTCTTATTTTGTGAAGTTTTTCCTTTATAATTATCATTTTGTGTGGTTCTCTTGACATTTCAATGATTATAAAAACCACCACGATTGTTAAAATTCATAACATTCACTTTAGGGAATAACGTTGCTCCAATTTGCCAAGATTTATGAGTTTGGAATATTTTTAAACCATCTTTCGATATTGCTATTGTAGGAGCATATTCGAGATATAACCAATAATATTTTCCATTATTGTTAAGAGATGTGAATTCTAATTTTGTAAGGTTTGTTATAGTAATATTTCACAAAACAAACATTGTATTGATATTAGAAATATATATCAAACATGGAAAATAACATATAATTTTTTATTAAAAAAAATGGTATACTTGTAGGACCTACCTTCGGGGGGAGAAATGGTAGAGTCTCGTGATGGTAACGTGTTGTGAAATTGAGAGGCAAAATCGAGCACCAAAAACTTTACCAAAACATTAATAATAATAAAATAAAATGGAATTAAATAAAACCATAAATAATAATGCAAATATGGAAAATGGAAATTGACATATATATATATATATATATATATATATATATATACACATAAACAAATAAAAGAGAGAAAATGGAGAATTTCACCAAAATGTTGTTCCACTTATTTCCCACTAATAACCTCTATTTATAGGTAATTTGGAGAGTATAATGTGGTTCACTTGGACCCTAACACAATGGTGTTTGCTAGACACATGAGAGACACTTTGACTTTGAGCATGTTGCCACTTGGCATGGGTATCATAGTGACATGTGGAATTGGCATCTACATATGTGTAATATTCATAATAATAAACAACTTGTTCTGATTGTCCCAGATTTTTTGCTGCAAAATTCTTTAGATATTTCCATTTTAGCCTTATTGTTGATTTTTTCTCTCTTTTTTTCTTTCATTTTTTCTCTTTGAAATTATCCGTGACTACAGTAGAGAAGTAGAAAACAAATACCTCGAATCTATATAGCGTAGTTATTAAGAGCATAAAAATTATTAAATCTACAGGCAGAGCCACCTTGTAGCGGCCTCATTGAATAATTTATCTGTTATCTATCTTATTTATTTATTTTTATAGTTATTATCTACCACATTTCAAGTTTAGGTGACGTTGTTGCTTTTTTAGAAATAGTTTAGGTGACATGGTACATTTTAGAATTTTATTATCTAATCTGATAAATTATTTAAGTTTACTAACATTTTAGATTTTAAAATTTTGTAATCTAATATAATATTGGAGTGTTTTTAAATTTACGATATATATGGTTGATTTTGATTGGTCTTTCGTCACTTTTATTTCGTTCTAAAAGAAGAAACATTTTTTTTTATCACTTTTACTTTGAGTTTCATTTTTTAACAATATTTTATATGGTATTATTTCACTTATTTATTTTTAATACCTATTATTGAATAAAAAATATTAAAGCTACAAAATTCATAAACATTTTATCTTTCAGAAATTTTTTTGGATTTGTATTCCACAGTCACAATCTAATTCTAACTCGAACGAAAACAATCTATTTTCTCTTTTGTTAAAGTGAGCTTAGCTCCTGATATTTACTTCGTACTTATTTTCTTAAGTCGGAGTTCAAATCTCAATATACCTATTAGTTGTGTTAAAAAAATCAAATTCCTCTTTTGTTTATCATTCCGTTAGAGATAACATTAATTATTGTTATAATATTTTTCTACTCACACTTCGGTAGTTATTTGCCTAAGATGAGTTAATTGTGTTTAAATCTTCAAAATGTATGTTCTATAATCCATTGCGGTGAAAATTAGGGGTGCACAACTAATCCAACCCCAGAAACATGGACTACCCAACTCAAACCGTAAGGGTTAGGTATGATTAGTTTTTTTTTTATTCTATTTGGGTTGGGTTAAAAGTTTGGAGAACCGAAATGTTTGGGTTGAGCTTTTTAGGCTCGGGTTGACCCAACTCAACGCAAAGTTTATATTTTTAAAATTTTATTTTAATTAAATATATACTTATAAATGAATTATTTGTCAATTTCTTATGTTTTTCTTCTAAACTTCTAACCAATGTTAAGATGTTATTAATTTTATGTAAAATCTTAAGAAAAGTTTTGATTTTCTGAGGGGAAAAGTTAAAATTTTACCCAAAATTTTAATTCAAATTGGAATGGATTAGATTTCACCACATTTTTGTTTAAATTTGGAATAAAATTTAAAATTTGATCCAATTTTGATTTCGGATAAAATTTTGATTATTCCAAATTTAGTTTTGTGAGTTAAAATTAAAATTTATTTTGACTTCGATAGAATTAATTTTATCTATTTTTTTATAGAATTTAGATTATACCAAAAATTAGTTTTGTGAGACAAAATTAAAATTTTATAATGATTTTGACTTGATAGAATTAATTTTAATAAAATTAAAATTCTCCCATAATTATGACTTTGATAGAATTAATTTTATTTAATTTTGATTTGGGATAAAATTTGGATTATGCCCAAATTTCATTTTGTGAGATAAAATTAAAATTCTACCATAATTTTGACTTCGATTTAATTAAATTTATCTAATTTTGATTTGGGATAAACTTTTTGGAGATAAAATTCTACCAAATTTCAACTTAATTATAATTTGATTTGCAATCAATTTTTAATTTGAGATAAGATATGCTAAATTTTGATTAGAGAAAAAAACTACCCAATTTTAGTATGGATTTTTTAATGGAGAGTTTGTAATCAACTCACCCTGAAATTCAAACTTTATATGATATTAGGATTCAAATTGGACGTGGTTTTATCCATTCCCCACTATAAATAGAGGATGGGTGTCTTTCATCAATTCGCATAAAAAAAAGTGAGTGCTGGCAAGTTTGACTACGGAGTGTGTATGACAAGTACTTTATCCATTCCCCAAACTTTGATTTTCTCAGTGTGTATGACAAGTATTTTTTTTTTGTTTTAAAGATTTTGTTGTTCTTTATTTGTAGTTAAGATGCCTTTTTCAACTTTGACACTACAGGCAACCAAACTACTAGTTTAGGCTAAGGATGGCTCACCTTCGACAACTGCTTTAACTTCATCATTGAAGGTGCCCAAACTCCTGACTTAGGCAAAGGATGACTCACCTTTGAGACTGCTTCAACTTCATCTCTTAAGGTGACCAAGCTTCTGGCTTAGGCTAAAGACAACTCACTTTCACGGTTGCTTCTGCTTCGACATTAAAGGTGACCAAGCTCCTAACTTGGCTAAGGACGACTCACCTTTGCAACTACTTCTTCTTTGACACCGAAGGTGACCAAGCTCCTGGCTTAGGCTAAGGATGACTCACCTTCTCGACTGCTTCTCCTTCGACATTGATGGTGACCAAGCTCCTGGCTTAGGCTAATGATGACTCGTCTTCCACCTCGTTTCACCATGGTCCTGCTATACCATTGAATTAGTTCCAACTTTGGAGGTGACCAAATCTTTACTCAATTCCTAACTCAGGTAGAGTAAATGGTGGTCCTCTTTTCGTAGGCTTCACCCTTGGATTTGTTTGAAGTTTGGAGGTAACCAAATTCTTACTCAATTCCTTATTCAAGTGGACTTAAAGATGGTTCTCCTTTGGCTTCACCATTTTCTTTTCTTTTTTTTTTCAATTTTTTGTTGTTAATTTTTTTCTTAATTTCCTTTTTGTAGGGAACTTTGTCTCACTATTTCTCCAATAACTCTTATCCACCATCCAGATAAATAAATATTTAATTCCTTTTGTGATTCTTTTATTGGGACGCCTTCAATTAAGTTTGTAAAGCAAGTGCAAGGGTGATCGTTGATAGGGCGAAAACACGCAAGCGCACACGATCAAAGTAATATAAAACTAGAAGTATTCCAGACTATCGAGCCCAAGGGAACGGTTTTAATAAAACTTATTAAGATGACGCAAATTGTTGACAAACTACAAAAATGGTAATCCAAAAGTGAGTTGAATGGCGTGGTGATTGTGTCTAAAAGTAAATAACAACAATGAGAAAAGAAGAGATTCAAAATGCTAAGTCTGCTAATAAAAGACAACGCAACTCAAGGCAATTGACTCACTTGGCAGTTACACCTTGCAGCGCGGTGCTGCAATGGCGCGACAATAGGGCGTACTAGTTCAAGAAGGCAAAACAACACAATTGCCTCGCGCTGCCTTGCCGCGTAGTTATGTTTTTTTACTGTAGCAGTGCAATTGCCTAGCACTGCATTCCACGATAGCCTGCCAAGCAATGTGATTCGGTTAACCCTTCCAACGAAGTAAACCAAGCCTACTCCTATTTGAATTTCTTAGAAGTATCGTTAGGAGATTGAGTGATTGAACCTATATGTCTATGGTCAATCTATCTCAGGTGTTTATGCCCTTGGCTTTTTGGTTTTGGAGTCTTACCCTATGCATAGGGTCAAAGTTTGGGTCTTATGTCTAAACTCATTTATTCCATTACTTTTGGGAACTCCGCCTTAGTTCAATTCTTTCGATACTGAACTCAAGCTTGATAGGTAACCTTAGATGGCCAACTAAGGGTTCACGCAATAAAATCACCAATTGGAGGTTTAACCAAATTGCTCTTACTTTGGAGTTTCGTTGTCTTCCCTTAGGGCATTCACATTCTGAATCCCTAAGGGAAGTTAGCTCCTCATAATTAAAACAGTACAAGTAAATTCAAACTTCACTTGCGAAGACCACATCTTAAGTTTCCCGTCTCGATCTACCACTTTTAAACATGAACTGAGAGGACTACCCAAGTTGTAAATGAAAATATAATTTCAGAACACGATCTTAACAGAATGACTAACTTGTATTGAAAGTAAAAAACAAGGTTGTGAAATATAAACTACAGGAAGGGATGAATACAAAACGCTGAATCTGAAGTAAACAAAATCGAAACAGAATTGAAGGTGCTAACTGGTAGCGTGCGATACAGAATGAAGTAAACTACTAAAATTGAAATCTAGATCTAATAAAACCAAAACAAAAGTGGAGAGGTTCGAAAACTAGAAGCTGCGATCTAGTAAATCCAAACTGCGACTTGATAAAGAGATAAGAAAAATCGGCAGAATGACGGCAGTAAGCTGAAAAACGCAACAACAATTAAAAAGAAATTAAAGAACTTGAAGAAAACCCCAAAACATAAAAGTTGAATCTCCTCCTAAGACGAGCTCCCTTTTGACGGCTCACTCCTCCAAAATATATAGGGTTTATATGTTATGGTTTCCATCATGATGAGTCAACTTATCTTGCTGAATTTGTGGAGAAAATTGAAATAAAATCCCCCAAAATCACGGAATTTCCTGAACTTTCTGCAATTTCCTGCATTTTCCAAATCTGCGTGCTCCGCAATTACGTCGATTTGCTTAGCAGTTGTGTGCAACGCAATTGCGTCGATTTGCCTAGTAGTTGTGTATTATGCAATTGTGTCAGTTTGTGTTACTGCGTTCAAAACTAAAAAATATGAGATTTTTCTTTCATGTTTACTTATTTTCTCTCATTCTTCAAGAATATTTATCTCTCCCTTAATTATATGCAATTGACTCAACTTTATCCACTTTTACCTAAAAAATTGAAGAAAACATACAAGTATAACTAAGTTTAAAGATTAAATAATTATCATAAATGAGACTTATCAATCGTCTCTGAACCTTTTTCTCCCTACAATTCATCTTTGGAGTTCATCGTGACTAGGGATGGTTCTTTCTTCCTTGTAGTCCAAGATAGGAGTTCCTCTTTACTTTATGATGGAGAGGTAAAAAGCTTCAAGTCTTTAAGATGAAACGATGGTGAATCCCTCTAATTTGAAGATGAAGCGACAAAAATCCTTGAACTTGAAGATGGTGGAACAATAACGAATCCTTTGAACTTGGGGGTGAGGCGACGATGCAACCTTTGAACTTGGACACGAGGTGATTGTGCAACCTTCGAACTTGGAGACGACATGGCGATAATGACTTTGACTGACGAAGCCTTTTAACTTGAAGAAGAATGAAGCTCGAACTTGTGAGAGGACATGAAGCCATCTTGCATGAGCTTAACTTGTAGCGTCATGTTGCACTACCTTTAAATTTCAGTGTTGCTACCTAGAATGAGATTAAACATCTTCCATTTGTTGTATTGTCCCTTCAGTAGTTAATTAATATTCAATTTACAACGTCATGTCTTAGTTATTGTGACACATTTTAAAAAAAAAAATGAGGGGTTGAAACTTAAAGCTTGTCTTTACACTGCCTACGTACTTTTAAGAAAATGGATCAAGTCATAACATAGTTCTTTTTTTTTTTTTCTGTCATTCACCTTTTAAGCCCATGCTAATCAAGAGCATTATGCAGTTTAGGCTATTGCGACAAGAGCTTTCTTTACACCTTAGATGCTCTTGTCCTCGTCATGGTCTTGTTTAGATCCTTCATTTGTATGATTTATTAAGATGATGACATTTTTCTTCGTCTTCAAGGAACTTTCTGTTGGGATGTATGCCCTAATCTCGTATTGTTTGTAATATTACCATTTGAAATTAATAAGAATTATTTCTTTCATCACTTTGTGTCTCGCATTTTTACAAACTTTGTCCAATAAACTAACCTTCGGGGTCATTGAATTTATGAGAGAACTAGAACTTGAATGGTGTGTAGTGGATACACAGGGAGGATCGCATTCGAGTTAATGACTTGAACGGTCTACAATATATGGATAGGGTTGGAGACCTAATCCTTGATACACTGTGGATGCGATCCGCTTTGTATTAGATACAAACGAGGTGATCTGACTCGTTCATGTGGTTGACATGCGAGTGGGGGCATCCTGTGCAATGAGATTGTACAAGACCGGACCGTGAATTATTAGACCTATTGATGTAACACAGTTGACAGTATAGGACTAATAACTTCGTAGATGAACATTAGTGACTCGACCTTAATCTTGAGCGTGTTACAGACTCCTGTTTGCAGGGGTCTGTCCTTTGACTAGTACGAGTGAGGGTGGTCACAATTACTTGCCCAATATGTCTATCTTCTTAGAGACAGGACCACGTGGGGAGCTGGGAACTTAACTACGCGAGATGAAATTCACTTGTTCCCGACTTTAGGGAAACTAGACGGGTTGTTCCCTTAAGTGTTGTCTCTAGGGCTTGGACAACAGGCGCCCACCCTCTCACTGGCCTGAGAGGGGTGTTGTGTATGGTTGGACCATTACAACGTTTTTGTTCATTAGAGGAGCAGTGGGGACTTAAGGAGCAAGAAGTAGACACATGGGTAAAACGGTAATTAGACTCAATAGTGTCTACGAACAACCTGTGAATGGTCGACTCATGGGTCTTGGTTATATCAATGGACACAACTTGTCTTACAGTGACGGGAGTGCAGCTACGGACTTTAGTGGAGTGTTACCGTAGCTAATGAATGTTGATTAACCGGGTCAAAGAGTTTGACAGGTTAATCTTGGATCATTGGAGCTCGTCACGTGTAGGTCCATTAGGTCCCTCGGTTGGCTCAAACTTGATTAATAGAGGGTTTACAGTTTTGGTGTGAATTTGATGTGTTCAAATTCATTAAAGGGTAATTATGTCATTTATATGAGATATGATTGACATATTATATAGTTTAATGTGAATGAGATTCATAATAAATTATAGGTTAGCCTAATTGTCTAATTAGGACTAATCTGGAGAAGCCCAATTGTCTAATTAGGGCTAATTTGGAGAAATTGGATTGAGAGAAATTAAATTAAATGTGATTCAATTTAAAAATTCACAATTATACAAATGTGATTTGTATAATGAGATATGAGATATCTTATTATATATGGTTATGCAAATATGATTTGCATAACCTATGGTTGTGGTTAAATGGTAAATAGATGAAGATTTCAACTCCACCTTTCACCATTATTTAAAGCCTTTGCAAGAAGGCTTTGGTGTGGATTTGTCTCATTTTTTGGTTTTCTCACCAAAATCACCAAGAATTCTCTCAATTCTCCTCTCCCAATTTCTCATCCCTTTCACCAAAAAGAAGTCCCACTTACGCTCCTTCTACCTAAGGAAGAACAATCGAGAAACCTTTCGGAGGTGTCCGGGTTACTCATTGTTCGAGGAGATCGAGTTCGTTGAGATCGTGATCACGAATGGTTCGTGACCGGAGAAGGAAAACGTGAAGATGGTTGTTCAACAAGTAAGTATTCCTTGTTGTTTCTCTTCTTAAATTGCATGTTTAGCCTAGATACTATGTGATAGTTTCAATTTTAAGAAAGCGTTTTTCACAACGATACCACGACGATTCAATCGTCCTTCCGTTGCGTGGGATTTTCATTCCCTTCACCTTCCATGTTCATGAAAATGAAAATTTTTCTTTTCATACGTGTGAATCTTTTTGTCATTATTCACTTCAGGTACAATTCCACCTTAAAAAAATCATATTTTTTTCATGTTGATCGCTTGTTATTTTGAGGCGATAAAAAGTAGATGTTGAAGGTGTTGGGTTTTATGTCCTAAAACTCGTGGTTTTGTAAACTGAATGTATATTGTATATCATAATAAAGTTGTTATTTATTCAGTAAAGGTGTTATTGACTTTTGTGTATTGTGTAACCTTAATCCAATAAAGAACCCTTGGCTATAGGATGAATACTTGAACTTTATGTGTGACACAAAAGTGGATCAAGTTCAAGTTATAGCCAGAAATGTCTATAGTATAAGGATAGGGTTGGGTACCATATCCTGGGGACAGTATGGATGCAACCCACTTTGTAGAGAACAAACGATGTGATCCTAAATCGTTCATGTGGAGACATGTGAGTGGGGGTGCCATATGCAATGAGTTTGCATAAGACTGGACCACGAAATAGTCACTTAGACTTTATTACTCCGTTTACTGTCTTAACTGACTATATTCATACGATGACCTAGGTAACTCGATCTTAATCATCAACGTTCTATGGACCCCTGTTTATTCGGATTATCCTTAGATTTGCATGGGTGAGAGTGGCTCGAGACTGCCGACTCAATAAGCCTCCCATTTCAGGGATAAAACCGGGTAGATAGCTGGGAACATAGTTCGGCAAGATGGAATTCATTCCTACCCGCTTTAGGGATTAGTAGAAAGGTTGTTCCCTTAATCATCGACTCGTGTCTTGAACAATGGGCCCACCCCTCTCATTGGCGAGAGGGATTCGGTTTCTTTGGTTGGACCACAAACCAATTGTTCATTAGAGGATCGGTGGAACTTAAGGAACAAGAGGTAATTACTGAGGGTAAAGCGGTAATTTTGACCCATTTGTAATTACGAATGACTGTGAATGATCGACTTACTAATCATTGTTATATCGAGTGGACGTAAATATATCTACGAGTGAGGAGAGTGCAAACCTTTGGGCTTTAGTGGAGTGTCGGTGGTTAACGAATGTTGATTAGCTAGGCTAAAGAGTTTGGCCAGGTTAATCTCGTATCGTTGGAGCTCATGATCCGTAGGTCCATTAGGTCCCCTTACTAGCTCGGACTAAGCCTTGTAACATTTTGAGAGAAAAGAATTTGAATTGTTCAAATTCGAGTTTGGGAGAAAGCGTTAATTATATGTGATATATTTAACGAATCATAGCTTAATTATGAATTAAACTATGATTAACAGGAGGTGGATATATTTAAATATGATTTAAATATCGGATCGGTTTATAGCATGAATAAGGATTCATGTTCGGAAAATCGATCGGGATTGGACAATTTATTTTATTTAATATTTGATATTAAATTAAATTAAAAATTAATTAATTAAATTAATTTTGAATTATTTAATTAATTATATTAATTTTAATTAAAAAATAATTTAATATTATTTTTAGAATTAAAATTAATTGTAAAATGGGGATTTTCATGATTTTCATGAAAATCAAATTGCCAACTTGCCCAATCCTACTCATTTTCAAAATTCACCAAAATTAGCCACCTCCATCTCAAATCATCCTCATCACACTTGAGTTGTCACTCAAATGTATGTTTATTCATGTGATGAATGTTCAATCTGTTTATAACATAGAAATGCATGTAACTTAAAGTTAATTAATTAGTTTTAAAATGGTTTTAGAACTCGAAATTAATTAGACCTTAGGTTATCTAGTTCTAATAAGATTAGAATTAGGAAACCAATAATTTATAAACTTTGATTAAAGAGGGACTCGACTAAGGAAGTTTCGGCTAGGTTAGGGTACTTAAAAGTGTGAAACGGAACACCCTACAGGAACCGACACAGGAGTGAATTTAATCCATAGGTTTATAAATTATCTTTCGTGAGTGGCGTTTATTAAAAGCTAATAAATTAAACTCATAGACCTAGGTTTATTAAAAGGTTAATAGACTTAGGTAATTCCAGTATAATTGTTATATTGGTAGACTTAGGTCATATTGTTTTAGCCGGAATATGCCTAAGTAAAAGTATATCCAAACAATTTAAAATACTTAGTGGGAGTGAAAAGGTATATATGATATATCAATTTCCTCCTACGCTCTCCACGATGTTCACACCGTGAGATTTATGCTCGGCCTCGTGATGTCAATAGGGCATCCCCATTCGGATGGTGTTTGCATAAATCAAGAGCAAGGTGAATGGAGAAAGTATTTATAGTAAGTGAGCGAAGGAGGTGTGTCAACACATCCTACGGTCTCTCCATTAGGTTGGGACCGTGAGATTCCCATGTTGCGCTGCGCAGTTGCCCGAAGTAGCACCATCCATTCGGGAGGATGTAACATGGGATTGAGAACAACTCAAACTCGAGAAATGGATAGGGTCTCTTAGGTCCATTCCCGGCTTTGTCTCTCGATTCGGTATCATTGTTGGGGCCGACCTCTGAGGTCTGAAAATGGCGGGTCACACTTACAATAATTGCTAAGTGTTAGTAAATTCTTGACCAAAGTAGCGATAACTAGAATGTTATAGGAATAAGAGTTATTACGGTATTAACATTTAGTCAAGAATGTCTTGGTTCGGTGAAGGAGTGATTGGCGCCTCGGTAGCGGTTGCTCTGACTCACTGAAGTATCGTTGCAAAAACAATAATGAGTTTATGGGTACATTATTACTTTTGCTAAATTCTTAAATTGGATAGGTTGCATACAATTCACTTATAGAATTCATTCTTTTTCACAGATGTCGAACTCTTTTATCCGATTACTCGCCTTCAATAAACTTAATGGCGATAATTATGGAACACGGAAATCAAACTTGAATACGATTCTTGTTCTTGATGATTTGAGGTTCGTCTTAACGGAGGAATGTCCTCCCCCTCCCACTCATTGCAAACCGAATTGTTCGGGATGCTTATGACAGATGGATTAGGGCTAATGAGAAGGCCCGAGTCTATATCTTAGCCAGCATATCTGATGTGTTGTCTAAGAAACATGAGACCATGGTCACCGCAAAGGAGATCATGGGATCATTACAAAGACGATGTTTGGACAACCGTCCTCATCGATCCATTATGATCTTCATCAAATACGTTTACAACTCCCGTATGAAGGAGGAGCCTCGTTAGGGAACATGTCCTTGACATGATGACCCACTTCAACGTGGTAAAGTAAATGGGGATCATAGATGAGAGAAGTCGGGTAACCTTTATTATGGAATCTCTTCAGAAGAGTTTCCTGCCATTCCGCAGAAATGCGGTAATGAATAAAATAGAGTATAACCCGACTACTCTCCTCAACGAGCTACAGACTTTTGAGTCCCTCATGAAATCAAAAGGAAAAGAGAAGGAGGCAAATGTTGTCACTTCGAAGAAGTTCCTAAGAGGATCGTCCTCTGGGACCAAGTCTGGTCCTTCTTATTCTAAGAATAAGGGTATTCAGAAGAAGAAGAAGAAGGACAAAGGCAAGGGACGGACTCCCACAAGCAAGGCCAAAACCACAGGAAAATGTTTCCACTGTGGTGCAGACGGGCACTGGAAGAGCAACTGCCCAAAGTACCTTGCAGAAAAGAAAGCTGAGAAAGAAAAACAAGGTAAATATGATTTACTCGTTATTGAAACATGTTTAGTGGAACATGATGATTCCGCCTGGATATTAGATTCATGAGCCACTAACCATGTTTGTTCTTCTTTTTAGGAAACTAGTTCCTGGCAGCATCTTGCTGATGGGGAGATATCTCTCAGGGTTGGAACGGGAGAGGTTGTCTCAGCCAAACCAGTGGGAGCTGTGAAATTGTTGTTTAGAGATAGATTTATTTTATTAGAAAATATACTTTTGGTTCCTGGAATCAAAAGAAATCTTGTATCTATCTCTTGTTTACTTGAACATATGTATAAAGTGTCTTTTGATCATAATGAAGCGTTCATTTGCAAAAGAGGTGTGCGAATATGTTCTGCTAAACTTGAAAACAACTTATATGTGTTAAGACCAATGTAAGTAAAAGCTATCTTGAACACAGAGATGTTTAAAGCAAATTGATACTCAAAATAAAAGGTAGAAACTTTCTCCTAGTACCTATCTTTGGCACTTGAGACTAGGCCACATTAATCTCAATAGGATTGGGAGATTGGTCAAGAGTGGTCTCTTAAGTCAGTTAGAGGACAACTCTTTACCACCGTGTGAGTCCTGTCTCGAAGGAAAAATGACTAAAAGACCTTTTTCTGAAAAAGGTTATAGAGCCAAAGAACCCTTGGAACTCGTGCATTCGGATCTTTGTGGTCCTATGAATGTCAAGGCACGAGGAGGGTATGAATACTTCATCAGTTTTATTGATGATTATTCAAGGTATGGCTATCTTTACCTAATGCATCATAAGTCTCAAACCCTTGAAAAGTTCAAGGAATATAAAGCGTGATTGAGAACACATTAGGTAAAACAATTAAAACACTTCGATCAGATCGAGGTGGAGAGTATATGGATTTAAGATTCCAAGACTATATAATAGAACATGGAATCGTATCTCAACTCTCAGCGCCCAGTACACCTCAGCAAAATGGTGTATCTGAGAGGAGAAATAGAACCCTGTTAGACATGGTTCGATCTATGATGAGCTACGCTCAGCTGCCTAGTTCGTTTTGGGGATATGTAGTAGAAGTTGTTGTATATATTTTGAACATGGTTCCTCTAAGAGTGTTTCAGAAACACCCTATGAGTTATGGAAAGGGCGTAAAGGTAGTTTACGTCACTTCAGGATTTGGGGATGTCCAACACATGTGTTGGTGTCCAATCCAAAGAAATTGGAACATCGTTCAAAATTATGCCTATTCGTAGGGTACTCCAAAGAAACGAAAGGTGGTCTCTTTTATGATCCTTAAGAGGACAAGGTGCTTGTGTCGACAAATGCCACATTCTTAGAGGAAGACCACATGAGAGATCATCACCTCGTAAAGGATTGTCTTAAGTGAAATTTCCGGGGAAGCTCTGGATAAATTAACAAGAGTTGTTGATGAAGTTGGTCCTTCTCAAAAGTTGAGAATGCCTCGACGTAGTGGGAGGATGTTAGACAACCCGACCGTTACATGGGTTTGACTGAAACCAAGTCGTCATACACGATGATGGCGTTGAGGATCCATTGACCTATAAACAGCAATGAATGATATAGATAGGGACGAGTGGATTAAAGCCATGGACCTTGAAATGGAGTAAATGTACTTCAATTCAGTCTGGAAACTTGTAGATCAACCAGGTGGTGAAAGACCTATCGGTTGCAAGTGGATCTACAAGAGAAAACGAGATCAAGCCGGTAAGGTGCAAACCTTTAAGGCTCGACTTGTGGCAAAGGGTTATACCCAAAGGGAAGGGGTGGACTATGAAGAAACCTTCTCCCCTGTTGTCATGCTTAAGCCCATTAGAATACTCTTGTCCATTGCCACGTTTTATGACTATGAAATTTGGCAAATGGATGTCAAGACAGTCTTTCTTAATGGCAATCTTGAAGAGAGTATCTATATGGATCAACCATAGGGGTTCATAGTTCAGGGTCAAGAGCAAAAGGTTTGCAAGCTTAAATGATCTATCTATGGATTAAAACAAGCATCTAGATCCTGGAATATAAGATTTGACACTGCGATCAAATCTTATGGCTTTGAACAGAATATTGACGAGCCTTGTGTTTACAAGAAGATAATCAATACCACTGTAGCTTTCTTAGTTCTATACGTAGACGATATCTTACTCATTGGGAATAATGCAGGATTCCTGACTGGCGTTAAGCAGTGGCTAGCGACCCAATTCCAAATGAAAGATTTGGGAGAGGCTCAATTTGTCCTTGGAATCCAAATTGTTCGGAATCGCAAGAACAAAACGCTAGCACTGTCTCAGGCATCTTATATTGACAAGATGTTGATTAGATATAAGATGCAGAATTCCAAGAAGGGTTCATTACCTTTCAGGCATGAAATTCATTTGTCTAAGGAACACTGTCCTAAGACACCTCAAGAAGTTGAGGATATGAGACGCATTCCCTATGCATCTGCTGTCGGTAGCCTGATGTATGCCATGCTATGTACTCGACCCGACATATGCTATGCAGTGGGATTAGTCAGCAGATATCAGTCTAATCCAGGATATGATCACTGGACTGCCGTTAAGAACGTCCTCAAGTATCTTAGGAGAACGAGGGACTATATGCTTGTGTATGGTGCAAAGGATTTGATCCTTGCAGGATACACTGACTCTAATTTTCAGACTGATGTGGATTCGAGAAAATCCACATCAGGATCAGTGTTCACTCTTAACGGAGGAACTATAGTATGGAGGAGTATAAAGCAAGGTTGTATTGCCGACTCCACCATGGAAATTGAAAGTACGTCGTGCACTTGTAAACAAATGAAAGAGGTTGTATGGCTTAGGAAGTTCTTGACTGATTTGGAAGTTGTTCCAAATATGAATTTGTCTATCACCCTTTATTGTGATAATAGTGGTGCAGTGACAAATTCTAAAGAACCTAGAAGTCATAAGCGTGGAAAGCACATAGAGCGCAAATATCATCTCATCAGGGAGATTGTGCAACGAGGAGACATGATTGTCACGCAGATCGCTTCGGAGCACAACATTGCTGATCCGTTTACAAAGCCCCTCACGGCTAAAGTGTTTGAGGGACACCTAGAGAGTCTAGGACTACGGGTTATTCAAGAGGCGGTTTTCTTTACTCAAAGATGTTTTACCCCCACGACGTTTTAGTCCAAGTGGGAGATTGTTGGGTTTTATGTCCTAAAACTCGTGGTTTTGTAAACTGAATGTATATTCTATATCATAATAAAGTTGTTATTTATTCAGTAAAGGTGTTATTGACTTTTGTGTATTGTGTAACCTTAATCCAATAAAGAACCCTTAGCTATAGGATGAATACTTGAACTTTATGTGTGACATAAAAGTGGATCAAGTTCAAGTTATAGCCAGAAATGTCTATAGTATAAGGATAGGGTTGGGTACCATATCCTGGGGACAGTATGAATGCAACTCACTTTGTAGAGAACAAACGATGTGATCCTAAATCGTTCATGTGGAGACATGTGAGTGGGGGTGCCATATGCAATGAGTTTGCATAAGACTGGACCACGAAATAGTCACTTAGACTTTATAACTCCGTTTACTGTCTTAACTGACTATATTCATACGATGACCTAGTTAACTCGATTTTAATCCTCAGCGTTCTATGGACCCCTGTTTATTCAGATTATCCTTAGATTTGCATGGGTGAGAGTGACTCGAGACTGCCGACTCAATAAGCCTCCCATTTCAGGGATAAACCGGGTAGATAGCTGGGAACATAGTTCGACAAGATGGAATTCATTCCTACCCGCTTTAGGGATTAGTAGAAAGGTTGTTCCCTTAAGTACTGACTCCAGGTCTTGAACAATGGGCCCACCCCTCTCATTGGCCCGAGAGGGATTCGGTTTTCTGGTTGGATCACAAACCAATTGTTCATTAGAGAATCAGTGGAACTTAAGGAACAAGAGGTAATTACAGGGGTAAAACGGTAATTTTGACCCAACTGTAATTACGAATGACCTGTGAAGGATCGACTTACTAATCATTGTTATATCGAGTGGACGTAAATATATCTACAAATGAGGAGAGAGCAGTACATCGGGCTTTAGTGGAGTGTCCCGATGGTTAACGAATGTTGATTAGCTAAAGCTAAAGAGTTTTTGGCTAGGTTAATCTCATATCGTTGGAGCTCATGATCTGTAGGTCCATTAGGTCCCCTTACTAGCTCGGACTAAGCCTTGTAACATTTTGAGAGAAAATAATTTGAATTGTTCAAATTCGAGTTTGGGAGAAAGCGTTAATTATATGTGATATATTTAACGAATCATAGCTTAATTATGAATTAAACTATGATTAACAGGAGGTGGATATATTTAAATATGATTTAAATATCGGATCGGTTTATAGCATGAATAAGGATTCATGTTCGGAAAATCGATCGGGATCGGGCAATTTATTTAATTTAATATTTGATATTAAATTAAATTAAAAATTAATTAATTAAATTAATTTTGAATTATTTAATTAATTATATTAATTTTAATTAAAAAGTAATTTAATATTATTTTTAGAATTAAAATTAATTGTAAAATGGGGATTTTCATGATTTTCATGAAAATCAAATTGCCAACTTGCCCAATCCTACTCATTTTCAAAATTCACCAAAATTAGCCACCTCCATCTCAAACCATCCCCATCGCACTTGTTGTCACTCAAATGAAGCTTGATGAAGATTTATTTAATGGTGCTTTGAGGTGTTTTGAGAGAATTTTGCAGAAAATTCTAAATTCCCAAATTAGTAACCTTTAAGGGCTTTTCTTCCAAATTCTCTCAACCTAGGATCCCACAATCCGTTCCAAGGCCTGAGGATAGTAGGGAAGACTGTAACGGTTGTCCACGAAGTGTTCGTGTTGAAAACCATCCACCGGGTGAAGAGAATTTGATCTTCAAAGTTGAGTTTTCTATCCCTCTGTTTTTCCAGCTTTGAGCATGCATTTTATTTTACAAAATTGATCAACTTAGAGTGTTCAAGATCCAAAATTGCTTCCGTTTTCTTAATCTAGACACTTTCAGAAGGTCGATCTTTCTTTGATGTGGGGACACTTAACCTTTGGAATACTGAATATCGCGTGGGTCTAGAAGTTAGACCTTGATTTTCTTCTTTTGTCACGACCATACTCATCCTTGGGAAGATTGAAGGTCGAGTAATTGAAGGCTTGATGTGATTAAAGACAGTTTGCTTGACTTCCTTTAAATTATCAACTTCTTCTACATTGATGTAAAATAAACTTGAGAACTCTGTTATGGTCTTTGATTGGCGAGATTTAGAAGTTTTTTTTTTAAAAAAAAATATATATTATTTTCCTCTTTAGTTTAGGTTCCTTAGATTTTTTTTTTCTTTGATACTTGCCCTCGCGTTTGTCGTTGCAAAATTGACGAGACTTGTCTGAAGCTAAACTTTGCATTTGCTTCTTCAAATGAGTCATAAGAACTCAACCTTTATCTTTATCATTGGTAGGTTTGACCATGTTTTGAAGTTTGTTCGTTAGTACCTCATGTTGAAACCCAACTGCTACAGGACTTAGGGTTCTAAATTGGATTAGGCTCACTTCCTTATCATGAAGCAGATTGGAGTGCATTTGACTGCATGTGTTTGCTATCACTAGAACATTATTTATTTGAGCTAATTCATCAAGATCTAGCTCAATTTTTTTCTTATTTAGCTAATCTAATAGTTAGTTCTTTTAGAATGAATCATTTCTCCACTGGATGACAAATAACTCGACGATACTTGCAATACAGGGATAATCGACTTTTTTCATCTCTTCTGGTCGTTTACATTATGGAAGTTCGATCAATCGTGTGTCCAGTAGATGTTCCAACATGTCAAGAATGTCAGAATCAAGAAAAGAATAGACTTTGTTATGTCTTTCCTTCAAAGTTAGGCGACACATTTCATTTTCTTGCCACTTTTCGATCTTCTTGTATTTTTGCTCAGAGACATCTTAAGAGAAGTTTCATCGACAACCATATTCTCATCTGAAGTTACCTTCATGTCATTTTCTTCTTCATTTATGTTAGAAGTTAGAAGGTCTTTATCTCCTCGACTAGCGATATTCATCTCCATATCGTTGGTGTGAGTTGCTAGCTCTTCAAAAGCACGAAGCTTAATGCCTTACAAGATGTAAAGAAGTCACTAATGCATACCTTGAATGCACATTTCAATAGTAGACAGTTCGGTGAGACGATCTTTGTAATTGAGACTCGTGACTATCCAACGATTTATGTAGTCGACAACGGATTCACATTTTCATTGTCTAGTGTTGGTGACTCGAACATGATGACGACACATCTTGTGCTATAGAAGCAGTTGAGAAACTTTTTTTCAAATTTTTTCTAACTATTTACTGGCTCGAGTTTTAGGTCAGTATACCAGTAAAAAACATTCTCCTTCAATGTTCATACAAATTGTTTGACTAATAGATCTCCTCATGTACCAACGTTTTCACATTTCTCGATGAAATGAGCAACATGTTATTTATAGTAGCATTTTCCATTAAATTACTGAAACTTCGGTGGTTGATATTGATGGGGATCCGAACCCCTTGAGCAGCGGAAACGTGGTTAAAAGATCGAAATTGCTTGATTGTTTTTGGTTGGAAACAAATACCAGTACATTGGAAATAAAACAGAGATAAACATACAATCCCTAATCTAATTAGACATGGAAATTAAACATGCAAACATGTTGTAAATTAAATAAACAATAAGGAAATTCTAAATTTACATTTGTAGTTTTCACAACAACTCCTTGCCAATCGCAACACAAGAACACATAGAAACCCTTATGTTCTTTCTTCACCACAGGGACAACACCACGCAGTAAACCTCCTATGTCTCTGAGTACCACTTAGATCTCCCTTGGTGGGAAAGGGTTCCAACTTTTAGAAGAAAAGGGAAAAAGAGAGAGAAGAGAATTTTACAACAATCCAACAAATGCTTCAATTACATCGATCAACAAAACTCTTCTGCCTAGAGAGGTTCATCGCGAGAGGAGTTCTTCCCCCCACTCCTTATCGATAGGGAGTTAGTGGGGAAGGACACGTTTCCATTAATTAATTAATTAATTATTAATTATTAAATTAATTAAATCAAATTTAATTAATTATTTAATTAAATATCATATATTTAATTAATTTTAAAATATCATATATTTAAATAACATTAAATCATATTTAATCTATTTCTCTTCTAACCTATAGTTTTAATGCACATCTCATGCACATTAAATTTTAACTATAGTTTTTAAATATGAATCACATTCACATTTAAATTAATATTTGAACTCTTTCAAATATTAAATTCTCTCATATAATTTAATATGAATCATATTCACATTAAATTTATAATATAAAGTTCCAAAACTTTATATTATAACGTATCTATATACATTAATGTTTATTCCCTAATGGATTTGAACATTTCAAATTCAAACGATCTAAGAACCCTTTACGAGCTAGAAGGTGGACCTAATGGACCTACAAATTAGAAGCTCTAACAATACGTCGGTTAATCTCATTAACTTTCTAATCAACATTCGTTAACTGCGAGAACACTCCACTAAAGTTCTACAACTGTACTCTTCTCACTGCAAATATATTTCTGTGTCCACGGATATTGACCAATAACGACAAGTCAATCCTTCACGAATATTCGTAACACCAGTTGGGTCAAATTACCGTTTTACCCATGGGTTACATATTGTACCTTAAGTACTAGTGCTCCTCTAATGAACAATTTGTTTGTGGTCCTACCAACAAACAGAAATCCCTCTCGGGCCAATGAGAGGGTCGGGCCCTTTGTTCAAGTCCTAGAGACACCACTTAAGGGAACATTCATCTACTTACCCTAGTAGTCAGGAATGAGTGAATTCCATGGCTAAGTCTCCAGCTGCTCACTCGGTCTTGCCCCCAAGAAGGTAGACATATTGAGTCGGCGAATCTGGCCAGTCTCACCCATACTAGTCAAAGGACAATCCCTCGCAAACAGGAATACGTAACCTGCTCAAGATTGAGATCAAGTTGCCTAGGTCATCCTAGTGAAATAGAAACCTAGCTAGTCAACTGATAATCCCATGAAATGGGAGTTAATTATCACAATTTCGCTCTTAAATCTCGCTAAAAATCGAGTAAAATGAAATTCATTATTGATTTTAGGTCTTTTTCTTGGGTTGTAGCGAAACATGTTGGTATTTAAGAGAAATTTTATTATTTGCCCGTCATTTTTATGGTGTTATCTTCCTTTTGCTTAGGTTTTGAAGCTGAACCAAAAAGAGTGTAGGATGATAAGCATTGATATTGAATTAGCTGTGCAATGAGGCTACAATGCTACAACATGGTGCAACACAAAGTCGTTGTGGTGGCAATGTTGTAGCACTGTGCGACATAAAACCATAATGTTTGGTCAATGCTATAGCATTAAAACTCAAAAATGGAAGCTGTTTTTCTCGTGAAAATTTTCTGATGATGTCAGCTGTGCGTCACACTTCATTAAAAACGAGCCAATCAGAAGCTGCCACGTGGATGGGGTGATTGAAAAATAACCCTAAAAGAGAAAAAGAGAAAAAACCATCGATTGGAGACGAGAAGGGAGACTCTTTTCGGAAACCCATCATTTTTGGAGAAGAAGAACAAGAAATCAGCGCTTGGAGGACCTGTCTTTGCTAAAGAAGAAGAAGATCATTCATCTCCTACTCTCCCTCCCTCGTTTTACTGATGATTTTCTGCTGTTGTTGTTGATTTTTGATTTGCCCTAAATTTTCTTAAGCTTTTAGCTAGATTATACTTTTGGAACCATTTAGGTGTAAACCTTAGTTAAACATCTCATTATGTTGCTGAATTCTTATTTAATGAGGTTTATTTTCTGCTTTTCAGCTATGGGCTAAGTGTATTAGAGTTGGAATTTATGGTTGAATGTGGTTTGTTTGAATTTTTTTGATCCAATGCACATGTATGAAGTTATATTTCCATTTGTGGTGAATATTGCAGGTTCTTATTTGAGTTTGATCACCTTAAATAGGACATTTAACTTGTTCTTAATACTGAAAGGGTTAGGAATGTGTAGATTAACACATATGGAGCAAGTGATTTTTCATAGGGAGAAGTTGCAGGGTGTAGACATGCATTCTAAGCTTGTGATTTTAGGGAATTCAATCTTTTAATGTCCGTTAGCATTGGGTTTTCATAGACATATGCTTAACTCTGTGTTAAAGGCGATAAAATCGACTCGAGACAGTTCGGGAAGTCTCGAGTCGATTTTAGCATAAAATTTTCTGCTATATAACAGTGTGGTGATTAATGTTGCAGCATTGACAAGTCAAAATTTGTAAAAACAGCCACTGCTTCCCAAAATTCCAGCCCTCTATTTTATCCATTTTATTACTTGTTTAGCATCTTAAGCCTTTGCTCTAAGCTAGTTTTTGGTCTTTTTATGTCTCATTTGCTTTATTGGTTGCTTTGGTGTTTGTTTCTAGTCGTTTTGTATATTTAGTTGCGTTCTTTAATATCGTTTTACACTTAGTAGTTTGTATTTAATGTCATCATTTTCGCTAACTTTAGTCCCTGTGGGATCGACCTTGTTCACCAAATACTACCTACGATTGCGTATGCTTGCGTAGTGAGATTTTACACAACATCAACGGAGTTACATCTACTGGTTACTATTTCGCGGTTCGGTCTTATGTAATCTCATTACATAGGATATCCCTACTCACATGACATCTACACGAACACGTTAGGATCACATTGTTTGTATAATATACAAAGTGGGTCACATTCATAGTGTTACCAGGGTAAGGTACCCAAACCTTATCCCCTTACTATAGACCCTTTAGGTTGTATCTCGAACCGAGATCATTTATATGTACTCTACATTTAGTTCAAGATACATTTTACAGCCTTGGATGTTTAGTTTATTGGATTTAGGGTTAAAACAAAGAACAATATCGTAAATAATGAATCAATAACTATTTATTAAAATAATAACACTTTATTACAATAATTAGAACAAAATTACAAACTACGAGATTTAAGGCACAAACCACAACAAATATTTAGTTGGCATTCTCAAATTATTGATTCTCTTAGTATATGATTTAGAATACGAGAGAGAACTTTGAGAAGCTCCATCATATTGAGCTCTAGTAGAGTTTGTTATCATATCCTGAAGTTGTTGGACGGATAGTGCAGTGATCGCAATGCAGGGTTGTAGTTGATCTTCTTACACAACGACCTTCTCATTGTTGCAATCTTCGACGGTAGGAGTTTGACGTGATTCAACGACATCTTCATTCTTAATTTGACTCTTTAAGTATGTGATTTGATAATCTCTTTCTTCAATTGCCTTCATCAAGATGATGATTTGCTCCGGCATCTCTGCCATTCTTCCTTCCACAGTGCTTATTTCAGTCATCATGACAAACATTACGTTATAATCAAAATTGAATAAAGGGTTATACTTGACCAAGAACTTGTTGTTGGTTAATGCCCTTGACAGTGCTATTACTTCGTATGCAATAGAAGATTTATCATCTTGCAACCTTAGTCATTGAAGCAACATGGGTAACATAGCACATGTATGAGTTACTCATGACAACGATCATCGAAAAAGTCGTTTAGGATGACATTACTTCACTTGTATGTTGAGATGAGATGAAATAAAAAGATGAGAGATAAAGATGATCCCACTAGGCGTGCCAATTTACTCACACGCAATTTCAACAAAGAAATAAAACATGTGAAATGAACTTGAATTTGTATTTGTATTAATATTGTTTAGTGGATTACAATCTCTAATGTTTATCCTATGATTATTTCTCTCCCAAGTTTAATTCGTTTGAGGGCTTTGCAGCTTATTCCCAGACGCATATTCGATTCAAGGGTTTCGTAGCTTTTTTTTTTTCCTTTTTCAAATGTGAATTTGTCTCGGGGACTTTGCAGCTTGTTCTCGAGTGTGGATTTGTTTCAAGGGTTTCATAGCTTGTTCTCGAATATCAATTCGTCTCGAGGGCTTTGCACCTTGTTCTTCTTCAAGTTGTTCGAAGGCCTTGCAGCTCTAGGGGTGTACAAGCAACCCGATAACCCGAGCAACCCGGACTACCCAACCCAAACCATAAGGGTTAGGTTGGCTTATAGTTTTTTTTGGTTTGGGTTGGGTTAGAAATTTGGAGAACCGAAAAGTTTGGGTTGGTTCTCGGGTTGACCCAACCCAATCCAACCTAACAAAAAGTTTATATATATATTTTTATTTTAATTATATATACACTTATAAATGAATTATTTGTCAATTTTTTATGTTTTTCCTCTAGACTTCTAACAAGTGTTTGAAAGAGTCTAGATTAAGAAAGCGGAAGCAATTTTGAATCTTGAACACTCTAAGTTGATCAATTTTGTAAAATAAAAAACATGCTCAAATGGAAAAATAGAGGGATAGAAAACTCAACTTTGAAGATCAAATTATCTTCACCCCGTGGATGGTTTTCAACACGAACACTTCGTGGATAACCGTTAGAGTCTTCCCTACTATCCTCAGGCCTTGGAACGGATTATGGGATCCTAGGTTGAGAGAATTTAGAAGAAAATATCTCAAAAGTCACAAAACGGGATATTTAGAATTTTCTGCAAAATTCTATCAAAACACCTCGCTTCATCAAGCTTCATTTGAGTGACAACTCAAATGTGATGAAGATGGTTTGAGATGGAGGTGACCAATTTTGGTGAATTTGAAGATGAGAGAGATTGAACAAGTTGCAATTTGGATTTTATGAAAATCCATGAAAATCCACTAATTTTCATTTAATTTTAATTCAAAAAATCAATGTTAAATTGATTTTTAATTAAAATTAATATAATTAATTAAATAATTCAAAATTAATTTAATTAATTAATTTTTAATTTAATTTAATATCAAATATTAAATTAAATAAATTGCCCGATCACGATCGATTTTTCGAACATGAATCTTTATTCATGCTATAAACCGATCCAATATTTAAATCATATTTAAATATATTCACCTCCTATTAATCATAGTTTAATTCATAATTAAGCTATGATTCGTTAAATATATCACATATAATTAATACTTTCTTCCAAACTCGAATTTGAACAATTCAAATTCTTTTCTCTCAAAATGTTACAAGGCTAAGTCCGAGCTAGTAAGGAGGACCTAATGGACCTACAGATCATGAGCTCCAACGATACGAGATTAACCGTCCAAACTCTTTAGCCTAGCTAATCAACATTCGTTAACCATCGAGGCACTCCACTAAAGCCCAGTGGCTGTACTCTCCTCACTGTAAATATATTTATTTCCACTCGATATAACCATGATTAGTAAGTCGATCATTCACAGGTCGTTTGTATTTACAGTTGGGTCAAAATTACCGTTTTACCCCTGTAATTACCTCTTGTTCCTTAAGTCCCACTGATCCTCTAATGAACAATTGGTTTGTGGTCCAACCAGCAAACTGAATCCCTCTCGGGCCACTGAAAGGGGTGGGCCATTTGTTCAAGATCCGGAGTCAACACTTAAGGGAACAACCTCTCTACTAATCCCTTAAGCGGGTAGGAGTGAATTCCATCTTACAGAACTATGTTCCCAGCTATTTACCCAGACTTATCCCTGAAATGGGAGGCTTATTGAGTCGACAGTCTCGGACCACTCTCACCCATGCAAATATAAGGATAATCCGAATAAACAGCAGTTCATTGAACGCTCAAGATTAATATCGAGTTACCTAGGTCATCGTATGAATATAGTCAGTTAAGACAGTAAACGGAGTTATAAAGTCTAAGTGACCATTTTGCAGTTCAGTCTTATGCAAACTCATTGCATACGAACCCCACTCGTATGTCTCCACATGAACGATTTAGGATCACATCGTTTGTACTCTACAAAGTGGGTTGCCCCCATAGTGTCCCCAAGATAAGGTACCTAACCCTATCCTTATACTATAGACTGTTCTGGCTATAACTTGAACTTGATCCACTTTTATGTCACACATAAAGTCCAAGTATTCATCCAAGCCAAGGGGTTTTTATTGGATTGAGGTTACACAATAAACAATTCACTTTATTCAATAACACTTTTACTAAATAAATCTCAATAACAACTTTATTGCAAAATAGAATATACATTTAGTTTACAAAACTACGAGTTTTAGGACATAAAACCCAACAGTGTTAAGATGTTAAAGTTTGATATTTGAATTTTATGTGATTTTAGTTATTATTAAAATAGATATATATTTTAAATAATTAAACAAATTATAAAAAATTAACTCGGTTACCCAACTCAACCCAACCCGAAAATATTGGGTTGGGTTGTGTTACTTTCATTAATGGGGTTGGTTGGGTTGAAGGAATAACCAACCCAAATTTTCGGGTTGGTCCAAAAAATACCTCCAACCCAACTCAACCCGACTTATGTACCCCTCTACTCAAAAAATGACTATTTATTGATTCTATTACAATATCTTGAGATTTTGCTAGTTGGTGGTTATTGCTCCAATGAATTTGACAATTTACCATCTCTGTGTGTTTGTATGTTTAGATCTATTTTAGAAATTGTTGTTATATAACATTATTTATATGGTAATTATTTGTAGTCCATTGAAATGTGATCGTGTTACTTATTTATCATACGTATCCGATATAATTTAACTGATTGAGACATACATTTTCAACTAGGTCATGTTTCGGGCTGTTGAACTAAAAAAAAAACCCCTATGTTTTCATCAATGCCTCGGTCAAATATGAACAAGTTGTATCGAAGGGTTGAAATAAATACTTTTTCCATTGCGGTCTCGTACCTAGCTTTTTCTTCAAGAAATGAATCTCACGCACATAGACAAAAAAAAAAGAAAACGTATATCCCTCCCTTGAAAATAAAAGAAAAAAAGAAAAAAAGAAAAAAAAAAGTACCGCGCCGAAACAAGTTCTTGTTCCTCCGTGTTAGCTCTAATCATCTGTCTATAATCTTCCGTCTCGCTTCAACCGCCTGACATTTCGCGCGTTATTTTCACTTCTCAGTGCAGAAGAGCTAAACAATCTTGTGAAATGGCGGAATCATCATCGACTTCAAAATCCGATGTGCAGATAGAAGAAATGCTGGATCGAATACTGACGCGATTAGCCCTCTGCGACGACTCCAATCTCCAATCTCTTCTGTCGAAAGTTCTTCCCGTCACTATTTCATCCCTCTCCTCGCAGGCTGCCTCTGTCCGCAACAAGGTTTTGTAAATTGTTTATCGTAGTTCTTTCTCGTGAAAATTGATCTGTTTTCAGTTACTGGGTTGAGTTCAATTACGAAGTTTGTTTTGTCGAATATGGTCTTATTCTGCTTATCGCTCTGTATCAACTGCTTAAGAACGTTCTCGCGATTTATAAGCGCGTGGTGTGGTATACAGTTTTTTTGACCCTGTAATATGCACAGGTATTAGACAGGGAGCTATGATAAACGATTTGGCATGCATTATGATGAATTTTCATTGGCCCTTTTTGTTTATCTATATATGTATATATAGTTTTATCGTATTCTTTCTAAAAATATATCTTCAATCTTTACATTCTTAACTCTCCCTTAGGCTAGTGAGTGCTATGATTTTTGAAGCAGCCGAAATAAAATGGATTGTAAATATATTTAAGTTCCTTAATTTAAGAAATTTCAAATTGGTAACTGGGTTAATTTTTGAAGCAGCCAATATCTTAATAAACCTGTCTCTTTTCTCGGCAAGGGTTTTACTTTCTCAAAAAAATGAAAGAATATTCAAATATTAAGAGTGTTTGTGAACATCTGTTTTAGTATTTTCGCTCACTGTATTTTCTTATTTGTGAAACTTAACAGCCAAAGAGTTACCTGTCGTCTATATGGATATCAATTTTCCTCTGAATTGTCATTTTTTGTAATAACCTCCTTTCTTCTTCTTGAACTTGGTAGGTTCTCGAGATCTTGAGTCATGTGAATAAGAGAGTGAAACACCAGTCTCATATTGGTTTGCCATTGATGGAGTTGTGGAACATATATTTGGAGGTCAATTCTACTTCCATGGTCAGGAATTTCTGCATTGTGTATATTGAGATGGCATTTGACCGTCTAGGTCCCAAGGTGTATGCATCTATTTTGTCCATTTGCCACTTAAATTTTGATTTTGTTGATTTGGTAAAGTTGGGAGAATTAGTTCTGCTACCGAGTTCCTGACATTTCTTCTACAGGAAAAGGTTCACATGGCCCCTATGGTTTTGGCAAATATTTCGGAGCTACCTTCTCAGCACCAAGATATTATTTTGAGAATTGTTACTAAGGTGAACTATTCTCGACCTTTGGGCTTGTAGCAATATACCGTTGCTCTTTTTTATTTATTATTTTTTTAATTATATATTTTTTATTTTAAATTTTATTATCTATAAATGCATCCTACTGTATTTTTATATTACTAAGATGATCTTGACTGTATTTGTATCTTGCCGTATTTTGATTTATAACTTTTTCCCCCTGTTTTTCAATTTAAAAAAGTTGTCTTTTATTTCTCAAAAACTAGTTTGATTCACTTTTTCATTTTTGTTTTTGTGTTCAAGTGGAGTTATTGTGAGGTTTTCCATATCATTGTAATTTATATAAAGATGCATAAAACTATATTTGCTTGTACTTTTTTGGGTCATCTGCAAAGAATAATATATTTTTGAACGAGAGAAAGATATGGCTGAAGGTAGATAAAAGTCCGTGTTACTGGTTTAATTCTCTCTGATTAAGGAGTTTTTCTAAAAATTTCCATATTCCACGACTATGCAGGACTTGAAGCATTTTTATGGTTCATAGTTCTTTTTTTAAAAAATCATTTTGGGATCTCTAATCCGACGACTTTCTGTATATTCTTTCTCTAAATAATTTAGATATCTCGTTCCTTGTCAAGGAGGAAAAAGGGCAGAACTCCTATAAGTTGGGATAAATCTTGGATTAGTTTGTTTGCATAAACCTTCTTATTGGGGGAGTGAGAAACATGCTGCTATACCAGCCAGCTTCCCTGCGGGACATTTCTGCTTTTGAGCAAGGTTTACTGCCTGTTTTCAGGTGATTGGTGAATGCCACTCTCATAAAATTGACGATGAAGTTGCTGCAAAATATAGATCGCTGAGTACGCCTCAGAATCAAATGCTGTTCCTTGAGTTTTGCCTTCACACAGTTTTGTATCAACCTTACTCTGAAAGGTTTGGAATTTTTTGAGTGAGCATTTTGTATGTATATATCTAAATACTTTTGTCTAATGAAATATTACATAAGATTTATGCTTTATGATTTTCTTATAGTGATGGGTGCCCGCCTGGACTTTCAATTGCTCAAACAAAACGTGTTACAGGAAAAAATCTTTTGAACAGTGATGTACTTCTATTGAGAAAGGTGGTTTAGTCTAAATGACTATGTGACCTGAATGGTTCTTCCTATCGTAATAATTTGAAATTACATGGTTACCCTTGCATTTGTTTATTCTCTTATACCATACTTCCTTTCCTACTAATTTGAAGATATTTTTGCTACTCAATGAGGAAGCTAAGGGATTTATGATTTTTTTTCCAACAGTTGGGCATTTTGAATGTTCTAGAAGTCATGGAACCAGCTGCAGAGCTTGTTTATCCCATATATATGATCACCAGTGTAGATTGGTATGTATTTGTTTCCCAATATTTTTTAGAACCAATTAGGATTTAACTTATTTTATCTTATAGGAGATTCATGTCTTATTGCTTCAAGTATACATCAATCTGTTCATTTTTCTTTATTGAAAGAACTTCTAACAATGTTTAATGCCACTTTTTTAGAAATGAAATTCTATTGTTATAATTTTAAAAGAATAAGGGAGCTGGTATTCACGAGTAAGTCTTAAAGAGGAAAATGGGTGTTTCTTTCCCTTGGATTCACGGTTCTTCTTTTTAATATTTTTTAGACAGAAACAGACAAATTTCATTGATATGAAATAATCAAGGGAGAAAAAACCCCAAACCACCGAAAGTAGATTACAGAAAAGGATCTCCAATTATGAGCTAAAGAAGAAAGGCTGCAATCTCTAAAAGAAGATAAACATTTACACCAATTATGAGAAATGGGGTGAATGCTATCTTACTGGATCTTTGGTTTGAAAGGAACCAACGACTGTTTGGAGAGAAGTTTGAGGTGTGGTCAGGGCGTTTTGAGTCAAGCTATTTTAAAACTTCTTCATGGTGTGCTCCTTCCAAGCTTTTTGCGGCCTATTCTGTCTCGGATATTAGTTTAAATTGGCATCCTTTTTATTTTTGAGCCTCAAGTATTATAGACAGTATCTTGCTTGTGGTCTTTGGTAGCTCTTTTCTTTTTGGTTCTTGGAAGGCTTTAGTCTTTTGTTCTTAGGGTTTATTTGGTTGTTTTTTGAGAGGTATTGTCTTTCTTTTCTTCTGTGTTTGTTTCCTCCTGTTGGAGCTTGTACTCGAAGTTTTAGCCTCATTTCATTATTTCAATGAAAGCTTGTTGTCATTTTCTAAATTTATGCCAATTATGTGCTAAATCCATGAAGCCTTCAAAAGATGAGTGAGTATCATAGAAGATCCTTCCATTCCTTTCACACCATAGAGACCAAAAGAATGAACGGTTAAAGGCCAACCATTATGCTTATGCATCTTATTTGAATGAACGGTTCTTCTTCAGATTTTGAAAATGGTGGTTTTGTGATTGAGTCTAGTAGTCATGGGGCGTAAAACAAATTATTTTCTATTAGTTTAGTCTTTGATTATTGGGGTTTTGAGTTCAAGTTAGAGGAGAAGAGGATTTTTCTTCTTTTTATATTAGATTACTTCACTTTGATTTGATTGGTTTTTAGTCGAGCTTGTTCATTGTCCTTTAGACTACAATTTCTTTAAGAGGATGAGTTGTTACAAGGTTATGGTTTGGTGTGGAAAAAATGTGTATCAGCAAAACGGGAGTTCTTAGATTGTTAGTATAGGGTGATTCTGATGGGTTTCTAAAGATTCAAGCTGCAAAATGGGAAAATAATCACATTTTGGGAGGATGTTTGAGTTGACTCCATTCCCTTTTGTGTCCTCTCTCCTGGATACATAGAGGATTTCAAATAAAAGGGAATTGGTGATCAGCATTGTTGGAGGGTAGAGAGCTTTAATTGGGATTTAATTCTTGGAAGAAATCTTTTTGATAGAGAGGTTGAAAAGTTGGATTCATCTTAGAGATAAAATGGATGTTGTGAGCCTTTGATCTTACGCATAGAATTACTGCTTAATCCCTCTTCCAATAAATAATAGGGGTTCCAACCAAATACCAACCAAAATGTGTGTTGGAACCATCTTTAATTTTGACTGGCCAATGTTAGTGAAAAAGATGCTCGTACATGGAAATGTCAAACCCAGGACTCCGAGAGCTACTGAAATAGTACAATAGTACAAACCAAACTGCAAAAGAACAAAAAACTCTCTTTACGTAGAACAAATTAATTTTTAATAGGACTAAGAAACAGTTTTCAAGACAACTGATAAAAAAAATGAAGCAAAGTTTGGATGAGATTTTATTCTTAATTTATACTCTAGTTCTTTATCTGTATTCTTTTTTATCTTTGCATTTTGGGTTTCGTCTGAATTTATTTCCCTGTTTGCTTAAATAAAGTCATGAGCCAGTTGTCAAGAGAGGGGAGGAGCTTTTGAAGAAGAAGGCTTCCACTGCTAATTTAGATGATCAACGTCTTATAAACAAGCTGTTTTTACTATTTAACGGTATGGGAAGTTAATTTATTTATTAAACCAATTAGATTGAATTAACTGATGGCTGCAGCTATTACTCAAACGAGCATTTGTTTTTACTCATCCTTCTCCATTCGACTTGGTTATGCTAAAGGCTTCTACTTGGTGCACCCTTTCAAGGGAGTTTTTTGGCCACTTGATTTCTAATTTGTGCTTTTCCTGGCCTCCCTTTTTGAACAATGTTTAATATGTTTTCTGCTTACTCCGTTTATATGCTTTGGTCTCTTATGTATTGGTGGGGTTTTTCGTGCCCCGCCTAGTCTTAGTTTATTTACTTTGCTTATTATTGTACTGTTTGTCTTTACATTTTCATTACATCAATGAAATCAAAAAGATTCTTGAATGGTGGTCATGCATGATATTCATGCGTTGAACGTTTTATGTTTTTATAAACTAATTTAGACATGCTGCTGATTATTTTTAGAAGACAACATGGAGAAATGCTAACTTTGTGAAATTTATTAATGAAGAATGGAAGTAGGAAATGATTTATAAATATAAAACTGTGAGTTGAAGTTGAGCACAATTCCTCTAAATCGCTTATTTTCTCTTACCTCCGCAATTTCTTTTGATTTCATACGTGGGTCTTCTGTTGGCAAACTCCTTTTCAACCCTGTGGTAAACAGGATTTAGAAATGCCTTTTGTCATTATAGAAATCTTTTATCCTTTTAAAGATGAGAGCCTTGCCCTGACTCTTTCAATGTTTGAGTGGAATATTAATTTATCCTTTCCCCTTTTATATTTTCATCGTATGCTCTCCGTCTTTTTTTTTTTTTTAAAAAGAGAATCTTCCTCTCCCAAAATCAAGATGGAAAAATTTATAAGAGACTTCTTGTGGGAGGATGAGGATGAGGAGGGAGTGGGGTCTTTCATAATAGGAATAAAAAAAATTCCAATGGGAAAAGAAACATGGGAGGGTGTTTCTTAATCATTCGAGAATAGACAATCAGCTAGGTATCAATTTCATTTTCAGGCTTTCCTATAGAAGGAAAAAGAAAAAAAATCCCATTTGCAGGGTTTTCTTTTTGGTGATTGGAACCTTGTCTGATTTTTACATGTATTTTCATTTTCTCACTCATTCTTATGAAAATTAAATAAAAAAGTGGGAGCGCCCCCCCCCACCCCCAATAGTGACTTGACATTCTCCTGTCTCTCTTTATTACCTTTATTTGAGTCAATCTATCTTTCTTTATAAAAAGAGTCTAAATGCATTTTTAATATATGGCAATATACCACATGATTTCTTTCATTTTCTGGATGAAAGCGATTTTCAATTAATAAAAGTATAGTTGCTAACATAGATTTTTTGTCTGATTTTAGTTTATTTTACAAATATTGTCCAAGTTTTCTGCTTTAGATTTTTTCCAATATGCTATAAATCAGCTACAAATACGTGTTCCAATATCTGCAGGCTCTACTGGCACTGAAAATACTGCTTCAGAATCTCGAGTGAAGCCTGGGAGTATTGCTCTAAAAGGAAAACTTATGTCTCTTTTTTGTCGGTCAATAACAGCAGCAAATAGTTTCCCGTCAACCTTGCAGTGCATTTTTGGTTGCATATACGGTTTGATATCTATCTTTGATTAGTTATTCTTTCTATATCATTTCATTTGCTAATAATATTGGTATATTTTGTCATTTAATGGGGCTGCTAAAGCTAAGAAAAATGGATGACCTCCAAAAAGCAGAGCGAGGAATTTTCAAGGATATTCACTACTGCTACATTGAAAGCCCAAACAGACGCATCCAATCCTCAAATTCCCCAAGCTTCCTCCATTTTCGCTTTTTCTCTAGCCCCTTGTTTTGGTTTTCATTGCTTCTTATTGGCCTCCTGTTTCTGGAAATATTAGTTGAAAGCCCAAACAGACGCATCCAATCCTCAAATTCCCCAAGCTTCCTCCATTTTCGCTTTTTCTCTAGCCCCTTGTTTTGGTTTTCATTGCTTCTTATTGGCCTCCTGTTTCTGGAAATAACCTAATATTTTATCTCATGTTATGCTGGTCATTTATCACTCTTAGAAAGATGTACTAGACTATTTATATACTCATTTTTTCTACGGTTTGTAAATCTCGTATGTAGGGAATGACACCACATCAAGGTTGAAGCAGTTAGGGATGGAATTCACTGTATGGGTATTTAAACATGTAAGAATCTTTTTCTCTTGAAATCTTGGAAGTTGGAATTTATTAAAACTCATTTATGTGAGTCAAAGTCAGTGCAATAGAAGTTTCATATGTTGGGTCTAGTGAAACTTGATGGTTCTTGGCTCCCAAAAGACGTTGTGACTTGGGTTGGTTTGTGCTTGTTTTTACTTCTCTTTTCTTTTGGACTACAAAGATATACATTGGAAGAAAAACACAGCACAAGATAAGAAAGCTCATCTTGCAGCATGGTTGGTGCAAGAGAAAAATTTCAACTCCCTTTTTCTCTTTCCTCTTTCTGTGGTACTATTATTTGATTACCAACTTCAGGAAAATGGAGTTTCACTTTTGCACGCTTAAGAGTATAATATTCTCACTAAATTTGATTGGAGCCAAAAATTCAGTCTTTTGGTATGTTACTTTTCCTGTCCACTTGACCAAACCTTTGGACTTATTTGTGATAGCTACAGTTTCAAGATTTTATAAATCCAATGGAAGATTTCAATTTTGATCCATCCTCGGAGAAATTGCCGCCCTCTACTTTATATAGCTTTTTTCCATCTTCAAGTCTTAATGTGTAGCCTCTGAGAATCAGCCAACCTTTATTCACATCAAGTGTTTGTAAGGGTACTAATAAGAGTTTATGGAGAGGAGTACGGTGGTTCTAGTAAGGGCATAAAGGTAATTAGTTAGGGAGTTAGTTAGTGCTTTTGGGTTATAAATAAGAGGGGGATTGAGGGAAGACAGATAATTGTTGAATGTTTTAGGGCTTGGGTTAGCATACTCAAGAGAGGAGGTTCCAAATACTTTATACTTGGTTTATCTTGTTACTTTTTATCTTTTATATTTCAATATATTTCAATTCTCATGTTCTTAGTACTTGGGTTCCTAACATTTGGTATAAGAGCACGTTCATCTTGGGTATTTTTCTTAGTAATGGATCAAGATCGTGTTGGGAACTCTTGAGGAAATGCAAAAAACAATGAAAGAATGCAAAAAAAGTTTAAGGAAAGTGATCGCCAAAAGATCGAGAGAGAACAGAAGAGAAAGAAGGAAGCGGAAGAAGCATTGAAAGAAGCAAAGAGCCAACGAAATTTTGACCAGATAAAAAACAAGCATCCAAAGTGTTCAAAAATTACCCGTTAGTAGTCGAAGATAGGGGGGAAGGCGACGATCTTGCACAAGGGTACACCTAAAAATGCGAAAGAAGACCGTATAGAAATTCCAAAGGTATTTTCGTGGGTTAATGAGAAGAGAAATCTGTTAGGAATCCTCTGGTTTTTCCTGTAAAACACACAGAAAATACCTACACAACCCTGGAAAACACTGTTCTATTGTCTTCTCTGCAATAGACAGTTAACCCTCAGTACAATCTAAAGAAGGAAAATACTGAAAAACAAGGAAAGAAAAACACTCCCAACTATTAGAGAGAGCTGGTACTCTCCCAAGACAAACGTCTTACCTCAAAATACAACCTACCTTTTTTTTCGACAAGGTAACAATAAATTTCATTGATGTAATGAAAAGAGCAGAAGCTCGAAGTACAAATCAAAATGAGCAACAACTCAAAGAACAGGACAAAATAAAGCACCCAAACAGAAACCCCTTTGAAGAAAACAAAAAACGAAAGTACAGTAAACCCCACCAAAGAAACAACCAAAACAAATCCCATAACAACAGAAGTCAAATGAAAGCCATGAAACAACAGAAGTCATTTTTTTGGGAGCATATTTTGTTAAGCACACCTTGAGGACAAGGTGTTTTGAAGGATCCGGGAATGTAAGGGTACTAATAGGAGTTTATGGAGAGGAGTAGGATGATTCTAGTAAGGGTATATGGGTAATTATTTAGGGAGTTAGTTAGTGCTTTTGGGTTATAAATAGAAAGAGCGGGATTGAGGAAAGCAGACAATTGTTGAGTGTTTTAGGGCTTGAGTTAGCATACTCAAGAGAGGAGGTTCCAAGTACCTTATACTCGGTTTATCTTGTTACTTTTTATCCTTTTTATTTCAATAAATTCCCCATTTAATTTCATAGGAAACGGGGTGGAGGGAATAATTCTCCGTTTATTATTTTATTTTTCAATATTTTATTAACTATTTTTTTTTTTGAAAATTTGTATTTAAATGGTTAATTTTCATTAGAGATTTCTAGTTAAGGGGCATTTTTTCAATTTTCTTAGAAAAATAAAATGATATTTAATAAAAATTTAGAATTATGGTTTATTAGATATATACAAGTATATATATATTTATAAATAAATAAATAAATCGAGGCGGGGACAGGGAATGTATTCTCCGTCCCCGTCCCCGTCCCCGTTTAGCCAACGGGAAAAAATTAACCCCCGCTCCCTCCCCTGTTCCCCGCAAGGAAAATGAACATCTCTATTCTTAGTATCTATTTGGGTTCCTAACAGTGTTCTAGCCGCAATCTCATCACCACACTGAAGAGCCAATAGAGGATCTATACAGTATCTCAATGTCTCTTGTATGCCAACCAGTCATGGTTGTATAACCTTCAGACACACTTTTATGTCTCTCTAATGATTCTTTTAATATATTAAGTTCTTCCATCTTTTTCATTCCTCTTCCAAATGGATGGTATTATTCCCCTTCTTTTCATCCTCTTTGTTGCTAACTTTCACAAATCTTTGGGTAAACTTTCATTATATCAATGAAATCTTTGTTTTCTTGTTTAAAAAAAAAATCTCTGGGCAAACTCCTTTATTATCATCTTTTTTGGTCCAAGAACGCAGTTTGGTCTAAATTTGCATTAGAATATAAGACTGGTGGGAGAAAAGATCAAATCCTTCATGCTTTTACTAAACCAATGGTTTGATCCAAATCCTCAAGACTTGATAAATCTTAGGCCTATCTCTTTCGGTACTGCTTCCGTACCACTGTTCAGCTGCACTTCTTGTACTTTCAACCTTCCATCTGCAGTTGTTAGACATGGATTCGTTTTGGATGTATTTATTTTTTAGTAAGAAACGAATCTGACTGACTCGTGATTTTAAATTGTCAAATTGATGAAAAAGCTATGATTGCGAGATGAGTTACTTAAGAGACTTATTTCTCTCCTCTTGATGCTGGAATCTGCCTCCATCCTCTTATTCTTCATTACTTCTCTATTTGTAATGTGTATTTTGCCCAATTTAGTTTGTATAATAAAATGTTGCAGGCAAACAGCGATCAACTGAAGCTTATGAGCCCTGTTATACTCAATGGGATTCTAAAGTCACTTGATGGCTATTCAAAATCAGCATCAGGTCCATTTTAATGAAGCTTTCTATCATATTTTTGTCATTTGTTTCTTTTATACCTTTCAAATATTTGAAATTGTAGGAGTAGGGCCATATTTATATTGATGTAATTCATTCATTTGACCAGATTCTACTACGAGAGACACCAAAACCTTTGCTTTTCAAGCAATTGGATTGCTTGCTCAGCGCATGCCTCAACTATTCAGGTTATGTTGGCTCTCAGTCTGATACTTGTTGGTCTGAATTTCATTGATGTTTAACTCTACGGCTTCTTCCATGCATTTTCAGCCGTTTGGAATAAATCTTCAAGATCATGAAAGTAAATGCTGATTTCCGTTTTCTCACGTATTACAGAGATAAAATTGACATGGCCGTTCGTCTTTTTGATGCTTTGAAAATGGAGGCCCCATCTCTTCGTTTTGTTGTTCAAGAGGCGACCAATTCCCTTGCTGCTGCATATAAGGTATGCTAGATTTGGTTCATCTGCTTTAAGATATTGATAAATGGTTCTTCTATTTTCGCAAGTTTGTTTGTTATAGTCCATCCTTGGATTATATTAGCATGCAATTACTTGCATAAATGGGCTGAAATTTTAGCAAGATGGAGACATTTTGATCATGGAATTCAGAATTATGAAATGAATGTTATATGCCGGAAAGTGAGCGGCTTGAGGAATTGTAGCAAGAGAGCTACAATGAGAGGAGGTCACAAAGCAAAGGAGCTATAATAAATTTTGACTGCTCTCCTGGTTCAACATCAACATATGTTTATATCATTATTTCATATCTGATCCACAGGATGCTCCAACTACATTGTTGAAAGAGTTAGAGGCCCTTCTTCTTAAAAATTCTCAGGAGGTATAAGTTTACATCTACTTTTTGCTTCCCTTTTACTTTCTTGTAATCTAGTTTCATTTGTTTCTCATTGCTTCTTAATTGATGTCTAATTCCATAATGCTAAACAGGAAGAAGGTGAAGTGCGGTTCTGTGCGGTGAGATGGGCGACAAAGTTATTTCAATTGCAACATTGTCCGAGTCGATTTATTTGTATGCTTGCTGCAGCAGATTCAAAATTGGACATTAGGTACCCTTCTCACTCCTTTTTGAAAGATTAACTTCCATGGCATGGGGTAATAAATTAATAGGACGGCAACATTATATATGAGCACATATTGCTCTTATTCATGGATAGGTAGAAAAATGACAACTCTTTTTTTTTTTTTTTTTTAATTTAATTTATTTTATAATTTCAATACTCAGACAAAGAGAGATTAAATGTCTTGATGTATTTATCGTGGTCAGAGCTTATGATTTTATCAAGCAGTCAATGGCTTCTAGGTGTGGGCATTCTTGTTCGGCAATTATTGTGCTTCGGATTTGTTGCTGGATGCAATTCTTTTTTATTCAATAAGTGATAGCTTTTGTTGAGTTGAAAATGATGATTTGTCTAAATTTTGGATTATGCCTGGTTAGAGATTATCAATTTTGGGCTTGGGGGGTGTAAATCTTGGTGTCATTGATCTTTGGTAGGTTTCATGGGTTTTTGCCCTGTATTTTGGCATGTTTTAGTGTATGCTTTTCTTTAGGTTTGTCTGTGTGATATGTACTTCGGATTTGGGATTGCTTTAAGGATAAGAATCTGTTGTATCAAGGGTCATTACTTTATAACTTCTCAAATTCTTAATTGAAGCATTTCTATTCCGCCCCACCCCCAAAAAAAAAAAAAAAAAAAAAAAAATCTCGGTTCCTGACCCTTCAAATCCTCTTGAAGGGTAAGAAGGGAAGGTTTGAACTTGATGTTTCCAATATGAGAAAGAAGCGTTAGAAATGGTCCACAAAAGCCAAATCTTATGGTCTCAAGTCACATTATATAGGTCAACAACAAGACTGGACTTAGACAGTGAGACTGAGGACAAGGTTTCAAGCTTCCTCCTAACTGAGGGACTGCGGGAAGAGAAAAAGGAGGTTTTGTTGGCACATGTACACGTGATTTAAGAACTTATTTAAGTAGGGAAGAAGAGAAGAGGCAAATAGAGGAGGGAGAGAAATATTGAGCTTACGTAATCAGGATTTTGTTTTCTAACTTCCTTAAGCGGGCATCTTATCTTTTGAATATTTAAAACAATAATTGTTGCATGGAAGAATATTCTCTGGAGGGTTCCTTCGAAAACGATCTACACTGGAACCAAATTGGCACATTGGGTACTGTTATAAATTGAAAATATTGATGTTTTCCTACCAAGAAAGTTGGCCACTTCTTTTAGAATTGCATACATCAAAGAAGAGATTCATTTAAGCGGGTATCTTATCTTTCTCCTTTCTTATTTCTTTTAGTAAGTGAGGTTTCTAGTGCTTTAATTGCCAAAATTTGCTCAAAAGGAGCTTTTGAGGGGGTTCTAGTTGGCCAAGACAACGTGCATGTTTCAATCCTCCAATTTATGAATGATACTATTCTATTTTGCAAGGATAATGATGGTATGTTTTTTTGAAAAGGTAACAATATGAATTCATTAAGATAATGAAGAAGTACAAAAGTTAAGGCAACCCTAACATCCATAACATAAAATAAAACAAGACAGCAGTGAATCCTAAATAGGGAAAATAAAAGCGTTCCAATTGGCCTGGATGTCTGACATAGTGAAACCACCAAACTCCCCTGAAAGAGAACTCCAAGCCGAAGCCTTGAGATGAGCCGCTTCAAGCATAATTCCTGTGGATTTCGATATCGTGAAAAACTCTCTGATTTCGCTCAAACCAAATATCAGCCAGCAATGCCCTTACCGCATTTCCCCACAAAATTGAGGCCCTTCGCGCAAGTGGGGGCCCTGCCAACAACTGAAGCACACCCTCCTTTAGATTTCTGCAAAGACCCACCTACTACCAAATTCCATATGACTTTGACCAAAGCAATTCCCAACAAAAGAGCAACTTACAAAAGATGATATCCTGTTTTTCGCTTCTTCAAAACAAAGGGGGCATACCGAAGGCTGAAGACACATTTGCGGCCACCTTTTCTGTAAAACATCAATTGTATTTAAACTTCCAAACAGCAAGATCCAAGTCAGCACTTTGACCCTCTTTGGACACTTCACCTTCCATATCAATCTATACTCCATCTTATCCATCGAGGGGTAGGGGCACAAGTGCCTTGAAAGAGACTTCACAGAAAAATTCCCCGAGGACTCAAGAGCCCAGCATCTAGAGTCCTGCTCCTGGGAAGGCTTGGCACGACCGAGGACCCCCAAAAGCTCAGCAAGGCTTTCAATCTCTTCATCCTTCAAAGGCCTCCTAAAAATTAAAGCCCAGACTCCCAACTGACTGTCCCAGACTTCATCCACCGTAATCAACTTGTTCCTTGCTACCCCAAAAAGGCCAGGGAACTTGTCTTTGAGAGGAACGCCCCCTATCCACGGCTCCCACCAGAACCTAAGCGACCTGCCATTTCCTAACTTGAACAGGGCCAAATGCTGCAGCTGCCTCCAAACCCTTGTAATGTTGACCCATGGACTTCTCAAGCTGCACTTTCCAGAGCTGCTAGGATCCCATCCATTATCCGCCAGGCCGTGAATGCTAACAATCACCCTTCGCCAGAGAGAAGATGATTCATCTGAGAACCTCCAGCCCCATTTGGCTAACAGGGCCTGATTTTTGCCCTTCAATGCCTCAATTCCTAACCCTCCCGAAGTACGAGGCTTGGCTACCTCCCTCCACCTTACCAGATGTTTGAACTTTCCCCCTTCCGACCCTTCCCAGAAAAAAGCCCTGATAAGCCTTTCCAAAACCACACAAACTTGCACTGGAAGCTGAAACAGAGACATAAAATACAAGGGGAGGGATTCCAGCACCGCATTACAAAGCGTCAAACGACCCCCTCGTGATAAACTAAACCTCTTCCATCTGTCCAAACGCTTCTCGGTCGCTAACCACCGTGCGAGAATTCAAGGGAAGTTGGATGACCACCCAACGGAAGCCCCAGGTATGAAAAAGGCAGTTGCACACCCCTACACCCTACCTTTGCAGCGGCCTCCTCCACCATGCCCTCTGTCAAGTTTACCCCGCAAACAGCAGATTTTGACCAATTCACCTTCAGCCCTGAGCAAACTTCAAAAAGCCTTACCACACTGATTAGATTTTCCAGCGCTCCTTCATCTTCTTTGCAAAATAAAATTGTATCGTCCGCAAACTGTAAAATGGACACTTCCACCTTCTCCCTTCCTACCTTAAAACCTTCGAACAACCCTTGAGCGACCCCTTTTTCCACCAAAGCATTCAATACTTCAACCACTAGAACAAACAAAAAGGGAGACAAAGGATCCCCCTGCCGCAACCCTCGGGTGGCCAGAATCCGACCCCTAGGCCTTCCATTTACCATTACCGAGAACTTTTGGCCAACCATACACTCCCTCATCCACTGAATCCACTTTGCACTGAATTTTTTTTGCTCAAGAACCCCCTCTAAGAACCCCCAGTCCACACAGTCGAAAGCTTTCTCAAAATCCAACTTTATCACCCACCCTTTTCTTTTATGAATTCTAAAGTCCTCAATCACCTCACTTGCTATTAACACTGAGTCTAGAATTTGCCTACCTTTAATGAAAGCGCTTTGGACCTCCGAAGTGATGGATGGCATTACCTTTTTTAAACGGTCTGCAAGCACCTTGGAGAGGATCTTATACGTTGAGGAGACCAAACTGATAGGCCTATAGTCTTTGACCGAACTTGGAGCACCCTTCTTTTGAACTAGACATATAAAATTTTCTTTTTGCCCTGAATTGATATGACCATTGCTGTGAAACTCCTTGAAGAAGCGCAACAGGTCCAATTTCAACAACTCCCAACACTTTAGGTAGAATTCTATTGTGAATCCATCGGGCCCGGGGGCCTTATTCCTTCCCAGCTGTTTTAGTGCCCTCTCAATTTCTTCCAACGAATCGGGTGTGAGTGCCCCGTTTGCCCCCGTGGAGATCCCCTTCCATCCTCAAACATCGGCACATAGCGCAGCCCAGGGGTGCGATCATAGAGCTTTCCAAAGAAATGAACAATTTCTGCTTCAATATCCGCAAACTTCACCAGGGGGATCCCTTCAGAAGACACCAAGCTTGAAATTAAAGACGAACGCTTTTTTGCTGCCAAGTATCTATGGAAGAAACCTGAATTCTCGTCCCCCTCTTTAAGCCATACAAGCTTACATTTTTGAATCAACTTCCTCTCATTCTCCATATATAGTTCCAACAGTTCTCCTTTTGCCATAGCCCGGATTAACAACTCATGGGAAGAGAGAGGAGAGGACTCCACCTTCTTGTCCAACATTGAGATTTCGTCAATCGATTCTTCTCCTTTCCTTTCACCAATCGATCTGCTCGCGCCCACTCCTTGACTTTCCTTTTAGCTTTTTAGCTTTACAGAGAGAGTGTGAAACCAACCCACCCATAGGATTGATCCTCCCCCCATACTTTGCCAATCAAAGCTACGCACTCCTTATTTTCCAGCCAGGCATTGACAAAGCGAAAGGGAGCAGGCCCCCATTGGAAAGACCCCGCCTCCAGAAGCAGAGGAAAGTGGTCTGAAAAAATCCTTGGCTGCCGAGAAACCCTGGAATCTGCAAAAACACAGTCCCAACTTTTGTTGATGAAGAACCTGTCCAACAAGGACCTAGAGTTTTCCAACCCCAAACGAGACCAGGTGTAGCTTCCATTGCTAAGGGGGACTTCCCATAATTCCAGGTCCCGAATGATCTTATTGAAAGACCTCATGCTTCTAGTGCATCTCCCTTCCGGACTTCTCTCACTAGCCCACCTTATAACGTTGAAGTCTCCTCCAACACACCAAGGCCCTCCCGAGATAGGCGGCAGAGCACTCCATTCCTCCCACAACCTCCTCCTGTCCCTACTCCTGTTTGGCCCATAAACGTTCGAGATCCAACACAAATGGCAATTGGCAAATAAAATCTTAACCGAAATGGAGAAGACCCCCTTTAGCACTTCCAAAACTTTGATCTTGGCCTTGTCCCAGAGAATCAACAAACCTCCCGACCTCCCATCTGCCTCAACCAACTCCCAACTTATATCTTTGGAACTCCAAATTGACTTAGCAAGCTTACCATCCACCGTGTCCAGCTTGGACTCCTGTATCATAACAACATCCGGATTGACTTTGAGAACAAAATTTTTCAGACTTAGCCGCTTGGAAGGATCCCCCAGACCCCTGGTGTTCCACGAAAGTATCCTCATTTAGGAGTGGACGTAGCCCCTATGATGCCGAATTTCCGAATTGCGCGACCCACAAGCTCGATCGGTGAATCAAACTCAACTAAGCCAGTGTCAGCCCTTGCCTCCCCTTCCTCCGAACACCGAGTGACCCTCTCCAGGGGAGAAAAAAGATGCCTGACACTTGCTAAAGGGGACCCTATGTTACTACTGCAGCAAACCCTGCTCTGAACTGACTTTTCCGCCTCCTCAGGGCTGCTCAGACTGACTTCTGAATCCTGATCAAAGAACCCCTTGTCTTCCAGACGCTCTGGGGAAATAGCAGCCGCCTTTGAGGGACTGCTGAATTCTACTTTCGAGAAGCGATACGGCCTAACCCCACCACTGACCGTCGTTGACTGCCAACCCCCCCTGGAGTCTCGAACTTGGATGCCAAGCGACCCAACTGCCCGCCTATCTTCCACTAACAACACTTCCTCGGAATCTTCCAAAAAATCATTGCTTATTAAAAAGGGCTGTCGATCCTTCTTCTTCTGGCCTTCCTTCCCCTGTCTCCTGGCATAGTATTTTGCACAAAAGTTATCTCTCACTTCTTTTACCGATAGAGGGACGGGGAAGACTTATGATGGCCTCTTTGGGGCACAAATCCTTATACACCTCATTATTTCTAAGCCGACTCACACCCGGGACATGTGAATCATTAACTCCTCTTGATTTGTTGAGGCCACATAGAGAGAGAGGAAGAGATGATCCTCGGTCCTCGCAAGCCGACGCCCCACCTTATCATTAACTACTTCTCCAACCTTTACTACCTCATTTACTACCTCAACCGTCTCAACTGCCAGCGTCTCCTGGCCTTCCTGCTCACCGGAGGCCTCTGCACATACTCCAACTGGTCGACTTCCGACCTGGTCTTGCAAGGGGTCCGAGAACACCCAATTCTCCTGAGGAGAGGCATCTTCCCCTGCCTCGTGAACTCTTAAGACCCCCAAATCATCTCTTAACACTTCCTTTATCCGGACCAAGTCGATCCAATTGTCAAAATCTTGCAAGAAGACGGGGCCATGTGCGAAAGCTGGAGGATTACTGATCTCAATATCCTTAAACGAAAGCCAAAAAGGTTCCAACAACGGAAGCCTACTTACTAATGGTGCTGCATAAAGCCACAAATATTCTTCTTAACCTTGATCCGTGCTACCTCCAAATTTGTAAGATTTAAGGTTTCCATCGCCACTTCTTCCAACCCTCCAAAGTGAGCCCCAATAGCCTCAAACACCCCTCTGGACCAGAACTGGATTGGCAAATTCATCACTGACACCCAACCTCCATACCCCTTAACGACCTCCGACCTTCCATGACTGCCTAACGACCAATTCTCCAACTTCACATACAAATCTTCTACCTTCAACCACCTCCCCCTCTTTGCAGACCCCAGAATCTCTTTCCCTTCACCCACCTTTAGCAGGGCTTTATCCGCCGATAGAGGGTTTAACTGACATCTTATCTTGAAGTGACTTTCCACCGCCTCTTTAACTTCCTTCCACGAGGTATGTGCAAACAGTCGAGATACCACCAGCACACTATCAAGATCCAAATTCACCACCTCCTTTCTTTTTAACCTGTAAGCGAAGAAGGAACCTTTCCGGTGATCCCTTCCTTACTCGCCTAGAAGTGGCATCCTGTCCTTCCCTTCTCCCGACCGAACCTCATCTCGTGGGGACCCCATCCTATCCCTTGCCTTGATGCAATCGTCCAGATTCCCCCCAAACACCATCCATCCTTTCCCATAAGACCCCAGAGGAACCTGTAGGCAAGATCTTCCTCCCCAGGGAAACCACACCACACACTGCACCGCCCCCTGAGACGACCGCCGCAAACCAAAAAGGCCCAAAGTGCCGTTCTCATCCTTAAACTTCTCCCTCACAGATGAGGTAACCGGCTTACCGATCAAGGCCGTGAAAGCCCCGGCGAGCCAATGCAGATGCGGCCACGTAAGAGGAATGTGGACTCCCCTAGACTCATTTCTCACTACCCAAGTCTCCCCCTCCTTCCGAATGGAGAAAACTTCCCCGCCTATCCTACAGCTCTCCATCTTTAATTAGCATCATTCAATGTATTTTTTACACAACAAGAATTTGAACTCAAAATCTCCTACTATAGTAACATTTGTTCTAACAAGAAACAAAACTATGTTTAATACTTTAATTCAAACTATTGAATTTTTTTTAATGGTGCTTGGGTTTGAAGATTAATCGGGAGAAATCTGCGTTATGTGGTGTCAATATGGATGATTCTAAGGTATGCCAGTTTGCTTCGCGACTAAATTGTAAAGTTGAAGTTTACCTTTTAATTATCTTGGGCTTCCCTTGGTTGGCCATCCTAGAAAGGATTCTTTTTGGAAACGATGCTAGATAAAATTTAAAAGAAGATGGATAGGTGGAAGTGATTTACTTTTATCACGAGGAAGGAGATTAACTCTTTATTCTTTTGTTTTATCTAGTATCCCATTATATTATTTGTCATTATTTTTGTCGATGCCTTCAATTAGTGTGAAGATTGATAGAATTTTACAGTTTTCTTTTGGAAAGGTAATGAGGGAAGCAAAATAAATCATTTGGTTAGATGGAGTCTCATTTCAAAGACTAAAAAAGATGGTGGTGTCAGAATTGGAGCTTTGAAGCAAAGGAATATGGCTTTATTAGCCAAATGGGGCTGGCGGGTTATGATGGAACCTCATTCACTTTGGAGAAGTATTTATGGGTCTAGTAATTTTGATTGGAATTCTGGTTCTAAAAAAGGTTTAAGCCTTCGAAGCCCATGGATGTCTATTTCTCAAATTTGGCACAATTTGATTCACTTGTTCACTTCAATTTGGGTAATGGAAGGAAAATTTAGTTTTCGGAAGATACTTGGTTGAGTTGTTTGACATGTTTTCCTTGGTTGTATGCTATTTCTTCTTCCCCAAGTGATTCTGTTTTGGCACATTGGGAAATATCCAAACTGATTCTTGGAACCTTGTTGTTCGGAGAATGAGTGTGTGGAAGATTTTTGGTTTTCTCATGTTAATGAAAGGGCGGCAGGTTCTTTCAATTTATGAGGAGATTAATCGGGATAATTCCCTTTTTACTTCTTCAAGGGCAGTGGAGGAGTCTAATGTATTTAATACATTGAATGATGCTGAGGATGATTTTTTGGAGGTTGTTCATGTGAGAAGTTGGGATTTTTTTGTTGGATTTAATTCTGAACTGCCGTTGTTGGGTTATTCTTTGATGGGTTCTTTTGGTAATGAAATGGAGTTTACTTGGTCGACTGTTTTTACAGACTTTAATGAACATGGTCTGAATTCTCCTCGTTTGAAGAATGATGTTGTGGCCCTGGGATGTAATTTAGAGGTTATTTTGGTGTTTGGTGATTTAAGGGATGGTTCGGCTCTCATTGAGAGCAGAGAGGTATTAGTCTTGTGCAAGAATGGTCAGCCTGATGTTTCTCTATCGGATAAGGCAATAAGGAGGTTGAGGTACCAGTGTTGTCTCCTATCCCTGAATCTATGAAAGAAGTGAAATATCATTTTTGTGCTAAGTATAATACCAGGAGATGTATTAATGAGAGGGTTTATAGTGAAGGTTCAGATTCTGGTTTATTCACAGATGATTTGTTGGAGGAACCTATCCTTAAATTACTTCCTCTTGGGGAAGCGGAGAAGAATAGTGAACAAGTTTTCGTTTTCTAGGTGAACACGATTTCTTCTGGAGATGAATGCTAAATTGGTCCAGATGGGCTTCGATTCGTCAAAGCTTCTTTTCAAAAACTTGTTCTGAAGTTGAAAAGTCAGCTCTTCATATCCCGACATAGGCTTTTGGTGTGGATGTTGAGTCTGAAATCAGCTTAAGTAGCCCAGAGGTGGATACTAATAAAAAATTTCAGCACGATGATGTTCGTTCTTTTAGTGACTCCCCTATTGTATATTTGGAGAAGCTTTTTAGTTCTCTAGGTTTGGTTCCTTAGTCATATAAGGTGGTGTAGTCTAGTGGTTGATAAGGATCTTAAGTGTAGTTCTTGTTCAGATCTCTAAAGATTTGACTCTTTGATTAAAGCTTGTGGATTGCAATTTCGTGAAATGGGCATCGGTTCTATTTCGACTTAGAAAAATTGAAATTTGTGTCTTGGAACACAAGGGGTTAAAAGACCCCAAAAACTAACTATAGGAGTCCCCCCCCCCCCCCATTCTCTCTTCTCTCTCCTCTCTCCTCTTTCGTTCGTCTCCTCCCCTGCCTTTTTCGCCACCGTCGTCCCAGGCAGGTCCTCGCGCCGTTACTCGCTCCTTGGTCCCGCTCCCGATACCGCCGCTTGGGGAGGTTGTCTTTCGTTGGCATCCTTCCGGTCAATCTCTTATAACGACCGATGGAGAAAAGAGAAGGAGCGGCAACGTATGAGGCAAGTTGTAGGGTCGGTAGGGAGGCTTTCAGTATTCGTAAGGAAGGGAATTTGTTTGTTGTGAGGAATGAATCCAAAGGGGCTCAGATTCCTCTAACCTGGTCGCACTTAAGCTGGTTCAACAAGTATTTCAAGTTGCTGGTTAGTCAGCCTGTCACCTCATTCGTCCGGGACAAGTTTAAAGATGAGGACGACACATTAGGCCTATTTAGGATGCGTAGAGCGGTTCCAGATGCAGTTCAGTGCGTAGTGTGGTTTCCAGGGGGAGGGAGAGCGTGTCTCCAGGTCTCAGTAGGGGCTTTCGGTCAAGGATGGTTGGTGTTCGGGGATATGCTCGAGAACTTCACCAATTCAAGTAAGGGGGCCTTTCCCACTCCGGAGAAGGTCATGCCACCGGTAGGAAATGGTAAAATGACTCTAGGGGTATCAAATTTTTCGGCTTCTCCGGCCTCAGAGCGCAAGGCTTCAAGGACAGCCGGTAAGGACTCTTATACGTATTGGGTCAAAAAGCATAGAGAGGTGATTAATGTGAATTTTGAAAGTTTGATAGTGGTCTCTCGTTTATTTGCTCATTCTTCGTGGATTGAAGTTAAAGAGGCAGTGGAGTGCCATTTTAAAATAAGGTGCCAAGTTAATCCCCTGTCGGATGACAAGGCTTTGTTGATGATAGCTGAAGATAAGGAGAATTTGGGGGATGCAGTGAGCAGGAAATGGACGAAAGTAAGGGATTTAGATCTGAAACTGGAAAATTGGTCGATTTGCAGGCACGGTCGGCCGGAGGTCATGCTGGGATATGGTGGCTGGATATCAGTCTTAAATCTGCCCATTCAGTTCTGGTCCAGGGGTGTGTTTGAGGCTATTGGGGTTCACTTTGGGGGATTAGAGGAAATAGCCTTGGAAACGCTAAATTTCACAAATCTGGCTAGAGCAAGGATTAAGGTGAAAAGGAATATCTGTGGATTCATGCCTGCAACCATTGAAGTAAATGCCTCCCCCTTGGGTTCTTTTTGGCTCTCCTTTGCTAACATTGAATTTAGAGACCCCCCGGCTTACGCCCACGGTCCTCTTTTGGTGAAGGATTTTGATAATCAGATTGACTTGATGCGCATTAAGGAAGTTTTAATTGACGAGCCTGATCTATTAGTGTCTGATGGCTTGGGAGGAGCAGATTCTTGTCGGAAGGGGTTGGTGTTTTCTGATGTTCCACGGGGCTGGGGTGGCTGTCCAGTTTCGGGCGCCATTCCTCCAGCCGGCGGCCTCTTGGGCGGTCCAGATTCGGGCGCCATTCCTCCAACTTCCTCAATCCAGGCTGGGGGAGACCAAGGGACTTTGGCAAGGGGGGCGGAGGAGGAAGTGAATGCTGTGATAAATGCAAATTTAGGTGGCTCTGCAGTTAATGTTCAGACGGCCGCTTTGGATGGCGAGATTAGAGGCTTAGTCCCTTCTTCTTCCCCTCTAGGTTTCGACTCACAATCAGAATTAATGAAAGGTGCGAATCCCGGGGTAGTGGATTCATTGCAGAGAGAGGGAATGTCGGAGATGGAGAGCCTTCAGCCGCCGGGCTTTTGGTCTTCCTCACTCCCTTCCTCGGTAAAAGAAGTAAGAGACAGCTTTTGCGCTAAATATTATGTTAGGAGACAGGTCAAGGAAGTTAAGAAGAAGTGGGGGTCGCAGCCGTTTCTAATCAGCAAGGATTTTCGGGATGATTCTGATTGGCTCATGACAAACTGGGACAAGCATCCGTATTGGTCGGACGGTCCTCAAGGGCATTGTGGTAGCAAGAGGAGATCCTCAAAGGTCGTCAGTAGTGGGCCCGGGCAGTTATATTCCTCGATTGTAGTACACAAAAGTCCTCCCCAGAAGGCAGCTGTCGGCCCTGAACTTTCAGATGTCGAGGATCTCTTTGATCGGGATTCAGAGGTCAGTCTTAGTAGCCCTGATGTGGAGATGAAGGTAGCCGCGGGTAGGGCTCTTTGCAACAGTCAGGAAGATTCCCCTTTAGCAGGTATCAAGCACCTTTTTTCTCCCCCGGAGGTGGTCACTTCGACTCCGCTGGTGGGAGAAGTAGGTGGAGGCACCACCTAGGCCGAGTTTGATCGTTGGTCCAGCCCGTGAGGCTGCGATTCGGGTGTGGGACCAGTTGGTTCTTTCTCTTGGGGTAAATGAGGATCCTATCTTGGAATACAAGGGGGTTGGGGGATCCATCGAAGCGCGTAAGTTTGAAAAACTTCATCCTTAAGGTCAATCCGGATATTGTCATGATTCAAGAAACTAAATTGGTTTCGGTGGATGGTATTTGTATTAAGTTGTTATGGAGCTCCAAAGATATAAGCTGGGACTTTGTGGAGGCTTCTGGAAAGTCGGGGGGTTTGTTGATTATGTGGGATGACAATAAGGTCAGAGCTTTAGAGGTACTCAAAGGGATCTTTTCCATCTCTATCAAAGTTCTATTCGCCAATCGTCATCTGTGTTGGGTCTCGAATTTTTATGGACCAAATAAATATAGGGAGAGAAGGCGGCTCTGGGAGGAGTGGTGCGCATTGGCAGCCTATAGGGAAGGGCCTTGGTGTGTTGGAGGCGACTTCAATGTCATCAGGTGGGCTCATGAGAGGTACCCGGAAGGAAGGCAAACTAGGAGCATGAGATCGTTTAACAAGGTCATCCGGGACCTTGGATTGCTGGAATTACCCCTTAGTAATGGAAGCTATACCTGGTCTCGGTTAGGGTTGGACAATTCCAGGTCTTTGTTAGACAGATTCTTCATCAATGCAAGTTGGGACAGTGTTTTCGAGGACTCTAGGGTCTCTAGGGAAGCAAGGATCTTTTCAGATCACTTTCCTCTGCTTCTGGGAGCGGGATCAATTCATTGGGGACCCTCTCCTTTTCGGTTTGTTAATACCTGGCTTGGGAACAAGGAGTGTGTTTCTCTCATTACCAAAGTTTTAAAGGAAGATCAGTCCTATGGATGGGCAGGATTTGTGTTGTCTCTGAAGCTAAAGCAGCTGAAGGGGAAGTTGAAGTCTTGGGCTGCGGACAATGACTGGGCTTCCAGAGAAAAAGAAAAGAATCTTATCGAAGAAATCTCTTTATGGGATGTAAAGGCAGAAACTTCCCCTTTAACATCCCAAGATCTGCTAATTTGGGCCATAGCCAAAGGGGAATTACTGGAATTATATATGGATAACGAGCGGAAGTTGATTCAGAAATGTAAGCTTGTGTGGCTCAGGGAGGGAGATGGAAATTCGGGCTTTTTTCCACAGGTTTTTAGCAGCAAAGAAGCGGAGGGCATTGATTTCCAACCTCCTGTCATCAGAAGGCATCTCACTGGTGAATTTCTCAGATATTGAATCAGAAATAGTTGGATTTTTTAGTAAGCTATATGGGTGTATCCCAGGACAGCGATTTGTGCCGGTTCTTGAGAACTGGAAGAGGGTTTCGGAAGTGAAAAATTGTTCTTTCACAGCTCAGTTTTCATTAGAAGAAATAAAGTAGGCTCTCAAGCATTTGGGAAGGAATAAGGCTCCCGGGCCTGATGGTTTCACAATTGAGTTTTATCTCAAATTTTGGGAAGTTTTGAAGCTGGACCTTCTTCGGTTTTTCAAGGAATTTCACAGAAGGGGTCACATCAACTCAGTACAGAAGGAAAATTTCATTTGTTTGGTCCAGAAGAAAGGAGTTGCAGGCTCGAAGGATTATAGGCCCATCAGTCTAGTTTCTTCAACTTATAAAGTTCTTTCCAAAGTCCTAGCTGATCGGTTGAAGAGAGTAATGCCTTCTATCATCTCGGAAGTACAAAGTGCATTCATCCAAGGAAGGCAAATCTTAGACTCGGTCCTAATTGCTAATGAGGTGATTGAGGAGTATAGGGTTCACAAGAAGAAGGGTTGGGTGCTCAAGCTAGATTTTGAGAAAGCTTTCGATTGTGTGGATTGGGGGTTTATGGAGGAAGTGCTAAGGCTAAAAATTTTTAGTGCTAAGTGGATCCAGTGGATGAGGGAGTGTGTGGTGGATCAGAAATTCTCCATATTAGTCAATGGAAGACCTAGAGGACGGATCTTGGCCTCTCGAGGATTGCAGCAGGGGGATCCCCTGTCCCCTTTTCTGTTCATCTTGGTTGCGGAAGTGCTAAATGCCCTGGTGGAAAAGGTGTATGAGCAGGGACTCTTTGAAGGGTTCAAAGTGGGGAAGGAGAAGGTCCATGTGTCCATTTTGCAGTTTGCTGACGACACAATCATTTTTTGTAAAGAGGATGAGGGGATGTTGGATTGTATACTCAGTGTGGTAAGGTTGTTCGAAGCTTGCGCGGGCCTGAAGATTAATTGGTCAAAGTCAGCCATTTGTGGGATTAATATTGCGGAGTCCAAGGTGGAGGAGGCGGCAACAAAGGCAGGGTGCAAGGGAGTCAAGCTGCCATTCACATATTTGGGGCTTCCGCTGGGTGGTCACCCAAAATCTCTAGGATTTTGGCAGGCTGTGATAGATAGTTTCGAAAGAAGGCTGGATAGGTGGAAGAGATTCAGCCTGTCAAGGGGGGGGGGGGGGCGCTTGACTCTTTGCAAGGCAGTGTTGGAAAGCCTACCGTTGTACTTCTTTTCGCTGTTTCAGCTCCCAGCTCAAGTTGGTCTGGTCTTGGAAAGGTTAATTAGGGCCTTCTTCTGGGAAGGGTCCGAGGGGGGCAAGTTTAAGCATCTAATACGATGGAAAGAGGTTGCTAAACCACTGGCTTCGGGAGGTCTCGGCATTGGGGCTTTGAAAATAAAGAATCAAGCTTTGTTAGCCAAGTGGGGGTGGAGATTTTCAGTTGAATCCTCTTCCTTCTGGAGGAGAGTGGTGGTTAGCATCCACAGTCTGATGGACAATGGGTGGGACCCCAATTTCTCCAAGAAGAGCAGTTTGAGAAGCCCTTGGGTTAACATCGTGAAGAATTGGAGGCAAATGCAGCACCTGGCTCCTTTTAAGTTGGGCAATGGTAGGAATTTGAGGTTCTGGTGGGAGTCGTGGGCAGGGAGCATCCCTCTTAAAGAACAACTCCCTGACCTGTTCTTATTATCAAGCAACAACTTGGCTACGGTGGCTGAGTCATGGGACGGTGCGTTGGGAGCATGGGGGTTCTCCTTCAGAAGGTCTTTGAAAGAAGAAGAAATTGGGAGGTTTTCTGAGCTTTTGGCAGCCCTGGACAGCTTCAGGCCCTCCCTCGATCTGGACTCCAGGAGATGGGTGCTTGAGCCTTCAGGGACATTCTCAGTAAAATCTTTGTCTAAGTTTTTATGCCCTTACCCCCAGGTGGACAAGCTAGTTTACAAGATGATATGGAAGACGAAGTGCCCGAAGAGGGTGAAGGTTTTGTCCTGGATTTTTATGTTTGGAAGCCTTAACACAGCTGACACAATGCAAAAAAGGCTGCCGAGCATGAGTCTTCAACCCTCGGTTTGTTCTCTTTGCTTGGGAGGGGCGGAAACGGGTCTTCATTTGTTTGTGGAGTGTCCTTTTGCTCGGTGCTGTTGGTTGAAGCTGTTTAGGAAGTTTGACCTCGGGTGGGTCTTTGCAGGCAGCCTTAAGGAGTGTGTTTATCAGCTGCTGGTGGGTCCTCCTCTATCAGGAAGGGCCTCGGTCTTGTGGGGTAATGCAGTAAGAGCACTGCTGTCAGACATTTGGTTTGAACGGAATCAGCGGGTGTTTCAGGATCTTAGTAAGACTTGGGAAGACATCTTTGAAGCCTCCCATCTTAAGGCTTCGGCCTGGTGCACTCTTTCGGGGGCTTTTGAGGGTTTCTCTGTCTCTGATATTCAGGCCAATTGGAATGCCTTCATTGTTCCAGCCTAGCTTTTGGTTTGATGTTGTTGCTGTTCGTGTCTCAGATTTTTGATGGGCTTTACTAATATGGTTTTCAGTTTATTAGGTTTTTGGTTTTTGCTTATTTTCTTTGTTTGTTGACCTTAATTTTGTACCTTGAGCATTAGTCTCTTTTCATTACATCAACGAAATTTTGTTACCCTTTCAAAAAAAAAAAAAAAACACAAGGGGTTTGGGTAAAGGTTCAAAAAAGCTTAGTTCAAAGAATTATTTGCAGAATTTGACTCATTTTGAGAAGAACCTTGAGAGCAAGATGTTCGAGTTATTCTGCTTGAGTTTTCATTTTCGGTTGGAGGCGAGGAGTTTTCTCATAGTCTGAAAAGGAGGAAATAGCACATTTTGGGGCAATTTTGATGATGGTCCTTTATCCAAGCAAGAGTTGATCTTTCGTGCATCTTTTATAGGGGAAGTTGAGCTGAATTTTTGAGTTTCTTCTCAACTTTTCTACTATTTTGCTCGTTGTTTATTGGTCTTTTATTGGTTTCAAGATCTAGCCTTGTGTGGATTTTTGGGCTTAGAGCTCTATCTTCAGATCTTCGGCTAGAAAGAAATCAAAGTTTTTTTTTGAGCCAAAGTGCATCCTATTCAAATTGTTTTGTTTTAGCCTATTTAAAGGCTTTCTCTGGGTGCATTCTTTCTGAGCCTTTTGCTGGTTTTTATTTTTCGGCTTTTTGCTCTTTTTGGCACTCTTTTTTGTTCCGTTGTTTTTGGTTTTCATTTAGTTTTCATTTGGTTTCTTTTTTGTTTTGTTGGTAGTTTTCTCTCCTTTTAGGAGTTTGTATCTTCAGCTTTAGTCTCTTTTCATTTCATCAATGAAAAATTTCGTTTCTTGTAAAAAAAAAGCAAAGATGAGGAGATTGTCGATTTTCAGGCTTTGCTTTTTAATATTTCGAATGTGATTATTATTAACAATGAGACATCTTCAGTTGAAGAGAAGAGAAAAATACATAGGTCATTACAGCAGCTCCCACAAAATACTCCTTGTTCGAGAAGGCATTTTTCCTTCTCAGCTTGCTTGGCCACTGCCTTTGGCTCAGCTGCCAACGTGGTTGCCACTTCCCTTGATTCCAAAAGCACATTGTTTGACAAGTACCATTCTCAAGTTGGGACTACCTTAGGAGCTTGGGTGCACTGTGGTGCATAGGGTGGACGTAAGAACAATGAGCCAACACCCACATCTTTGACACAAGTTGTTTGATCGAATCGTATTCAATTTCCCACATGCTGGGTTTCACCGCACCTTCAGAGAAGTAACTGCCAAGCAAATCGAACTCCATCAGAATCTAGTGAGAGGATTTCTAAGGAATGCAAAGGAAATGTTGTGTGAAAATGGGCACATCACCCACAAGACTGCATATCCTTTTAGTGATTGGGAAATTGAGGAACTTGCAAGAAGAAGGTTTATTTGTAAAAGAGGAAGCAGATTTCTATATAGGTGATTTTCCAGGTTATGTCCACGACTCTCTGAGCAAATTGCATTGCACCAGTACTTGAAGAACATTCTCTTTAAAGCTTCTGGAGAAAGCCCATTGCAAATTGAACTGCATTGCACCAGTTCTTGAAGAACATTCTCTTTAAAGCTTCTGAAGAAAGCCCATTGCAAATTGAACATGTAAAAAAGTTTCCATCAGCAATTTTGTGAATAACAACACTCGAAAAAATATATGTTGTAAAGAATCCTCGTTAGCATTACAAAGTGGGTAAACGGTAGGAGACAAGCAATGATGAGGAAGCTTCTTTTGTTGCACTGATGAACAGTTAATAGAGCCATCTAACATAATGCATGCTACAAACACCTCTTTTTCCAAGGCAGAAGACGAAGCTAATTGCTCGGGGAGGGAATTGACCAAAAAGCAACCATTAGATTCAATGGATCAACATATTTAATCTTCGACATCCTCTAACTTGAAAGCTGAAATGTAACTCATTAAAGACTTGAAGTCTAAAATCTCGTCATCCTTTAGTAGTCTTCTAAAGAAATATGCCAAGAACCTGTACTAACACCCCAATGGTCATAATTGTTCCATACAGATTGATGGCTATTGAGAACAAACAATGGAAACGAGTCATGAAAAGAAGGGGGCCGCACCAAGTATCATGTCAAAATAGTATTCTTCTGCCATTACCCAATTGAAAATATCCAATTGATCTACTTGCTTCCAGGTTTTGAAAATATTGTGCCATGGACTTCTAAGACTTTTGGGGCCTTTACTCTAGGTATGCCACTGAAATTTGTCAATCCCATGAATGCTGACAACCACCTTTCGCCACAAAGAATCAGGTTCATGCACAAAACGCCAACCCCGCTTAGCCAACAAAGCCATATTTTTGGCAGCATTTAAATTGGGGTCGGGTGAGCGGATTTTGTTTTGGAAGGATAGGTGGGCAGGGAGGCTCCTTGGATGGTTACTTTTCCGCGGTTGTTCTCTATCTCTTCATGTCCTAATGCGTTGACAACAGAGGTTTGGGATTCTAGCACCTCTTTGTGGAGCATTGTTTTTCGAAGACTTCTTAAAGTCTCTTCCTGGTGCGCCTTTACAAATTTTTTGTTGGTTATTCTGGTTGCGATATTAATCTTAATTGGCGAAATTTCATTATTCTTTTGTAATTGCTTTAGTGCTTTGTTATTAGATTGATTTATGATTATTTTGTTTTATGCTCTCCCTTCTAGAGTTGTATTTTGAGTGTTAGTCTCTTTTCATTATTTCAATGAAAGTTGTCATTTCCTTGTAAAAAAAAACCTAAGCACCCGGTCACGAAATAGAAGATAACCCGAATAATTAGTCAAAAGAAGACTTTAAACAAAAAACCAGCTAACTTAATACATCAAGAAGGTTTTGCTGGGAATGAAGGACCCAACTGAAGTTGTAACACATTTTCTTTCAGACTTGAAGAGAAAACGCACTTCAACCTGAAAGAAGCAACCAAAGAAAACATGATTATGCAATTGGTTTGCAACTTGGGGGTTTGGTGGATATTTCTTTGGAGACCATGAATCTTTTTGATCTTTCAGGGGCTAAAATCAAGGTGGCTCAGAATTTGTGTGGCTTCCTCCCGACTTCAATAATTGTGGTTGATCCACTTCTGGGTGAGTTTTCGTTGAAGTTTGGTGATGTGGAGTGTGTGGATCCTCCTTCGTTATCGGGTTCCTTGGTATTAAAGGATGTTTCAAATTCACTGGATCTGGCTCGTATCTTAGATTGGTTTTAATCTGTACTCTTCCCCTGTTGTTGATTTCTTTTCCTCATAGGTTTGTCTGAATCCAGTGGTTGGGGCGCCCTCGAGGATTTGGTGGGAGGTTCAGTGAAGGCCGTCATGGGGAGGGATGATCCATTGGTTGAGTTAGGGGAGGTTAATTTGGTTCATGGCTTGGATGGAGATGCAACTGTATTGTCAGTTGGGGCTTTAGTAGAGGGTTGCGGGACTGGGGCTTGCTTGGCTGGTGATGCGGTAGTCTTACTTGTTCAGAGGCTTTCTTCTTCCTCCCTGGCTACTCCTGTTACAGGAGTGAAGGAGGCATTCTGGGGAAAGTTTTATTCAAGGAAAGGAAAGGTTAGCGCGGTGAAGCTTGTGGAGCAGGAGAGCGCTTTTCCTGATTTCCTGGAGCGTCCGAAGTGTAGCTTGCAGCCACAGATTTCTCCTCTACCTAGTGCTAGGGCTTTTGCAAAGAGGTTTCAAGCATTCCTTCCTTTACCATTGAGGAATGTCAGGTTGGTCCTAAGGGAGTCTCTTTCATTAAAGCTTCTTTTCAGCATTCTATGCCAAATCCTAAAGATGTTGGTGGATTCACCCCTTTGGCTAATCTTGACTCGGTGGTGGATTCGGTGGTTAGTTTGAGCAGCCCAGAGTTAGGATCCAATTGCTTCTCCTTATCTAAGGATTTGAGGGTGGATCCACATCCACCTATTATTAATCTGGCTAGTTTGTTTGATTCCTCAGGTAGTCCAAAGTTGGTGGAAAAGGTTTGTTTGACACCTCTTGCAGATCCAGTCGTGCCTCCTGAACTAAGTAAATTTGAATCGTTAATCAAAACTAGTGGTTTGCAGTTTAGAGGAATTGGCCCTACTTCTGAGGCTGCTTTGACTCATTGAATTCTCTCTCATAAAGGGGGTTGGTTTGGGGGGTGTTTCTAAGTTGGTTGGACTAAAGATTATGTTCGATTGTGGTGTTGTTTCAGGAATCAGAGTTGGTTTTATTTTGATTTTAAGTATCAAGTCTTTTTGGACCTTGTGTGTTTGTGTGGGTTTTTGTCCTCGGTAGTTCGCTCGATTTGCAGTTGGGCAGTGCTTGGGTGTTTTGTTTTGTGCTTTTGTTGGTTGGTTGTTGAGGTAGTTCTTTGGTCAGGTTTTTTTTTAGCAGTTTGTCTTGGTAGGATTCGATTGGTTTTTGGGTTAGTTCTGTTATTGTTTGGTTTTGTTGTGGTTAAGTGTGCCTTCTTTGGTTCTCTCTTGTTTCTTTCGCTTCGACTGTCATTTGTCGATGTTGTTTTGTTGGAATTTTTAATGTTCTCTTGGGTCTTTGCTTTGTTTTGGTCTGATTGTTCTTTTTTCGTTGTAAGATTTGTACTTGGAGTGTTAGTCTCCTTTCATTATTTCAATGAAATCTTTGTTGCCTTGTCAAAAAAAAAAAAGATTCCCTATTCACAAAACACAAACAACAGACAGATGGCATAAGAGAGAACTTAGGCAATTTCTTTTGAAGAATCTCAACAATATTAAGATTTCCGTTGAGAATTATCTGGAGAAGGATGTTTATTTTCTTAGGATTCTTTGTTTCCCATAGAACTCGAAACGTCTCCTTTGATAAAGGAGAAGAAGAAGCCAACTTTCTTGTCAAAGATCTAACCGACAAAGCCCCTGAAGATTCCAAAGTCCAGCTCTAGAATCACCACCTTCACCAACTTTAAAAGAAGAGATACTTTCCAATAAGGATGCAAAAGCTGTAATCTCCTCATCTTTCATAAGTCTTCTAAAAACAATACCCCAAGATGGAATTTCAAAGTCCCATAGGTCTGCAACCAAAGCATTAGGATTTAAAGCAATTGAAAAAAGCTGTGGGAATTTATCCATGAAAGGAAAATCCCCGCCCAATTGTCTCTCAAAAACCAAATTCGGTTTCCAGCACCCAACCTAAAAGCAACAAATGACTCAACTCTTCTCCAAGGACTTCTAATATTGAAACCATCCTTGCCAATTGTGTACCAATTATTATAAGAATCCGAGAGTTTTTCTCCTTTATTTCATTCAACAATGAAATTGTTTCTTTTTATCATAAAAAAGCCAATTATTATAAGAAGCCCTCTGAATACTTTTCACCACTTTTCTTCAAAAGGAATGAGGTCTCATCATAAACTTCCAACTCCATTTTGCCAACAAAGCTTCATTCCGATGCTCCACAGCTCCTAAACTGAGGCCACCATCAGCTTGCATCATAGATGTTAACTTCCATCTAACCAAATGTGAGGACTTACCACCCTCATTTCCTTCCCAAAAAAAAAAATTACGCAGCAACCTTTCCAACTTTATACTTATTTCTGTTGGCATTAGAAAGAGAGACAAGTAATATAAAGGCCTCATCTTGGTGTTCCTTGTCCAAGTTGTTCATGGGATTTTCGCTTCAGGATATTTGCCTAAATTGGGCTGCCTTTATAGTGGTTCATTTTTGCATTTGAGTTATTTTCGATCTTGTATTGCTTTTGTTATTTTTGGTTTTTTGTTGCTTATCACTCCTATGTGGAGTCTATATTTTTGAGCATTAGCCACTTTTCATTATATCAAGGAAAAATCTTGTTTCTCGTTTATGGGCCCGTTTGATAACGTTCTCGTTTCCTGTTTCCTATTTCTATTTCTTCTTTCCCGTTTCTTGTTTCTGTAAAAAATGAAATAGAAAAATAACTATTTCTTGTTTCTTGTTTATTTAGCAAAAATAAATTTAGTCCATACAATATAATAAAATATATAACATGTGTTAAAATAAATATAAAATAGTCCCAAAGAGTTTGTAGTATTTTATTCCGACCCAACACAAAATTAATAATAATAATAAATTTTATCCTTCAAATGTTGTTCAAATTTGATTTGCCATCATTTCTCACTCCAATCAATTCACCTTATACGATTTTGGCTTACATGTAAATTATAAGGTTAGACAATCGAGCATACCCACATTTCTTTAATTTAATAATAAACTTTATTTTTGTTTTTTTCTTTAAAAATGCATTAGCCATACAAAAAGAGAGGGTCAATACATATATTTTTTACATTTAATTGTCCAAAAGAAAAAAAAATTGAGATTTAAATAGAAAATAATGACGAAAAGAGAAAAGAGAAAAACATTAACGAAAAGAAAAAAGAAGAAAAGGGAAAATACCTTTTTAGTCCCTCGTGTTTCAAATTTGTGTCTATTTAGTTCATACGTTTCAAAATCGAACAATCAAGTCCCTGAATTTTATGAAATGGTTCTATTGACTCCCTGGACCGTTACTTTTTTTAACGGAGGATGACGTGTCCGATTTTTATATTAAAATAATGTTTTTAAAAATAAAATAATTCACTGACCTGTTCTTATTATCAAGCAACAACTTGGCTACGGTGGCTGAGTCATGGGACGGTGCGTTGGGAGCATGGGGGTTCTCCTTCAGAAGGTCTTTGAAAGAAGAAGAAATTGGGAGGTTTTCTGAGCTTTTGGCAGCCCTGGACAGCTTCAGGCCCTCCCTCGATCTGGACTCCAGGAGATGGGTGCTTGAGCCTTCAGGGACATTCTCAGTAAAATCTTTGTCTAAGTTTTTATGCCCTTACCCCCAGGTGGACAAGCTAGTTTAAAAGATGATATGGAAGACGAAGTGCCCGAAGAGGGTGAAGGTTTTGTCCTGGATTTTTATGTTTGGAAGCCTTAACACAGCTGACACATTGCAAAAAAGGCTGCCGAGCATGAGTCTTCAACCCTCGGTTTGTTCTCTCTGCTTGGGAGGGGCGGAAACGGGTCTTCATTTGTTTGTGGAGTGTCCTTTTGCTCGGTCTTTGCCGTTGGTTGAAAATTTGTTTAGGAAGTTTGACCTCGGGTGGGTCTTTGCAGTGACCTTAAGGAGTGTGTTTATCATTTCTTTGGTGGGTCCTCCTCTATCAGGAAGGGCCTCGGTCTTGTGGGGTAATGCAGTAAGAGCACTGCTGTCAGACATTTGGTTTGAACGGAATCAACAGGTGTTTCAGGATCTTAGTAAGACTTGGGAAGACATCTTTGAAGCCTTCCATCTTAAGGCTTCGGCCTGGTGCACTCTTTCGGGGGCTTTTGAGGGTTTCTCTGTCTCTGATATTCAGGCCAATTGGAATGCCTTCATTGTTCCAGCCTAGCTTTTGGTTTGATGTTGTTGCTGTTCGTGTCTCAGATTTTTGATGGGCTTTACTAATATGGTTTTCAGTTTATTAGGTTTTTGGTTTTTGCTTATTTTCTTTGTTTGTTGACCTTAATTTTGTACCTTGAGCATTAGTCTCTTTTCATTACATCAATGAAATTTTGTTACCCTTTCAAAAAAAAATAAAATAATAATAAATAAAATTAATTAAATAATAAATAAAATATATTTTTTTAAAAATACCCTATTCTCTCTATTCTCCCTCTCTCTTCGTGCCCCTTCCCTTTCGTTCCCCTTTCTCTCTCTTCTCCCTCTCTCTTCGTGCCCTTCCCTTCCCCTTCCCCTTTCTCTCTCTTCTCCCCTTTCTTTCTTTGTCTTTGTGCCGTTCGGGCTCCACTACCGCCGTGCTCCACATCGCTATCACCCGATCCCCACCTTTTCTCTAAGTGAATCCATCACCAGGTTTAGGATCAGAAAATTGCCAAACTGACAGATAGAAGCAGAGACAGAGAGTTCAAACAAGGACAAAAAAAAAAACAAGAAGATTTTGATATTCTCAGACCACCAAAAAATTGGACTCGAAGTGGTAAGGGATTTGGGATGGTATCAGGCGAAGGTGGAGAAACCGAAACGACATCAGGTGGAGGCGAAGAAGCCAGAATCCGGTTTTGGGGTGGTGGGTTTGGATTGGAATCCGGTGTGTTTCGTGGGTTCTGCGGCTGATTGGAGGCGAAGATGGGGCGGCGCCGATGAAAGACGAAATTGGAGTTGGGGAAGACGGTTGGAGCCCGAACGACACAAAGAAAGAGAAAGGAAGGGGAGAAGAGAGAGAAAGGGGAAGGGAAGGGCACGAAGAGAGAGGGAGAAGAGAGAGAAAGGGGAGGGGAAGGAGGGCACGAAGAGAGAGGGAGAAGAGAGAGAATAGGGTTTTTTTAAAAAAAAGTATTTTATTTATTATTTTAATTAATTTAATTTATTATTATTTTATTTAAAAATATTATTTTAATATAAAAATCGGACACGTCAGCCTCCATTAAAAAAAAATAACGGCCGAGGAGTCAATAGAATCATTTCATAAATTTCAGAGACTTGATTGTTCGATTTTGAAACATATGGACTAAATAGACACAAATTTGAAACATGAGGGACTAAAAAGGAACTATTAAAAGAAAAGAGGTTTAAAAAAATTAAAAGAAAAAAGATTATGATGGAAGAGAGAGGATAAAAAAGAAAAACGAAAAAGAAAGAAAAAAACTAAAAAGAAAAAAAGTATTTAAAGAAAAATATTAAATGGAGAGGGAGAAAAAAGATAAAGGGAGAGATGAGTGTAAAGTGTAAGGATACATGCATGAAACATGAAAAAGAAACAAAACAAAATTTGAGAAACTTCTTTTCATAGTTTCTCAAAATCTGCCCCTTTTTTTAGAAATATTTCTAAAAAATTTAGAAACAAGAAACATGAACGTTTATCAAACAAGTCTGTTTCTTGAAAATGAGAAACAGGAAAAAGAAACAGGAAACATGAACATTATCAAACGAGCTCTAAAGATACCGTCAGAAAAATTTTCAGCCTTATTCCCCTAGGTATGTTTAAACCGTGGTAGTGAGGAAGAATCCATAGATCACTTGTTTCTGGGATGTTCTTTGGCTTCAGTTAGTAGGTCTAGACTCTAATATCTTTGGTATGACTTAGTGTATACACAATAATATGAATTTTGTCCTTTCAAAACTCTTATCTGGTTGTTGGAAAGGCTAGAGTTTTGTGGACGAGTGCTACTAGAAGGCTTGAACTATTCTTTGGTTTCTTTGGTCTATTTGGATTGAAAGAATCAATAGGCTGTTAAAGATAGAAAGAGAATTGAACGGGTTTTGAGGAGTGGTACAGCACACCCTTCCCTCTTTAGCAAAATTTCACCAAACTTCTTTGATGCTCCCTTGGAGTGTCCTTATTTTGGATTGGGTTCCTTTTGTAAATCTCCATTCTTGAGTGCTCGGGAGGAGATGCCTTGTTCCCTTGCCCCCTTTTTTGTGTGTTCTCTCTCTCTCTCTCTCTTTTATAATGAAAATTTTGTCTCTCTTATCAAAAAGAAAACAAAAGATACATTGTTCCATGAAATACTCTTTTTCCACATTCTTGTGTTATCACGTCTATTCCTTTCCTTTCTCTTAGCTTCTTTCTGCTCCCATTCTCTCAAAAGGTGTATTGCATAGGATTTTTTTTTTTCTTAAATTACTCTTTCCTTGTTTTAGGGAAATGGCTCTTGAGGGCCTTTTTGGAGTGAAAGGTGAAGGCCGAACTATAACTCAAAACCATGATGTTAAATATCCAAAATTCGGAGTCATGCTAGATTACATTATTAAGCAGCAGCCAATGTTGTTACGTTCAACTGAGTTGAGGGAACAACAGCTCCTTTTTCCATCGCAAACATTCATCGCGATGATAAAATTTCTGCTAGAATGCTTTGAGACAGAGTTGCAGCAAGATGACTCTTCAGAAGCGTCATCTACTTATGAATCTTCTGTGGAAACAATGTGTCAATTTTTAGAACACGCTATGGCATATGAGGGCTCTGTTGAGTTGCATTCTACTGCTTTCAAGGCATTGATTACCATTGGATCTTATTTACCAGAGGTTGTTTTCTTTTTTAAAAAATTATCTTTAGTGATATTCATCTTTTCCCCTCTGCTTGAAGTTCTTGTGGTGATGTGTGGTTCTTCTGTACAGGTGATATCAAAACATTATGCAGTAAAGGTTTCCTGGATAAAGAACTTTCTTAGTCATATAGATATCAGTACTCGTGAATCTGCAGCACGCTTACTTGGAATAGCTTCTTCTGCACTGACAACATCTGCATCATCAGCTGTTGTGGAAGAATTATTGACCTCAATTAATGGAATACATAATTTAAGGTGCAAGTACTAGATGAAAATTGAGATTTAAGAATCATGTTTCTGTCTCTTATGAAGAGGAAAAAGGTCATATTCTGTCCTTTGTCCATTGAGCTTATTCCTGGATTTATTTATTCTGCAGGTTTGAGACTCAGCATGGAGTTCTATGTGCTATAGGATTTGTTACTGCAGATTGTGTTTCCAAAATAACAATAGTAAGTTGATTGATTTTTCTCTCTCTCTCTTCCAACCAAAAAGTGTTTGCTATCAATATTTTCTTCTGTTTCTTTTCTTTCTTCCTTCTGATAGGAAGAATATAAGTTTTTGTTGCTGGATGAGAGATGAACCTGCCATTTTGCATAAAATTACCTTTGTATCTTGGGTTTCTATTCTAGAGGACTGTCATCAAAATGACTTCAGTTTTTTATTAATCAATGAAAAATTCGTTTCTTGTTTTGTTTTGTTTTGTTTTTTAAAAAAATCTTTAAGATTGGACTTCTTGTTTTTTTTTAAACAATGAACGAAACTTTTTGTTGAAGAGATGGAAAAAACTAATGCTCAAAAGATACCATCTTGAAAAGAACAAAGAAAGAAAAGCAATAAATAGAACTTAAATGGGGAATATAAATGCGTCCTAATCCTGTAAAGAAAAAACATCAAAAGTCTGTGTGTCAAAAAAAAAACATCAAAAGTCTTTGAGAGAGTACCAAGAAGAAGCCTTCAAATAAGCGGAATTGAAACAATCAAACCAGACAAGATATTTATTTTAGAAGATCTTTTCTTTTAGAATTAACTGAGCTTTCATCTGAAAAAAATGAAAGAATACAAGGGCATACAAAAAAGAAGAACCCACAAAAAAAAAGGGAAGACGCCCAACAAGAAAAGCCTCCAATCAAGCAAAATAAGACCTAGTTATAATTACAAAAAAGCTTAGTCACTAAAACCCAAAGAAAAACATAGAACCTAATAAGGGACCACACATCACTAGGAGATCTCTCAAGCCTACGAAAGATTATGTAGTTTCTCTCACCCCAAAGCCCCCACAAAATAGCACACCCCTAGCCTACTACAAAACTTTCCTCTCTCCCGAAAAGGAGGAAAACGGATGAACTCCTCTATCATCTCACGACAATCCCTCTGTCTAGCAATAATAAAGCCAAACTCCACCAAGAATAAAAGCCCCTTGGGAATCTGCCATTGTCAAAGGAAGAACCCTTCTCAATCTGTTAGCTAGCACCTTGGCAAAAATCTTATACACTCGTAACCAGGCTAGTCGGCCTAAAGTCCCCAACCTTCCTTGCAATCTCCTACTTAGGAATTAAGCATACAAAAGTTTCGTTTAAGGAGCTATCCAAAGCCCCTTACTCATAGAACTCACAAAAAACCTTCCAAAGGTCCCTTTAATACTCTCCCAACAATCAATGGTAGAAATGGGACACCAGTCAACACCCCCTAAAAACAATCTAGGTTGAACAAGAGAGGCATAGAGGGAAGAGTGAATAAGGTAATCTCCTCCTCAATCTCTCTCCCTTTGCAACGTTTCACCCACTACCCACTATCACTTGCAACTCTATGAAAGTAAGCGGTGTTAGCATCCCCATCCGCAACCCATCTTACCTTGGCTTTTTGTCTCCAGCTCACCAACTCTCCTCTCACCTATTCAACTTACTCCCCTTTGATTAAGAGACGTTCCTCCTAAGAGCATCAACCAAAGCACCCTCTTCCTCCCGTATCAACCAAAGCACCCTCTTCCTCCCGTCTATCTATGGCTTTAAGTCTTCCCAAAACCTCATGCTTTTTGATTCTTACATCCCAAAAACCTCACGGTTCCAAATCTTGAACTTATCTTTAAGAGCCTTCAACTTGCCCATGAACTGAAACCCTTCCCACTTGCAAGTTGTCTCCTTCAATCACCACAAAGGAAGAGAAGCCTTAAAGGACGGATGATCCAACCACATATTCTCAAACCTAAAAGGGCAAGTACCCCAACTCGGGGAGCGAGAATCCAAAAACAAGGCCAATGGTCTTAGGTTTTTCTTGGTCCTAGGGATTGTCTAGCAATAAGGAAGGCGATCATCCAACTCTTAGACAATAGAAACCTATAAATTCGACTCGGAGCTATAGCATTGGACCATGTAATACTCCCATTCACAAGAGGAGGATAAAAAAGGCTACAATCCTCAATGAATACGATGATGGGCCTAGCATTCTTTCCTCCATATAGACATCTCTCTCTATACATTGCTTGATTAGTCCTTTTTGAGACAACAAGGCTTTGTTGTACACCTACGATTCACAACACGCTTCCAAGCTCTGTAGCCTTCCAGATTGGACAATTATTGGATCCCAAAGTTTGAAATTCTATAACTCATCCACAACCACAAGTTCTTTCTTCCAAGATAGGATGGCAGCTTCGTTGGATTGAAATCATCAACCTCCCACCAACCTTGTGGAATGAACAAATTTTCAACTTCATATGATATCAATGTGGTGGTCTTATTCAAATATCAAGCCAAGCTGAATGTTGGTTAGATCTCTCTACTGCTAGAATTAAAATCAATCCCAACACCATTGGTTTCATCCCTGCTGTGACCATGTTGGGTTTTTAATGTGTAAATAGATTTAAAGCAACATAAATCACAAGCACAAAGTATAGAAAAGTAGTGACACGAAGATTTACATGGAAAACCCCTCAGTGTGAAGTAAAAAACCACAGGATGGCTGTGATAATCTTCCACTATAAGAATATTGGCTTACAAGAGTTTCTTCCCCGTCGTAACTAGAGGATTCAACAATCATCAACAAAATACATCACTGGCAAACAAAACAGTACATAAAAATATCTTTCATCAATAAAAGATGGTACATAAATGTAAGGAGAGGTCTCACCGATGAAGATGATTCAGAGAAACCAACTGAGAAGAGAAATAAACCGATTCGACAACAAACTGGCAAGAGAAAATGAAGTTTTCCTTCATATGTAAGGAGAGGTCTCACCGATGAAGATGATTCAGAGAAACCAACTGAGAAGAGAAATAAACCGATTCGACAACAAACTGGCAAAGAAAATGAAGTTTTCCTTCGGTTGCTATACAAAATGAACCTAGCTGAAGGATACCCACAACCAACTCTCTTCTACTCTTGAACGTCACTGTCTCTCTAAGTACACTCACAATGTGTTGAGCAAGCTTCTCATGCACCCACTACCCACTACCCACTGCCCCAACCTCATCCGATGTGCACAGATAAAAAAAGAAAAAAGGTTAAGCTTGTTGTGCAAGCTTTTTAAAAAAAAAATAAATTAAAAGACCACAATGGGCCTAAAACATTGGGCCTTTAAATAATTAGTTGGGACTGAACAAATCAAACTCCCTCCCAAACTTGCCGACGACGATGTCACTGTTCAAATTAGAGGCCTCTCTATTGGATATACCACCGACGACTGTAATAATAGCAACACACCGATCAAGGAATTCCCTATAAATGAGACAGCCAAATCGAAGGAATCTCTTGACTTGGAGATTTGGAAAAGGCAAACAACCATTAATTGAGGAAGATGTTGCTGTTGATTTTCCACCGACAATTCCCAATTTAATGATTGTGCCTAAGATCCCAAATTTGGTGGCATCCCAAAATTAGTGAAGGCCTCACAACTTCCCATTCACCCGCCTTATGCCAACCAACTCTCTCTACTGTATCTTTCCACTCTCCAGCTTGGAACCAAAAATTCTACATCTACTAAAATTCCAAATTTACCCTTCAATGGATCCCACACAAAAGCGTACCTCTCCAAATGGATTTCTGTCCAATCCCCTAGCCATCCGATTTTCAACCACAACCTTTTGATTTAGCAATTTTCAGTGATGACCCAATCATCGATTTTTAGCAACCAATCGATATCCCCCCCTCCCATCTTACTCCTTTACCTAATGTCAACACTGATGAACCCCAACCCTCACTCACCCATAATCTCTTTCCCATTCCTATTGAGACTCTGACACTGGCCAGCCGAATCCCATCCTCATTGACATCCCATACAACCCCACCAACAATCCCTTTTGGCCTTCACGATATAGCTAACTTTCTCATTGAACATGGCTTTTGTATCATGGCCATTCCACCATTGCCATGGCCTCCTAAGCAGAAAAAAAAAATCTTTCCACCAAAGGGAAGCAAAACTAATTACTAAATACTAAGGGAATTGCAAAACTTGAAATCTTTTGTCCACTCTGATAAATCTACCACTAAGGCAATCTTGGAGGGTGAATTCGTTGATCAATGAAGTTTATTGTTAAATCACCCATCAACCCAAAAACTTAAGCTGATAGGTTATGGCAAATTTAATTATATCAACACTCTAATACTCCCCCTCACTTGTGGGCTTGAAAATTTGAACAAAAGCACAACAAGTGGAAATCAATATTAATTGGAAGGAAACGATAGGGGTTCGAACATAGGACCTCTTGCTCTGATACCATGTTAAATCACCAATCAACCTTTTGTGTTGATTGGTGTTTTAACATATATAACGTGGAATGTTCGAGGTTTGGGTTCATGAAAAAAATAGGCTATGGTAAAAAGAACCATTCAACAACAGAATCTGAGTATTGCACTTCTTTAGGAAATGAAGTTATCCACTATTGACTCGCATTTGATAAAATCAATTTGGAGTTTTTCTCACATTGGTTGAACAATTCTTGATGTCATTAATTTGTCGGGGGTATTCTTATTCTTTGGAGCGAGCCATACTTTACAATCAAGGAGGTTATACAGGATTTGTTCTCTATCTCCATCCATGTTTTTTTAACAGATTGTTTTTCATTTTGGCTTACGATTTAACCGATGGTTTTTCATTTTGGCTTACGACAATCTATGGTCCTTCGGGCACTGAATTTTGTGAGGATTACTGGTGTGAACTTGATGACTTGGTTGGGTTGGGGGGAGGCCATTGGATTATAGGTGGAGATTTTAATGTTACTTGATGGTCTTGGGAGAAGTCACACGATCACTCTATTACCAGGAGTATGCCTGGTTTTAACCAACAGATTTCAAACAACGATTTCATAAACATACCTTTATAGAATGGTAGCTTCACTTGGTCTAGTTTCGGCCCAATACAATACTTATCTCTCTTGGATAGATTCTTTCTCACAGAAGCTTGTTTCAATAAATTTGGCATAGCAAAACTCAAATGCATCGATTGAATTACATCAGACCATTGCCTTGGTCGAAAGTCAGTCCTTGTCGTCCCTCAAGAGTTACGACTGTCGCAGCTGAAAAGTGTCAGTTGGGAGTTAAGGAGGTTTCTTTTGTTAAATTCTCTTTCCAGACTTATGTTGGTCAGGACAAAGGGAGTTGCTTGTTCTCTCCAGTTTTCGGGCAAGACTCTACTGCTTGTTCGGAGGTAAGTCTCAGTAGCCTGGAATTGAACTCGATAAAGAGGGGAGGTCAGATTATTTCGAGTAAGTTGTCCCCAGTTATTAACCTCTCTAAGTTGTTTGATTCTGCTGACTGTGTCTCTCCCTCGGGAAGCAATGCCGAGGATGGTTCTTTAAATTGCCTTGTTGGTTTGTCTCAGTTTGATGCCTTAATTAAGGCGAGCGGCTTGCAATTTAAGGAAATCCGTGCAAGGGGGACTCCTGTGCTATCAAATTGAAATTCTGTTATTTTGATAGGGAGATGGTTCAAAGAGGGTTAGCTTAGAGAAGGTCCTTGAAAAAGTTGTTTCAGAGGCTGCCCCCATTCAAGCTTTATGGTGTTGTGGTTTGATGAAAGGTGTTTATACCTTTTTGGAAATTGATGCTTTTGGCTGGGTTTTCGGTGAAGTTGTTGGTAGTTCAGGGGGTTTGTTATTTTTGTGGAAGGAAGCTAAAGTTTTGGTCATGGTTTTGGCAAAAGAAGGGCGTCTGTTGAAGGATAGTGGTTGTTTTCTGATAAGCAAGATGGAAGAGCTTCGAAGATTGGTTTTTTCTGGTGGTGGTGCTGGGTCTCTTTTGGAGGTGTTGTGGGGCTTTGGGAATTCAGTGCTCCCTCGGTATTTTGTTCGTGTGTTTGTGCGATGCAGTTTTTATTTGTTGTGGTTCTCTATGTCTTGTATTATTTTGCTTATCTTCATTGGAGCTTGTATTTTGAGCAGTAGTCTCTTTTCATTATATCAATGAAATTCTCTTGTCACCTTTTCAAAAAAAAATTACATCAGACCATTACCCTCTACCCTCTAGCCATATCATTTGGTGATATTGTTTGGGGACCTTGTCCCTTTCGATTAGAGAAGGCTTGGCTGCAAATTTCATCTATCTGTTAGATTGTAGATGACTGGTGGAGACAAAATCTCATGCTAGGCTAGCATGCTCATGGACTGATGATGAAATTGAAGGGGCTAAAAGTTGTGCTTCAACAATGGAACATGCGCTACAAAACTCTCTTCTATTGTGACTCAACTACAACTTCTGGACAGTATGGAAGACAATACTCCTTTAAATGATGTTCAAGTTGAATCTTTCGCCAGTATTGACAACATAAGAGTACATTTATTGAACACAATGATGTAAGTTAAAATGGCTTAGTGAAGGTGATGAAAACACCAAATTCTTTTATTGAATTTTGGTTGCTTGAAAACGTAAGAACTTGATATCAGAGATTCTTTCCCGGGATGGGATTAGTCTGTTATCAGCAAATGATATTGAATATGAGTTTATTGATTTTTATACCAAATTATTCACCAAAGATTATAATTAGTGTTTTCTTCCTACCAACGTCGATTGGAGTCCGATTATCATCGAGCAAGCACATAGACTAGAAGGAGTTTTTACTAAAGAAGAGGTACTCCTCGCTATTTTTTCTTTAGGCAATAGTAAGTCTCCTAGTTCGGATGATTTTACTGCTGAGTTTTTAAAATTCTTTTGGGTACAATTAAACAAGAGTTATGGCCATGATTCATGATTTCTTCGCATCCGGGATAATAAATGCATTGTTGAACGAAACCTATACCTATTTTTTTGAAAAGGTAACAAGAGAACTTCATTAAGATAATGAAAGCAAACAAAGTTCAAAGATCCTTACAAACCATAAGACAAAATTAAATCCTAAAATAACGAATGAAACTTATACGGGAAAAATAAAAGCATTCCAATTAGCCTGAATATCAGAGACTGAGAATCCAGTGAATGCTCCTGATCCTGATAGAGAACTCGGGTGCCGCGCTTGAGGGTGTGCGGCTTCGAAACAAATTTCCCAAGACTTCCTAAGATCATTAAAGACCCTCTGATTCCGCTCAAACCATATATTTGTCAGCAACGCCCTTACCGCATTGCCCCACAGAATTGAGCCTCTCAACGAAAGCATAGGGCCTGCCAATAACTGAAACACGCTCTCCTTGAGGCTCCCTGCAAAGACCCATCCTAGGCCGAATTCCCGAAATAACTTTGACCAACAATTCCCCGCAAAGGAGCACCCCACGAACAAATGAAAACCTGACTCTTCTTCTTGGAAACATAGGGGACAGACTGAAGGAAGGAGACTCAGGTGCGGCATCCTTCTTTGCAGCGTGTCAGTTGTGTTTAGACTTCCAAACAGTAGAATCCACGTCAACACCTTCACCCTCTTTGGACACTTTACCTTCCACAACAGCCTATACATCAATTTGTCCACCGGGGGGTAGGGGCACAAATGCTTTGAGAGGGACTTCACAAAAAACCCCCCCGCAGCCTCAAGAGACCAACATCTGGTGTCTTGCCCAAGGGAAGGCTTGATACTATTTAGAGCCCCCAAAAGTTCTGCCAGACACCCTATTTCTTCTTCCTTTAATGGCCTTCTAAAAGTTAAAGCCCACACTTCCAGCTGATTGTCCCATACTTCAACCACCACAGCCAGCTTATCCCTTGAGATCACGAAAAGACCTGGAAATTTATCTTTGAGGGGCGTGCCCCCCAGCCATGGTTCCCACCAGAACCTAATCAACCTGCCGCATCCCAATTTGAACAAGGCCAGATGCTGCGACTGCCTCCAAGCCCTGACAATGTTTACCCAAGGGCTCCTCAGGCTGCACCTCGTAGAAAAGCTGGGATCCCATCCGTTTTCCTCCAGTCCATGGATACTAACAATCACCCTTCTCCAAAAAGAAGATGGCTCCACTGAAAACCTCCAGCCCCACTTGGCCAGCAGAGCCTGATTTTTATCCTTCAACGCCCCAATGTCTAGCCCCCCTGAGGCACGAGGCTTGACCACCTCCCTCCATCTCACCAAGTGCTTAAGCTTGCTCCCCTCAGTCCCCTCCCAGAAAAAACTCCTGATGAGTCTTTCCAACACCAGACCTACCCGCGCTGGGAGCTGAAACAAAGACAGAAAATACAAGGGAAGGGCTTCTAAAACCGCATTGCAGAGTGTCAGTCGGCCCCCCCTCGACAATCCATACCTCTTCCATCTGTCCAACCGCTTTTCAAAGCTGTTCACCACAGGCTGCCAAAACTCAAGGGATTTTGGGTGACCCCCCAGCGGAAGGCCCAAGTATGTGAATGGCAATTGGACCCCCCTGCATCCTACCTTTGCAGCAGCCTTCTCCACCTCATCCTCAGCTAAGTTAACCCCGCAGATGGCTGATTTTGACCAATTTGCCTTCATTCCGGAACAAGCCTCATATAATCTTACCATACTGATTAGATTATCGAGGGCCCCAACTTTTTCTTTGCAAAACAAGATTGTATCATCCGCAAACTGCAAAATGGACACCTCAACCTTCTCCTTCCCTACCTTAAAGCCTTCAAACAACCCCTGCTCCAACCCTTTCCCCACTAAGGCGTTCAAAACTTCAGCCACCAGAACAAACAGGAAGGGAGACAAGGGATCCCCCTGCCGCAACCCTCGGGTTGCCACTATCCTGCCTTTAGGCCCTCCATTTATTAGCACCGAGAACCTTTGACCAGCCACACACTCCCTCATCCACTAGATCCACTTGGAGCTAAAGTGTTTTAACTTGAGGACCTCTTCCAAGAAACCCCAGTCTACACAATCAAAGGCTTTCTCGAAATCCAACTTCAGAACCCACCCCTTTCTCTTATGGATTCTAAAGTCCTCAATCACCTCACTGGCCACCAATACCGAATCTAGAATCTGCCTACCTTGAATGAAAGCGCTTTGGACCTCCGAAGTTATTGAGGGTATTACCTTTTTCAACCGATCAGCTAGCACCTTGGAGAGGATTTTGTATGTTGAAGAAATCAAACTAATGGGCCTGTAGTCCTTTATTGAGCTAGCCGCACCCCTCTTTTGGACTAGACAAATAAAGTTTTCTTTTTGCCCTGAATTGATGTGACCGTGCCTGTGGAACTCCTCAAAGAAACGTAGAAGGTCCCCTTTCAGCAAATTCCAAAATTTGAGGTAGAATTCCACTGTGAAGCCATCTGGCCCGGGGGCCTTATTCCTTCCCAACTGCTTCAATGCCCCCCTAATTTCTTCCGACGAAAACTCAGCTGTTAATGCCCCATTTTCCTCCAGCGAGACCCCCTTCCAACCTTCGACCATCGACACAAACCGCTTACCCGAGATGCGCGAGTAAAGCTTGCCAAAGAAGCCTACTATTTCTGATTCAATGTCTGCGCTTTTTACCAACGAAACTCCATCTAAAGACAGGATGCTTGAGATCAAGGACGACCTCTTTTTTGCTGCTAGATATCGATGAAAGAAACCTGAGTTTTCGTCTCCCTCTTTGAGCCACACCAACTTACATTTCTGTATCATCTTCCTCTCGTTTTCCATATATAATTCCAACAATTCCCCTTTCGCCATGGCCCGGACCAACAACTCTTGAGAAGTGAGGGCAGAGGACTCTGCCTTGCTATCCAACAGGGAAATCTCATCGATCAAATCCTCCTCTTTTCTTTTTGCCACCTTATCCTGATCAGCCGCCCACTTCTTAAGCTTGCCCTTTAGCTTTTTAAGCTTTAAAGGAAGTGCAAACCCTGCCCTGGTCCTCCGTCAATGCTTTGCTAACTACAGACTCACACTCCTTGTTTCCTAGCCAATCATTGACAAAACGAAAGGGAGCCGACCCCCACATGAACGACCCCGCTTCTAGAAGCAGGGAAAAATGGTCTGAAACTATCCTTGGCTGCCTAAGAACCCTGGAATCCGCAAAAGTACTGTCCCAAGAATCGTTAATAAAGAATCTGTCCAACAGAGATCTAGAGGTCTCCAATCCCAACCTAGACCAGGTGTAGCTTCCATTGCTGAGGGGCACCTCTCATAGATTCAACTCACGGATGATCCTGTTAAAAGCTCTTATGCTCTTAGTATGCCTCCCTTCCGGACTCCTCTCATGCGCCCACCTGATAACATTGAAGTCCCCTCCTACGCACCAGGGCCCTTCCCGATAGGCAACCAAAGCGCTCCACTCCTCCCACAATTGCCTCCTATCCTTACACTTGTTTGGCCCATAAAAGTTCGAAATCCAACATAAATGGCAATTGACATACAATACCTTAACAGAGATGGAGAACACCCCTTTAAGCACCTCCAACACTCTAACGTTGGCGTTGTCCCAAAGGATCAACAGTCCTCCCGACCTTCCATTTGCCTCTACCAACTCCCAGCTGATCTCTTTGGAGCTCTATAATGATTTTGCAAACTTTCCATCCACCGAATCTACCTTTGTCTCTTGTATCATAACAATATCCGGATTGACCTTGCAAACAAAGTTTTTCACGCTCAAGCGCTTAGAGGGGTCCCCCAAACCCCTGGTGTTCCACGAAACAATCCTCATTTGGGCTGGGAAGAGGAGCTGACACCGTCAACCCCTCTGAACTGTAGGCCACACGCCCTGATCACCGAACTAAACTCAGGTAAGGCGGAACCAGCCCCTGGCCTCTCTTCCTCCGGAGGCGAAGTGACTGCCTCTACGGGAGAGAAAAGGAGCCTGACACTTGCTAGCGGGGACCCTAACTGACTACCGCAACGCACGCTGCCCTGTGCTGACTTCTCCACACCTTTCGGACTGCTTAAACTAACCTCTGAGTCATGCTCAAAGAGCCCCTCGACCACAGGGCACTCGAGGGAAAGACCGGCCTTCTTGAGAGGACTGTTGAAATTAATTCTCGAGAAGCAGAACGGCCTAGCCCCACAACTGACCGCACTTGAACGCCTGCTCCCATCCCCCGCCTGTTCTTGGAGCTCGCACACCCCTGTTTCCTGCCTACCCTCCATAAAAGCCAACCCCTCGGAGTCTTCCCAAAAATCTTCGCTGACTAGGAAAGGCTGCCGCCCCAACTTCGATTGACCTTTCCTATCCTGCCTCCTGGCATAGTATTTAGCACAGAACCTGTCTCTTCTTCTTTTACCGATAAAGGGATGGGGGGAGACCTAGAGGCGTCCCTTGAGATGCTCCCCACCTTAGGCCCTTCTTTAATTCTGCGTGAGCTCACTGCCCCGAGATCCGCACAAACCAGTACCTCCTCTTGGGAATTGACACGGCCAAAGGCTTCGGAGGAGGCAACCCCTCGGGACACACACCTCTGCTCCTTCCTCTGCTCATTTACTGCAGCGCCCCCCACTTCTACCCCAACCACCTCAATTAATGCCCCCGTCGCCCCACCTGCCAGAGCCCCTTGGCCTCCCTGCTGACCAGGGGCTACTGCTTTTTCCCCGACCGGGCGCCGGCAGATCAGTTCTTGTGGAGTGGCCGAGACCGCCGAACTTTCTAGCAACGATTCACCTCCCTGCATCGCCCGTTACTGAAGAACCTGACTCATCCCTCAAAACATCCTGAATTCGGGCCAAATCAATCGGATTGTCAAAATCCTTCAGGAAGATAGGGCCATGTGCAAATGTCGGAGGGTCTCTGAGCTCAACTTCCTCAAACGAGAGCCAAAAAGGTTCCAACTTGAGGTAGCCCACTTCAATGGCTGCCGGCATGAACCCACAGATGTTCCTTTTTACTTTGATCCTTGTGCCCCCAAATTTGTGAGATTTATGGTTTCCAGCGCCACCTCCTCCAACCCTCCAAAGTGAGCCCCAATGGCTTCAAAAACCCCCCTACACCAGAACTGCACCGGCAGATTTAACACTGACAACCACCCCCCATACCCCCTGATGCACTCCGTCCTCCCATGCCTTTCTAAGGACCAATCCTCCAGCTTCACATATAGGTCTCCTACCTTCAACCATCGCCCTTTCCTTACAGACCTCAGGGCCTCAACCCCTGCATTTACCCTCATCAACGCTTTGTCCGACGACAGGGGATTTACCTGACACCTTACCTTGAAATGGCTCTCCACCACCTCCTTGACTTCCAGCCACGAGGTATGTGCAAACAGGCGAGAAAGCACCATAACACTGTCAAAATCCACCTTCACCACCTCCCTTTCTTTTTTGACCTAGAACGAAGAGAGGCCCTTGCCACTACTCCCTGCATTCCTAGACCCCAAAAGAGGCGTTCGCCCAACTCCTTGCTCGCTCCCCTCCTCCTTCTGGAGAGTCCACTCCTTGTTACTCACCTCAGCACCAACTTCCAGCATACCCCTAAACGCCTTCCAACCCTTCCCATAATCCCCCCTCGGGACCTGGAGGCACGCTCTTCCCCCCTAGGGGAACCAGACCACACACTGCACCACCTCCTGAGGCGACCGCCGCAATCCAAAAAGGCCCAAAGTGCCATTTTCATCCCTAAACTTTTCCCTTACCGGCGCCGTGGCCGACTTACTTTTCAGCGCCTTGAAGGAACCGACCAACCAGCCTAGATGCGACGAAGATAAGGGAATCTGGACTCCCCGAGAATCATTTTTAACCAACCAAGACTCCCCCTCCTTCCGAATAGAGAAAGCTTCCCCGCCAATCCTGCAGCTTCCCCCCGACCCCCTCCGGAATGCGCTCCCCCACCTTTCCATTTTTGAAGAACATTACTAAACCTATACCTATTTAATTCCAAAGAAGCTTGAATCTACCTCAATTGTTGAGTATCATCCTATTAGCCTTTTCCCATGTGCCTACAAGATAATAGCTTGTGTTTTATCTAATAGATTAAAGGTTGTTTTACCCTACACTATAGGTGAGTATCAACTTTCATTTGTGGCTAATAGACAAATTCTTGATGCCTCCTTGATGGCTAATGAATTGATGACTGGACCATTTTTCTTTGTAAAGAGGCGATTTTAAAGTTGGACCTCAAAAAGGCTTTTGACACAGTAGACTATGACTTTCTTGATGTTATTTTACATGCCAAAGGTTTTGGCTCAAAATGGCGGAAATGGATTCGGGGTTGCAACTATTCCATTATTATTAATGGTAGACCTTGTGGAAAATCATTCCATCTCGTGGCATTTGACAAGGTGATCGTCTCTCCCTTTTCCTTTTCATCTTGGTGTCTGATTGTCTTAGGGTGCATAGTGCTAATTTGGGCATCATCTCCACTCATCCAGTGCTACGTCATCTTTCTTTTTGAATCGCTTCCAATTCGCTGACGATACTCTTCTTGACTGCATTGGTTCATCTTTTTGAAGTGGTTAAAATTTTCGAATTAGCCCAGGATTAAAGATAAACCTTTCTAAAAGTGAATTGTTAGGGATCCATGTAGAGAATTCTGAAATGGAATGGATGTTGGCGAGGGTTGCAAACAAGGTTGTTGCCCTCTACATATCTTGGAAACTGTATCTTTTTGGCAACCTGTTATTGAGAAGATGAAACAACTCTGCAAATAGAAATATGCTTTTATTTCAAAAGGGGATGACATACACTTATCCAAGCTACTCTTGCTAATAAGTCGATCTATTACTATCTTTATTTAAGGTTCCATCTAAAATTACAAAAATTTTGGATAAGATTATACGTGATCTTTTCTCGAAAGGCTCTCGAGGAGATGGTGGTATACATAATGTGAATTGGGAAACCGCACAACTCCCAGAATTGATGGATGGTATTGATATGGGTAATTTTCAGCATCAAAATTCAACTTTATTGGCAAAGTGGATTTGTCAATTTCTACCCGAGGAAGTGCTTTATGGAGGAGGCTATGACTGGGACAGGTTGGCCACGACCTGTTCGAAATGGAATTTATAAATCCCCTTCGAGATTTATTTGTCAATTGACTAATTTGATCTCTAGTTGTATCCAACATGTTATTGGTAATGGTTGTCATACTTCATTCTGGAGGGATTCTTGGTTAAGTTGTGGGTTTATTGCTTCTGCCTTCCCTCGTTTATATTGCCTTACAACTCATTCAAATAGTATTGTGGCTGATGTATGGACGGCTGAAAATGACGCTTGGGATCTAAAGCTCCATTGTAATCTAAATGATTGGAAACAAATGAATGGGCTACTTTTTTCCCATCTCTTATCCCCAATCAGTTTCTAGACTATTAATGATGCTTGGTTTTGGTCTCTTGAACCTGTTAAATTACTTATGGAGATGTTGGTGGGGCATGCTGACTCTTTATTAGAAGACCTTAATGCTGTGATTTGGAAGGACCATTATCCAAAGAAAATAAAAAATTTTCTTTGGGCAAGTTTGGGAGCAATCAATAGAGTTGATAGACTTCAACGAAGGATGCCATATTTGTTTCTTTCTCCATCTTGGTGTATCATGTGTGGATTCAACAAAGAATGTGATGGACTTGGACATCTTTTTGTGCATTGTTCCTTTGCTTATCTTTTTTGGCTATGTGTCCTTGAAGCTTTTGTATGGAATTTGCCTCTCTCCAGCAATATTTTTGATATACTATCGGTTGATATAATTAAATTTATCGTAATCTATCAGCTTAAGTTTTTGGGTTGATTGGTGATTTAACATGATATCAAAGCAGGAGGTCCTATGTTCGAATCCCCCGTAAAGTCGTTTCTCCCCATTTATATTGGATTCCACTTGTTGAGCCTTTGTTCAAAATTTCCAAGCCCATGAGTGAAGGGGAATGTTTGATTTCCACTTATTGGGCCTTTGTTTAAATTTCCAAGCTCACAAGGGGGAGTGTTGATGTAATGAAATTTACCATAACCTATCAGTTTAGGCTTTTGGGTTGATTGGTTATTTAACACTATCCTATCCTTTTCATGGATCAAAGAAAGTTCTTTGGCTTGCTATTGTTTGTGCCTTTCTTTGGAGGCTCTAGAATGAATGGAATGGCCGACTCCTTGGACATCTCTTCTACTCTTGTCAGGTTTATGGACATCGTTCTCTCTCATGCTTTCTTATGGTGTAAAGATGAACAACCCTTTTCTCTTTATAGCTTGTCTTTTTTAATCTCCCATTGAGATTTTTCTTGTAATGCACCACTAGGTGCTTAGAGTTTTATCTCCTTTATTTCATCGATCAATAAAATTGTTTCTTTATTAAAAAAAAAAAAAACTCTGATAAGATTGCTTTAATGGGAGAAACTGAGGGCCAATTAGGGGGGGGGGGGTGGACATTTGCTTTGAAAATGTTGGAGAAGACCACTGAATGTTGAAAAATAAGAAGAGCTTGAACCAGCAATCCCGAGCATAAAGGCAGTCGAAGAAAATTGATTCAAAGATATTTTCTTCAAAGAATCCCCATCTGAACAACACATAAAGCTTCCTTTGTTTTTTTTTTTGATATAAGAAACAATTTCATTGATGAATGAAAGGGAGGAAACTCCAAACACCAAAAGGTGCATTACAAGAAAGACTGCCAATTATAAATGAAAAAAGAAGACTTGAACAAGCTAATGGGATAAACATCCTTACACAAAAGAAAAACATTTCGAAGAATATCATCCATAAAGCGATCAAAAGTAAAAGAAACATCCCTGAAAAGTCGGCCATTCCTCTCAATCCATAGGTTCCAAAGAAAGACTCGAACAAAAGCCAACCAAATGATTTTTCTGATGCCCTTGAAAGGATGCCCCACCAAAACAGAGGATAGGAAGTCAAAGATATTAATCGGAAGCGACAATGACCAACAAAAAGCATTCAAAATCTTCCATCAAAAATTTAAAGCAAAAGGGCAATGCACAAAAAGATGACCTGCATCTTCCAAGTTCAAATTGCACATAAGACACCAAGAGGGGGATAAGTTCATGTAAGGCATTCGTTTTTGAAGGCGATCGACAGTATTAACAGCTCCTAAACTGAGCTCCCAAATAAATATTTTAATCTTTTTTGGGTAAGAGTCTTTCCAAATGAGTGAGTAAGTATCCTTTCGCCTGATTATCACAATCCAACAAATCAGCTGTGAGAGATCTCACAGAGAATAAACCAGAAGGCTCTAATAACCATGCCCAAGAATCCACTCTATTCAACAAACGGACAGAAGATAATAAATGAGATAGAGATGCCCATTCATCTATTTCTAAATCTGTTAAATTACGCCGGATGCAGGTCCCAAGACAACTTCGTCAAATTTCACGTATTAGCTACAGTCAGATCAGAGTTCAAAGTCAATCTAAAAAGTCGTGGAAAAGCATGGGCAATAGGTCCATAACTAAGCCAATGATCCTTCCAGAAAACTGTGGAGCATCCATTCCTAATACATCGTATAGAGCGTCGAAGCACCAAATCACGCAAGAGACAAATAGATCTCCATGGTGATTTGTGTTTAGTATTCATAATGATCGGGGGCCAGTCCACTGTAGGCAAAGAACCATACTATTTAGCTACAATAAATTTCCGCCACAAGGAGTCAGGTTCATGCATGAATCTCCAAATCCATTTAGCCAACAAAGCCGAGTTTCGATGTGCAAAGTTACCAAGCCCAAGACCACCCATGAGCTTAGGAAGCTGAACAATTGCCCATTTCACATTATGTACTCCACGATCACCTTTAGCTCCTTCCCAGAAAAAATCACGTATAATTTTATTTAGCATTGAAATAATTCTCGACGGAAGCTTGAAAAGAGACATGTAGTATATAGGCATGCTAGAAAGTGTGGCCTGAATAAGGGTATGTCGACCACCCTTGGAAATAAAAGCATACTTCCAGTTATGAAGCTTCTGTTTCAAATGCTCTATAATAGGTTGCCAAAAAGAAACCGTTCGTGAATTACCCCCCATTGGCAAACCCAGATAGGTACTTGGCCAAATCCCTTGTTTACAACCAAAGATCGCCAGTAACCTGTCCGTCTCAGGTTGATCAATATGTATGCCAATCATCTCGCTCTTTGCCAAATTAACCCTTAAGCCAGAAGCCCTCTCAAAAATCTTTATCAGTTCATAGAGACGACGCAAGGCAGAATGTTCAGAAGTTGAAAAAAGTAACGTATCATCCGCAAATTGCAAATGGGTTAAGGCAAAAGATGAGTTACCAATAGAGTGAGAAGATATACTACCTGATCTAGCACCATGGTCCAATAGGCGACTCAAACAGTCCGACACCAAAATAAAGAGAAACGGGGATAAAGGGTCACCATGTCGAATGCCACGAGATGGAATAATTTTCCCACGAGGTCGACCATTAATAATGATAGAATAGTTAACACTAGTGAGACAACCCCGAATCCACTTCCTCCAAGTTACCCCAAAGCCTTTAACCTCCAGCACAACATCAACAAAGCCCCAGTCAACTGTATCAAATGCCTTCTCAAGGTCAAGTTTTATAACTACTCCTTTGATATTTCGAATGCTCCAGTCATCAATTAGTTCATTTGCCAATAGAGACGCATCAAGGATCTGTCGGTTAGCCACAAAAGCAAGCTGGTATTCTGCTATTGTTGATGGCAAAACAGATTTCAAACGATTAGATAAGACACGCGCAATAATTTTATAAACACAAGAGATAAGACTTATAGGGCGAAACTCGGTCACAGATTTTGATGCAAACTTCTTTGGTATTAAACAAATATAGGTTTCATTCAAGGAAACATTAATGATGCCAGATGAATAAAAATCCTGAACCAGTCTCATAATGTCGGATTTAAGGATATCCCAAAAGAATTTGAAGAACTCAGCTGTAAAGCCATCCGGTCCTGGGGATTTATTGGAACCCAAAGAAGAAACAACCTAAAAAACTTCCTCCTCTGGAAAAACAACTTCAAGAGCCAATGCTTGTTCCGAGGAGATAGCACTCCAATCAACATTAGTGGGCAGAAACCGAGAGTCACCATCTCTGGTATACAATTTTGAGAAGAAATCAATAAACTCAGATTCAATATCCTTTGCAGAAGTGAGACTAACACCTTCTCTTGATAAAATTTCAGTATTCGAACTCTTTCTCTTCCTCGCAGCCAAGATCCGATGAAAGAAATGAGTATTTTCATCACCTTCTTTAAGCCAATTCAGCTTGCATCTTTGACGCCAATAAACATGGTCTTGTACAATCAACGATTCAATTTGATCACGTAAAAGATGACGGTTTTCAATCTGGGGGATAGTTAAAGGCCCACTATCCTCCAAAATATCAATAGTTTGTAACTGCAAAACAAGGGAATGGAATTTAGAAGCCACAAAACAGTTACCTTTACTCCAATCTAGTAGAACTCGTTTAAGGCCTTTTAATTTTTGCATCAAAGCTTGTCCCGGCCAACCTTCAAAGTAATTTTGACTCCACCAATTTGATACCACATCTTTAATTGATTCAATCTGGAGCCATGAATTCTCAAAGCGAAAAGGAGTGGGTCCCCAAACTACATTACCAAAAATCAGAGCAAGTGGATAGTGATCCGATGTAATTCGAGCCAAACGATTGAAGACAACTGAGCCAAACTTGTTAGAACATCCTTCGGTAATTAAGAATCTATCCAACAGAGAGCAAAATTGAGTGGTGGACCAAGTGAAACGACCATTCTGCAACGGAATATCAATCAAACCATAAGTTGAAATCCACTGATTGAAGGTATTCATATTTCTACTGATGGAATTGTCATGAAATTTCTCCCAAGTCCATCTAGTTACGTTGAAATCCCCTCCAATAATCCAATTGTCTCCCCCCAAACCAGCCAATTCATTCCAAAAATCAGCATGAAAATCATTCCCAGATGGACCATATACTGTTGTGAGCCAGAAAGAAACCATCAGCCAAAAAAATGTGTACCGACAAAGAGTACAAACCTGTTATCACTTCTTTGATTGTGTAGTCGGGCTCACTCCATAGAATTAAAATACCACCAGAAGAGTTAATTGCATTTAGGGTTGCCCAACCAATATGTGTCGAACTCCAAATAGATTTGATTAAGTGATGGTCAATTGCAGACAATTTGGTTTCCTGCAGAAGAACTATACCCAGGTTTTCTTGAGTAATAAAACGTTTAATCAAAGCTTGTTTTGTCCATGAGCCCAATCCTCTAACATTCCAAGACATCAGTTTCATTGATCCCCCGAAGAACCCTCCAGTAAGGCCAAGGCAGCCGATTTATCATAATGAACACCGGATTTCAAATTCTGCAATTCCCTCTGCATTTTATTTTTCTTATTCGCCGGAATGTAGGATTTTTTGGATTTAGACGGTGGAATGGCCATTATACACAGACCATGTGTCATGAGGTAATTGGCAATATCACTAAAATCAAAGGGAAGTGAGGCTGGAGGATGGATATTGACGTTCGGTGGAGATTGAATTAAGGTAGAAGGAGAAGGGTTTAATGTAAGCAAATCAAGTTCCGGATGGGTTAGCGAAGGTTGGATATCGCTAGGGACCGGTGGTAAAATGTCGATGGGAAGGGCAGAAGATATGGATGGGTCATCGCCAAAAATAGCAGGGTCAAAGGGGGTTGGATGAAACTCAAAGTCAGGGTTGGATTTGAGGGAAGTGGGGCTAGATAGGTAAGCTTCTGTGTCGGAAATAGTGAAAGGTAGATTGGGTTTTTCTAGTGACGTTGACCCTTTTAAACCTAGTTGAAGGGTGGGGTGGTCAACAATGGAGGAGCCAGCGGCAAAGGATATTGTGGAGAATGTAGGTTGTGTGAGATTTGGCGAGAGTGGATTAATCGAGGCTTCAGGACACGTGGAGGAAGATTGTTGGTTGGGTAAAGGAATCGGTTTGGGAATAGGTTGTGTGAGATTCGGTGAGAATGGATTAAGTGGGACTACAGGACACGTGGTGGAAGAAAATTGGTTGGTTAAAATAATCCGATTGGGAAAAGGTTGGATTGGATTTTCCGAAAAATCCCCAGATTTTCGTGATTCATCAGAGACTAAGGGGATCCAAGAAAGGGGGTCAACGCAGGATTTTCCACGATTATCGTGCAGGGTCAATGGGGATCTACTTCCCTTTTAAATCCGGCGAATCACAACAAAGATTGCCTTCAATTTCAATTACTCTCCCCGAGGAATTCGGCGTTTTCAAAATACCATTAATTGCATTAAATATTGCCGAGGAAACCGGTCTCGAATTGATCGCATCCCTGTGAATCTTCACCGAAAACGGTTGGATCCGCACGGAAGCTTCCTCGCCGGCGATGGAAGCCGGAACAGAAACCATAGCCGGAAGGAAACCCGTGTTGTTTTCCTTGACCTTGATGTGCGCCGCCACCAAGTTCAGCCATCTCTCGGTATGGTTGGCCATTTGGAGAAAACCACCACACTGATCACCAATGAATCTAAAAACCTTCTCCTTCCAGAGAGTGAGAGGAAGATCCAATATATCGATCCAGCTGCCATATGAGGTTATTTTCCTATCCTGCATCAGAGAGTTAGAGAGTTAGTGCTGACTGTTTGAAATCTTAACTTGAATGTTCCAAACTGTTGCCAAGAGGAATCTTGACATAAACGTGCAGATAACGAGGGATCATAGAGATGAATCAAAGCCTTATTGTCATCAAAAGGATTGATGGTACAGCGAGGTGAGAAATTTTCTTGGATTGCTGCGCAAATGTTCAACCAAGAGTCGGATTCCATCATCTTTTGACAAATCAAAATACCACTCCAATTTTCTAACTCAGTCGGGTAAAATGAGGTGATGGGTGACCGGTCCAGAGTGTCTTGAGCGTTGTCAACTTGTGAATTAGAAGGTTGGTGGTTGCCCTTTTTGACAACGTTGCTGAAGGAGGCTTGTGCGAGATCAACAGCTTTGTGCGCCTTACCCGGATAATCTGAAATAAGTGAGAAGAAAGAGAACCAACCTTGTTTTTTGTCTTCGGAGGGGATAAGGAGCTTCTTACTTGCACCGGATTGATTCAGGTGAGTAACTTCCACATAGAAGCCAAATTTGTTACTAAGTTTTTCTATCCAAAACGTATCATCAGCTGTTTGATGTCTCCTAAAGAATTTGTAGGAGCAGGGATCTCAATAGAGAGATTCAAACGAAGAAACCATCCATTCGAGAGAGCGCCATGATAGTGAAAGCGAATGAGAGGAGTGTCTTCCAATTTTTGTGATTTTAGCTTTACTTCCCCGAGATGGAACATCAAAAGCAATTGAGAAAGATTTTCGGCCAATTGAAACGGATCGGGTAGAATGGTTCCAAGGTGGGGTGGTCGGTTGAGTCATGGTGGCCGGAAAGGTCAGTTAACGGCTAGGTAGTGTGAGCGGTTGAGGAGAGAGGAGAGAGGGGAGAGTACATAGATAATATGCTTTCTTTAATTCGATTTATAAAGCGATTTGTGAAGTGTAAACTGATTGAATGTTTACTTTGACTTCTTAAGTCCTCATCCAATGGTTCAAGTGGAATCGAAGAATTTTTGGAGGGAACAATTTTTGATCTAGCTCGGCTCATGGCTTCTTGTTGGTGCTCACTTTCCAACTTATTTGATCATTATTCTTCAAGTGTTACTTACACAAACTGTGTAAATTGGGATGCTTTTATTCACTCTTCCTAATTTATTTTGTTAATTTAATTTTTTTTCCTATTCTCTTTGTTCTTTTCACATTTTTGAGAGTTTGCATCCTTGAACATTTTTGCTTCTTTTCATTTACCAAGGAAAAGTTCATATCTTGTTAAAAAAAAGTCCTCACCCACTTATCCAGAACTTTTGACTTGTGTTAATTTTCTTTATGTAAAGGCCAACAATATTTGTGGAGATGATATACTACTTTTATATACGTGGGTGTATGAGTTCAAGTCTAGCTAGTAGGACACTTCTTGAGACGTGTTTTTAAATCCTTAACCCCTTTAGTTCCAGGTAGTTGCTAGAAATTAGTGAGCTATGAGTTGGTTGCATTTTATTTGTAAATCTTGCTATTGTCTTTTAGAGATTTGTTTAAAGAGGTTTCATCCATTGGGATTAGAGCAAACTTATTCCCATTGATGAATATCCAAAATATGTTTAATATCAAACAACGTATCTTCTACCATGTTTTTTAAAGCTCCACGCAAGTTGAAGTGTAACAATTTTTTCGATGCTTGAGGAAACAACTGTTTGGTGCTCAAGCATGTAAAGCAAAGAAAAGTGAAGATTTTTGTCGTGAGGCACACAATATATACAGTATCCATAAATATATATGTAAAATAATAAATATTAGTATGAAGAATGAGGTTAGATTGATAACCACCCTGGGTTGGCTTAGTGGTCAATAAAGGCCAATGCAAATAGAAAAAGACTCAGAAGGAATAGTTCAAGTCATGGTGACCATTTATTTAGGATTTAATATCCCACTAATTACTTTGGTAATCAAATGTAGCAGGGTAATGTGGTTGGCCCGTGAGAACAGTTGAGATTAAAGGTTTATCCAATTAACTAGTTGGTCCAAGTTCTTCAAAATAAATATTTCTTTCACTGTCTATTGTCATGCTATAAGCCCACATATCTTCTGGATAAGAGAAACTATTGTTAATGAAATTTTGCTTATATTTATGTTAATTAGATCTCATCTCAAGTCTTTGTATTGTCTAGAGCTGCCGTCGTTAACTTTAAGATTTTTGCAGATTACCCAGACATTGCTTGAGGATACGCTTAAGTGCTTGGTTGAGATTGTTAAATCTGAGACTGCAGCAATATCCTCTGTGGCAATGCAAGCCATCGGTCATATAGGGTTGCGCGAACCATTGCCACCACTTCTTAGTAATTCTGAGTCAGGTAATCTTTGTTATCTAAGTATAGAGTTCTTGGGCTTTTGTTAATTGTGATTACTTCTGATAATTATTTGACTAAACTTGAATGCAGTTGATGTTTTGATGATTTTGCGTGACAAGTTGGGCAAGCTATTGTTGGGTGATGATATTAATGCAATTCAGAAGATTCTTTTATCCATTGGACATATATGTTTTAAGGAAACATCATCAGCATGTCTAAATGTTGCCCTGGATCTAATTTTCCATCTGTGCAGGTGCAAGGTGAATTTGATCTATCTATATAACCTTTTTTGTTCACTTAACAAACAAAGATTGTGATGAAGGCTTATGCATTAACTTGTAATTCTTTTAACTTTTACTTTCTTTAATTCTTAGGATTAGTTAGTGATTAGTTTTTACCTAGGTTTTTTTTTTTTTTAATTTTTAGCTTAAGAGTAATTTTAGAACTCAAGGACGCAGTTGTACAACCTATAGAACAGATCCTATTCAAGTAAGGTTGTTCCCTTAGTCCTAACCTATTTAAAAGGGTAGGAGCTTCCTTGTGTCCATTCTTTTTTAAATCAATAAAGTAGCTCCCTTTGTGGCTTAGCTCTTCACCAGATTGTGTCGCTAATCTACTGATATATACCAGATTGTGTCACATGGAACTTTTAGGTAAGAAATATGCGATGGAAGTTCAGGCTAAAATTTTAGTTTTAGTTTGAACTTTGAATCCTATTTCTCATTTAATCTATATTATAGTTGTTTCTTTCACGTGCTAATAATTGTGGTATAAAATTCCATTTTGTTGATAGTTGCGGACAACTTGAGGCAATTCTTCCCTTTGACGTCCTATTTTGGATATGATCAATCTAATCTTATACATCATATGATTTCCCACATTGTAAAAAATTTCAGGTTGAAGATATTCTTTTTGCTGCTGGGGAGGCTCTGTCGTTTCTATGGGGCGGTGTTCCTGTGACTGCTGATGTGATTCTCAAAACCAATTATCCTTCCCTTTCTTCTGCATCGAACTTTCTTGGGGGAGATGTGGACTCATATTTGCTAAAATATAAGGGCAACGTAGCTGGAGAAGATGAAATCAGTGAAAATTTTCATGCTGCGGTTAGAGATTCCATTGTCAAAAAATTATTTGATGATCTTTTATACAGTACAAGGAAAGAAGAGCGCTGTGCTGGAGCAGTCTGGCTCGTATCACTTGCAATGTATTGTGGTAATCATCCAGCCATCCAGCAAATTCTTCCACAAATTCAGGTGTGTGTCTTATAAGCAGTATTTAAGGGAATAATATCCATCCCCCCACCCCAAAGATCCAAACTCTATTGGCTGTGAAGCAGAACTGAGAAATATTCGTCAATCATAGAAGTTTTTCTTGTTTGCTCAAGGAACTCTTATATTCCCAAAGGTCCGCTGGAAGGGTTTGAACATAACTGTTAATTTGCATTTCAATTGACAACACTTGGGGTTGAGATAGATCTCTTTTTGCTCCAGATGTTGCACGTTGACCTCCTAGCTACAATATTTGAATTTGGTGATTTTGTTGACTTTTTAATTGAATTATTATTCCATTGCCGGCCTATGAAATGCAAGTAATAATTCAATTAAAAAGTCAGAAAAATCACCAAATTCAATTAATTGAATTATTACTTGCATCTCTCGTGTTTTTAGTTTTTGGACTTGGGAATACTTCATCTTGTACAAGTTTGTTATTATTATGACACTGAAAAAAATTGAATCTTATGAGTTTGTAATATCTTATCTATTCCACATTCAGAAGATATGTGTTTATCTGAATGCAGGACGCCTTCTTAAATCTTTTGGGTGAGCAGAATGAACTTGTACAGGAGTTGGCTTCCCAAGGAATGAGCATCGTGTATGAATTGGGTGATTCATCAATGAAGACAAACTTGGTTAATGCTCTTGTTGGCACTCTAACTGGTTCAGGAAAGAAAAAAAGAGCAATTAAAGTAAGTCAATGTTTGACCTCTCTATTTTTTCTGTCCCTTTTCTTTTACCTTTCCCAATCTGCTCTTTTCTCTATTTCTGGTGGTGTGAATCAGAGGCTCACATATTGATTAATCAGCTTGTTGAAGACACTGAAGTTTTTCAAGAAGCAATTGGTGAAAATCCTAGTGGGGGAAAAATAAGCACCTATAAAGAACTTTGCAGTTTGGCGAATGAGATGGGGCAACCAGACTTAATTTACAAGTTTATGGACCTAGCAAACCATCAAGCAGCCTTAAACTCCAAGAGAGGTGCTGCCTTTGGGTTCTCTAAGATAGCAAAGCAAGCTGAGGATGCTTTGAAGCCATATTTGCATTCATTGATTCCAAGGCTTGTTCGATACCAATATGATCCTGACAAAAATGTTCAGGTACTTTATATGCAACCTCACATGTCCTCGATGAAACCAACAAATAAGATTGTTCAAGTGTTAACCATTAATCATTTAGGGATTGTTTGGGGCGTGAGTGATAATAACCTATAGAGTACTCTGCACACCAAACATAGACTATTATAACCTAAACTAAACAACTTTGCATTTTAAACAATGTTATATAATTGCATAGACTATAATAACCCACAAACTATTATAACTCACTCAGTGCTCCAAATAGCCCATCAATGTTACTTTTTAATCAATATGAGATTTCATGGAATTTCGTCTGGTTGGGGGTTTTAATGATCATGTCTAAGGTAATAACTACTTACGGTAGCTTTACGTTAATTTTCATCCCAACTGTTGCTATACAAGCAACAAACTGGTTTTTCTTATTAATGTAGTGTCATTTCTTGATGTATGTGAAAAAACTCGAAAGATATAATAATATAAGGAGAAATTCCTAGTTGCCTTTTAAATTCTTTTAATCTTATTTTTGAAAATAACCTCTTAGTTTAATTTCTTTGAACAGTGATCGAAACTTTTCATTGAAGAAATGAAAAGAGACTAATGCTCAAAGGATACAAACTCCTAATGGAGTGAGAAAATAAAGTTACAAAGGATAAATAAAAACATTTCAAATTAGATTAAAAACCAACAAAAAAATCGCTAAGAGAACACCAAAGAGTGGCTTTTAGATGAGTTGACTTGAATTGATCTAATCGAGAAAAGAACAATGTTTGTATTAAAAAAATCCTCTGATTTTGTTCTAGACAAAGATCAATGGAGAATGAAAGCCATTGTCTCCTGCTTTTGACCAAGTGAATTTGCTAATAGAAAGAATGATTTCCATAAGACCAGGATCTTCAAAATTTTATTGAAAAGTCGCCTCCCTTCAGATAGCCTTCTAGATGGAATTCTTTCATGAACCCAACGAATGAAATTGAAGCCACCTCCTCACCACCGCAGAATATCACAGATAGTTAATAAAGAATGTTACTCACTACACAAATAAGTTCTTACCTTAGAGTCATTTGGAACCTAAACATTCAACACCCTTCTAACTTTGCTTTGATGAAAGGAGATCTTGATCGAATAACACTTGAAGAATAATAATCAAATAACCTATTAGTTTAACACGTACATAGTGCAATAACTTTCTTTTAAAAGTGAAAGTATGTCGGTACTTTTTCACCAGAGTAGTACTTTTTCTTTTTCACCAAAGTAGTTAAAATTATGTTTTTATTATTTTTTATCGAGAAACCAAAATTTTTCTGAGATAAAAATGAGAGAATACAAAGGAGGCTGAAACGCTAGCCAAACAAAAAAAATCGGGATACAAAAAACCCCACCCTCTCAAAGGAGCTCAACTAAACCAAGAAAGGGCTCCAATCCAATGAAATAGTAACAAAAATCTTTAAACACAAATGCCCAAAACGAGGGTTCAAACCTAGCAAAGACCAAACCTCCTCCCAAAACCTTTCTACCCCTTTGAAAATCCTATTATTTCTCTCTAACAAAGTACTCCAAATATTTGCTAAAAAGGTGGCCATCCGAAGAATGCTTGCCTACTGCCGAAAAGGGGAATGAAATAGAGCCTTGTTTATAATACAATCCTTGTTACGTGCCAAGCCCACCCCAAAACCCTCAAACAGGCCATCCCAAATCAAGCAAGAAAACTGACAACGCCGCACCTGAGTAGTTAAAATAATGAAAAATAGTTTATTTATCACAATAATTTTGAGTTTTTTTTCCAAGAAAACTTTACTTTTACTTCTATTTTATTTTTGAGAATGGTTGATTTATATTTGTATTGATTCTTTTATCTTTTTAGGCTTCTTTGTATTTTTATTGGTTCGTTTAATCTTTTTTTGTCACTCCTTCTGGAGTTTGTATGTTTGAACACTTTGTCCTTTCATTAATCAATGAAAAGTTTGTTTCTTGTTAAAAAAGAAAAGGAATGGTTGATTTATATTGTTAGATAAAAAGAAAGTGCATGTTTTTAAATAGATTAAATATGTGTTCATACATGTTTCCATGACTTTACTCCACATCCTCTCATTTACATGCTCTTCTTTTTTAGACACGTTCACTGTAGTAGATGTATTAGATATTGAGAACTGTAATAATGAAATAACAACAGCTGAATAAACTGAAGTCCTACCAAACATATTTTTAGTATGCTCTTGCCTCTTCTTGTTACAACATAAAATCAACGAACCCTCATTCTTACATTCATAAGGGACTGAGGGCTATGGTGAATGCAGAAATCATGTAAAGAAAACTGACTCTATAACAAATAAAATTTGGTTTTCTATTTGCTTTTGTCCATACTAGATTCATATATTTGGTAATGCATTGAATTTAAGCTACCTCTTCTGAATCCCCCCTCATTATTCTGATGGAAAAGTTAATCTTTTCTGTTATATGTTATTTCATTAGTCCAAGTAGTGCATTACTTATTCCTTAAGTTCTCATCCTCACTAGTTAGGCATAAAATAATCTTCATTCTTGTGAATTTTTAGGATGCAATGGCACACATATGGAAATCACTAGTGGATGACTCGAAGAAAACGATTGATGAAAACTTGGATCTTATAATAACTGATTTAATAACACAAAGTGGATCTAGACTTTGGCGGTCACGAGAAGCATCTTGTCTTGCCATTGCTGACATTATACAAGGACGAAGGTTGAGCCAGGTAACGATCATATTGTCTATATATGCCATAAACATCCTTTCAGTTGACAACATAAGTGTGTTTACGTGCAAATACTTGTTTAATTGTAAAGTGAGAGTGGATGAATTTTGGATCTTAACTCCAAGGTGTAACAGTTTTCAAGATCTGTGTGTACTTTATGCATGTCGCTCAAACTGAGCAAAGAATGCTTTTACTGCGCAGACAATGTGTCTCCTCCAGCATGATTAGCATCGCTTTTACACCATATATTAACAAATACAATGAGATATATGAATTCAGATTCTTTTATATGTAGCAACATATGTGGTGTCCAACATTTTAATTATTTCCCTAGACTTGGTACTTGTTTTTCTTCAAATTTATGAATTATGAGCTTACCATTTGCTTCAGAATTTTGATTTAAAATAGATATGAAAATCCGTCATTGAAGATCTAGCAAAATACATCAATATCCATCTAAAAGATGTTGTATTAGTCATATAATATATGGACTGCTCAGTTCACATTATTAATCAATGAAGGCATGTAGACGTGGCTTTTTTTCTTTATTTTTTTTTTTATTATAGCAATGGCATACATAATATAACACTTTTTCATGTAGGTAGAGAAGCATCTGGAAAAGTTATGGTCAGTAGCATTTCGAGCCATGGATGACATTAAGGAGACTGTTCGAAACTCTGGGGACAAGTTATGCCGTGCCATCACTTCATTAACAATAAGACTTTGTGATGTCTCCTTAACAGAACTGGCAGATGCTAGTAAGGCAATGCATACTGTTCTTCCCTTTCTGCTTTCAGAAGGAATGATGAGCAAAGTTGATAGCGTTCGCAAGGCATCTATTGGTGTTGTGATGAAGCTTGCAAAGGTTAGTTTTGTCTTGAATTCCTGTTTTAGTGTTTTATATTTCTTTTCCTGCAGTATCCTAGGTTTAAGCCTAGGAAGAAAAAGTCGATCTTGATGTCAATGTCAATGATTAGGATTTATGGACATATTAATAGATATTTTATGATTGACGCAGATACTATCAAAACTGGTAGAAAATGTTTGAATTACTTTGTAAAACTTTAATATTTTAATATTTTTGTAATAAGAAACAATTTTAATTGATTGCCGGAAAAGAAACAAAATGTTCAAAGGATACAAACTCCAAGGGGATGAAAAAAGAAATAAAGATAAAAACACTAGGAATGAGGTATGAAGGCATCCCAGTTGATACAAATGTCAAGAATGATTGATAAATGTTGGATTTTCTGTGTATCTTTGATAATAATGTGTATTATTTGTATCTTTATTATTTATACCTGTAATATTCTTTTTCCTTATTCATAGATATTTTCTTATTAGTAGATGGCCTCTCTCCTATATAAGAAGACCTTGTATCTTGATTAAATGAGAAGAAATATAATATTTTTAATTCTCTCCTAAATTCAAGTTGGTATCAGAGCCAAAAACCCTAGCCGCTAAACCGCCGGAACCCTAGCTATCATCTTCAAACGAAGCACTTTACTTCCGGTTAGAGTATCAAGGTTAAGGTGTTTGTGGTTGTAATCTTCATCTATCCGTGAATCAGATCGTGAATTTCATCCGAACAACAACGGCCAATTGTGTTTTGGTGAAGTCGTGAAGGTTTACGAATCAGATCCGTGAATCAGATCGTGAATTTCATCCGGACCACAACGACGAATTTCATCCGTGGGTTTCATCAGATCGTGTTCCATCCGTGGGTTTCATCTGGCGTTTCCGACGTTCTCCATAGCTCAGATCCGTGGATGCTCAAATCGACTTCTCAAATCCGTGGGTCTCTAATCGTTGCTTCCGTTGCTTCTGTTGTCGTTGCTTCCGTGGGTCTCTAACATATATCATATCAAAGGGAAGAAGGACAGAAATGAAGGAGCAAGCTTTCTGAAGAATCCAAATTTCATCGCGTGTTGGTGAAGAACCTTCTTCCCCCAATCTTTCCGTTTTTTATCTCCTGACAGTGGTTTTTCTGGATCTTGATTGCTGCTACAAGGATTTTAATCGACTTCTCTTTTGACTTGCTCCCATGATTTAGTTATATTATTCTGGTTAGCTTGGTCCGATTTATTTCAACATTAATTTGGGCAGTACAACAGTGGGTTAAAGAATTAGTGGTTCATTTTATCTGGTTCGGTTTGGTTTATTTTCAGCTTCTCAATTGGGTTGTTTTTTACTAACGTCTAAATTGATTGTTGAAATGACTCAGAAATATAGCACAAGTGAGTATGGGTTGTTCAATAATACAACCATTACCTCAAGGCCATTTGGAAAAGAGCAAGTTGATCAATCTTTGAAAGTGTTGCAAACCAATTTATCATCTAGTAATCTTTGTGTTTCTTTGGCACAAATAGGTAACTGTCCTCAAGCTTTTTCTTGTAATAATTCATCTCTATGGATTATTGATTCTGGAGCATCTGATCACATGACTAGTTCTTCTCAATTGTTTGATTCTTATTCTCTTTCCTATAAAAATGAAAAAATTTGAATTGCAAATGGTAGCTGCTCTTCTATTGCAGGAAAAGGAACCATTAAATTGACTGATAGCGTTTCCCTACAGTCTGTCCTCCATGTTCCTAAACTAGCCTGTAACCTCTTATCTGTTAGTAAACTTTGTAGAGATTCTAACTGTCATGTCACTTTCTTTGAATCTCATTGTATTTTTCAGCATCAAGACTCAGGAAAGAAAATTGGGTGTGCAAGGATGCTTGACGGTCTCTACTACTTTGATGAAGGTCTTTTTAGTAATAAAGTAACTCAGGGTCTTAGTAGTATTAGTTCTCTCTCTATTCATGAGCAAGTCTTACTTTGACATCGTAGGTTAGGACACCCCAATTTCTTCTATCTGAAACATTTATTTCCAAATTTATTCAAAAATGTTGATCGATCTTCTTTTCATTGTGAAAGTTGTATTTTTGCAAAAAACCATCGATCCACATATTTACCAAAATTTTACAAAGCCTCTAAACCATTTTACGTAATACATAGCGATGTTTAGGGTTCTTCTAAGATTACGACTCAGTGGTAAGAAATGGTTTATCACTTTCATTGATGACCACACACGTCTATCTTGGGTCTATTTAATGCAAAAAAAAATCTGAGGTGAAAGATCTTTTCATACATTTTTATAATATGATTGAAACTCAATTTTAAACTAAAATCAATATTTTACACTCTGACAATGGGACTGAATATTTCAATGAATACCTGAATGATTTTTTAAAGGATAAAAGCATTTTACATCAATCTACGTGTCGAGATACTCCTCAACAAAATGGAATTGTTGAACGGAAAAATAGACATTTACTTGAAGTTGCACGTGCCATAATGTTTTCTATGCATGTTCCTAAGTATTTATGGGGGGAAGTTGTACTTACGGCTACCTATTTGATAAATAGGATGCCTAGTAAAGTCTTGACTTTTAGAACCCCTCTTGATTGCCTTAAAACTTTTTTTCCAACTAATCGTATGCATTTTGATTTACCCATAAAAATATTTGGTTGCATTGCATACGTTCACAAACCCAATGTTTTTCGATCAAAGCTTGATCATAGGGCTATAAAATGCATTTTTTTGGGCTATGCTTCAAACCAAAAGGGGTATAAATGTTTTGATCCTCAGAAAAAAAAAAAGTTTTATGTGAGTATGGATGTTTCTTTTTTAGAAAAACAACCATATTTTATCCAAAATTCTCTTCGGGGGGAGAAATCAGAGTTAGAAGATAATTTTTGGGAAACATCTAAATCCCTTCCTTGTGTCATCAATCGTGACTTGTGTGCCACTAGCCCTTCGATGTCAAATATAGAAACTTCTCATTCAAGGGGAGAAATACCACAAAATGACTCTACACGTCAAATTCCTGAGTTAAAGTTTTATACTAGAAGGGTGGTCAATCAAAAGAACCAAGACCAAAGAGTTGACCCGACACAAATCCAATTTGAAATTCTGGAAAATGATGCTGAAAATTCATCTCCTATTGTCAATGATGAAAGGTCTAGTAATCCCGCAGCTATCCCTAATTTGTGAAATGTTCAAAATACCTTACCTATCATTTCTGATCTTGATGTTCCTATTGCTATTAGGAAAGGTACTCGAACTTGTACTAAATATCCCATTGCAAACTATATCTCCTATGAGAAATTGTCAAATAGTCATAAAGTCTTTACCTCTAGGATAGACAACTTATTTGTTCCAAAGAACATACAAGAAGCCCTAGATGATCCAAATTGGAAATTAGTAGTCATGGAAGAGATGAATGCTCTGAAACAAAGTGGTACTTGGGAAATAACAGATTTGCCAAAAGATAAGAAGACAATGGGATGCAAATGGGTGTTTACTGTAAAGTGTAATGTTGATGGTTCTGTTGAGAGATACAAGACTAGATTAGTAGCAAAAGGTTTCACCCAAACCTATGGAATTGATTATCAGGAGACTTTTGCTCCAGTTGCAAAAATCAACTCTATCAGAATTCTTTTGTCTCTTGTAGCTAATTTAGATTGGTCACTTCATCAACTAGATGTTAAGAATGTTTTTCTCAATGGTGATTTAGAGGAGGAGGTATTCATGAGTCTACCACCAGGTTTTGAAATAGAACTTGGAAATAATAAAGTTTGTAGACTGAAAAAATCTCTATATGGTCTCAAACAGTCTCCAAAGCTTGGTTTGAACGTTTTTGGAAAGGCAAATCACTAGTTATGGATACCTTCAAAGTCAAGCAGACCATACCATTTTCTACAAACACGCTGAAAATAGTAAAATTGCTATTTTAATTGTTTATGTTGATGATATTATTCTCACAGGTAATGATGAAGAAGGTTTGACTTGTAAAATACAGAATTGAGAAAGAATAATATTCGTTCTATTCACATTTGAGCTCTATGACAAATATATATAGGTGTACAAAGAAACCCTAATACTAAAGGATGTACAATTACGATAAAGGACAACAATATATATATTATAACACTCCCTCAAATTTGGAGCAAATATGTCAAACATGCCCAAATTTTTGTTACATGATAATTTATTCTTGCTCCATTTAAAGCTTTAGTAAGAATATCTCCCAATTGCTCTCCAGTCTTCACATATCCTGTGGACACCAAACCTCGTTGTATTTTTTCGCGAATAAAGTGACAATCCACTTCAATATGTTTAGTTCTCTCATGAAACACTGGGTTAGAAGCAATATGAAGTGCGGCTTGATTATCACACCACAATTTAGCTGGCATAGACATACTAAATCCAATCTCAGACAGAAATTGATGTATCCATACTATTTCACACACCGACTGCGACATAGCTCTATATTCTGACTCAGCACTCGAACGTGATACCACATTTTGCTTCTTACTCTTCCACGATACCAAATTTCCTCCTACAAAAACACAATATCCAGATGTTGATCTTCTATCTTCTTTAGATCCTGCCCAGTCAGCATCAGAAAAACATTCAATCTTTGTATGACCGTGATCTCTATATAAAATCCCACGTCCAGGTGCAACTTTTAAGTAGCACAAAATTTGTTCAACTGCAACCCAATGATCCACGGTAGGTGAAGACATATATTGGCTCACAACACTCACTGAATAAGCTATGTCTGGTCGTGTTACTGTCAGATAATTCAACTTTCCAATCAATCTTCTATATCTCTCAGGATCTTTAAATGTTTCTCCTTCTTTGGTGAGTTGCAGATTTGGTATCATCGGAGTACTACATGGTTTAGCTCCTAGTTTTCCTGTCTCAGATAGCAAATCAAGTACATATTTCCGTTGCGACAGAAAGATACCTTTCTTGCTTCTCATCACTTCAATGCCCAAGAAATACTTTAATGTTCCTAGATCCTTAGTATGAAACTGACCTTGAAGGAAAGTTTTCAACGAGGATATACTTGAAGTATCATCTCCAGTGATAACGATATCATCGACATACACTACAAGCAGTGTAATACCCTTCTCTCGATCGTTGATAAAAGACAGAATGATCGGGGATGTGCTTTTCTTCATTCCAAACCGCTCAAGTGCTTGGCTAAATTTACCAAACCATGCGCGCGGGCTCTGTTTCAATCCATACAAAGATTTTCTAAGACGACAAACTTTATCACTCTCCCCCTGAGCAACAAACCAGGTGGTTGCTCCATATATACTTCTTCTTGAAGATCACCATGGAGAAAGGCATTCTTAATATCAAAGTGATGCGAGGCCAACCGTGAGTAGCGACCATGGAAATAAATAATCGAATAGACGTCAATTTAGCAACTGGAGAGAATGTGTCAGAATAATCTATCCCATAAGTCTGAGCATAGCCTTTAGCAACTAAGCGGGCTTTCAAGCGAGCAACAGATCCGTCGGGATTGACTTTAATGGCGAAAACCCATTTACATCCAATAGCCTTCTTTCCTGCAGGACGAGATACCAAATCCCAAGTACCATTATCATCTAAAGCATGCATCTCTTCGATCATTGCCTTACGCCAACCAGGATGAGATAAAGCTTCATGAACAGAGTTAGGAAGACAGGTAGAATCAAGGGATGTAATAAAAGAATATGTAGGTTGTGACAATTGGTGATAAGAGACACAAGAAGCAATATAGGTAAGTGCAAAGTGCGTTTACCTTTACGAAGGGCAATGGGAAGCTCATCACAAGTTCCTGGATCAGATGTCGAAGAATCTTCTGGCATAGGACATGTGTCTGAAGGTGGTTGTGGTATACGTCTGGTGTAAACTTGGGTAATAGGTGGACGCAGTGGGATAGGTGCTGAAGGAGGCGAAGTAGAGTGAGATGAAGGAGAGACGATCTCATAGATAAGTGTGTCGTCCTCCTCCTGACATGAACTCGACGATGATGGGGTAAAGGGTAAATCTTCAAAGAACGTAACATCAGGAGAGACAAGATACTTGTTAAGACTAGGACAATAACAACGATACCTTTTTGAACCGAGAATAACCCAAAAATATGCATTTTAAGGACTTAGGATCTAACTGCACGATGAGGTGATATCTCGAACAAAACAAGTGCAACCAAATATTTTGGGTGCAATTGGGAACAAAGATTTTGTTGGACAAAGAACACGATAAGGGATCTCACCATGAAGGACTGAAGAAGGCATTCTATTTATCAAAAAGCAAGCTGTGGAAATTGCATCTGCCCAAAAATGTTTTGGTACATTCATTTGAAAGGACAAAACTCTAGCTGTTTCAAGTAAGTGTCGATTTTTTCGTTCAGCAACCCCATTTTGGGATGGAGTATCAGTGCAAGAGGATTGATGAAGAATGCCATGTGTACATAAGTAAGAACCCAACATGTTAGAAAAATATTCACCCGGATTATCGGTTCGCAAAATTTTAACAGAGGCATTAAACTGATTCTGAATCTCAGCATGAAAATTGCAAAAATGAGCAAGTAACTCAGATCGACTTTTCATTAAATATAACCAAGTCAGACGTGAAAAATCGTCGACAAAAGTAACAAAATATCGAAATCCAGTTTTGGACATTACAGGACACGGACCCCAAACATCAGAATGGACTAATTCAAATGGAGCACTAGCTCGTTTATGGACCCTAGGACTCGAACTAAGACGATGAAATTTTGCAAACTGACACGACTCACAATCCAATGAAGACAAAGAAAGAAACTCTAGATACATTTTCTTCAACACGGGTAAAGATGGATGACCTAAACGACAATGGACCTCAAATGGGGATGCAACACCAGAGCATGCCACAACTTTCGGGATTTGTTGATCAAAAATGTAAAGGCCTTCAGACTCATATCCTTTACCAATAATCTTCTTCGTCATACGATCCTGAAACAAGCAATAACCAGGAAAGAATGAGATAAGGCAATTAAGGTCATGAGTGAGTTTACTAACAGAAATCAAATTAAATGAAAGTCGAGGCAAGTGTAAGACAGTAGATAAAGAGAGTGAAGGCGTGAGGTTAATGGTTCCAGATCCAAGAACAGAAGACGTCGAACCATCTGCTAAAGTAACAGATGGAAAAGGTGCAGAGGACAGAGAGGTACAAAATAGGCTAGAATTACCTGTCATATGAGCTGTGGCACCAGAGTCGATGACCCATTTGGTGGAAGATGTAAGGAGACAATGATTTTTACCTGAGTCAGCAATAGTTGCAATAGGATTCGATGAAGAAGATGCTTGTAGTGAGTCCTGGTACAACTGGAATCTAGCAAAGTCATCGCAGAAATAGTTACCGTTCTCTCTGTGTGTATCATTTAGAGATTTAACTGAGCCACTTCTTGTGTCTTTGCCCCTATTCAACAACTTCCAACAGTCACGTTTCAAGTGACCCGGCTTACGACAATAGTTACATATAATCTCTTGTGGCTCTTGTCGTCGATGATGATCAAAACCAGGTCTTTCATTGTTCCCAGCAGCGGACCCATGTCTCTGATAATCAGAACCAGGTCTTTGATGACCTGGCTTACCATTCATTCCTTTAGTGACCTTAGGATCATTGCGACTAACTAAACCACTGTTGGACTGAGGAACAGAAGAGCCAGACGAAGAATTTTCTGTACGGAGAATTCTACTAAAAACTTCATCCAAAGAGGGGATCTCGGAACTTGAAAGAATTTGTGATTTGGCCATATCAAATTCAGAAGAAAGCCCATTAAGAAAGCTCATGACACCCATCTTTTCTCTTTGAGCTTGTTGAACCTTTATGTTTGTACTAAATGGGAGTAAAGTGTTCAATTCGGCACATGTCTTCTTAACCTGCATAAAATAATTCGTGATGAGATCGGTCTCTCCTGTTTACTCGATAAAGAGCATGCAAGCAGACTTCATACATTCGGTTAACTTGCTCTTTTCCTGAGTATAAGAATTCTAAAAATTCAAGCAGTTCTTTTACAGAGTCACAGTGATTTACCAATCCAACTACCTCACCCTCAATTGAATTCTTGATTTGAATATATAAACGAGCGTCATCACGCAACCAAGTCCTCCTTGTATCATCCTCTGGTGGATCCTGATCGATGTGATCATCCATCTCAGTGCTTCGTAAATAGAGCCTAATTGTTCGACTCCAATCATAATAGTTTGAACCATTCAACTTATGCTCCGTGATCTTTGACGAGAGAGGAACCAAATTGGGTACAACTATAGGCTTCATCTCAAAACCATTGTTAAGACAAAGCAAGAGGTTAATCTTCAAGGAAACAGAAAATCGATCCGAATAAAGCACTGCCAAAAAGTGCCCTAATCTCACCCAAATGAAGAAACCGAGACAAACCGAGATCCGTGTCAAATCCGAGGTGATGATGTGCCGGAAATCATGAACGGAGACAAACCCAAAGCGGCGGCTCGTCGATCGGAGCTCCCACGCGCTCCCACGCGCCGGCGGGTGGCGGCGGAGGCAGAATGGTTTGGCGGCGCGTGAGCTTCACTCGCGGCTGCTTCCGGCGAACGGCGACGGCGGTTCTCCTTTTCTGGTGGCGGCGCTCCTCCTCAAGTAGGTGGTGTCGACAAACGGCCACCCTAAGATGATGACCCAAACTTCAAACCCTAACCTTACTTGGGAGGAAGAAACCCTAATTTTCAAATGCAAACCCTAAACCCTAGGGTGCTCTGATACCATGTAAAATACAGAATTGAGAAAGAATAATATTCGTTCTATTCACATTTGAGCTCTATGACAAATATATATAGGTGTACAAAGAAACCCTAATACTAAAGGATGTACAATTACGATAAAGGACAACAATATATATATTATAACATGACTGATCTTAAGGAAAAACTTGCAAGGGAGTTTCAGATCAAAGACTTGGGAGCCCTAAAGTATTTTTTAGGGATGAAATTCGCGAGATCCAAGGAAGGTATCTTTGTTAATCAAAGGAAATATGTATTGACTTACTTCAAGAGATAGGTTTACTTGGTTGTCGAACGACAGAAATGCCTATCGAGCCAAATGTAAAGTTAGAAGCTGCAAAAGCTGAAGAGGTAAAGGACAAAGACAAATATCAAAGACTTGTAGATAGACTGATCTATTTATTTCACACACGTCCGGATATAGCATTTGCAGTAAGTATGGTAAGTCAATTTATGCACTCGCCTGGACCTACTCATTTAAGATATTTGAAAGGAACTCCAGGTAAAGGTATATTGTTTCAAAAACATGACCATCTTCAAGTTGAAGTGTATACTGATGCCGAATGGGCTGGAAGTCCTATCGATAGCATCAGGTTACTGTTCATTTGTTGGAGGAAATTTAGTTACATGGCGTAGTAAAAAACAAAATGTAGTAGCAAGAAGTAGTGCTGAAGCAGAATTTAGAGCCCTAGCACATGGAATTTGTGAAGGTATATAGATTGACAGGATACTCGACGAGCTGAAATTGTCTCAAAAGACACCTATAAGAGTATATTGTGATAACAAAACTGCCATTGCCATATCTCGTAATCCAGTTCTGCATGACAGAACAAAGCATATAGAAGTTGACAAGCATTTTATAAAGGAGAAGATTGATGCAGGTGTGATATGCATATCTTATCTTCGACGACAGAACAAACGGCTGATATGCTAACCAAAGGACTTTCAAAAGGACAATTCAATAAACTTATCAACAAGCTGGCTATGGAAGATATCTACAAACCAGCTTGAGGGGGAGTGTTGGATTTTCTGTGTATCTTTGATAATAATGTGTATTATTTGTATCTTTATTATTTATACCTGTAATATTCTTTTTCCTTATTCATAGATATTTCCTTATTAGTAGATGATCTCTCTCCTATATAAGAAGACCTTGTATCTTGATTAAATGAGAAGATATATAATATTTTTAATTCTCTCCTAAATTCAAGTATAAATAAACTCGAAAGAGAGAATTTGGAAGCCTTGAATTTAGCTGAATGGAATTGAACTACCCAACTTCTTTGATTATCCTAAAAAAAACTTTGATTTTGTTCAAACCATAATTTCGAGATGATTGCCTTATATACAATGTTGAATATCAATATTATAAATTTATAAGAAATAATTTGAAAAATTAATCGGAGAGGCTAATTCCATCTATTCTTCTTTCATTACGACAAAGACCTAGAATGTCCTTTTTTTTCTCTTTCTTTTCTTTTTTAGTTCTCGAACACTTGAAAGGCTGTGTTTCTTTTCTGATGATCATGCTCTCTCTCTCTCTCTCTCTCTCGATTTTTTTTTTTAATTTTTTATTTGCAGGGTGCAGGACCTGCTATTCGTCCACAATTATCTGATCTGGTCTGTTGCATGCTTGAAAGCTTATCTAGCCTTGAAGATCAGGGGCTCAACTATATTGAGGTTAGTTTGGTTAATTTGTTTGGCATCAATTCTAGTCTAAAAGTTCATTTCTCTAGATGTATGATTTTATGCATTAATTCAAAAGCGGTGGTTAGGAAGTTGAGCATCAATGCTATTTCGTCATAAAAATGTTGCTACCCATTAAAAATTATATGTATACTGGTGTGTTTGTTTGATTATAGAACTGGGGTTGGGTAATTTGGTTTACATTAGTTGGAGGTCATCCAAAAGGCAACAGATATGGGGGGAAATGTTTCATTTATTATTTTATGTTTTTCCCCTTTTTATGGTATTCATAACTGCTGCATTTACTAAATTACTTGTATAATGTCGGACAATCCTTTTATTATTGATATTATTAGGTTAAAATACCATTTTGTTCATGCACTTTGGGTCTTATTTTATTTTGGTCCTTGTATTTTCAAATGTCAAAATTTTGTCCTTACACTTATAATAAATCTTGAAGTTAGTCCTTATTATTAGTTTGAAGTTTTCTGTCGATCTTGTTAAAATATTAATAATAACTTCTATTTAAGAAAAGACAGAATGGGAATGTGTTTTCAAAATTTACAGTGGGAAGTTAATTGAAACTAATTTTTTGTTTTTAGCATAAACTACAGTAGGGACTAATTTTAAGATTTATTGTAAGTACGAAAACTAAATTCAGATATTTCGAAGTACATGGACTAAAATTAAGTTGGAAGTGTCGGATTGTTTTTTATTTTCAAAGTAAAACTTTGGGCGGTAAATAATTAATAAACGGTATAGTTGGAGTGTTGATATAATTAAATTTACCATAACCTATAAGCTTAAGTTTTTGGGTTGATTGGTGATTTAACATGATATCAGATTAGGAGGTCCTATATTCGAACTCCAGTAATGTCAATTCTTCCCCCAATTAATATTGATTTCCACTTCTTGGGTCTTTCTACAAATTTCCAAGCCCACAAGTGAAAGAGAGTGTTGGAGTGTTGATGTAACTAAATTTACCATAGCCTACCAGCTTATACTTTTGGGTTGATGGATGATTTAATAGAGAGTTACTCGAACATTCATGGGTAAAGTTTAAGAAGTCATTTATACTGTGAGAGATCAGTCAAATACTGCAGGTGCAGACTGATTATTCAATGGGGCATATATTTTCTATAAGAACCAGTAGCACTTAAGTTAAATCCGAACTATTTTGAAAAACTTAGATGTCTCTCTCTTGAGCAAAGCACAAGCCAAACAAACATACATTTGCCTACCTCTCTGTTCCACCAATTTACTCTATTTATCATCACTTCTTGTAACAAACCAACTAATTCTTTTTATACCCTTAATAAAGTCGGATACTATCAAGCTAACAAAGTTCCTGTCTACCTAGAATGGACTTCTTTAGATTATGTAGAACCAGAGAGTTTTCTAGAGGCTGTTGACTCACTTTGCTTGCTTCAGTTTTACAGAGTTCACCACTTTATTATTCTTCTTCTTTTCGAATGTTTTGCATGGTAGCTCATATGGGTATTGCTATTCTGGTTTCCACGAGCATAAAGCTCCATGGAGATTTTCCTGCAAGCCTTTTTCCTTTGGTTTCTATTATTAAACAGCCTTTCTGAAAGATGCTCGAGTCAGGGAACAAGTTTTGTATGTACAATTTTCTCATCTCTTTTGTGTGGTTGTTTCTTGTAAAAAGAAATCAGATTAAAAAAATTGCAATGATTCAATTAAAATATTTGAGGTGTAAAGATTAAAGTTAGTTGAACAAAATCTTGGATCATTTCATTTTTTCTTCACCTTTTCATTTGTTTTTTTTTTAAGGAAACAATTTTATTGATGAATGAAATAAGGAGATAAAACTCTGATCACCTAATGGTGAATTATATGAAAACTCTTCCATTGGAAACTAAGTATGATAAGCTATAATGACAGAAAGGTTTACCTTTTCCATTTGTGGTGGAGGGGTAACTAAAATCTTTGATCTTTGCAGTTGCATGCAGCAAATGTTGGAGTGCAAACAGATAAGCTTGAGAATCTCAGAATTTCAATAGCAAAGGGATCTCCTATGTGGGAAACTCTAGACATGTGCATAAAAGTTGTGGATGACGAATCACTAAATTCATTGATTCCTCGGCTTGCTCATTTGATTCGATCTGGAGTAGGCCTCAACACTAGGTCTGAATGATCCAAATCATCCTAACTTTTATTTAAGGAACAGTTTGAATTTTTCCTTTCCTTGTAGCATCAAACAGTGACGTTCTACTTGGTGCAATTTTTTTCCCTTAAAGCATCTCTTGTTCCGAAGACATGGAAGTTACTAATTTATTATCTGGTGGATAGAATCATGAACTAGATGATGTACAAAAGTTATACGTATACCAAGCGTGCAGGGAAGAAGATGAATAATGCAATGTGTGATTCATAGGGGATAGCCAAGGAATAAAGACTTCATAATTCAGAAAACTGAATGTTGTCATATTTTTTGCTGATGGTGTATATATATATATATATATATATATATATATATATTTGTTTAATTTTTGTATTTTTTTTAACAGGGTTGGTGTTGCCAACTTCGTGACCTTATTGGTTCAAAAGGTTGGTCCTGATATCAAACCATATACAAACATGCTTTTGAGGTTGCTGTTTCCTGTGGTCAAGGAGGAGAAGAGTGTTGCAGCAAAACGTGCCTTTGCTGCTGCTTGTGCGGTGGTTATGAAATTTTCAGCACAATCTCAGGTTCAGAAGTTAGTCGAAGATAGCACATCTCTTCATACAGGGGACAGGAATGATCAAATTTCCTGTGCTCTTTTACTCAAAAACTATTCATCCATGGCCTCAGACGTTCTGAGTGGATATCTCGTGGCAGTTATTCCAGTTGTTTTCGTCTCAAGGTTTGAAGAAAACTTCTTTTGAGTAGTCTGGCTAAATATCAATCTTTAAAATGGTTTCTGTATTTCATGTCGTTTCATTATTTAATATCCCTATAAACATAATATAACATTGCTTAGTGGTTCAGTGAGGATGCCTGAACAAAAGGATAAGCAGCTTTAATATCTAAACCATGATTAATACCGATTGGCAGTAAGAAGTTGGATTACCAAATGAGATATTATGAAGGAGGTCAAACTAATGAAGGCGGTCAAACTTTTAGGTATTATGAGATCATTCAGCTGCTAAGCATGCTAGTGCTCTTTTGAGATGATTCTACAACTAATGTTCTTTTGTGATCATTCAGATGCTAGTGTTCCTTAAGCATGCTAGTATTCTTTTTTTCTCTAACATTTCATTTATTCCATGGACTTGGGTGCCCTGCAGTGCCAGAGGATTTCATTAGCTTTCATATGGTGCATTTTGGCAACGTGTGGCCCAAAGGGTGCTATATGCCACTGCTCAAGTTCAATAGTTTATAGACAAGCAAAATGGATAAGTTCTCTTGAAGGATGAATCCAAATTTACCAATACATCCTCTGTCAAATATTCTAGAATGAAAAGAAAAACTTGATTTTCCATTCTCTAACTATGAAGTTGTTGGCCTCCCTCATATTTAGTATGACATAGATGATTGGTTATATGTTGATAGATGTAATGTGATGTTGTGTATTATTTGTTTGTGCTTGTATTGTATCAGAGATCAATCCTTACTGTTTACCATTTGGGGTTTGGTAACTTTCCTCCATTTACTTTCCAGTTGCAGTCTATTGGTTGGTCGGATTAGCTACTAGTTTCATGCCCTCTTATTATAAAGATAGCTATGTTTGCTTGTAACTGGTTATGTTTACTTAATTAGAAAAAAAAAGATCAGTACGCTTCTGCACCATAAAGATTTTCGATCTTAATTGATTGAGGAAATTGAAGGCTTTATCTTTCCTGTAATCATTTAGGTTCTATTTACTCTGGGATTGAAGAAGGTAGTTTATGATTTTTTTATTTAGATTTGAAGATGATACGCATGTTTCTGGGTTATTTGAGGAGTTGTGGGAAGAAAATACTAGTGGTGAACGTATTACTCTGCAATTATATTTGGGTGAAATTGTTTCTCTCATTTGCAATGGAATTACATCATCATCGTGGACCAGTAAAAAGAAAGTAAGTAGTGTTTTTTTCAATGGTAACTCCTTTCTTACTTTTTCTTATTCGAATGATTTTTCTTTACCATTTCTTCCAATTGCATACTTGTTCCTATCTTGTAGTCAGCAAAAGCAGTTTGCAAACTTTGTGAAGTTTTGGGCGAGTCCATATCATCTCATCATCAAGTCCTGCTCCAATCTCTTATGAAAGAAGTTTCTGGCCATATATGGGAGGTACAGTTATGTGATTTTACTTTACTACCCAAAAGAAATACGCTGTATGATTTTCAGGAATAGGTCTAATCTGAAGAAAAGAAATTGCTGAAACTTTAAAGCTTTTGCATATATTTTACTTTGATAAACATAGCATGAAATTACTTCATCGTGTTGGAGTAGGATGAAGAAGATTCTGGTAGTTTATAAAATAATGGTAAAAAAAAATCTGAGCTAGTAACGACAGAGATTCATAAGCTTCAGTCTTGGCTGTTTTTTGGTAATATTTCTTACTCTGACAGGGAAAGGATGCCATATTATATGCATTGGGTGCTATTTCAACTGCTTGCCACAAATTAATTTCTGCTGCAAATCCTGCCATGCCCAATGCCATTGTAAACCTGGTATCTTCCTCCTGCTCCAAGAAAGCAAAGAAATTCCGAGAAGCAGCTTTTTCTTGTCTTGAGCAGGTGCATAATGTTGTTATTCATAGAGATCCCATTAACTCGTTAATGAATTGTTTTCCTTTTTGGTTAGTACTTATGTCATCTATGGATGCACTTATCTTCCATGGATTGCTTGTTTTCAGGTTATAAAGGCCTTTGGCAGTCCCCAATTCTTCAATATGGTCTTCCCATTGTTATTTGAGGCTTGCAAGTCAACTGATTCTGGGCAGGCACCCCTGGGAGGGGATGCCGCTAAAACAGGTTCTTACTTGATATCAAATTTTCTGTTGTTGTAGTAAGTTGATTCATTTTCATAATTTCTCTCCTGCCATGAGTAGAAGTCAGAACATTATTATGATGTCCCTGTCTATGTCGTTTATTTTGATGAAAACTATGGAAAAGCTAGCACGGATAGAATCACATTCTAAATTTTTCTGATATGACTTATGAGACATGTTGAAGTGAATGTTTGGTCGTTCATTTTTCAGATGTTAATGTATTTCTACATCTTTGCCATAAAGATGCATTGTGTGGGCCAGATAATGAGAATTTCGATCTTTTTTTGCACCATCCTTCTGCTTTAATTTGGATTCGGTTGTTTGACAGTATTCATGATTGATTAACCTCATTCTTTTTAATTTGGTGCATGCGTGTGTGGGTGTGGTGGGGGCATTTGGGAATTCGTATCTATAATTGCATCAACAGTGAACTATATTGGCCAAGGATGAAAAGAGACATCCCCATAAGTTTGTGCAGAAACGTCCTCTTTCCACAAATCCTATTTCCAGCAAAAAAAAAAAAAAAATCTATGGCCTTGAGGGTTTTCCACGTAGTTTTAAACTTTTATCTTCCTTTTGAATAGAATCACCACCACCACAAAAGAGTCTGAATGTGTTCCTTGATCCATCAGGGAAAGACGGCGTTAATCTAAAAAATACAGTGGAGGATCTCCTCCAATCTTTTTGTCTTAGATTTATGCTCTTCAACTTGCATGTGAGCCTTTAAAAGTTCCGATTGACCTGGCTTAATTTATGCAGACTCAGATGATAGAGGAGAAATTTCAGTTCCTCGAGAGAAAATTTTAAATTGCTTGACATCTTCCATCAAAGTGGCTAATTTAGATGATGTCATTGAACAACAAAAGAACTTGCTGTACTTGATTACTACATCCTTGTCTAATGGCTTCCGATGGACTGGTATCTACTTCTTGTCTCTCTTTTTGTCTCAACCTGTAGTTGCCTTCACTGATGTTGAAACTGTACTTGTCACTTTCAGTGAAAACCTCGACTTTTTCGTTGGTCAATGAACTTTGCTCAAGGTTTCGTGAGGTCTTGCATCATGGTTCTGAAGAGAGAACCAAACTTGATAGCACTATTTCTTTTGTTCTTGAGGTAACTGATTGCTTATATTTGCTATATGATTCTTATTGTAAAACGTCTAACATAAAATTTCCCCTCTCATCTACAGTTATCTCATTCTGTCTCACCTTTACTAGTTCAGTGCATAACCACCGTCAAGATTGCTCAGGTTTGTTATTTGTTCCACTTTTAAATTAAACTTTGAATTATTATGCTAATTCTACAGGGTAACTTATAGTTAATTCTTGTTCCCAATTTGTAACGGTTTCCTTTTGAAACTTCAATATTTAAAGGGCTAATTGTTCATATTCCACCAAGTTCCTATGGTTTCATAAGCTTATTTATGTGACCTTTTTTTATTAAATTTAGGTTCACATCAGTGCCTCAGAATGCCTATTGGAGATCATAAAGCTTTATACTGACTTGCCATCTGTCCATCGGGCAGACATCGGAGTCAAAGCCGAGCTTCTTCATCTGTTCGAGATTGAGAAAAATGAAGTTGCCAAATCATTATTGAAGACATGCATTGAAAATCTTGAAAACCTCCACCAGGATAAGATCCAAGAAGACTAGACATTGCAACACAACTGGTTAGGCGCCTCTTGTTTTTACCTGCCAAGTAATTAGAACATAATTATGATTATAGAGGATAGTAGCTCTTAATATTTTGAGTCCTCAGCCTCTTTCAGAGAAAAGGTTCAAATATTACTACATTAAGTTTGCAATTACATTCACTGTCCATCCTTATTTCTCAGAGAGGTTTCGCCCACCGCAAAGCTAGATAGAATAAGGATTTTTAAATTATTACATTTTTTCACTGAAAGCTTGAAATTTAGAGGCTATCTCCGGACGTCTCGAGCTCTTACTATGAAAGGGAGCTGTTTCTTAGGGGTCCTGTAAATTACTAAGACTAGAGATATGCAGGTTGGTGAATTTATGTTAGACATCAAGACACATTTTTGTCAAGTCTTGAGCCATGACAAATTTTAATCTTTTGGTTCTGTTAATTTCAATGCTAAAGCCACCCTGTAAGTGTTGAATAGGGAGAATTCTAAACGTACAAATCAAATTACCATATATATATATATATATATATGCTTTAGTTTGCAAAGCAATTAGATATCTCTTTCATCTATTACCATGGTTCAATAGATAGAATTTATGTTTAAATATCATTTTGGTCTTGAGTTTCATTGTATTTTAGTTTTTTTTTTTTTTTTTTTGAATCAGTACATATACTTTCAAAGGTTAAATTTTAGTGTTTGTACTTTCAATAAAGCTTAAAATTGGTCCCTATTGTCAACTTTTTTTAAAAAAAAAAAAAGTCTCTATTGACCTTCATTCTATAAAGTTTTTGAAAATATGTTGACGTTATTTATCTTCTTGCATGAAAATTATTAGGGAAAAAAACATTTTTGACCCCTGAACTTTGCTGGTTGTATCAATTTTAACTCTGAATTTTTAATTTTATCAATTTAAACTCCAAACTTGACAGATTGTGTCAATTTTTAACTCTAAACTTTTAATTTAATCAATTTAAACCCCAAATTTGGCAGATTGTATCAATTTTAATCCTAAACTTTTAATTTTATCAATTTAAACCTCAAATTTGAATAAATGTATCAATTTACACCATTGATTAAGTCTCTGTTTCCACCACTGTTAGAAAGGTTCTCCACACATGTCCAAAGTCACGTCTCGGTTAATGATATGTACTTGTTTGTTATTTTTTTAAACAAAAAAAAATCACCTAAAAATTATTAAATCATTCGATATTGGGTTGCAACTATCATGAAAATACGAACTTGATTTGTGAAAGTAGGACCCACACAAAAGCAAATTGATTCTTGTGTTTCTCTCGCATTTGGTATTGATACCAACGACAACAAGTATGAAGAAAATCCAGGTGGTGATGTCATTGAAGACAACAATGACCATGGTGATTTCGTTGACTTCGATGGTGAGAGATTTCAGCTCGACTAAAATGCGGAAGAGAACAGAAAAGGTAGTGGTGAACATAGTTATGTCCATGAACACAATAAACTAGTCATAGCTGACTTTGTTAATCTCATCAAAAGTCTTATGAAAGGATTAAAGTGGTATTGATGTTGGAGAGAAAACAAAAATTCTAATGAGGGTGATTTTGAAATCTTTACTTCTATTGTAGTAGATGGAGGACAAATTAAAGTCGAGACTGATGTGAAATTAAAAAAATCAATATTAGCAACCGATTCAAGAATGAAAGTATTCCATTGAGAAGAAATTTGGTGCAAATGAGTTTTAATCGATGGTGTAAATTGATACACTTATTCAAGATTGAGGTTTAAATAATGAAATTGAAAGTTTATGGTTAAAATTGATACAATCTGTTAAGTTTGATGTTTAAATTGATTAAATTTAAAATTCGAGGTTAAAAATGATACAGTCTGTCAAGTTTGAGGTTTAAATTGATGAAATTGAAAGTTTAAGATTAAAATTGATACAACCTTCAAAGTTCGAGGGTCAAAAATGTTTTTCACCAAATTATTATAATGGTTTAACCCATTTTGAAAAAAGAAATTAACTTTAAATTAATCTTATGGACCAATGTTAAGCTTTATTAAAAGTATATGGACTAAAATTGAACATTTGAGAATATATGGACAAAAATGGGATGAATCCAAGTGCGAGGACCAAAATGTTATTTTAACTTAGAATTTAAGGGCATGAAAACAGAAATTTGAAACAAGTGATTCAATGAAAACAAAATTATATTTTATATTTTTAAATATGTGTTTGGTAGCAGATTTTGAAAATTGATTCTAATTTAAACAATTGTTCAAAATGTTTTATATAATATATTTATAGACTATGAAACTAGTTGTAGTTGCAAATAATATTAGGTTAAATATAAACTATTATTAATCAATTTATGAATATGTTTTTTGTTATAAATTTTATATAATTATTATTTTACAATATCATATAATTTATAATATATTGTATTATGCCTATTTTAATTTAACAAAAATAAATTAAGTTTATAACATAAAATATTATTTATATTAAGGAGGATACGTGGAGACATGGGAGAGTGACATTTGGTGGGCTTTTGTTTGTTTTAAAATAAAAAGAAAAGAAAATAGAAATTATTATGGGGGTAGCAAATAGGCCCAATTATATTGCCCATATAGCAAAGAATTGAAACTATTTGCAAAAATAGCAAAAATTTGAAAAGGGGAATTGAAATTACAAAAAAACCCCCCGTTGTTACCATTCTCAACCCACGGCTATCAGTTTTTCCTCTTCTTCACGCCTCATTCTTCCTCTTCTCACGACTTCATACCTTCTTCTTCCTCTCCATCCCTTTCGTGCCCACGTTCACCATTTTCCTTCCCAATCGACGGCGTTTCTGTGATAATCGACGACGTGCTTTCGATTTTCCTTCTCCTTCTGCAACCAACAGCGTTAGTGAGACACAATCGACGCTTTCAAACTTGAAAATCTACGGTAAACCATTTTTCTGTTGATTACTAGATTTCTCTGATTTCTTTGTTTTTGTTTTTTTTTTGTTCTTTTCGATTCTTCTATCTGATAGAAGACCGCTGCGTTTTGTTCTTACATTTTTGCTCTAAAATATTATACTCATATTTTTGTTCTTACATTTCTTTTATTTTTTTTTCTTACATTTTCCCCCTAAAATAGGCATAGTTTCCTTGTCTATCCATATTTTTGTTCTTACATTTCTTTTGTTTTTTTCTTTCATTTTTTGCCCTAAAATAGCATAGTTTCCTTGCATTTAACATAGACTTCTTAGAAGCCAAACAAGCTATCAGTGATGGTATCCAAGCTTATCTTGCATTTTTTTCGAAAGAAATCAGTGATCGATGTGAGGATACATTTGCTTGTTGCTTGTTTGCATTTTTTTCGAAAGAAATCAGTACATGAAAGAAATTTGTACATTGTATGGATACGTTAGATTTCAGTGCTATCAGCGATATCACTGATAGAAGCCGAAAATGCTATCAGTGATGTTGATGATATAACACTGTGTTGCTTGTTTTTCATTTTGGAATACCTTGCTTGCTTGTTTCTTGTTTTTCATTTTGGAATGCCTTGCTTGCCTTGATTTATGATCTGAGTTTATCACTTCTCAATCAGTTTCTCAATCACTGATAGAAGTGTAATATGTCTTCTATTCTATCACTCAACTCATTCTTATTAATTCTTATGTTTGTTTGTGATAGAAGTAAAAAAAACTATCAATGATGAATGTGAGGATACGTTTGCTTATTGCTTGTTTTGCATTTTTTTCGAAAGAAATCACTTCTTGCCTTATATTTCAGATTTCCTTACCTCACTGATAGGTTGAAGTTGTTTGTTATCACTGGTAGATGAACTTGCCTTGCATTTCAGATTTCCTTGGTAGATGAACTTGCCTTGCATTTCAGATTTCCTTGCATCAGGTTACTTCTATTACTGATAGAAGTCTATCACTTCTATCAGTGATAGAAATCTATCAGTGATAGAAGTCTATCACTTCTTGCCTTGCATTTCCTTGCATCACTGATAGGTTGAAGTTTCACCTTGCATTTCCTTGCATCACTGATAGGTTGAAGTTTCAGATTTCCTTGCATCACTGATAGGTTGAAGTTGTTTGTTATCACTGGTAGATGAACTAGCATTCAGATTTCCTTATTATCACTTCTTGCCTTGCATTTTAGAGAAGTGATAAAAGTCTATCACTTCTTGTCTTGCATTTCAGATTTCCTTGCATCACTGATAGGTTGAAGTTGTTTTTTAGTAGAGTAGATGAACTTGATTTGCATTTCAGATTTCCTTGCATCACAGATAGGTTTGTGATAGGTTACTTCTATCACTGGTAGAAGTCTATCACTTCTATCAGTGATATAAATCTATCAGTGATAGAAGTCCATCATTCCTTGCATTTCAGATTTCCTTCGATCACAGATAGGTTGGTAGATGAACTTGCCTTGCATTTCAGATTTCCTTGGTTGAAGTTGTTTGTTATCACTGGTGGATGGACTTGCATTGCATTTCAGATTTCCTTGCATCACTGATAGGTTGGTGATAGACTTCTATCACATCAATCACTGATAGAAGTCCATACTTATCAATCAGTGATAGATGTCTTCTTCTATCGCGTCATCACTTCTATCGATGATAGATTTCACAAACAAGAATCACTTGATTTTGACAGATGTTTCTTTATGTTTCTTATGTTTCTTGTTGTTTGTATGGTTTTAAAGTAGACAAAGTTCTTACATATGCTTTTGTTTTCCTTTTCTTTATTCTTAAGTTGGTTGTTGTTGTTTTTAAGTTTATCAGTGATACATATGCTTTATTCTTTATTCTTAAGTTTATCTTGTTGTTTTCATCAATTCTTTTTAATCCTTTGTTCAATATTCATATGCTTCAATTTTCATATGGTTTTGTTTTCTTTTGCTTCCTTTGCTTTATATAGAATTGACATCAATCACGGATAGAAGTATCACTTCTATCACGGATAGATGTTTTCTATCACTGTGATTCACTTCACTTGATTTTGACATATTTTCATATGCTTCTTTTGTTTGTATCAGTGAATCATCACTGATAGTTGTTCGTATGGTTTTAAACTAGACTCTTTTGTTTTCCTTTGCTTTATTCTATAGAAGTGATATAGAAGTGAGATAGATATAGAATAGAAGTGACATCAATCACTGATATGACTAGAAGTATCACTTCTCATAGAAGCTTCTATCATTGTCTATCACTACTGTCTATCACTTCTATCAGTGATAGGCAAGAATCACTTGATTTTGATAGATTTGTGCTTGATTTTCATATGCTTCTTGTTGTTGTATAGTTTTAAAGTAGACAAAGTTCTTACATATGCTTTTGTTTTCCTTTGCTTTATTCTTTAAGTTTCATGATGGTTCTATCAGTGATACATGTCTTGTTGTTTTTAAGATTATCAGTGATACATATGTTTTTAAGATTATCAATTCTTTTCAATCCTTTGTTCAATTTTCATATGCTTCAAAATTACAGATGGACAAGATGGAAGTGGAAGTTGTAGAGAATACTGAGAAACTCGTGGAGGAAGTTGTAGAGAAAAGGACAAAGTTAAAAAAAAAAAAAACAAAAACTGGTAAGAGACTCTTCAAGGGAGAGGGCTCTTCTTCGAGGAAAAAAATCAAAACAAAGGTACATCATCAACTTACTTCTTATTATTTTAAATTTTATAAATGACTTATCTTATCTTTCTTGTTACAACAGGAAATGAAAGAAAGAAATGATAATGACATAAATGATAATGACAACTTGATTGTACAAAAACAGGATTGGGTCCTCCATACAAAAATAACCCACTATTTTAGGTTAGATATCATTTCACATATTGCAACGGGATTGAATGAGAATTCCTTGAAACTGTTTAGGGAAGTGCCATTTGGGCACTTTTTAGATTTGAAAATGAAAAAGGTTCTCTTATAACTTCTTTCTCACCTTATACTTAGGTTATGCCATAACAGTAGAAAAGACACCTTACTTTTCAACCTAGAAGGGCATTTGATAGAGTTTGGAATTAAAGAGTTTTGATTAATCACTGGATTAAATTGTGATGAATATCCAGTAGAACAAATTCTTGATGAGGAGGAAGAAAAAAACAATGATATTAGGAACTTTTTTTTCAAAAACAAAGAAAAAATTGATAGAAGGGACCTTTCACCTGCTTTTAGTCTCTTGTCTTCTTCTTCAGATGCTTTGATAAATGACACTATTAAGGTCAAATTTTCCAATTTATATTTATTAGAGTGTTTGTTAATTCCAAAACAAGCACACAATAAATTAAATTGGAAACATGCTAAAATCTTAGATAATGACCTTATGTTCCAGTCATATCCATGGGGTAGGTTGTGTTTTGATCACACCTTAGAATATTTTAGAAAGGCTACTAAAAGTAGCAAATCGGGATCGATCTCCCTACAAGGTTTCCCAATAGCATTGGTTTATTGGGCTTTCGAAACCATACCAAGACTATCACATCCAACGTATGGATTTGCTAGAAAAATTGATGATCGAGTCCCAAGAATTATTCAATAGGAATCTCATACCCCTGAAGACTAGCAGCGAACGATAAAATTTTTTTGGCAAATGATGTAAGTATTCTTTTTTGTGTATTTGATAGAAGCTATCAGAGATATCTTTTTTGTGTATTTGATAGAAGCTATCAGAGATATCACTAATGGAATCCTATCAGAGATATCACTGATGGTTATCAGAGATATCACTGATGGAATCCTATCAGAGATATCACTAATATCAACTGATAGAAGTCTGTAAATTATGTTTGTTTATTTAATAACGAATTTTTTCTTATAATTTTAGTTTTCCATCACCCCATTGATAGCAACTGAAGAAGAAATCTAGTCAAGAAATTTTCAATACTTTGTTGAGTTGTCAATGAAAGAGTGGAGAAAAGAAAAGTTGAAGAAGAAGAAAAAATCGATGTTGAAGAAGGCAGCGAAAAGATTGTGAAAAAGGTGGAGAAGGCAGGAGGGGAGAAAATTTTAAACAAAATTCAGGAATTAAGAGATGGTCAACAAGAGATAAAAAACTTGCCAATCTCTTTGTTGGAAGTTATAAATGAAAGACTTCCACCAAAAGATGATATAGTAAAACCATCTCAAGAATCTATTCCAAAAATAAACCTCCCACTTCTAGTCTAGTAAGTGATTGAATCTATCACAAACATTGGCAATCTTGATAAGATGGTTGAAAATCTTGATAAGATGGTTGAATATGCAACCACTTATGCAATGGAGAAAGAGGTAAATTTATTTTATGTTCTATTTATTATTTTATGCATTTCTACATGTATAAATTTTACTCATTTATAATGTTATTGCAACCACTAACTACTTATATGTTTCTTATGTTTCTAATTTTACATGAAGGCTGAAGTTGAAATTCAGGAAAATGAAGAAGAGCATGAAAATGAAAATGAAGGTTTGAAAGAATGTTTGAAAGAGCATGAAGATGAACCTTTGAAAGAGAAAGAGCATGAAGACCCTTTGAAAGAGCATGAAGAGCATCATGAAGGTTTGAAAGAGCCAACAGAAAATGAAAATGAAGTTCAAAATAAAGAACAAAATGAGGAGGGACAAAATGAAGAAGATGAGCATAGAACAAAAAAGAAACATGATATGAAAAAGTAAAGGTAAATACTGGTGATTTCTATCGTGATGATAGAAGTCAAGCACTTCTATCACTGATAGAACACTATCACTATTGAACTCTCTTCCCTCACATAGAACTTTAATATCTCATACAACTTTATCTGTCATGGCAGGTTGGAGAGGGGAGAGCAACTAGAAAATACAAACCAAAAGTGGACTTTGTTAAAGATTTGCAACATGTTCCTACTCCTACAAAGCCAAAGAGGCAACCAAAACCAACCAAAAAAGTTCGAGAAAATGCTGATAAAGGGGAAGAATCACCAAAGAAAGGGGATGAATCGCCAAAGAAAAACAAAGAATCACCAAGCAAAAGGCATTCTCCACGATTCAAGATTGATGCTCCATCTTTCGACCTAAAGCTGTCTCAAGAGAAAAAACAATGAATTTATCTTGTTTAAACAGTAAAAGTTAAAGAACCTTAGTATGATTTGAGTTCTAATGTAACATCTTACTTTTTGACCAATTTCTAAATTTTATTCATTTAAATGGTTATCTGAATGGTTGATGATTGTGAATGTGGATATCAAGATTATGAATAGTTACAGGATTGTGCATGTGAATGGTTATCTGAATAGTTGGTTACAATGTGGATTGTGATTGGTTATCTGAATGGTTGGTACAATGTGGATTGTGATTGGTTATCTGAATGGTTGGTTACAGGATTGTGAATGAGAATGGTTATGTGGATTGTGAATGTGGATTGTGATTGCTTACATGATTGTTGTGAATAAGAATGGTTGTGAATAATACAGGATTGTGAGTGTGAATGTATGTGGATTGTGATTGGTTATCTGGATGTTTACAGGATTGGACATTCAGGATTGTGAATGGGAATGCTTGTGAATGGTGAATGGGAATTGTTGTGAATTGTGAATAGGAATGGTTAGGAATGTGGTCACAGGATTGTGAATGCAATGATTGGTTATCTAAATGAGAATGGTTATAGACTTCTATCAATTATATCAGTGATAGAAATATCAGGGGATAGTTTAACTAATAACTTTCTTCATAATTATTATTATTAACTTCTTTCTTCTATCAGGCTTATCACTTCTATCACACTATCAAACATTAACTTCTTTCCAGTGAGTCTATCACTGATAGAAGTGATAGAGTTCTAGTTGTCTATACATGTCAACCAATTCACATCTATCACTTCTATCAGTATCTATCAGTCTATACAATGTCAACCCCAATTGTCAGTGATAGACTTCTATCACTGATAGTGTACATCTATCAGTCTATCATCTATCAGTCTATCACTGATATCACTTCTATCACTGATAGTTGTCTATAGTGATAGTTGTCTATCTATTTGTTTGTGGTCCTGTTTTACTTTTTATTTCTTATCAACCAATTGTTATTAGTTCTTGCTTCAATTCCATCCACAAGTTGATTCTTTTTTACCAATTTCAATTTCAAATTCTTATTCATTTGAATGAAAACATTTGTGAATGATTATCATTTGTTTAACTCTCTTGATAAAAGCAAGGGGTTACCATTTGTTTAACTCTCTCGATGAAAGCGAATTTGTGAATGAACGATTGCAAATGATTTGTGAATGATTATCAATATTGTGAATAGTTAGTGAATGTGAATGGTTAATGGTTAGTGAATGTGAATGGATACAGTGTTAGACTTCTATCATCTGATATTATAAGTCTATAACTAATAACTTTTCTATTAGACTACTTGATGTTACTTGTTCTTCATGATTATTAACTTCTTTATTCTATCAGACTTATCACTTGATAGATTCCTATTAGACATCATGATTATTAACTTATTTCTTGTATCAGACTTATTACTTCTATCAGTGATAAATGACTAAGAGTTGTTTCCCGTGGTAGACTTCTACTGATAGAAGTGATATACTTCTATCAGTGATAGTTGTCTATCACTATAGTGATAGTTGTCTATCTATTTGCTTGTTGTGGTGCTCACAATTCATTCATTCATAGTGTTGATATTAAACTTCAAGAATAGAAGCAATCAAAAACCTTGTATTGATAGTATGAATAGTATGATAACAACAATATTGAGTTCTTGAAAACATATATCTAAAAACAATTGTCAAAAATCACATCGGTGAAAATTTGCATGTCCTACGAGTGTGACCAACACGATGACAATGACTACATTTTGTGTAACTTCTTGCTTCACCAATCGACGGAATCCTTTGCTTTCGAGGTCTTCCTGCTTGACGTTTAACAATTGGAGGTAATGCATTCATAACATCTATAGAACTCCATTCAGAATGATTACCAACTGGGCGAATTACACCTCCATAAGTTGATAACAATGTTAATGAGAAATAATACTTAGACACAAAAGAATAAACATTCACATTAAACCCGCGAAGAACAGCAAGTGCATGACAACATGGAATTTCATCATGATCCCAAACACGACAACTACAAGACCTAGAATCCAACTTTACCAAGAATTGATTTTCATTATCAACTACTTTATATTCAAAGTCGCTAATGGGATCAACCTGAATAGAAAAAACAATAATAATAAGGATAATAATCAATAAAACAACTTCTATCACTACACTATCAATGATTAAAAAAACTTATATCTAAATGACATAAAAGAAAAAAACTCATACCTTGAAACTTCTTGATTTATCATGTTCTTTTCGTAGCTCTATCTCAGCCCAAGTAGACAAAATTGACTTCAATTTTGATGTTGTTTTCCTTCGCTCGTAAAACCACTTTTGCAATGTATCTCTAATCGAATCAAGTAAGGTTGCAATGTGTAAATCTCTTGAAACTCTAAAACGTGCATTTATACTCTCGAATTATTTGTAGTCATCATTCTATATCTTCTTCTTCGAGAATATACACGTGCCCACTTTTCAAACCCAACATTACTAAGATATCCTCGTATGGTAGGATAAATTGACTCCATCAATCTCATATTGTCTTCAAATTCTTCCACTGTATAAGCTCTTGCACAATTTTTAAAAAACTTATCTATCAAAGCATCTTTATATGACAATTTCAGATTTCCCAAAAGATGTTGCATACAAATACAATACTCAACATTTGGAAAAATAGACAAGACAGCTTTTGAGATACTTAAATGTCTATCAGAGACAATAACCAAATTTTCTCGATCCCCAAGACTCTTCTTTATGTTTTCAAAAAACCATTTCCATAATGCATCATTTTCTGAATCCACAATGCTGAAAGCAAGAGGAAAAATTTGATTATTACCATCGATGAATGCGTGATTTGTCAATAGAGTTCCAACAAATTTACACTTCAAAAATGTCTCATCCACGGATATATTAGGTCTCTGATTGCTTCCAACCCTCAATAGATGAACCAAGAGCCATAAAACAATACTTAAGATGACCCTCTGCATCGATTTCAAGTGTAGTGTATGTACCTGTAACAATTAATAGAATTCTATCAGTCTATATAAAACTTCTGGTGATATAATTCTACAAATGATATATCTTTATCAAATTGTTAGTGATATAAGTCATCAGTATGTACCTGGATTCATTTCTTCTAATTTTGCAAAGAACTTTGGAACCAAGGCATATGATTCAGCTGCATCATCATTTAGTGACTTCAAAATATGTTCTTTAGCTCTCCAAGCTTTGTAGTAACTAATATTAACTCCAAGTTTTGTGCGTGCTTCAGACATAATTTCTTTAGGAGTCGATAGATCAGAAGAGCGAAATCTAAAGTCATCTGTCAAATAATCACCGATTAAACATGAAGAAGCTTGTCTATGAGAAGCCTGGATACTATTTATAGAACAGTTGTGAATATAAACATACTTCCTAAGCATCCAAAGGTTACTATTCTTATAACGCGATGCTCGAACAAACCATTGGCATCCCTCTTGGGCACATTGAAATTCAAGTGACTTTGAATTTGTTCTTAACGTCGTAAACTCAAAATTCTTCTTCACAACCAAGAATGAAAAAAACTTTGACACAATTTCCTTACTTGCAAAAACATCATTTTCCTTCAAATCAACATCTCTGTAAATGTCCTGTAATAACTTGAAATCACCATCAATCCTAGAAAGAAGCGACGACGAAGAAGTAATTGATAACAACTTGTCACTCCCATCACTAATTGCACAAGAGGAGCCATCAAAACAAGCATCATTAATATGAGCAACTAAAGGATATCTTGTATTTTGATCTTTCACTAAAGTTAAAAACCAAACAACATCTTTATCTTCTTGAATTTTAACCACATCCTGAGCATCATTCATCTCATAACCTAATAAAATCAACAATTCTATAGAAGAAATAGAACTATCCATTCGAACTTTTTTCGCAATCAGATTAATAAAATCATCAAAACATATCATCTCATCAACCAAAATTCCAATGGTCTTGTAATTCTCATAGAAATTTTTCTCATTCCATTGTCCACTATAAAAATAACTATTGGAAGCTTCATCATATTCCTGCAACAGAAAGTAATAACAACATTAAGTAATATATAATATAAAAACTGATCACAATAGTCACTCGTGATATCATTGATATCTATTGATCACTGATATCACTGATATCATTATCATTGATGACTGATATAACTGGTATCTATTGATCACTGATATCATTGATATCAATTGATCGATATAGAAAAAATGCACTGACTGATAGAACAAAAAATGAAATATCACTGATATCACTGATGTCACGTAAGTTATTGAGATATCTACAAAAAAAAATGATAGATTACCACTGATATCCCAAATGATAGATATCAGTAGATATCACTGATATCACAAATGATAGATATCACTGACATCTCTGATATCATAATAGATATCACTGATATCACAATGATAGATATCACTGACATCTCTAATATCACAATAGATATCACTGATAACTGATGATGACTGATATCACTGATATCACAAATGATAGATATCACTGATAACTGATTGATATCACAATTGATATCACAAATGAAGAATAAAGCATAAAACATAAAAAATGAAGAAGACTTGCGACTCCAAAGCAGAAAATAACGAAGAAATATCGAAGATGCAGTGCAATCGAATTGGAGAAGATAATCAAACGAAAATAACAAAATGAACCGAACAAATACCGAAGATGCAATGCAATCAAACAAACTTTTCGATCTCAAACAAACTTGCAAAATTCCTGCACTGCAATTCAACAATCGTATTCAACCTGCACTCCAATTCAACCATCGAATTCAACAATAAGTGAAGGCTTGCGAATTGGAGAAGATACTCAATCTTTCGACAGAAGATTGGACTGGAATCGAGAATTGACAGAAGATTTGACTGGAATCAAGAAGATTTTGGGAAGATTGGAATCGAGAAGATGTTTCGCAAAAATAGGAAGAGACTCGCGCGAAGAATAAAAACAAATACCATCTCTCACAAAAATAGGAAGAGAAACAACGCGCGAAGAATAAAAACAAATACCAATTGAAAAAGGATTAGGTTTAAGGCAAGGGTATAATTGGAATTGTAAAAAAAATTAAAGATTTTTGCCATATTTGCAATTCTTTTAAAATATTGCTATATTTACAAATACTAAAACCATAATTGCTACCCATTACAAATTCTCTATTATTATTATTATTATTATTATTATTATTATTATTATTATTATTATGTTACTGTTAGTTCTAAAAAAAGTCAGATTTCATTAAATGCAATCTGACGGTGCAAGGTTTTAAAAAAAAATCAAAAAGTTTTCATTTTACCGCTTCTCACATAAATATATATTATATATTATTATTATTATTATTATATATTATTAATAATTATGTTCTTTTTATTTTTAATCTCCATCATCCATTTCTCTTTTAGCACAATTCAATGGTCTAAATTAAATTTTGATTTCATTTCCCTCCTTTTTTTATACCATCTTCTTCTCCAAATTTTCACAACAAGTTTTTGCATTTTACAATTCTCCAAAAATCTCAAAAAGTCTTCATTGTTGCTCTCTTTAAGCTCTCAATTTTTTTCTTTTCACGTTATTCTTGAGAGAGTTTTGTTGTATTGTGAGGATTGATTTGTGACAGAAAAAAATTGTAAATCTACTCTATCAAGAGAGTTTATTTGTGTGTTCTTCAATTTACCAAACTTTGTAACGGTTTGATCCTAACCCGGGGAAAGGATTGGGTTTGCTCTTGAACCCGTAAAAAGGAGCGGTTGAGCGGTTGGGCTCTAATCCATGGAAAGAGTCGGTAACGTTTTTATTCAAATTCCCAAGAGGCGCTTGGGGAGTGGAGTAGATCGAGTTTGACCGAACCACTATAAAATTATGGTGTCCTCTTCTCTAACTCTTTCCTATTTATTTGCAATTACTAATAGTAGTTTATGCATGCTATGATTTGTTCCTTAATTGCTAAGTATTGGATAGAATTAATTTTTTTTATACTTTTTATCTATCTTGCTTATTACATTAATTTTTCTTAATTATCATTTTCAATTGTTTCTTCAAAAGTTTGTTAATTAGATAAAGTGAGCTTACTTAGGAAAAAGTTTAATTAAACCCTATTCACCCCCTCTACGGTTGTCATACCGATCCAACAGATGCATCTCATGTAATTTCTTTTTCCAACTTCTTAATTTCTCCCCTTAATGTTGGAAAACTTGTCTCATTAAAATGACAATCAACAAATCGTGCAGTAAATACATCACCTGTCAGGGGTTCAAGATATTTAATAATTGATAGGAAATCAAATCCAACATATATTCCTAACCTCCTTTGAGGACCATCTTAGTACGTTGTGGTGGAGCAATTGGAACATACTGCACGCCCAAAAATTCGTAGATGAGAAATATTTGGTTGTTGGCCATAAGTCATTTGCATTGGGGAATACTTATTATAGGTTACTGGCCTAATGCGTACTAGTGATGCAACATGCAAAATAACATGTCTCCATACAGATATTGGAAGCATTGCTCCCATAAGCATTGGTCTAGCAATTAATTGCAAACGATTTATAAATGATTATGCTAAACCATTTTTTGTAGAAACATGAGCTAAATGATGTTTAACATTTATTCCAATGGCCATACAATAATTATTGAATGTCTAAGATGTAAATTCACCAGCATTATCAAGACGAATGATCTTAATTGTATAATCAGAGAATTGTGCTCTCAATTTTATTAATTGAGCAAGTAACCTTACAAATGCAAGATTTCGACTTGATAATAAACATACATGTGACCATCTGTTGGATACGTCAATCAATACTATAAAATATCTAAATGGTCCACTTGGTACACTAATAGGTCCACATATATCACCATGAATTCGCTCTAAAAATGTAGGTGATTCAATTCCCACTTTGGCTGGTGATGGTTTAATGATTAATTTGCCTTGAGAACATGCATCACATGACAATTCATTAGATTGAAAAATCTTATGGTTCTTTAACGGATGTCCATGTGAATTTTCAATAATTTTTCTCATCATTATAGATCCTGGATGATCCAATCGATCATGCCAAACACTGAATATTTCTCGATTCATGACCTTCTGATTCATAGTTACATAGATTTCAATTACTCGTATATGAGTATAGTATAATCTAGAAGAAAAAAGCAGGCAGTGTTTCTAATATACGTTTTTATGTGAAATAATGGATATGATATATAGATACTCTATATTATTTTTACAATCAGTTTCAATATGATAGTCATTGTCGCATATATCTGAAACTCAATAAATTTCTCTTTGATTTGCTAGAGAACAAAGCATTATTAATTGAAAATTTTGTTCCCCTAGGCAAGATAAAACTTGTTTTTCCAAAACCTTCTATCAGGTTTGCAGAACAAGATATAGTATTGACTTTTGCTTTCAACGTTGTTAATTTATAAAAATATTTTCTATTGGTAAGTATTGTATGCATAGTTGAACAGTCTGCTAGACATAGATCTTCATTGCTCATTTTTTAGTCACCAATATCTGAGAACGGTTCATATTTCTTCGTTAAACAAAAATAATTACAATAAGAAATACATAACTTAAAATACAAATATTCAAACCTAAAAAGAAACATAAAGATAGATTTTAAACAAACATTAATCCTGAACATTTTCAAAATCAAAAGAAGTGTGTTAATCTATCAATTGTGTCAATCTTCTCTTCAGGAAAAACAAAGAAGTATGTGACATCCAAATTTGTCATATTGGATGACTCAAATATATCATTATCTTGATAAGCAAGATTTGTTTCTACATTTTTTCCTTGTTCCTTCAAGAAAGCTTGATAGAGATCAACTAAGTGTTTGGGTGAACAACAAACACGTGACCAGTGTCCAATCATTCCACATCGAAAAGCATTTATTTTCATCACCTCTTAAATTCTTATTTTGGGAGTTTTTCCTTTATGATCATCAATTCATGTGGGGTTCTTGAAATTTGGATAATTATAATACCCACCACGAAAATAATTATTTCTTCCTCTACCGTGGTCACGACCTCAACCACGACCACAACCTCGACCACGATTGTTAAAATTCACCACATTCACTTCAGGGAATGGTGTTGCTCCAGTTGGTCGAGATTTATGATTTTTTATTAATAGCTCATTATTTTGTTCAGCAACAAGAAGACGTGAAATAAGTTCAGAATATTCTGTAAAACCTTTCTCTCGATATTGTTGATGCAGGAGCATATTCGAGACATAAAAAGTAGAAAATGTATTCTCTAGCATATCCACATCACTAATGTTTTCTCCACATAATTTCAATTTTGAATAATGTGGAATTATACTCACTTACTGATTTAAAATCTTGCAACCTCAAGTGCATCCAATCATAATAAGCTTTTGGAAGAATAACAGTTTTTTTATGATCATATATTTCTTTCAAGTTCTTCCACAGAACGTAGGGATCTTTTATTGTTAGATACTCCATTTTCAATCTCTCGTGGAGATGATGACGAATGAAATCATGACTTTCATCTTTTCTTGACTGGATGTTGCATTTCCTTCTTTAATGGTCTCTCCGAGATTCATAACATCCAAATGTATCTCGGTATCAAGCACCCATGACAAATAATTATTACCATTAATGTCAAGGGTCGTGAATTCTTGTAATATTGGTCATAGTAACACTATCAAAAGGCATTATATTTATATTAGAAATTTAATATAAACCGAATCTACAAAATAACATTATTACAAAAAAAAACTTACCTTTAGAACCTACCTTCAACAGGGAAAATGATAGAGACTCATGCTAATAACGTATTGTAAAAATTGGAGACAAAATCGGGCGCCGAAAACTTTACCAAAGCATATAATAATAATAATAATAATATAAAAAAGAGAATGGAAATTAATATGGGCAACATATATAATATAATATTAAAGATAGTGAAATTGTATGACAAAATTAAACAAAGAATGAAAATTAGCAAGAAAGTGGAAGGAGAGGAAAAATAGTGGAGAATGTTTCACCAAATGGTATTTTTCATTATCCACTAAAAGCCTCTATTTATATGTTATTTGGCATGAAGTAAGTGGGTTATTTTGGACATCAAGCATGAGTAGGCTTAACACATGACCAAAAAGGGCATGACACATGGGTAGATACGAAATTGACATTTATTTTCATGCATTTATAATAAAGAGAAAATTGTTCTCTCGTAACAAAATTATTAAATTTTCAAAGATAATTGAATTCGGGGTTTTTGTACGGATGACCTCCTTTCGTTTGTTTTATCGATAGAAGACCCGGTTTTTAAATTTATCGATGGATAACCTTTTGATGTCGTCGGTTGCTCTCGATCTAGGCATATTCGTGTATTTTTTTATGAAACCAAACACTACCGCTCTCGGACCACCGTCAACGCCAAGATTAGACGAACCTAACGTCATTTAACGCCGTCATACATATACGAGCAGGTATCTTTACCGTTTCAGGCGCAAATACTACCGCTCTCGATCGCACCATTTCAGACTTAAACACTACCGCTCTCGATCTCATGGTGGTTTACCCATATATACCGATCTCGATCTGGTCGACTCCAAAATTGACTGAGAGTATAGGCTGTCAATTTAAACCAATAATTGCGCACATCTCGCTCTCGTCGCTATGATTTTACCAGAGTAATAGTATCAAAAACTAACTACTAAGTTTTTTAAAGAAATAAAGTTAGTGAAATCAGAGAAAACATGTAAACTTCAAATGTAATATATAATATGTTTATAATATAGGATTACAATATATAGATTATTCGGAATCAGAGTTCGATGAGTCTATGATCACCAATGGAAGTCGACCGCTCGTACCCGGACGTGTGTCCAAACCCGAATGGGCGTCGCCCATGCTTCGCATAAGAGGAGGCATGTTGACGGAGGAGAAAGATTGCATGACAGGTGGTCGGGCATATGGGTGATGAACAATAGGGGACGGGATTGATGGTGATATTCGGGGAGGATGACGATCATCTCTTGGTGGGGAGACCCACTGATTTATTGGATGATCTTCATCATTCCATTTCTGCCTCCAATCTGTCCACTCTCTCATTAAACCATTGGGCGTACTCCATGAATGTCCTTGGTTATCGTCGACTTGTTCCACTGTCGCGCTGACCAGAGTCGCTGTCCCCGTCAGCATCCCCAACTTTTGATCCGGCAGTCTGTACTAGACTTGATAAATTTGAAACGTCGTCGTCGGAAGGAATTTCCATTATTCTCATTTATAAAAGCGAGAACCACACCTCTGTGATATTACAACAAAAAATCGAATACCGTTCGATATGTGGCAGTGACGACGAGGGGGATGCAGGAATAGAGTGCAAACCAGAGTGAATTGAATAGTAAAAAGCGGAAAGTGAAACGAGAGATGGAGTTCTGAGGAATCGGGGTCTCGTATACAAGCTTTTTAAGGATTATTCAAGTCTCGCGTATTTAAATATCGTAGTTGAGCGATGCGTTCAAAAAATGGAAAAAGGCAAGCTCTCGGTCTCGGTTGGATATGAAAATCAGTCTGAATCTCGGTCTAGTTTGTCATTTCACTTCCCAGTTCATACGTAAGTCAGACTCTCGCTCTAGGTACCTACATCAGAACAGTTGTCCTACATATACGTATCATGGGGGATCGAGATCAATATTCCTGTATGCGACAAATGTGTAATTGAACCTCCTCAAATCGAGACTCTAGACCACGGGAAATCGGGATTTTATATTCGAACAGTCAGGCCAAAAATCGATCCAACGAATTCTTCCACGACTTAAACTTTATCGATTAATAAGGAATTAACTTAAATTAATTTATTATGTGTCAAGTTCATTAAAAAAGTAATTCGATGCCATTTGAATAATGCATTAATAAGTATGCGCACATTTGGGTACGATAAATAAGGGAACATTGATAAATAAATAATATTAATACGTAAAGGGCACATAATAAATACAGAAAATTAAAAAAAAACATACAAACTGTCAGTCTGAGTCTGACGATATTTCGATCGGCCTCGTAGATGATACACCAGCAGAAGGGCCCACGACCTCGTCGTCGGAACTGACGCGTTCTGGTCCATTGACCGTCGTATCGGAGCATCTATCTCTTCTCTGACGGTTGCGGGCACCACCCATGTCAGGACTTTTTGGTGTCGAGTCGGGCACCTCCTCTTCTTCATCATGTCAGAACTTTTTGGTGGCGAGTCGGACACCACCCATGGAAATTCCTTCCGACGACGACGTTTCAAATTTATCAAGTCCGGTACAGACTGCCGGATCAAGAGTTGGGGATGCTGATGGGGACAGCGACTCTGGTCAGCGCGACAGTGGAACAAGTCGACGACAACCAAGGACATTCATGGAGTACGTCCAATGGTTGAATGAGAGAATGGACAGATTGAAGGTGGAATGGAATGATGAAGATCCTCCAATAAATAAGTCGGTTTCCCCACCAAGAGATGATCGTCATCCTCCCCGGATATTACCATCAATCCCGACCCCTACTGTTTATCACTCAGATGCCCGACCACCTGTCATGCAATCTTTCTCCTCCGTCAACATGCCCCTGTTGGGATTTATGCCCTAAAACTTGTGTAATTTTGATCAAAGAAATAAAGAGTTATTTGTTTTGATAGAATTACAGTCTTGCTCTATAAATCCAATAAACTAAGCTTCAAGGTTATAACATATATCTTGATACACCAGTGTAGTGGACACTATTTGGATTGTGTTCAAGAATATAACCTAAATGGTCTAAAGTATAAGAATAAGGTTGGAAACCTCATTCTGGTAATACCATGGATGCGACCCACTTTGTAATTAGTACAAATGAGGTAATCCAACTCATTCATGTAGTTGACATGCGAGTGAGGGCATCTGTATGAAGAGTTCATACAAGACCGGATGCAGAAATCATTAGTCTAAACGATTGTAACATCGTTACTTGAGGATAAGACTAGTAATTTATAGATAGTCATTAGTGACTCGACCTGAATCCTGAGCGAGTTAAGAACTCCTGCTGATAGGGGTTTGTCCTTATACTAGTATGGGTGAGAGTGGCATGTAGCCGACTCAATAGGCCTACCTTCTCAGGGACAGAACCTCGTAGGTAGCTGGGAACTTAACTGTGTAAGATGGAATTCACTCATTCCTACACTAAGGAATTAGATAGGTTGTTCCCTTAAGAACTGACTCCAAGTCTTGAACAACGGGGCCCCGCTCTCTATGAGGGTATGGGTCTATGGTAGGATCGTAGACTTGTTGTTCATTAGAGGATCAGTGGTGCTTAAGGAGCAAAGAGGTATCACAGGGGTAAAACGGTAATTTGACCCAGCCGTGATTACGAACAACCTGTGAAGGGTCGACTCATGGGTAATAATTATATCAGTGGACACAATATTATCTACAGTGAGGAGAGTGCAGCTACAAGTCTATAGTGGAGTGACTTGTAGTTAATGAATATTGATTAACTAGATCAAAGAGTTTGATCAGTTAATCTCATATCATTGGTGCTCATGAACTGTAGGTCCATTAGGTCCCTCCGTTGGCTCAACATGGTAATATTGAGGGTATAAAGTTAGGAATGAAATTGAAGTGTTCAATTTCATACATGAGGTGTTATATCAATTGTATATGATATAATTGATATAATATATAGTTTTAATGTGATTTAGATTCACATATAAACCATATACTAATGAGAGAATAAACGAAGGGTAGGATGGTCATTTCTATCCTATTTCCTTATATATATGGTTGCATGAGATGCAACTAGTAACGGACATTGTGTGCCATTTGATTGTGTTATAGGAAAGGTTCCAAAACACTATCTCTCTCTCACAACACCACATCTCACCTAAAGGGAACCCACCTTCCTCCCTCACCTAGAGAACAACGGAGAAGATCCGGTGGTAGTGTTCGTAATCTGTTGGGTTCGTGTTGTTGAGATTGTAGCAGTGGGAGAAACAACACTTGAAGAAAGGTTCTTCAAAGGTAATATTATTGTTGTCCATATTGTGTTTATATGTTTAATCTTGTTAGTTTCGTTCTTGAATGAAATCGTTGTAACTAAATTGAGAACGCACGATTCACAATCGCTTCCGTTGCGGGACTCGATTCTCTTCAATTGGCATCAGAGCTCAATTGCGTTCTTGATTTACGTTCTGGATTTTTCAAGAACGAGGTGGGATTTACTGTTTTGCATGAGATGCATGAACGGTTTGCAATTTAGACGTTTTCAATTTTAGCACTTAGATTTACATAATTTCGTTGAATTGTTCAATGTAAGGGCCTATTGTTTTGGGCATTTTATTATGTAAATCGAGTCTGTAAGTCCGTGTCGATCGAGACAAGGTGGTTGCCAAGAAAAACGGAGCAAAAACGAGCCAAAACAATGGAGATTGTTGTTGTTCTGTGAATGGCGTTGCAACGCCACAGCGGCAGGCGCGCGGCTGTAGAAGACGACAACGTTGCAACGCTTCCCTCAGCGTTGCAACGCTGAGCCGTTGCGCAACGCTAGACGAGAGGTGCGCTTCAACCGTTAGATGATAACAAACTGCAGCGTTGCAACGCTGGTATCAGTGTTGCAACGCCACAGGCGTTTCACGCGAAGGAGTAACGGGCAGAATTTTGTATTTATTATATATAATAAATATAAAAACGTTTTATATTTATTTATATTTAATTTATTTAATTTTAATTAATATAATTAGATTATATTAATTAAAATTATTTTTAGGGTGCCAAAATTGGTCTAATTTTTCTATTTAAATTATGCAATTTTTGTGTAATTATTGTCATGCATAATGTATGCTTTTATTTTATAAATCTCACCTTAGGTTAAGCATTTTCATGCATCATTTATAATAAAAAGAGTTATATTATATAGTTTGTATGATTAATTAATATAAAGTTGTTATATTAATTTATGGACAACATTGACATGCATTATATATCATGAGATGATTATGCTATGAATGTCTTATTATTCATGTGATGAATGATCAAGCATTATAACATAGTATGCATGTCACCTAAGGTTAATTATTAGTTTTAAAATGTTTAAAACTTGGAAATAATACACCTTAGGTTATCTAGTTCTAATTAGATTAGAATTAGGAACCAAGTGATTTATTAGCTATGATTAAAAAAGGAACTCTGTCTAACGAAGGTTTTGTCTAGGCTGGAGTATTTAAGCTGACAGAAACGGAACACCACTACCTGGGAACTGACCTGGGAGTGAAATTTAATCAGAGAGTTTTATAAATTACAGTAGCGTCAGCGGGTTTATTTAGGGGTTAATAACCTAGAAATCCTAGGTTTAATATAAAGAGTTATATTAAGAAACTTAGGGTAAAATCAATATAAGAGTTATATTGATTATCGATATAAGTGTTATATTGATAGAGTTAGGTAAAACCATTAGCCGGGTTTTAGCCTAAGTAAGATTCCTATAACTTTAAAGTATTCAGTGGTAGGAAAAGTGTATATGATACATATTATTCCACCTACGTTATCTCCGGGAAGTTCACACCGTGAGACTCATACTTGGCCTCGTGGCGCAAACAGGAGCGTCCCCCTTCGAATGGTGTTTGTATGAGTCAATATCAAGGTGAATGGAGATGGTACTTATAGTGAGTGGGAGCAGGTTTAGTGAAAACAAAACCTACGGTCTCTTTTGTTTGTTTACACCGTTAGACCACTATGGTCAGCCTGCTAGTTTGGCCTGGACAAAACAGTCCCTTCGGAGGGCTTGATCATAGGGGATCGAACACAGTAGACACCCGAAACGGATAAAGATTTCCTTAGACTGTTTTTCAATCTAGTCCTCCCTTCGGCGGATTTTATTGGATGGAGACTTTGGGATCTAAAGACAGAGGGTTACACTCACGGGGTACATAAGTTTTGTATGTGTCCTGACCGAAAAATGGTAACTAAAGTCTATAGGAATAAGAGTTATTCTGGCATTAGGTTTTGGTCAAGAGTGTCTTGATCCAGAGGAGGAGTGTTTTTTATTACCCTTCGGTGTCATACATTCTAAACCTTTGGAGTATCATTGCAAATTATAAATGGCTTAGGAATCATTTGATAATTAGTTAAAACATGATTGGATTAGAGTTATAGCAATAAACTCATACAAGTTCGTTTGTAAATTTTTCAGCAAAAATGTTTAGCTCTATTATTTCCTTATTGGGTGCAGAAAAGTTAACCGGAGAGAATATGATGACTTAGTAAAACAAACTCAACACTATATTGGTAGTGGATGATCTGAAGTTTGTGCTCACTGAGGAGTGTCCTCAGGTGTCAGGCTCGAATGCGTCACGAAATGTTCGTGATGCATATGATCAATGGATCAAGGCCAATGATAAGGCCAAGGTCTACATGCTGGTAAGTATGTCTGACATATTAGCCAAGAAGCATGAGGGCATGATAACCGCCAAGGAAATTATGGATTCGTGCATGAGGTACGTTTGGACAACGATCCACATAGGCCCGAACATAATGCCCTAAAGTACATATTTAACTCAAGGATGCCGAGGGTACATCACATTCGGGATCATGTCCACGGATATGATGGTGCACTTTAATATCGCAGAGTCGAATGGTGCTTCCATCGATGAGTCAAGCCAGGTCAGCTTCATTCTGGAAACCCTTCCAGATAGTTTCCTACAGTTTAGAAGTAATGTTGTGATGAACAAGCTTACTTTTAATCTTACCTCCCTTCTGAATAAACTCCAGACCTTTCAACCTTTAATGAAAATTCAGGGATCGAAATGTGAGGCAAATGTTGCCAGTAGGAGTTATCACAGAGGTTCGACCTCTAGGACAAAAACAGTGGCTTCATCTTCTTCCGACCTGAAAGGGAAGAAGAAGAACATGAAGAAGGTTGGTAAAGGAAAATAAGCTGATAAAGCTGCCGCCCAGAAGGGCAAGAAAGTCAAAGAAGTTGTTGATAAAGAAAAGTGTTTCCACTGCAACGAAGGCGGGCATTGAAAACGAAACTGTCCGAAGTACATTGCAGAAAAGAAGAAGGAAGGTAAATATGATTTACTTTGCCTAAAAGCTTGTTTAGTGGATAATGATAAAACTGCTTGGATACTTGATTCAGGCGCCACTAATCATGTTTGCTCTTCTTTTCAGTGAATTGATTCCTGGCAGCAGCTACAGAAAAGTGAGATAACACTCCGAGTTGGAAATGGAGAAGTCGTCTCAGCTGTAACAGTAGGCACAATGAAGCTTTATTTTGGCAAGAAATATATGTTGTTGGACAATATATTAGTGATACCAGGGTCTACTAGAAACCTTATTTCAATTTCTTGCCTCATAAAACAATGTATTTATATTTCTTTCTCAATGAATAAAGTTTTTATTTTGAAGAAAGATGTGGAAATATGTTCAGGTTCATTAGAAAATGAGTTGTATATTTTAAAGCCCAATTCAGTCAAAATGATTTTGAACACTGAATTATTTAAAACTGCAAACGCACAAACTAAGAAACGTAAAATTTCTCCTAAAGAAAATGCTCATCTTTGGCATCTTAGATTGGGTCACATTAATCTCAATAGGATTGAGAGATTGGTAAAGAATGGACTTCTAAATGAGTTAGAAGAAAATACATTACATGTATGTGAATCCTGCCTAGAAGGCAAAATGACTAAAAGACCTTTTAGTGGAAAAGGTTATAGAGCCAAAAAACCTTTTGAGATTATACATTCAGACCTTTGTGGTCCAATGAATGTTAAAGTCAGGGGAGGACATGAATATTTCATCTCTTTTATAGATGATTATTCTAGATTTGGGCATATTTACCTAAGGCACCACAAGTCTGAAGCACTTGAAAAGTTAAGGAATTCAAGACTGAGGTTGAAAATCAATTAGGTAAAACTATTAAAACACTTCGATCGGATCGAGGTGGAGAGTACATATAGAACATGGAATTACAAACAAACTTGTATGAGTTTCTTGCTATAACTCTAATCCAATCATGTTTTAGCTAATTATCAAATGATTCCTAAGCCATTTATAATTTGCAATGATACTCCAAAGGTTTAGAATGTATGACACCGAAGGGTAATCAAAACACTCCTCCTCTGGATCAAGACACTCTTGACCAAAACCTAACACCAGAATAACTCTTATTCCTATAGGTTTTAGTTACCATTTTCGGTCTGGATACATACACAACTTATGTATCCCGTGAGTGTAACCCTCTGTCTTTAGATCCCAGAGTCTTCATCCAATAAAATCCGCCGAATGGAGGACTAGTTTGAAAATAGTCTAAGGAAATCTTTATCCCTTTCGGGTGTCTAGTGTGCTCGATCCCCTATGATCAAGCCCTCCGAAGGGATTGTCTGGTCCAGGTCAAACTAGCAGGCTGACCATAGTGGTCTAACGGTGTAAACCGACAAAAGAGACCATAGGTTTTGTTTTCACTAAACCTGTTCCCACTCACTATAAGTACCATCTCCATTCACCTTGATATTGACTCATACAAACACCATTCGAAGGGGGACGCTCCCGTTTGCGCCACGAGGCCAAGTATGAGTCTCACGGTGTGAACTTCTCGGAGATAGCGTAGGTGAAAAAATATGTATCTCATACACTTTTTCCTTCCACTGAATACTTTAAAGTTCATAGGAATCTTACTTAGGTTAAAACTCGGCTAATGGTTTTCCTAACTCTATCAATATAACTTTTATATTGATAATCAATATAACTCTTATATTGATTTTATCCTAAGTTTGTTAATATAACTCCTTATATTAAACCTAGGATTTCTAGTTTATTAACCCCTTAATAAACTCTTGCCGCCCTTCTTGTAATTTATAAGACTCTTTGATTAAATTTCACTCCCATGTCGGGTTTCAGGTAGGGCGTTAGTTTCCATCGACCTTAAATACCCAAACCTAGACACAACTTTCCTTAGACAGAGTTCCTCTTTTAATCATAGTTTATAAATTACTTGGTTCCTAATTCTAATCTAATTAGAACTAGATAACCTAAGGTCTATTATTTCCAAGTTCTAAACAATTTAAAACTAATAATTAACCTTAGGTGACATGCATACTATGTTATAGTGCTTGATCATTCATCACATGAATAATAAGACATTTATAGCACATTCATCTCATGATATATAATGCATGTCAATGTTGTCCATAAATTAATATAACAACTTTATATTAATTAATCATGCAAACTATATAATATAACTCCTTATATTATAAATGATGCATGAAAATGCTTAACCTAAGGTGAGATTTCTAAAATATAAGCATACATTATGCATGGTAATAATTACACAACAATTGGATAATTTAAATAGCAAAATTAGACCAATTTTGGCACCCTAGAAATAATTTTAATTAATATAATCTAATTATATTAATTAAAATTAAATATATTAAATATAAAACCTTTTTATAATTAATATATAATAAAAAAATGTTTTCTGCCCGTTGCTCATTTGCGTGAAACGTATCTGGCGTTGCAACGCTGCTTCTTGTCGTCTTCTGCCAAGCGTGGTGCAACGCCGATGACAGCGTTGCAACGTTGTCGTCTCCTGTGCGCTCCTTCATCAAGCGCATCGTTGCAACGCCAATGAACAGCGTTGCAACGCTGCACACAGACAGCACATGTAATCCCCATTCCTTGCTCGTTTTCGCTTCGATCTTCTCAGCAACCACCTTGCCTCGATCGACACAAACTTACAGATTCGATTTACAATTAAATTTGCCTAAAACACTGGGCCCTTACATTGAACGTTCAATGGAAATTATAAATCTAAGTGCCAAAATTGTAACCATCTAATTTGCAAAAATCGTTCATACATCTCATGCAAAAATAGTAAATCTCACCTTATTCTTGAAAAATCCAGAACATAAATCAAGAACGCAATTGGGCTCTGATACCAATTGAAGGGAATCGTAGTCTCGCAGCGGAAGCGATTGTGAATCGCGCGCTCTTGATTTAATTACAACGATATAGTTCAAGAATATACATAACAAGATTAAACATAAAACAGAATGGACAGCAAGAAATGTTACCTTTGAAGAACGTTTCTTCAAGTGCTCCACTCTCCCACGATCTCGATCTCAGCAACAGGAACACGAACGTACGAAGACACGACCACCGGATCTTCTCCGTTGTTCTCTAGGTGAGGGAGGAATGTGGATTCCCTTTAGGAGAGGTGAGGTATTTTGTGAGAGAGATGTGTGTTTTGGAACCTTTCCAACAACACAACAAAGAGCTTGAAAATTCCTTAGAATCGCTTAACCTAGTTGCATCTCATGCAACCATAAATATAGGGGAATGGGATGGAAATGACCATCCTACCCCTCCTTTATTCTCTCTTTAGTATATAGTTTATATATGAATCTAATTCACATTAAAACTATATATTATATCAATTATATCATACATAATTGATATAACACCTCATGTATAAAATTGAGCACTTCAATTTCATTCCTAACTTTATACCCTCAATATTACTATATTGAGCCAACGGAGGGACCTAATGGACCTACAATTCATGAGCTCCAATGATGTGAGATTAACTGATCAAACTCTTTGATCCAGTTAATCAATATTCATTAACTACAAGTCACTCCACTATAGACTTGTAGCTGCACTCTCCTCACTGTAGATAATATTGTGTCCACTCATATAGTCATTACCCTTGAGTCGACCCTTCACAGGTTGTTCGTAATCACGGCTGGGTCAAATTACCGTTTTACCCCTGTGATTACCTCTTTTCTCCTTAAGCACCACTGATCCTCTAATGAACAATAAGTCTAAGGTCCTACCTTAGACTCATACCCTTATAGAGGGCGGGGTCCCGTTGTTCAAGACCTGGAGTCAGTTCTTAAGGGAACAACCTATCTAATTTCTTAGTATAGGAATGAGTGAATTCCATCTTACAGTTAAGTTCCCGACTACTCACGAAGTTCGTCCCGAGAGAAGGTAGGCTTATCGAGTCGGCTCTGAGTCACTCTCACATATACTAGTCTCAAGGACAAACCCCTATAAGCGGGAGTTCTTAATTTGCTCGAGATTCGTGTCGAGTCACTAATGACCATCTATAAATTACTAGTCTTATCACATTAGCGGTGTTACCTTTGGTTAGACTAATAATTTGCGATCCGATCTTGTATGAACTCTTCATACAGAATGCCCCCACTCGCATGTCAACTACATGAATGAGTTGGATTACCTCATTTGTACTAATTACAAAGTGAGTCGCATCCATGGTGTTACCAGAATGAGGTTTCCAACCCTATTCTTATACCATAGACTATTTAGGTTATATTCTTGAACTCAACCCAAATAGTGTCCACTAGACTGAAGTTCAAGATAAATGTTATAACCTTGAAGCTTAGTTTATTGGATTTATTAAAGCAAGACTGTAATTCTATCAAAACAAATAACATTTTATTTAATTGATCAAAATTACACAAGTTTAGGGCATAAATCCCAACAATGCGAAGCATGGACGACGTCCGTTCGGGTTTGGACACACGTCCGAGTACGAGCGGTCGACTTCCATTGGTGATCATAAACTCATCAGACTCTTATTCCGAATAATCTATATATTGTAATCCTATATTATAAACATATTATATATTACATTTGAAGTTTACATGTTTTCTCCGATTTCACTAACTTTATTTCTTTAAAAATCTTAGTAGTTAGTTTTTAATACTATTATTCTGGTAAAATCATAGCGACGAGAGCGAGATGTGCGCAATTATCGGTTTAAATTGACAGCCTAGACTCTCGGTCAATTTTGGAGTCGACCAGATCGAGATCGGTATATATGAGTAGACCACCATGAGATCGAGAGTGATCGAGAGCGGTAGTGTTTGCGTCTGAAACGGTGCAATCGAGAGCGGTAGTATTTGCGTCTGAAACGGTAAAGATACCCGCTCGTATATGTATGACGACGTTAAATGACGTTGAGTTCGTCTAGTCTTGGCGTTGACGGTGGTCCGAGAGCAGTAGTGTTTGGTTTCATCAAAAAACACACGAATATGCCTAGATCGAGAGCGATTGACGACATCAAAAAGTTATCGATCGATAAATTTAAAAATCGGGTCTTTTATCAATAAAACAAACGAAATGAGGTTATCCTTACAAAAAGTCCATTGAATTCAAACATATTGTTGAAACTTGAAAGTGCATATAAATTAGAAAAGGTTAAGGAAAAAAAAAAATCAAATCAATCCACGTACAATAAATCTGCCCCTTTTTTTTTCTTGTTTTTTTAAATCCCAGCCCACTTTTTTCTTAAAAAAAAAAACAAAAACAAATTGAGCGCCACTCTATAAAATTAAATAAAAGATGAATAAAAGATGAAATCCCTAAACGGCTCCACGGCACGTCTTCTTCTTCACCAGCTCTCCTACGTTTCAGCAGCTTGGTGCCGCCGTCGCCGCCTCCTCTCTCCTGTTCACTGCCGCCGCTGGCGCCTGTCTTCGTTTGTGGCATCGCAGCCTCCTCCCTCCTAGGGTTTTTGCATTGATTTTGTACAGAATTTTGTACTCCGCTGTTATCACAGGTATTCTCCCAATCTCCATCTTTGTCTTTCTTCTCACTTGAAAAACACAGAGTAGATTAGAACTTATCTAACGAAATCATGGAGGATTCTTTTTTTTTTTTTTTGGGATAACAATAGGCGAATAACAACGAAAATAAAAACAGCATTGCGGTAAATTGGGACGTGGTTTCTGTTCGGTGTTCTGCTGCCTCTCAGAGTTGTGTTTTAGTGTACACGAACTTCAACAGGCCTCGTAGCTACTGCAACCTTTTCTTCCATTGCTGCTTATCTCACTTCTTTTGTGTATCTGAACACTCTGTAAGTTTATAGCTTTCTTTCGCGCAATTTGTTTTTCTATTTTAGCTTGTGTTTGTTCTCTATCTGGTTTTTTCCTCATTGGTTTTGTCAGTTATTCTTCTTGACCTCGAAGTTCTTTGCTTCACAGTGAGAAGATGCATTCCAGAGATAAAAACGCAAAAGCGGGATCATCTAGGAGCTCGACGGATATGGAACCTGAAATGGATTACATAAAGATCAAGAAAGAAATTGATTTCCTGAGTAATTTCTCTTTTCCCCTCAGAATTCGGCTCATTAATTTGTGCGTGTCTTATATATTTTGATTATCTTAGGGCGAATTTCATTGTTTCAATTGATATTGGTGTTAAGAGATTAGTTTTCTTTCTGAAATTCTGGAGTTTGTATGAAAGCTTTGGGTTTCAATTTTCGTTTGTTCGACGGTTTTCTGTTGGCCTTTATGTTGGATTTTACTACAAATCTTATGTAAGAGCCATATTGTATTAATAATTCCCATTGCCTATCTATCTTGTTTTCTCTAATAGAAGACAGATTGAAACTATTTTCTTTCAATGAAGACGAACGGGTTACCAAGCTCAGTAATGTGGGCTTGTAACCCGAGTGAGGGCACTGGGTGTTTTGAAGGCTGGGAGGATGTTGGACTGATCAGTTTGGGGTCATCCGGTTGAACAGAATTTTCTTGTGGTGGATGACTGAGCACAGGGGGATATGTTTCTTGCCATAATGAACCAACTGATTAAATTTTCTTTTGATTGAAGAAACTCAATATATTTTTAAGAATTGTTATGCAGAAGTATATGGCAGAGAAGGGGTCTTCTGAGACTGTTAAAAATGTATGTACAAATTATTGTATTTCGAGAGTATTTAGCGTAGAGCTCCAGTCGTTTGCCTTTAGATATCATACCTGAGATTTGATGTCAACCTCCAAACAAATTGAAAGATGTTGGAACTGTATTTAATTTGCATACTCATATTTCCCTTCAGATTCTGTTTCTGTGTGCAAACTTACCTTCATGATCATGAATCATGAATCACGATTATCTCCACTTGCTTTCACTTTGGTGTTGAAACATTGGTGTTAAACTGTTAATCCTCGCCCGTTGTGGTTTTGGGGCAGGGGGAATGAAAGTAACAAAGAAAAAAGTGCAATTATCAAGTGGCTAATTTGTTCTCATATTCTTTATTTCAGCCTCCTCTCATATGTCATGGAAAGACAAAAAGGAGATTGAGAACAGAAAAGTTGTTTCTCTGGGTGGAAAGGTACAACTATGGATATGCATTCTGTAGGCTCAATTTCTTATGGCTTCCTGAATGAATATAATTTTTAAAGCTTGAGCATCAATCTTGTTTCCCATGGTGCAGCCTCAAAAGAAACAAAGACTGCCTCTAAGTGTAGCACGACCAATTATGAAGAAACAGAAGGAAAGAGAACAAAAGATGGTACAAGAGGTAAAGAAATCCACAAGATAGACAACTTCCGTGATTAATTTTTCTTGCCTACATTCACTTCTGTTGTTTGCAGCATTTTGAACAATTTGGGGGTAGCAACAATTCTAGAAGAAAATCCTCATGGAAGCGCAAGCCCGAGGACGAGGTTCTTAAGTCGAGCGAAGGCTTTTTTAAAAAAGGAGTGCTTGATGTCAAGCATCTACTAAGACGAGCTCCTACCAGGAATAGTGACTTTAGGAGTATTGACTTTGGAAACGAAATGGCCGGTAAAGGTAGAAGAAAGGGGGGAAAAAAGAAGAATAATAAGAACAAGAAAAAGGGTGGCGGTAAGAAACGCCATTGAAATCATTCAACTCCAAGAACATTGCTGTTTTACAATGGAATATGAATATCTTTTTTGTCATATCAGCTGCAATTCAATGAAATCTTGCATATTCTTGTTTCACGTATAGCTTTAAGACATCCAACTATGGATTGTGGTTTTACTTGTAGCATTTTTATTCACTTCTGGCTCGTTCAATGATAAAGTAAAGTGGCTCAGGAGTTGAGAATTCAACCTGGGGATGTGGAAGTTATTCAGGATGATAGAGGCTCTTTTATTATCTATTGAATGTCCTATGATATGATTGATTGAATTAATTAACGCTGTATTTGATAATAATTTTGTTTTTTATTTTTTATTTTTGAAAATTATGTTTGTATTTTAAAAACAAAAGTAAATTTTTAAAAATTACTTTTTTAGTTTTCTAAATTTAGTTTGGTTTTTGAAAACTTGACTAAAAAGTAGATAACACAACAAAGAATTTGATAGGTAACAAGAATTTTTAAGAATTGTTTGGGGCGTTGAGTAGGATATAATAAAATGAAATTATAATAGTCTCTAAGTTATTATAATTCGTAGAATATTAGAATCATAAAATATTATTTAAAATACAGAGTAATAGTTTAGAGTTATAATACTCTGTATTTTGAGATTTTACATGTTATAATAACATAGATTATTATCACATGTGCTCCAAACATGCCTTTGGATTATTATAACTGTAGATGAGGAGCCTCTTTTCCTTTCTAACATAACTTTGTGATATCCTAGGAAGTGTCACTAAAAAATAGTTAAATACTTAGGCTTGATTTTTGTTTTATTCTCTGAATTTTTGCACGTTCTTTTATTTTAGTCTCCGAGTTTTTTGTTATTGGCAACATAATTTATCTATGGGATTATACTTATACATATCTCAACATTTATCCATCCTATTAGGTTTTTGTTAATGGGTCACGTTGGAAGTCAAATCTTAATGTCCACTACTTAAATGAATTCTATCCATGTTGTGATAAAAAACAAAATTTAAAGTTACTTTACGTTTATGGACTAAAAAATCATTTTTAAAATGTGCATTAAGATAAATAAATAAATATTTAAATCCAGAGGTTATTGACGTAATTTGAATGGGGAAGGAAGGACTGTATAAAACAATCTGAAAATAACTTTTTTAATACAATAACTTGAACATTTATACTACAAACCTCGTGAACCGTAATTGTTAACACATTCAATATACTAATTAAGCTATACTTTTTTTTTAGCAAAGAAACAATTATTTAAAAGTTAGCTATCCCTTTTTTTTCCTTAAAAGAATTAATGCAGTTAAAATAAATAAATATATAAAGTCTTCCTAACAAAACAAAAGTAAAAAAAAAAAGAAAAAAGAAGTAAAAGTCCATAAATAAGGCCCCTTATAACATATTCAAAGATTTAAAAAATTAATTTATCTATTAGATATAAATTGAATTTTATATCAAATAAGATCCTAAACTTTCAATTTTGTATCTAGTACGTTTGTAAATTTTTAAAGATATAGAAACGATCTATTAGATACCAAATTGAGAATTCAATAACCTATTGAACACAAAAGTAAAGGGGTAAACACCTTTTAAAAACATTTCAAAGTTTAGAGACTTATGACACAAAATTGAAAGTTCACCAATAAATTAGATACTTTTTTATGTTTAGATAGTATATAAACACAATTTTTTTTAATAAACTTAAATAAATACAATCTTGAAATTTTATGGAGTAAACTTGTAATTTAATCTAATAAAATTAGAGAGATTTTTACTTCACGTTTTTGTCAAAATGAATGAATGAGTGATTTTAACCAATTTTGAACCAGAACTAAGAATTGCAATACTTATCTAGAGTCGGATGAAACTTAAACTTAGATTAATATATTTTGCATTTTATCAAAGTTGGATTAGAAACTAGTGAGTGACACAAAATTTAAAATATAGATGTGAATGGAAATATTGAAGTCTCAATTTTAATAAATTGTCGGTAAAATCATTAATAAAATTTCGATATCAATGAATATTTCTAAAAAAAATTAAAAATAAAAATTTTAAAAATATATTAAAATTAGAAAATAAACATTCTACACTTTTTAAATGAGTTAAAATACTTGTTATGATATTATATTTCTTGTTACTATTTCTTTTATATTTTATCAATTTTGTACGATATAATGTAAATGTAATTTACTTTTGTTGGAATATGTAAAAATATCGATGGAAATGTAGCATGTGATACATTACCAAGTTGATTTTTTTCCTATTTTTACATTTTACTCTACAATTTTTATTTTAAAAAGAAAAAGGTAATTTGAAAATTGTAATTTCGAGAGACATCGAGGGTATCCTTTTCCGGTCTAACAAGAAATGAATAATGAAAGGGTGAAGGTGAAAGCGTTTTAGACAAATCTGAATTTTGAAGAATGAACCAATTGCCCGAATTTTCCTGAGCGTAAGGTATTAAAAGCTCGATTCGACATCTCATTGATCCAAGGACAACCATGGACGAGTTCGAATTCCGTCGACTTCTTCAACTATTTCCCATTGTTCGATCTCCAGATTATCATGTACCATTCATCTCTTCTCTGCTATTTCTGTCCCTTTGATAATGCTAATTAGATTCGAAAATTTCAGGATCTATGACTTCTCTATTTCGCATTCAAGTTTTTTGGCTATTAGGACGGATTGGGGTGTTCTTGTTAGTGGTTGGATCAACGTAGTTTGAATAAATCCCTTGTTCTTGAATTATGTCTGTCGTGGTCTTCTTCTCTTTAATTTAATACAGTATATTGGTCCAAGTTGGTGAAAATATTTGGTAATTAGTTGATTGGAATAGGACTAAATTCTCCGGGCCCTATTTGGGCGAGGATTTTTATATATTTGATATCTATAGAAGAGCTGCCCTTTGCCACCGGTGGGCAGGATTATGTACCTCTAGGCTATAACCCTTATTAAAAGAAGTTTGCATGGGTACTTTTTAATGTTTAGGAGATAACTTTGTCACTGGTTGTTGGGTTGAAAAGAAAAATGATCTTATTCTGATATAATTGTTTGTGAAGTGAAGTTGTCATTTTTCACTCTCGAAGAAAAGATTTGCATGAATTGATTGCTGGTAATTGAAATAAAATAGATTCTACTGGGGGTACAAACTGGTTTGTCTTATTAAGCTGATGAAATACGACCATAATTTCTTGGATATCATGATTGCAGCATTTAGCACGGGAGGTAATGTTTGATTTTTATTGTAATATTGGGGTGATTTTTATATTAATTATAGAGAAAATTAAAATCCTTTGTAGTCTTTACCAGAATTTTGCTGGGATAAGAACCATAAAGTACCACAGTTAAAAACCTTGATGATTTAGCTCTATTATTGAAGATTTAGCTTCTTTTCCCGCTTCTGTAGTTAAAATATATTGTGCCAAAAGGCCAACTTGAGCATAACTTAACTAATTAAAAGTTAAAATATTATACCCTTGACCAAAAGATCAAAGGTTCAAATCTTCACGCTCATATGTTGTTAAACTCAAAATTATATTTTGCCAAAAAAACTTTTGCATGGAGGGATGAGAGATCTCTGAGAAGCACATGTGTGCTAACTGCTAATAGATGTTGCAGTATCAACCATATGATGGACTCTGATAAAGTTGTCAGTGATAACATTTTGTTTGTGATGGATGGATCAATTTTTAGATGGAAAACAGAGAGCTAAAATTTTGATCCTACCTCTTCTGTACGCTGAACATGAAAGGAATTTAGAATGCTGAAGTTGTTTCTTAGTATGTGTGTGTCTACAAGGTTTCAAACCTTTGTGGTTGTAAAAAAAATCAATTTAATCTTATATTTAAAAGAAATGCAAACTCCAAACTACTATAATCTTGCACTTATAATTGGGAGGGAGATCCCTTGGGGCTTGGTTTGTAGAAGACTGGCTGAGATGTCATTTCTATAGCTGTGTTTGACAATAAGTGCCTCTTCTCTTTTTGTCTTTTATGTAGATGTTTTACCAATCGTCGAAGAAGAAGGTAACTGAGACTAGGGAAAGTTTTAATTCAACTTCAAACACTTGTACTGAATCTAGTATGAAGTTCAAAAAGTTTCTTGAATGATATGTATAAAACGCTATGAACTGAATTGTTAAGATTTTTCTGTTCCCATAAACAGTATGTTACAATTATTAGTAGCATAGGCATCCCTCTAGTTTGTTAATAATCTCATACAATTTTCAGGCGGAGTCAGAGTTATCTAGACAGTCAACATCCAAGTCACCCAAGAATGAGGTTAATTAAATGCTTTGCCCTTACCTCTCGTCCTTTTTGCATATTCTTATTGTTGGTTCTTAAATTCTGAATGCTGTCAATTGTTCATAGGTAAGTGAATGGCAAGAGGCATGGAATGAAGATGGAGAAAAATCAAAGGAAAAGGATCAAGGACCTGACCTACATGGTATTTTATCTTGAAAATATAATTCTTTTTTATCTTATTCCAGATTTTTTTTTGAAACGTTTTCAAATATGTTTGGATTTCCTTGAATGAGCCACATGTTGAAATTCCTTTGTACCTAGGATAATAATTTTGCCTTGATGCTATTTTTTCTAGTGTAGCATATATCTGTTCTTAATTGCCTATGAACTTGTCCTTTCTGGTTTGAGTAGAGATAGTACCTGTTCAATGGTCTAGATAAGGAAGGCTTCCTATTTTTCCTGATATTTTAAATAGAAGTCGGGCTAATATTACAGTTTTTGGATGATTGCTAACAGATGCATTCTGGACGAAGCTAAAGTTAGCTGCTGAGCAGAAGGTATGAGCTTCTATTTCTTTTTGAAGTATGATGATCATTTGGAACCTGGCTGCGAGAAAGGATTTTAGTCTAAATTAGGGTATAAACCTCCTAGAGTTTCTCAATCATCCTTTTCTGTTACAAGTCCATGATTAAATTTATTATTCATTGGTTACAATCTATATCATAAAAATGGATGTTCAACAAATATTTTCGCCTACATAAATTCTTGTCATGCTTTTCAATATTCTAATCTTTCAACGCATTTTGATCTGAAATTTGGAATTGAAATCTAAACAATTGATCTGTCATACTTTCTTTGGGGTGCTGAAAGATTCACCTGCGTATATCCAATTTCAGATTTTTGTTAAATCATTGAATGCAAATGAACATCACTTAAAATTAAATGCAAATATCTGGATTTCTCAACACATTCCATCCTAATGATGCATTGCATTATTCTTTAGTTTGAATATGGGAAGAACAATTTTTACGTTTGTATCTAACAACTTGTTTGCTTGTTCATTCAATGCAGGTGGGCAAGGTTGAAGCAGAGAGATTCTGTAACTCATTTCAACAGATACACAATAAACTTGTATGTCATTCTGAATATGTCATGCAATTAGATTTTTGTTTTCCTTTCTCCAATGGCATTAGAACGAAAATCATATTATCAATTTGACTACAGGTTAATGAAGAACTGAGTTTGGATGCTGCCCGAAGCTTTCTGGAGTCATTCAGTTCCACAGAATAGTATGATTTTTTGCTTCATGCGTCTTGTATTTCATATATCATTTTGCCTCCATAGACCCCATTTTGCAGGAGTCTGATTGGAATTCAATTACCAACAAGGATTTGGAACAGATAAGTTTTGTTTTCAAGTGATTTACAGACACTATCTTTCACAGTCATCGGATTTTCCTCTTAGTCTAAATATTTTTAATAGATTTATTTGTATTTCCACATTTCTTGATATTTACTCAACCACACTTGAAAGAACACTTATAAGTTTGATGATCGCTTTCCCATCATGGTCAAGCCTATCTATGAAATCCGATTCAATCGTAGTATCGTGATTCAACTGTTGAGAAACCAGCATATAACTTGGCACAATAGCTTCTTCAATTTTGATCTCATTTCCTGATTGGAGACAAAATTGCATAGATGTTTTCATTTGATCAAATAATCATTTACAGAATGTCTTAATCTGAAAACAATACAGTTCTTTTATGAAATTTTTCTTTAGAAACAAAATTTCACAACATGGAATGATAGCTATAGAAGTTTACAATATAAATCTGTCTGAAAGAATCTGAATTTAGGACTGCAATATTATTTCTTGAAAGACCAATTCAAAACTGATGTCGCATAAACCAATTTTGTTAATAATTCTTTTGCATCCATACCTTTGAATAAAATTAATTTTGAGGGGATAGAAAAATTTAGTCACGGGAATAATTTCCATCTTTAGTGTTCACCCTGTGACTTGAATCTTAATTTAACACTTCTATATATATCTTATACAGTTGCACCATGACAATATCTTAGCCATTCAATTAAATCCTCTTCAAATTGTGTAGGGGATTCAGATCCATAAATTTTCTACTAAATGGCAGATGATAATTATGTTATTTGACATCTGGTATATGACTGCATATTCAGCCAAATAAGACATGTATACTATAAGAAAGTTTCTTGAAGTGAAACCCTTCTTTACTTGTTCAATCTAAGGTGCAAATGTATTACTAAGATGTGTTATATCTTGGAAGCATCGGCTGCAACTCGGTTCAAGGCAATGGCAGTCTTTGAACCCGATGGGCGCCCCAAATGGTTGTTGATGAAATTCCCAGCAGACATGACCTTTGCCAAATCTACATTGGTTTTTATACCAAGTCCATGGAGCATGTACACTACATCCTCAGTTGCAACATTCCCTGATGCTCCTTTTGCATATGGACATCCACCCAAACCTGCAACAGAGGAATCTATTGTGCTAATCCCCATCTGTTCAAAAGAATCAAAACATTAGTTAATGGTTAAAGTTGGCTCAAATGAAATTCTAGGTGAAGCTATTGCAAGCTTGTGAAGGAATTTTCATCCCTATATCTGGAAAACAAGTTTTGTAGGACAAAACTCAGCTTCAAAAGAGGCCTTACTTGGAGGGATACTAGAATATTTGGAAGTGATTGCCCATAAGTGTCGTGGAAGTGGACTGCAAGCTTGTCGACAGGTACGACAGCCATCACAGCTTCGAGCATGGGAACAGTAGTCCCTGCACCAACAAAAGATAAGATAAGATAAGAAAAAACGAAAGGAAAAGTAGAGTTCATTAAACAAATATTTTTAAAAAATCATATGATTTTGCATCATTCATATTAAGTACAAACGACAACCAAGCATAAGATGCTAGCAAGTGCAAAAAGTTAATTATGCAAGTTGCCATTAACGGTTTGATAACTATTTCGCTTTCTTAGGCTTGTTTTTCATTTTCAAAAAAATATAGTCATTTGATAACCCATTCTAGTTTCTGTGTTTTTTTTTTTAAAAAAAAATGCTTCTGAAATTGTGAGTAAATTTCAAAAACCAAAAACAGTTACCAAACACATGGTTTTTATTTTTTAAAAAACAAAAAACCAAAAGTGAAAAGTGAATTATATTTTGATTTTGAGAAAGAAAGGTTTAAATTGTTACCAGGCGTGGCAACTCCAATAGTGTCCCCAAGAGAAATTTCGAAGCAACCCATCTCATAAAGCTCCTTTGCTACATAAGCAACTTTAGATGGTGGAATTGCTCCTTCCGTTGGACAACCAACAACACATGATACATACCTATACAAATCCATAGCCATTTATATCAAAATTACAGAACCCTCCAAGAAACAGAATTTGAAACCAAATTCCAAATGAAATAAATGTTCATCACATCAGTGGCTATTCACAAAGTACATGAACTTTCTTTTAAGATGATAATAAGATGAATAATGACTGCTTTTATTTTTATTTTTTTTATAATCTAAGAGAAGGGTTCTTATTTAAAGCCATAATGATAATGCCTGAATCAGTAAAGTTCTTTTTTCTTTCATCTTGAAACATTATTTCCTTCAATGTCAAGTTAGAAATTTATGGAAGCATACCCTCGAACAGGGATTCCAAGCTCTTTTGCAGCAGAAGTTACAACACGGTAACGATCGAGACTTTCTTCAATGCTACAATTGGTGTTGGATTTTGAAAATGATTCAGAGGCTGATGCAAAGACTGCCACTTCCTTAGCTCCAGCCGCAACAGCAGCTTGAAAGCCCTGGAAGAAGGTGAAGTTTTAGAATATAGGATTCAATCTGTCAAATGTTTGAAAAAAATTCCACATCCTTTTAGAAGATGACCCACTTTCATATTAGGTGTTAAAACTGGCAATCTGACACCTTCCAAATTACGAACAGCTTCCATCACTTGGGCTGCATCGGATAACTGAACAAAGGATGAAATCATGAGGAATTGCAAATTTAAATTAAGCCCATAAGTCAGGAGGAAGCATTCAAGTTCTCATAAAATTTATAACATGGAATTTTGAAGTCTTGGACCAGTACTTCTACATGGACCAACAGGATAAAAAAGAGATTCTACATATCTCATATATTTGAGCACTACTGATATCAAAGTATGGTAATTCTAAGGAATTCATGATGAATTATATTTTCATTTTATCAACTATGGAGAGAAAAGCGTCAAGCTACACTACATATCCTAATCAATCAGCTAATTTCAGAACTTAAAAATCCTAAATGAAAAGAAATCCACAGCAGCATTAGTTCATCTCAAAAGCAATCAAGTAGTGTAAACGGTAAAGTCGAAACCACTCGAGTAGAAAGAAGCTAACAAATGTAAACATCTCTTTATTGATTGTTTTCTCTACTTTTGATTGTTTTATAAATTTAATTCATTTGGGTGTAAATGCAAACACCCCTTTATTGATTACCGTCTTTCTTCCTTAATCTCCAATTAGAGAACATTCATGTAATTCACTATTAGGTGTTAGAAGTTTTTACTTCTTTATTTCATTCATCGATGAAATTTGTTTTTCTTCTCAGAAAAAGAAAGAAAGAAGCTAACAAATGCAACCAGCCATTTTAAGACAGAGGGTGTTTCGGTGTGCTGAATTTTTTTTACTGTCTTACTAAACATTCAGCTTGAAAGAAATAAGAAAGTTTTCAAACGGCCATTTTCAATATCATATAGAAATATTGCTAAAAGAGGTCAAAGGGAACTTGTACCAAAATTACCTGAGGCACCCGTGTAGGTGATACAAAACTGGTAGCCTCAACAACAGACAATCCTGAATATACTAGTCTATGGATCAATTCAACCTTTACAGATGTTGGTACCATATCCTTCTCATTTTGAAGCCCATCCCTTGGACCAACTTCTACTATCTTCACAAACTTTGGAATACCATTCAAAAACTGCAGGTCCACAATCAAAATAAGATCAAAAAATGCCACACTCCAAGAGGGAGAGATTCCATAGACCACCAAATCATCTGATGAAAGTTCACAAAGTATCTAGAATATGATAAGTACTAAGTTGAGCAAGAAAAACAGTTAAAAAAGGAGATAGAAGGGCATGAATGCAGGTGAAACAAATGAAATTGGAAGGAAAACGTCTCTCTATTAGTTGTAGAATATTTCAAGATTCTCAAAGGGAGTGATTACCGATATACAGTCTAATGGTTGGTTATTAAATCACCTTATTTGTCACATGCTGCATATTCTCGCTACTACTCTTAGTCAATTCATGACCTGGAGAACAATGTGAATCACAAAAATCTTCAGATACAAAATTTTTTGAGCCTACGGTCATTGTCCTCCTATTGACAGAGCCATTTTGGGATGTGTCTTTCCTATGTCTTCTCCATGGAAACGTCTCTCTAGCATCCTCATCATATTCCCTGTTGAAAGAAAAAAAAGCACAACTATACAATTTTAAAAAAGTTAATAATGAAGAAGAAGAACAAATCTATTCGTGTCATATTGGGGACACATGTGCCCGTGTCATTACAAAATTGACAAACTAGTAAGAAATAACTGATAAAGATCAATATCCCCAGAATGTTTGCATGGTCTTCTGTCATAAAACCAGCCATACCAAACAAGAATTGCACAAGCAAAATATGCAAAAGCAAACTGAAAAATCAAGAATGATTAATTTTCTTATGAAAAGAGATTAACATTCTGCTTACTTGCAACTATTGGATGAGCTACTTCTCCCCCCTTGAATCCAGCAGATCCCCATTCCCATGTCATCTCCTATAGGTCGGCAAGCACCAGATGAAAATCTCTGTATCCGATCAATTGTACTCATGCTTGGCAATTTATCAAGACCAAGTGGCTCCTCCAAACTCGACATCGTGGATGCAGAAGCAAAAACCAGAACTGCGAGAAATAAACCAAATAAGATGTCTGCCATGTCTAGGGTGGTATAGCTATCTCACTTGCGGAAGATCATAGACTAGTCAAATCTAGTTTTATAATGGCTTCAATCAAATGGTGTGATGTCGTTTGGTTGAAGAAGCAAGCAATTATTAAATTTATTCTTTCAGTCTCTCGTGTATAAGTAAAGAAGAGCAACGTATAATGGCATTACATAGTAATCAAATTTCATACAATGGATGACCTATTCGTGTATTAAAATGCCAATTAGAAAAGAAAAATTTCTCAAACTCCAATTGATAATCTATTTGAAATAGCTAAATAGGTAAGTATTAATTCTTTCAGAGGGGACAAGAGACCAGGCACTGCAAGGATAGAAGAATACTATCGTTCCATGACTTCTGTTAAGTACAGTTAAGTTCCTTTAAGTTAAATTGATGATATAACAAAAGTTAGCAGGCAAAGAAAGCCAATAGATTTAGATGCAAATAGTTCTCCTAAGAGCAACAGGGTAAGAACTCCAACATAAGATCAAATGCAGGTCTATACTAGATCGTCAAATTGTAGGTGCACTATATTGAAATATCCATTGATCTTACCCTTCATACTTAGCACAATGTCTAGTAATTTTGTATCATGTTTAAATACCTCTCCATCACATTAAATAGTATAGGTGATGTAAAGCAACAAATTCCAAAATGAGCTTTATTTTTCTAATTCAAGTCTATAAATTCCTCTTTCATAATTCTTCCATTGCACGCCAATCTTAAAGGCACATTCCTCCCAGTACTCAGCCTTGTACTGAGATGTTCACCGAGATATATCAAGGTCGAACAAACACCTTTCATTCACACAAATATCAATCAACTCTAGCAACTATTCCACGTGTTTTGACACTAAGCTCACTCAAGAATGGGACGGCAATGGCGTGCTGGCATGCTTGTTCTGATCTTGGATGCCATTGATGAAAAATTATTCTTCTTGCCATCAAAAAATGACCAAGAACTATTATACTCTTAGTTATATACAAAATCCATCTGCCAATTTCAGTAAGTGGCATTTTATGCTTCTTGAACTACACCATTACTAGAACGTCTCACGATTTTCCCCATATAATAAGAGTTTCCATAGACATGCCACTGATTACCGACCCAATAAATAGACTGTAAATGAAATCTCCATCATAAACGATAACACTGCTATAAATATAATCTCAGTTTCATTGCCCCCTAAACATCAAGAATAAAGGGTCGGTCTCAACAATCCATGCATTAATTCTAACACCGTGAGTAAAATTGAGTGTAGCATCAAAATCCAAAACCAAGGGCTCAAAGTAAGTACTACGGAAACAAAATCCAGTATTATAACTGAATTTCCATCAAACTGCCATTAAGAAGTACAGTACTCAACCCAAAATTCGAACGTAACCAAGAACTCCGAAACAAGCGCGTAAAAAGGAAAACTAACAGAACCCATCGAAATTCTCGGTTAGAGAACACTCGCAGGCGATCATATTCATAACCCAATTTGTAAAAAGAAAAAAACTAACATTAGAAAAATCAGCTAAACTCCTTCACACAAACCAATTAGCGTACACATTACAATTTATGAACACTACATAAAAAATCAGTGAATGATTGACAATGGGTTCTATAATATCTCCTTCCCCTTTACCTACACTTTCTGGACAGCCAAACACAAGCAACAGAAATCCCAGAAAAAAAAAAATCCATAAACAAAAGAAAGGGTCAAAAAGAAGGAGAAGAAAAGAATCGAACCTAGAGTGGAAATTCAGGAAAGAACAGTTTGGCGCGGTGGAGAGAAGGAAATTGTGACCGATGAGAAGAAATAATATATGGATTTTTTTTTTTTTTTTTGAACCTAATAATATATGGAAATTGAAATTGAATTAAAAAGCAACCAAATGCGTTGCAGTTCCTTTCAAACAAGCAAATGAAAAATTGAAATTTCTTTGTGTGGTTGGGTTGGTGGACGTCGTTAATGCCTAAATTTTCTTTTATTTTCTTTTATTTTTTATTTTAATTTTTATTTCCCGTTTCCAAATCGGAATTAAAGTCAGTATCAATAAATAGTGGTTTCTCTTGTTCTTCAGAAGGGGAGGTGGCAGGTAGTTGTCAGTTAGAAGTTGGTAATTTCTTCATTCCTTAAACCTATTCTCTCTCCAAATTAATTTTTAATTGCTTCCATTAAGAATGATGGTCTTTAATTTGTCTAAGCAATGTGTTTTTTTAATAATATTTTTTTACTATAAAAAACAAGAACATTGGTTAATAATTAGTTTTCGGGGCGTTTGGAGCACCCTCTTGGATTTAGATGATTTTAGAATTCAAACTCAAAACGTTGTTTGGGTCAATGTGTTGTTCAAAACTCAATGGTTTTGAAACTCAATCTCCTTGTTTTGTTTCGTTGATTCTAATACAGTTTCGCCAATGACAACACGGTTTTGCTAATTTTCAGACGTCAAACTTTCTGATTACCAGGTTTCAAACACTTAGAACAAACCCCTCAGGATTTCGATTCCAAGGATTTTGATTCTGAAACGGTGCTCCAAACGCCCCCTTAGTGACGGAATAGGTTGGATTGTTTAGATTTAGGAAGGGTTGTTGGACATCATTTTGTCAATACAAACTGGCATTTCTTGATTTTGGAACATTTTGGATTGATGAAAAGGTTACGTATATTAGTGGTTGAGACTAACTCGGAGGTCATTATGCTGATAGAAGGCAAAATGGAAGATCATACTAAGGCTCGTGAGTTTACCAACTCAGTTCTACAAATGAAAGATGAGTGGTCGGTTATCTCCTTCAAGCATATTCCTCTACCTCCAATCAAAAAGTTCGTAATTTAGCTAAAAGAACAATACGATTAAGAAAATATGAGATGTTGTTAGAAGTTCTAAACGTTCTTAGCTAGACATGCTTTACTTTGTATTCCTTAAAAAAAAAATATGCTCATAAACTCTCGAAACTTTCCTTTTTATCTTTTTATCTTTTGACTTTGAACTTTATTTTTTTAAAATCAAAAAACTTTTTTTAAGCATCCAAAAAATGTCCTTGGACTTTGAAATTAATAAAATATATTTATGTTTTCTATTAAAATATAGAAACGAAAGAGAACATAGCTCAAGTGGTATGATGTATGTGTTAATAGTTATGAGGTTTGTGGCAATTGTACTAGTTATTTTAAATTTTTACCTATTAATTGTTGCATCAATTTCTATTTAAAAAAAAAAAAAAAACTCTTCAGGTCATCTTTGGTATAAATTTCAAAGTTGAAAAACGAAAAATTTTCTAAATTTAAGGGTATAATTAAAACTTACCCCAAAATTTAAGGGTATTTTATATAATTTAACCATTGAAAGATTATAATTTATAGGCGAAATATTCTTAAAAAATTATATGAAAAATCGTAAAATTCACTGCTAACTATGAAGTTTGTTACAATTACATCCCAAATTTTTAATTTGATCAATTAGATTTCTATACTTTGTTAAGCATTGTAATCACATATGTAAGGCATCGTTTAATAACCATTTAAGTCATGTTTGATAACTATTTGAATTTTGGTTTTTAGTTTTTTAAAATTGTGTTGGTTTTTTTCTACATGGTTTCCATCTTCTCTATAGTGGTTCCATCTTTTTTAAGAAAATACTTGAATTCGTAACCAAATTCTAAAAATAAAAATAAAATTTTAAAACTATTTTTTCTTGATTTGGTTTTTGAAAACATATCTTACAAGTAGTAAGAAAACATGAAAAATCGGAGATGGAAATAGTATTTATAAGCTTAATTTTAAAAAATTAAATGATTATCAAACGAGGTCTTAGTTTTTTGTTTTTAATTTTTGAGAACTGTCATTGTTTTCTCATCATTTCTCTATAATTCTCTACTATGTCTTTCACATTTCTTAAGAAAATAGTTGAATATTTAGCCAAATTCTAAAAACAAAAACATATTTGTTAGTTTTCAAAACAAATTAATTGGTGTAATTACAACACTTAAAATGGTTTGGATGGAGTAGAGTTGGGAGGAGTTAATAACTCCCCCAACTACTTGTTTGGCCCAAAAAGCTATTAACTTCTTCTTGTAGGTCTCACAACTTTATTAACTTTTTTTTCACCTCTTTTTATGGGCCCCACAAATTTATAACTCCTTCTTGTATGCCTCACAAACCTCTTTACTCATACTTCCTACAACTCCTACTCCTCCTACTCCTCAATCCAAACGGCCTCTAACAAAATAGAGGAGTTGATTAATCAAATTAAAAGCTTAATAAGTTGTTTGAGGCGCTGAGTGAGTTATAATAACATGAGGTTATAATAGTCTGTGAAACATATAATATTATTTAAAATGGAGAGTAGTATAGTCTGTGTTTGGGTGTAGAGTATTTCAGAGATTATTATAACAGGGATTTTAATAATCACTCGGCCAAACATGCTCTAAGAATGTAATTTTAACCAACTTAATAGACCATAAACGATTTGTACAATTAACGAGTGGTGGAAAAAAAATCCAAGAGATACAACTAGATGGTTTTTCTTTTTTTCCTCTTGAAACACGTGAATGAAATTTAAGCTTGAATAATAATTTAAAAAAAAAATTGACGAATAATCATATTTTAGTTTTCGTTTTAAAAAATAGGCAAATAATTTTATCTTTTAAAAATGTTCAAATTATTTTCAAAAATTATAATTAAAAATTAATAAAAGACGAAACTAGCCCTAACCACTCTAATAATTTAGATTGTTAGATTATAGGTAGTTATTTTTAATTTGATTTTAAAATCTAAAATAAATCACACATATAAATCTAAAAAACAAATATAATAGAATTCAAAAATAAGATTTCAAAATAAAAATCGTAAAAATTTAAATGAAACAAGAATTCAAACAATTCAAACAATAGAATTATAATCTAAATGATTTTAAATATTTTTTTCAAAAATAATTGTAGATTTTTTTAAAAAAATATTAGATACAGTTTCAAAAATGTATGAGAGAGAATCATAATAATTTAAAATAATTGAAAAGGGTAAATCTAGAATTAGATGTGAACGTTGGAACATGTGCATATTACGTTTTGGCCATAATTAAAAATATAGACTATTTTTTAAAATTATGCATTTTCTCAAAAAAAATCGAATCAAATTGCGTAAATTTCACTAAATATAGAATTCAAAAAATAAAAATCTCTTTTTGTTGTATTTGTGCGGAAAAAAACGCGGACCAGAATCAGGGTCGCGCGGGGTTGTGGCCCACTCTGCTTTGGCCATATCGAAACCGACACGGTGGCTACGCTAATGACTCGAACCTCCTGGTGCAGCTCCACCGTCAATTTGGCCGGTGGGTCAATTGGTTGGCCCGTATTTGAGACGTGGGAATTTAATACCTTTATATTTACTTACCCAACCAGTTCATGCCACGTGTATGGTGGGAAACATTCTAGTACTACACAAAAAAAAACAGCATAATCAAAGACAATACGGTGAGTATCGAAAAAAAAAAAAAGACAATACGGTGAAAATGACGGATAAAATCTTTTATTGTATAGTATACTCCGAACGTGTGTTGTTTTCTTCTACAGAAAAAAAAAAAAAAATCTACTACTTTCCTAATATGAAAATTTTTTCATGTTTGGGGTGACAGCACTCGGTAGCATTTTTTAAAAAATAATGTAGGATTCATCGGTACTAATAAATTTATTTTCAAATCTGTGTAAATAAGGAAAGTATGGTACTCGTGCAATACTAGAAAATTTTCTCGTCAACAACTTCATTTAGTTAAACTATAATTAAATTCAATTCCCAATTATTTGTTGGAGGTTAAAATTCTCTCCGGTTTAAACTAAAAAAAAGTTAAATTACAAATTTAATTTTTAAATTTTGAGGCTTATGTCTATTTGGTCTCTAAATTTTGTAATTTATAAATTTAGTTCCCAAACTTTCAAATCTTTTAAATTCACAGGTTTATTGAATATGAAATTGAATTTTTAGGGTTTGATTAGTCATAAAATTTAAATTTATATCTAATAGATTAATTGTTTAAAAATTAAATTTATTAAGGACTTATTAGACATAAAATTGAAAGTCAAGGAACTATTAGATACAAAATTGAAAATTCTGAAACCTATTAAACACTTTTAAAATTTCAAAAACCAAATAGACACAAACCACCAAGGCCTTAGTCATTTTATTCTGGTGTCTGACTGCGTTAGTCGTTTATTGAATCATAGTGCAAGCTTTGGTAATATTGTCACGCATCCTATTGGTTTTATATGCTTTTGTTTAAATTATTTACCATTTGCGGCGACACTCTTCTTTTCTACATCTGATTGATCTGCATGAGATGGTTACAAATTTTAAAGAGCCCTTTTGGTTTGAAAATTAATTAGAGTAAAAGTGAGTTTTGGGGAATACATATTGATGATTCTGATATGAACTCAATGTTGACAACTTTAGATGTAAACAAAGTAGTTGGTCATCTATTTACCTTGGCTTTGAAAGGATCGAATCTTGAAACAAACGCGGTTTGAATCGTTTTGCTTTCAATTTCGTTGTAAACGATTTTACAAAAACTAGGACATTCTAGAGGGAAAAGCAAAAATGAGACACCAGAAAATTACTTTTGAAGAACACCTTATTCTTATAATCCTTGCTCCATGATTCTCCTCGATCTCGATCTCGTTCTCAACGAATCACCGAACACCTCCAAAATAGTTTCTCCATTGATCTCTAGGAGAGAGAAGGTGGTGGGATCTCCTTTTAGAACAGGCAGAGAATTATCTTGGAAGAATTTTGAGAGGGAGAAGTTTGAGAGAATGTTATGGAGTATGGAATTCTCAAAATCAAGAAAATGAAGCATTTTTTTCCAAGTGTATCCAAAATGCACCCTTATATAATGAGTGAAGATGGAGGTAACTTCCTCTATCCACTCACTCATTTTCTCCCCAACATATGCATTATGCAAATCATATTTGAATATTGCATATTATAAAGTATCACATACTTTATTAAATATGAATTGAATCATATTCAATTGTATATCTCTCAATTCAATTATTTCCTTAGTATTTAATATGAAATTCTTTCATACTAAATCAATATTTGGAAATTAATTCAAATATAATATATAGTTTATTATAAATCATGTTCACATCAAACTATATATTATATCAATTATATCATATATAATTGATATAACTCCTTTTTATGAGCTTGAACATTTTAAATTTGTTTTAACACTTTATATCTTCGTTCATATCTATATTGACCCAACATAGTGACCTAATGGATCTACAGATCAGGAGCTTCAATCATAATCATACAAGATTAACTGATCAAACTTTTTGATTTTGTTCATCAACATTCATTAACTACGAGTGATTTCACTATATACTCGTAGTTGCACTTTTCTCACTGTAAGACAAGTTGAGTCCATTGATTTAACCGATTCCCATAAGTCGATCATTTACAGGTTGTTCGTAATCACAGTTGGGTCAAATTATCGTTTTACCCATATGATTACTTTTTGCTCCTTAAGTTCCACTGATTCTCTCATGAACAACATGTTTATGGTCCTACCATAAACAAAGTTCTTTTCGGGCCAATGAGAGAGTGGAGCCCCATTGTTCAAGACCCGGAGTCAGCACTTAAGAGAATGAAACTCTTGCAGTAGAAACGACTTTGAATCGTCGTGGTGTTCATTGTGAAAAAACGTTTTCTTAAAATCGAATTAATCTCATTAATCCTAGGCTAAACATGCTTAAAACGAAGGAAAAACAGTGAGTAATCGCCTGAGTGAATATCTATTGAAAGAAGGATATAAAAAATCCAATATGTCCGTGTGTTTTTATAAAGAAATCTCGATAATTTCTTTATTATAATGATATATGTTGATGACTTAAATATAATTGGAACTCCTGAAGAGTTATCCAAGACAATAAAATTTCTTAAGAAAGAATTTGAGATGAAATATCTTGGAAAAACAAAATTTTGTCTTGGTTTGCAAATTGAACATTTAACAGATGAGATATTTGTTCATCAATCAACTTATACAGAGAAAATCTTAAAAATATTCTATATGAATAAAACACATCCATTGAACATTCCAATGGAAGTTCGTTCACTGGATGCAAAGAAAGATATATTTCGACCTCGAGATAACAATGAAGAACTACTTGGTCCTGAAGTACCATACCTTAGTGCAATTGGTGCACTTATGTATCTGGCTAATAACACAAGACCAGATATTGCATTTTCAGTAAATTTATTAAGTAGATATAGTTCATGTCCTACAAAAACACATTGAAATGGAGTTAAGCATGCACTCCGATATCTTCGAGGGATGATTGATATGAGTTTATTTTATTCTAACAAATCAAATTATGATCTAGTTGGTTATGCAGATTCTGCTTATCTATCTGATCCACACAAAACTAGATCTCAAACAAGTTATCTATTCACATGTGGAGGAACTGTTATATCGTGGTGATCAGTGAAACATACTATCACAACCACTTCTTCAAATCATGTTGAAATCCTTGCAATTCATGAAACAAGTTGAGAATGTGTATGGCTAAGATCGATGACACAACACATTCGTGAGACATGTGGCTTGTTTTCGAGTAAACCTCTTCCAACAATATTATACGAAGACAACACAACACGTATAACTCAAATCAAAGGAGGATACATTAAAGGAGATAGAACGAAGCATATCTCTCCAAAACTTTTCTACACTCATGATCTTGAAGAAAATGGCGACATCTCAGTACAACAAATTTGTTCGAAGGATAACTTGGCAGACATATTTACAAAAGCATTATCAACTACAACATTTGAGAAATTGGTTCACAAGGATGCGACGACTCAGAGATCTCAAGTGATGTTTTCAAGAGGGGGAGTAAATATAATGTAGTCTTGATATAAAACACGTACTCTTTTTCCTTCACTAGGATTTTTTTCCATTGAGTTTTTTCCTAGTAAGGTTTTAACGAGACATATATTATATAAAATGGGCATTTAAGTGAGAATATTATAGATGTCCATTCCCCATGTACCCATGTGTCATGCCCTCCATTGGCCATGTGCTTTTCATGTGTCACAAAATTATTCATGCTTGGTGTCCAAAACAATCCACTTGCTTCATGCCAAATAACCTATAAATAGTAGTTTTTGGTGGATAATGAAAATGTCATTGGTGAAAAACTCTCCAATTATCATTCTTCTCTCCCACTTTCTCTCTTTTATTTCTTATTTAATTTTCCATAAAACTCCACTATCTCTCATTTATATTATTTATATATTCCATTTCCAACTCGTATTATTATTATTATTATAAATATATTATATTAATATTTAAATATTGATAAAATTATACCCGATTTTCATCTTATTTTACAACAATATGTTGTTTTTTTAGTATATATATATTAGTTATATAAAATTACATATTACTAACAAGATTTTTATATATTTTTATACATAGTTATAATATATAAAATAGATTTTTAAAAGATAAAATAAAATAATTATTTAGGGTGGATTGAGAACTGATACCGTCTCCGCCTCCATTCGAGGGCCCTGATCCCATACCCGATCAAACTGGGATTCCTCGCCCGTTTGAGGTGGGTTTGGTATTTTTGTCATCCCCACTTTTAACGGTTAATTATAAGAAAGTGCATTTATAATCTTAAATTAGAACAGTGTATTTCACACTAATTCGAAATCGTGTTCTCGCCTTGAGCACAGGCGGACATTTTTGTGCTTGACCTCAACCTCACTCAAGAACTGCAGTGCGGATTCGTAGACCTTCAGAGCGTCAAAACTTCGATAGCCGATAGATGGAAAGAGAAGAGGAAGAAGAAGACATAGTTTGTCTAGATGCTTCATTCTTTATGAATAACGAGTAATTCTCTCTTTATCAATGCCTTTTTTGTTTTTGTTTCTTTCCTTGAGAATTTTGTGGCATCTGGTATTCAAATTTGCAGCTATCAGCTTACTTCGTTCACATTCGGGTCCCATGTGATTGAACTCCTGTGTCTTCAGTCAGCTTCCAGTGAGTTTGCTTTTTCAACTTCTGCGTTTTGCGGAATCTGCTCCATTTTTACACGACTGTGTTGTTAAATTATTATTACTGTTTTTTCTTGGAGTACTTGATGATTTCTCGAAGTGTCTTCTTTTTGGATTCACTTTCCTGTACACTTCAATACCTTGTTAGTTTCGATGCCAAATTAACGATATACATAGTTTGTTTTATGCTAATCTGATTAGTTTAAGGATATTTTTATTCGTTTCTGAATTCGGATGATATTAACAACTTTAATTGAAGGAAACTTTTCAAGTAATTGTTGGCATCAAGATGCCTATCTCGGCTCGCACATGCCTCAAGTTGTAACGATCATTTCTTAAGAGTGATCAATGTTATTATCTCTGATATATATATATATTTTTGAAGTGTTAGGGTTTTAACTTATTCAAATGATATATATTCCAATAAAAGCATCGGAACTGTGAAAATTAATGTTAGGTATTAGAAAAATCGAGTGGGGATAGACCTTATGTGGAATTTCAGGGCCTATATTAGATATTTGAAATATTAGAGGTGGATAGACATTTTGTGGGATTTCAGGACCTTACTTCTTACATAGTTTCTTGTTGGATTGGCCACGCTCTCTGTTGTTAATGCTAATTTGGGGAGTACTTCTGTAATTTTCGTAGGCTGGGGTTGGGAGGAATCTTTGTTTCAAAGTTGTCTTCTAATCTTTCTCCTAACTTCTCTCTCTCACTTCACACCTTGGAACACATTTATATTCTCTCTCTCACTTCACACCTTGGAACACATTTATAACAGTTGGGAGATAGATGGAAATTACACTTGTACTAATCATTCATTTTCTTGAAATATTTATACACAATAACAGAGGAGTAAAAAGTAATTAACCAACTAACTGTTTACAAAGTAGTTCCAACTAATTAATTAACAAGTAAATATCCTAATACTCCCCCTCAAGATGGGCAATATATATCAATAAGTCCCATCTTGGATCACAAAGGAAACAAAATTTTAGCAGGAAGTGATTTTGTAAACGCATTTGTAAGCTGTAAGTGAGACCGTATGGGAAGAAGCTTCAAAAAACCAACTTGTAGCTTGTATTGAACAAAGTGGCGATCCAACTCTATATGTTTAGTCCTCTGATGTAACATAGGATTGGATGCAATGTGTATTGATGCCTGATTGTCACAAAAGAGCAAAGCTTGTGAAGAAGGCAACTGCAAATCAGTCAATAGGGAAGATAACCAGACAAGTTCACAAGATATCAAAGCTAACGCTCGTTACTCAGCTTCAACTAATGATCTTGATACAATCGTTTGCTTTTTAGATTTCCATGAAATCATGGAATCACCAAGAAATATACACTAGCCTGTTGTGGACCTTCTCGTATCGGGGCAAGAGGCCCAATCTGAATCCGCAAAAGCATGCAATTGAAAAGAAGAAGAAGAAGGCTTAAGAAGAATGCCTTGGCCAAGAGCTGTCTTCAAATACTTCAACAGCTGATAAATGGCAGACAAATGAGTTTTACATGGCAGACAATTGAAGAGAGGCTTGATTGTGAGAAGAAGAAATGGTGTCAGAGGCTTCGGGATCCATGGCGGCAAGAAATTACTTCGAAAGCAACGGAAGAGAAAGAAAGAATAACTTCTGATACCATATAACAGTTGGGAGATAGATGGAAATGACACTTCTACTGATCATTCATTTCCTCGAAATATTTATACACAATAACAAAGGACTAAAAAGTAATTAACCAATTATCTGTTTACAAAGTAGTTCCAACTTATTAATTAACAAGTAAATATCCTAATAACATTGTTAAGGAAAAGATATTTGATCATATCAAAATTTTAACTTGCTTTTAATAAAAAAAATAGAATACATAATTACAGCCTAGCTCAAATCCTTCATAATTGGGAAGATGTGCTCCATTAGTGTCTGTTTGGGAGGGGGGCTCCTCCCCCCTCCACCCTTAGGCTGGTTCCCTTTTGTGATTAATATATTTCTGTCTCTTATCTAAAAAAATGGAATACCAGTGTTGCCATTTATATTAATTATTGTAAGCATTTGTGCCTTTATTCATTGGAAGATAAGTTTAGTATGCATCGATGTCATGATGTAATGTAAGTGACCTGGATAATTTTGTTAAATGCACTATATTTTATGTACTTTGTCTAGATCATAGGTACACATGGCTGTCATATCAAAAATGGCATTGCTGTATGTTAGAATATCTTAGTATTTATTGCATTAGATCTTAGTCTTTATTGCATTAGATTAGATTTTATTTTATTTTATTTTATATTGTCCTATAAATAGGACCTTTAGCCTTGTATCTTAACAACAACATATCAACACAATATCAATTCACAATGTAAACCCTAGTCGTCCTTTGTGTTCTCCCCCTTTTCCCCCTCCATCTCCCTTTTCCCCCTCCATCTTCTAAAAACAACATGGTATCAGAGTCCTAAGTTAGGGTTTCACCACCATTATTGTCACCGCTACCGATCAGATCCGAGTCCGCTTCAGATCTTTGTCTCCTCCAGGGTTCAAACATCCTCAGATCTCGTTGAGGTTTCCGATCTCTGTCTCATCGAGCCTCAGATATCCACCTCCAGATCCCTGCTTCAGATATCCATCTCCAGATCCCTGCTTCAGATATCCATCTCCAGATCCCTGCTTCAGATCTCTGTCTCCAGATCAACGTCCGTTCAAATCGAGGATTCGTCCTGGTGGAGATCTCGCGCCCGTTCAAATCGAGGATTCGTCCTGGTGGAGATCTCGCGCGTCTGACTCAGTTTTCGTTTTGCATCATATGCCGTTCAGATCCGACCTGATGCAGATCTCGTCGTCCGACTCAGATCTCACTGTTCGTCTCAGAACCACTGTAGATCCGGTCGTTCGTCTGTCTCAGATTGTTTTGATCACTGCAAATCTCGTCGTCCGACTCAAGTCTGGCTTTCTCATCCCGGCTCGTTTTGGTTCATCTTATTAAGACCGTTTTGGTTGAGCCACTCTATTTTGTTCATTTTATTTGGTTTAGATTAGTTTGTCATGTAATGCTTCGCCACCTGCCCGCCGCCTCTGTTGTGCTTCGGCGCCTGCCCATCGCCTCTGTTGTGCTTCGGCGCCTGCCCATCGCCTCTGTTGTGCTTCGGCACCTGCGTGCCGCCTTTGTTATGCTTCGACACCTGTTTGTTGTGCTTCGGCACCTGCGCGCCGCCTCTGTTATGCTTCGGCACCTGCCCGCCGCCTCTGTTGTGCTTCATGGCATGCTTGCCTCATCCTAGCAAACTCACATAGGATTGTGAGTTTGAGAGGGGATGTTAGAATATCTTAGTATTTATTGCATTAGATCTTAGTCTTTATTGCATTAGATTAGATTTTATTTTATATTGTCCTATAAATAGGACCTTTAGCCTTGTATCTTAACAACAACATATCAACACAATATCAATTCACAATGTAAACCCTAGTCGTCCTTTGTGTTCTCTCCCTTTTCCCCCTCCATCTCCCTTTTCCCCCTCCATCTTCTAAAAACAATACTGTACTCACCAAATAACTTTTTCTTTTCTGAAACAAAAGGTTTACTCTGAGTATTGTTTTTGTAAAGAACATAAATTATTGTCGCATGTATTATTTGGATGATAGAATCACCTTTGTGGTCTTGATGTTATCGATGGTGCTAAAAATATAGTCTACTGTTCCTCATTTGCTAAAATGTGGCCTCAAATGTCTTGGATAGGTTTATATGATATGTTTAAACCTTTTAAAAATCGAGGTTAAAATCAATATATTCTCCTGGTTTATATGTAAATATTAGCTGCTAGAAGATGTAAGTATACATGTTATATTAATGTTGTAATTTATTTTCACTGAAATATTCCTACTTTGTTTTCTCCCAATATGAGCACAAGTTATAGGACTGCTTGGAAATGTTGCTGAACTAACAATTCTTGAAACAGCTGATTTTGATTTAACGGGACAATTAGTGTGGCCTGGTGCCTTGCTGATGAACAATTATCTTTCCGAACATGCTCACTTTCTTCAAGGATGTTCTATCATTGAATTAGGATCTGGTGTCGGTATGTACTTTGACTGAATTTGATTTCTTCCCCTTGTGACTTGTGTAGCAAAGATACTTTGCATAGTTTGCACGTGCAAATCATAGATTGAAAATTTAGTACGGTTATACTTATTGGATAGCATAATTATCGAGTGAAAGGCAAAGAGAGAATAGAAATGAAAGAACTCACTTTTGCAGCATGTGGTTATTTGAGGGTGTATACACGAAATTTTATGTTTAGACGAACATTTTGGTGACAAAGGGAAATCAGTCCCACAAAGATGAGAAAGAACTTCCTAAAACTGTGGTCTCTAACTGAAGTCCAAGATATGCTACAGAAGTTAATCCACGATGCTTCAAAACCAGAGCACAGGAAGAAAGTAGCTTGAACTTATTTTAGAACATAAGACTATTCTTGCTACTCCATGAAGATGAGACAAAAACATTATTTTGTTTTTGATATACCATCGCTATTTTCCATAATGTCCAATCGTGAAATTCTGCTATAACATGGGCAATTGTCTTAAATACAGGTGTCACTGGAATACTTTGCAGCAAATTTTGTCACAAAGTGGTGTTGACAGACCATAATGAGGAAGTTCTAAAGGCGAGGTCATTAGACTAATCTAAATAGATGATATATATTAATATATTATATATAACAAGAGGTTCTTCTCTTTGTCGTATGTTGACCTCGTATATATTATATCACAGATCCTGAAGAAAAATATACAGCTACATGCATCTCCTGAATCCCTTGGAAATTCTGCTGGTGAGAGAAACAAAATGAAAATTTAAAATAAATTATTTCTTTGGATGTACATGTACTGATGTTTACAACTCTATGCAGGATTAGTAGCTGAGAAACTAGAATGGGGAAATTCTGATCAGCTAACCCAAATTTTAAACAAGAATTCTGGTGGATTTGATCTAATTCTTGGCGCTGATATCTATATCCTGATTCTTTCTTCTTCATTTTGCTCAAGAAATGTTAAAATGATAAAATCAGTTTGGGTATGGGTATGTTAAGCAGCAGAGACATAGAATGAGCCTAAGGTACTATAACTTGCCAAAAATTTCTTGCCTCTGCTAATCGATAAAATGTAAAATGTGAGGGGCTGAGGGAATAATCGTTTTCATATCATAACTGTAAAATACAGAATTGAGAAAGAATAATATTCGTTCTCTTCACATTTGAGCTCTATGACAAATATATATAGGTGTACAAAGAAACCCTAATACTAAAGGATGTACAATTACGATAAAGGACAACAATATATATATTATAACACTCCCCCTCAAGCTGGAGCAAATATGTCAAACATGCCTGACTTGTTACATGAATAATTTATTCTTGCTCCATTTAAAGCTTTAGTAAGAATATCTCCCAATTGCTCTCCAGTCTTCACATATCCTGTGGATACCAAACTTCGTTGTATTTTCTCGCGAATAAAGTGACAATCCACTTCAATATGTTTAGTTCTCTCATGCAACACTGGGTTAGAAGCAATGTGAAGTGCGGCTTGATTATCACACCACAATTTAGCTGGCATAGACATACTAAATCCAATCTCAGATAGGAATTGATGTATTCATACTATTTCACACACAGACTGCGACATAGCTCTATATTCTGACTCAACACTCGAACGTGATACCACATTTTGCTTCTTACTCTTCCACGATACCAAATTTCCTCCTACAAAAACACAATATCCAGATGTTGATCTTCTATCTTCTTTAGATCTTGCCCAGTCAGCATCAGAAAAACATTCAATCTTTGTATGACCGTGATCTCTATATAAAATCCCACGTCCAGGTGCAGTTTTAAGTAGCACAAAATTTGTTCAACTGTAACCTAATGATCCACGGTAGGTGAAGACATATATTGGCTCACAACACTCACTGAATAAGCTATGTCTGGTCGTGTTACTGTCAGATAATTCAACTTTCCAACCAATCTTCTATATCTCTCAGGATCTTTAAATGTTTCTCCTTCTTTGGTGAGTTGCAAATTTGGTATCATCGGAGTACTACATGGTTTAACTCCTAGTTTTCCTGTCTCAGATAGCAAATCAAGTACATATTTCCGTTGCGACAGAAAGATACCTTTCTTGCTTCTCATCACTTCAATGCCCAAGAAATACTTTAATGTTCCTAGATCCTTAGTATGAAACTGACCCTGAAGGAAAGTTTTCAAAGAGGATATACCTGAAGTATCATCTCCAGTGATAACGATATCATCGACATACACTACAAGCAGTGTAATACCCTTCTCAAATCGTTGATAAAAGACAGAATGATCAGATGTGCTTTTCTTCATTCCAAACTGCTCAAGTGCTTGGCTAAATTTACCAAACCATGCGCGTGGGCTCTGTTTCAATCCATACAAAAATTTTCTAAGACGACAAACTTTATCACTCTCCCCCTGAGCAACAAACCAGGTGGTTGCTCCATATATACTTCTTCTTGAAGATCACCATGGAGAAAGGCATTCTTAATATCAAGGCGATGCAAGGGCCAACCGTGAGTGAGTAGCGACCATGGAAATAAATAATCGAATAGACGTCAATTTAGCAACTGGAGAGAATGTGTCAGAATAATCTATCCCATAAGTCTGAGCATAACCTTTAGCAACCAAGCGGGCTTTCAAGCGAGCAACAGATCCGTCGGGATTAACTTTAATGGCGAAAACCCATTTACATCCAATAGCCTTCTTTCCTGCAGGACGAGATACCAAATCCCAAGTACCATTATCATCTAAAGCATGCATCTCTTCGATCATTGCATTACGCCAGCCAGGATGAAATAAAGCTTCATGAACAGAGTTAGGAAGACAGGTAGAATCAAGGGATGTAACAAGAGAATATGTAGGCTATGACAATTGGTGATAAGAGACACAAGAAGCAATAGGGTAAGTGCAGGTGCGTTTACCTTTACGAAGGGCAATGGGAAACTCATCACAAGTTCCTGGATCAGATGTCGAATAATCTTCTGGCATAGGACATGTGTCTGAAAGTTGTTGTGGTAGACGTCTGGTGTAAACTTGGGTAATAGGCAGACGTAGTGGGATAGGTGCTGAAGGAGGCGAAGTAGAGAGAGATGAAGGAGAGACAATCTCATAGATAAGTGTGTCGTCCTCCCCCTGACATGAACTCGACGATGATGGGGTAAAGGGTAAATCTTCAAAAAACGTAACATCAGGAGAGACAAAATACTTGTTAAGACTAGGACAATAACAACGATACCCTTTTTGAACCCGAGAATAACCCAAAAATATGCATTTTAAGGACTTAGGATCTAACTTCGTACAATGAGGACTGATATCTCGAACAAAACAAGTGCAACCAAATATTTTGGGTGCAATTGGGAACAAAGATTTTGTCGGACAAAGAACACGATAAGGGATCTCACCATGAAGAACTGAAGAAGACATTCTATTTATCAAAAAGCAAGCTGTGGAAACTGCATCTGCCCAAAAATGTTTTGTTACATTCATTTGAAAGGACAAAACTCTAGCTGTTTCAAGTAAGTGTCGATTTTTTCGTTCAGCAACCCCATTTTGGGATGGAGTAAGTGTCGAGCAGTTCTTTTACAGAGTCACAGTGATAAAGAGTTGTGCTGAGACTTCATACATTCGGTTAACTTGCTCTTTTCACGAGTATAAGAATTCTAAAAATTCGAAAGCGGTTCTTTTCTGAGTCACGAGTGATTTACCAATCCAACTACCTCACCTCAATTGAATTCTTGATCCGAATATACAAACGGCGTCATCACGCAACCAAGTCCTCCTTGTATCATCCTCGGTGGATCGATCGATGTGATCATCCATCTCGATTAGCCAGTAAATAGAGCCTAATTGTTCGACTCAATCATAATAGTTTGAACCATTCAACTTATGCTCGTGATCTTTGTGAGAGGGGAACCAAATTGGGTACAACTATAGGCTTCATCTCGGACATTGTTAAGACAAAGCAAGAGGTTAATCTTCAAGGAAGCAGAAAATCGATCGAACAGCAGTACCAAAAAGTGCCCTAATCTCACCCAAATGAAGAAACCGAGACAAACCAAGGTTTGGTGTCGACAGCGGAAATCATGAACAGAGACAAACCCAGGCGGCGCTCGCTGATCGGAGCTCCCACGCGCTCCCACGCGCCGACGCGTGGTGGCGGAGGCAGAATGCTTGGGCGGCGCGTGAGCCTCACTCGCGGTTGCTTCCGCGAACGCAGCGGCAGCGGTTCTCCTTTTCGACGACGGCGGCGCTCCTCCTCAGGTAGGCGGTGTCGACAAACGGCCACCCTAAGATGATGACCCAAACTTCAAACCCTAACCTTACTTGGGAGGAAGAAACCCTAATTTTCAAACGCAAACCCTAAGCCCTAGGGTGCTCTGATACCATGTAAAATACATAATTGAGAAAGAATAATATTCGTTCTCTTCACATTTGAGCTCTATGACAAATATATATAGGTGTACAAAGAAATCCTAATACTAAAAGATGTACAATTACGATAAAGGACAACAATATATATATTATAACAATAACCTCTTAGGAGGTAGAAATACTGATAGGGTATGATGATTGGTTAATGGTTCATCTTCATCTTTTTTTCGTTTTAAATGATTGGTTATTCTTAGGAACGTATGTTATACCTTGAATAGAATGTTTCTATTACTTAAACTTGACTTCTTATGTGTGGTAAATTCACTTTGTTGGTATTTGATACATCACATTTCAAATACATATGTGGAAAGCTAATTCCTGCCACATTAGTAGGTCAATAATTGGCTTGGCATATAAGTGGGGGAAAGACTTTGAAATGCAGGATTGGGTGTTTTCTTCTTCTTCTTTCTTTCATTTTCTATCCTTGTATCGAGAAGGATGTTAGCAGGAGAAAGGAAAGTAAAACACTAGCTGCCTGGTTTCAGTAATTTTCTTTTACCTTTCTTTTCTCTAATTCATACCATCTATCAAATAAAAATAATATTGAATGAAGAAGCTTCAGTTTGTCTAGCTTAACTTTTTTTTTAGCTTTACAAAATTTTAACTGAGAACTGAAGAAGAAGAGGTTAACAATTCCTCACATGGTTTTAGGCAAGAATGAAGCTACAGGCATGCAAATATGTATAGCTTGTTTGTACAGGAAATGTTACATTTTCATCTCTAAAGAACCTTGACAGTTACTAAGCTTTCAACAATCAAGTGTACCCTTGCTTTTCAAAACGGCTGAACGGCTCCTCCAAGTAAGAGGAAGAGGAAAATGCAAATTCATTCTTGCTTACGTATCCCGAGCTAAGAGGTGAGTAGCTCTTTGGCTTTGTGCCATTATTAATCAGTTTCTGAAGTAATTTCTTAACTTTTACTTTATTTATAAAGCTAGACATAGGAATGTTCCATTCCTTGACGTGCTACATCTAGGCATCTTCCCTTCATTCTGAAGGATGAAACATTGCAAGGTTCCAAGAGTAACAGTTTGCTTACTCATCAAACCCTTCAGACATTAACATAGACTGAAAAGCTTCTTAATTTATTTCAAGAATGATAGAAGTTGAATATCATTTATATCTCTATATCATGATAATTACTGGAATTTGGCCAGCAGAGTAGCAAGGAAACACGATACTATCATATTCAGATATGGCTAATAATATCTGTTAATTACTTGTTAGTTGACTCCAAAAAATGTAATCGCTGATTTCCAGTTAAGTGATTAATCACTCTGAATCTCACTCTATATATAGATGGTAATAAAGACCACAACATAGATTGATATGGAATCTTCATACTCAAAGGGAAAAAGGCTAGAATTTATTTTTGTCACTTATCATTAGTATTCCTAGGATTGCCACCTTCAACAATGTTTCTTTATCGACAGTCGATAAGAGGAGACTGCTACCACAAATGAATGCCTATTTTACTTACTAAAAGTTGTTTTCCTTCATTTCTTTTGTAGCATGGATGCACTGATACTTGATGAAGCTTCTCGGCATGGGATGCAAATGATTGAAGTAGCTGGAACGCGATCTGTGGTTCGAAATCTTCAAGGAGTCATCTACGAGATTACACTTAAATAGAAACTTTGACCAGGAAGATTTTGGTAGGGATGGAACATGGCCTAAAATTATTAGATTTGATCTGTTCATCTTTTTATTTCAAGGCTGGATGGCGCAAATTTGATTGGAATATATCAGCCAATGTGAAGTTGGAGAAGGTAAATTTGCTGTTACCTAAAATTCCTTCTCAATATTCACCCTCGAACTCGGTAGCTCTCTCAACTTTTTGATTTCTGCATAGATTACTAGATGCACCCACAGGCTAGATTTTTGTGACTCTTGTCATTTGTCAATTTCCAAATCTTAAGCATGCTATTTGATAACCTAGTTTGGTTTTTAAATTTTCCCACTTCTCACCATTCTTAAATTTAAACTGATAAATGTGCTCGGTGACCTTTTTTTTTAAATGCATTTGATATAACCATGCTCTGTTTCTGTTCTCTTGTTACTATTTTTTTTTATATAAAAAAGTGGTTTTGTTCTATTTCTTATCTCTAAAGAATTACCAGAATTTTAAGGGGAAAAAACACTTTTTTTTCCTCTTTGGCACGAGTTATAAACTTATAAAGCTTTATGACCTTCAACATATTTTTTAGTCCTTTTGGTGATATGTTACTCTGATCAAACTTCTGTAGTTGAAAACTCAATCTGTGGAAATCCTTGTCTGATTCTGTTCTATTTGAGCATGATCAAACTTGATTTGATTAATTCAATCAAGGTTTCTTTCTAAATAGATCTAAAATGGCTAATTTGCACCGTTAATTTGGTTGATTCATTCAAATAATGACTTGAAAAAGAACCAACAAAAAAAAGGGAATAGTGGTGAATAGTTTCGAAATTTGGTCAATCTATATAATGATATTAAGAATCTACAATTTTTTTTGTTACTTAAGGTACAGCCACAAGGTTCATATCTAACTCAGCAAGATGAATGGTTGCCTTATCAAAATAATCTAAAGCAAATCGTTCACTATTCATTCAATACAATATCAAACTTGAATCTGAATTCAAGAGAAGAAGAAAGCCAGGACCATCTAAGACACTACCGATTCCTCCATAATGGATGATGTTTCCAAATTCAAACTCAAGCCTTTTCCATAAGCTGCAATGAGTAAAGCCTCAGCCCTCCCTGCAAATACGAGAAAAACATAAGAGGGTCAGGTCGGGTCGTCACCAGATACATCATAGATATTTCTTCTGCAAGTCGAATAATATATATTTAACAGGTTCATGAAAGAATAAATTTCATCATATCGACCCGAACTAATAGAATAAACCGAGAAAGAAGATCCTGTTGATTAGTTCGAGTCAACGATAGCTTTGCACCACTGGCTTTTCCTACAAAGGTTGGATTGTAGTCCCCAGCGGCCAGGAAATTGCAAAAAAGAATTCCAATGAGCTGAAATGAATAGAATGTTGTATTTACAAGGCAGCATGCAATCAAGTCATTTATTTAGTTCGCTACTTCTAGGACATCTCGAACAATTCTATGTCTCATAGAATTGTTCTAGATATCCCTTTAGTCATATAGAATAATTTCACAACACCACAGACGAAGGAATTAATCATACTTTAGTTTTCAAAAGAAACGAAAGACATTCATAAGTGTTTATCTTCATCTTGAATTTCGACTCTGCCTTCGCTCTAACTTGGCAGAGATGAGTTAAAAGGCCCAAGGCTTCCATATTTAAAATGCCAAAGTTGCGTATGATTTGATTCATGAGGTATGGTATCGAAGTTCTCGTTCAAATATATTTAGCTCATGAATTTTCAAAATTACAAGTTTAGTACCCTGAACTTTCGAATTTTTAAAAATTCATGGGTCTAATAGACACAAAATTGAAATCTTAAGGTTTCATTAGAGAAAATTCAAATTTATATCTAATAGCTAAATTATTTTTTAAAAATTTCGAATTTGACAGGACCTATGTTAAAATGGAAAGTTTAGGGATCTATTAGACATTTTTAAAGATTTAGAGACCAAATAGATACAAATCTCAAATCTCAAAGTTTAGGGATCTTGTAATTGAACCAATTAATATTGAAACATGCAATGTAGAGAAGAATATGTAGCAAAATACCATGGTCTTTTTTCCTTTTCAGAAGGGGGCTTAGAGATGGAAATAATTCAGATGCAACCCTCCGACTGTCATCCTACCAAGTAAATAACTAAAATAAAATTAGTCTAGGAAAGAAAGCTTTTGGATAATAAAATATACAACAAAGTATATAGTCGCAGAGAGCAGGACCTGCAAAAGATATAATTGACCTTTAGCACTAACTAGGAGAATAGTGGACTAATTCTTGAAACCAATATAAGTAAATAATTTCAAGGAGCGAAATTACATAAAGTGTAATTAGTAGTAAATAAGGGGTTTTTTTCGTTACTGCCAAATACAATCAAGTAATATAGAATACAGTCCTCCAAAGGGAATAAAGTAGGCAAAAATTTGATCAAAGAGATTAAATCATAGAGTTCAACTTGGTCACAACTTCCAATATCAATTCATCAACCTATAAAACATTTTGTTCCAAGAAAAATTGGCATACTAAAAGAGGTCACAATGGCAAATGAACAAGGCAGGGTCTGTAACCTTGTGAACCATTTTGGTAGAGTTTGTCAGAGTATAATTCTTCACATATCAGCAAAAGTCAAGTTTTAAAACTAAACAGAAATATAACCATTACTGGGATAAAAATGGGTGCTCTGTTTTCAATTTTGGAGAGAACTGTTTTCAATTTTGGGGAGAACCTCTTATCCCCAACTATTTCTGTCCTATAAATATGTTTGTAACTTTTTTACAATAACCTCCTTCCCTTTTTATAGGAAAGTTGCAGAGCACTTAACAGAGAGGAAGATCTTTCTACTTATTCGTAGCACTTAACATATAAATTGTAAAATCATTATATTAAAACAGAAGTTTAACCACAATTATATGTTCTGCAAATAACTTTTTACATTTTGCTAAGACATGCTGAAGATTAAGAGATTAATTACACGATAATACTTAATACTTAATAGTAAATGACGCTTACCCTTGATTGTATTGTTGAACATTGTGAAGTGTTTGATCTATATATAAATGAAACGACTAGCTAGACGAATGTAGATAATTAATTTGGCTAAACTGACCTTAGAAGTATCTTTTCCTGAGAGCTCAAATTTGTTTTTCCACGCAAGAGATGGCACAGGAACAACAGAAAATCCCAGCCCAACTAATATGCCAATCCACAATCCATAGCCAAATCCTCCACTCCACCACCCCTTCAATGCAAACAATGGAATTAGGAAAAAGTCCGAGGGAAGCTCCAACTAATTATATCCCTTCTTGTAATGAATTCAAACTATAACTTTAACCTCAAAAACTGTTAGGCATCTCAAACACAAAGTGCATTGTATTTATAATTTTAAAATTTTTAATAAAAAAAATTCATGAAAAGAAGGAAATAGATACATTACAAGATGAGAAGGATGATATATCCAACAAAACAAAATCTATGGATTGCAGCTCAACCAATCCACCAAATAAGAAAAAGACGGATATCCTCAAAAACATGTCATGGAAACTCAAAAGAAATAGAGAAATAGACACACACACGCATACAAAGTAACTCCTCTGCATTATCCTTAAAAATTCTCTTGGTCCTATCCTTCCAAACATGCCAGACCACTTACCAGTTTGGATGTTTTATTATAACAATTAAGATGCACCATCTGAAAAAAAGAAAAGGATGGTTGTTCCATAAAACAAATAAAAAAAAAGTGTTCAGTTTTTAATGAGGATCGCATCTTCTTAGCATGATCTAGGTCCAACAAAATCCTCCAATTAAAATCATTCAAATACCTGTTTTCCATCCTGTGGATATGGTGTCGACTGCTCCAGATATGCAGTAGTTCCTAAACATAGGGATCACCAACTCGTTAAAAACAGAATCACACGTGATTAATTGAAGAAAAATAGAAGTATGCATCAAAATATGAGGAGGCCCTAGAAGCAAAGGGAAGAGAATAAGGATACCGATACATTGTCCTTCTAAGCCAACATAAAAAGGGTGTGTGAAACTAAAGGGCCTCAAGTGAAGAAGTGCAACTTGATATGATGAATAAAGCATTTCCTTTTACACTAGGAACTCTTTGTAAGTCTTTGCTGGGGAAAGAGAGATGAAAAGACACATCCAATTTCTCTACATAAATTATTTTGGGTATAAAAAGTCAAATATTCTTTTTGTTTTGATCAGAGTCATCTTATCCAGAAACATGAACGTTAATTGAGAATCAAATAAACACTCAATTCCAGTACAGAAATGCAGAATGCATAAATGTTCAATCAGAGGCAATAACCTACAGATATACAATCATACCAATTGGAGCATTAAAGCTGTGAAGAAGTTGGACAATTGACTTAGCATCTAAACGTTTCCGTCTCCTTCCACCAACTAGTACTTGCAGGTGTGGAGAATCATATACCTAACAAATTGAAGAACATAAAAGATTAAAAATAAATTAAAGTAATTAAAAAAAAGGGAAAAACTTGTATCCGCCTCTTTAGTCAAATATGGTCACCAAAAGAGAAATACATGGAGACATCTGTAAAACCATTACTCCTCAATAGGTTTACTATAAGAAACGAGCTGATGAATCTTTTATGTATTCGTTAAAATGGATGAGTATTGAAGTTAGATTTTACATTCCATAAGCTCTTAGTCTTACATTTGATGGATAAGCATTCCAAATACCCGGAAGGCATCTAAAACAGGAAAAATGCAGAGGAAAAATATATGTGTATACTAATAGTACTATTGTGGGGGAAAAGGAAACACTTCAACCATGCTTGCAGATAAAAACAGGCCAGTGCTGATTACAAAGAGGAATGTTTCCTTCTTCTTGTACAACAATATTATGGATATAATTTTTCATTGTTTTCTTGCCGTACTATTTTTCATCCCTCAATCATTATGGCTAAAGCAGCTAAGTATAAAAACAATTGCCAAACACGTACTACTGAATCCATCCCTAAACTTGAACACATTTGAGGAATGTGTAAAAGAAAAACCTAAAGTACCAAATACCTGAGCCGAAGAAATGGAGTCGTCGGTTCTCAAGAGCGCTACAGCACCAGAAACATCGGGGTCGACGCCAATAACACAGTCGGAACTCACATTTAGGTCTCTTCGGCTACCATTGATGGAGTGATCGTGACCTAGAGGGAAAGGGCAGGAAAGAGAAGCCAACCAGTTGTCCTTGAGTTGAGTGTGGGCGATTTTCAATTTAGCTCCATTGCTGCTCTCTTTACAAACAGAAGAAGAAGAAGGAGAAGAAGAAGAAGAAGAAGAAGGTCTTGTAGGAATTTCAGGAGAACGAACTGAAGAAGAAGAAGAAGAAGTAGTAGTACTACAGAGAAATCTGAAGTGGTGAAATTCGGGTTTTTTGAGCTTTGAACAGAGGGAGTTCATGAAACAGTGGGACTGAGCTTGCAATGGATGCGCGTTGAACGGAAGGGATTCCATCAATTCAACAACTACACACGAGCAGACAGAGGTGTATTTATAGGTACAAAAATAATTCAGCTTCTATCTAAATTGTAATGGATAGTTCAAAAAGGTCACATGTTCTTCCTCAAATAATAATAATAATAACAACATATTTTTTATAATTCGATGTCACAACTTTGTTTCCCTATATCTGAGGCACCTCGCACCCGCCCAAGGTTTGGATCCCGAAACATAAGGGGACGTTAGGCCATAATTTTGGGTTGGGGATCATATTTGGTACAAGATGTTGGTTTTGAAACACAACCTCATGGATTACAACAATATAACTCTATGGGTGATTAACTCTACATGCAATTGCGTGATCAAAGCAATATAAAATTGGAGTATTCCAGAGTATCGAACCCAACAGAACGATTTTAATAAAACCTATTGAAATGACACAAATCGTTGACAAATTGTAATGAAAAGTAACCTTGGAGTAAAAGTAGACTGTGAGGGTGTTTTGGCTAAAAGAAAAGTGATTAAAAAGCAATGGAAATGCAAGAGATTTAAGAATGCTTATGCCAGTTTGGAAAGAAAATGCAATCACAATCGTAACTAACACAAGAACAAGTAAACCGAATTCAACTCCTATTCGACCTTCCATGAAGTATCTTTAGGAGGCTGAGTGATTAAACTTATATGTCTATGGTTAATCTAACTCAGGTAATTTAGCACACAACTCTAGTGATTTTAGAGTCTCACCCAATGTCTTGGGTTAAAGTTTCAGGACTTATGCCTAAGCCTTTTCCTCCATTGCTTTTGCGACATCCGTTTCACTTAACCCTTTCGATATTAAGCTTAAGCTTGACGAGTAATACTAGCTGGTCAACTAGATTTCACCCAACATTGCGCTCACCAAAAACAAACTAGGTTCATGCGTTAGTTAGATTGTTTTTGTTGTTGAGCCTTACATCTTTTCACTTGAATCCCTATGGAAAATTTAGCTCATCATGATAAAATTTACAAAACACAAAGAAATTAATCTAAGGGAAATAGTGACCGAAAAGATAAAATTCTACTTAGCTTCCAAAAACTTTTTTTTTTTTTTTTTATTTTCTCTATTTTGGGTTATGTCTTCAACATTAGAAGAAAAACTAAATTTGGAAATAAATGTAGAAACATGAGAATGAAGTCTGTGGTGTAACAACAACTAAAAGTAATATCTATTGAGAAATCTTGCACCAAAAATACTTATGTATGCAATTCTGGAAACAACTTAATAATAACTCATTGCTAACACAGACAACATCTAATGAACACGTTCAAATGGAAGTCCTAAACAGTAACTCGCCGAAATTGAAATGTACGAATACTAAACAGAAGAATCCCTCTTCCTCGAGTCAATAGAACAATGAAAAACATAAGAATAATGAAAAACATAAGAACAACACAAGAACCTTAGAAATGTTGTTGTCTTCATAAAACAGAAAAACCCAGAAAAAAAAAACGACAAAAGCTCTCCAAAATCGTGCTCTTAGTTCAATACCACCACTAACTCTCATTATTATGGGACTGAGGAAGAAATTCGAGACTGAACTACTACGAAAAGTAAAATTAAAACTACAGAAAACTTGATAAAACCCCAAAATGAAAAAATGAAATTTTCCTCTAAAGACGAGCTCACTTTTGATGGCTTTCTCCTCCAAAATATATAGGGTTTACATGCTAAAGGTTTCCATCTTGGTTGATAAACAATCACAACTCATAATCTCTATGAATTTCGTGGGTATTTTTTTCTTCCCGAAGTCTTAGTTTTCGTTTTTCCATATTTTTCAGATCTGCCAAAAATGCAATTGTCTAGCTTTTGCAATCTGCCCAAAATCTGCAACAAAAAATCAAATAAGTGAGGAGTTTATTCTTCTTTTGTTTTTCTTTCTTTTACTTACCTGATTTAAAGGTTTTCCAACATTTATATCAATAAACTCAACCATTTTTCTAATTTTGATCGATTAATATTGATAAATTTCACAAGTATAACTAAGTTTAAACGCTAAATAATTCTCATAAATAAGAATTATCAATAGGGTTTGTGTCATGTTTTCCTCTTCCATTTGTCATTTTCTCTTTCTAACAACCACTTCGAAAATAACTCCGATGACAACTTCAACGATCAGTCGACGACCACTTGGACAATAATTTTGATGATAACTCTAGCGACCACTCGATGACCACCAATAACGACAACTCCGACGACTGCTAACGATTACCTCCGTTGACCACTGCGATAAGAACTCTATAGATTAGTTTGACAACCACCCTTTCAACTCAACCACTCCAACAAGTTGATACTTCGATGACCCAACCACTGCGACCCGACTTGTCCAAACAACTGCCAACGACCATCTGACAACCACTTCGACAACTCAACCACCCGACATGTTGGGGTTTGTGCCCTAAAACTCGTAGTTTGTAATTATGTTCTAATTATTGTAATAAAGTGTTATTATTTCAATAAAGAGTTATTGTTCGATATTGCCATTGTTTTAACCCTAAATCCAATAAACTAAACATCCAAGGCTGTAAAATGTATCTTTAACTGAATGTAGTGTACATATAAAGGATCTCGGTTCGAGATACAACCTAAAGGATCTAAAGTAAGGGGGATAAGGTTTGGGTACTTTACCCTGTTAAGATTATGGATGTGACCCACTTGTATATGATACAAACACTGTGATCCTAATGTGTTCGTGTAGATGACATGTGAGTGGGGATATCCTATGTAATGAGATTACATAAGACCGAACCGCGAAATAGTAACCACTAGATGTAACTCCGTTGACTAGTTAGGTTTATATTTCACTAGGATGACCTAGGCAACTTAATCTCAATCCTGAGCAGGTTACGAAGTCCTGTTGGTAAGGGATTGTCCTTTGACTAATATGGGTGAGAGTGGCCAGAATCGCTGACTCAATATGCCTACCTTCTTGGGGACAAGATCGAGTGAGCAGCGGAGGACTTAGCCTAACAAGATGGAATTCACTCCTTCCCGCCTATTAGGGTAAGTATATGAATGTTCCCTTAAGTGGTGTCTCCGGGACTTGAACAAAGGGCCCGACCCTCTCATTGGCCCAAGAGGGACTTCTGTTTGTTGGTAGGACCACAAACAAATTGTTCATTAGAGGAGCATTGGTACTTAAGGTACAAGATGTAACCCAGGGGTAAAACGATAATTTGACCCAACTGGTGTTACGGACATTCGTGAAGGATTGACTTGCTATTATTGGTCAATATCCGTGGACACAGAAATATATTTGCAGTGAGAAGAGTGCAGCTGCGGGACTTTAGTGAAGTGTTCCTGCAGTTAACGAATGATGATTAGGAGGTTAATGAGATTAATCAAATAATTTCATATCATTGGAGCTTCTGATCTGTACGTCCATTAGGTCCTTCTTCTAGCTCGTAAAGGGTTCTTAGATCGTTCAAATTTGAAATGTTCAAATTCATTAGGAAATAAATTTAATGTATATAGATACGTTATAATATAAAGTTTGGAACTTTATATTATAAATTTAATGTGAATATGATTCATATTAAATTATATGACAGAATTAAATATTTGAAAGAGTTCAAATATTAATTTAGATGTGAATGTGATTCATATTTAAAACTATATGTTAAAATTTAATGTACATAAGATGTACATTAAAACTATAGGTTAAAAGGGAATATGATTAAATGTGATTTAATCATATATATGAAAGAGTCTAGATTAAGAAAGCGGAAGCAATTTTGGATCTTGAACACTCTAAGTTGATCAATTTTGTAAAATAAAATGCATGCTCAAAGCTGGAAAAACAGAGGAATAGAAAACTCAACTTTGAAGATCAAATTCTCTTCACCCGGTGGATGGATTTCAACACGAACACTTCGTGGACAACCGTTAGAGTCTTCCCTACTATCCTCGGGCCTTAGAACGGATTGTGGGATCCTAGGTTGAGAGAATTTGGAAGAAAAGTCCTTAAAGGTCACAAAACGTGAATTTTTAATTTCGCTAAATTCACACAAAACACCTCAAATCACCATTAAATAAAGCTTCATTAAGCTTCATTTGAGTGACAACTCAAGTGTGATGAGGATGGTTTGAGATGGAGGTGGCCAATTTTGGTGAATTTGATGATGAGAGGATTTGGGCAAGTTGTAAATTGGATTTTATGAAAATCCAAGAAAAATCTCTAATTTTCATTTAATTTTAATTCAAAAATCAATATTAAATTGATTTTAAATTAAAATTAATTTAATTAATTAAATAATTCAAAAATTAATTTAATTAATTAATTTTTAATTTAATTTAATATTAAATATTAAATTAAATAAATTGTCCAATCCCGATCGTTTTTCCGAACATGAATCTTTATTCATGCAATAAACCGATCCAATATTTAAATCATATTTAAATATATCCACCTCTTTTTAATCATAGTTTAATTCATAATTAAGCTATGATTGATTAAATATATCACATATAATTAACGCTTTCTTCCAAACTTGAATTTGAACAATTCAAATTCTTTTCTCTCAAAATGTTACAAGGCTTAGTCCAAGCTAGTAAGGAGGACCTAATGGACCTACTGGATCATGAGCTTCAACGATACGAGAATAAGCAAGGCCAAACTCTTTAGCCTAGCTAATCAACATTCGTTAACCATCGGGACACTCCACTAAAGCCCGGTGTTTGCATTCTCCTCACTTGTAGATATATTTCGTCCACTTGATATAACCATGATTAATAAGTCGATCCTTCACAGTCGTTTAGTAATTACTGGTTGGGTCAAGATTACCGTTTTACCCTGTAATTACCTCTTGTTCCTTAAGTCCCACCGATCCTTTAATGAACAATTGGTTTGTGGTCCAACCAAAGAAACCGAATCCCTCTCGGGCCAATGAGAGGGTGGGCCCATTGTTCAAGACCGGAGTCGAGATTTTAAGGGAACAACCTCTCTACTAATCAAGTAAAGCGGGTAGGAGTGAATTCCATCTTGCGAACTATGTTCCCAACTATCTACCCGATTTTATCCACGAAATGGTAGGCTTATTGAGTCGGCGGTCTCGAGCCACTCTCACCCATGCAAATCTAAGGATAATTCGAATAAGCAGAGTCCATAGAACGCTCGGGATTAAGATCGAGTTACCTAGGTCATCGGATGAAAATAGTCGGTTAAGACGAGAGCGGAGTTATAAAGTCTAAGTGACTATTACACGTGATCGATCTTATGCAAACTCATTGCATAGGCGCCCCACTCACATGTCTCCACATGAACGATTTAGGATCACATCGTTTGTTCTCTACAAAGTGGGCGCGTCCATAGTGTCCCCAAGATAAGGTCCCCAACCCTATCCTTATACTATAGACTGTTTTGGCTATAACTTGAACTTGATCCACTTTTATGTCACACATAAAGTTCAAGAATTCATCCTATAGCCAAGGGTTCTTTATTAGATTAAGGTTACACAATACACAATAGTCAATAACACCTTTACTGAATAAATTTCAATAACAACTTTATTGTGATATAGAATATACATTCAGTTTACAAAACCACGAGTTTTAGGACATAAAACCCAACAATATATATATATATATATATATATATATATATAACCTAATTGAAATATATGATATTTGAATTAATTAATTAAGAATTAATTATTTATTTTAATTAAATTTGATTTAATTAAATAGGTAATAAATAAATAACAATTAATTAATTATTTTATTATTAATTAATTAAAATAGGGGAATGTGTAATTGTCTCCACTCTTTATTGTTAAGTGTAGGGAGTTGGGAGATGAAGTTAATCGATCATTTTTCAGTGCAATTAACGAATTGCTGGAAAATTCTCTCTTCTCTACCTTTTCCTCTCTTCTTTCAAAAGTTGGAACACCTTCCCACCAAGGTTGATCTAAGTGGAATCCAGAGGATAGGAGGTTTGCCATTTTGGTGGTGTCCTATTGGAGAAGAAAGAACAGAGTAGCACCTGTATTTGCTGTGTTACTGCACACTTGGAGTAAGGAGTTGCTGCGAAACTACAAAGATAAATTTGGAATGCCCTTTTTAGTTTAGTTTAATTTTGTAAATCATGTTTGCATGATTAGTTCCATGCCTAATTAGATTAGGAATTGTATGCTTATTCTGTATTTTCTCCAATGTACTAGTATTTGTTTTTCAACCAAAATAAACTTGCAATTACGATTCCAAAATACGCTTCCGCTGCTCAAGGGGATCCGATCTCCATCAATTGGTATCAGAGCAATGCTTGTTTTGTTTTGGTTGAAACAAATTTGCATTGGATAGGTGGGAATTTCATTTTGGTTTGCTGTAAAACTGTTTAGGAATATTTTGGCCTTAGTTTCTTTTGATTTGATGAAATTAAATGTAAAGGCCCCTGTGTTTTTGGGCATTTAAGTGCATAATCGAGTCTGTAATCGAGTTAAGAGTCGTTCGGGACTAGTTTCGTGCATTTTGGATGAGTATCGAGGGAGAATTTGTCGATTGAAGCTGCTGTGTTCGAAGGATTTTGTTGCTGTCAAAGCAACAACGTTGCAACGCCGTTCATCAGCGTTGCAACGCTGAGGAACGACGTCGCAACGTCGAGGCTCCCTATCGATGCAAAATCTCCAGGGGTTAGCAGCGTTGCAACGCCGGCCCTCAGCGTTGTAACGCTACCCCGATACCAGGCGCGCGCGCGGATGAAGCCAACGTTGCAACACTCCCATCAGCGTTGCAACGTTGTGATGCCAAAACTGAAGTTGCAGACCGGTCTGGGCAGTTCAGTTATTTTTTGGTCCGATTCGAGCGGTTTGAGCCCGGTCCAAGGAGTTTTAGACCGGTTTTTGTAATAAGATTAGTGTAATTTTATTATTTTTGCACTTTAGGGGCCAAATTATTCCGGTTTTACAGCTATTTTTCTTTTTGAATGTCATTTAGAATTTTTCCCACCTTAGGATAAGCATGTTCATGCATTTTATTTGTATAATTGTTATATAAATATGGTATAAATGCATGATCTAATTAATTTTTCATAAGTATTTATTTATAATTGTTGTAATTAGATAATATGGAAAATAAATTGCATGGAGCATGAAATTACTTAGTTTAAAATAATTGTTATTTTATTTAAGTAATTTAGTTATTCAATTAGTTGATTAATTTTAATAATTCCAATTTGGTTTTATAACATAGTTCCTTGTCATAGGTTAATTATTAAAATTTATAAGAGTTATAAATTAAAGGGGTTTTAGAAACCATAACCTATAACGAAGAATTGCATGCAAACATAGGAACTTGGGTTAAAATTAAATTAGTTTTAAATTGTTTAAAATTAATTTAGACCTAAGTTTTAATTTCTAATAGGATTAGAAGTTTGTCTTACATAGTATTTTAAATAATTTAAAATATAGTAGGATAATAGAACTATGGTTATAAGGGAACTCTACTGGTGAAGTTCTGTCTAAGGTTGGGGGTACTTAAGCTGACGGTTAACGGAACACCTCCTACTTGGGAACTGACCCGGAGCTTGAGTTGAATTAACCTTAGTCCTGTTTATTTCTAGGTAACTAAAATGTTTATTCACCTACACATAAGGTTAAAAGACCTAGTTATAATAGGCATAGACTTAGATAGATTCTTTTAGCCAGAATCCGACTAAGTTAAACCTACACCCTAACCTTAGGAGTTTCAGTGGGAGAAAACGGGATGTTCGCATCAAGTTTACTCTCACGTCCTCAAGAGTTCACATCGTGAGTTCCATGCTCGACTACGTAGCGTCAATAGGGTGTCTCCCTACGGTAAGTGTTTGTATGGTTCAATACCAAGGTGAATGAGGGAAGTATCCATAATAAATAGGAGCAGGACGCGTGTCAACGTATCCTACGGTCTCCTCCATTAGGTCGCACCGTGAGATTTCTATAGTCCGCCTGCTAGGTCGTCCTGGAACAACCAAATCCTACGAAGGGCCTGACTATAGGGATCGGAACACCGCGAACTCCAGAAATGGATAAGGTCTCTTAGGTAATTTGCCGACAGTTGTCTTTCTTAATAGTAGCCTGTTGGTTTGGACCTATTGGATCTGAAAATGGTAGGGTCACATTTACGGGATAAGTTAAGCTAGTTAACAAGTCCTTGACCAAACAAACGATAGTTAAGGATCATTGGGACATGAGATGTTCTAGTAGTGAGAATTGGCTGAGATAGTCTCAATTCAGGGGAGAAGTGACTGACCATCCGACGATGGCTTTTGTTCTAAACCCCTAATGTATCGTTGCAAAATTAAAGGTTTAATTTAAACACTAGGGTTATTTAATAATTTTGCTAAAATTGATTGGTTTATAATAGGTTAAAGGCATAACTAATTAAAACTACTTTTGAAATTTCAGCATGTCGTCCTCAATTTTAGCCTTACTGAAAAGCGAACGTTTAACTGGTGAAAACTATACTACGTGGAAGTCCAACCTGAATACGATTCTTGTTGTTGACGACCTTCGGTTTGTACTAACTGAGGAATGACCTCAGGTCCCTGCTCAAAACACACCTCAATCAGTTAAGGATGCGTTTGACCGTTGGTCCAAGGCCAATGAAAAGGTCAAGGCCTATATCCTGGCTGACATATCTGATGTTTTGGCCAGGAAGTTGGAGGGAATGGTCTTAGCTCGTGAGATCATGGGTTATCTACAGAGTTTGTCTGGACAACCGCCTGAACAAATTCGGCACGAATCCCTCAAGTACGTTTATAACGCGCGCATGAAGGAGGTAACTTCAGTGAGAGAACATGTTCTCGATCTTATAGTTCACTTCAACGTGGTCGAAATGAATGGAACGGTCTTGGATGAGCAAAGTCAGGTATTCTTCATCCTGGAATCTCTTCCGAAGAGTTTCCTGCCATTCCGTAGCAATGCGGAGATGTACTAAAAGGAGTATAACCTGACTTCCCTCCTAAATGAACTGCAGACTTACCAGTCTCTTATGGATAATAAGGGACAGGTTGATGGAGAGGCAAATCAGTTTGTCCATTCCAAAAGCGTCCAGATGGGTTCATCCTCTGGAACCAAGCCCTGCAGTTCTTCTTCTGGGATTAAGAAGACTCGGAAGAAGAGGAAAGGAGGAAAAGGGAAAGCTTTTGCTACTGCAGACATTGAGCTCGAAGAGAAGAAAGGTAAATTCAATTTACTTGTTCTTAAAACTTGCTTAGTGAAAAATGATGATTTTACTTGGATACTTGATTCAGGAGCCACTAATCACATATGCTCTTCTTTTCAGGAAACTAGTTCCTTCAAGGAGCTCGAAGAGGGTGAGATGACGCTTAGGGTCGGAACGGGAGACGTCGTCTCAGCTCGTGCAATGGGAGATGCCAAACTGTTTTTTAGAGATAGATTTATCTTTTTAGAAAATTTGTATATAGTTCCTAAGATTAAAAGGAACTTAATTTCTATCTCTTGTTTAATTGAACTTGGCTACTGTATTACCTTTTCGTTTAATGAAGCGTTCATTTTAAAGAAAGGTGTCAATATTTGTTCTGCTAAGTTAGAAAACGACTTGTATGTACTTAAACCGAATCGAACTAAAGCAATTTTGAATCATGAGATGTTTAAAACTGCTAATACTCAAAGTAAAAGACATAGAATTTCTCATAATAATACCTATCTATGGCATCTTAGACTTGGTCATATAAATCTCAACCGGATTGAGAGACTATCTAAGAATGGACTTCTAAACAAGTTAGAAGATGATTCTTTACCTCCTTGTGAATCATGCTTGGAAGGTAAAATGACTAAGCGACCTTTTACTGAAAAAGGTTATAGAGTCATAGAATCCTTAGAACTTATACATTCGGATATTTGTGGTTCGGTGAATGTTAAACCTCGAGGAGGGTACAAATATCTCATCTCTTTCATAGATGATTATTCGAGGTATGGTTATCTATACCTAATGCATCATAAGTTTGAGGCTCTTGAAAAGTTCAAAGAATATAAGGCTGAAGTAGAGAATGCATTAGGGAAAACCATTAAAACACTTTGATCCGATCGAGGTGGAGAGTATATGGATTTGAGATTGCAGGACTATTTGATAGAACATGGAATTAAATCTCAACTCTCAGCACCTAATACACCACAACAAAATGATGTGTCAGAAAGGAGAAATAGAACCTTGATGGACATGGTTCGATCTATGATAAGCTATGCTCAATTGCCTGCCTCGTTTTGGGGGTACGTAGTAGAGACTGCAGTTCAAATCTTGAACACTGTTCCATCAAAGAGTGTTTTAGAAACACCTTTTGAATTGTGGAATGCGCGTAAACCTAGTTTACAACACTTCAGGATTTGGAGTTGTCCGGCACCCGTGCTAGTGACAAACCTAAAGAAACTGGAACCTCGTTCAAGATTATGCCAATTTGTTGACTATCCCAAAGAAACGAGAAGTGGTCTTTTCTACGACCCACAAGAAAACAAGGACCAATGGATCAAAGTCATGGACCTTGAAATGGAGTCAATGTACTTCAATTCAGTATGGGAACTTGTAGACCAACCTGAAGGGGTAAGACCCATAGGGTGTAAATGGATCTACAAGAGAAAGAGATATGCAACCGGAAAGGTATAAACCTTTAAGGCTAGACTTGTAGCAAAGGGTTTTACCCAAAGGGAAGAAGTTGACTATGAGGAAACTTTTTCCCCTGTTGCTATGCTTAAGTCTATTAGGATACTCTTGTCCATAGCCGCATTTTATGATTATGAGATTTGGCAAATGGACGTCAAGACTGCTTTTTTGAATGGTAATCTTGACGAGAGTATCTATATGTCTCAGCCCGAAGGGTTCATAACCCAAGGTCAGGAGCAAAAAGTTTGCAAGCTCAATCGATCCATTTATGGGTTGAAACAAGCATCCAAATCTTGGAACATAAGATTTGATACTGCGATCAAGTCTTATGGTTTTGACCAAAACGTTGATGAGCCTTGTGTTTACAAGAGGATCATAAACAATAAAGTAGCTTTCTTAGTGCTTTATGTGGATGATATCCTACTCATTGGGAATGATGTAGGATACCTTACCGACATAAAGAATTGGCTGGCGACCCAATTCCAAATCAAAGATTTGGGAGAGGCGCAATATGTTATTGGGATTCAGATTTTCAGGAATCGCAAGAACATAACGCTAGCTCTGTCTCAAGCATCTTATATCGACAAAATGTTGGCCCGATATTCGATGCAGAATTCCAAGAGGGACTTATTACCCTTCAAGCATAGAGTTCATCTGTCTAAGGAACAGTGTCCTAAGACATCTAAAGAAGTTGAGGATATGAGACGTATTCCCTATGCCTCTACAGTAGGTAGCTTAATGTATGCTATGTTGTGCACGAGGCCAGACATTTGTTATGCAGTGGGAATAGTCGGTGAGGTACCAATCCAATCCGAGGTTAGACCATTGGACCATGATTAAAAATATCCTCAAGTATCTTAGGGGGAACGAGGGACTGTACGCTTGTGTATGGGACTAAGGATTTGATCCTTACTGGATACATTGATCTGATTTTCAGATCGATAAGGATTCTAGGAAATCAACATCGGGATCAGTTTTCACCCTTAACGGGGGAGCTATAGTATGACGAAGTATCAAGCATGGATGCATCGCTGACTCCACGATGGAGGTTGAGTATGTCGCTGCTTGTGAAGCAGCTAAAGAGGTTGTTTGGCTAAGGAAATTCCTTACTCATTTGGAAGTTGTTCCAAATATGGAATTTTCCATCACCTTATACTGTGACAACAGTGGTGTGGTAGCCAATTCGAAGGAACCTCACATCCATAAGCGAGTCAAGCATATCGAGAGCAAGTATCACCTGATACGAGAAATAGTGCAACGAGGAGATGTGACAGTCACAAAAATCGCTTCGAAGCACCACATTGCTAATCCGTTTATAAAGACTCTCACGGCTAAAGTGTTCGAGGGTCATCTGGAGAGACTAGGTCTACGAGACATGTACATAAACTAATCTAGGGCAAGTGGGAGATATGTAATGGGTATATGGATGCCCTAGTTTATTGTATTTGTATCTCTGTAACCACTGTTTTAGATTATGATGTACCCCACTAGAGTTTTAGTTCAAGTGGGAGTTTGTTGGGGTTTGTGCCCTAAAACTCGTAGTTTGTAATTATGTTCTAATTATTGTAATAAAGTGTTATTATTTCAATAAAGAGTTATTGTTCGATATTGCCATTGTTTTAACCATAAATCCAATAAACTAAACATCCAAGGCTATAAAATGTATCTTTAACTGAATGTAGTGTACATATAAAGGATCTCGGTTCGAGATACAACCTAAAGGGTCTATAGTAAGGGGATAAAGTTTGAGTACCTTACCCTGGTAAGACTATGGATGTGCCCCACTTTGTATATGATACAAACACTGTGATCCTAACGTGTTCGTGTAGATGACATGTGAGTGGGGATATCCTATGTAATGAGATAACATAAGACCGGACCGCGAAATAGTAACCACTAGATGTAACTTCGTTGACTAGTTAGGTTTCTATTTCACTAGGATGACATAGGCAACTTGATCTCAATCCTGAGCTGGTTACGAACTCCTATTTGCGAGAGATTATCCTTTGACTAGTATGGGTGAGAGTGGCCAGATTCGCCGACTCAATATGCCTACCTTCTTGGGGACAAGTCGAGTGAGCAACTGGGGACTTAACCTAGCAAGATGGAATTCACTCCATCCCGCCTATTAGGGTAAGTAAATGAATGTTCCCTTAAGTGGTGTCTTCGAGACTTGAATAAAGGACCTGCTCCTCTCATTGACTCGAGAGAGAATTCTGTTTGTTGGTAGGACCACAAACAAATTGTTTATTAGAGGAGCACTGGTACTTAAGGTACAAGATGTAACCCAGGGGTAAAACGATAATTTGACCCAGCTGGTGTTACGAACATTTGTGAAGGAATGACTTACTGTTATTGGTCAATATCCGTGGACACAGAAATATATCTGCAGTGAGAAGAGTGCAGCTGCAAGACTTTAGTGGAGTGTTCCTGCAGTCAACGAATGATGATTAGAAGGTTAATGAGATTAATCAAATAATTTCGTATCGTTGGAGCTTCTGATCTGTAGGTCCATTAGATCCACCTTCTAGCTCGTAAAGGGTTCTTAGATCGTTTGAATTTGAAATGTTCAAATTAATTAGGGGAATAAATTTAATATATATAGATACGTTATAATATAAAGTAAGACTTTATATTATAAATTTAATGTGAATATGATTCATATTAAATTATATGAGAGAATTAAATATTCGAAAGAGTTCAAATATTAATTTAAATGTGAATATGATTCATATTTAAAACTATAGGTTAAAATTTAATGTGCATAAGATGTACATTAAAACTATAGGTTAAAAGGGAATATGATTAAATGTGATTTAATCATATATATATATATATATATATATATAACCTAATTGAAATATAAGATATTTGAATTAATTAATTAAAAATTAATTAAATTTGATTTAATTAAACAGGTTATATATAAATAATAATTAATTAATTATTTTATTATTAATTAATTAAAATAGGGGAACGTGTTGATGACACGTTCCCCACTTCCCTGTTTTGTCTCCACTCCCTATCGTTAAACGTATGGAGTTGAGAGATGAAGTTAATCGATCATTTTTCAGTGCAATTAATGAATTGCTGGAAAATTCTCTCGTCTCTACCTTTCTCTCTCTTCTTCCAAAAGTTGGAACACCTTCCTACCAAGGTTGATCTAAGTGGAATTCAGAGGATAAGAGGTTTGTCATTTTGGTTGTGTCCTGTTGGAGAAGAAAGAACAGAGTAGCACCTGTATTTTCTGTGTTGTTGCACACTTGGAGCAAGGAGTTGCTGCGAAACTACAAAGGTATATTTCGAATTCCCTTTTTAGTTTAGTTTAATTTTCTAAAGCATGTTTGCATGATTAGTTCCATGCCTAATTAGATTAGGAATTGTATGCTTATTCTGTATTTTCTCTAATGTATTGCAATTACGATTCCAAAATACGTTTCCGCTGCTCAAGGGGATCCGATCTCCATCACGACAACCATAGTTGAAACCACCTCAAAAATCCGACAACCTAGCAACTCGAGGATCACCTAGTGACCACTCTGATGACTCAACCACCCTAGCAATCCGATCACCCCGATGACTACTTCTACGATCACCTCGACGACATGACAACCCAATCACCCAAAATCCACCGTTACGACAATCTAGTGACCACTCTAGTAACCACCCTAGCGACTCGACCAATCAATAACCTGACCATCTGACAACCACCGCCACAACCACCAAGCGACCATTTCGACGACATGACCATTCTGATGACCACTCCAGCGACCTGCCCATCCGACAACTACTGCTAACAACCACCCAACGATCACTCCGAACCACCGTACAATCACCACTGGCGACCATCTTGGCAACCCAACCACCCCATCAACCCAACCACCCCGACGATCACCCAACAACCCACACCTAGTCAATTATAGAATATCAAAATTCTTAGAATCTCAAAAGTTTTGTAATTTCTTTATTCCAGATAACTATAAAATGACAACCTTTCATTCACTTTCCACAACAAATTGAATTTTATCTTTTTTATTCTTCTTTTTATACCCCTTTCTCTCAAATCTTTATCTTAATGTTTTTTTGTAGCAATTTTTGTTTTTCAAAATTATTGAGCAATGTTGTTTAGCAATTTAGATAATTGTATATTAAGGATCTATCATCAAAACCTTTGATCTTGAGCACCAACAAGAGGTAAACACAAAAGTCATATATCTATATATACTGATTTCTTCCTTTATTATTGTTATTCTAAAATTATTTATCTTTTTAAAGTTTTTTTTAAGGTTCATCCAAGCTTGAAATTTGTTAATTTATTTATTTTAGTATGTCATTGTGTTTATTTAAATATACATATAATTATTTATTGATTTCATCTCAATTTTCTTGTTAAGAAAATACTATTATTTATATATATTTTTTGGAGAATAACCATTAAGTAAAACCAATTAAACCAAAAATAATGTAAACTTTCCTAAAAAATATCTTCTTAATTGGAAGTGCAGTAATTAAAGGTAAATATTATTGTGATATATTTAAATATATATTAGATATATTCAAATATCACAAAATAATTAAGATTTTTTTTATAATGGAAATAAAACATTGACATTTTATTTTAAATTAAACAACATATAAAAGGATTAAATTCTTTAATTAATATAAACTTTACCATATCATTATATACATGTAAATAAAAACTCAACTATCTATGTAAACTCGAATAAGTTTTTTGAGACATTCCCTACCTTTTTCATTTTTCACTAATTTTGTATTAAAAGATATTTTAAAATTCGTAAAATTAAAATCACATTAATGATAATGATCATTATAGAATTTTAAATGAACGAAAAATTTCAAGAGTTTCATAACTTTTCCACATTCTCTGCAACCATAAAAAAGGAATTTTTTTCTTATCTTTTTTTCATCAACTATGAGTTTCATTTTTTCATATACTTTTTGTTATGGGTGAAATTGGACCATAAGAACCAACCACGTAAACCAAAGAAACTGGGTTATAAAAAGGCTAAATTCCATTCAAGACGACCGAAGAAGTAGGACCAGGACCACGACCCACCATCGCGAGGAGGGACAAAGAAGCAGACCCAGAACCATAGCCCAAGTCAGCTCGACCGGAGCCTGGTCGGCTCAGTCGAGGCAGACTAGGGCTCCTTCATAGCCCAAGGTCGAGGCTGGGCCACCCAAGGTTATGCCCCACATGGGCCTCGACCAAGGCTCAAGCCTGGTCGACCTCGATCGGGAATGAGGCCGATGTCGAACAGGGCCCATCTTTAACGAGTCTCATATCTTCTCTGCTTGTCCGATCTGATCTCTGATTGTCCCATTCCTATGAGGAATGCGAAAGAAGCCCTAGAAGAAGTCTATTTAAACTCCCCCCAAAAGAGAGAGGGGTAAGTTCTCATTCCATAGACAATTGATAAACTCCTAAAACTCTCTTGCTAACTTAAGCATCAGAGCCTGTGTGGCAAGCACCACATCGGTGTGCAGGTTTCCATTCTTTTGCAGGCCACGTGTTTCCTTCCTGAATACAAGTATTACGGTTGTTGTTGAAAGGAATCTTATTTCGACAACGAAAGCGCGAAAACACTTTTGCTTTGTATTTAGAAGAAATTACATGAACCACACAAAAATTCTAAAGATTAAGCATATAAAATTCTAGATCTACAACATACCTTTGTAGATCGTGATTTCCAAATGCTCTATTGATCTTTGCACCGAACGACCTTTAGATCTACGTTGAGACACCTCTAATTGATCTTTCCCGCTATCCTCTTGGACAAACAACTCTACCTGGGGATCTACCAGGAAATTATCTGAGAATTTCAAATATTCGAAAGAAATGAGACAAAAAAAAAAAAAGAAAAAAAGAAAAACAAAAAAACATGCATGAACTCTTCTTCAAGATTGTGTGAACTTTTTGACCATTTACTTGTGAATGGAAGACCAAAAAGGAAAAGGTCCCGTTCTCCTCAAATTTTCAGAAATTCTTCTTCCACATCTAAGAACCTTGAGGCGAGTAATGGAAACAATGTCACATTCTTCTACGCATGAGAGTTTCTTTCTAAATTTTCTTTCCAACTTTTATTATTTGTTGTATCTTTTGGTTTAAGGTTTAGTTTGATACTTTTGTGCTTTCTTTAGTTATTTTCTCTTTAAAAAAAATGAATGTTTTGACTTGCTCAAGTTGCAAACACATTTCTTATGAGATTTCTTTGAATTTCATTCTCGTTGAATACCCTTGATGATGACATTTTGGAGTATGCATAGTTCATTAAATACTTAAAATCATTAAATATATGCTTCCCAAACAAACAACTTAATGATTCCTTGCCTTTATAAAACACTCAAGTCTCAACCCACCTAGGTTTGTACACCGAAGTCCCTTAGATGAGTCTAGCTTAGATGTTTTGTAATTCACCCTTTTTACCTCTTACGCTATACTCAATCAATGGGGACATTTACTCGTTTAAGTTTGGGAGTGAGTCATGTAATATATGTAATTTTACTCTTGTAATAGTATGTTGTAATACTATTGTTGTAATAGTATGTTGTTGTAATTTTATATTATTGTAACAACTGCTAAGATTAAAAAAAAAAAAAGGTACTCCTCCTTCCGAAGGTTGACTAAGTAGCCAGAGGCAGTCATGATACCCATGATTTCCTTTGCATGAAAGGCTAACATAGGAAGTGAGTATGTGAAAATGGCATTGATGTGATAAGTGCTCGTAGCTAGATACTTTCACAAAAAAAATGTTAGTAAGCTAGAATGAAGGCACAAATGACAAAAAAGTCTCTGCTTAAAAAAATAATTAAAAAAAAATCATCTAGCAGTGAAAAACAAGTTTGGGGGTCATTATTAGTTGAGAAAGATATGTAAAATAGCTTGTTTAGTAGCTAAGTGAAGCTTGACTAAGGGTAATAGGTAGTATAAATTCAAGGTGAGGTTATGAAAGGAAGTTATTTTGTTTAGGCAAGGAAAGAATTGAAGTTTCATGTAGTGGAAGCATTCATGTAAAGTTAAAGTGCTATGAGCATGAGACCTCTCCTGAGAGGCGTATTATTCAAAAGAACTCTTCTTAGAATCAATTTTGGTTTGTGTTTATTTTGAAATTGCTTGAGAACAAGCAAAATAACTCAAGTTTGGGGGGTGTGATAATGCTCATTTATGAGAATTATTTTACAGAATTATTTAACCTTTAAACTTATTTATACTTGTATGTTTTCCTCATTTCTTTAGGTAAAAAATGGATAAAGTGGAGTCAACTGCATATAATTAAGGAAGAGTAAAAGATTCTTGAAGTATGAGGAAAAATAAGTAAACATGAAAGCAAAATCTCATATTTTTCAGTTTTAAATGCAGAATGCAAATGGAACGCAATTGCTATGCAATTGCATAGCAGTTGCATACTTGCGCCAGACTTGGAACTTAATATAACAGTGCCAATCAAGGATTAAAGAGCTGGAAGCGCCACATAGAGCTAAAGTTGAAGTGGGATATGAAAAATCCTAATTTTGGACAGAATGCAAATGCTATGCAATTGCAATTCTAAAAAATCTGGAAAATGCAAAAAATGCAGAAAATTCGGGAATTCCATGATTTTGGGGATTTTATGCTAATTTTCTCCAAAAATCCAGAAAGGCAAGTTGACCCATGAAGAGGGAAACCCTAGAATGTGAAATCCCTATATATTTTGGAGGAAGAAGTCGTCAAAGGAGAGCTCGTCTTCGGAGGAGAATTCCATTTTTCAGTTTTGGGGTTTTTTAAGTTCTGTAAATTTTGTTTTTTTTTTCTTTCCTTAGTGTTGCTATATTTTCTTCTACTTCTCCTCCCGATTCTCTTATTCTATCCCATCACAATGAAGGTTGATGGTGGTGTTGAATAAAAAGCTCGATTCTAGAAGTTTTTGTTGAATTTAGTTTATGAGTTTTTCTTTTTTTTTTTTTTCATTTACGAAGACAACAAGGTTTAATTTTCTTTTTCTTTTTATTTTCTCTATTCTTGTTCAGTCCTAAATCCTCTAATCTTATTTCAATCCTACTCCAATAAAAATTGGTTGTTGTAATGAGCAAGATTTATTCGATTGAATGGTGGATTAAGGGATTGTTTTCTTTTAATTTGGTGTAGTTTCGATTCTGCTTTACTTTTCCATATTTCCACTTTCAGTTCAAGGTTTATTTTCCTTTCCTAATTAAATACAAAACTTCCCTTGAGAAAATAAAAACAAAAAGGTGATTTGAAAGTTAGTTGTCATCATTTATTTTTGTTTCAATGGTTTCCTTCAAATTATTTTCATTGTGTTATTTCAATTTAATCATGGAGAGCTAATTTTCCTTAGGGATTCGAGATGTGAATGCCCTAAAGGAAAAATGTAAAACTCCAAAGAAAAAGAAATTCAAATAACTTTTAAACGAAGTTTGCTTTTGGTGAATTTAATGTGAGTAACCCTAGCCGACCATCAGAGTTGATTGTCGAGCTTAAGCTTAATATCGAAAGGGTTAGGTGAAGCGGATGTCACAAAAGCAAGGGAGGAAAAGGCTTAGATATAAGTCCTGAAACTTCGACCTTAGACATAGGGCGAGACTCCAAAACCTTAAAGTTGTATGCCAATTCACCTGAGTTAGATTAGCCATAGACATATAGGTTTAATCACCCAGTCTCCTAAAGATACTTCAGAGAAGGTCGAATAGGAGTAGAACTCAGTTTACTCAGTTTGAAATTGGTGAGAATCACAAGTGTACTGCAATTGCATTGTAGTTACAGTCCTCGCAATTGCGTTGCAGTTGCACTGTCTTTCAAAAAGGGGCATGAGCATTCTTGAATCCCTTTAAAAACTTAACTTTCTTTTTAAAACCTTTTTATTTTAGTCAAAACCACCTCACAATCATTTTATCTTTGGTTACCTTCTAATTGCAATTTGCCAACAAATTGTGTTTTTCTCAATTAATTTTATTAAAATCCGTTCCCTTGGGCTCAATACTCTAGAATACTCCAGTTTTATATTATTTCAATCACGTGCACTTGCGTGTAGCGTTATAAAAAAGGAATAGAGAAAGTTTGAGAGAAGTGTTGTGAAAAATATGGAATTGCACACTTTGTCTCACAAAGGTGGCTAGGATTTCAATTATCTTCACCTTCACATGCATCCATATGCATGTGTATATATAGTGAATAGGATGAAGGTTACTTCCTCCATCCATTTACTATTCTAAACATATATATGTTATAATTCCATAACTTATAATTCAATAATATATAATTTCATAACTTACAAACTTAAATTTGTAGTATTATTTAATTAAATATCATATATTCAATTAAATATATTTCTCTCATATAACATATAGTTTTAATATGAATCTAATTCATATTATTATTTGAATCTAATTCAAATGTACTACATAGTTTAATTATGAATCTTATTCATAATTAACTTTATCTTATATGAATTATATTTCATATAATTAATATACATATATATTCCCTTGATAATTTGAACCTTTCAAATTTCTTCCAAACATATGATTCTTGTTTAACTCATAGTGAGCTAGCAGGGGGACCTAATGGACCTACAGATCATGAACTCTAATGATACGCGGTTAATCGATCAAACTCTTTGACTAAACTAACCAACATTCATTAACTACGAGCCACTCCACTAAAGACTTGTAATTGCACTCTCCTCACTGTAGGACAAATTGTGCCCATTGATATAACCAATACCCGTAAGTCAACCATTCACGAGTTGTTTGTAATCATAACTAGGTCAAATTATCGTTTTACCCCTGTGATTACCTCTTGCTCCTTAAGTACCATTGATCCTCTAATGAACAACCTGTTTATGGTTCGACCATAAACAGAATTCTTCTCGGGCCAGTGAGAGGATGAGGCCCCATTGTTCAAGTCCCGGAGTCAGCACTTAAGGGAAAAACTCATCTATTTTCCCTAGGCTCAGGAACAAGTGAATTCCATCTCGCAGAGTTAAGTTCCCAGCTATCCACTCGGTTTTGTCCCAAAAAAGGTAGGCATATTGAGTCGATGACTCGGGCCACTCTCACCCATACTAGTCAAAGGACAACCTCTCGTAGACAGGAGTTCGTAACCCGCTCAGGATTAAGGTCAAGTTACTAATAGTCATCTATGAATTATTAAACCTACACAATTAATGGTGTTACAACAATTGGTTAATAATTCTCGGTCTGATCTTATACGAACTCATCGCACAGGATACCCCCACTCACATGTCTACTACATGAACGAATCAGATCAATTCGTTTGTATTAATACAAAGCATGTCGTATCCATAATGTTACTAGGATAAGGTACCCAACCTTATCCATATACTATAGACCCTTTAGGTTATTACTTGAACATGATCCACTCGTATGTCCACTACATACTGATCAAGTTACATAAATAACCTTGGATGTTTGTTTATTGGATTTAAGTTTAAGTAAGTCTATACAATGGATAAAATAACTCTTATTTTATTGAATAAATAAATTCTATTTACAATTCCACGAGTTTAGGGCATAAATCCCAACAACTGTCACATGAAGGTCAAGTTAATTCCTCTGCCCAGATTTTGGCAACAACAGTTGGCACCGTCTGTGGGGAAACATAAACGTTTGCTTGTGAAATCTATATCCAAGTCTGAGAGAATGAGTAATCAAACCAACAAAAAAACTATCAAAATACCGATAGGAAAGATTCAGGCGACGATCATCATCCACGAAGAATGAAGCTGACCAACCCGACTGGACTCCTTACTGATGATCACAAGTTTGAAGCCTTAGAAAAGCGAGTGAACAACATGTACCAAAAACTCCCTAAAATTTTAGACATTTTGGAGAAACAGAATCCAACAACGAAGATTCGAGAAGACATTATGGTAAGAGACCCTACCAAAGGAAAAACTCAAATGGTGAATGAGGAAGTGGGAGAAACTAGTTTCCCTATCTTAAAATCAAAGAATAAGTTGATCCTTGGCAAGAAACGATCAAAGGAGCCGCAAAGCGACGAATACACCAGGACAAGCAAAGTATGCAAACCGAAGTCCGCAACCCAACTTCCGTCAGGGAAGCATAATCAAGGTCGACCATCCAAGGAGTGGTACAAAAGCGACCAGTTCTGATCTCTGGAGCTTCATTAGAGAAAGAAAAAGATTGCGAGTGAAGGCTGAGGAAGACGCCGAGACCAAGGCTGAGAAGGATGCCAAAGCTAAGGTCGAGGGGTAATCTTTTTAAGTGACTAGTTCTGATCTCAGAAGCTTCATCAACGAAAGACAAAGATTGCAAGCCAGAGTTGTGACCGAGGTCAAGACCAAGACTGACACTACTACAAATTTGGCCTTTGTTGATAGCTAAAACTGTCAACATTCAGTTCAATTGACATTTTTTGGCCGTCAATGAAGGCGGTGTCAACATATCTAAGCGTCAACTTTAAGTTGATAGTTGACGGTCATTAAACGTCAACGATTATGTCTTTATTGATAAATTTTAACTGTCAATAATATAAATGTTGACACCTTTTAGCCATCAACTATAATGCAAATCCGTCAATAAAGACATTTTTATTGACATTTATGCACCATCAACAGAGTTTAGTTGATGGTTATTAGCCATCAATTTTTATCTCAAAGCGTCAACAATAAACACTTTATTGATATCTACGAGTCGTCAACATCATGTATAGTTGATATTTTTAACCGTTAATAATACCCCTTTTATTGACACTTGTTGCTTGTAAATATAAATGTTTCTTGACGTATTTTAGCTGCCATGTATAACTATACTTGACACTTTGCGTTATTGAATATGACATAAATGTTGACAGTTTTGAACTGTCAATAATATCGGTTTTAATGTCATTTTTTAGCCGTCAACTATAATTATGTATAAAAAATAAAAAAAATTGGATAATATCCAACCGCTCAATTTTTAGTTGTCAAAGAAACCTAAGAAATTTCAATATCTTATCTTAAGGGGATGGGTTAGTTTAAATTTGATTGGTTTGAAAATTCCAAAAAGAGAGAGGAAGAAAAAAAAAAGATTTGAGTAACAAAGAAAAGAAGAAATGAATGATATTATTTAAGAGAGGATTTGCATGGCATTGATTACAAAAGGGGATTTGATTATTAAGCCTTGCATTGCAATTCCCTTCCTTCAGCAAAATGAATGGCTCCACCAACCAACAAAGCATAGTTCAAAATATAGGAGCCAACAAGAGCATATCTCACATCAAGTATAACTCATGACCAAGAAGTCATGAGTTTGAATCCCCCCACCTCCAATTGTTGATGTACTAAAAAAAACTTTTTCTTCTGGAGAACTTATTTTCAACTACAAAAAGTTAAAAAGATAAAAACTATATAAAATCAATTTGAAACACCAACTTTATCATCCATCCCCTTCTTGCTCCTTTTTATTTGCTTCTCCATGGCATCCAAATTTGAAAGTATTTCATGAAATAGACACTGGACACACACTTCCCTCATAATATAAAAGGATCATTTTGTAATGTTATGTATTGGACCTTCCTTACTTACCCACTTCCTTTACACACAAAAGAATATACTTTTAGCACAACCAAGAAAAACATCATCTCTCTTCTTTCTGATCAACAAAAATGAACCACTAGCAATGGCTTTTCTACATTAAGTCTACCGTGTTTAGTTTTCATTCCCAATCAAAGTTAACCTTTTCTCATAATAAGCAGTCCCCCCCTCCTCCTCTAAAAAAAAACTCTTGTAATTTAGTAATGAATTCAAAAGCTTTCCCAAAACAAAAGTTGAGTGCTTTTGTCTATATAATATCCATGAAGAAGCAACAGTAATAGTTTCAAGACTTCATTGAAATATTCAGGCATTGTAAAGGTCATGGTCTATATTACTCAAACATGTTCATAGGCAAACAACAGGGTGCTTCACAAAAACTCTTCAAGAATCACACCATTATATGTTAAATCATCAAAATTTGATATGTACCTCAGGGGAAAAGGGAGTAGTAGATATACTAGACATTATTAAAGATAAAATTTTGCTTGAAAGAAGAACTGTAGTGGGAGATACATAGCTGGAAGAGTCTTCTTCGCTCCAACCTTTTGTTATGGAGGCTACAACTTTCTTCCTGTTGTCAAGGCATGCACTGCCACTCTTTCAATTCAACAAGGGAATTGAACCAAGTCATGAGGCAAGAATCAAGTAATACTTCACTCTGGTAACTTCAAGCGGTTGAAGAGTACGAGGAAACTTTGCTCAGGAATGACATAGAGGAACCCAAGATCCGCGCCTTTGACGTTTGGCCTGATACCCTACAGAATTGAAGATGAAATCAAATGTGTATTGATACAAGTAATATGGTTCTTATTCTTAGTGAAGTTCTTATCAGTTGAATTACCTTTCCGTTTAGTTGGAGAATTGCTCCATCTACCCATTGTGGATTTCAGAATCCAAATTCAGCTATTCTTCCTTAACTTTGCGACTTGTATACAACCTTAAACTACTGCAACACACATTGATTGGAGAAAAACGACGACGACGACGATCCTACTCAGATCGATGAAAAGGACGTAGTTTAGTAGTCGAATGACGTCAGAGACAGAATATAAGCGACGGCGACGGCGAAATCGAAGTCGACGGCTTGAGGAGATCTTATCTTCGTGACTCTTGTACAAACTTAAACTACTACAACATACCAACTGGAGAAAAGCAACGACGATGGCGATCCTATACTCAAATCAACAAAATGACGTGGTTTAGCTGTCGAATGACGCCAGAGATGAAAGAAATTGAAGGAAGCTTGGTGTTTAATCCTTAGCGGCAACAAATTCTTGAAGAAAACCTAGTGTGAAAACGATAAGGTAAGGGTTTGCTTTCTATTTTTTTTTTTAAATTTTAAATACCCAAACGATATCGTTTTCCTTAATAGAGTTTTATTAAAAAAAAAATCAACTCTTTGTTGACAGTTTTTTACTGTGTATAACAACAGGCCCATATGTTGACGTTAAACCATCAACGAAGGATCTTATGTGGACAGTTATTGTCCGTCAATAAAAGCCCTAAATATTGATGGGTATTGACCGTCAACAAAATCCACCTTCTATGCGTCAACATAACAATGAATCGTTGATGTTTATTAACCGTCAAGTATTAGAAAACACGGAGATCTCTTATTTCTACTAGATTTTTCGAAATTAGTGTCAATAAAACCACCAATGTTGACAGTTTATGGCGTCAATGTAAATTGAAACCTATTTTGACATGTAAAAACTGTCGATATATGTATTTCTAAATTAATTATTAATTTTAAAGAGAAAATTAACCATTTATTGACGATTTTTTATCCCAAACGTCAACAATTCAATTAAGCCATGCATCAATGAAGGCCAAATTTATAGTAGTGTGAGGCCGAGGCCGAGGGGAGAGTGTTTGATGAGACTCCTATTTGGAAGACCGAACTTTTGAAGATTCAAAAAGAGTTGGGGCCTATTCAAGAAAACATCCAAAAGCCTCGAGAAGCCGAAAGATTCAACTTAGAATCCCTAATCGAACATATAGATCCACCATTCACAAATCGAATCATCGAATATAAGGTACCTAAAAAGCTTAAAATTCCTACCATAACTCCTTATGATGGTAAGAGTGAACCTATATGTTACCTAAACACATATCGATCATGGATGGAATTCCATGGAGTTTCAGATGCAATTCGGTGTCGTGCTTTTTTGTTTACTCTTACTGGACCAGTAAAAGAATGGTTTAGAAAATTAAAGAGGAAATCAATAACCTCGTTCAAAGATCTAGCTCGAGCTTTTGTTACACAGTTTTTAGAGGGTTCGAGATCAATATAAGCCACAAATGTATCTACTCATTATAAAGCAAGGACCCAGAAAGAGCCTAAGAGAATACATAGCCAGATTCAACAATGAAGCCTTACAAATCGAAGGATACACGGAAGGAGCAACCTTGATTGCCATTGCAGCTAGACTACAGGACGAAAGGCTTTTACGCTCTATAGGCAAGAAGGAGCCTACCTCTTATGTAGAGTTCATAACAAGAGCGCAAAAGTAGATAAATGTTGAAGAATTAATGAAATCAAGAGGAACAACAACAGAAAAGTCGATCAACAGTTGATCGAGAAAGGTTTGGTGAGAGCTCACATTCACGATCAAACAAAAGAGAAAGAGATGATCAGGATAGAGACCGAGGTCGAGCCGACTCCAAGGTTAGCCACTTTGCCAAGTTCGAGAAGTACACGCCTACCACCATTCCTCCCGAGCAGATTTTGATGAAAATTTGAAACTCAAATTTGGTTAAGTATCCAAAGAAGATGAGAGCTGCATCAGAAAGGAGAGACACAAGCAAATACTATATTTTTCATCGAGACCTTGAGTATTCAACACAAGACTAATTTCAGCTAAAAGATGAAATAAAGATTCTTATCAGAGAATGATACCTAAAAGAATATCTTCCAGATGATAAACAAAAGTGGCCAAAGAACGAACCACTACGAGAGATCAAATGACCAGGTTTAGCCTATTTTTAGTAGGAATTCTAGAAGTTCCATTTATTTTCAAGTAAATAGCGTAGTTTCGTTTTGTTTTTCATTTCTCATAGCAAGTACTTTTATTTGAGAATTAAGTCAATATAATTCTATGTACTCAAGCATGAAGTTATAGAACAACCACCTCCTTGACTAGGGGCTACTTAGAGTTATTTGCGACAATTATTTGGAATGTTTTTTTTTTAAAAAAATCGAGGGTGACCCCCCTTTTGGCCAAGGCCAAGGATACCGATGGTCGAAAAAGAAAGAAAGAAAAAAAAGGTCGAGGCCGAGGAGACTTATGATTATTATCATAGAAAGCCCGACAGAGAACATCAATTGGTGACAAACAATATTGTCCTCTATAGAAATTATTTTTTATCTTTCTAAGAGAGGATGATAAAGAAGTTGTATTGAAAAGTCTATCTTCATCCCTCTAAGAAAAATAACTTTCTAGGGAATTGATTTTCATGTTCCCTAGAAAAATAAGTCCTATGGAAGACTGAGTTTAATTTCACGGGGTTAGACCTGCAAATCCTAAGGCTGATCCGAATCGAGATTTTGAAAATATTTAGGGAATCAATTTTCATCTTCCCTAGGAGAATAAGTCCTATGGAAGGTTATGGAAGGTTGAGTTTAACATTACGGGGTTAGACCTGAAAATCCTAATGTTGATCCGAAGCGAGAATTTGGAAATATTTAGGGAATCGATTTTCATCTTCCCTAGAAGAATAAGTTCTATGGAAGGTTGAGTTTAACCTCACGGGGTTAGACCTGCAAATCCTAAGGTTGATATGAAACAAGACTTTGGAAATATTTAGTAACCTTTAGGGAATTGATTTTCATCTTCCCATAAGGAACTATGTCAAGAAGCACTACATTATACTCTTGAATTGGACCCTCACATGGTAGGCTCATAAGCATCAAGCCACACCATGAACTCCAAATAGAGAGTGGAGGCTAATATTATGGGTGAAATTGGACCATAAGAATCAACCACATCCAAAGAAATTGGGTAATAAAAAGGCTAAATTCCATTCAAGACGATCGAAGAAGCAGGCCCAGGACCACGACCTGCCATCGCGAGCAGGGCACAAAGAAGCAAGCCTAGAACCGTGGCCCGAGCCAGGTTGATCAGTTCGAGCCTGATCGGCTTGGACCGAGGTCGACCAGGGCTTCTTCATGGGTCGAGGCCGAGGCCGGGCTACCTAAGGCTATGCCCCACATGGGCCTCGACCAAGGCCCAAGCTTGGTCGGCCTCGACCGGGGATGAGGCCGAGGTCAACCAGGCGATCGGCTACACTTAAGTGCACATGATCGAAGTAATATTAAATTGGAGTATTCCAAAGTATCGTACCGATGGGAACAAATTTAATAAAACTTATTGAGATGACACAAATCGTTGACAAACTGCAATGAAAGGTAACCGTGAGTGTAAAAAGATGATTTTTAGGTGGTTTTAGTTACAGAAAAGTGATTAAAAAGCAAGGGAATGCAATAGATTCAAGAATGCTTATGCCCTTTGGGAAAGATAATGCAACTAGAATGCAATTGCAATTCTAACTAATACAAAAACTAAGTAAATCGGTTTCAACTCTCATTCGACCTTCTATGAAGTATCTTTAGGAGACTGAGTGATTAAACCTATATGTCTATGGCTGATCTAACTCAGGTAATTTGGCACACAACTCTAGTGATTTTGGAGTCTCACCCTATGTTTAGGGTCGAAGTTTCAAGACTTATGTCTAGTCCTTTTCCTCCATTGCTTTTATGACATCTGCTTCACTTAACCATTTCTATCTTAAGCTTAAGCTTGACAAGCAACACTACCTGACCAACTAGGGTTTACCCAACATTTCACTCACCAAAAGCAAACTTGGTTCAAGTGTTAGCTAGGTTGTTTTTGCTATCGAGCTTTACATCTTTCATCTAGGGAATTCACAAACTTGAATCCCTAAGGAAAAATTAGCTTCTCATTGGAAAAGTGAAAAACAAATCTTTAAAGTAATACAAATGCATAACTAAGAATGAAGAAAAAAAATAGATAAAATTCTAGAATGTAGTAATGAAAATAACTTAATTAATTAAAACTAAAAATAAAACAAACACAAACTAGAATCAAACTTTAACAAGAAGAAAATTAATTCAAACAAGTTGAAAATTTTATTAGAAACTAAGAACTCAATGTCGATAATAAAATGAAATTTGAACAACAAACTTAAATCTCGAAATACAATTAAACGAATAAAAATACAACATCAACTAAGTTCCTAAAAAAGAAACAAATGACTTAAATAAGAAGAAAATAAATTCTAAAAAGGAAAAAACATAGCAACCTCTTTTTCACTTTGTACTAATCGATTCAACTTCACTTTTTTCATAGAGAATTGAGTCATCACTTTCTTCAACTTTCGTTGGGGAAGGATTGAGTTTTGAAGTTGAAAAGGGTTGGAAAACAGAAAAAAAAAAAAAACAGCAATAGTTGACAACAGAAAATTGACAGTAGAAAATTGAAAACAGAAAATACAATAAAAAAACGTAAACAACAACAATGAGAGGCTGGAAACGACAGAAAAATGGATGATCTCTTCTTGTGACTTCTCCTCCCTATTTATAGATGACTTGGGCTAGAGTTTCCTTGTTGAAGAATGCACAATTATGCCCAAAATTACAACTAAAATCGTGAAGAGACAGATTTTAAAGAGAATTACAGATTTTCTTTAAAAGTCCAAATATGTTGCCATCTTTAATTTCCTGCATAAAAGCATTAAGTAAGTTTGTTTTTTATTTTCTTTTACTTTTTATTTTGTCCACTTACTTATTTTAAAGATTGTCCAACATTTATATCAATAAACTCAACCATTTTCTAATTTTCATCCAATTATATTGATAAAAATCACAAGAATAGCTAAATTTGAAGGCTAAATAATTTCTCATAAATGAGAATTATCACCAGGGCTCATCTTCGGCGAGTCTCCTATCTTTTCCTTATGACCCAACCTGATCTCTGATTGTCTCATTCCTATGAGGAATGCGAAAGAAACCTTAGAAGAGGTCTATTTAAACTCCCCTATAGGAGAGAGGGGTAAGTTCTCATTCCCTAGACAATTGCTAAACTCCTAAACCTTTTTTGCTAACTTAACCATCGAGCCTGTGTGGCAAACACCACACCGGTGTGCATGTTTTCATTCTTTTACAGGTCACATGTTTTCTCCCTGAATACAAGTATTACGGATGTTGTCACGTGAAGGTCAGGTGAATTCCCCTGTCCAGATTTTGACAACAACACTTTTAATTCTCACCCATTTCCATTGCGATTAAAATATTTTTAATTTGATTCCAAGAGTAACTCAAGATGTTGGGTAAGTATGAATGGTGCATCGAGTATGCACGTGTTAGTCCATATTCTTAAGAAGTTGTTTAGGGGTGATTTTGTCTAGCTATTATCAATTGAGAGATAAATATAAAAGAGATAAATGTATTTTAAGATAGTTTACTAATGAGAGTATTGATTTTTTAAAAAAACTAATTATGACATCATTTTCTCCTTTGTAGGTGCTATTATGATTATGAAATTAAACTAAACAAATATTAAAAAAAAAACACGTGCATTTACACGTAGTAATAAACAAGTATATAAGTAAAAGAATGAAACTAGTGTTAAAAAAAGAATGAAATATTTGAAATATTTACCAAAGATTTTTAAAACTAATTTAGTTTTCATTATGCAAAATTCAAAAAGAATGAAATATTAACTGATTCCAAGAGTTTTTAAAAACAGAAAAATTAAAGTTTCATTAATTTTAGTTCGTTAAAACTTTTTACATTGTATATATAATTTGAGGGAGCATGTGCCCCTTCTTGTACTTTTGTTGATCCACCCGTACTTAGCCTTATCGATTACTATTTAATCATGTAGTTTTTTTTGGAAAGCGTATTTGAAATATGGTTTAATCGTTAAAAAGTTCTATTTTAACTTACAATAATTTAGTCAAATTGAATATAAATCAACAATAATTGACAATTATCATCCATCAATAAGTTAAATGTTTACTTAAATATGGTTGAGGTAAAAAAAGAAATACATAAAATAATTCATCACGTGTTTAAAATACTAGTTAGTTGGGTAATAAAAAAAGGAAAAAATATACTTCTGATCCCTCAATTTGCACGTGTGTTTCTATTAAGTCATTGAGTATTAAAATCAAACAATCAAGCCCCTTCTTGTACTTTCGTGGATCCACTCGTACTTAGCCTTATCGATTACTATTTAACCATGCAATTTTTTTTGGAAAGCGCATTTGAAATATGGTTTAATCGTTAAAAAGTTCTATTTTAACCTACAATAATTTAGTCAAAGTGAATATAACTCAACAATAATTGATAATTATCATTAATCGATAAGTTAAATGTTTACTTAAATATGGTTGAGGTAAAAAAAGAAATACCTAAAATAATTCATCACGTGTTTAAAATACTAGTTAGTTGGATAATAAATAAAAGGAAAAAAATACACTTTTGATCCCTCAATTTGCACGTGTGTCATTGAGTTTTAAAATCAAACAATCAAACCCCTTAATTTTGTAAAATAGTTCAATTGAGTTCCTCGATGTTAACGCGGTTAACTATTTAACAGATTCTTGATGTGGCAATTTTTAATATTAAAATAATAATTTTTAAATAAAAAAAATAATAATTATTATAATAAAATAATAAAATGAAAAATGAAAAACTTCTCCTTCTCTCCCCACCCTCTCCCCCTTCTCCCTTCAGTCTCCATCCTCTTGTGCCATAGCGATCGACAAAATCATCGTCGGCCAAATCATTTATTAACCATTTTCGAACAATTTCCATCCTCCTCTATAGTTTAGAACGATCGGATCTCACTCAGTCACCGACCGAATCCATCGGAACTCATAACAGAGGAGAGGAAGACAACGATTCCTCCGTAGCAACGTCATCGACGATGAGGACGATCGACGGTCGTTTCATCTCCGACGAGAACAAGGCCAAGGCGTCATAAACTAGAACACAAGAGGCCTGATCGAAGAAGATGGGTTTGGATTCGAGCGTTGAGGCAACAACTTTCTGAACTCCAACAAGATTCGAAGGGTTTACATTCTCTTTTCTTCTTTAGCTTTTCTTTTTAATCTTCTGAGTCCAAAAGGGGCAAAATACTAAAAACTAAGAAGGGGAATTTGGTTTTGTCTTGTGGGTTCTCTCGATTGAGGCTTTTTTAGATTAATTTTGTTGGTTTGGAGTGATTTCAAGTGCCTTTATTTTTTTTGATTCTTTGAACTGTTTGTTTGTGTGTTTGAATTTTCTTTTCTTCTTTGGTTGAGATTGTTGTATTTTTTTCTTTATTGAGATCTTGTTTCTTTTAAGATTCTGATTATTGCATAAACTGATGGGCTCAATTTGAGAAGTGATCTTGTTTGTTATCTAAATTAATTGCTACCAATTGGCTTTGTGATAATCTCTTAAACCTCTACTTCTGAATCTTGTTGGAGTTCACAATTTTCGGTGATATGAGAGGGGAGGGAGAAAGAAAGGGCAGAGGCAGAAGAAACGAGGGGGAAGGGTGAGGGGAAGAGAGAGAAAGAAGAAGAAGTAAGAAGGGAAGGAGAGAGACAGAAGAAGATCGAACGACTTTTTTTAATAATTAATTTTTTTTATAATAATAATCATTATTTTAATATTAAACATTGCCACGTCAACAATCTATTAATAACTTAATCATAACTATGATTGAAGAACTCAATTGAATTATTTTATTAAAATTAAGGGGTTTCATTGTTCAATTTTGAAACTCATAGCTCAATAGAAACATGTCTCTAAAGTGAGAGACTAAAAATTGTATTTTCCCTAAAAAAGAGTTATATGGAAAGACAAACAAAAGTAATAAAGAGATTATATATGAAGATGTTTAAATACCGACCGGTTTCGTAGCTTGTTGGCCGTAGAAGAATCATTGAATCTCGGTCACACCCCCTGTCACAAGCTCGAATCCCAGTAGGTGGAGAGAGAAGAGAATTTGAGATGATGAATTGTTACAATAAAATATTAGGTATTATAAAATACCTTTTTAATTTCTTTTTTAGATTTTTTAAGGACAAATGGGGGATATTTACATTTATTTGACCCTACATTATTTGTTGGTGAGACCAACTTGTAATACTCTCTCTTAGAGATTTTTTTTTGTATTGTTATCTATTTTGACAAAAATAAATTGATATGAAACTATATAGAAAAAGTGAACATTTTTTTTTTTGTCTCTACTGGAGTGGTGTCTTGAAGAGATGCACTTATTTACTTACTATGCATCTTCATAAAAAATATAATAAATAAAAAGTAATAAAGTTTTGACCGACTTTTGACGGTGCAGGTTTTATTTTTAAATAAATAATGTATAAATTTCGTATAACACAATGGTCCATGTATTCTTATCTATTTGGCTATTATTTATTTTTATTTTTATTTTTTGGAAATGTAATATATCGCTCTTTTTTGTTATTATTATTGTTATACCTTCTCATATATCAAATTCTTCCTTCTCTCCATTCCTTTTGTTTCTTCTCTTTTTTCATATAAATATCTCTTATCCTCTCCCCTTCATGAATATAACAAACAACTAAGAGGGTGTTTGAATTGCAGAGTTAGGTTGAGTTATGCAAAGGTATTTTGGTAGTGAGTTCTAGAAATCAGTGTTTGAAGTGTAGAGTTGAGTTGAGTCAGAAAGTCAATGTTTGGGGTGCATAGTTGAGTTATTATGTTAGGAGTATCTAGTGCAGTTTTTTTGTAAAGTGAATAAGTCTGTTTTTTTGTGACTTTTTTTCTTACATTTTTTGTTTCCACCAAATCAATTGCAAACATATTTGTCTACAATTTCAAAACTTCATTATGAGATCAACTACAAGTTTACAATATATATTACCATTTGCAAGATTTATGAGATATTTAGAAAAGTACTAGATATTGGGATTGATATCAATTTTTCTTTTCTAATAAAATTCATTTTTATCTTATGTTATTAAGAACATATTCTTTAATATGAAGAAGTGTCTTCTTTTTAAGCACATGTTCACCATTACTCTATTTATTTTAATGTACTTAGGTATTAGTATTAATACTTTGCAAGAAAAGCGTGTGTTCATTTAATTTATATGAAATTATGCTAGTAGTTTACTTTGTCAAGATGTTGAGAAGATGACGACATATTTCAATATTTATGCCATGTATTACTTGCATATCACCAAAATATTAGATATCAAATCAATGACTCATGTGTACTATCTCACCTTAACTCATGCATCAAATACCTCATTCTCTGCCTCAACACACTTGAACTCTTCGTTCCAACCAAAGTCACTACATGCATTACTAAGCATCTCTGCAATAACATTGTATTGCTTTTTAAGAGTTCTGACCTTGCAATCGATAGTGTTTTGTTCTAGGCATGATTAATTTAGAAGATAAAACTCCAACAATCTCAACAAATATGGTAAACTTCTTCTAAATTTTAACAAACACATATTATATAGAACAAAAAAAAAAAAGAAAAGTAAAGTTCATCGTTGACTTTTACCACAACAATCACTCATCATTGGTCATCAACTAGGGATAGAAGACAAACCTGAGAGTGTATAACAACTGTGACCCTCTCCCCACCAAGCTCTAAAACTCCTCACCATGTCCCTGCCAATGTTGTTTTCCTATTTGGCTGAACAGGTATTCAATCACTAGCCAGATCACGACAACGATGGGTATGAAAGAAAGGATTACATGGAAATAAAAGGGGGCCGACATGAGGCGTTAAAGCGACGAGGTGTGAGTATGAAACTTAAGAAGTTGAGATTAGGGTTCTGGAAAATAGAATAACAGGGTAGTTTTACGGATCTAGTCGAATCCTAAACCATTTGGAGGAATTTTTTGAAAAAACACCACAAAACGAGATGATTCAGAGGTAAAATAAGGTAGATTTAGTTGCAAGGATGATTAGACACTAGATCCGTAAAGAAAAGTCGAGCGATAGAGAAAAGGGTGTCGATTTGAAGACGAAAATCGAACAAATAAGAAGAAGATACATACTTGTCTGTGGAAAGTAGAAGGAATATGAAACCCTAACCTCAACTCCATTGAAAGACGAATGCAGTAGGGAAGATGGAGAGGAAGGAGAGAAAATAGAGAGGAAGAAGAGAAGTTTGCGAGAGAAAGCGTAATCGTCAGTGAGAGAAAATAGAGAGGAAGAAGAGAAGTTTGCGAGAGGAAGCTTAATTGTCCGTGACAGAGAGAGTAATGAGAGAGACAAAAGAAAACGCAGAGGAGAATAACTGGCGCGTGTAATAGACGTGGTGTTGGTAAAAGAACCCACCCTTTATTATTATTAGTGGGCCAAATGGGGAGTTGGGTTAAAAACCGAACTCAACCCAACCCAACCCCAAACGGGTCGTTGTAAAGTTCTAGCAACTTACGCCTCGTAAAATTAGGTGCTTTAATTGTATTTGTTTTAAATTTGAATCTTTGGATAACCAGATCAGGATTAGGAAAGAGTGTTTCAAAGTTTAAAAAAAGATTAAGATTTCTGTTTCAAAAAAGATTTAAGATTCCTTTTTCTAAGAGGATTAGAATTCCTTGTTCGAAAAGGATTAGGACTTTTTGGTGCCTATTTAAACTAGAGTATTAGCAACTTAAAGTCGCCAGACCGCTGTCGGAAAGTCATCGGACAGCCGCCGGACCACCACCGAAAAGTACTGTACAGTTGAGTTAATAACTCAACTCCATAGGTTGGGTTATTAAGTCACCAATTATAATTATTGGTGGGTTAATGTACAATTGAGTTAATAACTCAACTCCATAGGTTGGGTTATTAAACCAGTTATAATTATTGGTGGGTCAAACAAGAAGTTGAGTTATTAACTCAACACAACCCCATAAATCAAACACCTAAGAGATAAAAAAAAAATCAGGGTGGTTGTTCAAGTTTTTGAAGCAATAATGATCATTATTGGATTGGAGGAGATGATTGTGGGGTCATATGCCAAATAGGATGTCTCTAAAAAGATTTAAGATTCGATCTTTTTGTGTATGGAGAAGGTATCAATACCTTACAACACTCTCAAAGTATGAAGTTTTACTTTCTTGTGTTATTTTAAATGAAATGACCTTTAATAATGAGCAATAATTTTGGTGGCATAAAACCATTCAAAATTTATTTGAATTTAATTTGATATCCCAAAATAAATTCATTATCTCAAGAATATTAGGGAAACAAATATTTTGATTTCCTAATCTCCATCATAGGAAAGTTTTTTTTTTTTTAAGAAAAATGTTTGGTTTTTAATTTGAAAACATACGTGAGGAAAAAAAATATTTTTAAGGAAACTCTTCGTTATTTTATTTTTAGAAAACTAAAGTTTAATGAATTTAATACAATTTGAAGAGAAAATCGATGGAATGATTTTAAAAACTCTAAGTTTTCTTTTTAAAGAAGATTCTTTTATAAAATAAAATATTTTTGATGGACTTTTTATGAAAATAAATTTTCAGAAGGAAAATCTTAAGTTTTAAAGACAAAAGAAACTTCTTCGGTGGAAAATACCTTTAATGAAAAGATTTTTTTTTTTTTTATAAAAAATATCTTTTATAGAGAAGAAAAGGAAGAAGGAAAACAGAAGGAAAGAAACTTTCAAATTTAGAAAAAGTCAAATATTTCTTTTTTGAAACAAAATATTTTGTTAAAACATTTTTTTATAAATTTATGATAAAATGAAATTTTCCTAGTTAAAAAAAAGATTCTGTAAAATAAAAAAGATTTAGTTAATATAAATTTTATATTGAAATCAAATCTCGGCATCCCAATATATTAATTTTTTTCACCTCAAGAATCTAACAATATTGGCATTCCAAAAATTGAAAGTTTTTGTTGAAGATTTTTTTATTATTATTTTTTTTATTGGAATCTAATGATTATACATTTTATAGAACAAATAACTTTAAGTTCCTAACTAAACTTGCATGCAAAAATAAAAATAAGAAAAAAAAACACAATGCATTCTTGTAATTATTATGAAAAAAAAATTTAGAATTTATTTGAGCTATCCATTATATACTAAAATTTTAAAACATGATATTAGCAAACAAATAAAATCTAAACATGCTCTCATTTTAATGAAAAAAAAAACTTAGACCAAACAAAAAAAAATCTTATTGGGCAAACATGCTAAAGAAAACAAATGAATAAAGGAAAATAAATTAAAATTGCATGCTCCACCTTGAGGAGAGGAAAGAAGAAAATTCTCCCCGGGTAGCAAGTGAGTTAAGAGAGAGAGAGTTTTTTTTTTTTAAATTTTTTTTTTAATGAATTAATGTGTATATCATGGAGGAAGAGAGAGGGAGATTTTGTGGGGATGTGAGAGTATGACTATGTAGTTAGGACTTGAGAGAGGGGGAAAATAGTCTTTTTCTTTTGTTCTCTCAAACCGTGTGTCTCAAATGAGAGGAAAGTCCCTTTATAGAGCAAAACCCTAAATCAAAATTAAGAAAGAATAATATAATATCATATAATATAATATCAAATAACACACAAATGGAAACAAATAAGCGATTGAATTATGTCTTCCAAAAATCTCAAGATTTGATTTACCCATCAAATTTCTTTCCAAATAAACAAAATATATTTGACTTAATTAAAACACCAAATTTATAAATATTTGATTTTGGTTAGTTAATTAGTCAACAAGATATTAGTCCTAAATAATTTTACAAGAATTTCACGGGTTTGATTTGGCTAATTAATTTTACAAAATATATTCATTTTCTTTTAATTTTCTCTTTTTTAACAAAAATACAAAAACAAGAAATAAAATAAAATATTGAACAAATTTAGGGGATGTAATTGGTTATTTGAAGAAACAACCAAAAGATTTGATGGAGAGAAATGATGTTACGTTGAAAGACATATAATTGAGAGGAAGGATGTTACCTTAGGAGACGTATAGGTCAGAAAAAAGTGGGTTTATGGATATAATGTAATCACACGTTGATGATGCTTGGATTAATGTTAACACAACTTCATTGGTGAGTTTCTCTTCCATCTTTTTTTTATGTAGGCTCTTTTTAAACTTCATTATTCATTATTCAAACTTTATTTCAAACTAAAATCTTCATTCTAACTTGACGATTTGCTTTCGTCTATATTTTCTATCTTTCGATTTCTCATCTTACTAGGAGTTTTCCTATCTCTCCTCTCATATCAGCGTCGCTTGGCTTCTCGTTGATTTCCATAATCCACGCCTGAGATTCATATCTTAAAAAAAAAAACTGATTGAAAATCGAAATTGAACCGAACTGGTTGGATTTGAATCGAACTGGTTGGATTTCACTTTTTTTTTTATTTAACTATTTTAAAAATTGAGGGGTTCAGTTCGGTCCTCAGTTTCGACCAAAATCCAATTGTGTCCACTCCTAGCCTTATCAATCACTATTGACGTACAATTTTTTTTTTTAAAAAAAAACATTTGAGATATGATTCAATGGTTAAAAAGTCATACTCATGTCAAAGTGAATATAATTGACCGTAACTCTCAATCTAGAAGTTATGTTTTTATCTCCCACCTTCCAAAGTTGTTTAACCAAACAAAGAAAAATATAAAATAATTCCTAACGTATTTAAAATACTAGTTATTTGGGTAAAAAAATAGTCATTTGGAAAGAAGAATAACAGGCCCCCAAAATTTAAAAAACTGCATAAAAAGTTTTATAACAATTATAGATGAATACATGTCACCGACCGGTTTCGTAGCCTGTTGGCCGTAGAGGATTGACTGAATTTTAGTTTAACCTCTTGACCACACGTTCGATTCCCAGTAGGTAGAGAGAGAAGAGAATTAGAAAAGAAATGGTTACAAAAGATATTTAGGTATTATAAAATACCTTTTTAAATCAATATTCTTTTTCGAAAGATAAAAAGGAGATATTTACATTTATTTGACTCACATTATTTTTCGGTATTTCGACTGGTTCGATATATTGGATGGAGGAGAAATTCGTTTTCCCCTAATTTGTGGAAATTTCGAGATTTCTACGACATACGGTCCAAATTTAACATTTTGTATTAAAAATTGCATCAGTCAAGTTAATAATCCCCAATTTCGACGATATATAATGGAAACCTCGAAATTTCGAGATTTCTAGGACATACGGTCCAAATTTCTCATTTTGTATTAAAAATTGCGTTAATAATGTCATGTTAACTCAATGTGTTAGGCAATGCCTGATGGACCGTTAGGTCACTTCTTTCTTTTCTTTTTGTTTTTATATAAACTCAATGGATTGAACATATATATTTATTTATTGATTTTTAATTATTTCTATAATTCTAATTCTATAATCTATAAGGAACCACAACCAGCTATTCTAATATTATTATTATTATTATTATTATATATTACTTTTTCATTTAATTACTTTTCATTTTTCACATCAACTTCACATCTAAATTTTTACATTTTCCAAATACCTTCTAAATCACAAAGATATTTTTCTTATTCTATATTATAATTTTTATTATTTTTTACCATTATAAATATCCATTATATTTTCACTTCCTTCACATCTCAATCTCAAATTCTCAATTATCTCTATTACACTCATATTCTCTTCGATTCTCTCAAAAAAATTTCTTAAATTAAGAGCTTTACATTAAATAATTCACAATGATAAGCAAATATTTCATATCTCTTTCAATTTTCTAACTAATTATCAATATTCAATATAATTTTGTATAGTCAATTCATAATGGTTAATTATAGTTTAATTAAGTCATCATAATTAAAGTTTCATTTAATAATTGAAATACTTTTGATCTATTTTCATAATTTTTTCAAATTTTTTTGCATATTTACATTAACACTTTAATATAAATATATATATTAGTTAAAAAAATCAAGTATAGTACAATTAAGTCCCAATAACAGTTTCATGAAATAATTCAATTTTTTTTTATTAATTTTCATATTTTTTTTCAAAATTCTGGTTCACATCGACATTTCAATCAACATTCATATCTAAATATTGTATAATTTTTTGATGTGATGCTTAAAAATGGTCAATCATAATCTAATTAAACCACAATCAAAGTTTCATTGGCTAATTCAAACAATTTCCATCAATTTCTACAATTTCCATAAATTTTTCTAAAATTTCCATTGACATTTCAATAAAATTTAGACGTCAACATTTCCATCGACATTAACATTTCCAACCTTGCTTGTACTACTATTTCTAATAGTTTTTCTTATTCGAAATTATTTAAAAATAGAGGATTTTCTTTTTAGTGGAGAGTGTATCTTGAAAAGATACATATAATTAGGGTGTGTCTTTCCAAGAAATACAATAAATAAAACGTAATGGAGTTTTGATAATTTTCGTGACATCAATGTCATATTGAATTTCTCTCGACGACGAGAGGAGAATTCTCTCTTTGGTGAGAGTATTATTCTGGAGTCATTCCAGTTATTCTAGGTTAGAGATAAATCAGTAAGCAAAAGATGGATGTGAGCTCTTTAGTTGTAAAGTGGAAGGGGTTGAAGCTAACTGTGGGAGAGGATTAAGTTGCATACCTTAGGGTTTTTGCAAAGGAACAGAAGAAAAATAGAGACCTCTCTATTTGTTTGGTAGGTAAAATTTGTTGGGGTTTGTGCCATAAAACTAGTAGTTTGTAAATTTTGTTCTAATTAATGTAATAAAGAGTTATTATTTTCAATAAAGAGTTATTGTTAGTTATTTACGATATTACCCTTGTTTTTGTTGGATTTTATATAATAAAAAGTGTGAAAGAAAGTGTTGATTTGAAACATCAAATTCAATTGATGTTCATGTTACTTAACTTTAAATTCAAAAGTTTCAAAATGGTTTGAAACATCCAAATGTGTTGATGTTTCTTATACAAATTTAACTTAAAAAGTTAAGTTTGTGAGTTTTGTTTGAATTTCAACAAGTAACTACACAATTGAGTTACTTTTGATTTATGTTTCATTTTATTCATATTAATTTGATTTTAGAAAGTTACTAAGTTGCTAGCCTATAAATAGCAACTTGTTTCTTCATTTGGAGTATCCCATTCCATTTTGGAGTATCTCATTCCAAGTGAAGAGTTTTTCTCTCTTTTCTTTCTTCTCTTTAATCTTGAGTCAAGTTGAGAGCAAGTGTCCAGGAGTTCTGCCAGATCCGAGTAGTTCGAAGTTGCTGTTCTATCGGAGTTAGTCGTTGTATCCTGCTGAGGCGATCACTGTAGTCTGCTTGCAACCCGTGGAGAGCGAATAATTATCTTCAGGACAACGCTTAGTAAGCGTGCCTCGACTATTTACAATTCTTTGTTCTTGAGTTTTGAGTTGTTATATACAATACATTGTAATTGTTTGTAGCCAGTTAAGTTGTAATCTATTTGCTAGTGTTACTCAGTTTTATACACAACAAAGCAACATTCTATTTTCCAACAATCTGAAGACAAATTAGCAAAATGGCTACAAGCTCCTCCACTAATGGTGTTTCTCCTACAATGATGGGATCAACCATTCTCAAAACTCATGCTGAAAAACCAGAGAAATTCAAGGGAGAAAACTTCAAGAGATGGCAACAGAAGATGATCTTCTACCTCACAACATTGAACCTTGCTAACATCTTGAAGGAAGAATGTCCAATTACCCCGCCAGAAGCTGTCACTCCTAAAACTGAAGCTTCCAAACAAGCATGGATGCATTCAGACTTTTTATGCCACAATTATATACTAAGTGGTCTTGAAGACACCTTGTATAATGTCTATTGCAATGCCTATAATACATCAAGGCAATTGTGGGAGGCATTAGACAAGAAGTATAAGCTGGAAGATGCTGGTACTAAGAAATTCCTTGTAGGAAAATTCTTAGATTATAAAATGATTGATGCCAAATTGGTAGTCAATCAGATGGAAGAATTGCAAATTATCATTAGTGATTTGCAAAGTGAAAGATTGGACATCAGTGAACCATTCCAAGTTGCTGTTGTGATTGAGAAGTTGCCTCCTTCCTGGAAGGACTTCAAATGCTATTTCAAACACAAGCGAAAGGAATTATCCATGGAGAATCTTGCTATTAAACTCCGAATAGAAGAGGATAATAGAAAAAGAGATAAAACTTCGCTAGAAGTTGAAGCCAAAGCTCATGTTGCTGAGGCTTCAAGGCGTGAACCCAAGAAACAACAATCCAAGAAGAAAAATGTAAATCTTGGACCGAGGAATGACGTCAACAAACGCATTCGTGGAAATTGTTGGGTTTGTGGTAAGTCTGGCCATACAGCTGCAGCTTGTCGACACAAGAAGGGACAAAACTCCAATCATCAGGCCAATGTTGTAGAAAATGATGATCTAGTTGTTGTCATTTCTGAGGTAAATATGTCTTCTAACACCAAAGGTTGGTGGATTGATACTGGTGCTACTAGGTACATTTGTAAGGACAAATCATTGTTCACCTTGTACGAGAAGTTAGATGGTAGCGATAAGCTATACATGGGAAATGCTTCGACTGCCTATGTGGAAGGCAAAGGGAAGATCCTGCTGAAATGGACTTCTGGAAAGATACTTACCCTTAATGATGTGTGGCATGTGCCAGAGATTCGAAAGAATCTAGTGTCAAGAACTCTACTTAATAAGAATGAGTTCAAGCTTGTATTTGAGTCAGATAAATTTATTCTGACAAAGGGGGGTATGTATGTGGGAAAAGGCTATCTAAATGATGGCATGTTCAAATTGAATGTATTGGCACAAATGCCCAAGAATAATAATAATAATAACAACTCTTCTATTTATATCCTTGAGTTGTGTGATGTATGACATTCTAGGCTGGGGCATGTCAATTATCATTCTTTAAGGAGAATGATAAATTTAGGACTATTGCCTACTTTTAACATTGATAATAGACACAAATGTGAAATTTGTGTTGAATCAAAGTTTCCTAGAAAATCATTTTCTTCTGTAGAAAGAAGTAATGGGGTTATTGATTTAATCCACAGTGATGTATGTGACATGAAAAGTATCCCTACAAGAGGCGGTAAGAAGTATTTTGTCACATTCATTGATGATTGTAGCAAATATTGCTATGTATATTTATTACATAGTAAAGATGAAACCTTAAATGTTTTTAAAGCATATAAGGCATAAGTTGAAAATCAACTTGAGAAGAAAGTAAAGGTGCTTAGATCAGATAGAGGTGGTGAATATGAATCATCATCACTTTATGAATTCTGTGAAGTTAATGGTATAATCCATCAAACTACAACACCTTATACACCACAACAAAATGGTGTAGCTGAAAGAAAGAACCGAACTTTAAAAGACATGGTTAATTGCATGTTAAATAGTTCAGGTTTACCCCATAATTTGTGGCGGGAGGCTTTGCTTACAACAAATTTTATCCTAAATAGAATTCCACATAAGAAGACTGATAAGTCACCTTATGAAGCGTGAAATAGAAAATTACCCTCATATAAAATGTTGAAAGTGTGGGGGTATTTGGCAAAGGTACAAGTTTCTTTACCAAAAAGGACAAAACTGGGACCTAAGACAATTGATTGTGTATTTATAGGTTATGCAATGAATAGTGCCGCTTATATATTCCTAGTAGTTAAATCAGAAATATCTGATATTAGCAATAATACTATCATTAAATCTATTGAAGTTGAATTCTTCGAAGATATATTTCCTTTGAAAGAGGAAAGATACACAAGTAGTGGTATCAAAAGGAATTATGAGGCTAACTCCTTGAAAGGTAAAGACGATCAGAAAACTGAGTCTGAACCTAGAAGAAGCAAAAGAGTTAAGAAAGCTAATTCTTTTGAACCTGATTTCATAACTTATATGATTGAAGGTGAGCCTCAAACTTTTCAAGAAACTGTGTCATCTCCAGATGCACCCTATTGAAAAGAAGCTATCAATAGTGAGATAGAATCCATTTTGCATAACAATACCTGAGTATTGGTTGATTTACCTCCTGGAAGTAAACCAATTGGTAGTAAATGGATTTTTAAAAGAAAGCTAAAGGCTGATGACACTATTGATAAATACAAAGCTTGTTTAGTAGCTAAAGGCTTTCGTCAAAAAGAAGGGTTAAACTTCTTTGATACTTATTCTCCAGGGACGAGGATTACATCTATAAGGATGTTAATCGCAATAGCAGCTTTACAAAATTTGGAAATACACCAAATGGACGTAAAAATTACGTTTTTAAATGGAGATTTAGATGAAGAAATATATATGGCAGTTATTTCATTTTGCTTCGGTGAACCATCTAGCTTTTATGCATTCAGATCATTGCCGTTTGGAGATAAATCTAGGCCTAGATTTATTGAAGACCAAAAGGAGAAAAGTCTATAACTTTCGATTTGAAGAGGTGTGGACTATGCAACAAGACTGTTCTGAAATAATTAGAAAAGGGTGGAATTCGAAAGATGATTATGGAAATGTACAAGGTTGTGTTACACAAAAATTACAATCTTGTGCAAAGATATTGAGCAACTGGGGAGGAACTAAACGTGGTAATTATGACAAGAAGATATCCCTAGCTCAATAAGAGGTGCAAAAAGCAATAAAACAAAACCTAAATGTGAAAACAACTCGCAAGAAGTTAGAAAATTTGTTGAATGAAGAAGAAATTTATTGGAGGCAGAGAGCTATAATAGATTGGTTAAAATGGGGGACAAAAATTATAAATGTTTTCATAAATGTGCATCCTATCGTCGTAGAACAAATTTGATTGATAAAATTATGGATAATAACAGAGTATGGATTGAGGAGGAAGAAAATATTGAAGATGAGATTAGTTCTTATTTTCAATCATTGTTTACCTTTAATGGCCAAAATGATAGCTTAACACTCCATAACTTTTTGAATAAAGTTATTCCTTGTATTCCTCTAGAGTTAACAATCATGTTGTTTAAACCATTCATTAAAGAAGAGATTGTATTAGCTTTGATGCAGATGGGTTCTTCTAAGGCCCCTGGTGTGGATGGATACACATACAAGAAGTATTGGAGTATAGTGGGAGATGATGTGATAAAGTTCTGTCTTGAAGTTATAAACAAGGAGAAAGCTATGGATGAAATTAATATGACAACTATTACTTTAATCCCTAAATCATCTTCAGTTACTTTTATTAAATATTTTCGCCCTATTAGCCTTTGCAACGCCCTGTATAAACTCATATCGAAAACAATAGCTAACGAGTTGAAAGAAGTTTTGAAGATCATTATATCCCCCTTTTAGAGTGCTTTTGTTCCAGGTAGAAATATTTCAGATAATGCAATTTTAGGGTTCGAAAGCTTACATTATATACGATGAGGAAAAAAGGTAGGTAAAAAAGGTTGGGCAACTCTTAAATTGGACATGAGTAAAACCTATGATAGAGTTGAATGGTTCTTCATTGAAAAGTTCATGACCTCTCTTGGCTTTGAGAATTTTTTTGTGGAACTATTCATGAGATGTATCTCTTCAGTTTCCTATACTTTTAATATTAATTGACAAATAATAGGGTTTGTTAAACCTACAAGAGGATTGAGGAAAGGAAACCCATTATCTCCTTATCTCTTTTTATTTTGTACTGAAGCTCTATCAAGGTTATTGAACCAGTTGGAAAGTAAGAACGAAATTACAGGCTTCAAGATAACAAGGGCTTCTCCTGCTATTTCACATCTTTTCTTTGAAGATGATTCCCTATTGTTTTTCAGAGTTAAGGTTAATGAAGCTACCAAGATCGAACAAGCTCTGAACGAGTGCACCACTATGACAGGTCAAGAGGTAGACTATGGTAAATCAACAATTTGTTTTAGTCCTAATATTGAGGCGACGATTCAAAATCTCATACTAGCTTGCTTGAAAGCAGTAAGAGTTAACAGTCATGAAGGATATTTGGGGATACCTGCTCTATAGTCAACTCGAAGAGAATTTCATTCAAATATTTTAAAGATAAGATTTGGGCCTACTTGATGAAGTGGAAGCATAAGTTGTTTTCGATTAGGGGGAAAGAAGTCTTAACTAAGGCAATTTTACAGGTCATTCCAACATATTCTATGAATTGCTTTTGATTGCCAAAAGCTCTTGTGAATGATTGCCATCGAGTTCTAGCAAGCTTCTAGTTGGGGGATGAGGATAATCATCATAGAATTCATTGGACAACTTGGAAGAAAATATGCTATTCCAAACTAAGAGGAGGATTAGGCTTTAGAGATTTGGAATTGTTTAATCAATCTCTTCTAGCTAAACAAGGGTGGAGATTAATCGAGTATCCAGATTCTCTATTGGCCAGAGTTTTGAAGGGTAAATATTTCCATTCTAATAGTTTTTTAGAAGCTAAGGTGCGAATAATGTTTATTTCATATGGAGGAGCATAATGTGGGGGGAGGGGGGGATATTAGAAAAAGGGATTCGATGGAGAATAGGGAACAGAAGTAGGGTAAGGATTGCAAATGATAATTGGGTTTGTAGACCTCTATCGTTGAAGGTCATTCATCCTTCAAAAATAGACCCTGAAACTAAGGTAGAAAGCTTACTAAAGGCAGATGGTATCTGGGATGAAGAGGCAATCAATTCGCTGCTACACGTAGAAGATGGAAAGCTCATTTTATACATTCCTAGACCAAAAACTAGGTGTCCTGACAAACTAATATGGCACTATGAGAAAGATGGGAGGTTCTCTATTAAGTCTGGGTATAGCCTTGCATATTCACGAGAATGCAACAAGCTCAGAAGGAGACCAAGTGAAGAATTGGTGGAAATTCCTATAGCATTGCTCGATCCCAAATAAAATCAAATTCTTTATTTGGAGACTTTTTAACGACTACATCCCTACTTTTGTTAATCTCAATAAAACGGGAATGAAGTTAGATATTAGTTATCCTAGATGCCACATGGGTCCTGAAACATCATTCCATGCTATTTGGGAATGTAAATCATCAAAGAGACTATGGAAAGAGACCCCTTTCTTCCAAATGAACTGACCTACAACAGTTGAACAGAATGTTGACTTAGTTGGGTGGTTTTATTTAAACCTACAAAAGAGTTAGGTTTAGGAGTTGTTTGTTATGTTGTGGGGTGTGTGGAATGCTCGAAATAAAGTTATTGTTCAGAATAGAGGAGTGGAAAAGAGACATTCCTAATAGTTGGAATTTCTGCCTAGCCTATTTACAACAATTTCGAGACTATAACAAAAGGAATAAATCATATACTTTGGAATCAGCTACAAAACGATAGTGCTTATGGAAACCCCCAGTATTTCCCAACTTCAAATTAGATACACATGCAACGATTTTTCAGAAATGAAAGTTGAAGTGGAGTGGGTGCAGTGATACGAGATGAAAAGGAGAATGTGATGATTACCTTGATCAAGTCAATTTCATGGATTACAGACGTAGAGACAACCAAAGCAATTGCAGTACGAGATGCTTTGACCATGGTGGAGGAAATGGGATTTAATCGACTGGAGGTTGAAACAGACTCGTCCTTGGTGTTCAACCTCATACATAAAAAATCCCAAAATCAGTTGGAGATAGGGAAAATCATAGAAGAAATTAAAGAAATGGCAAGGAATATGAAGGTTTGTACCTTCTCTTGGTGTGATCAAAGAGCAAACTCCTTGGCTCATATTCTGGCAAGACATGCAATCGCATTCTGAAGAGACGAAGTGGATGGAGGAAGTTCCTGTTTTCTCGAGAGACATCTACGAAGCTGAGAGAAATGAAGAACGACACCTGCTCGTGAAGTAGGGTTTTGTTTATTTTAATTTATTTACGTTATTCATAAAAAAAGGAGTTTTGATAGGACTTTGATGGTGCATGTTCTATTTTTAAATAAATGATTAATTAATTTGATGTCATACTTTTAGTACAATGGCCCAATGCACCATTTTGCCCATTTGGTAAGAGATCAAATCTTGATCTATACCATTACTTTTTTTAAAAAAATATATATAACATCACTTTTTTTTTTAATTACTAGTATGTAACACCTGCAATGTGTCATGGTCGCACCTCTCGCACCGTGCGACGCCATGATCCTTCCTTCGAACATGGTCAGCTTTAAGGGAAACTCCAACTCCAGCTCTATGATCGCAACGTTTCGTGGTTTCATCGGACCTTAGGCGAGGTTTTTCATCCTCAACCAAGCATCAAGTAAATAAGCAATGGAACATAACTTGGTCGTACACGTCGTTCGTTCGTGTACATGCACTTGGTCTTTCCCATGAGTTGCCTTTGTCGGGACATTCTCAAATCGTTGGCCGCTAGCGAGCCCTATATCGGAACCTCCGACTCATGGAAGGGGCGCAATGTCAGAACACCTCTGCCACCCGACATTGTCCCTTGAAAATTCATTTCAAAGGAAGACGTCCAAGACACTTATCTTGTAACGCTCACCCACGCCATGATATACTAACGTACCACAGGGTGACTCACTAAGGCCATCGTGCCTAGGGGTGGTGGAGAGGCGACATCTTGGTACCCTCTATAGTATATTATGAGGATTATTAGGTTTGATACCCTTGCACGTCAACTTGACGAGGGATCATACGCCTATACATCGACTCCTCTGACGACACAGTTGTTCCCAATCTCACTTGCCCTCAACTTAGCATTTGTGCCCACCTATCTTGGTGTGTTAGATGATGCACCGTTCTCCTAGGTCGCATCATGGCACATGTCATCACGGTGAGGTCACAACATACGCTCTTCTAGTATGCTTGTGACACAATGCACGTGAATTCTTAGTTTTGTTTTGTTATATAAATAAATAAAGTTTAATGAGTTCAATTTATTTATTGCTATGATGTTATTTATATAAACTTAGTACATATTTTAGTTTTATATCGATGAACACAACTTGTCCTACAGTAAGGAGAGTGCAACTACGAGTGTATGGTGGAGTGACTCGTAGTTAATGAATATTGATTAACGAGATCAAATAGTTTGATCAGTTAATCTTGTATCATTGGAGCTCATGATCTGTAGGTCCATTAGATCCCTCTGTTGGCTTAACATGGACATATCGAGAGTATCAAGTTTTGGAGCGAAAACTTGAAATGTTTAATTTCGTAAATGGGAGTTATATCGATTATATGTGATATAATCGATATAATATATAGTTTAATGTGAATATGATTAATAATAAGCTATATATTATATTTGGATTAATTTCCAAATATATTTTAATATGAAATTGTTTCATATAAATACTAAAGAATTTGCGAGTTATATGAAAAAATGAATATGATCCAATTTATGCAAATATGATTTACATAATAAGGTATAGGGTACCTTATATTATGCAATTATGCAAATTTGATTTGCATAATGCAAAAATTATGCAAGTAGTGGGCAATTGAGTGGAGGAAATTACCTCTATCCTCACACTCTATATAAAGGTGCATTTGGATGCACATTAGATGGTTGAACTCTCATTTTTTTGGAAATAGTGATTTCCAAAACACTCACATTCTCTCACATTCTCTCTTTACATTCTCTCCCTTTCTCCAAAAAGGAAGACCACCATTCTCCCTCTCCTAGAGAACAACGGTGAAGATCTTGTGGAAGTGTTCGAGTTTGTGATCGGCGAGATAACGAGAGGTTCGTTGGAGGATTACAAGAAGAGACTTCTTCAAAGGTAAAATTCTTCTTCCATGTTATGTTTAACCTTTTATGTTTATGTTTTTGTGTTTGACAGCGTAATTGCAGGCAAAAGCGATACCAACGCTTTTGCTACGGGATTCGATCCATTCAATTGGTATCAGAGCTATTGTTGCTCCTAATTACGTTGTGAATTTCACAAAATTTAGGTAGGTTGCTTTCAATTTCATGAGATGAATATTGGTTTTGCAAAATAGATAATTACATGATTTTGACACTTTAGATTTACATATTCATTGAATCGTTCAATGTAAGGGCTTGTTGTTTTGGGCAAATATCATGTAAATCGAGTCTGTAAGTCCATGTTGGTCATAACAAAGCTGTTGCTGTGAAGAACGGAGCAAAAACGAAGGAGAAATGAGGCTTTCTCTGTTCTGTCTGGAGGAGGCGTTGAGACGTTATGCAACAACATCAGTTTGAATATTTTGCAAACTCAAAATCAACTCGACCATCTTTCAAACACGACTTCAAATATTTTGCAACATCAATTTGAATGTTTAACAAAAATATTATATTCTTCGTCATTTTCACTTTAACAATCATATTATCATGATGATCCCATAGAAAGACAATAATGCTTCATCAAACTATTATAGTTTTTCTCTAGGAGTTGACACCAAACTCAAAATATTGTCTTTCATATTTGATATATAATAGCATTATAGACAAACTCATGCTTCCCATTCTTCAAGTTGATTAAAATCTTACCTTGTTCTTTCACAAGAATTTTGGTAGCATTATCAAATACGATGTTTTCACTAAGCGATTCATCAAGTTCCATAAACATTAATTTACTTCTACACATGTTATTGCTTGCACTACTATCAATATACCATGAATTGGTTTCACATGTCTCTTCACATTTACCTGCTAAAAGAAAAAGGGCTCACCATTTTTAACATTCTTACTCAACATAAATGACATTTTCTTCGACTTTATTTATGTACTCTAAGGATAATGACCAAATTTATGACAATTATAATATTCTACTTGACTCTTTTCATGTTGAGAATCTCACATCGGAAAGATTAAGAGACTTCACAATATTTATGAGATACATGGATTATATGAGTTACTCATTTCATTGTCAATTAATTTTGAGATGAAACTCAATGTTTATCTAATAGCTCTAATGAGTATTCCGTTAAAAAATTGGAAGATCTAAGAATGGTGAACCTAAAGATGCATCATCTTGAAGGGCATGTTGAGGATCCTACATCAGAAAGATGAAGAGACCTCACAATTTTGATAAGATAGATAAATTACTCTTCTCATTACTAATTGATTTTAAGATAAAACCCCATGTTTATATAATATGGTATAAGAGATAGGGGGTGTACATAAGTTGTGTTGGGTTGGGTTGAGGGAGTTTTTTGGACCAACCTGAAAATTCGGGATGGTGATTCCTTTAACCCAACCAACCTATTCATGAGAGTAATCCAACCCAATATTTTCGAGTTGGGTTGGGTTAAATTGGGTCGTCAGGTTAATTTTTTTATTTTATATATTTTTAATTATTTAAAATATATTTTTTTCTTGAATTAATAACTAAAATCATATAAAATTCAAATATCAAACTTTAAAGTTCATAACATCTTAACATTTGTTAGAAATCTAGAAGAAAAACATAAAAAAATTGACAAAGAATTCATTTATAAGTATATATGTAATTAAAATAAAATAAAATAAATATATATAAATTTTGGGTTGGGTTGGGTCAACCCAAGAACCGATCTAAACTTTTCGATTCTACAAACTTCTAACCCAACCCAAACCGAAAAAAACCTAACCCAACCCAACCTAACCCAACCCTTACGATTTGGGTTGGGTAGTATTGCTCGGGTTAACGAGTTATTTTTATACCCCTAAAAGACCATGAAGCCTAAATGAATATCAAGTCTAAAAATTAGGATTCAACTCAATAATGGTAAACCTAAAGATACATCATCTTGAGTAACTCGTGTATCTTATAAAAATTTCGAGGTCTTCTTTCTGATATAGGATCTTCAACATGTCATACCTACTATCATCATTGAGAACTCTTAAATAAGCTACAAACTTGGTTCATATTTTTTCTCTTAAACTTTCTTTGTATTTCTTTTTGTACACATAATTAGCATCACACATGACAAAGGACATCCTATTTATAAGACTCTCATGAAAATTCTAGATCCATAACTTTCATCTTAAATACATAAATATATACTTAATTTCATGAACGTAAAACTCTCCTACATGAATATAATGTACTTAATTCTTAAATACATAAATATATACTTAATTTCATGAACGTAAAACTCTCATACATAAATATAATGTACTTAATTCTTATCCATGAACATTTAAATACATTAACGTACTCAATTAACTATCACTAATGAATGTGTATAACGTGCCACTAAAAATATGTTTAACTTTCAACATATTTGCTGAGCTCAGTTCAGTTCAATTTTTTATTGGTTTTTATCAAACAAAGACTCGACCGAATAGAAAATTTCGATTTTTTCTAAGGACAAACCAAAATGTCCAATTTTGTGCTAGAAAGCCAAACCAATCCACTAGATCGTCTCGTTTCGGTTGGTTGGTTTTTTATGTTTTTTTGTTGCACCCCTACCATAGAACATGCTCATTGCACCAAGAGAATTCCCTCAACATTGTTCCCACCACCGCACATTCTAAACTCTTTTCCCCATTAAAGGATCTCTACCACCCATCAAAGGGAATGTGAATTACACTAGCAAAAGAAGATAACAAGGATGTAAAATGGAAAGAAAATGAGGAATGAGATCACTAACCAAAAACACCATGATGAAAGGCAACAACTTGAAATTCAACTACACATAGAGATCTTATTACTCATCTAAATATGGATTGTGTAGTAACTTTTATCATCACCATTGCACCCATGGGCGTATATACAAGGGGGCCATGGCCCCCAAAAAATTTGAATTTAATACCCTATAGTATATGACGGTTGTCTTAAAAAAAATAACAATATATGATAATATTATTATACAATACTATTTAATTAATGAAAGAAAGCTTTGGCTAAGATAATCAATACTGATCTTAGACACACTTATTATATACTTTGTAAAGTTTAGAGATCTACTAGACTAGAATTTAAAAGTTTATCGACCAACTTGTAATTTAGTTTTTTTTTCTATTTGATAAGACATTAAAGTTATTTAAGCTTAGTTATGAAGTTTTCGGTACACCTATCTATTTTTATCGTCGATAATTTTTTAGGTCAACATAATGTGGTGTTCAAACTTATCTTTTGGTGAATTTTTTATTATATTTATTAAAATAACATGCCGGTCCCCCAAATATTAGTATCAAGGTCCGCCCCTAATTGCACCAAGCCATCGTGAGAGTTGGCATACCTTTTTAACTTCTGAGAATTTCTCAAATTGTTTTAACATTTACTTCGTCTTTTTCAATAATTTTCTATTTTAATTCATAAAGATTAACAAGTATTTGTACTTTTCCCCTAATTTTTCATATAAAATATAAATCAATAACCCTTGCACATGCACCACAATTTAACAATGGTCTTGTATCACAATTTAACTAAGTCACTTCATGTATTTGGAATTTTAATGGATTAATAATCTAGAGTTTCAATTAACTCAACTTACAAAATTTAAAGTTTTAATCAATAAAAAATTCGTTGAAAATCAATTATAATACACTTTGTTCCTTCAACTTTAATATAAATCCACACCCAAGTTGATCGGTTCTAAAATTTTAATTATGTTTGTAAAACTATAAATAGCGAGATATTTTTACGCTAGAAAATTTTCAATCTAGAGGTTCCATTATGGAACCTTTTTTTTTCTTTAGTTTCATGGATTTATTTTCATCAATCAAAAGTTATGTATTAATTGTTATATAAAGACAATAATAAAATTACTACTAGATGATAATCATTAAATGATAGATTATTAAAAAGTAATTATTATTGTTATGGGTTAAATTGGGCAAACGAGAATGGGTTGGTCACACGGCTAAGACGAAGGGCCAGATGGAGTAAGAAGTCCAATACGAGGGTGAAACAGGCTGAAATCGAGTAAGGATCGAACCAAAGCAAAAAGAGATGAGAGGACGCGCTTGGGCTTCGGGTCAAAGTCGAGGCGTACCAGGGTAGAGGCCTCCCATTTGGGCTCTACCCTCGTCCAGCATCCTGAGAAGGGAGACTGGGCTTGGGCTTCGACCCAAGCCCGTGGTCGGCCTCGGCCTCGGCCGAGGCTGACCAGATGCAAGGCCACCCTCTGGCCATCGATCCCACGCGGTCCCAAGGTAGAAATGGGCGAGAGGACACACTTGGGCTTTGACCCAAGCGTGTGGTCGGCCTCGACCCAGGCTGAGCCCGACCAAGGTAGAGCCCTCCCATTTGGTTCTACCCTCACCCAACATCCCGAGAAGGGAGACCAGGCTTAGGCCAAAGCCAAGCCCGTGGTCGGTCGAGGTCGACCAGATGCAAGACCACCCTATGGGCCTTACATCGATCCCGCACGACCCCGAGATTTGTTTCCAGCCCTCTCCTGACCTTTCCCTTTCACAATGGGCCACGAAAACCCACAAAAGACCCTAGAAGAAAGCTATTTAAGCTCACCCGGAAGAGGATAGTAGGGTAAGTTCATTCCAGTCATCTAAACTCTTGAGAACTCTCAAATTCTCTCTAAACTCTTCCTGACTTAAGCATCGGAGTCGGTGTGGCCTACACCACACCAGTGTCCAAGTTTTTCTTGTCTTGCAGGCCACGTTCTTCCCCCAAGAGATATAAATTTACCGTCGTTGTCACGTGGAGGTCAGGTGCGTTCTCCTGTCCAAAGTTTGGCAACAACAGTTGGCGCCGTCTGTAGGAAACGACAACGCTTGTTTGGAAACCCTTGTGTTTAGGTCCATCCTACAAAAGATGAGCATAATTTTGGGAAATACGTGCTGGAACGAGAAGAAACGTGAGTTCGATCAAGACCGTCGTTGGCAACAATCGTAGGAACACAAACCCCCTTAGCATCATACCGAAGTCTTACCAGTACATGATCGAGGCCGACCAGATTGAGGTTGAGGCCGACCAGAATTTTGAAGCAACAATGGAGTCAAATCCGTCATGAGCACGAGATTGGAAAGTCAAGGTAGGGGACGAAGCCGAGGCAAAAATAAAACCCTAACTTTTGATCAATATGAAGAATGGATATATTTGAGAAGCATAATCGAGGATAAGAAGCGACAAAGAACCTTGGTTGACGACGAAGCGAGCAATTTTTCAGATATTGAAGCGACAAATCTGAGAAACATCATTGAGTGGAAAAAGCAATAGAGGGTTGATGCCGACCTTGGGGTTGAGGCTGAGGCCGACCATGAGGCCGAGGCCGAGGTCGACCTTGAGGCCGAGGCCGAGGCTGACCTTGAAGTCGAGGCCGAGATCGACCTTGGGGTCGATTTTGAGGCTAAGGAAAATTTTGAAATAAAGACTAATTACAGTTTTGATGTTGAGGTCGATGATGAAGTCGAGGCCAATACTGGAGTCAAAGGTGAATCAATCAGTACACCATGGAAGACAGAATTACTAAAGATTCAAAGAGAGTTATACCACGTATGAGGTAATTTACACCAGGTGAGTAACATAGGGGCTGACATTGAAACTTTAATAGGACAGGTAGATCCACCTTTTATTGATGAAATCATGAATGTAAAACTACCTCCCACATTCAAAGTTCCAAAAATCAAACCCTATGATGGAAAGAAAGACCCTTTGGTACATCTAGATATGTACAGATCGTGGATGGAACTTCATGGAGTGGACGATGCAATTAGATGCAGAACCTTCTCATTCACTCTAGTAGGACCAACAAGAGATTGATTTCACAACATAAAAAGAGGATCTATAGGCTCGTTCAAGTAATTGACTCGAGCATTCGTGACACAGTTCTTAGGAGAAAGAAATTAATGCAAGCCAACAACTCATCTACTCTCCATCGAGCAAGGATCCAAAGAAACTCTGCGAGAATATGTTGCTCGGTTCAATAGTGAAGTTTTAGGTGTTGAAGATTGCACTGATGGAGAACATTAATGGCCATAGTTAATGGACTCAGAGATCGAAGACTCATACGATGTTTGGGAAAAAGAAAACTTGCATCGTATGTAGAGCTCATCACTCGAGCTCAAAAGTACGTGCGTGCAGAAGAATTACTTCATACAAAGAAGAAGACTGATTTGCTTGAAAAAAGATAAAGTCAGACATTACATTAAGAGGCCAAGAACAGAAGATAGACAACGAGAGACCACTTCGATTTGGCCACCCGTCCAGAAAGTTTGAAAAGTACACCCCTACATCAGTTCCCCTTGAACATATTTTAATGGAGGCATATTATTCAAACTTATTGAAGCGACCTGAAAAGATGAAAACAGGATCAAACAAGAGGGATAAGCAAAAATATTGTCTTTACCATGAAGATCATGGTCATATGACTCGAGACTTTTTCCAGCTGAAGGACGAAGTTGAGGCTCTGATCTAAAATGGTTTCTTAAGGGAATACACCGATCTGTATGCTAAAAAATGGTTAAGGCGGACCCCATAGGAGGTCGAGGCCGACCTCATGAGAAGCCGAGGCCGAACTCATAGGAGGTCGAGGCCGACCTCGTGAGAAGCCGAGACCGACCTCAATCTTTTTATAACAATAATTTATTTTCTATTTTTTTTAATATCAAATTATATTTGTTTAGTTTAAATTCCTTAAATTCAATTTCATACGTATCACGTAATAGGTTAGGTTAGTCCTTACTCAATTTTAGTTGATAAATACAAGTTATGTTTCGAAAACAAATTTGTCTTCAAGCAAAATAAATCTTCCTACGTTCAATATTCTCCTTGAGTAAGAGGTTTCATTTTGTTTATCTTCCCTTAAGATAGATTTGATTTCGTTAATTCTATCAATTCATGAAAAATTAAAGTTCCATTAGCAATAGACTTATCTTCTTTAAGCTACAAGTTATGTCACTCAAGCTTGAGTTCAACAAAAACTCCTACTTGGGTAGGGGCTACTGAGGGGATATGCTTCCCTATTAAACAAAAAGCAGAAGCTACATAGGAGATATGCCTCTCTATCGAACAAAAAACAGAAGCTAATAGGAGATATGTCTCTCTATTAAACAAAAGGCAGAAGCTACATAGGAGATATGTCTCTCAATCGAACAAAAAACAGGACCTACACAGTACAAACCTAAAGGACGAATTCTAGTCTATGGTCGAGGTCGACCACAATAGGCCGAGGCTGACCAAAGTAGGCCGAGGCCGACGACCATGGGTCGAGGCCGACCTCATAGGCCGAGGACGACCATACTGTAAGTAAGTTATCTCTTTTGGTTTGTGGTTTGAGTTCATGAATGAGAGACCTATTTGTCAATTTTTCTTGATAAAGCTTGCACATTTTTATTAATTTATCTCGCTTAGTAAGACTTATAATTCTATTTGTCATAATTAATCTTTGTGAAGTACAATTCATTAAAGAGAAATAATGACGATAAATAGAGAAATAAAAGTCTTGTGTTGAGATTAAAAAGATAAAAAAAAGTGTGAGCAATATACAACCAAATTCATATGCTTCTCCACTCCCATTGGAGATGTCTAGAGAATAGAAGCAACATAATCGTGAGTCAGAGAAAACACACGAGATAAGGGGCTGGAAAAGAAAGGCTGACCATATGTCGAGCCGACTACCTTGGGCGGTGCTGACAACCTTGGTCGAGGCTAACCACTGTCATTAGAACACATTCTCATGGTTGTAGTTGAGCTCTTTCCAACACTCAATAACAAGAAGAAACGAGGAATGCAAGATCGATCATCAGAATTAGAGCCAAAATCTGGAGCCTATTCTAGATACGACAGATTATGTCGTGTGAACAAAACACGAAACACACAAAACTCTTGAGCACATAGGTGCAGAGGAAACGACCGAGAAGGTTGATTGAACCACAAAAGGGTTTAGTTAACTGATCTTGGAAACCCAAAAATCTGGAAAGAAATTCACGATGGGTCCCTATTGAGCACGACGAAGTAGGTTACATAGAGCCAAATAGAGTGTGATGAATACAAAACTCCGCTTAGGTGTGGAGGACGCACGCCCAGAAAATTAGTTAGGTCTATAAAAGAGACTTAATTAATTAATCTGAGCAACCTAAAAATCTGAGCTAAGTTTCGCGATGAGTTTCATGAAATAAAACAGAAAAGCAAAAATCATGTTGATTAGCTGAGAAAATTCTAGGATCACACAAATAAGATGCAGAGGCTAAAGAGAACCTGTTTACAGTAGACGGAACGACACTCGTAAAGGTTTGGGCGACCAGACCGGCCGAGGTCAACAAGACTGGTTGAGGTTGAAACTGACCAGTCTAGTCCATTGCCCAGACCTCAATTCCCACTTCATCGCTTATTTTCTCCTATCCTCACTCGATATCGGCTCGAGATGAAGCTACATCAGTCCAGAAATGCTTATGAAAAGCATGAAGCTACAAGGCTACTTGAAGCTACACATTTGAAGACGACCTCCAAAACTACACATTCTCTCTAGGAAAACGACACAAATCGTGAATCTGGAGAAGAATCCCAGAGAAATTGACGCTCTGAGAGACAGAATATCGTTGTAAGGATGGACAATAATAACCAGAGAGGATTCGAGGCAACCCTCGAAATGTCTAAAATAACCCAAAAAAATTTAGTAGGCTACTCCCAAGTCAGGCTCAATGCGATTAATTCACAAGCTCCTAATCTTGAATCCTACTTAGGGAGTGGGGCCGAGTGTTATGGGTTAAATTGAGCCAACGAGAATGAGTTGGTCAAACGACTAAAGCGAAGGGCCAGACGGAGTAAGAAGTCAAATACGAGGGCGAAACAAGCCGAAATCGAGCCGAGACCGAACCAAGGCAAAAAGAGATGAGAGAACGCGTTTGAGCTTCAAGCCAAGCGTATGGTCGGCCTCGGCTCAGGTCGAGGCCGACCAGGGTAGAGCCTTCCCATTTGGGCTCTACCCTCGTCCAGCATCCCGAGAAGGGAGACTGGGCTTGGGCTTCGACCCAAGCTCGTGGTCGACCGAGGTCGAGGCCGACCAGATGCAAGGCCACCCTTTGGGCTTTGCATCAATCCCACGAGGTCCCGAGGCAGAAATGGGTGAGAACGCGCGGGGCCCGACCCAGCGTGGTGGTCGCCGTGGCCCGGTGCCGAGGCCAACTAGGGTAGAGCCCATTGGGCTCTACCCTAGCCCAACATCCCGAGAAGGGAGATCGAGCTTAGGTCGAAGCCAAGCCCATGGTCGGCCTGACCGAGGCCGACCAGATGCAAGGCCACCCTATGGGCCTTGCATCGATCGCGCACGACCCCGAGATTTGTTTCTAGTCCTCTCTTGGCCTTTTCTTTTTCCAATGGGCCACGAAAACCCACAAAAGACCCTAGAAGAAAGTTATTTAAGCTCACCTGGAAGAGGAGAGCAAGGTAAGTTCATTTCAACCATCTAAACTCTTGAGAACTCTCAAATTCTCTCTAAACTTTCCCTGACTTAAGCATCGGAGTCGGTGTGGCCTACACCACACCGGTGTCCAGGTTTTTCTTGTCTTGCAGGCCACGTTCTTCCCTCAAGAGATATAAATTTACCGTCGTTTTCACGTGGAGGTCTGGTGCGTTCTCCTGTCCAAAACTTGGCACAACAATTATAATTACAATTTAACAAAACTAATCAAGTAAAACATAAATTAACCCACAATATTCTTTAAAAAAACAAAAGGAAGCTATGAGTCATCGTCATCAGAGTCGAAATCACTATCTTGTCCATATATTTGATACTCGAGGGGGCTTAAATATGGAATTAAAAAAAATATTTAAAGTTCATAGTAGAGCTTGAACTTTGGACTTGAGGGGGTTGGAGACATACTAACTACTAAAGCAAAAGGGTTTTTTGTGTTCTAACTTGATTTTTCCTATACATATTATTATATAACGTATTCTTTTGTGTACGACCTTCAATATTGCTTCTACTTAATTTTACACTCAACTCTTCTAACTCTATGCCACAATCGAATTGTTTTGATACCATTTAATATGAACTAAAATAGAACTACAATGTATTGCAATATAAAAGATAAGAGAACTACAATTATTTGGTATCAACCATTAATTGTACCTTGAGAATTGATTATTTTTTTATAGGGCCAAAATAGTAAATTAATAACCCACCAAGATCTCTCTAAGACAATCAACCAAAAATAGTACTTCAATCCACCACAATTTATTCACCAAATAATTCTCAAGCAATAACTAGCAATGGACAACAATAAACCATAAACAGATGCAGAAATCTAAATGCAAGAAACACACGAATTATACGTGAAAAACCTCTTCGATGTGAAGAGTAAAAACCACGGGACTTGTGAGGAGTCCACCCTTGTCACCTTCTCTTATTATGATAAAATTGAGGGAAAAAGAACCCAAATCAGTCTTACAAAGATTCACAACCAACCAATAGTTCCATACATAAGAGAACAATAATTGAGAGATGAAAGATGATAAATATCACCCAGTTTTTGCAAGTTCTACCCGACAACAACATCCAATAAACCAAAACTCAGAACGACGATCCAACCGTTCAAAACGAAGCATGTGAGTACCCAACAAGATGACAAAATTTCAGCAAAATCCAACGGTTGAAACTCTGGAAAACAACAACTCTGTGAACGTCGTCTGTGAAAAATCGAACTGCACTGATCTCCCAACGTTTTTTGTATTCCCCCTTCGGTTTTCCTCTTTCATTTTTAAGTTATATCCTCCTAAAAATTCCCTAGGCTTTCTAGATAAGCCAACTCATTTAACCTCAGGTGGGATAAACATATAACCCAATAGTGTGGGCCCACAAACTTAAAGAAAACCAATGTTTGTCTAACAAATGGGTTGGACACCCATAACAATCTCCCCCTCCAGCCCCATTATGGGGAAGACATAATCAGATTCATGATCACTTGAACTTCATCCCGACAAGCTTACTACAAAGCTCAAGCTTGCTTCCAGAAACTACTTTAGTCAACATATCTGCACTATTTTTGTCGGTATGGACTTTCTTCAGTTTCATAATCTTCTCTTCAATCACATCTCGCAACCAATGATATCTAATGTCAATGTGTTTGGTGCGAGCATGATACATGTAATTCTTGCTCAAATCCATAACACTCTGACTATCACAGAAGACTACATACTCATCTTGCTTCAAACCTAACTCTTGAAGGAATCTTTTAAGGCATAACATCTCCTTGCTTGCTTCCACTATTGCAATATACTCTGCCTCAGTTGTGGACAATGCTACACATTTTTGTAGCTTGGATTGCCATGAGATGGCTCCCCCTGAAAATGTAAACACATAACCTTAGGTAGATTTTCTGTTATCAAGATCACATGCCATATCTGCATCAGTATAACATTGAAGTATAGGTAACATAAACTCAATTTGGAGGTGCCTCGCAAGTATCTGAAAATCCACTTCACTGCTTCCCAGTGAGCCTTACCTGAATTGGATAAGAAACAACTCATTAAACCGACTGCATGTGTAATATCAGGTCTAGTACACACCATAGCATACATCAGAGAACCAACTGCAGAAGAGTAAGGAATGACTGACATTGCTTCTTTCTCCTTCTCTGTTGTAGGACAAACTCTCTTATCTAGCTTGAAGTGAGTTGCTAACGGTGTACCAACAAGCTTAACATGCTTGATATTGAACCTTCCAAGTACCCATTCAATATACTTCTCCTGGGATAACCACAATTTCCCAGCCTTCCTGTCACGAGTAATCTCCATGCCTAAGATTTGCTTTGCAGGGCCTAAATCTTTCATGTCAAATGACTTGGACAAGTTTTTCTTCAAACTTTGAATCATATCTGCATTTTGTCCAACTATCAACATATCATCTACATATAAAAGAAAATAATGAAGTTACCTCTAGGGTACTTTCTGAAATACACACAAGAATCAGTTGTAGCTCGTTTATAATAGTTGTTTATCATAAACAAATCAAATTTCTTGTACCACTGTCTTGATGCGTTTTTAAACCCATAAAGACTCTTCTGTAACTTGCAAACAAGTTTATCTTCCTCTTTTCTTCAAATCCTTCAGGTTGCTCAATGTAAAAATGTAGTTTTTACATCAAGTTGCTCCAATTCAAGATCTAGACTTGCTGCTAAACCCAAAATTGTTCTGATAGATGTCATTTTGACTACTGGAGAGAATATCTCATCAAAGTCAATGCCCTTTATCTGGTTACATCATTTTACCACTAATCTGGTGTCGTAATGTCATCGTGACGCGGAGCGGGCGACGTCCTCACCCAAGGGTCTCTTTCGAGGTAAAGATTTGGAGTCGCCACCAATCATCGTAAGGTGTGATTAGCACCAATTTTAGAGGAAAAGGTTGATCTGTGTAACCAGAAATTAGGCTTGGGAGTCGGTTGAGTGCAAGAAAGGTATTAGCACCCCTACAACAACCGTTTTAGAAAAACGGTTACCACATTTTATTTTAAAATTATCCTTATATTTATTAGTTCAAAGAAAAAAAATATTTTTGTGTTTTATTTTTAATGCCCCAAAATTTATTAATCCACATTTTAAAAGTAAAATATGAATTAACAACAATGAGTGACTCAAAGTCATTAGGAAAACTTGAAACTTATTTTGATATTTCAAAATAAATCCTTTATTTTTTTTTAAAAAAATACTTATGAAAAGAATTTAAAAATTCATTTTTAAAAGGAGGCAACTTATTTTATTTCAAACTTCATTGCCAAGATTTATTTTCGAAAACAATTGGAAAGTTCTTATTTCAGAAATCCAATTTTAAAAGGGCAAATTTGTTTTATTTCAAACTCTGTGCCAAAAATGTAATTTTGAAAAATTTGGAGATTTTTATTTAAAAAATGCAATTGTAAAAGGAGCGCAAATTTATTTTATTTCAAACTTTGATGCCAAAATGCAAATTTCAAAATTAGAGGGTTCTTATTTCATAAAAATCCAATTTTAAAAGGAAAAATTTGTTTTATTTCAAACTTTGATGCCAAAAGTTATGCCAGCAAATTGTAAATTTCAAATATATTAAAAACAAATAATAAAGAAAAGATAGATAAATTTTCCAATTAACGTTATAAACACAGTGACCCGAATCTAACCAAATCAAAATAGGCAGAATTCTAATAATACAATTGGCTAGATTAAAATATGCATGCTCAAACCATTAAAACATTATATACCGTGGCAAAATCTACCAAATTAAAGTACACATGCTAGGCCAAATTAAAATACACATAAAGTGTCAAATTAAGATATGCATACAGATTTTCAAATATATACATACAGTGGCGGAAAAAAGGAAGAAAAAAAAAGTGTGACCGAATAGATAACAAAGTGACCAAATTAAGACATGTACCGTGGTTGGACAAATAAATATATGAATACAGTTAATAAACATATAATAAAATAAAAAAAGTCTGATAAGCAAAAATTTACTTGATGAAAAAAATACTAAAAAAGAACCCAAACAGGTAATTGGGCAAATAAATCTACAAATAAGTAAATAAACATAAATCTAAATAGATATACAGATTGGTTAAAAGTTCTACAAAAATAGAGATGAAGGGATTAGGAATTCCCGCAGCGGAAGGCGTTGTGAAACGTCGTTGTTTCGTTGTCTAAAACATATCTTAAAATCGAATTAATCTCATTAATCCTAGGCTAAACATGCACATGGAGAAGAAAAATAGAGAAAACAGTAAGGTAACATGTTACTTACTTGTTGAAGAACTCTTCTTCAACGCTTTCCTCCTCCAGTCACGATCTCTCTCGAACCAACGATCTCCTCGATCTCGATCCTCGAACGAAACAACAAGATACCTCCAAAGGGTCTTCTCGGGAGGTTGATGGAGAGTAGGTGGGACTCCCTTTGGATTTTGGGTGAGGAGAGTTTGAGAGAATTGAGAGAGAGTTGAGAGAGAATTGCTTTGCTCTCTTTGGATGAAATTCCAAAAAAATGGTAAATGGCTTACCAAAGGCTTCTTGCAAAGCCTTTAAATACTAGTGTGTGGTAGAGTTAAAACCTCCACCAAATCACAATTTTACCACAACTATATGATATACAAATCATATTTGCATATCACATAATATAAGGTATCTCATACCTTATTATACAAATCTCATTTGCATAATTGTGGAATTTTAAATTGAATCACATTCAATTTAATTTCTCTCAATTCAATTTCTCCAAGTAACACTAATTAATCAATTAGACCATTCTATAGTTTATTATGAATCTCATTCACATCAAACTATATATTATGTCATCTATATCACATATAAATGACATAAATACCCAAATAATGAATTTGAACACTTTAAATTCACACCAAACTGTAAACCCTCAATTTGTCCAATTTGAGCCAACCGAGTGACCTAATTGACCTATAGATGACGAGCTCCAATGATCCGAGACTAACCTATCAAACTCTTTGACCCGGTTATTCAACATTCATTAGCTACCGTAACACTCCACTAGCCCGTAGCTACACTCTTATCACTGTAGGACAAGGTGTGCCCATCGATATAACCAATGCCCGTGAGTCGACCCTTCACGGGTTGTTCGTAGACACTGTTGGGTCAAATTATCGTTTTATCCCTGTGTCTACCTCTTGCTCCTTAAGTCCCACTGCTCCTCTAATGAGCAACAACGTTGCATGGTCGAACCATAAACAACAACCCTCTCGGTTGTTCAAGCCCTGGAGACAACACTTAAGGGAACAACCCCTCTATTTTCCTAAATCGGGAACGAGTGAATTCCTTCTTGCATAGTCAAGTTCCCAGCTCCCCACATGGTCATGTTCCTGAGAAGATAGGCATATTGGGCGAGCAACAGTGGTCACCCTCACCCGTACTAGTCAAAGGACAAACTCCCGCAGACAGGAGTCCGTAACACGCTCAGGATTAAGGTCGAGTCGCTAATGGTCATCTACGAATTTATTAGCTCTATACTGTTAACGGTGTTACATCAGTAAGTCTAATAATTCACGGTCCGGTCTTGTACAATCTCATTGCATAAGATGCCCCCACTCGCATGTCAACCACATGAACGAGCTGGATTACCTCGTTTGTATCTAATACAAAGTGGACCGCATCCACAACGTATCCAAGATTAGGTCTCCAACCCTATCCATATACTGTAGACCGTTCGAGTCATTAACTCGAACGTGATCCTCTCTGTGTATCCACTACACACCGTTCAATTTCTTAGTTCTCTCATGATACAATGACCCTAAAGCTTAGTTTATTGGATTAAGTTTATGAAATATGCGAGACACAAAATATTGAAAAATAACTCTTCTTTATTTCAACTTGGTAAATTACAAACTTACACGAGAATAGGACATACATCCCAACAAGAGATATATAAGTAAACATACAACCTAAACGAACATATAGACTGACCAAATAAATAAAATAAATATACAGATAAACAAATAAACATACAACACAAGTTCACTAAATGAAAAATAAATATACTGGTGAACGTACAAATTGGTCAAATAAATCTAAAAGGATAAAAAGCGTACAAGATACAACTTGAACAAATTACAGAGGTCAAATAAATAAATAAATTTGCAGATAAACAAATAAACACACAACCTAAACGAATATACAGATTGACCAAATAAATCTAAATTAACAAAGAGAGAAACAAATAATCATACAACTTAAACGAATATACAGACTGGTCAAATGGATCTAAAAAAGAGAGAAACAAATAAACATACAACCAATATACATATAACAATATATACCACCTAAACCGATAAGCATGTCAAATTAAATAAATGTTAGAAAAAACTAAAATCTAAGATAAAAAGGTACAGTAGTCAAATGAATGAAAACCAAAACTTTAAAGGAAAAAAAAAACCTAAACTTATTTCTAAAAGGTGAATAAAAACCCATTTTTTTAAAAAAAGACAAACCCTAAACGTATTTCTAAAACCAAACAAAGATGCAACAGATGAAAATTAAAACCCATTGGTCAAATAAATAAAACCTTACTGTATAAATGGAAATTTTGCGATTTCCCCTTTTCCAGTTCTCTTTCTTTTCCCTTTTCCAGTTCTCTTTCTCTTCCCTTTTCTTCCCTTCCTTTTTTCTGCCTCCCCTTTTTAAAACCATCAAGAATACTAAAAAGGGATAACCTGTGAATCCTCTTATTGAGAAGAAGGTGAGCTCTGACCTATTATTGCGATAGAGAACTATTATTGTGATAGAGAAAAGGACTAGATTTATCGAATAAAAAAAGGTGAAAAAAAAGAGAGAGAAAAAAAGAAAATAAATAAAGAGAAAATAAAATGTAAAATCAAATCAAATTACAATAAAAAAAAGGTGAACTAAAAAAAATAAAAATAAAATAAATAAAAAGAACAAAATAAATAACAAAAAAACTAGATCAACCAAACAAAAAAAATAAAGAAATACAAAAAAAAAAAAATAAATAAACGAAACCAAATACGATATCTATAGTTTGCCCCCATTTGTATACTTGGATTGAAAGGGTATACAAAGGATAAGATTGAGTATTTGGATGATGAATTTTTATTTCAAAAGTGTGACAGAATCAAGCCGACAAAGACTTTTGACCTCGACTAAACAATAAGTTCGTTTTAACCAGAACCAAACAGAGTTTTGACATTTTTACTTCAAAACTTTGGTGTCAAAATTAAACTTAAAAATGAAAATCTCTTACTTCAAAAAACGGTTGAAAGGATATAACAGTTTTTATTTCAAAACTTTGTTGTCAAAATTACAAAGCAAAGAAGATATCTCATATTTCAGAAACTTGTTTTGAAATGGATCGGTTTTTATTTCAAAACATTGGTGTCAAAATCAAACATAAAACAAAAATTTCTTATTTCAGAAATATGTTTAAAGGGGACAACGATTTTTATTTCAAAACTTTGTTGTCAAAATTACAAAGCAAAACAGAGATTTCATATTTCAGAAATTTGCTTTGAAATGGACCGATTTTTATTTCAAAATTTTGGTACCATAAAACGAAAATTTCTTATTTCAGAAATCTGTTTTAAAGGGGACAACGGTTTTTATTTCAACACTTTGTTGTCAAAATTACAAAGAAAAACAGAGATTTCATATTTCAGAAATTTGTTTTAAAATGTACCGGTTTTTTATTTCAAAACTTTGGTGCCATAAAACGAAAATTTCTTATTTCAGAATTTTGTTTTAAAGGGGACACCGATTTTTCTTACAAAACTTTGCTGTCAAAACTACAAAGCAAAGTAGAGATTTCATATTTCAGAAATTTGCTTTGAAATGGATCGGTTTTTATTTCAAAACTTTGGTACCAAAATCAAACATAAGACAAAAATTTCTTATTTCAGAAATTTGCTTTAAAAGAGACAACGATTTTTCTTTCAAAACTTGGTTGTCATAATCAAATACGAAGCAGGGATTTCATACTTCAGAAATTTTCTTTGAAATGAACCGGTTTTTATTTCAAAACTTTGGTGCCATAATGGAAATTTCTTATTTTAGAAATATGTTTTAAAGGGGACAACAGTTTTTATTTCAGAACGTTGTTGTCAAAATTATAAAGCAAAACAGAGATTTTATATTTCAGAAATTTACTTTCAAATGGACCGATTTTTATTACAAAACTTTGGTGCCATTAAACGAAAATTTCTTATTTCAAAAATCTGTTTTAAAGGGGATAACGATTTTTATTTCAAAACTTTGTTGTCAAAACTACAAAGCAAAACAGAGATTTCGTATTTCAGAAATTTACTTGGAACTTTACTTTGAAGAGGATTGGACTTAAACTACGCAGAGGTTTCACCCTTAACTTGAGGCTACTCTTATGTATTTGAAACTTTAAAGGGTAGGTTACTTAAATGATCGATGTGAAAAATGAAAAATGCAAACATAAATCCATCATCAAAATAGCTCAACCACGGTATCAAGACAAAAATGCTCCATGTGGCTTTACCCCAGCTCACAAATTTTCTTTGTTGTGAGGAGCGTTGACTCGATTTGCCACCAAGATGAGAATAATGGCTTTGCCCCAGTTTCCATTAAAGGGTCCTCTGCTTTTTAACACTTCTCTTGTTTGAACAAAACACAATTGCTTTCATTCCATGACTTTCCCGACACAGACGTTACTGCCTTTTAAAAGTCTCAGATATGTCCAATTTCAATCATAATTTCAAAAATAAAAGTCAATTAAGAGATAGATAAGAGATTACTAATGAGGGAAGCAAAGATTTATCGAATAAGAAGGTTTTCTACAAATGACAAAGTTTCCAGCCTAAGGCTCAAAGAAAAGAGAGAAAAAAAACCTTTTAAACAGAATACTGAAATTGACGTGTAACTTCCCCCACACTTGTTGAATCTCCTACAACTTAAAAAAAAAAAAGGGCCCGAGCGCTTTATGCATAATATTTACGAACATAATCTCAATTAACTGGCTTTGATAATTCATGACCATCTATACTGTTCAAGATTAGAGCTCCTCTTGAGAAAGCCTTTTTTACCACAAACGGTACCTCAAAATTTGGAGTCCATTTGCCTCAATGATTCTTTTAGAAAAGAAGAATCATTTTTTAGCACAAGATCTCTTTCTTTGAAACTTTTTGGGTGGACCTTCTTATCATAGGCTTTCTGTTGGGATTTATGCCCTAAACTTGTGTAATTTTGATTAATTAAATAAAGTGTTATTTGTTTTGATAGAATTACAGTCTTGCTTTAATAAATCTAATAAACTAAGCTCCAAGGTTATAACATTTATCTTGAACATCAGTGTAGGGGACACTATTTGGGATGAGTTCAAGAATATAACCTAAATGGTCTATGGTATAAGAATAAAGTTGGAAACCTCATTCTGGTAATACCATGGATGCGACCCACTTTGTAATTAGTACAAATGAGGTAATCCAACTCATTCATGTAGTTGACATGCGAGTGGGGGCATCATGTATGAAGAGTTCATACAAGTCTGGATCGTAAATTATTAGTCTAACCAATCTAACACCGTTAACAGGATAAGACTAGTAATTTATAGATGGTCATTAGTGACTCGACCTGAATCCTGAGCAAGTTAAGAACTTCTGCTTATAGGGGTTAGTCCTTAGACTAGTATGGGTGAAAGTGGCACATGTAGCAGACTCAATAAGCCTACCTTCTCGGGGTGACGGAACCTCGTAGGTAGTGGGAACTTAAGCTGTGCAAGATGGAATTCACTCATTCCTCTTCTAAGGAATTAGATAGGTTGTTCTTTAAGAACCGACTCTGTGTCTTGAACAACGGGGGCCCCACCCTCATGAGGGTATGAGTCTAAGGTAGTACCTTAGACTTGTTGTTCATTAGAGGATCGGTGGTGCTTAAGGAGCAAAGAGGTAATCACACGGGGTAAAGCGGTAATTTGACCCGGTGTGATTACTGAACAACCTTTGAAGGGTCGACTCATGGGTAATGACTATATCAGTGGACACAATAATATCTACAGTGAGGAGAGTGCAGCTACAAGTCTATAGTGGAGTGACTTGTAGTTAATGAATATTGATTAAACTGGATCAAAGAGTTTGATCGGTTAATCTCACATCATTGGAGCTCATGAGCTGTAGGTCCATTAGATCCTCCGTTGGCTCAACATGGTAATATTGAGGGTATAAAGTTAGGAGTGAAATTGAAGTGTTCAATTTCATACATGTGGTGTTATATCAATTATATATGATATAATTGATATAATATATAGTGTTAATGTGAATTAGATTCATATATAAACTATATACTAAAGAGAGAATAAAGGAGGGGTATGATGGTCATTTCCATCCCATTCCCTTATATATGGTTGCATGAGATGCAACTAGGTTAAGACATTCTAAAGCAATTTCACAAGCTCTCTTGTTGTGTTGTTGGAAGAGTTCCAAAGCAAACATCTCTCTCAAAATACCTCACCTCTCCTAAAGGGAACCCACCTTCCTCCCTCACTTAGAGAACAACGAAGAAGATCCGGTGGTCGTGTCTTCGTATGTTGGAGTTCCTGTTGCTGAGATCGTGATCGCGGGAGAGAGGAGCACTCGAAGAAAGGTTCTTCAAAGGTAATTTCTCCTGTCCATTCTATTTTACATGCTTAATCTAGTGTTTTATGTTCTTTAATTAATCGTTGTAACTAAATCAAGAGCGCGCGATTCGCAATCGATTCCGCTGCGGGGACTTCGATTCCCTTCACTTTCATCATCCTTCTTTGGTAGTGTTTACCTCTACTCAACGCGATCAGACTCTTTTTCTCAACGAAGTTGAGTTGTTCATAACGATTTTGGACCCACTCGACCTCCTCTAACTTAGCTTCCATAAGGACTCTCAATGAGGGAATTTTCACTTCAATTGGAAGGACTACCTTTATACCATAAACTAGAGAAAAAGGTGTTGCCCTCGTTGAGGTACGAACTGAGGTACGATAGCCATGTAGAGCGAAGGGAAACATTTCATGCCAGTCTCTATATGTTACTGTCATCTTTTCAACAATTCTTTTTATATTTTTGTTAGCAGCCTTTACCACACCATTCATCTTTGGTCTGTAGGTAGTTGAATTGAGATGTTTGATCTTGAAGTGCTCGCACAACTCACTTATCATCTTGTTATTTAAGTTTTTGGCATTGTCAGAGATTATGGTTTCAGGGAGGCCATATCGACAAATGATCTCCTTTTTAATGAATTTGATCACAACTCATTTTGTCACATCACGATAAGAAGCTGCCTCCACCCATTTGGTAAAGTAATCTATGACTACCAAAATAAAGCGATGCCCATTTGAAGCTTTTGGATCGATAGGACCAATAATGTCCATTCCCCACATGGAGAAAGGCCAAAGAGATGTTAAGACATGTAGCTCAGAAGCAGGAGCATGAGCTTTGTCAGCATAAATTTGGCATTCCTTGCATATTTGATGCAATCTGTTTCCATGGCCAACCAATAATACCCAGACCTCGAGACCTGCCTAGCCATCATATGTCCATTGGTGTGAGCCCCACAAATTCCGTCATGAATTTCTTTCATAATCTGGTTAGCCTCCTCTACAGTTACTCATCTAAGTAGCACCATATCATGGTTCCTTTTATAAAGTATTTCTCCATTCAAGAAGAATTTCATAGCCAACCTTCTAAGGGTTCGCTTGTCATTTTTCGACGCCCCAAGGGGATGTTCTCCACATTTTAAAAAATGTTCGATGTCTTGAAACCACGGTTTGCCATCTAGCTCTTCCTCAATGCTCATACAAGAAGCTGGGTTGTCTCGTTTCTCAACTTTGATTGGTTGGACTTCTTCGCCAAAATCCCTATTAAACATAACTGCCAATGTAGCTAGTGCATCTGCTATTCGATTATTTTCTCTTGGTGAGTACTCAAAAGAAATTTTATCAAAATTCTGAGCCAACTTTGCTATAAGTTGTTTATATAGCAATAACTTAGCATCTCTGGTTTCCCATTCTCCTTTTAACTGATGGATTACCAACAAAGAATCCCCAAAGACTTGAAGTTTCTTAACTTCTATATCTAGAGCAACCTAGATGCCCATTGAACATGCTTCGTACTCAACCATGTTGTGTGTATAGTCAAAACATAGCTTGGCATTGAGAGGAAACAAATCTCCCTTGGGTGATATTAATACCACCCCTATTCCATGACCCAACTCGTTCGAAGCTCCATCAAAGAACATGGTCCACATCTCTGCTTTTTCTCCCTCATTCTCTATTGTTGTAGAGAAAATATACTCATCGGGGAAGTCAAATTTCATTGGCTCGTAGTCCTCTATAGGTTGTTGTGTTAAGTAATCAGTAAGGACATTTCCTTTTATTGATTTTTGGGTCACATAAGTGATATCATATTTAGATAGAAGAACTTGCCACCTCGCAATTCGTCCTGATAAAGATGGCTTCTCGAAGATATACTTCACAGGGTCCATTTTCGAGACAAGCCACATTGTGTGATACAACATATACTGTTTTAAACGACGTGCAATCCAAGCCAGAGCACAACATGTTTTTTCCATAGGAGAATACCTAACTTCACAACTAGTGAACTTCTTGCTTAAATAATAAATAGCTTGCTCTTTCCTACCAGAGTCATCGTGTTGTCCTAGTACAAAACCCATTGCATTTTCTGTCACTGTGAGATATAAGATGAGAGAGTGCCCTCAAACTGGAGGTACAAGAACTGTGGGGTTCTGTAAATACTGTTTAATTTTATCAAATGCAGTTTGACAATCTTCATTCCAAGTTTCATCATTGTTTTTGCGAAGTAGCTTGAAAATAGGCTCACATATTGTGGTTAATTGTGCTATTAATCTCACAATGTAATTTATTCGCCCTAGAAAACCTCTCACTTCCTTCTGGGTTTGCGCAGGTGGCATCTCTACAATTGCTTTAACTTTATCAGGATCTACCTTAATGCCTTCCTGACTCACCACGAATCCTAACAATTTTCCTTAGGTTGCCCCAAATATACATTTATTTGGATTGAGTTTAAGTTTGAATTTCCTCAACCGATCAAATAACTTGCGAAGGACTTTTGTATGCTCTTTTTCTTTCTTCGACTTAGCGATCATATCATCCACATAAACCTCAATTTCTTAATGCATTAAATCATGGAACAATGTGACCATGGCTCGTTGGTAAGGTTCCCCAACATTTTTTAAGTCCAAACAACATAATTTTATAGCAGAACGCTCCCCATAATGTAATAAAAGTAGTTTTTTCTTGATCGTCAGATGCCATTTTGATTTGGTTGTAGCCAGAAAGTCCATCCATAAATGAGAAGGTAGAGAAGCCAGCAGTATTATCCACCAATACATCAATATGAGGGAGCGGGAAGTTGTCTTTAGGACTTGCTCGATTTAGATCCCTATAGTCAACATGTTGGGATTTATGCTGTCACACCCCCTCCCAAACTACCTGCTAACTTAGCCCGGTAGACGGTGTGAAGCCAACAGACATCGTTCACCTTTCTAACAATACCTGTTGACCCTATTTTACCTGATAAGCATACTATACTTGTATAAGAAACACCTTAAACATAACACAACGGAATATTGACAATTACGTAACCTACGTAAGGAGTAATCCTACTTAAGACTCTCTGGAAAACTGAAACGAATATGAACATCACAATAAAAAACATACCCAACCATGGTTTACACAACCACAACCTAGAATGTACACATAAACATAACTTCATAGTCCTTCTACAATACATATAGACTTCCTATACAACTCCACCCACGTACAAAATATCAAACTCTTGGAGCTTCCAGCAGACTATGGTAGGTTATCAGGCACCGGGAGCTCGATCTCTGCCTGAAAAGTGGGAAATCACTGAAAGAATGAGCTATGAAGCTCAGTGAGTGACTGAGTTTAAAAGAAAACTATTAACTCATAAATCATATCACCTGACCATCTATGAGCATATGCATCTGTAATCAAACGTTAAAAGTAACTATGTAATCATAATAACTTTTCAGAAAACCAGCAAGTATGTCGTTAAAATCTCATAAGCCATATGAAAGATAGAAATCCTTTTAAAACATGTCACAATCCACGTTGTGTAGGGCATGCCCAGTACAACCAACGTTTACTCTACGATGTAGTGGGGCCCGCCCAACACTCCCATCGTCTTCGTCGTAGTGGGGCCCGCCCAACACTCACGACAACATTGTTGTCACGGAGTACACTCAACGTCGACAAACATAAAATGACCTGTGTGCACACGGTACCATATAGCCTCGGGCTCAATGTCTCAGTCATTTACTCATTCAAGACTCAGAAATACACATAAAAACATTTAAACATGCATGCTTATCTTTGCTTTCGTAAAACTCAAGCTTACTCAGCTTGTTCATTAAAACTGGAAATCTTTAAATCATACTTGCTAGTACATACTTGCTCGAAATCATAACATTTTCATAAATTTCGACAATCAAGAACATATGCTCACATACAACTTTCATCAAGATATTTAGGCTCACAACGAGCACTTGAAATCATTTCTTAGAAAATATGAATACTCATAAACATGTGTTCAAAGGGAAACATTAAGCATTGAAACCATTTTGTTTTAGCAAAACCTTGCATTTTCATAAACATAATACAAGCCTATAAACTATTTTCGAGGTTCGTTTTGTCACTCACAGTGTTAGGACTAGAATCTTTGCCCGTACACTCGACCTATTTCCTCTTGGCCTATCAAACAAACCAAAACTAAGCATTAGAACCTCGAGCTCATGGTTTTTAACCTTAAAACTACAAGAAAACACACCATTCATATTTCCAGCATTTTACAGATTTTATACCCTGTCTTCAAACAGTCATAACTTCTTCATTACTTATCCAAAAAGAATGTAATTTATACCAAATTCTTCATTTTCGAACCCTCTAAATATCATATGAAGACATAAAGTTGAGATTCCAAACAGATTGATTCGAAAATACCTCGAAAACTTCTTCCCCAAAAACAGCCTGCTGCTATTTCCAGATTCGGTTTTCCTGCTGAACAACAAATTTAACTTGAAATTTAAAACATCTTCCAATCATTTTCTACTCACGATTTCTTCATGAAAGTTGTATAAAATTCAATAATCTTTCCAACCATACGTATTAGAGCTTCTGATTCAAACTTTACAGATCAGGACAACCAAAACATCAGAGGCTTCTCGGATTTGACAGCAAATTCTGTCTTCTGCCTTCCTCTTCACAAAACAGTAAGTTAACTTCCAAATTTGCTCGAGCTCCCTTCACGAATTTTGTTCAAAATTGAGTTAACTTTCAAGAAACCAAAACTCAACTTTTACCTCTTCCTGTGGAGCTCGAGATGAACAGAAAATCAGAATAGGGTTGAATTGATTACCCTACTGTTATACAAACATACCTTGAGTTATTCTCTTTTCTTCTGCAACTTCAACCCAAAATTTCACCTTCTTCCTCTTCCTTTATGTTTTTCCCACAAAATCCTCAGCTTCTCTTTGATAAATGAAGAAGGAAATGGAAAGAAAATAGTTTAAATAAAAGAAAAGACTAGGCGGTGGAATTTGTTTTGTCTTTTCCCTTTTTCACTTTTGCTTTTTCTTTTAATTTTCTTTTTTTTTTATCTCTCTTTTATCTCTTTCTTTCTTTCTTTTCTTTTCTTTTCTAAACAAAACAAAACATAATATAATAAACATTTCTTTCATTTCCTTTTCTTCATTATTTTTAAAGCAAAGCAAACCAAAATGGTTCAAACTTTTCCTTCCTTGCTTTCCTTTTATCATTTTTCTTCATTTCTTTTCTTTTTATATCAAGGAAAACCAAGTTTTAAACATTCATTTCTTCTTTTCTTTTTAAGAAAAATTCTAAAGAGAGATCTCGGGTTTACATATGCCCTAAACAAGTGTAGTTTTGTAATTATCATTACACGATAAATAAAGTTGTTATTTATTATATTCTTGCATATAAATCCAAATCCAATAAACTAAGTTCCAAGGTTATAATGATAGATCTTGAACATTTATGTAGTAGACATAAGTTGGATTAAGTTGTTCAAGTATAACCTAAAAGGTCTATGGTATATGCATAGGGTTGGGAACCTTATACTGGTAACACCATGGATGCGACCCGCTTTGTATTTGGTACAAACGAGCTAATCCAACTCGTTCATGTGGTAGACATGCGAGTGAGGGCATCCTGTATAATGAGATTATACAAGACCGAACCGCGAGTTATTAACCTACTAGAGTAACACCGTTATCAAGATAGGTATAATAATTCATAGATGATCATTGACTTGACCTGAATTCTGAGCAAGCTACGAACTCCTGCTTATGAAGTTTGTCCTTAGACTAGAGTAACACCGAACCGCGAGTTATTGACCTACTAGAGTAACACCGTTATCAAGATAGGTATAATAATTCATAGATGATCATTGACTTGACCTGAATTCTGAGCAAGCTACGAACTCCTGCTTATGAAGTTTGTCCTTAGACTAGTATGGGTGAGAGTGGCCTGTAGCCGACTCAATAAGCCTACCTTCTCAGGGACATAACTTTGTAAGTAGCTGAGAACTTAACTATGCAAGAAGGAATTCACTCATTCATGAATTAGGGAATCAGATAGGTTGTTTTCTTAAGAACTGAATCCAGGTCTTGAACAATGGGGCCCCGCCTTCTTACTAGCTTAAGAAGGATCAAGTTTTATGGTAGGACCGTAGACTGATTGTTCATTAGAGAATCAGTAGAGCTTAAGGAACAAGATGTATTCACAGGGTCGACTCACAAGTATTGATTACGAACAACCTGTGAAGGGTCGACTCACAAGTATTGATTATATCAATGGATACAACATAGTCTACAGTGAGGAGAGTGCAACTATGAGTCTATAGTGGAATGACTTATAGTTAATGAATGTTGATTAATTGAATCAAAGAGTTTGATTGATTAATCTTATATCATTGGAGCTCATGATCTGTAGATCCATTAGGTCCCTTAGTTGGCTTAACATGGAAATAAGAAAGGGTTTATAGTTTGGAGTGAGATTGAAATGTTCAATTTCATGTTTAAAGGGATATGTCAATTATATATGATTTAATTGATATAACATATGGTTCCATCCATGAGAAATATATCATAAGAGCACTATAAGGGTAGGATGGTCATTTCCATCCCATTTCTCTATAAATATGTGCATGGGATGCACATTTGTTAACCTAATTCAAAAGGCAACCCTAATGCTCTTTTGACAAGTGTTTTTGTTGGAAAAGCTCCAAAGCACTTGTCTTCCTAAAAATCCCTCCCAACTCCAAAAGAGGTTTCACCACCTTCCCTCTCCTAGAGATACAACGGAGAAGATCTAGCGGACAGATTGAAAACTACTTCGTAGTTTGTGGAGTACGCGAGATCGTTGAAATCGTGAGAACGTGAGGATCAATAGAAGCACGTGTTGTTTTATTTATGAAGGTAATATACTTACTGTCCATATGATCTAATACGCATGCTTAATCATTTTATGTATGTTTTGATTTGATCTATGTAATACATTACAAGAACACACGATTCAAATCGCTTCCGCTACAGGATTCAATCCCATCAATTGGTATCAAAGCACAATTGTGTTCTTGTTTTTTTTTCGAGATCTATCAAAACATAGGTGAGATTACATTTTGTTCATGAGATGAATAAAGGTTTGCAAAATTAGATGTTTACATTTTTGGCACTTAGATTTGTAATTTTTCATTGAATTGTTCAATGTAAGGGCCCGGTGTTTTGAGCAATTTTAATTCTAAATCGAGTCTGTAAGTTCGTGTTGATCAAGGCAAAGTGGTTGCTCAAAAGAACGTAGCAAAAATGAGCAAAAACAACAAATGGTGTTTGTTATACTGTGTGCAGCGTTGCAACGCTGTTCTTCAGCGTTAACGCGCCTCCCAGCGTCACAACGCTTGGACGATGAGGCCTTGGCGTTGGAACGTTTGCACAGGCGTCGTAACGCTGAAGCTGTTGAGGCGCGCGACATAAAGAAGTCAGTGTTGCAACGCGATCCTCAGCGTTGCAACGCTGGTGGAGTAACGCTTCAACGGTTAGAAACGAGCAAAGGACAACATTGCAACGCTACAGACATTTCACGGAGAGTAGCAACGGGTAGAAAAATGTTTTTTAATATTATTTAATATATAAAATATTTTTATATTAATTAATATTAATTTTATTTATTTTAATTAATATAATTAGATTATATTAATTAAAATTATTTTTAGGGTGTCAAAAATGGTCTAATTTTGCTATTTAATTTATGCAATTGTTGTATAATTATTGTCATGCATAATGTATGCTTTTAATTTAGAAATCCCACCTTAGGTTAAACATTTCCATGCATCATTTATAATATAAAGTATTATATTATATAGTTTGCATGTATAATTAATATAAGGAGTTATATTAATTTTTTGGACAACATTGACATGCATTATAATTCGTAAGATGAATATGCTATGTATGTTTATTATTCATGTGATGGATGATCAAGCAAATATAACATAGTATGCATGTCATCTAAGATTAATTATTAGTTTTAAAATGTTTAGAACTTGGAATTAATAGACCTTAGATTATCTAGTTCTAATTAGATTAGAATTAGGAACCATGTAATTTATAAACAATGATTAAAAGAGGAACTCTGTCTAAGGAAGGTTCTGTCTATCTTTGGGGTATTTAAGTCGGTGTGAAGCGGAACACCCCTACACCGGAACCGACACGGGAGTGAATTTTAATCAGTGGGTTTATAAATTATAGTAGCGTCAGCAAGTTTATTAAGGGGTTAATAAACTAGAAATCCTAGTTTTAATATAAAGAGTTATATTAGCAAACTTGGGATAAAATCAATATAAGAGTTATATTGATTATTAATATAAGAGTTATATTGATAAGTTTAGGTAAAAACAATTAGTCGGGTTTAGCCTAGGTAAATTTCCTATAGAGTTAAAGTATCCAGTGTTAGGGTTTGTGCCCTAAAACTCGTAGTTTGTAATCATGTTCTAATTATTGTAATAAAGTGTTATTATTTCGATAAAGAGTTATTGTTCGATATTTCTATTATTTTAACCCTAAATCCAATAAACTAAACATCCAAGACTATAAAATGTATCTTGAACTAAATGTAGTGTACATATAAAGGATCTCGGTTCGAGATACATCCTAAAGGGTCTATAGTAAGGGGATAAGGTTTGGGTACCTTACCCTGGTAAAACTATGGATGTGGACCACTTTGTATATGATACAAACACTGTGATCCTAACGTGTTCGTGTAGATGACATGTGCGTGGGGATATCCTATGTAATGAGATTACATAAGACCGGACCGCGAAATAGTAACCACTAGATGTAACTTCGTTGACTAGTTAGGTTTCTATTTCACTAGGATGACCTAGGCAACTTGATCTCAATCCTGAGCGGGTTACGAACTACTGTTTGCGAGGGATTGTCCTTTGACTAGTATGGGTGAGAGTGGCCAGATTCACCGACTCAATATGCCTACCTTCTTGGGGACAAGACCGAGTGAGCAGCTGGAGACTTAGCCTAGCAAGATGGAATTCACTCCTTTCCGCCTATTAGGGTAAGTAGATGATTGTTCCCTTAAGTGGTGTCTCCGGGACTTGAACAAAGGGCCCGACCCTCTCATTGGTCCGAGAGGGACTTTTGTTTGTTGGTAGGACCACAAACAAATTGTTCATTAGAGGAGCACTGGTACTTAAGGTACAAGATGTAACCCAGGAGTAAAATAGTATTTTGACCCAGCTGGTGTTACGAACATTCGTGAAGGATTGACTTGCTGTTATTGGTCAATATCCATGGACACAGAAATATATCTGTAGTGAGAAGAGTGCACTTGCGGGACTTTAGTGTAGTGTTCTGCAGTTAACGAATGTTGATTAGGAGGTTAATGAGATTAACCGAATAATCTCGTATCGTTGGAGCTTTTGATTTGTAGATCCATTAGGTCCACCTTCTAGCTCGTAAAGGGTTCTTAGATCGTTTGAATTTGAAATGTTCAAATTCATTAGGGAATAAATTTAATGTATATAGATACGATATAATATATAGTTTTGGAACTATATATTATAAATTTAATGTGAATATGATTCATATTAAATATTATATGAGAGAATTAAATATTTGAAAGAGTTCAAATGTTAGATTTAAAATGTGAATGTGATTCATATTTGAAAACTATAGGTTATAATTTAATGTGCATAAGATGTGCATTAAAACTATAGGTTAGAGGGAAAATTGATTAAATGTGATTTAATCTAAATTAAATATATGATATTTAATTTAATTTAATTTAATTTAATGAGATTTAATTAATTTATTAATAATTAATATGATTAATTATTAATTAAATAAATATTAAAATAAAAAAAGGGAACGTGTGGCACGTTCTCCACTTCCCTCCAACTCCCCATCTTTTCCTCTGATTTGCTTCCTCTCCAATTGGGAGAGAATAATCAATTGATCGATCAATCTCATCTTTGCTGGAAAATTCTCTCTCTCTATTCTCTTCATTCAAAAGTTGGAACATCTTCCCACCAAGGTTGATCTAAGTAGATACTCAGAGCCATAGGAGGTTTTCACTACTGGTTGTGTCCCTGTTGGAAAGGAAGTACAAAGCATTTTCTTAGTTGCTGAGTTGTTGTAGAATTAACTGGAGCAAGGAGTTGTTGCTGGAAGCTCATATCTACAAAGGTAATTGTTACTTTCTTTTTAGTTAAATTTCTGCAACATGTTTGCATGATTATATCCATGTTTAATTAGATTAGAAATGTATACTTATCTCTGTTTTTACACCAATGTACTGGTATTTGTGTTCAACCAAAATAAACTTGCAATTACGATTCCAAAACACGTTTCTGCTGCTCAAGGAGATCAGATCTCCATCATCCAGTGGGAGGAAAAGTGTATATGATACATATTTTTCCACCTACGTTTCTCCGGGAAGTTCACACCGTGAGATCCATACTTGGCCTCGTAGCGCAAACGGGAGCGTCTCCCTTCGGATGGTGTTTGTATGGATCAATTGCAAGGTGAATGGAGAGGGTACTTATAGTGAGTGGGAGCAGGTTTAGTGAAAACAAAACCTATGGTCTCTTTTACCGGTTCACACCGTGAGATTACTATGATCAGCCTGCTAGTTTGGCCTGTACCAGACAATCCCTTCGGAGAGCTTTGATCATAGAGATCGGAACACAGTGAACAACTGAACAAGGATAAAGATTACCTTAGTTTATTTTCCAACCTAGTCCTCCCTTCGGCAGATTTTGTTGGATCGGGACTCTGGAATCCAAAGATAAAGGGTTACACTCACAGGATACATTAGTTGTAATTGTATCCAGACCAAATAATGATAACTAAAGCCTATAGGAATAAGAGTTATTCTGACATTAGGTTTTGGTCAAGAATGTCTTGATCCAGAGGAGGAGTGTTTTTTATTACCCTTCGGTGTCATACATTCTAAACTTGTGGAGTATCATTGCGAATTATTAATGACTTAGGAATCATTAAATAATTAGCTAAAAATTGATTGGATTAATTAAAGGTTTAACGAGAAACTAATACAAGTATTTTGTATTTCAGCAATATGAATAACTCAATCCTTTCCTTATTGGCTACTGAGAAATTAACTGGAGAAAATATGATGACCTGGGAAAACAATCTTAATATCATCTTGGTTGCGGATGATCTAAAGTTTGTGCTTACTGAGGAGTGTCCTCAGGTGTTAAGCTAGAATGTGTCACGAAATGTTCGTGATGCATACGATAGATGGATCAAGGCCAATGACAAGGCCAATGTCTACATCTTGGCAAGTGTGTCAGACATACTAGCCAAGAAGTACGAGGGCATGATGACCGCCTAGGAAATCATGGATGGATTTGCGAGGGCATGTTTGGGCAATGACCATTCAAGTCAAGCACAATGCCCTCAAGTACATCTTCAACGCTAGAATGGCGGAGGGATCATCTGTTCGGAATCATGTTCTCGATATGATGGTTCACTTCAACACGGCGGAGTCGAATAGTGCTTCTATCAATGAATCGAGCCAAGTCAGCTTTATACTAGAAACTCTACTGAGAGTTTTTTCTCTGATTTCAAGTAATCTTGTTATGAACAAACTTACTTTTAACCTTACCTCTCTTCTGAATGAACTTCAAACCTTCAAATCTCTGATGAAAATCAAAGGATAAAATGGTGAGGCAAATGTTACCAGTAGGAGTAATCACGGAGGTTCAACCTCTGGAACAAAATCAGTAGCTTCATCTTTCTCAAGCCTGAAAGGCAAGAAGAAGAAAATGAAGAAGGTTGGTAAGGGAAAATGGGTTGACAATGCTACCGCCCAAAAGGGCAAGAAGGTAAAAAAAGTTGCAGACAAAAGAAAATGTTTCCATTGCAATAAAGACGAAACGAAACTGTCCGAAGTACATTGCAGAAAAGAAGAATGAAGATAAATATGATTTACTTTGCTTAGAAACTTATTTAGTGGATGATGATAATTCTGCCTGGATATTGGATTCAGGAGCCACTAATAATATTTGATCTTCTTTTCAGGGAATTAGTTCCTGGCAGCAGCTACAAGAAGGAGAGATAACACTCCGTGTTGGAAATGGAGAAGTTGTCTCAGCTGTAGCAGTGGCCACCATGAAGCTATTGTTTGGCAAGAAACATATGTTGTTGAACAATGTACTAGTAATACCAGGGTTTACTAGAAACGTAATTTCAATTTCTTGCCTAATAGAACAATGTATTTCAATATCTTTTTCTTCTAATAAAGTGTTTATTTTTAAGAATGGTATTGAAATATGTGTAGCTTCATTAGAAAATGGGTTGTATGTTTTAAGGCCTAATTCAGTCAAAATGGTTTTGAACACTGAATTATTTAAAACTGCAAATACACAAACTATGAAATGTAAGATTTCTCCTAAAGAAAATGTTCAACTTTGGCACCTTCGGTCAGGTCACATTAACCTCAATAAGATTGAGAGATTGGTAAGAATTGGACTTCTAAATGAGTTAGAAGAAAATGCCTTACCAATATGTGAGTCCTGCTTAGAAGGAAAAATGACTAAAAGACCTTTTAGTGGAAAAGGTCATAGAGCCAAAAAACCTCTTGAGCTTATACATTCAGACCTTTGTGGTCCGATGAATGTGAAAGCCAGAGGAGGTTATGAATCTTTCATCTCTTTTATAGATAATTATTCCAGATTTGGGCATATTTATCTAATGCATCATAAGTTTGAAGCACTTGATAAGTTCAAGGAATTCAAGATTGAAGTTGAGAATTAATTATGTAAAACAATTGAAACACTTCAATCGGATCGAGGTGGAGAGTATATGGATTTAAAATTCCAAGACTGTATGATAGAACATGGAATTACATCCCAACTCTCAGCACGTGGTACGCCTCCACAAAACGGTGTATCAGAAAAGTGAAATAGAACCTTGTTGGACATGGTTCGATCAATGATGAGTTATACTCATCTCCCTAACTCATTATGAGAATACGCAGTAGAGACTGTTGTATACATTTTGAATAATGTTCTATCAAAAAGTGTTTTGGAATTACCATTTGAACTCTGGAAAGGACGTAAAGGTAGTTTACGTCATTTCAGAATTTGGGGATGTCCAACACATTTGCTCGTGACAAATCCAAAGAAATTGGAATCACGTTCAAAATTATGCCTTTTTGTAGGGTACCCAAGAGAAACGAGAAATGAGTTATTTTATGATCCTAAGGAAGATAAGGTACTTGTGTCGACAAATGCCACTTTCTTAGAGGAGGACCACATATGGGATCACCAACCAAGAAGTAAAGTTGTGTTAAGTGAGTTAGACGGAATAACAACAAAAGTTGTTGATGGTACATCAACAAGGGTTGCAGATCTTGTAGATATACCTGATGGGGTAAAACCTATAGGTTGTAAGTGGATCTACAAGAGAAAACGTGGTGTAGATGGAAAAGTGCAAACTTGTAAGGCTAGACTAGTAGAAAAGAGTTATACCCAGGTAGAAGGGGTGGACTATGAGGAAACATTTTCACCTGTTGCTATGGTAAAGTCTATCCGTACTCTACTTGCCATTACCGCATATTATGACTATGAGGTATGACAAATGGATGTCAAGACAACATTCTTAAATGGGAATCTTGACGAAAACATCTACATGGGGCAACCCAAAGGGTTCATTCAACTAGGACTAGAGCAAAAGGTTTGCAGGCTTAAAAGGTCCATCTATGGACTGAAACAATCTTCTAAGTGTCTTAGAATATAAGATTTGATGAGGCAGTCAAATCTTATGACTTTGACCAAAATAATGATGAACCTTGTATCTACAAGAAAATCATTAATAGTTATGTCGCTTTCCTAGTCTTATATGTAGATGATATCCTACTCATTGGGAATGATGTAGGTTATCTTACTGACATTAAGAAATGGCTAGCTACGCAATTCCTAATGAAAGATTTGGGAGAGTCGCAATTTGTTCTTGGAATCCAGATTGTCCGGAATCGCAAGAACAAAACTCTAGCATTGTCTCAAACATCTTATATCGACAAAGTGTTGTCAAGATTTAAGATGCAAGATTCCAAGAAAGGTTTATTACCTTTCAGGCATGAAGTTCATCTGTCTAAGGAACAATGTCCTAAGACACCTCAAGAAGTTGAGGATATGAGACAATTCCTTATGCATCGCCTATTGGTAGCTTTGATATGCGCAATGTTGTGTACTAGGTCGGACGTATGCTTTGTAGTAGGAATGGTCAGTAGATATCAATCTAATCCAGGTTCAGAACACTGGACAACGGTTAAGACAATCCTCAAGTATCTTCGGAGAACGAGGAACTACATGCTTGTGTATGGAGCTAAGGATTTTATCCTTACAGGATACACAAATTCTGACTTCCAATCTGAAAAAAATTTGAGAAAATCTACGTCGGGGTCAATTTTCACTCTTAACGGAGGGGTTGTAGTTTGGCGAAGCATCAAGCAAGGATGCATCGCAGATTCAACTATGGAAGCCGAATATGTAGCAGCTTGTGAAGCAGCTAAAGAAGTCGTATGGCCAAGGAAATTCATGATGGATTTGGAAATTGTTCCAAACATGAATTTGCCAATCACACTTTATTGTGATAATAGTGGTGTTGTGGAAAATTCAAGAGAACCCCAAAGTCACAAGAGGGGTAAACACATTGAGCGAAAGTATCACCTAATCAGGGAGATAGTGCATCGAGGAGATGTGATCGTCACAAAGATAGCTTTGGAGCACAATACTGCTGACCCTTTTATAAAGGCTCTCTCGGCTAAAATATTTGAGAGTCACCTAGAAGGTCTAGGACTACGTATCTTACCCTAATTAGGGCAAGTGAGAGTATGTTGTACAAAGGGTATTCAGTGCCCTAGTTTATTGTATTTACATTACTATAATGTTCATTATGTACTCCACTAGCTTTAGGACAAGTGGGAGATTGTTGGGATTTATGCCCTAAACAAGTGTAGTTTTGTAATTATCATTACACAATAAATAAAGTTGTTATTTATTATATTCTCGCATATAAATCCAAATCCAATAAACTAAGTTCCAAGGTTATAAGATAGATCTTAAACATTTATGTAGTAGACATAAGTTGGATTAAGTTGTTCAAGTATAACCTAAAAGGTCTATGGTATATGCATAGGGTTGAGAATCTTATACTAGTAACACCATGGATACGTCCCGCTTTGTATTTGGTACAAACGAGGTAATCCAACTCGTTCATGTGGTAGTCATGCGAGTGGGGGCATCCTGTATAATGAGATTATACAAGACCGGACCGCGAGTTATTAACCTACTAGAGTAACACCGTTATCAAGATAGGTACAATAATTCATAGATGATCATTAGTGAATTGACCTGAATCCTGAGCAAGCTACGAACTCCTGCTTATGAGGTTTGTCCTTAGACTAGTATGGGTGAGAGTGGCCTGTAGCCGACTCGATAAACCTACCTTCTCAGGGACATAACTTTGTAAATAGCTGGGAACTTAACTATGCAAGAAGGAATTCACTCATTCCTGAATTAGGGAATCAGATAGGTTGTTCTCTTAAGAACTGAATCCAGGTCTTGAACAATGGGGCCCCGCCTTCTTACTAGCTTAAGAAGGATCAAGTTTTATGGTAGGACCATAGATTGATTGTTCATTAGAGGATCAGTAAAGCTTAAGGAACAAGATGTATTCACAGGGGTAAAACGGTAATTTGACCCAGCTGTGATTAAGAACAACCTGTGAAGGGTCGACTCACAAGTATTGATTATATCAATGGATACAACATAGTCTACAGTGAGGAGAGTGCAACTATGAGTCTATAGTGGAATGACTTATAGTTAATGAATGTTGATTAATTGAATCAAAGAGTTTGATCGATTAATCTTGTATCATTGGAGCTCATGATCTATAGATCCATTAGGTCCCTCCGTTGGCTCAACATGAAAATAAGAAAGGGTTTATAGTTTGGAGTGAGATTGAAATGTTCAATTTCATGTTTAAAGGGATATGTCAATTATATATGATATTGATATAACATATGGTTCCATCCATGAGGAATATATCATAAGAGCACTATAAGGGTAGGATGGTTATTTCCATCCCATTTCTCTATAAATATGTGCATGAGATGCACATTTGTTAACCTAATTCAAAAGGCAACCCTAGTGCTCTTTTGACAAATGTTTTTGCTGGAAAAGTTCCAAAGAACTTTGTCTTCTTAAAAATTCCTCCCAACTCCAAAAGAGGTTCTATCACCTTCCCTCTCCTAGAGATACAACGGAGAAGATCTAGAGGACGGATTGAAAAGTACTTCGTAGTTTGTGGAGTACGCGAGATCGTTGAGATCGTGAGAACGTGAGGATCAATAGGAGCACGTGCTGTTTTGTCTACAAAGGTAATATACTTGTTGTCCATATGATCTAATATGCATGCTTAATCATTTTATGTATGTTTTGATTTGATCTATGTAATACATTACAAAAACACGCGGGTTCAAATCGCTTCCGCTACGGGAATCAATCCCATCACAACACACATCCTCACTTGTCCATTCTTTTTTCGCACGAGAACAATGTTTGCCACCCAATAAGGGTAATTGGCAATAGTTAAGAATCCAACGTCGATTTGTTTCTTGACTTCTTCTTTTATTTTTACCAACATGTCTGGCTTCGTATTTCGTAACTTCTGTCTTACAGGTTTGCACTCAGGTTTGAGTGGCAAATGGTGCATTACAATGTTTTCATCTAATATAGGCATATCTTGGTAAGACCGGACAAACATATCAGCATATTCCATCAGTAAATCAACTAACTTTTGACGAGTTTCTACGAAGATGTTGGTGTTGAACCTTCTTAATATCGACTTGTGATCCCAAATTAATTGTCTCTGTTAACTCCTCTTGGGGGCCTAACATTTTTTTCTTCTTGTTTCATCATTTCCAAAATCTCGGCGGTAGGCTTGAAGTGTCTTTCTTCCTCTTCTATCTCCCCATCAGTCTCAGCATTATGTATAAGAATATCAAGCTCGTATTGAGAATCGTTTGCACACTCGAATTCAGTAATACTGTTTAAGACGTTGTTTGTTTGACACAAGAACAAAAGAAAAGAAAAGAAATAAATAAATGTCTTGGCACAAAATAGAAACATGACCTTTATTAACAAACCAACTAGAGTTGAATAAAGAATAAGTGGACGGGAAATTATGGAATGACTGGAACAAACTTGGACTTGTAAGAAAACTTAAATTATCAAAATTTAAAATTAGGACAATTACTTTGACATTTTAACAGCAAATAACGGTGATTCAATAACACGCAAATTGGCAAGTTGGAAGTTCTCTGGACATGGGTAGATCCACAGGCCTTTTTCTTCATCTTCAATCACGGTTGCAATTGCATAATCTTCATAACTCTCTAGATGAAAGAGGCAAAATTCCTTCTTTCTAATGCTTTGGTTCACGATTCTCCAGCCTGGGTAATCGTTTTTCTTTTTCCTACTTTTGCACTCTGATCATGTCTATTCTACTAGGTTTATACCCGAACCCAAATCTTTTCATATTTTTGGCTAGGCTCAAAACATCATCTAAACAACCATTACTTTTATAAGAGCCATTTGGTAGCTGGAACAACCTAGGTTTTTTGGATTCTCCTTGAAGGAACGTCGCACTCGCAACCTCAAAAGTTTGAGATGATGATTCAAAAGCTTTTTCTGCCGCTTCACCATAAGGCATAGATGCTGGTTTCGAAATCCAAATATCCTCTTGACCCAAGACAATTACAAGACTCTTTCCAATTGAAAATTTGAGCTTCTGATGGAGTGTTGATGGGACAGCTCCAATTGAGTGTGTCCAAGGTCGCCCCAATAAAAAGTTGTATGCGGTCGAGATGTCCATAACTTGAAAGGTTATATTAAACCTGCAAGGGCCTATTTGTAAGGGGACATCGATATCTCCGACTACTTGACTGTGTTCTCCATCAAAAGCCCTTACTACCATGGCACTAGGCCTCATGTGAGACATGTCAACAAACAACTTTTCTAAGGTTGATTTTGGCATTATGTTCAGTGATGACCCATTGTCAAACGGGACCTTTTCGATCAGGAAGTTTTTACACTTAACAGAAATGTGAAGTGCCTTTGTGTGTCCTGTACCTTCTAGGGGTATCTCATCATCAGTAAAAGTTATTGAGTTACACGCAGTTATATTTCCAAAAATATTATCTAGATTGTCTGATGTGATGTCCTTAGGAACATAGACTTGATTCAATGCTTCTAGTATCATATTGCGACGTGCCTCTGAGGATAACAATAAAGAAAGTATATAAATTTTTGCAGGTGTTCGAGCTAATTGATCAACCACTTTGTACTCACTCTGCTTGACCAATCTTAGAAACTTTTGGGCATCTTCTTCAAACACAGAAGATTTAGTTTTTGACTCATTCACTGTTTCCTTGAGCTCATCATCATTGCTTGTACTAGTTTTAGCATCCAACTTTTCCTTTTTTCCCTTATTTCCACACTGCTTCATTAATTGATCCGGAGTATAACATCTTCCACTTCGTGTTAGACCCCATACTTCAGTGATATTGTCGATAGGAAGCGATGACATTTCTGAGTTGACAGTCACCTTATGCTCATAGCTCCAAGGTACTGCTTTTGAACTTTTGTACTCAAAAGGAGCTGGCACCTGGATCGTGATTGGCTTCAGGTCAGTAGTGGGTAGAGTGGGCTTTTCACGATAAAAGATTGTGAGAGGTTTAAAAGGCACATTTAAACCAACCTTTTTAGAGGAAAGTCCCTCTATAGTGTCCACCTCATTATCCGAATACAAGTCACGATTTTGTACAATAGCGAGAACCTTCAAGTCCACAATTCTTGGACCCTCTTGCGAAAATGGTGACACTGATCCAAAGAATGACCTTTTATCCCAGCGTGAAACGAACAAGTCAGGCGATCATTGTATCCTTCTTGAGTAGAATCCGGGCATAAATATTTTATAGATATGTAACCATTAGCAAGGAGAATTTTGAAAAGTTTTTCCATGGGGGGTCACAATTTTTGAAACTTGTGCTTTTACATCAACACTCCGATGTTCTATTGCATTTACTCGGTGATTAGGCAAGGGATTCTTATTAACGTTGGGCTCCTCTTCTTTTTTTGAAATTCAACCACCCTGTGTTAATGAGCTCTTATACTTTGTATTTCAAAGCAGTACAATTTTCGGTTGTATGCCCAATGGCTTCTACATTATAGTCACAATGAACGTTTGGATCATACCATCTTGGATAGGGAGGTTGCATCAGTCGTAAAGGCTTAGGTGCCAACTGAAGATTTTGGAATAACTGAGGTAAAAGCTCCGTATATGTTATTGGAATTGGATCAAACTGAGGCTTTTATGATACTTTGTTATTCTGTTGTTCTGTGGTGACCAACTGCTGCTGCTTATGAGGCTGGAAACCCTGATTCATCGTTGGCCTTGAACCTTGGCTTAAGTAAGGAACATATTGAGTAGATGCATTATTTACTTGATATGGATAATATCCGTACAGGGGGGATAATAACCCGAGGAGTAGCGTGGCATCTGTTGTTGAGACTGTTGAGAAAATTTCCCTACCTTTCCTATCATCTGTACCTCTCCTTTCTTTTTCCACAAAAGGGATCCTTTTTTTGTTGTTAATGATTCTGTAGCCTGACTGATCCTATCGTGCTTAATTCCATACTTAATTCTTTCTTCAATTGTCATGATGTCAGAGAAGTTTGTTGAAGCACTCCCTATCATATGGTCATAAAATGGAGACTTTAAAGTATTGATGAACATAGTTGAAAACTCCTTATCAGTCAAAGGGGGTTGCACTTGAGCAACAGTATCCCTCATCTTTGGGAATATTCTTTAAAGTTTTCATTTCCCCTTTCTCCATCCTTTGTAGATCTAGCCGATCAGGCGCCAAGTCTAGATTGTGTTTGTACTACTTTAAAAATGAATCAGCTAAGTTTTTCCAAGAGCAGACGTGTGCACTATCCAATTGCATATACCAATGGGATGCTGGGCCAGTCAGACTATCTTGAAAGCAATGAATTAATAATCTATCATTTTGAACATACGCCACCATTTTCCTGCAATACATGATGAGATGATTTTTGAGGCAGGAAGCTTCGTCGTATTTTTGAAATTCTGGTACTTTAAACTTTTGTGGAAGTACCACGTCTGACACTAAACATAACTGAGCAGCTTCTATATTTTCAAATATATCGTTACCCTCTACTGCTCTCAATCTTTCTTCTAAGACCTTAAGCATTTCAACAGATGGAGCTTTCTCATCCTCAGTCAATCCTCTCCTGACCTTTGGGTCGTCCAGATTTGGAATGGTAACAGTTACCCTTGATGGTCTTTCTTTAGAGAACGAAATTCCAGCTTAGCCACTCGTAAGAGCATGATCTGTCTTAAAAGGGAACAAAATTTGTTCTCTCGGGATAGCGTACAAAGGATTGTTCGTCGTATACTGCGGGGTAAAGTTAACCCCGAGAGGATCGTTAACCACTTTGCTAGTTTGGGTACCATCAATTACCATCTTGCCTTTTTCCAAGGCTATAAGAATGACATCTAACTTTTCTCGTAATTTCTCGATATCCTTCCTTGTTTTTTCCATTTCTGAGCTTAGGTCTTCCATGATTCTTCTTCTGTATCTAGTGGTGTGAGTACGACATATTCGTGGTGATCGAGCTATTTTGACAACTATATGTTTTTCTAGAAGGAAAAAAAAGTTTTAGTGAAATAATAGAAAGAACATAATGATAAATGAAAAATCTCTATAAATACAAATAATAATAATAATGAATAAATAAAATCAATAGGAAAATGCGCGAATAATGGATAAGGAAAGAATAATAAAGTTAAATCAACCATCTTTTCGTGAAATAAAAAATAAAGGAATACAAAAGAAAGACTCAAGCATGACTTGCAAAAAGGAAATGATGGGAATCGAATCCCGCAACGGAAGCGATTGTGAATTGCGCGTTCTAAATTACATTACAAGGATTACATTCAAGAATAATTTTATCTAGATTAAGCATATAACAACAATATGGACAGCAATATATTACCTTTGAAGAACTCTTTCTTCAAGTGCTTCTTCTCCCACGTTCACGATCTCAACAACACGAATCCGAACGGTCACCGACACTACCACCGAATCTTCTCCTTTGTTCTCTAGGTGAGGGAGGAAGGTGGGTTCCCTTTAGGTGAGGTAAGATGTTTGTGAGAGAGTTTATGTTTTGGAACTTTTCCAACAACACAACAAAAGCTTGAATTAGCTTAACCTAGTTGCATCTCATGCAACTATATATAAAGGGAAATAGGATGGAAATTACAATTTTATCCCTCTTACATTTTCCCACTATTATATGTTTTATGTGAATCTAATTCACATTAAAACAATATATTATATCATATATAATTGATATATATATATATATCAATTCACATGAAAACTTCAATTTCATTCCTAACTTTATACCCTCAATATTACCATGTTGAGCCAACGGAGGGACCTAATGGACCTACAGTTCATGAGCTCCAATGATGTGAAATTAACTGATTAAACTCTTTGATCCAATTAATCAATATTCATTAACTACAAGTCACTCCACTATAGACTTGTAGCTGCACTCTCCTCACTGTAGATTATATTGTGTCCACTGATATAATCATTACCCATGAGTCGACCCTTCAAAGGTTGTTTGTAATCACGGCTGGGTCAAATTATCGTTTTACCCCTGTGATTACCTCTTTGTTCCTTAAGCATCACTAATCCTCTAATGAACAACAAGTCTAAGGTCCTACCATAGACTCATACCCTCATAGAGGGTGGGGCCCCGTTGTTCAAGACCTGGAGTCAGTTCTTAAGGGAACAACCTATCTAATTCCTTAGTGTAGGAATGAGTGAATTCCATCTTGCACAGTTAAGTCCCCAGCTACCTACGAGATTCTTTTCCTTAGAAGGTAGGCTTATTGAGTCGGCTACAGACCACTCTCACCCATACTAGTCTAAGGACAAACCCCTATAAGCAGGAGTTCTTAACTTGCTCAGGATTCAGGTCGAGTCACTAATGACCATCTATAAATTATCGGTCTTATCCACGTTAAGCGGTGTTACACTGGTTAGACTAATAATTTCTTGATCGATCTTGTATGAACTCTTCATACATGATGCCCCCACTCACAAGTCAACCACATGAATGAGTTGGATTACCTCATTTGTACTAATTACAAAGTGGGTCGCATCCATAGTGTTACCAGAATAAGGTTTCCAACCTTATTCTTATACCATAGACCATTTAGGTTATATTCCTGAACACAATCCAAATAGTGTCCACTACACTAATGTTCAAGATATATTATAACCTTGGAGCTTAGTTTATTGGATTTATAAACAAAGAATATAATTTTATCAAAACAAATAACCCTTTATTTATTTGATCAAAATTACATAAGCTTAGGGCATAAATCTCAACAATCTCCCACTTGACCTAAAGCTTGTGGAGTACTAAAACATTACAATAATGTAAATACAATAAACTAGGGTATTTAAACCCTTTGTACAAAATACTCCCACTTGCCCTAGTTGGGGAAGACATGTAAACCTAGACCTTCTAGGTGACTCTCAAATACTTTAGCAGTGAGAGCCTTTGTAAAAGGATCAACAACGATGTGCTCTGAGGCTATCTTCGTGACAATCACGTCTCCTCTATGACCAATCTCCCGGATGAGATGATATTTCCGCTCAATGTGCTTTCCTCTCTTGTGACTTCAGGGTTCCCTCGAATTGTCACTGCACCACTGTTATCGTAATACAGCGTGATGGGCAAAGTCATATTTGGAAAAAGTTCCAAATTTAGGATGAATTTTCTTAACCAAACGACCTCTTTAGCTGCTTCACAAGCTGCTACATATTCGACCTCCATGGTGGAATCAGCGATGCATCCTTACTTGACGCTTCGCCATGCTATAGCTCCTCCGTTAAGAGTAAATACTGACCCTGATGTAGATTTCTGAGAATCTTTATCAGTTTGAAAGTCAGAATCCGTGTGTCCTGTAAGGATCAAATCCCTAGCCCCATACACAAGCATGTAGTTTCTTGTTCTCCGTAGATACTTAAGGATTGTTTTAACCGTTGTCCAGTGTTCAAATCCTGGATTGGATTGATACGTACTGACCATCCCAACTGCAAAACAGATGTCAGGCCTAGTACACAACATGGCGTACATCAGGCTCCCAACAGCTGATGCATAAGGAATCCGTCTCATATCCTCAACTCCTTGAGGTGTCTTAGGACATTGTTCCTTAGACAAATGGACTCCATGTCTAAAAGGCAATAAGCCCTTTTTGGAGTCTTGCATATTAAACTTCGACAACACTTTGTCTATGTAAGATGTTTGAGACAAGGCTAGTGTTTTATTCTTGCGGTTCTAGACAATTTAGATCCCAAGAACAAACTGTGCATCACCCAAATCTTTCATTTGGAATTGCGTAGCTAGCCAATTTTTAATGTCAGTAAGATATCCTACATCATTCCCAATGAGTAGGATATCATCCACATATAGAACTAGGAATGCGACAGAACTATTGATGATTTTCTTGTAGACACAAGGTTCATCATCATTCTGGTTAAAACCATAAGATTTTATTGTCTCATCAAATCTTATATTCTAGGACCTAGAGGCTTGTTTCAGTCCATAAATTGACCTTTTAAGCCTGTAAACCTTTTGCTCTTGTCCTGGTTCAATGAACCCTTTGGGTTGATCCATGTAGATGTTTTTCTCAAGATTGCCATTCAAAAAGGTTGTCTTGACATCCATTTGTCATATTTCATAGTAATAATATGCGGCAATGACAAGTAGGATACGGATAGACTTTACCATAGCAATAGGTGAAAAGGTTTCCTCATACTCAACCCCTTCAACCTGGGTATAACCCTTTGCTACTAGTCTAGCTTTAAAGGTCTGCACCTTCCCATCTACACCACGTTTTCTCTTGTAGATCCACTTACAACCTATAGGTTTTACCTCATCGGGTTTATCTACAAGATCCCAAACAGAATTGAAGTACATAGACTCCATTTCTCGGTTCATGACTATGACCCATTTGTCTTTGTCTTTGTCAACCATCGCTTGATTATAAGTTTTATGGATCCTCGCAGTTGTCATCTGGTATAACAACTTGGGTTTCAGATAAACCCATGTAACGGTCAGGTTGTGTTATAACCCTCCCACTACGTCGAGGCATACTCAACTCTTGAGATGAGCTCTCTTGACTAGACAAGCTAGTATCTTTTGAAGCACACTTTTGAAATACAAAATCCATGTTTCGCATTTGATTTTGGCAACAAAGTTTTGCAATAAAAACCGTTGTCTTTTGAAGAAAACTTTTGAAATACGAAATCTTTGTGTTTGCTTTTTGATTATGACAACAAAGTTTTGAAATAAAAATCATTGCCCCCTTTAAAACAAATTTATGAAATAAGAAATTTTCATTTTGGCACCAAAGTTTTGAAATAAAAATCGGTTCATTTCAATGTAAATTTCTGAAACACGAAATCTTTGCTTTGCTGTGTGATTTTGACAACAAAGTTTTGAAATAAAAACCATTGCCCCGTTTCAAAACAAATTTATGAAATAAGAAATTTTCATTCTGGCACCAAAGTGTTGAAATAAAAATCAACCCATTTTATAGTAAATTTTTGAAATTTGAAATCTAGTGATTTTGACAATAGAGTTTTGAAATAAGAACAATTGTCCCCTTTAAAACAAATTTCTGAAATAATTTTTTTTTTTGTTTTTGTTTGATTTTGGTACCAAAGTTTTGAAATAAAAATCGGTTCTTTTGATTGTGACAACAAAGTTTTCAAATAAAAATTGTTATCCCCTTTAAAACAAATTTCTGAAATAAGAAATTTTTGTCTTATGTTTGATTTTGGCACCAAAGTTTTGAAATAAAAACTGTCAATTTCAAAGCGAATTTCCAAAATAAGAAATCCTTGTTTTTTGTTTGTAAATAAAAAGTGTTGTCCCTTTTAAAATAAAACTCAATTTTGTCTTCCTGGAACCTTACTATTTAGTTGAGGTCAAAGTGATTGTCGATTCAATTCCATCACTTCCTCGATATAAAAATTCATCATCCAAATACTCTATCTTTTCCTTTGTCTACCCTTTCAATTCCTCAAGGATACAAAAAATGGGCATACTGTGGATACCGTATTTAGTCCGGTAATTTTTATTTATTTATTTATTTGTTATTCCATTTTATCCTATTTTATTTACTTTTTTAAATGAAAGTTTTGTCTTTAAGTAAACTTTTTTAGTTTTTATTTATTTTTATTTTTTTTAATTTTCTTAAATATCTCTTAACCTAACCTTTTCTTCTCCTTTCCTCAAAGATCTCCCTCTTTTTTCTCACATTCCCCCACTTTCACGTTCTCTCAACTTTCCCTTTTCTTTCTCCATTTTTGGTTGAGAATCAACCCCTTTGGCAGTTTTTTTTTTTTGTTAATAAGAATGGATTGATTGAAGGGAATAGAAAAAAGGGGATTGATTAGGGATTAGGGAGAGAAGATTAGAGGTGAAGTAAGAAAAGAGGGGAGAGAAAGATAAAAGGGAGGAGAGAGATTAAAAATGAAAAACACTCTCTCACTTCATTCGCAGGTAAGATTTTTAGTTTTTTTTCTGTGCTAGGTTTGGCTTTGGTTGGATCATGAAATATAGTTTTATTTTGGTCTTTGTTGGTCTACAATTTTTAATGGTCAATTCTAGTATTCATTCATTCTCTATATATATGTGGCCAATCTAGATTTTAGTTTAATTTTAGTTTCTATTCGTTTGTATGATGCATTCGATGATCAATTCGGTAAGTTTAATTTTTTGGGGTTTGCTCGTATGTCTTAGCCAACCTTATTGGTTTAGGTTCGGTCATCTGGGTCTTTGCAATATGTTTTATTTTCACTTGGTATGTCTACGTTTTTTTGGGCTAACCGGTTTAGGTTTGGTAATTTGGGTCTCTCCATTTTTTGGCCAACCTTGTTGGTTTAGGTTTGGTCATTTGGGTCTCTACAGTATGTTTGAGATTTTCACTTGCATTTTTTGGCCAATGCTCAGTAGTTCTAGTTTCATTCATCAATTTGGCCACTGTAATTTCATTTGGCATGGTTTATCTTGATTTGGCTATATATTTGTCTACATGTTTTAATATTTCTTTTTTATACATATTTTTAATATATTTCAGATCATTGCATGTATGTATGTTAATTTGACCTATATTTATTTGGCAATGACATGATTGTGGTATAGATTTGCTTATTTGGTCACTTTATTGACTAACTTTATACATATCTTAATTTGGTCGTTATTTGGTCATTTTATGTATATTTATATTCATTCGATCACTTTAGGGGTGAGCATCGGTCGGTCGGGGTCGATTTTCGACCCAATCGATTTCGAATCGACCAGTGATGCTCGCTTTGGTCGATTTTTTTTTGGAAAAATCTTACTAAATCGACTGAAATAACCAATTTGATTCGGTCGATTTATATATATATATATATTTCAATATTTATTTAATTATTTATTTAATATTTATAATTATTATTTTTTTATTATTTAATAATTTATAATTATTGTTTTTTTATTATTTTATTATTTTTAGAAAAAAATTTAGTTTTTTATTTATTTTTAATTATTATTATTATTATTTTATATATATATTTTTTTTTTAATTTTCGTTCGGTTCGGTCGGTTTGGGGCTTCGACCGACCGACCTTCGACCGACCGACCGGTCGATTTTGTGAAGGCCAAAACCGACCCCGACCGAAACCTTCACAAAACTGACCGACCGCCCTCGATTCGGTCGGTTTCGGTCGGTCGTGTCGGTTTTCGGTCTTTTTTTGCTCACCCCTAGATCACTTTATGTATAATTGGTCAGCCTAGATTGGGCCACTGTTTAACAAATTTACTTATTTTTTTTATTTTATTTTAATAAATTTGAAATTTATTTAATTTGCTGCGAGTTTAAAATAAAATAAATTTGTCCTCCTTTTACAATTGCATTTTTTAAATAAAAACCCCCCAATTTTTCATAATTACATTTTTGGCATCAAAGTTTGAAATAAAACAAATTTGCACTTTCAAAATTGGATTTCTGAAATAAGAACTCTTCAATTTTTCAAAATTGAATTTTGAGCAATGAAGTTTGAAATAAAACAAATTGCCCCTTTCAAATTGGATTTCTGAAATAAGAAATTCCAATTGTTTTCAACATTAAAACTTGGCAATGATATTTGAAATAAAATAAATTGCCTTCTTTAAAAATTGAGTTCTGAAATAAGAATGACCCGTTTTTTAAAATTCTTTTATTAAATAACTTGTTATTTAAAAATAAGGAGTTTATTTTGAAATATCAAAATAAGTTTCAAGTTTTTCTAATGGCCTTAAGCCACTCATTGTTGTTAATTCATATTTTACTTTTAAAATGTGGATTAATAAATTTTGGGACATTCAAAATAAAACACAAATATTTTTCTTTGAACCAATAAATATAAGGATAATTTTAAAATAAAATGTGGTAATCATTTTTCTAAAACGGATGTTGTAGGGGTGCATACCTACCCTACACTCAACCAACTCCCTAGCCTAATTTCTAGTTACACAGATCAACGTTTTCCTCTAAAATGGGTGACCAATCACGATGATTGGTGGTGACTCCAAACCTTAACCTCGAAAGAGACCCTTGGGAGAGGACGTCGGTCGCTCCGCGTCGCGATGTAAGGAAGGTATTAGCACCCATACAACACCCATTTTAGAAAAACAGTTACCACATTTTATTTTAAAATTATCCTTTTTTATTTTTTATTTGGTTCATTGTTTTTTTTTTTGTTGGTAATATATTCCTGTAATTTTATTTTGCAAATCATCATGCATTTTCACACACACTCATGAGCCTCCTACCCGGGCTCTACTCTTTAAGATTAGATTTGGAGACGGAGTAGTGTGACCTTCATGAAATTTCGATTCCCGTGCAGGCGCATGAAATTCTCCACTCAAGCTGCCCACGTTGTTTAATAATCAGTAGGAAGGCTTGAGGACCATTCTCCTCTAGGAAGCATTAGAACTCAACCTTACACTCATACTTACTCTAGATTTGAGCTTTAGGTGCGACTGGTTGCTAAGTTTTTCTTTTCGATCCTCATTAAAATTATTTGTTCTCTTTCCTTGTAAATACTTTCATTTCATTTTATTTTTATATATATTTTTTTATTTTTTTAAAAAAATTCTTTGAGGTGATATGAGAAAGTCACACAAAAACAAGTTTTAACAAACTCTTAATATCTATTCATACAGTAAACTAAAGCATGAGTTTCGTAAAATCGAAGATCAAATAACGGTGCATCAATGGTCAGAAAACCTACAATAAATGCATGGGGATTGTTTATCATCCAATGTGGTTATGCAATTTAAAGGCATCAGTTTCCCAAAAAGTCGGTTCGACGCTTTGAAGCTAGCATGGGAAAGTTTAACTACAGATAGAAAAGTTAAGTTCATAAACAAGTATGGTTACATAGCTCAACTCATGTACGTGCAAGCATGGAAGAAAATGTCGAGCGACATGTCAAAATGTCGCTCGACATTTCGACATGTCAAGCAGCTCGACATGTCGTGTGGGGGGAAATTTCATTTTTCCCCCATTTCGACGACATGTCAACAAAAAATTTGTTTTTTTTTAAAGAAAAAAAATTAGTCAAATATGTACAAAATCTATATACAAAAGTAAGCTTTTAAAACTATTAACAACATATTAGGCCCATGATTTTAAGGCCCAATATAATTCTTTGTTGTGGAGAGATGGAGGAGAGAGCATTTATAGATGGTTGGTGCCTCCACCACTCTCATTCTTACCGATGTGGGACAATTCACAATACAAAAGTGGAGTTTTTTTTTAATTTTTTATTTGAGAAAAGATTTTTTCTTTTAATTTCTCTATTCCAAGTGCCACAAAGCTCTATATCAAATAACAATTTTTCTTTTTTAGTTTTCAATTTCCATATCCTATCTCCCTCTCTTTTTGACTTTTAGTTTGATTGACTAATTCAAATAATTTCCATCAATTTCTACGATTTTCATAATTTTTTCCGAAATTTCTCTCGTTACTAAATCAAACAACTTTCATTGATTTCCATGTTTTCTAAATTTTTCAATGTTGTTATGGTCATAAGTCATATTTCATATCGGTAGAGCTATGGTCTTGTTGGTCGTTATTATTTTAGTTCCACATCATTTGGGGTGAACCTCTTATTAACAATGGTCAATTATAGCTTATTAATCCACCATTAAAGTTCCATGAAAGAATTTAAATAATTATAGTTTAGGAATGATTAATTATAGTTTATAGTTTAATTAAACTATCATAATTAAAGTCTCGTTCAATTTGAATAGAAGTTATAAAACATATTTTTTTTTTACATATATGATGTTGAAAATAAATCAATTATAGTATGATTAAACTCTAATTAAAATTTCATGAAATAATTAAAACAATTTATAGAATTTTTATATTTTTTCTCAAATTTCTGCTATCATCGACATATTAATCAATATTTGTATCTAAATATTGTATTAGTTTTTAAATGTGTTGCTTAACAATGGTCAATTATAGTCTAATTAAGCCATAATCAAAGTTTCATTGGCTAATTCAAAGAATTTCCATCAATTTCCATAGTTTCCGTAAATTTTTCCGAAATTTTCATCGACATTTCCATAAAATTTAGACCTCGACATTTCCATCGACATCGACATTTTCTTCCATGCGTGCAAGTCAATTTCTCAGTATTAAAAGCGTTAATTCAACATTGGGATCCAACCTGTGACACCCGGTATTGGGCCAAGAAATTAATTATTGGATCTTGCTGGGAGCCAAGTAGTTCTAAATCTTGCTTTAAATTGGGTTGGCAGCCTTGAGTTTCTCATCGAGAGTCTTTGGAAAAGGGAAACAAGGTAATTTTGGACCTTCCTTCTTCTTTTTCTATTTTAGGTTTTAGCTTTTTTTAAAAAAAAAAAGGGGTAGGGAATCGCAGGAGGCGCGACTCCCCCCTTTTCGTTTGCCTTCCTTCTCCGCAGGGGCGCCAATTGCCAACGGCGCTGCCGGCCGCCGTTTGCAAAGCCGCTGCCGCCCTCGCCGATTTTCCCTTCCCTCTCCGTTCGTCCCTCCCTCGCCGCCTTCGTCCTCTTGTTCGCCGATTTCTCTCTCCCGATCTCCCTCTCTTTCGATCCGTCGTCTCCTTCTCTTCCTCCGTTTGTCGTTCGCCAATCCCACTCTGTTTCTCCCTATCTCTCGATCTCACTCACACTCCGCCGCCCCTCCCTCTCCCTTCAATTTTTGAGTCACCGTTGTCTCTCCCTCGTTCTCTCGGCCTCCCTCTCCTCACCATTTCGTTTCCCTCGTTCCCCCGCTGCCTCTCTCTCTCCCTCTGCCCACCAATCCTTTTTCCGATCCCCTCCCTCTCTGACCCGCCTCCCTTTCTCTCTCTCTGTCTCCGTTCGACTTCTCTCTCCCCCCCTCTCTTAAGATCTGTCTCTCTCTCCCTCGAATTTGAACCAATCTACCCCTAATCAAATCTTTATCACTCTCTGTTTTGTGTTGGTTTTGTGGGCAGGAGCAGATCCGTTGGCGAAGGAGTAGGTCTTTGGAGGAAATCTGGAGCCTGAGAACGAGCAGAAGACTGTTTCAGTCTGTAAGTGAGGCTAAGACTCGATCTTGAATCTTCTTGGTTCTGAAGTTAAGCTTAGAATTTGTTGGTTTGGTTGTGATTTCCGTTGGATGAGTAAAAAGTGTTATGTTAGCTCAGTTAGGGTCGTTTTTGTATTGTGCCTCGAATCACGAGGTTCGTTCCTAGCTGAACTCGTGCTTTGTTTGTAGTTTCTATAGGTGCTTTAGGCTACTAGCAAGAGCAAGGACCTCCCATTGCACACTTTATTCGAGGTAAGTAGTCAGTTGGTTTAAGCATCAAACTCGTAAGCGATTGAGTTTGAGCATAGGGTCGTTGTGTTGATTTTGTAATTCGCGTGTGGATGTTAGATTGATGCTCGGTGCATGAGACCCTGATTATCCTGTTCATTTTGTGCATATCTTGTACTTGGTTCTGTGTGTTGGGTTTGACTATTATGCGTGTCATGTTTATGCTTATGACTTGTGCTTCCTCGTTCCCCTGCTGCCTCTCTCTCTCCCTCTGCCCACCAATCCTTTTTCCGATCCCCTCCCTCTCTGACCTGCCTCCCTTTCTCTCTATCTGTCTCCGTTTGACTTCTCTCTCTCCCCCTCTCTCAAGATCTATCTCTCTCTCCCTCGAATTTGAACCAATCTACCCCTAATCAAATCTTTCTCACTCTCTGTTTTGTGTTGGTTTTGTGGGCAGGAGCAGATCCGTTGGCGAAGGAGTAGGTCTTTGGAGGAAATCTCGAGCCTGAGAACGAGCAGAAGACTGTTTCAGTCTGTAAATGAGGGTAAGACTCGATCTTGAATCTTCTTGGTTCTGAAGTTAAGCTTATAATTTGTTGGTTTGGTTGTGATTTCCGTTGGATGAGTAAAAAGTGTTATGTTAGCTCAGTTAGGGTCGTTTTTGTATTGTGCCTCGAATCACGAGGTTGGTTCCTAGCTGAACTCGTGCTTTGTTTGTAGTTTCTATAGGTGCTTTAGGCTACTAGCAAGAGCAAGGACCTCCCATTGCACACTTTATTCGAGGTAAGTAGTCAGTTGGTTTAAGCATCAAACTCGTAAGCGATTGAGTTTGAGCATAGGGTCATTGTGTTGATTTTGTAATTCGCATGTGGATGTTAGATTGATGCTCGGTGCATGAGACCCTGATTATCCTGTTCATTTTGTGCATATCTTGTACTTGGTTCTGTGTGTTGGGTTTGACTATTATGCGTGTCATGTTTATGCTTATGACTTGTGCTTGGTTGTGGAGTGAGACTTGAGCTTGTGTGGAAGAGCGTGTTGTGTGATTGACCCCTGGAACCGAGCAGGATAAGTCTTGTGGTGGTTTTGGCCAGGGGTGACTGGTTAGCTTTGTGGTTGGGCCAAAGGTTGGTTGGCGGACTGTGTGGTTGGTCGGTTAGCCTGATGGTTAGGGACTCGGTTTCAAGACGACCATGGAAGAGTTTAGGGGAAAGCCTAGGAGAGGCATTGGAGTCTAACTTTCTAGGCTAGCATTACCAAACCCACTGAGTGACTCCAAGCGAGACAAAACCACCTCTAGCCTGGCATCTCTGTGTGGGCATTAGGATCGAGTGCGCCCTTTTGCGAGCTGTGTGGGCATAGGGTCGAGTGCCCTTTGTGATCTCTGTGTGGGCATTAAGGTCGAGTGCATCCTTTTGCGAGCTGTGTAGGGATTAGGGTCGAGCGTACCCTTTTGCAAGTTGTGTGGGCACTTGGGTGGGTTGCCCTTATGCGATCTGTTTGGGCTTTAGAGTCAAGGCTCTATTGCATTTCTGTGTGGGCGTTAGAGTGATTACTCTTTCGTGTTGGGGTGCGTCCCCGTCTATGGCCGCCTAGGTTTCTGGATTGTTGGTGAGTCTCAGGGTGAGGTATGCACGAGAACGCCTAGTCATGAGTCCCTAAGATGCTTTGGTTGCGAGCTCGATTTATCTCTGTGTGTGCAGTTGTGCAAGTTATAACATGGACGTGAGTGGGCTACTTACGAGTATTCTTATACTCACCCGTCTAATTTAATGTCTTTGGTTGCAGGTAAGAGAAAACAGTGAGCTGGAGAGCAACGGTGGCAACATGACGGGGCTATGAGACCACTCTTGTCTTAGAGTAACTTTTATTTTGAACTTAGGAAGTTCTTTGTATCTATGAGTTGAACTATGACTTCTGTTTGTTACTCGTTGGATTTCTGAACTCTTTGTGTTGTTGAGCATGATATTTATTCATTCTAGTTTCCTAGTTTAGCATGCTCGCTTATCTGTTGTGTGTGGTGATTGAGTTGTTCTCGCTGTGTTGTTTTGCTGGAGCCCGACCCTTTTCTGTTGTAGTTTGGAGGAGGTCGGGCACTTAGTGAATCCTTAGAAGTGCTTCTTGCTTAAAACAGGTCAAGTAAATTTTTCGGTTTTGTCCAGATAGCGCCGTTATGCTGCCGAAATTTCAGCGCAGAGGGTACTATCTAGTGACGTCCCTAGTTGGAGTTGGGTTGAAAACTAGGGGCGTTACACAGCCTACCGATGTTTTACATTCAATTCAACAGACATGACTCCCATTATAGAGGAATATCAATCACTTTTGCATATGCCAACACAAGAAAAAGTAGAGGTTTATTCCTACGACGAAGCGCTCACAATGAAAAGGGCGTTGTCTGCATTCTTAGGCAAAGTTTGTACAAATGAAATTGAAAAACAAGTGAAAATAAAAGGGGACAACACATGCTTGCCTATGGAATATATACTTACCCTTCAATAGAAGTTCATGGAGGAAGACAAAGGATTAGCGTTGTTAGCATTAGGCATTTTCAATGCAGTTTTATTCCCGAAGGTAAGCAGATATGTCGAAGAAGGAGTAGTTAAACTATTTGTCAAGATAGAAGTAGGTGTTGATCCCACCATAGCTATATTGGCAGAAACTTTTCGAGCTCTCAATCATTGCAGGCGAGAAGGAACAGGAAGGTTCATACCATGCGCTCCACTACTATATATTTGGATTCTCAGTCATGTGAAGTGTCCTCCAGAATTCATATGCCCTCAAGTCAAATTCCCAAATTCATGGAACAGACTACAAAATCCAATATCAGAATTCATACAATCAGGTTGGAGCTCGACCTTTCCTGAAAAAAATGCCTGGAGGATCTTTTTGGCCAAATTAAAGAATGAAGATGTGGTATGGAGAGCTCCTTGGATGTCTACCAAACCTATGATGTATAAATACAGTAAATTCCAAAATCTACCTCTCGTAGGTCCATGGAGATGTATAGCTTATGCTTCTTTGATGGTATTACGCCAAATTTGGATACGACAATACGAAATCTCTGCTTTGCTTTGTAGTTTTCAGAAGCAGCGCTTAAATCACATCAATTTGAGATCACCACACTCTGTGAGTTAGCAAAAAGGTTGGAGGAAAGCATTGATTCAAGAAATAAAGAAATTACTAAGATAGGGGAGGAAAATGTAACGTTGCGACGAACAATTGATGACTTGCAGCTAATACTCAATGCAAAAGAAGAGAAAATAAGTGGAATCAACAGTGAAAATGTAGCTTTGAGAGACTAAAGGAGGATTTCAACTTTTTGAGACATGATAATAAAACATTACGTAGCGGGACAGAGCATGTGTTGATCCAAATTAGAAGCGTTACTAGGAGGGCAGATCACTTGGAAAAAGATGCCCTCACCTTGACAACAACCATTGTACCTACGCAACCGCAACCGAACGACAGACATATGCTCAAATTCTTGGGGAAGCTGCGCAAGAGTTTAGAATATTGGGGGCAATTTTACTGATTTCCTACTTTAGTTTTAGTTTAGTTTTGTTCTCTTTTATTATTTTTTGTCTTTCTTCCGCTTTCCTTTTTGTAAGTCAGGCTTGAGTATTCCTTTATTTTGGATTTCATGAAAAAATGGTTGATTTAACTCTATTATTCTTTCCTTCTCCATTATTCGCGCATTTTCCTATCGATTTTATTTATTCATTATTATTATTATGATTATTATTTTTGTATTAAGAGAGGTTTTTCATTCATCATTACGTTCTTTCTATTATTTCACTAAAACTTTTTTTCCCTTCTAAAAAAACATATAGTTGTCAAAATAGCTCGATCACCACGAATCCGTCGTACTCACACTACTAGATACAAAAGAAGAATCGTGGAAGAGCAAAGCTTAGAAATGGAAAAAAACAAGGAAGGATATCGAGGAATTACGAAGAAAGCTAGATGTCATTCTTATCGCCTTGGAAAAAGGCAAGATGGTAATCGATGGTACCCAAACTAGCAAAGTGGTTAACGATCCTCTCGGGGTTAACTTTACCCCGCAGTATACGACGTACAATCCTTTGTACGATATCTCGGTAGAACAAATTTCGTTCCCTTTTAAGACAGAGCATGCTCCTACGAGTGGCCAAGCTGGAGTTTCGTTCTCTAAAGAAGGACCATTAAGGGTAACTGTTACCGTTCCAAATCTGGACGACCCAGAGGTCAAGAGAGGATTGACTGGGGATGAGAAAGCTCCATCTGTTGAAAAGTTTGAGGTCTTAGAAGAAAGATTGAGAGCAGTAGAGGGTATCGATGTATTTGGAAACATAGATGCTACTCAACTATGTTTAGTAAGGGTGTACATAAGCCGAGTTGGGTTGGGTTGAGGGAGATTTTTTGACCAACCCAAAAATTCAGGTTGGTAATTTCTTCAACCCAATCAACCCTATTCATGAGAGTAACCCAACCCAACCCAATATTTTCGGGTTGGGTTGGGTCACCGGATTTGTTGTTTTTATTTTTTTTATAATGTTTTAAATTATTTAAAATATTTTTTTCTTGAATTAATAACTAAAATCACATAAAATTCAAATATCAAACTTCAAAATTCATAATATCTTAACATTTGTTAGAAGTCTAGAAGAAAAATATAAGAAATTAACAAATAATTCATTTATAAGTATATATTTAATTAAAATAAAATTAAAAAAATATAAACTTTGGGTTGGGTTGGGTCAATCCGAGCCTAAAAAACCCAACCCGAGAACTGACCCAAACTTTTTGGTTCTCCAAATTTCTAACCCAACTCAAATCGAAAAAAAATCTAACCCTACCCAACCCTTACGGTTTGGGTTGGTTAGTCTGGGTTGCTCGGGTTACCGGGTTAGTTGTACACCCCTAATGTTTAGTGCCAAACGTGGTACTTCCACCAAAGTTTAAAGTACCAGAATTTGAGAAATACGACGAAGCTTCCTGCCCCAAAAATCATCTCATCATGTATTGTAGGAAAATGGTGGCGTATGTTCAAAATGATAGATTATTAATTCGTTGCTTTCAAGATAGTCGAACTGGCCTAACATCCCGTTGGTATATGCAAGTGGATAGTGCACACATCTGCTCCTGAAAAAACTTAGTTGATTCATTTTTAAAGTAGTATAAACACAATCTAGACTTGGTGCCTGATCGGCTAGATCTGCAAAGGATGGAGAAAAAAGGCAATGAAAACTTTAAAGAATATGCCGAAAGATGGAGGGATACTGTTGCTCAAGTGCAACCCCCTTTGACTGATAAGGAGTTGTCAGCTATGTTCATCAATACTCAAAAGTCTCCATTTTATGACCATATGATAGGGAGTGCTTCAACAAACTTCCGGGAGTGCTTCAACAAACTTCTCTGACATCATGATAATTGGGGAAAGAATTGGGTATGGAATTAAGCACGGTAGGATCGTTCGGGCTACAGAATCATTAACAACCGACAAAGGATCCCTTTTGCGGAAAAAGGAAGGAGAGGTACAGATGATAGGAAAGGTAGGGAAATTTTCTCAACAGTCTCAACAACAGATGCCACGGTACTCCTCGGGTTATTATCTACCCCCGTACGGATATTATCCATATCAAGTAAATAATGCATCTACTCAATATGTTCCTTATTCAAGCCAAGGTTCAAGGCCAACGATGAATCAGGGTTTCTAGCCTCATAAGCAGCAGCAGCAGACAGTCACCACAGAACAACAGAATAACAAAGTAACATAAAAGCCTCGGTTTGATCCAATTCCAATGACATATACGAAGATTTTACCTCAGTTATTCCAGAATCTTCAGTTGGCACCTAAGCCTTTACGACCGATGCAACCTCCTTATCCAAGATGGTATGATCCAAACGTTCATTGTGACTATCATGCGGGAGCCATTGGGCATACAACTGAAAATTGTACTGCTTTGAAATACAAAGTACAATAGCTCATTAACACAGGGTGGTTGAATTTCAAAAAAGAAAAGGGGCCCAACGTTAATAAGAATCCCTTGCCTAATCACCAAGTAAATGCGATAGAACATCGGAGTGTTGATGTAAAATCACAGGTTTCAAAAATTGTGACCCCCATGGAAAAACATTCCCCTTCCTAATTGTTACATATCTATAGAATGTTTATGCCCAGATTCTACTCAAGAAGGATACAATGATCGCCTAACTTGTTCGTTTGTTGCTGGGATCTAAATCGAGCAAGTCCTAAAGACAACTTTTTGCTTCCTCATATTGATGTATTGGTGGATAATACTGCTAGCTTCTCTACCTTCTCCTTTATGGATGGATTTTCTAGCTACAACTAAATCAAAATGGCATCTGAGGATCAAGAAAAAACCACTTTTATTACATTATGGGGAAGGTTCTGCTATAAAGTTATGTCGTTTGGACTTAAAAATGTTGGGGCAACTTACCAACGAGTCATGGTCACATTGTTCCATGATTTAATGCATAGAGAAATTGAGGTTTATGTGGATGATATGATTACTAAGTCGAAGAGAGAATAAGAGCATACAAAAGTCCTTCGCAAGTTATTTGATCGGTTGAGGAAATTCAAACTTAAACTCAATCCAAATAAATGTATATTTAGGGCAACCTCAGGAAAATTGTTAGGATTCGTGGTAAGTCAGGAAGGCATTAAGGTAGATCCTGATAAAGTTCAAGCAATTGTAGAGATGCCACCTCTGCAAACCCAGAAGGAAGTGAGAGGTTTTCTAGGGCGAATAAATTACATTGCGAGATTCATAGCACAATTAACCACAATATGTGAGCCTATTTTCAAGCTACTTCGCAAAAACAATGATGAAACTTGGAATGAAGATTGTCAAACTGCATTTGATAAAATTAAACAACATTTACAGAACCCCCTAGTTCTTGTACCTCCAGTTTTAGGGTGCCCTCTCATCTTATGTCTCACAGTAACAGAAAATGCAATGGGTTGTGTACTAGGACAACACGATGACTCTGGTAGGAAAGAACAAGTTATTTATTATTTAAGCAAGAAGTTCACTATTTGTGAAGCTAGGTATTCTCCTATGGAAAAAACATGTTGTGCTCTAGCTTGGACTGCACGTCGTTTAAGACAGTATATGTTGTATACACAACGTGGCTTGTCTTGAAAATGGGCCCTGCGAAGTATATCTTCGAGAAGCCATCTTTATCAAGACGAATTATGTAACACCCCAGAACGTTAAGTACCTTTTAAATTTGTGTTTTAGTCTAAATTCCTTAGAATTTAAATTAATCAGAGTTTGAAGTTACAATTTTCAAGATAATATAACGTCATTTGAGAATTTTGGTTAATTAGAGGCCTTTTGAAAGAAATTAAATGAGCTCAATGGCATTTATGTTGTTATGGTTAAGGAGATGGGCATTTTTGTAGTTAGAAGTTAAAGAAAGGGGCATTTTCGTAATTGTTGGTTTAAAAGAAGAGATTTAGGGTTTTCTTCCCATCTTGTTGGGCACGCTTCACGAGGGGACCACCTCCTTCTTCCTTCTTCACGATAACCTCCCGCCGGCAAGCAGATCCTCACGTCAAGCCGCCAGTACCAATCATACCTGCAGAGCCGCCTAAGTTCCTCGCCGGAACTCGCGCGAATGCTGCAACCTCGTCGACGACCGACTCGTCCGTTGAAGCCGCAACCACGCACTCGACGCGCCTCGCCTGAGCGCCACGAGAAGCTTGTCATCCTCGCCGGACGAGCAACCAGCTGCCGGAATTGATCGAGTCGTAGCCTCCGCAGCCCTCGCCAAGCCGAAGTCGTCAAGCCAGCCGCTCGCCCGAGCGTTGAAGTTTCGCCAGACCCAGTCGCGCCGCTGCCAAACCGTGAAGCTGCTGCTCCATCGCCGGCGAACAACCATAGCAAGTTTGAGCACTTCAGCCGCCGGTTCGAAGTTTGGTTGACTTTTTGTGTTTTTCGACCGGTTCTCTCTAAACCGACACTGGTTTCGAATAGATCGGGCCACAAGGATTCCAACGGCATACTACACGCCCCGAGACGCGCTGTCGAACCACCTCCACGTGCCGCCGTGCTCCGGCCACGCGCCGCCGTGCTCCGGCCACGCGCCGCCACTCCCCCAGTTCTGGCCTTTTGCCTCCGTTTCGTTTCCCGAGTTCGTTTTAAGCGTCCGTCTGTGGTAATTTAGCCTAACTATGATTGGATTCAAAATAAGTTTCTAATTATGTAAGTTAATTAAAGAATTGATGAATGTGATTTAGGGGATTCGACTATCGAGCACGACTAAGCGAAACCTTGAGCTAGGAACGGAATGTAAAGAGTTTCGAGCTAAGGTAAGGGATTTTCTACAAACGATCTTAAAAAGGGAAGTGAATACGATTTCTTGAAATATGTATTTGTTTTTTTTAAAAGATGAAAGTTGAGGATTTATTTCAAAAGGTGAATTTCCAAAACTCATGCTTAGGGCTTGAATTTAGAAAACGAATATTTCAAAGGGTTTTTTTTTAGGACCTCGAGTGAATGATTTTCAAAGGGTTTAGAAAGGAACTTGATGATTTAAGGGTTTGAGAGGACCCGAGCTGAAATGATTTCAAAGAATTTAAAAAGCGAGTCTTGATATAGCTATGTACATTTCAGATATTGAGACTTTCGGTTATGTTATTGTGCTAGTTATGCACCTTAAATAATAAACGTACTTATTAATGATGATTGATTGACTCTAGTTAAAGTTATGGAAGTTATGTCATGATCTTAAGTTCATGTGATTGTTGCATCATTCCTGAATGTATATGTATATGAATTTAAAGAATGGGACCTCATGCATATTGTATGTATATGAACATGTCATGTAGGCTGTGGCAATTGGTCTCCTGAGGACTTATGCATGGTAAAACATGCATCGAGAGACCCTATGGGTCAATATTACGAGAAGTGCGTGAGGACTCAATATTACGAGGAGTGCAGTGAGGGACTCAATATTACAGTGAGTGTGTGAGGACTCAAACCCTACAGTGAGTCCTGTGAGGACTCAAACCCACAGGAGTGCGTGAGGACTCAAACCTACAGGGTCCTGTGAGGGACTCAAAATAAAAAGACTCGTGTAGACTCAATTGACCACGCATAGCCAAAGAGAAAAAAAGTCATGATTTTATGAGAAAGTTTTAGGTCCCATTACAGAAAGTTTGATGATTTTAAAAGTCACGAATAATGGTCATGTTTCAAAGTCAGATTTGAAGGAATATCATATGCATGTGTTTGCATTTTCCCGACCCCCACTTACTGGGTATTTTATAATACTCATCCTCTACCTTTGTTGTGTTTTCTCTGTTTTAAAAATGTTTTCGGGTAGAAGTCGAGAGCATACCAAAGTGAGTGGCATGGATGCGCTTCTGAAGCCATGGGAGGCAGAGACATGAATTCGCATCCATGATTAAGAAAGAATTTTAAATGATTATCGTTTTCCGCTTATGTAGTACAGAGTTTTGAAACTAGAGGCCGAACTTAATTATGTTCTTGTAAACGTTTTGTATTTCTATGGGATCCCAAATTTAAATTGATTTTTATTTATCCACTTTTACTTAATTAAATTTCCAGTTAGGGCCTCGAATGCATGCATGAGTAGTAATGTTCCCTAGAAATATGTCTATAAAAGTAGGGGCGTTACAAATTACGAGGTGGCAAGTTCTTCTATCTGAATATAATATCACTTATGTGACCCAAAAATCAATAAAAGGAAGTGCCCTTGTTGATTACTTAGCACAACAACCTATAGAGGACTACGAGCCAAAGCAATTTGACTTCCCCGATGAGTATATTTTCTCTACAACAATAGAGAAGGAAGAAGAAAAAGCAGAGATGTGGACCATGTTCTTTGATGGAGCTTCGAACGAGTTGGGTCATGGAATAGGGGCGGTATTAATATCACCCAAGGGAGATTTGTTTCCTCTCACTGCCAAGCTATGTTTTGACTGTACACACAACATGCACTACTACAAAATTAGTCTTTATTGACAGCTAAAAACTGTCAACATTCATGTTCAATGGGCATCCAGGTTGCTCTAGATGTGAAAGTTAAGAAACTTCAAGTCTTAAGAGATTCTTTGTTGGTAATCTATCAGTTAAAAGGAGAATGGGAAACCAGAGATGCTAAGTTATTGCTATATAAACAACTTATAGCAAAGTTCGCTCAGCATTTTGATAAAATTTCTTTTGAGTACTCACCAAGAGAAAATAATCGAATAATAGATGCATTAGCTACATTGGCAGTTATGTTTAATACGGATTTTGGCAAAGAAGTCCAACCAATCAAAGTTGAGAAACGAGACAACCCAACTTCTTGTATGAGTATTGAGGAAGAGTCGTGGTTTTAGGACATCAAATATTTTTTAAAATGTGGAGAATATCCCCTTGGGGCGTCGGAAAATGACAAGTGAACCCTTAGAAGGTTGGCTATGAAATTCTTCTTGAATGGAGAAATACTTTATAAAAGAAACCATGATATCGTGCTACTTAGATGTGTAACTACAGAGGAGGCTAACCAGATTATGAAAGAAATTCATGACGGAATTTGTGGGGCTCACACCAATGGATATAAGATGGCTAGGCAGGTCTCGAGGTCTGGGTATTATTGGTTGACCATGGAAACAGATTGCATCAAATATGCAAGAGAATGCCATAAATGCCAAATTTATCGTGACAAAGCTCATGCTCCTGCATTTGAGCTACATGTCTTAATGGCTCGACCCTTCTCCATGTGGGGAATGGACGTTATTGGTCCTATCGATCCAAAAGCTTCAAATGGACATCGCTTTATTTTGGTAGTCATAGATTACTTTACTAAATGGGTGGAGGCAGCTTCTTATCGTGATGTGACAAAAGGAGTTGTGATCAAATTCATTAAAAAGGAGATCATCTGTCGATATGGCCTCCCTGAAATCATAATCTCTAACAATGCGAAAAACTTAAATAACAAGATGATGAGTGAGTTGTGTGAGCACTTCAAGACCAAACATCTCAATTCAACTCCATACAAACCAAAGATGAATGGTGCGGTAGAGGCTGCCAACAAAAATATAAAAGAAATTGTTGAAAAGATGACAGTAACATATAGAGACTGGCATGAAATGCTTCCCTTCGCTCTACATGGTTATGGTATGGTGGCAGTCCTTCCAATTGAAGTGGAAATTCCCTCATTGAGAGTCCTTATGGAAGGCAAGCTAGAAGAGGTCGAGTGGGTCCAAAATTATTATGAACAACTCAACTTCGTCGAGGAAAAGAGACTGACCGCGTGGAGTAGAGGTAAACTCTACCAAAGAAGGATGATGAAAGCCTATGATAAGAAGGTCCGCCCAAAAAGTTTCAAAGAAGGAGATCTTGTACTAAAAAGGATTCTTTCTTTCCAAAAGGATCATCGAGGCAAATGGACTCTAAATTTTGAGGGACCGTTTATGGTAAAAAATGATTTCTCATGAGGAGCTCTAATCTTGACCAGTATGGATGGTCATGAATTATCAAAGCCAGTTAATTCAGATTATGTTCGTAAATATTATGCATAAAGCGCTTGAGCCCTTTTTTTTTTTAATTTGTAGGAGATTCAACAAGTGTGGGGGAAAGTTACACGTTAATTTCAATATGTTGTTTAAAAGGTTTTTTTTATCTTTTCTTTGAGCCTTAGGCTGGAAACTTTGTCATTTGTAGAAAACCTTCTTATTCGATAAATTTTTGCTTCCCTCATTAGTAATCTCTTATCTATCTCTTAATTGACTTTTATTTTTGAAATTATGATTGAAATTGGACATATCTGAGACTTTTAAAAGGTAGTAGCGTCTGTGCCGGGAAAGTCATGGAATGAAAGCAATCGTGTTTTGTTCAAACAAGAGAAGTGTTAAAAAGCAGAGGACCCTTTAATGGAAACTGGAAATGCCATTATTCTCATATTGGAGGCAAATCAGGTCAACGCTCCTCACAACAAAGAAAATTTGTGAGCTGGGGTAAAGCCACATGGAGCATTTTTGCCTTGATACAGTGGTTGAGCTATTTTGATGATGGATTTGTGTTTGCATTTATCATTTTTCACATCGGTCATTTAAGTAACCTACCCTTTAAAGTTTCAAATACATAAGAGTAGCCTCAAGTTAAGGGTGAAACCTCTGTGTAGTTTAAGTCCAATCCTCTTAAAGTAAAGTTCCAAGTAAATTTCTGAAATACGAAATCTCTGCTTTGCTTTGTAGTTTTGATAACAAAGTTTTGAAATAAAAATCGTTGTCCCCTTTAAAACAGATTTTTGAAATAAGAAATTTTCGTTTAAACGCGCAAAAGTTTTGAAATAAAAATCGGTCCATTTGAAAGTAAATTTCTGAAATATGGAATCTCTGCTTTGCTTTGTAATTTTGACAACAACGTTCTGAAATAAAAACTGTTGTCCCATTTAAAACAGATTTCTAAAATAAGAAATTTTCATTATGGCACTAAAGTTTTGAAATAAAAACCGGTTCATTTCAAAGAAAATTTCTGAAGTATGGAATCCATGCTTCGTATTTGATTATGACAACCAAGTTTTGAAATAAAAACCGTTGTCTCTTTTAAAGCAAAAATCTGAAATAAGAAAGTTTTGTCTTATGTTTGATTTGGTACCAAAGTTTTGAAATAAAACCCAATCTATTTCAAAGCAAATTTCTGAAATATGAAATATTTGCTTTGCTTTGTAGTTTTGACAGCAAAGTTTTGTAATAAAAATCAGTGCCCCCTTTAAAGCAAATTTCTAAAATAAGAAATTTTCGTTTTATGGCACCAAAGTTTTGAAATAAAAAATCGGTCTATTTCAAATCAAATTTCTGAAATATGGAATCTCTGCTTTGCTTTGTAATTTTGACAACAAAGTTTTGAAATAAAAACTGTTGTCCCCTTTAAAACAGATTTCTGAAATAAGAAATTTTCGTTTCATGGCACCAAAGTTTTGAAATAAAAACCGGTCAATTTCAAAGAAAATTTATGAAATATGAAATCTATGCTTTGTTTTGTAATTTTGACAACAAAGTTTTAAAATAAAAATCGTTGTCCACTTTAAAACAGATTTTTGAAATAAGAAATTTTGTTTTATGTTTGATTCTGACACCAAAGTTTTGAAATAAAAATCAGTCCATTTCAAAGCAAGTTTCTGAATTATGAGATATCTTCTTTGCTTTGTAATTTTGACAACAAAGTTTTGGAATAAAAATCGTTGTCTCCCGACAGATTTCTGAAGTAAGAGATTTTCATTTTTAAGTTTAATTTTGACACCAAAGTTTTGAAGTAAAAAATTCAAAACTATGTTTGGTTCGGGTTAAATCGAACTTATTGTTTAGTCGAGGTCAAAAGTCTTTGTCGGCTTGATTCCGTCACTCTTTTGAAATAAAAATTCATCATCCAAATACTCCATCTTATCCTTTGTCTACCCTTTCAATCTCTCAAGAGTATACAAAGGGGGGCAAACTGTAGATACCGTATTTGGTCTCATTTTTTTTGTATTTCTTTATTTTTTTTGTTTGGTTGGTCTAGTTTTTTGTTATTTATTTTGTTCTTTTTATTTATTTATTTTTTTAGTTCGGTTTTTTATTGTAATTTGATTTGATTTTACATTTTATTTTCTCTTTATTTTTTTCTTTTTTTCTCTCTCTTTTTTCACCTTTTTTTATTCAATAAACCTAGTCCTCTTCCCTATCACAATAATAGTTCTCTATGGCAATAATAGGTCAGAGCTCACCTTCTTCCTCAATAAGAGGAATTCATAAGTTATCCGTTTTTAGTATTCTTGATGGTTTTAAAAGGGGAGGCAGAAAAAAGGAAGGGAAGAAAAAGGAAGAGAGAAGGAGAACTGGAAAAGGGAAGATCACAAAATTTTCATTCATGTTTTATTTATTTGACCAATGGGTTTTAATTTTCATCTGTTGCATCTCTCTCGCATCATTATCACGAATGAAAAATCAATTTTTTTTAAGAAAAAGCCAAACCCTAAGCCTATTTCTAAAAGCAAACAAAGATGCAACAAATGAAAATTAAAGCCCATTAGTCAAATAAATAAAGCATTACAATGGAAATTTTGCGATCTTCCCTTTTCCAGTTCTCCTTCTCTCTTCCCTTTTCTTCCCTTCCTTTTTTCTGCCTCCCCTTTTTAAAACCATCAAGAATACTAAAAAGGATAACCTGTGAATCCTCTTATTGAGTAAGAAGGTGAGCTCTAACCTATTATTGCGATGGGGAACTATTATTGTGATAGGAAAGAGGACTAGGTTTATCGAATAAAAAAAATGTGAAAAAAAAAACAGAGAGACAAAAAGGAAAAAAAATAAAGAGAAAATCAAATGTAAAATCAAATCAAATTACAATAAAAAAAACTAAACTAAAAAAATAAATAAAAATAACAAAATAAGTAACAAAAAACTAGACCAACCAAACAAAAAAATAAAGAAATACAAAAAATAACGAGACCAAATACGGTATCTACATCTGGCTTTGAACTTTACTATCTTTTCGCCATCCTTTTTATACTTGAAAACCCACTTCATCTCCTCTTTCATTACATCAAGCCACTTGTCTTTTTCATCATGAGACAAGACCTCTTGATAGTTCTCTGACTCTCCATCTTCACTAACTAGAATGAACTCTGAGCTTGGATACTTTGTTGAAGGTTTACGCTCTCTTGTAGACCTTCGAACCTGTGTATCCTCCACTTGAGGGATAGGTTGCTCCCCTGCTCATGAACTTGTTCATGAATCACTTCATCATGGATTTCTTCATCAGATGAAGACTCGTCAAGATCATCATCATCAACATGATCTGGTACATTACCATCAGGTTCTACCTCACCAACATCATCATGTACATCATCAAGTACATCCTCAACATTCTCATTCGACGACTGAATAATAGAAGATGTAGAAGAAGGATCATTGTAGTATCAAAAGACGATTTTGAAATAGAAGTGTGCCTCGTACTCAGAAGATCTGCACCTTTCTCGTGCTCAAAGAATACTACATCTCTATTTCTCACTACCTTTTTCTTTTCTGGATTGTACAGCCTGCAACCATACTCTTCATCCCCATACCCAATAAATACACATGGATTAGTCTTCGAATCAAACTTTGACCTTTGTTCTTTAGGCACATGCATGTATGCCTTACTGCCAAAGACTCTCAAATGCGAATAAGTGGGATCACGTCCCTTCCATGCTCTCTTTGGAATGTCATAACCAAGAGGAATCGATGGAGATCAATTAATCAAATACACGTCACATTGCACTGCTTCAACCTAAAATGTCATAGGAAGATCAGACATTCTAAGCATGCACCTCACATTCTCTACAATGGTTTTGTCCATCCTTTCAGCAACTCCATTGTGTTGTGGTGTGGACGAGCTCTGTCTTCTCATGCCTAATACCATGTTGTGAGCAATAATACTTGAACTCATTCAAAGTATACTCACCACCATTGTCAGATCGAACACACTTCAACTTTCTTTCAGTCTCTCTTTCTATCATAACATGAAACTTTCTGAAAAATCTCAAACACTTGGCTTTTTGTTTTTAACATATACACCCAAGTTCTTCAAGTAGCATCATCAATGAAAGTGACAAAATATCTATTGCCACCAAGTGATTCTACCACAATAGGACCACAAACATTAGAGTGGACTAACTCCAATTTCCCTTGCCTTCTAATGGACTTTTTAGCAAATGAAACTCTATGTTGCTTACCTGCCAAGCAATAATCACAAGGGTGAAGAGAAACTGTTTTATCAACAAGAATAAGAGATTTACCTGCCAACAGTTTAATCCCCTTGTCACTCATATGCCCTAACCTTCGATGCCACAAATTAGGAGAATTTTTTTCTTCAACTGCATTCAGCTCACAAGAAATACCCTCAAGTATGTTTTATACAACGAGCAACACAACTCACCCTGAACAACTGTCATCGAGCCTTTAGACAATTTTCATTTACCATCATCAAAGGTATGTTGAAACCTTCTTGATCAAGGACACTTGCAGACAACAAGTTAAGGCGTAAATCAGGAATATGGCACGCATTCTTTAATGTAAGCATGCACCCAACACTTGTCTTCACACGAATATCACCTAACCCAACAATACTAGTTGAGCTCTTGTTTCCCATCTTCACACTATCAAAATCACCCAATTGATAGTTCATGAAATACTCCTTTCTGGGAACACAATGATATGAGGCTCCTAAATCTACCAATCACTTTGTGTCTGAACTTTCTACATGATGACATTCACTAGTTGCACAAACTAAAGTAACATCACCATTTCCTGTAGTAGCGGTTGTTGTAGTATTTTTATCATCTCCCTCCTTTTGTGAGTCTTGCTTCTTACCTTGTTCTTTCTTGCAACGGTAGCAAAACTTTTTAATATGGGTAGGCTTGTTGTAGTGATAACATGTCCTAGTCTCTTTGTCTCTAGACTTGGATCTCTCTTTTCAGTTACCACGACCTTTGGTTCCTTTACTCTTGCTTCTACCACGATTCTCAACAAAAGCATTCGAATTATCAACTCCCATCTCATTTTTTCTTATCTCTTCATTGAACATGCTTTTTTTAATCATATTCACAGATAGAACACCTTCTGGAGCAGAGTTACTAATAGTCACAACTAAGGTTTCCCAACTGTCTAGCAAAGAACTCAACAAGAACAAAGCCTGCAATTCATCATCAAAAAAATTTTTCATAGTAGTCAACTTGTTAATAATATCCTAGAAGTCACTCAAATGTTCAGAAACAGACTTCTCACCCTTCAATTTCAAATTAACAAGTCTCTTGATTAATGAAGCTTTATTATGCGTGGTCTTCCTTTTATAAACACCTTCCAATTTCTTCCACAAATCATATGCGTCGGACTCTTTAGACACATGGTTAAAAATACTAAGGTCAACCCACTGCCTAATAGTTCCCAAAGTCTTCCTCTTTAACTTTATCCAATCTTTCTCTTCTATTTTATCTGGTTTTGAAGGTTTAGAAATTGTGTCATCAGCTTTTATGATTGTTTCAATTGGATCATACAAATCTTTGCAAAATAGCAAATCCTCCATCATCGGTCTCCAGATAGAATAATTGGTTGATATCAGTCTAACCATTGAATTACCTCCACTACCATTAGTAGACTCCATAACAATGATTAAATTAAAAATTGGCTCGGATACCAACTGATAGGGCCAAAGTAGTAAATTAATAACCCATCAAGATCTCTCTAAGACAATCAACCAAAAATAGTACTTCAATCCACCATATTCACCAATAATTCTCAAACAAAAACCAACAATGGACAACAATAAACCATAAACAAATGCAGAAATCTAAGGTCAAGAAATACACGAATTATACGTGGAAAATTTCTTCGATGTGAAGAGTAAAGACCACGGGACTTGTGAGAAGTCCACCCTTGTCACATTCTCTTATTATGATAAAATTGGAGGAAAAAGAACCCAAATCAGTCTTACAAAGTTTCACAATCCACCAGTAGTTCCATACATAAGAGAACAATAATTGAGAGAAGAAAGATGATAAATATCACCTAGTTTTTGCAGGTTCTGTCCGACAGAAATATCCGATAAAATGAAGCTCAGAACGACGATCCAACCGTTCAAAACGAGGCCCTGTGAGTCCTCAACAAGATGACAAAATTTTCGCAAAATCCAATGGTTGAAACTCCAAATAATGACAACTCTATGAACGTCGTCTGTGAAAAACCGAACTACACTGATCTCCCAACGTTTTCTGTATTCCCCAATCTGTTTTCCTCCTTCCTTTTTAGGTTACATCCTCCTAAAAAATCCCTAGGCAAGCCAACTCATTTAATCTCAAGTGGGCTAAACATATAACTCGATATTTTGGGCCCACAAACATAAGAAAACCAACGTTTGTCTAACAAATGGGATGGACACCCATAACAATTTTCCACCTAGAGTTTCAATTGTCCGCCATTTGGACGAAGGATAACCCGGATAGTGAATTGCAAAAATCTGGGCAATAGGTAAGAGCCCTGAAATAGTGTTGTCCTTCAGCTTCCCCATTCCCAGTTATATTATAGAGACAATTCACTTCTATTATGAGGCTTGGGCAACACAACATATTTCATTGCATAAAAACAAGGCAAAGAAAATGTCAAGATAATTATAGTTAAATGTGAATTTCAAAGTGAACGTATATTGGAAAAAAGTAAATGGGTAAAACAGTCCACCTACCTCTACTTATTTTAACCTGAACGCTATCAAGTGTTTTTAAACGCGTACATTACACGAGTTGTATCGTACGATTCAAATAGAGACAAAAAAAAATAAAAGTATCGTACGATTCAGTTATGAATCGAAAAGAATCGTAACGTTGCGATTCAAAAAACAGTAAATCAAAAATTGAAAAAAATAGCGAGTTTAGTGGGAACGGTTGGTGCCAATGGCAGACAAATATCACAAAATAATACCTTGTCAATGTCGGTGATTAGAAGAAAAATGATAGAGAAAGCCAATCAGACTCAAGATAGAAGACGAACAGGGAGGTTGTAGAAGGAGTGGAGAGATGGAAAAAATTTAGGGATTGTTTGGTGCATGGAGTATGAGTTAGGATGTATGAAGTTGTTTTTCTTGAGAGTTGATTAGAATGAAGAGTTAGGAAGTTAGGAAATTTGTGTTTGATGTGCAAAATTGGATATAGGAAGTCTGGGTTTGGAGTGTAGAGTTTTACGTACGATTTTTTTAACAATAATACAGATTTGTTTCTCTTCATCCTAAATTTGAGATTTAAAATTATAATATTTTATAAATATTTTACAATTTTATTAAACACTTTTTTCATCAATTTTAAATTTTAAATTTAATTTTTTTTAAGCTTAATAAAATATTTTTCATAGTAAAATTTAATATTTTATTTTTCTAACTAATCAATGTAATTGATTATCTATATTTTGATTAATTTGAGAATAATATATTATTTAAAGTTTTAGACAACTAAGGAAAAAAATAAAATATGGCATATTTATGTTATTTTAAAATAATTAAGTTCAAAATCAATATATATTTTAAATATCACTCAAAATGAAAATCATATATACTTTTGTTCAGATTATTATATATTTATGTTATTTATTGAATAATTTTATTTTATTATGTTTGGAAGTAGAAATTGTTTGTCTTTTTTTACTTTGAATATGATTAATTTGAATATCAAATTGTTTTTAATACATTAATATTTTTAAATACGAATTTGTTGGGATTTTTGCCCTAAACTTATGTAATTTTGATCAAATAAATAAAGAGTTATTTGTTTTGGTAAAATTATATTCTTGATTTATAAATCCAATAAACTAAGCTTCAAGGTTATAATGTATCTTGAACATCAGTGTAGTAGATACGTGCAGCGTTGCAACGCCAATCGGACGGTTTTCAGGTTGCAGACAAGTGCAGCGTTGCAACGCGCCTCCCAGCGTCACAACGCTTGGATGATGAGGCTTTGGCATTGCAACGCTTGCACGGGCGTCACAATGTTGAATCTACTGAGGCGTGCGGCATGAAGGAGTCAACGTTGCAACGCGATCCTTAGCGTTGCAACGCTGCTGGAGTAATGCTTCAACGGGCAGAAACGGACAAGGTGCAACGTTGCAACGCTGCCATCAGCGTTGCAACACCTAAGACGTTACAGGAGTTTCACAACGGGCGGAAAACGTTTTTGTTAATATATATATTAAATATAAAAATATTTTATATTTAATTATATTTATTTTTAAAAAAATTATATTAATTAAAATTAATTTTAGGGTGCTAAAAATGGTCTAATTTTGCTATTTAAATTATGCAATTGTTGTATAATTATTGCCATGCATACTGTATGCTTTTATTTTAGATATCTCACCTTAGGTTAAGCATTTTCATGCATCATTTATAATATAAAGTGTTATATTATATAGTTTGCATGTATAATTAATATAAGGTGTTATATTAATTTATGGACAGCATTGACATGCATTATAATTCATGAGATGAATATGTTATGTATGTTTATTATTCATGTGATGGATGATCAAGCAATTATAACATAGTATGCATGTCACCTAAGGTTAATTATTAGTTTTAAAATGTTTAGAACTTGGAATTAATAGGTCTTAGGTTATCTAGTTCTAATTAGATTAGAATTAGGAACCATGTAATTTATAAACAATGATGAAAAGAGAAACTCTATCTAAGAAAAGTTTTGTCTAGGCTAGGGTATTTAAGCTGACGAAAATGGAACACCCCTACTTAGGAACTGACCTGGGAGTGAATTTTGATCAGAGGGTTTATAAATTATAGTAGCGTCAGTGGGTTTATTAAGTGGTTAACCTAGGCTTAATATAAAGAGTTATATTAGCAAACTTAGGATAAAATCAATATAAGAGTTATATTGATTATCAATATAAGAGTTATATTGATAAATTTAGGTAAAAACCATTAGTCGGGTTTAGCCTAAGTAAATTTCCTATAGAGTTAAAGTATCCAGTGGGAGGAAAAGTGTATATGATACATATTTTTCCATCTACGTTTCTCTGGAAATTTCACACCGTGAGACTCATACTTGGCCTCGTGGCGCAACGGGAGCGTCCCCCTTCGGATGGTGTTTGTATGAGTCAATATCAAGGTGAATGGAGAAGGTACTTATAGTGAGTGGGAACAGGTTTAGTGAAAACAAAACCTATGGTCTCTTCAGTCGGTTCACACCGTAAGATCACTATGGTCAGCCTGCTAGTTTGGCCTGGACAAGACAATCCCTTCGAAGGGCTTGATCATAGGGGATCGAACACAGTGGACACCCGAAAGGGATAAACATTTCCTTAGTCTGTTTTTCAACCTAGTCCTCCCTTCGGCAGATTTGGTTGGATAGGGACTCTGGGGTCTAAAGACAGAGGGTTACACTCACAAGTTACATAAGAAGTGAATGTATCCTGACCGAATAATGGTAACTAAAGCCTATAAGAATAAGAGTTATTCTGGCATTAGGTTTTGGTCAAGAGTGTCTTGATCCAGAGGAGGAGTGTTTTTTATTACCCTTCGATGTCATACATTCTAAACCTTTGGAGTATCATTGCAAATTATTAATGAATTTTTATTACCCTTCGATGTCATACATTCTAAACCTTTGGAGTATCATTGCAAATTATTAATGACTTAGAAATCATTTGATAATTAGCTAAAACATGATTGGATTAGACAATTATAGCAAAAAGCTTATACAAGTTTTTTTTTTTGTAACAGTAAAATGTCTAGCTCTATAATTTCCTTACTGGGTGCGAAAAAATTAACCGAAGAAAACATGATGACTGAGGAGTGTCCTCAGGTGTCAGGCTCGAATACTACACGAAATGTTCGTGATGCATATGATCGATGGATCAAGGTCAATGATAAGGCCAAGGTCTATATGCTGGCAAGTAGGTCTGACATATTAGCCAAGAAGCACGAGGGCATGATGACCGCTAAGGAAATCATAGATTCAGTGCAGGGTAAGTTTGGACAACAGTCTACACAGGCCTGACACAATGCCCTCAAGTATATATTCAACTCGAGTATGCCAGAGGGTTCATCTGTTCGGGATCATGTCCTGGACATGATGATACACTTTAACATCGTAGAGTCGAATGGTGCTTCTATCGATGAATCGAGTCAGGTCAGCTTTATTCTGGAAACTCTTCCAGATAGTTTCCTACAGTTTAGAAGTAATGTTGTTATGAACAAGCTTACTTTTAATCTTATCTCCCTCCTGAATGAACTCCAGACTTTTCAGTTTTTGATGAAAATTCAGGGATCGAAAAGTGAAACAAATGTTGCCAGTAGGAGTTATCATAGAGGTTCGACCTCTGGATAAAAAACAGTGGCTTCATCTTCTTCTAACCTGAAAGGGAAGAAGAAGAACATGAAGAAGGTTGGTAAAGGGAAACGAGCTGACAAAACTGCCGTCCAGAAGGGAAAAAAGGTCAAAGAAGTTGCAGACAAAAGAAAGTGTTTCCACTGTAATGAAGACGAGCATTGGAAACGGAACTGCCCGAAGTACATTGCAGAAAAGAAGAAAGAAGGTAAATATGATTTACTTTTCTTAGAAGCTTGTTTAGTGGATAATGATAAAACTGCTTGGATACTTGATTCAGGCGCCACTAATCATGTTTGCTCTTCTTTTCAAGGAATTGATTCCTTGCAGCAGCTACAGAAAGGAGAGATAACGCTCCGAGTTGGAAATGGAGAAGTCGTCTTAGTTGTAGCAATAGGCACGATGAAGCTTAATTTTAGCAAGAAATATATGTTGTTAGACAATATATTAGTGATATCAGGGTTTACTAGAAACCTTATTTCAATTTCTTGTCTTATACAACAATGTATTTCTGTTTCGTTTTCTTTAAATAAAGTGTTTATTTTAAAGAAATGTGTTGAAATATGTTCAACTTCATTAGAAAATGGGTTGTATGTTTTAAGGCCTAATTCAGTCAAAATGGTTTTGAACATTGAATTATTTAAAACTGCAAACACACAAACTAAGAAACGTAAAATTTCTCCTTCATCTTTGGCATCTTAGATTGGGTCACATTAACCTCAATAAGATTGAGAGATTGGTAAAGAATGTACTTCTAAATGAGTTAGAAGAAAATACTTTACCTGTATGTGAATCCTGCCTAAAAGGCAAAATGACTAAAAAACCTTTCAGTGGAAAAGGTTATAGAGCCAAAAAAACCTCTTGAGCTTATACATTCAGACGTTTGTGGTCCGATGAATGTTAAAGCCAGAGAAGGTTATGAATATTTCATCTCTTTCATAGATGATTATTTTAGATTTTGGCATGCTTACCTAATGCATCATAAGTCTGAAACACTTGAAAAGTTCAAGGAATTCAAGACTGAAGTTGAAAAAAAATTAGGCAAAACAATTAAAACACTTCGATCAGATCGAGGTGAAGAGTACATGGATTTAAAATTCCAGAACTATATGATAGAACATGGAATTACATCTTAACTCTCAGCTCCCGGTACGCTACAACGAAATGGTATATTGGAAAGGAGAAATAGAATCTTGTTGAACATGGTTCGATCAATGATGAGTTATGTTCATCTCCCTAATTCCTTTTGGGGTTACTACTGCGGGATACATTTTGAACAATGTGCCATCAAAGAGTATTTCTGAAACACCTTTTGAACTCTGGAAAGGACGTAAAGGTAGTTTATGTCATTTCAGAATTTGGGGTTGTCCAACACATATGCTTGTGACAAATCCAAAGAAGTTGGATTCACGTTCAAAATTGTGCCTATTTGTAGGCTACCCAAAAGAAACAAGAGGTGGATTATTCTATGATCCTAAGGAAGATAAAGTACTTGTGTCGACAAATGTCACTTTTTTAGAGGAGGACCACATAAGGGACCACAAACTAAGAAGTAATAAAACTAGATAGACAGAACAATAGCAAAGATTGCTAATAAAACTAGTACGTCAACAAAAGTTGTTGATACTAGCTTGTCTAGTCATGAGAGTCCATCTCAAGAGTTGAGTATGCCTTGACGTATTAGGAGGGTTATAACACAACCTGACCGTTACATGGGTTTATCTGAAACTCAAGTTGTTATACCTAGGGGTATATAAATAACCCAGTAATCCGAGCAACCCGGATTACCCAACCCAAACCATAAGGGTTGGGTTGGGTTGGGTTAAGTTTTTTTTCGGTTTGGGTTGGGTTAAGTTTTTTTTTGGTTTGGGTTGGGTTAGAATTTTAGAGAACCAAATTTTTGGGTCGGTTCTCGGATTGACCCTCTTAGGCTCAGGTTGAACCGATCCAACTCAACCCAACCCAAAATTTATGTTTTTTTATTTTTATTTTTATATATATTTATAAATAAATTATTTGTTAATTTTAATATTTTTCTTCTAAAATTCTAACAAATATTAAAATGTTATGAACTTTGAACTTTGATAATTGAATTTTATGTGATTTTAGTTATAAAATTAAAAAAAAATTATTTTAAATAATTAAAAAAATTATTAAAAATAAAAAAATAACTCGACGATCGTACTCAACTCAACCCAACCCAAAAATATAGGGTTGGGTTGGGTTGCAACCCTTAATCGGGTAATTCGGGTTGGTTCCAAAAAACCCTTCAACCCAATCCAACCCAACCCATGTACACCCCTAGTTATACTAGATAACGACAAATGGGTCATAGCCATGAGCCAAGAAAATGGAGTCTATGTACTTCAATTCTGTTTGGGATCTTGTAGATAAACCTGATGGGGTAAAACCTATAGGTTGTAAGTGGATCTACAAGAGAAAGCGTGGTGTAGATGGAAAAGTGCAAACCTTTAAAGACAACATTCTTGAATGACAATCTTGACGAGAACATCTACATGGACCAACCCAAAAGGTTCATTGAACCAGGATAAGAGCAAAAATTTTGCAGGCTTAAAAGGTCAATCTATGGACTGAAACAAGCCTCTAGGTCCTGGAATATAAGATTTGATGAGGCAATCAAAACTTTTGGCTTTGATCAGAATGATGATGAACCTTGTGTCTACAAGAAAATCATCAATAGTTCTGTCACATTCCTAGTTCTATATGTGGATGATATCCTACTCATTGGGAATGATGTAGATTATCTTACTGACATTAAGAATTGGCTAGCTACGCAATTTCAAATTAAAGATTTGGGTGAAATGCAGTTTGTTCTTGGGATCCGGATTGTCCGGAACCGCAAGAATAAAACACTAGCCCTGTCTCATACATTTTACATCGACAAAGTGTTGTTGAGGTTTAAGATGCAAGACTCCAAAAAAGATTTATTGTTTTTTAGATATGGAGTTCATTTGTCTAAGGAACATTGTCCTAAGACATCTCAAGGAGTTGAGGATATAAGATGGATTCCTTATGCACCAGTTGTTGGGAGCCTGATATACGTCATGTTGTGTACTAGGCCAGACATCTGTTTTGCAGTTGGAATGGTCGGTAGGTATCAATCCAATCCAGGACCTGAACACTGGACAACGGTTAAAACAATTCTTAAGTATCTACGGAGAACAAGAAACTACATGTTTCTGTATGGGGCTAACAATTTGATCCTTACAGGATACACAGATTCTAACTTTCAAACTGATAAAGATTCTCGGAAATCTACATCAGGGTCAGTATTTACTCTTAACGGAGGAGTTGTAGTATGGCGAAGCGTCAAACAGGGATGCATCGTTGATTCCACCATGGAGATCGAACATGTAGCAGTGTTGGAAAGAGTTCCAAACACAATTCCATAAGATCACCTCACCACATCCTAAAGGAACCCACCTTCCTCTCTCACCTAGAGAACAACGGAGAAGATCTGGTGGTGGAACTTCACAAGGTTCGAGTTGTTGCTGATATCGTGATCTATTGAGGAAGGATTCGTGAAAAAAGTAATCTTCAAAGGTAATTTTCTTGTTGTCCTATGTTGTAAAGCATGTTTAATCTTAGATATATCGTTCTTGAATGTAATCTGTGTAACAAAATAAAGAACACGCGATTCACAATCGCTTCCGCTGCGGGATTCGATCCCTTCAGAATTTCCTAAATTGTAATTTGTGTTAGTTTCAAATATGTTGTTGTTTAAAATATATTTTTCTTATCTTCATAACATAAAATTATGTATATTTTTTAGCTATTAATAAAAAATAAGGAAAAAAAGATAAGATTGTTATTTGTTATAAGTAATTTTTTTAAACTTAAAAAAAAAAAAAAATTGTAGATGACATATGGAAGAAGTGAGATAGGGAGAGTTTTATCAATTAAAAAATTTGTTATGTAGTACTCTAATTTACATTAAGACTTTCAATTTAAATAATAGTATCATAACTAAAATATTTTTTTATAATTTATATTTAAAAATAAAATTATAGTTGTAAACACTCGATTTCAACGAAGGAACAAAAATGAGACACATGTAATAAATTTTGTGTTGTATTAATTATGTGGGTGTGGAGTACAATCTCTAAGTATGATCCTCTAATTCTCTCTTGTACGTATGCCACTCGAAGGCTGAAGAGCTTGTTCTCAATATTGAAGACTTGGAAGAATCTTTGTTCTTCACGGAGCAGTTGACACCTAAGTACTTGAACTGTTCAACACTTAAAGACTTGTCTTACAACGTTCAACATTTAAAGACTCGTCTTGCAGCGTTCAACACTAAAGACTTTAGGGAGCATTCAACACTTAAAACTTTACTCTGAATTCTCTCTTAGTTCTGAGTGAAATTTCTGAACCTTTAAAATGAAGGGACTTCCATAACATGTGGGCTTAGGCTTGAGTGGTCTTTGGGTCTAACCAACTGAAACTTGATTTTGTTGGCTTTAGAGCCTAATCATTTGGATTTGACTTTTATTTACCCAATTTCATATAACCTAATTTGACCAAATTAAATTTATGTTGCCCTTTTAATTTTTATAATTCGTCAATTTTTGTCTTCAAATTAAATTTGGCACACATGTCAATTTATAATTGGTTCTAAATTTAACTATTTATAACTTCGCCCCATTAATTTTGAATAATGTGGCAATGGGAGATTGATTGAAATTTATCTGTCCACAAATACCCCTTTTTGAGATTTTGCACTAAGTGAATCTCGAAAAATAGAACTCAAAGCCAAAATTCAGAATATTTTTCTCTTAATTTGAATTCCAGTTGATGTGTCGATTTAAATATAGATTTTTTTTTATTTTTCTTGTTTCCACACGGTTTTGACCAATTTGTCAAAATATGAGTTTGAGCCACAATTTTGACTTTCTATTTGGCAAACTTTGATTTGAATTTCAACTAATTTAAATTTTAGGCAATGTTCAAACTAGACCCTTTCTTTTTTTTAAATCTTAGGACGTAATTTAGAACTTGCCAACAAATTGGAACTTGGAGTACCCTTGGGAGGGCATTGGAAAAGAACTAAACTTGGACTTGGTTCAAGTTTTAATTTAGGATAAAAATTGGATTGTGCCCAAATTTCAATTTGAAATTTTACCGAATTTTGAAAAATTGATTGGATTTTAGAATGAGATTTGAATTTGAACTTTGGCCAAATTTAATTTGGGTTGAAATCTGGATTTTGCCCAAGTTTTGATGACAAATTCTTGTGAGAATTAATTCAACTCGAATCAAATTTGCAATTTATCCAATTTGATTTTTGATTTAAAGTTTGACCAATTTGAACTTATTTGTAAATTGATTTACATCACTCAAATGGGATTTAAAATTTTAAATAGATTTGAAACAAAATCTCATTCCAATTAGGAATTAGAAATTGAATTTCAAATCTTTCTTAATCATTTCTTCTTCCCCTTCCGTCCGTAGCAACTCAGAGTTTTTTTTTTTTTTTTTTTTTTACACTTCTTTTTCATCCTTATTTTGAATCCTCAATTTTCAAGTTTCAAATTTGATAAATCTCAAGATTTTTTCATAAACGTCGACAGAGTATTTCGTGAGTGGTCCAGTCGGTTGCCGAAAGTTTAAAGTGTTGCACGTCGTCGGACGCCGTCGCTCGTAGCGCCAAGTGTTTGCAGATCGTGCCGTCAAATGTACCCAGGTGAGAGAAAAAAAAAAAAAAAAAGGCATCGGGCTCTTTTGTATGTGTGAGACAGTGAGTGAGAAAGGCATACAAGATGGAGAGTAAGTTCCGGTTACTCGTCCTCATTTGATAACGTTCTTATTTTCCGTTTTTTGTTCATGTTTCTCACTTTTAAAAAACAGTATTGTTTAATAATTTATCTGTTTTCTTATCCCAAAATTTGAAAAACGTTAATTTTAGAAACTACTTTCTCTGTTTCGTTGCTCCTTTTCAAATTGTGTTGTTGGCTTGTTGGCAAAAGCATACGCCACTACTTCCTCTAGTATTCTCACATCCAGTGTTTGGTTCCCATGGACAATAAATGTGATACTTTTTTAAAATTCCGAATTTTTGCAATGTAAATTTATATATTGTTTTATAAATAATAATAATAATATTATTATTAATTATATATAAATTTATATTTTTTATTTTATTTTTTAACGATGCAATTTGTATATTTTGTATTATTTTAATTTTATTTTTTTTAATATTCATGTACTATTTGAATTTTGAGTTTTAAATTTTGCATTTTTTATATTTATATATTATTGACATTTTGAATTTTATATATTATTTTTATTTTGAATTTTATATTTTATATTTTATACTTTTCCATAGATATATTTATGTATTATTTTAATTTTTGATTTTGCAATATATATATATATAAATTTTAAATTTAAATTTTTTAATATGTGTATTTATATATTTTTTAATTTTTAATTTTTAATTTTTAATTTTGTTTTTGTAATATATATTATTTTATTTTTTAGTACACTAGGAACCCGTTATAATTTTGCAACAAATAAATTTTGTTCACTAAAACATGCATTTAGCTTCATTTTAATATTTTACCAACCACAACATTTAGCAATATAATTGAGTTTGATATGAGTCGACATCATTTAAGACGAATGACTCGAGTAAGAGATAACATTGAAAATCACATTTAGCCAACATTTGTAGGATAAAACAATGTCATTTATTTACTTTTTAGTACATAAACATATTTTATTATTGTTATTAATTTTGCATCGTGACTTGTTGGTACTAGATATTGTAAATGTTTTATAATTGTATCTTTATATATTTTAATGCATGTTAAGGTTGAGCTTCGATCGGTCGGGGTCGAATTTCAACCCCAACCGATGCCGAACCGACCACATCGATCGGTCGATAATTTTCTTTTTTTTTTTTGTTCTTGGCTTAAATCGACGAATGGTTAGTTCAGTCAGTTTAGGAAGTTAAGTTTTTTTTAAAAAAATTGTTTATTTAATTTATTATTTATAAGATTTAATTTTTTTTAAATATTCGGTCGGTTTGGAGCTTTAGCCTCAAACTGATAGACTAGCCTGTCGACTTTACCAAGGGAAAATCGACTCTGACTGACCACCTCTCTGAAAATCGAGTCGGTAGGTTTTGATTGTTGTGTAGATTTTTTTTGTCTTTTTTGCTCACTTCTAATGCATGTTATCTATTTTATATTATATAATTAATTTTTTAAAACTATAAAAAATGAGAGAAAAATAAGAAAAAATAGTCAAGAACAAGAAACAAGAAATAGTTATCAAACAAGTTTTTGTTTTTGTTTCTTGCTTTAAAGAAACAAGAAACAAAAATAGTTATCAAACACATTCTTGTTCTTATTCTTAAAAAATGGAAAACAACAAACAAGAAATAGGAAACGGAAAAATTATCAAATGGAGCCTTCTTTTCTTGCGGCTCGGAGAAAAAAGTCTTTTTTTTTAAATGTGTGAGAGGGAAAGATCATGAAAAAGAGGGAGAAGGAGAATAGTGTTGGCGGCTAGAAAGGAAAAGATGAGATGGTTTCTTAGTTTTTTTTTTTTTTAACTTTATTTTTACTTGTCATCATTTTTTTTTATTATTATTAAGAAAAAACAAAATCATCCCCGATGTACAACTTTTTTCATACCAACCTTTTATTTCTTTGCAACTCTCTATTTTTCCTTGTTTTAACCCATTTTTTTATTCTTCTATTTTAAAGCTCTAGATTTGCAAGGCTGTAATATTTTCACTTTTTTTATCTTGTTCGGTCTGATTTCCATTTTTTTATTGTTGCAGTTACAACTGAGCGATCCATGGAAGAAGATGTTGCTCAACACAGTGACCAATCTTTGACAGGACCGCATGCCTTAGACTTTGCCCTCCAGTCCATTAGAACCTCTCGGGCATTTGTAAGCGAACAAGCTATGATTTCTCCTCTCCACACTGTCAGTGAGTGTCATCAACAAACCTTGACACGAGCAATTCTCCCAACTTCAAAGGTAGAGCAGTTCATGACTTCATCCCCTGCCATGAATGAGCACTCTCAGCCAACACTAGAAGATGTCGTCGTTCCAACTTCTGAGATAGAGCAAGTCATGATTTTGCTCCCTACCCCAGTTGAAGGACACCAAGGTTCACAAAATGCAGTTGCTCAACAACCCATAACTGATCGGAAGAATGTAGTTACCTTGCAGCATGTGACTGATCTGCAGACTGTAGTTGCCCCTCAACATGTAGTTGCTTCAACTTTCAAAGTATCTCACTACTGCACGAATGACGTGATTTCTTCTTGTCGACGAAAGTTCGCTACATTTATGTGGAGAAGCATACGAGAGAAGATCGTGCGAACCCCCTTCGAGAATGTTGCTCAACTTACTCAAGAGACGTACAAGATACTTGATGCCATTGTTGATACTCGTACGAACAATGTGGACTTGTTGCGAGAAATTGTAGCTCGTTGTTTCCAAAAGGTGGTGGAGTACAATGAAATGCAGTCTACTTTATCAACCCTGCTAACTTCAACAAGCAAAACTCAACAACTGGAGGACATGAGACTTAAATTGAAACGTGCATTATCCAATGAGAGTCGAGCATTCGAGGCAAATAACACAATCCAAACTCGACTTGCTCAATTTGTATTAGAAGCTACAGAGTTAGAAGCTGAAATTGCAGGGCTAAAAGCCAAGCTGGTAGAATTGGAAACTAGGTTAAATACCACAAAGTCTGAATCTGCAAGATTGTCAAATTTAGCATATGGGAAGGAGAAAGACTTAGATCTAGAGAGACTTAAAGTTTCGCAGGTGCGCGAGGAGATCAGTCGCATTGAGTGTACGCCCGTCGTTGATGATAAAGATATCCATGCCCTGACAACAATTCGTGAGCTCTTAGAACGTTCGCGAGAAGAATTGAAGGAGTTTAGATGGGCACCATGATTTGGGGGTCTCTTCTTAGATACCTTTTTTTTTTGTCTTATGTAAACCTTTTTTTCCGTATTCTTTACTCACTTACTCATAGCATCATGTAGTTCTACTTCCTTTATTTATGCCATGACATTTTGGAATTCAATTCATAGTTTGAATTTTTTTATTTATTGATTTGACTTAACTTAAAGCTTTTTTTCTCTTTACTTTAAGCGGCCTACGTACCCATGAATGTAAGAGATCAAGTCATAGCGTAGTTCAAATAAATACATTTTTTTTCGTTCGCCTTTTAAGCTCATACGGGTCAGAAGCACCGTATAGTTTATTCTCTTATGATTAAGAGTATTTACAATATTTTATGCATAGAATTTCTAGAGGATTTTTTTGTTGATGGGGCTAATTCTCAAGCCGTCTTTATCAGCAATCTTATATGCTCCATTGGTGTAGACTTCTTTGACAATATAGGGTCCATCTAACTTAGGTGTGAATTTATTTCTCGTGTGTCGTTTTGTAATGATGGGTCTTCGAACAACCAACACTAAATCACCGACTTGGAATGACCAAGGCTTGAGGTTCTTGTCGAAGGCTTTGGTCATTCGAGCTTGGTAACATTCAAGCGTTTGTTGAGCATCTAGTCTTCTCTCATCAAGCGCTTCCAACTCTTGAAGGCGAATCTTTGCATTTCCCCTGTAATCAATCCTTCTTGTACGATCATCCTCAATGATGGAACCTATGAGAGTGCGATGTGTAGTCCAATAAGCCTAGAGCGCTTCACCAATCATTTTCTATCAGTCTCGCTTTATCTTGGAGGCTACCTTCTTCAATAGGTTGCACAAAGTTTTGTTAAACGCTACTGCCAGGCCATTTGCTGCAGCATTGTACATTGACGACTTGTACTGCTTGAACTTAAATTTCTCACAGAATTTATCCATCAGACTATTGGAGAACTATCTCCCACTATCTGTCACGATACGGTGTGGGATATCGTAGCAGTAGATGATGTGAGTTAGAACGAAGTCGGCGATATTTTCCTTATTGGCTTCTCTGAGTGCAATTGCTTCGGCCCACCTTAAAAAGTAATCTGTTGCAACAAGAATGTAAGAATGACCTTCTAATGACTTAGGTGTTATCGGACCAACGAGATCAAGTCTCCAAGCTTCAAAAGGTCATGAAGCAACGATCAGATGTAGAGGTTCTGGTGGCTGATGAATGAAGTTTTCATAGAACTGGCAAACTTCACACTTCTTTACGTATTTCGTTGAGTCATGGATCATCATAGGTCAATAGTAGTTCTGATGGGATTAAATCCTGTCGCGAAAGCGACGTGAATCGCGTTGTTTTTCGTTGTGTTACCGTTTTTCTTAAAAAGACATGCATCACATGAATACTAGATTGAGCATGCTAAAAGAGAAGGAAATGTACAACAAAGTGTACTTACCTCTTGAAGACACTTCTTCATGTTTTCCTCCTCCCGGTCACGATCTCAACGATCTTAAGTTCTCCACTACGAACCACGAACCAAACACCAATCTAGGGACACCTCCACTTGATCTTCTCGATTTTTCTCCGGCGGATGAGGGAGGGTTGTGAGACTCCTTTTGGATTTTGGGTGAGGAGAAAATAGAGAGGATTTGAGAGAATTGAGAATGGTCTCTTTGGTGGAATTCCAAAAATGAGAGAATAGTTGTGGAATCCTTTACAATCCACCCTTATATAGTGGTATGTGGTGGAGGTAAAATCTCCACCAATTTACCACTTTACTACAACCATATGATATGCAAATCATATTTGCATACCATATAGTATAAGGTATCACATACCTTATTATACAAATCACGTTTGCATAATTGTGTAATTTAAAATTGAATCACATTTAATTTTATTTCTCTCAAATCAACTTCTCCAACATAAACCCTAATTTCATAATTAGGCTATAATACAGTTTATTATGAATCTTATTCACATTAAACTATATATTATGTCAATCATATTGATGGAGATCAAATCCCCTTGAGCATCGAAAACGTGTTTTGGAATCGTAATTGCAAGTTTATTTTGGTTGAACACAAATACCAGTACATTGGTGTAAAAAACAGATATAAGCATACATTTCTAATCTAATTAGAGATGGATATTAGTCATGCAAACATGTTGTAAAAATAACTAAACTAAAAGGGAATTCGCAATTACCTTTGTAGTTTTCCCAACAACAACTTCTTGCTCCTTTTGCACAGCAACTCAACAACGTTCTTCTCCTATGTTCTTTTCTTTGAACAGAACACCACCAACAAGAAAACCTCCTAAGACTCTGAGTTCCACTTAGATCTCTCATTTGTGGGAATGAGCAAACAGTTTGGGAGATGAGGGAAATTTGAGAGAGAATTTTCTTTTGGCAATTTCACAAATTGCACACCAATGCATCGATCAACCAAAAACTTCTCGTTTGAGAGGTTTAACGAAGAGAAAACTCTGAAGGGAATGAAAATCCCCGCGTAGCGGAAGACGATCGAATCGTCAAGGTATCGTTACGCTACTAGAAGTTTGTTAAAACGATCTAACGCTTAGATCTAAGTTAAACATGCATAATTGAGGAAGAAAATAGCAAGATGAACATACTTACTTGTTGAAGACAATTCTTCAATCTTTCTTCCTTGATCACGAACACTTCGTGTTTCTCTCGATCTCAACGAACTCGAACTTCACGAACAAGATCCGGTCACAACCACTTGGAAACTCGGTTGTTCTTCTTTTGGAAAAAAGGAAGATGGTGGGATCTTTGTGTTTGGAGAAGAGAGGAGAATTGAGAGAGTTGAGAGAATTTTAATCTCTTCTCTTTGGTGAAAACCAAAAAATGAGAGAATGACCTCCTAATCCCTTCTTGCAAAGGGTTTAAATAGTGGAAATTGATGGAGTTAATATCTCCACATTATTACCACTTTACCACAACTATAGGTTATGCAAATCATATTTGCATAACCATATAATATAATATATCTTATATCTCATATTGCAAATCACATTTGCAGTGGATTAATTAAATTGAATCACATCCAATTTAATTTCTCTCAATTAATTTCTCCAATTAGCCCTAATTCAACAATTAGGCTAACCCATAGTTTATTATGAATCTCATTCACATCAAACTATATATTATATCATCATATCTCATATAAATGACATAAATGCCCTTTAAGTGAAATTGAACACTTCAATTTCATACCAAAACATTAACCCTTCTTTTAACCCAGATTGAGCCAACCGAGGGACCTAATGGACCTGCAGTAACGGGCTCCAATGATCTGAGATTAACCTATCAAACTCTTTGACCCGGTTAATCAACATTCATTAGCTACGGTAACACTCCACTATAGCCCGTAGCTGCACTCCCGTCAATGCAGAATATTACGTGTCCACTGATATAACCAATGCCCATGAGTCGACCCTTCACAGGTTGTTCGTAGACACGGTAGGGTCAAAATACCATTTTACCACTGTGTCTACCTCTTGTTCCTTAAGTCCCCAATGCTCCTCTAATGAACAACACATTGTGATGGTCCAACCATACACAACACCTTTCTCGGGCCAGTGAGAAGATGGGCGCCCGTTGTCCAAGCCCTGGAGACAACACTTAAGGGAACAACCCCTCTAGTTTCCCTAAAGGCGGGAACGAGTGAATTCCATCTCGCGTAGTTAAGTTCCCAACTCCCTACTTGGTCCTGTCCCTGAGAAGATAGGCATATTGGGCGAGTAACTGTGACCACCCTCACCCGTACTAGTCAAAGGACAAACCCCCGCAGACAGGAGTCCGTAACACGCTCAGGATTCAGGTCGAGTCACTAATGGTCATCTACGAAGTTATTAGTCCTAACGGTCAACAGTGTTACATTAGTAGGTCTAATAATTCACGGTCCGGTCTTGTACAATCTCATTGCACAGAATGCCCCCACTCGCATGTCAACCACATGAACGAGTCAGATCACCTCGTTTGTATCTAATACAAAAGCGGGTCGCATCCTGATGTATCCAAGATTAGGTCTCCAACCCTATCCATATATCGTGAGACCGTTCGGGTCATTAACTCGAACGTGATCCTCCCCCTCCGTGTCCACTACACACCGTTCAAGTTCTAGTTCTCTCATAAATTCAATGACCCTAGAGCTTAGTTTATTGGAAAAGTTTGTAAAAATTGTGAGACACAAAGTAATGAAATAAATAACTCTTATTAATTTCAAACGATGAATTTACAAACACGAGATTAGGACAAAAATCCCAACAAACTCCCACTTGGACTAAGCTAGTGGAGAAAATACATTCTGAAATGTACATAAATTACAATGAAGTAATACAATAAACTAGGGCATTGAATACCCGTTTACATATCTCCCACTTGCTCTAGTCGTAAAGCTCTCAAGACCTAGACTCTCAGGTGACCTCAAACACCTTAATTTGTGAGGGACTTTGTAAATGGATCACTACGTTGTGCTCAGGTTCGACGCTATCTGCGTGGTATCGCGTCTCGCGGTGCACAATCTCCGTATCAAATGATACTTGCGCTCAATATGTTTGCCTCTCTTATGGCTCGAGGCTATCCGAGTTGGCTCTTTGCACCACATTGTTATCACGAGCGATTGTGATCGACAAGTTCATATTTGGAACAACTTTCAAATCCGTCATGAACTTCCTAAGCCAAACAACTTCCTTTGCAGCTTCACAAGCCGCAACATACTCCGCTTCCATAGTGGAATCGACGATGCATCCCTGCTTGATGCTTCGCTATACTACAGCTCCTCCATTCAGAATGAAGGTTGACCCCAAAGTGGATTTCCTAGAATCCTTATTGGTCTGAAAGTCAGAATCCGTGTATCCCGTAAGGATCAAATCCCCACTACCATACACTAAGTTGTAGTTCCTTGTTCTCCTAAGATACTTGAGAATTGCCTTTTACGGTATCCGGTGATCTAACTCCTGGATTGGTGATACCTCACCGACAATCCCTACTACATAACGGATGTCGGGCCTAGTACACAACATGACATACATCGGGCTCCCTACAATTTGAAGCATATGGGATTCGTCTCATATCCTCAACCTCTTGAGGAGTCTTAGGACACCGATCCTTAGACAAGTGAACCCCATGCACGAAAGGCAACAAAGCCCTTCTTGGAGTTTTGCATCTTATATCGAGACAACATCTTGTCAATATAAGACGCTTTGAGACAAGGCTAGCGTTACTCTTCTTAGGTTCGAACTATACGGATACCTAGAACATACTGAGCTTCTCCAAAATCGTTCATTTGGAATTGCGAAGCTAGCCACTTCTTAACGTCAGTAAGAAATTCTACCTCATTCCCAATGAGAAGAATATCGTCCACATACAACACTAAAAATACGACAGTTTTGTCAACGATTTTCTTGTAGACACAAGGCTCGTCAACATTTTGATCAAAGCCATAAGATTTGATCGCCTCATCAAACCTTATATTCCAAGACCTCGAAGCTTGTTTCAACCCATAAATGGACCTATGAAGCCGACAAACCTTTTGCTCTTGGCCTTGGGCAATTAACCCTTTGGGTTGGTCCATGTAGATGGTTTCATCAAGTTTGTCATTCAAAAAGGTTGTCTTGACGTCCATCTGCCATACCTCGTAATCATAATACGCGGCAATGGCCAGAAGGATCCTGATCGACTTTTTCGTGGCAACAGCGGTGAAAAGGTCTCCTCATAGTCAACCCCTTCAACTGGTAAAACCCTTTGCCACTAGTCGGGCTTTGAAGGTCCGCGCTTCTCATCTACGCCACGCGTTTTACGCTTGTAGATCCATTTGCAACCAATAGGTTTTACCCCATCCGGTTGATCCACAAGCTCCCATACAGAATTGAAGTACATTGACTCCATTTCCTGGTTCATAGCTTTAATCCACTCGTCTTTGTCAACATCAACCATTGCCTGATCATAGGTCAATGGATCCTCATGATCATCATCGGGAGGCGACAACCGAGGTTTCAAATTAAACCCATGTAACGATCAGGCTGTCTCACAACCCTCCCACTACGTCGAGGCATTCCCAACTCTTGGGAACGAATTTGACTAGACGTGCTAGGATCAACAACGCTTGTTGACGTACTAGCCCCATCAACAACTCTTGCTGATGTACTGTCCATTTCATTTAGCACAATTGTACTCCTGGGTAAATGATCCCTGACGTGGTTTTCCTCAAGGAAAGTGTCGTTTGTCGACACAAACACCCTATTTTCCTTAGGATCGTAAAATAGACCACCCCTAGTCTCTTTAGGGTAACCTACGAATAGGCACAATTTCGAACGGGGTTCCAACTTTTTCGGGTTTGCAACAACACGTGGGTCGGGCATCCCCAAATCCTGAAGTGATGTAAATTGCCTTTACGTCCACTCTAGAGCTCGAAAGGTGTTTCACAAACACTCTTCGATGGAACGTTGTTCAAAATATAAACCGCAGTCTCCACTGCGTAACCCCAAAAAGAATCAGGGAGACGAGCATAGCTCATCATCGACCGAACCATGTCCAACAAGGTTCTGTTTCTCCTCTCCGATACACCATTCTCACTGTTTGTGGCATACCAGTCTTTGAGAGTTGGGGCGTAATTAAAGTGTTCTATCATATAGTCACGAAATTGAGTGTCCATATACTCTCCACCTCGATCCAGTGTTTTAAGTGATTTACCTAAGAGGTTCTCAACCTCAGTCTTGTACTCCTTGAACTTTTCAAGAGTTTCAGACTTCTTGTGCATTAGGTAAATATACTCATACCTCTAGTAATCGTCTATGAAAGACACGAAGTATTCATAACCACCTCGAGCTTTAACATTCATCGGACCACGAGGAGGTCGAATGTACTAACTCGAGGGCTCTTTGGCTCTATATCATTTTCCACTAAAAGGGCGTTTGGTCATTTTGCCTCAAGGCATGACTCACACACCCCAGAAAGAGTTTTCTTCCAACTCGTTTAGAAGTCCACTCTTGATAGTTTCTCAATCCTATTGAGATTAATGTGGTCTAAACAGTAGATGCCAAAGATGGGCATTTTCCTTAGGAGAAACTTTCGCTCTCTTAGTTCGTGTTCGTGTTTGCTGTTTTAAACAATTCGATATTCAAAACACTTTTGACCGAATTAGGTTTCAAAACATACAGATTATGCTCAAGTGAAGTAGAACAAATAAGATTGCCTTTGAAAGAAATAAACGCTTTATTGGATTCAAAGGGAAACAGATATACATTGTTCAATTAGGCAGAAATAGAAACAAGGTTTCTAGTAAACCCCAGTACATGTACAAATTATCTAATAATAAGTACTTCTTCTTGAAATGTAGCTTCACAGTGCCAATCATTTGCAGTAGAGACAAGCTCCCTGGATCAATCAGTAGAGTCACCTCACCCTCTCGCGTGGTGCGCCAGAATCAATCCACGAAAAAGAAGAACAAACATGGTTAGTAGCGCTGAATCCAATATCCAGCGAGTCACTACTCTCCACCAAACAAGTTTTCGTCACAAGTAAATCACATTTACCTTGATTCTTCCTCTCGGCAAGGAATTTGGGACAGTTTCTCTTCCAGTGACCGCCCCCATTGCAGTGGAAACACATTCCTTTTTCTCGCAACTTCCTTGACGTTCTTGCCCTTCCGGCGGCGGCTGGTCGCTTTTACCCTCTCTTCATCCTCTCTTCCCTTTCGGGCGTGAAGGAGCAACAAGTTTAGTCCTGCAGAGGTCGAACTGTGATAAGACACCTGAGGCAACATTTGCCTCGGATTCAGTGTGCCCCGACTGCTCAAGGATGGAAATTTCAGAGCTCATTGAAGAGAGGTAGTGAGAGTGTAGCTAATTTGTTCATAACAGCATTGCTACGAAACTGAAGGAAACTCTTCGGAAGAGTCCCCAAAATAAAACTGACCTGCCTCGACTTGTCGATCGAAGCCTCGTTCATCTCCGCTAGATTAAAGTGGGTCATCATGTCTAAAACGGACAGACGATCCCTCTTTCATCCGTGCGTTGAAGACGTATTTGAGCGAGTCATGTCGGACTGAAAGGACTGTTGTCAAACATTTCCTGCAAGGACTCAATGATCTCCTTAGTGGTGACCATCAACTCATGTTTCTTTGCCAATACATCAGACATGCTGGCAATGATATAGACCTTGGCTTTTTCATTGGCCCTGATCCATCGATCGTATGCATCACGAACACTTCGCGATGCAGTCGAGCCCGACATCTGAGGACACTCCTCAGAGAGCACGAACTTAATATCGTCAGTTACCAAAATTGTGTTAATGTTGTTTTTCCAAGTTTGGTAATTATCTCCCACTAGTTTATCGGACGTGAGTAGAGCTATAATTGCGCTAGACATGTTTTAAGCTGAAAAATTAAGAAAACTTTGTGTTAGTCTCGCAAAAAACTTTTGAAATCCAATCAAGTTTTAGCAAAAAACTGTTTCATGATCCCTAGTCATTCAAAATTTTGCAATGATATCCTAAAGGTTTAGAATGACCGCCACCGAAGGGTGAACAAAACACTCCTCCTCTAGGACGAGACTTTCTCGATTAGACCCTAATCCCAGAATAACTCTTATTCCATTAGGCGTCTAATTACCATTGTTCGGTCGAATTCATTAACACTTAACAAATTTTGCGAGTGTCGCCCTCAATCTTTAAGTTTCCAAGCATCTGTCCAAATAATAGCCACCGAAGGGTGAACTAAGAAGGAAAACCAACTAGGAAACTGTATCCCTTTCGAAAATTTACGGTGTTCCGACTCCCATGATCAGGCCCTCCGAAGGGATTGTCTGGTCCAGGCCAAACTAGCAGGCGGATCATAGGCGTCTCACGATGTGAATCGAAAGAAGAGACCGTGGGTCACGTTTTCACAAGTCTCGCTCCCACTCACTATAAGTACTCTCTCCATCCACGATGATATTGACCTATACAAATGCCACCCGAAGGGGGACGCTCCCATTTGCGCCACGAGGCCGAGTATAGATCTCATGGTGCGGATTTAACGGAGATTTGTGGCTGGAAAATCAAATGTATCTCATACACTTTATTTCCTCCCACTCAGCACTTTAATTTTAATAGGGATTGACCTAGATAAATCGGCTAAAATTTACCTAAGTCTACCAATATAACTCTTATATGGTATTAACCTAAGTTTATAATCACATTATTACTTAGGTCTATGTGAGTAAATTAAAACACTTTTAATTAGCGGCACTCACGGTAAGTATAATCTAAGAATCTCGGATCGAATTCACTCCCGTGTCGGTTTCTGTGTAGGGTGTTCGCAAGCGTCAATTTAAATAATTTGACCTTTAGACAAAACCTTCCTTGAAGCGAGTTACTAATCGGTCTCCATTCATAGACTAAACTTTGATTTCCTAATTTCTAATCTCATTAGAAAATAGAAAACCTAAGTCTAATTATTCAAGTTCTAAACTCTTTAAAACTAATAATTAACTTAGGTTGCATGCATTTCTATGTTATAGTGTTTAATCATTCATCACATGAATAACTATATACTATAACATAATATAATTCATCACATGAATATAAATGCATGAACATACTTTAATCTAAAAAATATAACACTTATATTAATTAAATTAAACATGCATTTAATTATATTATGACTCTTATAATATAACCTATCATGCAAACTATATATTATAACTCTTATAATATAAATGATGCATGCAAATGTTTAACCTAAGGTGGGATTTTAAATCTATATGACATACATTATGCACATAGAATTTTAATTAAATCATACATCTCATACATAAAATAATTAAATAGCAAAAATGGACCAGTTTTTGGCACCTAGGGGCAATTATTTAATTAAATAACATTAATATAACACTTATATTAATATTATTTAATAAAATAATTAAAAAAAAAATTTACATAAAATAAATAATAAAATAAAACGTGCAAACTGCCCCATTATCAATGAAAATCGCCACGTCTTGCAATCGCTGCATGAATCGCCCACTACACTACGTGTGGCGTTGCAACGCCGCAAGGTAGTGTTGCAACTATTGTCGCGTCGGCGTTGAGATCGCGTGCTCCACGCCGTAAGGCAACAACGCTCTTCTGCGCCAAGCCGGCGCCGCGCCGGAGGATAGCGTTGAGACGCTGATGAACACCGTCTCAACGCCATCGACAGAACAACAAACACCTTTGTTGTTCTTCATCGAATTCTGCTCGTTTCCGCTCCGATTTCTTCACAGCAACTCTTGCCACGAACGACTCGGACTTACAGACTCGATTTACAATAAAATGCCCAAAAAAAACGGGCCCTTACATTGATCTCATCAACAGAATTTGTAAATTTATTCTAGTGCCAAAAACCGAAACATTCATCATGCAAACCAGCATTCATCTCATGAAATTAAGGCAAAATACCCACCTATTTTAACAAAAAAACAGTGCATAACGAAGAACCATCGAAATGGCTCTGATACCAATTGAAGGGAATGAAAATTCCCGCGCAGCGGAAGACGATCGAATCGTCAAGATATCGTTACACTACTAGAAGTTTGTTAAAATGATCTAACGCTTAGATCTAAGTTAAACATGCACAATTGAGGAAGAAAACAACAAGATGAACATACTTACTTGTTGAAGACAATTCTTCAATCTTTCTTCCTTGATCACGAACACTTCGTGTTTCTCTCGATCTCAACGAACTCGAACTTCACGAACAAGATCCAGTCACAACCACTTGAAAACTCGGTTGTTCTTCTTTTGGAAAAAAGGAAGATGGTGGGATCTTTGTGGTTTGGAGAAGGGAGGAGAATTGAGAGAGTTGAGAGAATTTTAATCTCTTCTCTTTGGTGAAAACCAAAAAATGAGAAAATGACCTCCTAATCCCTTCTTGCAAAGGGTTTAAATAGTGGAAATTGATGGAGTTAATATCTCCACATTATTACCACTTTACCACAACTATAGGTTATGCAAATCATATTTGCATAACCATATAATATAAGATATATCATATCTCATATTGCAAATCACATTTGCAATAATTGTGGATTAATTAAATTGAATCACATCCAATTTAATTTCTCTCAATTAATTTCTCCAATTAGCCCTAATTCAACAATTAGGCTAACCCATAATTTAATATGAATCTCATTCACATCAAACTATATATTATATCATTCATATCTCATATAAATGACATAAATGCCCTTTAAGTGAAATTGAACACTTCAATTTCATACCAAAACATTAACCCTTCTTTTAACCCAGATTGAGCCAACCGAGGGACCTAATGGACCTGCTGTAACGGGCTCCAATGATCCGAGATTAACCTATCAAACTCTTTGACCCGGTTAGTCAACATTCATTAGATACGGTAACACTCCACTATAGCCCGTAGCTGCAATCCCGTCAATGTAGAATATTACGTGTCCACTGATATAACTAATGCCCATGAGTCGACCCTTCACAGGTTGTTCGTAGACACGACTGGGTCAAAATACCATTTTACCCATGTGTCTACCTCTTGTTCCTTAAGTCCCCAATGCTCCTCTAATGAACAACACATTGTGATGGTCCAACCATACATAACACCCTTCTCGGGCCAGTGAGAAGGTGGGCGCCCGTTGTCCAAGCCCTGGAGACAGCACTTAAGGGAACAACCCCTCTAGTTTCCCTAAAGGCGGGAATGAGTGAATTTCATCTCGCGTAGTTAAGTTCCCCAGCCCCTACTTGGTCCTCGTCCCGAGAAGATAGGCATATTGGGCGAGTAATCGTGACCACCCTCACCCGTACTAGTCAAAGGGAAGGACACTCCATGACAGGAGTCCGTAACACGCTCAGGATTCAGGTCGAGTCACTAATGGTCATCTACGAAGTTATTAGTCCGTAATGTCAATGGTGTTACATCAGTAGGTCTAATAATTCATGGTCCGGTCTTGTACAATCTCATTGCACAAGATGCCCCCACTCGCATGTCAACCACATGAACGAGACAGATCACCTCGTTTGTATCTAATACAAAGCGGGTCGCATCCACGATGTATCCGAGGATTAGGTCTCCAACCCTATCCATATATCATGTAGACCGGTTCGGGTCATTAACTCGAACGTGATCCTCCCTGTGTGTCCACTACACACCGTTCAAGTTGTAGTTCTCTCATAAATTCAATGACCCTGGAGCTTAGTTTATTGGAAAAGTTTGTAAAAATTTCGAGACACAAAGTAATGAAATAAATAACTCTTATTAATTTCAAACAATAATTTACAAACACGAGATTAGGACAAAAATCCCAACAAACTCTTCTCTCACTCCCTATCGATAGGGAGTAAGTGGAGAAGAGGGGAACGTGTCCTTCTGACATGTTCCCATAAATTAATTAATTAATTATTAATTAATTATTAAATTAATTAAATATCATATATTTAATTAATCTTTAAATATCATATATTTAATTAAGATCAAATCATATTTAATCTATTTCTCTTCTAACCTATAGTTTTAATGCACATCTCATACACATTAAATTTTAACCTATAGTTTTAAATATGAATCATATTCACATTTAAATTAATATTTGAACTCTTTCAAATATTTAATTCTTTCATATAATTTAATATGAATCATATTCACATTAAATTTATAATATAAAGTTCCAAAATTTTATATTATATCGTATTTGTATACATTACATTTATTCCCTAATGAATTTGAACATTTCAAATTAAAACGATCTAAGAACCCTTTACGAGCTAGAAGGTGGTTCTAATGGACCTACAAATCAGAAGCTGCAACGATACGAGATTACTCTGTTAATCTCATTAACCTCCTAATCAACATTCGTTAACTGCGGGAACACTCCACTAAAGTCATGCAGTTGCACTCTTCTCACTACAGATATATTTTTGTGTCCACGGATATTGACCAATAACAGCAAGTCAATCCTTCACGAATGTTCGTAACACCAGCTGGGTCAAATTACCGTTTTACCCCTAGGTTACATCTTGTACCTTAAGTACCAGTGCTCCTCTAATGAACAATTTGTTTGTGGTCCTACCAACAAACAGAAGTCCCTCTCGGACCAATGAGAGGGTCGGACCCTTTGTTCAAGTCCCGGAGACACCACTTAAGGGAACATTCATCTACTTACCCTAATAGGTGGGAAGGAGTGAATTCCATCTTGCTAGGCTAAGTCCCCAGCTGCTCACTCGGTCCTGTCCCCAAGAAGGTAGGCATATTGAGTCGGTGAATCTGATTACTCTCACCCATACTAGTCAAAGGACAATCCCTTGCAAACAGGAGCTCGTAACCCGCTCAGGATTGAAATCAAGTTACCTTAGTCATTCTAGTGAAATAGAAACCTAACTAGTCAATGGAATTACATCTAGTGGTTACTATTTTGCGGTCCGGTCTTATTAATCTCATTATATAGGATATCTCCACTCACATGTCATCTACACGAACATGTTAGGATCACAGTGTTTGTATCATATACAAAGTGGGTCACGTCTAGAGTGTTACTAGGGTAAGGTACCCAAACGTTATCCCCTTACTATAGACCCTTTAGGCTGTATCTCGAACCGAGATCCTTTATATGTACACTACATTCAGTTCAAGATACATTTTACAGCCTTGGATGTTTAGTTTATTGGATTTAGGGTTAAAATAATGGCAATATCAAATAATAACTCTTTGTAGAAATAATAACACTTTATTACAATAATTAGAACAAAATTACACACTACGAGTTTTAGGGCGCAAACTCCAACAAACTCTCACTTGAACTAAAACTCTAGTGGGTTACATTATAATCTAAAACTGTTGTTACAGAGATACAAATACAATAAACTAGGGCATCCATATACCCTATTACATATCTCCCACTTGCCCTAGATTAGCCTATGTACATATCTCGTAGACCTAGACTTTCTAGATGACCCTTGAACACTTTAGTCGTGAAAGTCTTTGTAAACGGATCAACAATGTTGTGCTCCGAAGCGATCTTCGTGACTGTCACATCTCCTCGTAATACTATTTCTCGTATCAGATGATACTTCCTCTCGATGTGTTTTCCTCGCTTATGGCTGTGAGGTTCCTTTGAATTGGCTACCGCACCACTGTTGTCACAGTATAAGGTGATGGGAAATTCCATATTTGGAATAACTTCCAAATCAGTAAGGAATTTCCTTAGCCAAACAGCCTCTTTAGTTGCTTCACAAGCAGCGACATACTTAGCCTCCATCGTGGAGTCAGCGATGCATCCTTGCTTGATGTTTCGCCATACTATAGCCTCCCCCGTTAAGGGTGAAAACTGATCCCGATGTGGATTTCCTAGAATCCTTATCGGTCTGAAAATCAGAATCAATGTATCTAATAAGGATCAAATCCTTAGTCCCATACACAAGCGTATAGTCCCTCGTTCTCCTAAGATACTTAAGGATATTTTTAACTGCGGTCCAGTGGTCTAACCCTGGATTGGATTGGTACCTACTGACTATTCCCACTGCATAACAAATGTCTGGCCTCGTGCACATCATAACATACATTAAGCTACCTACTGCAGATGCATAGGGAATACGTCTCATATCCTCAACTTCTTGAGGTGTCTTAGGACACTGTTCATTACACAGATGAACTCCATGCCTGAAGGGTAATAAGCCCCTCTTGGAATTCTACATCGAATATCGGGCCAACATTTTGTCGATATAAGATGCTTAAAACAGAGCTAGGTTCTGTTCTTGTGATTCCTGAAAATCTGAATCCCAAGAACATACTGCGCCTCTCCCAAATCTTTCATTTGGAATTAGGTCGCCAGCCAATTCTTTGTGTCAGTAAGGTATCCTACATCATTCCCAATGAGTAGGATATCATCCACATAAAGCACTAAGAACGCTACTTTGATGTTGATGATCCTCTTGTAAACACAAGGCTCATCAACGTTTTGGTCAAAGCCATAAGACTTGATCGCAGTATCAAATCTTATGTTCCAAGATCTGGATGTTTGTTTCAACCCATAAATGGATCGATTGAGCTTGCAAACTTTTTGCTCCTGACCTTTGGTTATGAACCCTTCGGACTGAGACATATAGATGCTCTCGTCAGGATTACCATTCAAAAATGCAGTCTTGACGTCCATTTGCAAATTTCATAATCATAAAATGCGGCTATGGACAAGAGTATCCTAATAGACTTAAGCATAGCAACAGGGGGAAAAGTTTCTTCATAGTCAACTTCTTCCTTTTGGGTAAAACTCTTGGCTACAAGTCTAGCCTTAAAGGTATGTACCTTTCCGGTTGCATCTCTCTTTCTCTTGTAGATCCATTTACACCCTATGGGTCTTACCCCTTCAGGTTGATCTACAAGTTCCCATACTGAATTGAAGTACATTGACTTCATTTCAAAGTCCATGACTTTGATCCATTGGTCCTTGTCTACGTCATTCATTGTCTGTCTATAAGATAATAGATCTTTTACGCCGTCATCAGGTGTGACGACTTAAGTTTTAGCTAAACCCAAGTAGCGATCAGGTTGAGAAACAACCCTCCCACTACGTCGAGGCATTCCCAACGATTGAGAAGGACGAGACTGACTTGATGTGTTAGCTTCTTCATCAACTCTTGATGAAGGTTCAGCTTGATCAACAACTCTTGTTGGTTCATCTGTAGCTTCATTTAGTACTAGTTTACTACGTGGTTTATGGTTCCTCATGTGATCTTCCTCCAAGAAAGTAGCGTTTGTCGATACAATCACCTTATTTTCTTGTGGGTCGTAGAAAATACCACCTCTCGTTTCTTTGGGATAGCCAACAAATTGGCATAATCTTGAACGAGGTTCCAGTTTCTTTGGGTTTGTCACCAACACGTGTGTCAGACAACCCCAAATTCTAAAGTGTTGTAAACTAGGTTTACGCCCCTTCCACAATTCAAAAGGTATTTCTAAAACACTCTTTGATGGAACAGTGTTCAAGATTTAAACTGCAGTCTCCACTGCATATCCCCAAAACGAGGCAGGCAAATGAGCATAGCTCATCATAGATCGAACCATATCCAACAAGGTTCTATTTCTCTTTTATGACACACCATTTTGTTGTGGTGTATTAGGTGCTGAGAGTTGAGATTTAATTCCATGTTCTATCAAATAGTCTTGGAATCTCAAATCCATATACTCTCCATCTCGATCGAATCGAAGTGTTTTAATGGTTTTCCCTAATGCATTCTCTACTTCAGCCTTATACTCTTTGAACTTTTCAAGAGCCTCTGACTTATGATGCATTAGGTATAGATAATCATACCTCGAATAATCATCTATGAAAGAGATGAAATATTCGTACCCTCCTCGAGGTTTAACATTCACCGGACCACAAAGATCCGAATGTATAAGTTCTAAGGGTTTTATGGCTCTATAACCTTTTCCAGTAAAATATCGTTTAGTCATTTTACCTTCCAAGCAGGGTTCACGAGGTAAAGAATCATCTTCTAACTTATTTAGAAGTCCATTCTTAGATAGTCTTTTAATCCGGTTGAGATTTATATGACCAAGTCTAAGATGCCAAAGATAGGTATTATTATCAGAAATTCTTTGCCTTTTACTTTGAGTATTAGCAGTTTTAAACATCTCATGATTCAAAATTGCTTTAGTTCGATTCGGTTTAAGTACATACAAGCCGTTTTCTAACTTAGCAGAACAAATATTGACACTTTTCTTTAAAATGAACGCTTCATTGAAAGAAAAAGTAATACAATAACCATGTTCAATTAAACAATAGATAGAAATTAAGTTCCTCTTAATCTTAGGAACTATATACAGATTTTCTAAAAAGATAAATCTATCTCTAAAAACAGCTTGGCATCTCCCAATGCATTGAGCTGAGACGACGTCTCCCGTTCCGACCCTGAGCGTCATCTCACCCTGTTCGAGCTCCTTGAAGGAACTAGTTTCCTGAACAGAAGAGCAAACGTGATTAGTGGCTCCTGAATCAAGTATCCAGGTAAAATCACCATTTTCCACTAAGCAAGTTTCAAGAACAAGTAAATCGAATTTACCTTTCTTCTCTTTGAGCTCAGCAAGGTACTTTGGGCAGTTTCGCTTCCAGTGTCCGCCCATGTTGCAGTGGAAACACTTTCCTTTATCTGCAACCTTGACTTTTCCTTTGCCCTTATCAGCAGCAGGTGCCTTCTCTTTCCCTCCTATCTTCTTCTTTTGGGTCTTCTTAAGCCCAGAAGATGAACTACATGACTTAGTCACAGAGGATGAACGCTTCTAGAACCTTCTGGAATGGGCAAACAGATTTGCCTCTCCATCAGCCTGTCCCTTATTCTTCATAAGAGACTGAAAAGTTTTTAGTTCATTAAGGAGAGTAGTCAGGTTATACTTTATCTTGTTCATCACCGCATTGCTGCGGAATTGCAGGAAACTCTTCGGAAGAGATTCCAAGATGAACGAGACCTGACTTTGCTCATCTATGACCGCGTCGTTCATCTCAGCCACGTTGAAGTGGACCATCAGATCGAGAACGTGTTCTCTCACTAACGACCCCTCCTTCATACGGGAGTTATAAACATACTTGAGGGATTCGTGTCGAAGTTGTCCAGACGGTTGTCCAAACATATTCTGCAACGAACTCATGATTTCACGAGCTGAGACCATGCCCTCGTGCTTTTTCGCTAGAACTTCAGAAACACTAGCCAAAATGTAGACATTGGCCTTATCATTGGCCTTGATCCAGCGATCATACGCATCCTTAACAGATTGAGGAGCGTTTCGAGCAGGGACCTGAGGACATTCCTCAGTCAACACAAACCGAAGGTCGTCAACAACAAGAATCGTATTCAGGTTGGACTTCCACGTAGTATAGTTTTCACCAGTTAAACAGTCGTTTTTCAGTAAGGTTATAATTGAGGACGACATGCTGAAATTTCAAAAATAGTTCTAATTAGTTATGCCTTTAACCCATTATAAATCAATCAATTTTAGCAAAAATATTAAAGAACCCTAGTGTTTAAATTAAACCTTTAATTTTGCAACGATACTTCAAGGGTTTAGAACAAAAGCCACCGTCGGGTGGTCAGTCATGTTGGGATTTGTGCCCTAAAACTCGTAGTTTGTAATTATGTTCTAATTAATGTAATAAAGTGTTATTATTTCAATAAAGTGTTATTGTTCCTTATCTACGAGTTTGCCTTTATTTGAAACCCTAAATCCAATAAACTAAACATCCAAGGTTGTTAAATGAATCTTTAACTGAATGTAATGTACATAAAAAGGATCTCGGTTCGAGATACAACCTAAAGGGTCTATAGTTAAGGGATAAGGTTTGGGTACCTTACCCTGGATAAACTATGGATGTGACCCACTTTGTATTTGATACAAACACTGTGATCCTAACGTGTTCGTGTAGATGACATGTGAGTGGGGATATCCTATGTAATTAGATTACATAAGACCGAACCACGAAATAGTAACCTTTAGCTGTAACTTCGTTGACTAGTTAGGTTTCTATTTCACTAGGATGACCTAGGCAACTTGATCTCAATCCTGAGCAGGTTACGAACTCCTGTTCGCGAGGGATTGTCCTTTGACTAGTATGGATGAGAGTGGCCAGATTCGCCGACTCAATATGCCTACCTTCTTTGGGACAAGACCGAGTGAGCGGCTGGGGACTTAACTTAGCAAGATGGAATTCACTCCTTCCCGCCTACTAGGGTAAGTAGAGGAATGTTCCCTTAAGTGGTGTCTCCGGGACTTGAACAAAGGGCCCGACCCTCTCATTGGCCCGAGAGGACTCTGTTTGTTGGTAGGACCACAAACAAATTGTTCATTAGAGAGCACCGGTACTTAAGGTACAAGATGTAAACCGAGGATAAAGCGGTAATTTGACCCAGCTGGTGTTACGAACATTCGTGAAGGATTGACTTGTTGTTATTGGTCAATATCCATGGACACAGAAATATATCTGCAGTGAGGAAAGTGCAGCTGTAGGACTTTAGTGGAGTGTTCCCGCAGTTAACGAATGTTGATTGGGAGGTTAATGAGATTAATCGAGCAATCTCGTATCGTTGGAGCTTCTGATCTGTAGGTCCATTAGGTCCACCTTCTAGCTCGTAAAGGGTACTTAGATCATTAGAATTTGAAATGTTCAAATTCATTAGGGAATAGATTTAATGTATTTAGATACGATATAATTTATAGTTTTGGAACTATATATTATAAATTTAATGTGAATATGATTCATATTAAATTATATGTGAGAGAATTAAATATTTGAAAGAGTTCAAATATTAAATTCAAATGTGAATGTGATTCATATTTGAAAACTATAGATTATAATTTAATGTGCATAAGATGTGCATTAAAACTATAGGTTAGAGGGAAAATTGATTAAATGTGATTTAATCTAAATTAAATATATGATATTTAATTTAATTTAATTAAATAAGATTTAATTGATTTATTAATTAATACGATTAATTATTTTAAAAAAAATAAAAAAAATAGGGAACGTGTCAGGAAGACACGTTCCCCATCTCTCCCAACTCCCTAATCGATAGGGAGTGGGAGATGCCCTCTACAGGGTTTTCTTCTCCAAGTGAGAGGAGGACAATTTATCTAGGCTGGTATTTGCAATTTGGAATTGCTCTCACTCAGAAAGAATTCTCTCTCTCTCTCAATTTTAGAATTCCCAAAAACTTTCCAATTGTGGATTACCTTCCCACCAAGGTAGATCTAAGTAGAACTCAGAGATATAGGAGGTGATCTCTGGTGGTTGTGTTCTTGCTGGAAGAAAACAGAAAAGTCCCTGTACAACCTTTGGAGCAACAATTTGCTGGAGAATTAGAAACTACAAAGGTAATTCTTTTCTCTTCTTAATTTAACAGTTAAATTTAGGAATGTTTACATGTATATCTCCATGTCTAATTAGATTAGAATTAGCATGCTTGTTCTGTATGTTTTTGTCAATGCACTGATTTTTTGTTTTAAGCAAAACAATCAAGTAATTAAGATCCCAAACACGTTTTCGTTGCTCAAGGAGATCCGATCTCCATCAAGCCACTCCTCCCCTGAATTGAGACTATCTCAGCCAATTCTCACTACCAGAACATCTCATGTCCCAATGATCCTTAACTACCATTTGTTTGTTTAAGGACTTGTTAACTAGCTTAACTTATCCCGTAAATGTGACCCTACCATTTTCAGATCCAATAGGTCCGAACCAACAGGCTACTATTAAGAAAGACAACTGTTGACAAATTACCTAAGAGACCCTATCCATTTATGGAGTTCGCGGTGTTTCGATCCCTATAGTCAGACCCTCCGTGGGGATTGGTTGTTCCAGGACAACCTAGCAGGCGGACTATAGAAATCTCACGGTGCGACCTAATAGAGAAGACCGTAGGATACGTTGACACGCGTCATGCTCCCATTTACTATGGATGCTTCCTTCATTCACCTTGGTATTGAACCATGCAAACACTTATCATAGGGGGACACCCTATTGATGCCACGTAGCCGAGCATGAAACTCACGATGTGAAATCTTGAGGACGTGTGAGTAAACTCGATGCGAACATCTCGTTTTCTCCCACTGAAGCTCCTAAGGTTAGGGTGTAGGTTTAACTTAATCGGATTCTAGCTAAAAGAATCAATCTAAATCTGTGCTTATTATAACTATTATAACTAGGTCTTTTTAACCTTATGTCTAGGTGAATAAACATTTTAATTACCTAGATATAAAACAGGACTATGGTTAATTCAACTCAAGCTCCGGGTCAGTTTCCAAGTAGAAGTGTTCCGTTAACCGTCAGGTTAAGTACCCTCAACCTTAGACAGAACTTCACCGGTAGAGTTCCTTATAACCAAAGTTCTATTGTCCTACTATATTTTAAACTATTTAAAATACTATGTAAGACAAACTTCTAATCCTATTAGAAATTAAAACTTAGGTCTAAATTAATTTTAAACAATTTTAAACTAATTTAATTTAATCCAAGTTCTTATGTTTGCATGCAATTCTTGTTATAGGTTATGGTTTCTAAAACCCCTTTAATTTATAACTTTTATAAATTTTAATAATTAGCCTATGACAAAGAACTATATTATAAAACCAAATTGAAATTATAAAAATTATTCAACTAATTGAATAACTAAAATTACTTAAATGAAATAAAATTTATTTTAAACTAAGTAATTTCATGCACCATGCAATTTATTTTCCAAATAATCTAATTATAACAATTATAAATAAATACTTTTGAAAAATAAATTAGATCATGCATTTCTACCATATTTATATAACAATTACACAAATAAAATGCATGAACATGCTTATCCTAAGGTGGGAAAAATTCTAAATGACATTTATAAAGAAAAATAGTTGTAAAACCGGAATAATTTGGCCCCTAAAGTGCAAAAATAATAAAATTACACTAATCTTATTATAAAACCGATCCAAAACTCCTTGAGGCGGGGCTCAAACGGACCAAAACCAGCCGAACCGCCTGCCGTCTGCCTCAGCCGAGGTTCAGTTGTCGTCACGGCGTTGCAACGCTAGGGGAGCGTTGCAACGCCAGCTTCATCCGCGCGCGCGCCTGGCATCGGGGTAGCATTGCAACGCTAGAGGCGGCGTTGCTTGGCTCTTGAACCCAGAGCTTCGCATCAATAGGAGCCTCGGCGTTGCGGCGGCGTTCTCGGCGTTACAGCGTTGATGCTTGGCAGAAGAAGCAATTTCTTCGAACACAGCGGCTTCAATTGCCAATTACTCCTTCGATACTCATCCAAATTGCACGAAACTGGTCCCGAACGACTCACAACTTGATTACAGACTCGATTATGCACTTAATTGCCCAAAACGCAGGGGCCTTTACATTTAATTTGATCAAATCAAAAGAATTTAATGCCAAAAAATTCCTAAACAGTTTTACAGCAAACCAAAATGAAATTCCCACCTATCCAATGTAAATCTGTTTCAATCAAAACAAAACAAACATTGCTCTGATACCAATTGATGGAGATCGAATCCCCTAGAGCAGCGGAAACGTGTTTTGGAATCGTAATTGCAAGTTTATTATTGTTGAACACAAATATCAGTACATTGGTGTAAAAAACAGAGATAAGCATACATTTCTAATCTAATTAGACATGGATATTAGTCAATAGCAAACTAAAAGGGAATTTGCAATTACCTTTGTAGTTTTCCCAATAGCAACTCCTTGCTCGTTTTGCACAACAACTCAGCAACGTTCTTCTCCTCTATTCTTTTCTTTCAACAGAACACCACCAACAGGAAAACCTCCTAAGACTCTGAGTTCCACTTAGATCTCTCCTTTGTGGGAATGCGCAAACAGTTTGGGAGATGAGGGAAATTTGAGAGAGAATTTTCTTTTGGCAATTTCACAAATTGCACACCAATGCATCGATCAACCAAAAACTTCTCGTTTGAGAGGTTTAACGAAGAGAAAACTTTTTTCCCACTCCCTATCGATAGGGAGTAAGTGGAGAAGAGGGGAACGTGTCCTCCTGACACGTTCCCATAAATTAATTAATTAATTATTAATTAATTATTAAATTAATTAAATCAAATTTAATTAATCATTTAATTAAATATCATATATTTAATTAATTTTTAAATATCATATATTTAAATAAGATCAAATCATATTTAATCTATTTTTCTTCTAACCTATAGTTTTAATGCACATCTCATGCACATTAAATTTTAACTTATAGTTTTAAATATGAATCACATTCACATTTAAATTAATATTTGAACTCTTTCAAATATTTAATTCTCTCATATAATTTAATATGAATCATATTGACATTAAATTTATAATATAAAGTTCCAAAACTTTATATTATATCGTATCTGTATACATTACATTTATTCCCTAATGATTTTGAACATTTCAAATTAAAACGATCTAAGAACCCTTTACGAGCTAGAAGATGATCCTAATGGACCTACAGATCAGAAGCTCCAACGATACGAGATTACTCGGTTAATCTCATTAACCTCCTAATCAACATTCATTAACTGCGGGAGCACTCCACTAAAGTCCCGCAGTTGCACTCTTCTCACTGCAGATATATTTCTGTGCCCACAGATATTGACCAATAACAACAAATCAACCCTTCACGAAGGTTCGTAACACCAGCTGGGTCAAATTACCATTTTATCCTTGGGTTACATCTTGTACCTTAAGTACCCGTGCTCCTCTAATGAACAATTTATTTGTGGTCCTACCAACAAACAGAAGTCCCTCTCGGGCCAATGAGAGGGTCGGGCCCTTTGTTCAAGTCTCGGAGACACCACTTAAGGGAACATTCATCTACTTACCCTAATAGGCGGGAAGGAGTGAATTCCATCTTGGTAGGCTAAGTCTCCAGCTGCTCACTCGGTCTTGTCCATAAGAAGGTAGGCATATTAAGTCGGCGAATCTGGCCACTTCACCCATACTAGTCAAAGGACAATCTCTTGCAAACAGGAGTTTGTAACCCGCTCAAGATTGAGATCAAGTTGCCTAGGTCATCCTAGTGAAATAGAAACCTAACTAGTCAACGAAGTTACATCTAGTGGTTACTATTTCACGGTCCGGTGTTATGTAATCTCATTACATAGGATATCCCCACTCACATGTCATCTACACGAACACGTTAGGATCACAGTGTTTGTATCATATACAAAGTGGGTCACATCCATAATGTTACCAGGGTAAGGTACTCAAAACTTATCCCCCTTACTATAGACCCTTTAGGTTGTATCTCGAACCGAGATCCTTTATATGTACATTACAGTTCAAGATACATTTTACAACCTTAGATGTTTAGTTTATTGGATTTAGGGTTAAAATAATGACAAAATCGAACAATAACTCTTTATTGAAATAATAACACTTTATTACAATAATTAGAACAAAATTACAAACTACGAGTTTTAGGGCACAAACCTCAACACATATCTCATATAAATTACATAAATACCCTTTATATGAATTTAAACACTTCAAATTGACTCCAAACTGTATACCCTCATTGAATCCATAATTGACCCAATCGAGAGATCTATTGGACCTACAGATCATGAGCTCCAATGATCCGAGATTACCTGATCAAACTCTTTGATCCGGTTAATCAACATTCATTAACTACGGGGTCACTCCACTATAGCCCCGTAGCTGCACTCTCTTCACCGTAGGACAAGTTGTGTCCATCGATATAACCAATACCCGTGAGTCGACCATTCACAGGTTGTTCGTAGTCACAGTTGGGTCAAATTACCGTTTTACTCCCGTGTTTATCTCTTGCTCCTTAAGTCCCACTGCTCCTCTAATGAACAACTTTTTTGCATGGTCCTACCATAAACAACATCACTCTCGGGCCAGTGAGAGGGTGGGCCCATTTGTTCAAGCCTTGGAGTCAGCACTGAACAACCCCTCTAATTTTCCTAGCTCAGGAACGAGCAAATTACATCTTGCGTAGTCAAGTTCCCAACTCCCCATGTTGTTCTTCCCCTGAGAAGGTAGGCATATTGAGCGAGCAACACATGCACTCTCACCCGTACTAGTCAAAGGACAAACCCCTGCAGACAGGAGTCCGTAACACGCTCAGGATTAAGGACGAGTCAATAATGGTCTCTACGAATTTATTAGTCCTAAATTGTTAACGGTTTTACATCAATAGGTCTAATAATTCACGGTCCGGTCTTGTACAATCTCATTGCACAGGATGCCCCCACTCGCATGTCAACCACATGAACAAGCTGGATCGCCTTGTTTGTATCTAATACAAAGTGGGTCACATCCACAGTGTTGTCAGGATGAGGTTCCCAATCCTATCCATATACTGTGGACCGTTTGGGTCAATAACTCGAACGTGATCCTACATGTGTGTCCACTACACACCGTTCAAGTTCTCATAAGTATGACCCTGAAGCTTAGTTTATTGGATTAAGTTTATAAAATGTGAGATACGAAGTTTGAATAATAAATAACTTTTATTGATTAAAACAAGAAATGTTACAAACGACACGAGTTTAGGGCATACACCCCAACAAGTTCATCATTTTCAATTAAAACTGAAGCTTTGGACCCAACTGGTGAGTCCCGCAAATGCCTAAATGCACCTCTTCTAACGCCTTAATCGATTCTTCTTTTCCAAGGCAACGGAGGAACATTCCTTCATGAGAACGACGATAAAATGGTCTCCTTATATTAGATGAATTGGGAGGCCCTTCTTCGCACATCACCTTACGTCGGGGATCTATGGGGAATTTTCCATATTTAAGATATTCTATAATGGGTTGTCTCTAGTATTCCTTTTCAATGGCATAGACTGAGATCATGTTTACTTCCTAACATTCATCATTAGTTGGTGGCATGATCCACCTTGGACAAAGTGAGATGTTTACTGTCACATCGTTTGAGATCGTTAGGGCGGTGGCCAGATTTGCTAACGTATCTGCCTTCTTATTTTCTGATCTTGGTACGTGTTCCAATATGACGTTGTCAAACTTTATAACAGTTGTCTTGCATAGCCAAAATAAGACTTCAAGTTTTCATGTTTCACATCATACTCAAGCAAGAGTTGACTAATAATCAATTTTGAATCGCCATAAATTTCTAAGTATGTTATGTCAATTTCAATGGTCATTTGGAGTCTAATGATTAGGTTCTGATATTCAACCACATTGTTTGAGCATAACTCAATAAAGTATAAAGCTAAAAGGGAACATGCGCTTCTCAGGTGAGATGAAGACTATGTCTGCCCCGCTTCGCTCCGTGTGGCGCCATCAAAGTACATGGTCCAAGGCTCCGCAATTTTAACATAGAAGACTTCTTCGTGAGACAAGTCTTCATATAACTTCCAGTTTGACGGAATTGGGTGATCTGCCAAGAAGTCTGCTAAAGCTTGTCCTTTTACCGCTCTTTGAGGTACGTAGACAATATCGTATTGTTGGAGCAAGATTTCTCACTTGGCTAATCGTCTCAAAATAATTGGTCTTCACAAGATGCACTTTATAGGGTCATCTTTTGCTATCAAGTGCACCGTAAAAGCTTGCATGTAGTGCCTTAGTTTGTCGATAGCGAAAAAGAGAGTCAGACACATTTTTTCGATGGGAGAGTAGTTTATCTCAGCTCCATTCAAAGTCCTACTCAGATAATAAAGAGCTTGTTCCTTCCTCTTTTCTCCTTCATGTGCCAACAATGCTCCGAGCAACCTCTCTTGCGCGACAATGTACATAATTAACGACTTTCCTACTATAGGATCGCCCAATACATGGGGATTAAGCAAATACTTTTTAATGCTTTTAAAAGTGTTTTGACATGCTTCGTCCTACTCAAAGTTTTCACCTTTTTCATTAACCTTTGAAAAAGTTGATATCGACCAGCTAAATTGAAGACAAATCTTAGGTTTCTTGGCCTTGGCATCTTTTGAATGACGTCAATCTTTGACTGGTCTATTTTAATTCCTCGGTGTGTTACAAATTTCAAAATTATAGGTAAACACATACTTCAAAACTAGACTTCCTAACTTTTACTCTGCAACCCCTAAACAACATAAGTGTTTTTTTTTTGGAAAAAATACATTTTTGGTCCATCAATTTGCAGGTCAGTTTCTATTAAGTCACTGAGTTTCAAAATCGAACAATCAAACCCCTTAATTTAGTAAAATAGTTCAATTGAGTCCCTGAACGCTAACTACCGTTAAAACAGATTGTTGACGTGGCAGGTTTTATATTAAAATAATGATTTTTAAATAAAAATGATTATTATTATAAATTAATAAATTAATAAATTTTAAAAAAATAAAAGAATTTATCTCTCCTTCCCTTCCCCTTCCCTCTTCATTGTCGACTCCCTTCCCTTTCTCCTCCTCCTCTCTTCCTTCCTCATCTCTCTTTTCTTTCTGAGTTTTGGCTGAAAAAAATTTCGACGATATCAATGCCCACAGATTAGGTGCACAGCAGCAGGTCGGAACACACGCGTTTTCTGTGTTTGTTGCATATCTGGGTGGTTGGTTGACATTCGACGTAGCTCCGATGGGGTTTTAGATTCGGCGGTAAGGGGGTAAGGCGGCTAGTGGCCCTGGCGCGCTCGAGGGTCCTACACAGAATTGGCACCGAGCGTGGAGGCTGGCGACAACTTGGAGTCGATGGAGCTTCAACACGAAAAAATTAGCCGAAGAAGACGAACCCCACGACAGCTTATCGGAGGCGCTACTTACTCTAGAGATACAACCAGCAGCGATCGACAAAGCAGTGGCTAGTAGTCGGAGATTCACGGAGAAGAAAGGGGCGCGATGGGTACTGGTTTGCGATAGATTTTTGTACGATTTGTGGGTCTTCGTGAGCGGCAAGCTGTACGAAGAGAGAAGAAGACCAATGAGAAGAAGAACACGGCTGAAGGGAGAAGGGGGAAGCGAATGACAGAAGTTTTTTTTTTAATTTAGTATTTTTATTATTTTATAATAATAATAATTTTTATTTAAAAATCATTATTTTAATATTAAAATCTGTCACTTCAGCAATCTGTTAAAGATTTAATGGTGTTTAATGCTCAGACACTCATTTGAACTATTTTATCAAATTAAGAGATTTGATTGCTCGATTTTAAAACTTAGAGATTCCGTAGATATTAGAAACTGACCTATAAATTGAATGACAAAAATGTTTTGGTGAAATTTTCCACTTTTAAATTGGAGGGTTTAATTTCACAATTAAAAAATCGTGGGCGTACAATACAATCATAATATTGGCTGCCAGGATGGTTGGCGCAATTATGCTCGTATATTTTAAATTGGAAAGTTCTTTTACTGTTTTATTTTATTTTCAATGTTATACCCATTTGCCTTTCACAAAAGCCATCATCATTCAGCAAATAATAATATAATATAATGAAAAATGCAGAAAAACCGGATGATTTGGCTCCTCCTTTTCTCTTTTCCATAATTTTATATCTAAAGATTAGCTTCGAAGGAGGGAACTCAATTTCTTCAGAAACATGACAACTTCATCCTTCAATTCAGGAGAAATTCCTCTGCACTCAATCTCTTTTCTATTTTTAAATCTTTCTCTTCGAAACCTAATGCTTTCTGCAAATTCAAAGCCCTACACGATTATTTTTTCAGAAAGTGAAGCTGAAGAACATGGAGTTTTACAGTGCGCCATCCAGTCCGAAGCAGTGCAAGTCCTCTTTCGAACATTCACATCGAAATTCTATCATAGACGAGTTTGAATTCGAAACTAGCAGTCGTTTCAATCTCAACGACATCGATTTCGCTCTAGAAGATCGAACAGAGAAGAAAAACAAGCAACGAACGCAAAGCGAAGATGAATTCTTACCTGCAATGGCGTTTGCCGATGAACTATTCTCAGACGGAAAGGTCCTTCCTCTTCCTCCTCGGCTCAAAATTCCACCGCCTCACGAAAATCGCAGCGGAAAAAGCTCCACCGTCTCGTCGCCTCGATCACCGGTCTCGGCGCTCAAAATCAAATTCGTTCATCAGAATCTGTGGAACGACGATTTTGATCCTTTCTTGGTAGCCTTACAGAGTGTGAAGAAAGACGGAACGGGGAAACCGCAAAGGCCCAACAGCCCAGCAGAACAAATGATGGGCCTCCAATTACCTCAACAGCAGCCCAGTTCGAGAAATGGGCCTGTAGAAAGCCCAAAACTGTTCATTGAGCCCAAAGGATTGGCATTTGCAAGAGCAGTTGTGAATATGGAGCATGAAACAGGAAGCAGGTTTGATAGGTTCACAATGTCAGGGCCCATTTTGAAATCGAAGGAGAATTGCAGAGATGGCAAAAGGTTTTCTTCGTGGAAGAGAAAGAGGCTCTGGAAATTTCTATCCTTCTTTGGAAAATTCGGTCTCAAGTAAGAGGAAGTGTTTAATTTCACTCCGCTATATCAAATTATTCGAAATTATCCGAATGCTGACAGTTTTATACCGTTGGATACATTAGATAGAAGTTAAAATTTGATATTTGACTGTGCATCTAATGTTGAGTCAGCTACCTTATAATGGTGCATTGAATAATTTTTCAAGGTACAAACAGTGCATAGATTCTAATTGATAAATTACACTAATAATTTAAGTTTAAATTGCAATCCAAGTTTAATTCTTAAACTTTCAGATTTGTGTCTAATAAATTAGTTTTAAAATGTCACATAAGCCTCTAAATTAGGTCTTTAATCTATAAGGCATAAAATATCAAATAGAACATTAAAGCCTCGTATGATAAGCATTTGATTGAAAATTAAGCCTATAAATACTACTTTTACTTAAGATTTACATGTTTTGTTATCTACTATTTACCTATGTTTATAAAAACCAAGTCATGTTTGGAAAACTAAAAAAAATAGTTTCCAAAAATTTGTTTTTGTTTTTAGAATTTGGCTAAAAATTCAAATATTTTTTTAAGAGAGGTGAAGTCCATTTTAGAGAAAATGGAGAGAAATCAAGCTTTATTTTCAAAAACAAAAAACCAAATGGTTATCAAATGGGGCCTAAACTTTTAATTTTATGTTCAATACGTTCGTAAACTTAAAAAATTGTTGAGTAGGTCAAAAACTACTCCAAAGCAAAGAGGCTTATTTTACACTTTTTTGAAAGTCTATATCAAGAAAGCAGAAACAATTTTGGATTTTAAGCACTCTAATTGCATCAATTTTACCATACAAAAAGCATGCTCAAATCTGAAAAACAGAGGAATTCGAAATCTCACATTTGTAGATCAAAATCTTCAAATCCGATACTTGTTTTTCCTCACGAACACTTCATAGATCACCCTCTAGTTAGTGTCTTCTCTACTATCTTCAGGCCTTGAAACGGATTGTGGGATCCAAAGTTGAGAGAATTTTTAGAGAGAAGGAAGAAAGATCACCAAACCGAGAGAGATGAAATTTTTGCAAAATTCTATCTAATTATTGTGTTTCTTCTTTAATTAAAGCAACCAACAAGCTTCATAAAGATTGCTAGAGATGACAACACAAAGATAATGGTGATCAAGAAGGAGGGGTTCAATTTTGATGAATTTGAGCTTGAAGGAGCTTATTCACCAAAATATGTATTTGGTCCATTTTGATATTCAAAATGAATTTGAATTTGTAATTAATTTTAATTCAAAATCAATATAAAATTAAAATAAATTTCTTTAATTAATTTTAAATAATTATTTAATTTAATATCAAATATCAAATTAAATAATCGGACGAATCTCGGTTTCTCAAATTGTTTGTTCGAACATGAATCCCTATTCATGTATTAAAGTGAACCCGTATTTAAATATGTCTACCTTTTCTTTATCATAGTTTAATTCATAATCAAGCTATGAAACGTTAAGTATATGCTTTCTCCCAAAACCGAATTTGAACAATTCAAATTGTTTTCTCTCAAATTGTTACAAGACTCAGTCCAAACTAGCAAGGAGAACCTAATAGACCTACAGATCATGAGCTCCGATCATACGAGATTAACCGACCAAACTCTTTAGTCTAGCTAATTAACATTCGTTAATCGCCAGGACACTTCACTAAAACTTAATGGTTGCACTCTTCTCACTGTAGATATATTTTTGTCCACTTGATAACCATAATTAGTAAGTCAATCCTTCACAGATTGTTCGTAATTACAGTTAGGTCAAAAAAATCGTTTTACCTCTGTTATTACTTCTCGTTCCTTAAGTCACACTGACCTCTCTACTAATCCCTAAAACGAGTAGGAGTGAATTTCTTCTCACAAAACTATGTTCCCAGCTCTCTACCCAATTTTATCCCCAAAATGGTAGGTTGGTCATCAAATGAAATAATCAGTTACGACAGTAAACGAGGTTATAAAGTCTAAGTGATTATTTTGCAGTCCGGTCTTATGTAGACTCATTGTATTGGACGCCCTACTATACAAAGTGGATTGCACCCATAGTGTCTCCAGGATAAGATACCTAGTCCCTATTCGTATACTATAGACCATTCTAACTATTACTTAAATTTGATTCACTTTTATGTCACACATGAAGTTCGCGTATACATCTATCTTATAGCTAAGGGTTCTTAATTTATTGGATTTGAGTTAAAATGATGCAATTTACTTTATTTAATAACAACTTTACTTAATAAACTTCAATAACAACTTTATTGCACAATTGAATGTACACCCCAATTTACAAACTACGAGTTTTAAGACATAAAATCCAACCTTCTTTATAGTCTAAAGACCTATTACACAAAGCATATTCGACACTATTTAAAGCATAGAGATCTATTCAACACAAACTTAAACCCCATAAACTCATAATTTAACCAATAATTTATTAGCTCCCATTCCAATGCAGATTCTGTCTAGGAAGCCAGATTCCACTGCGTTGTAACGAGCAAACTGATAAACTTCAGCATAGGTTTTTTTAATTTCAAACAAAGCATATGATAACTTTGCCTTTCACTAAATTGCATTTTTCATCAGCTTAGAGAGAGAGAGAGAGAGAGAGATTAAAAGATTTCAGCCGCATGACTGGGAAAGCTACAATTCTTCCAATTCCTCCTCTTCCCACGACAAGAACAAAAAGCAAGAAATGGACTCTCAACTAAACTTTGTATTATAATATCATGGGTTCTTTGTGCAACATCAAATTTGGGCATCAGTGGGAGCCAATTTTACAAGGACCACAAATCGCATTAAAGCGACGAGATTCCCACCAAAAACACAAGAAACAAAATAACATTTAAAAGCAATAGATTAGATTATCAAAGTGGGAAGGAAGGAGAGTAGAGTAGACAGACAGCTATGGTCTTCACATTAATGAATCTAAACAGAAAGCCTATATCTTTTTGCTGTTTCTAAAATCACTTTTTTCCATATCCTGGAAGCAGGATAATTAGTTTATACAGAAGAAGAAGAAGAAGAAACATGGGCTTCAAAAGCTCAAGAGGTGTAAAGGGGCACCAAGCTCCTCCTAGATTTAACTGTTAAATACCTACTCCAAGATGTCTGTAGGCCATAGTTGCTTCCACATTGAGATTTCTTCGTTGGAGCAAAGCTTTCGGATTCCTCCATAGAACCCGTCAAGCTCATTGCCTTCCTCTCGATGGTCCTTTCGGTTGACAGTTGCAAGTCTCCATCTCGAACCAGGGGTGTACTGATTGAACTCCAACACCACAGTTTCTGTTGACAAAATTTACATATGAACAACCACTTTTTTAGTCTTCTATATGATAATGACAAAACCAAGTTGAACACTATGCAGGAACCTGCCCTTTTCTTTTCCCCCTAAAAACTTTGATGATGGAAGAAGTCACTAATTAGAATGACTTGTCATCTTAAGAGACATTCATAACTGGATATTAAAGATATGAAAGAACTGTTGGGAAGATGAGGTATCTCCACAAACTTTTTCATCATTTTCAGGAAGAAAATTGAAACAAGTACTATTTCAACCGTTTTTGCCAATATTCATAACAGAAATGATGTTTTAAAAATCTTGAACTGATGGGACTTAAATGCTTTTGAAGTCATAGATTCAAACTACAAGGTAACCTACTAGAATATCAAATATCCTACAAGTTTCCTAATGCCAAATATTGTCATCAAGTAGTTGTCCCATAAAATTGATCTGAGATGCAGATAAGTAGTGTTTATTTTGAAAAAGCAGCAATAAAGTTCATCTTAACCAAGAAGGCAAAAGAGACTAAAAAAAGGAAGAAAAAAGAAAGCACTAACAGCTGCACCTAGTGGATAAGTTATCTTTAAGAATAAACAGAAATCGATCTAAACACATTCAAGTAAATTTATTTATTGCATGAGTAACAAAATCCAGCATTGGCCAACCTCAACATAACTCAATTGGTTAAAGCATTATACTCTTGACTAAAAGATTAGAGGTTCGAGAATCTCTATCCCGCAAATCTATACTCCTACTGCTATCTATATCTATATCCAGTTTAAAAGTATCAACCATAAAAGTAACTTTATAATTCATTAATTTCCCAATTGTTAAGATGAACACCGACTCAACCAATAACAGAAGGCTTGGGGAAACATTCAGTTACCTCAGAGTGGTTGGCCATAAATGTTCCACTAAGACAATTCAATTGATCAGTGGTTGGACACAAGTATTCCACTCAGACAAAAGCTATGAATATGTTGGTAGAAATTATGACATACTGACAATAATGTCTAGGGGACCAATCAAATAGCATAAAAAGTTTGGTCCACATTTTAAAAATGAGATGCTTTTCGATAGGGTGCTGAAACAGCGACCCAGACAAACTGACTCTGGCCATGCCAGTGCAGGTAAAGTCGGCATTCATTTCATCCACATTCCAAGTAATGACTATCTAAAGAACGTTTAAGTTTTGAGTTTTGCAAATACCAATGGCCTCCAATACCACAGACTGCAAATACCAGAAATAATTTTCCTACAAGTATCAGGATTCAGAAAACAAGTACTTCTAAGACGGGGGGGGGGGAAGGAGGCCTCTTTGTGCTCTTAGGTCCTCTCTTTTTGTGGGTCTTTCTTTATTCTTTATGCTTTATTCTTTCATTAATATTAATGAAATTCCTTATTCTTTCATTTAAATTCATGAAAATTGGTTTCTATTTTGAGTTGAATCTTATAATCAAGATTCCAGAACAACTGGCTCAATTACCAGTAATTCTGCTTTCAGTTCCACACAACAAGCAACAATCCAAAATAAATGCTTACACTAGAATTGTGGAAGAAAACTCACCATTACAATGACATCTGCAGTGATTAGCATTTCCATCACATGTTTCCAAGTGACCTACAACTCCATACCACCAACCTGCAGTGCACATGCCACATTTTATGAGCCCTTAATTAATTTTCTTATCTATCTTTTCTGTTAGGGTGTTGAGGCTTCTTGATATGATATCTGTGCAGTTACTTTTCTATTCACCTGTAGTTCTACAAGTATTTTCGTTAGGTGACATCAGCATTTCCCTCTAACTTGCCTAGATCTTCTTACACGAAACAATTTTTTTTTATTATAAAAAGGACTTTCTGTTCCCAAGGAAGCATAAATGAACAAACTTTGAAAAACATTTGACCGAGTATTTTGCTATTTGGTACTTCCTTTTCTAAGTTCATAAGGGTTATTTTCCTTTTGCTTCGATATGACCTTTCATCAAACTGTAATACCTTGATTTAGGCAAACATGTCGAAAGGGGATGGTTTGAGCTAGGACTCAGAACAGGTAGAAAATCTATAGATAAATTTCAAAGCTCAAAAGAAATCAAGGTTCGAGAACAAACCATAAGGGAATTCTTTGTTCTTTCTCCACTGGATCTCAATATGGTCACCAGGGCACAATTCATTCAAACAGTCAGAGATATGAAGATCGTGTGGAGGAGTATCAATGGCTGGTGCTCTAAGCCTCTCCCATGGCACACCGTTCTCGATTGCGATCGCTCGCCTACCATGTGGAGGGTACCTGTAACAAACAGCCCATTTACTCAACTGGAAGATCTGTATATACAAGTACCATAATGAAAACAGGTAACAGAAAGATGGTAACAGCGCAATAATTGCTGCCATCAAGTTAGAAAAGGGAGGTTTGCTTAATCACCTCGCTTGGAAGGTGTCCGTGCGGGGATCATAGCAAAGCTTCGCATCATAACAAGACAACATGAAACCAACATGACCATTCTGCATAATTGAATATTTCATATATCAGGTACAATAATTTAAAAATGCCAGCCCAATATACAGTTAAAGTATTAACTATTCAGATCAGATAGAGCTAAACACTTTATGATAGGAAGGGGGGAAATCTGAATACATGGAAAAAGCCTGTTAACATCTGGAAGCATATGATTACGAGTTGTTTACCTCACGGTTATAGACCTGAGCTGGGAACCAGAATCTGCCAGTCTCAAGAGCAAGATACCAAGACATGATCGAATCAACCGGCAGAGAATTTCGTTGCGTGTTATTGTCATTAGCCTTTGATCTAATCCATGAAAGGGACCAACCAAAAGACAATAGTCTAATTAGGCTCTTCTGCTTGTTTTGCTTAAGGTTACTTGCACCCGCTCTAGAAGCAAGATACCATTGCCAATCTCTGTAAGCAGCTTGACCAATAACTTTACCCCATTTTCGATTCATGTGCTTCTCCCAAAGATGGTCACTTATACATCTCTCTCTCAATGAACTACAAACACCCGCCATACTACATAGAGCATCGGGTGGAAGTCTTTCTAGAATGCATTCTAACGCCAATTCTGGCAAGTCCAACACCGACATCTCACCGTTTTCCTCAACATTCTCTATTTTTGAAAGATATTTCTTCTTCAAGGACATCCTCGATGGAATACTAAAAAGATAAGTACAAAGACTATTCTTGATCACCTTGTAGATGGGAAAGAATGACAATTCATTCCAGAACCAGTGGGACAAGAACCTCATCTCATCTGCCCATGGTGGGAGTTGTTTGAGAGGGATGGACTTTAAAAAGAGGATGAAGGAGATGCAAGTGAGGAAGAAACACAGAAGCATCAGAAAAGAGGTATTTTCTTATGGATAAATATATGGATTTAGCATATAAAAGACAAGGGAAAAAAAGATGAATGGAAGAAGACCAATTGAGGAAATACAATGGTTAATAAGGGGAATGATACTGAAAGGAAATCCCTTTTACTTCCTGCTCCTAGATCATTAAGAAATGAAAAAAAAAAGTTTAATATGGGATCCTGAGGCACCTTTCAAATGTGGGTTTTAATTGGTTCAAAGAAGCCCACCAACCCCAAGGGTGGGCCTCCTCGTCAAAGTCTAACAGAGCAAACTAGAGGGCGCCTTAAGCCACCTCACAAGACAAACTTTGGTGGGGAAACTTGGCTTCACTTCTTCAATCCAGGAACCAAAAGAAAGTCAGTACAGCTTCCTTAGCTTCTTAATCTTTCTTCCTTTAAAGCATTCAAACGTACAAACGCCCAAACCCAGCTGTCATTCGAATAAAAATCAGGGGGAAGTGAGTTAAGTAGGTTCTATTGGATGAACCCACGATTGAAGCTTGTCGATTGGGTGGGGTAGTCTCAAATCTATTGTGGTTTTCTGACACCTGGAGTCCCAAGAAGCAAAAAAAAAATGAAGGATAATAAAGCTAAAGAGTCTAGATGCAATGACCCATATCTCCAAAATCCCTGATTTTGTTTCTTAAAAAAGATTTAAACCAAAGAATAAGGTGGAAAAACAGATCGGGGTTGTTGGCACATAAGCCACAATTAGGTGCACCCAACACCTTAAAATTGCAAGAAATATAGAAATGACACAACAGACAATGACAAGGAGATCTTGAACTAGTGGTGACGAAGAAGAACAGATAAAAAAAAAAAAAGAAGAGAGAGATGGATTTGAGGATGATGATGATGAATTTGATGATGATGATGATGAAAATGAACGTGATGAAGAAGGTGGGTCCTTTCTTCTCACCTCAAAGTTCAAACCGAAGTCGTCTTATTCATCAAAGGACCATCAAATCCTTCACCACCACCACCCACAGAGCTCTCAATCCCCTTCAATCCCTCTATTGGGCAAATTAACAAACAGGTTGTGTGCAAAAACAAGAAAAGGAGAGACCCATGTATTTAATGGGCTGTCTCAAGGCTTGGAGAGATGAAGATTTTTGGTGGGTATTATTGTGTGGATATCAAACCAAAGCAGTTAAACCTTAATTAAAAAAAAAAAAAAATCAAATCAATTATTAAAAGCCATCTCTCTCTGTTTCTTTCTTTTCTTCATCGCTCTCTTTCCAAGATTCCCTCTCTTTCTAACAAGTTGGAGCAAAATCCGTCTAACCAGAAACGATTTTCAATTCCGTGATATTATTGGCTCGTATCAGGTTTTGGCTTTTTTCCCCTACGTTCTATTTCTATTGCAATCTTTTTATCCTCGTCCAATTATATTTTGACACGTCATGCGATGTTTAACAGCTCAGCAGCCTTATCCAAGTTAATTAATCTCAAAACTACTTTTTTTTCTTTTTTTTCTTTTTCTATTATTATTAGGTTTAAATTGGAGACTACCTAAATTAAGGTATTAGTAATTCTTTTTATAGGTGGTGGTTCAAATGTTTTCCCTATTAAGCATTTTTAGCTTGTGAATTTTTATTTTGATTCACAATTTTGAATGACAAAAAAAAAATAAATCAATTTTCTTTGTCTAAATCTTAATAGATTTTAGATAATTTTTTATTTATTTTAAAGACATAAATTGATGCGTACATAGATAATGTTTGAAATTACATATAAAGTGGATTGATATCTAATTCGGTAAGAGATTTGAGATTTTTTGTTCTTTATTTTTTTTTTTTTAAGATAAGAGATCATAATTGATATATAAACTAAAATAGTATTTTGAGACAGAGTTCAATCATTAAAATTTAAAAGATAAAAATTTTAGGGATAAAAATATAGTATTTTAAAGTTTAAAATATAATTTCAAATTTTATTTTTTTGGCAAAAAAAAAAATAATAATTTAGATACATTATTGATCACTTGCACGTGCAAACTTTGGGACAATATTTTATTCGTGTGATTGGATTATAGTAAGTTCAAGCATCTTATCAAATCATATAATATAGTCAAATAATATCATGTATTAGTTGAAAAGACCAAATCAACCTGAATAAGTTTGGCCAAAGTTTTAAATTCTTGGACTATACTACATTAAAAAAAAAAAAAAAAAAAGTAGAAGTAGAATATTTTAATTATGAGATTCAATTTCATATCTTATTTAAAAAATGTCCAATTAGAATACATCATATACTCTTTCAAAGTTAAGAAAATGTGTAGACTAAAATATTTAATAATATTTAACATTAATTTATAATTTCAAAGGTGTACTCTAATCATTAATTTATTTCAAGTTACTGTTGACATTTAAAAAATACCGAACAAAAATCTTCAACCAAAACTTTGTCCTCCGTTTGAATGAAGAGATTTTGTTTTGATAAGATTAAGAAATTGCAACATTTATATAGATTTCTCTTATAAATAAAGTAGCTATCATAATTTTCTAAAATAAACTTAATAGATTCTGATAACTATGGAGTTATATTCATTTAGATGGCTTCAGTAATTACTTAATATTACAAAGTTGGTGATTACAAATAAATAAAACTATGCCAAATTACCAACTCAATCGTATGTGATTTTTAATGTAAAACACGGTATTTAATAAGTAATTTGTACACAATGTTGATAAACTAAAGGGAGATTTTTTTTTTTTTTTTTACCTTTGGACTTGACATATTGTATCAATTTTAACTTTAAACTCTCAATTTTGTCAATTTAAACCTCAAATTTGGCAGATTGTATTAATTTTAACTCTAAACTTTCAAATTCATCAATTTAACCTCAAACTTGAATAAGTGTACTAATTTACACCATCGGTTAAAACTTATTTGTACCATATTTAGTTTCAGTGGAGTACTCTCATTCTTGAATCAGTCTCCAATATTGATTTTTTTTAATTTCTCATTGACCTCGAGTTTGATTTATCCTTCATCCGCTGTAAATAGAAGTAGGAATTTCGAAATCTCCCTTATCAGAATCTTTGTTCTCTTCCTTTCTAGCATCGATATCACTTTAATCCTTCATAAGACTATCGATGATATCGACAAGGTCGGCTATGACCAGTTCATTGTGTTCATGGGTGTCACTTTGTTCACCGTCGCCTTTTCTATTCTCTCCTGCATTTTAGTCGAGCTCAAACCCCTCACCACCAAAATCAACGAAACCATCATGGTCATTGACTCCTTTAATGACACACCACCTGGATCTTCTTCACACTCGTCGTCGCTAGTATCGATACCAAAAGTATGGGAAACACAAGAGTTCATTTGTTTTCATGAGTCGTCCTACTTTCGAGAGTCGAGTTCGTGGTTTTTACTATAGTGGCGACCCAATCTAAAATGATTTAATAATTTTTAGGTAATCTTTTTTTTATAAAAATAACAAACAAGTATATATCATAAAGCAACACATGACTTTGGACATGTGTGGGAAAGATTTCTAACGGCGATGAAAACGAAAAATTAACCGATGGTGTAAATTGATACTATTATTCAAGTTTGAGGTTTAAATTGATGAAATTGGAAGTTTAGGGTTAAAATTGATACAATTTGCTAAGTTCGAGGTTTAAATTGATTAAATTGAAAGTTTAGGATTAAAATTGATACAATCTATCAAGTTTAAGGTTTAAGTTGATGAAATGAAAAGTTTAGGGTTAAAATTGATACACGGTCAAAAATGTTTTTTTTTTCTAAAATAAATTATTTGGTGGTGTCATATTTATTTCTTATGACTCACTTCATTGGATGAGTTTCAATAATTATTTAATCGTTTATTTGGGCATTTAAGATTCAATAAATACCGTACTATTATTGTAGTTGTCCATATTTTAAATATTATATCCTTTTGTTTTAAAAATAGTTTTCAAGTATTCACATGGTTTGCAAAAATTCAAATATATCCTCTTGGCCCATTACTATAAACAAAATTTGTAAACATGCAAAATGTACCAATTCAACTACAGATGTTAAAGATAAAATTTAACATAACTATAGAATTTTGTTAACTTCGAGCAAACTAGAAGAAGCTATAGAAATGATCAAACATCTTTAAAATGTAGGGAAATAGTTTGAAATACAGGTAAACTAAAAGACGTGATTTGTAATTATTAAGATAATTGAATAATTAATAGACGGTTGCATTTGTAACATAATTAAAATATAGAAAAGTATTTGGATGGCAGCCTAGACTGCACCTAAGTATTTTGCATCTCAATAGATAACTATACACTTTTTTTAAAAAAAAATATTTGTGGTTAAAAAATGGGTAGCACCGCAGTTAAGTGCAACCCTAAAATATATGTTATTTATGTAATTATAATATAGTATATATTTTTATTGATTTCAACAACATTTAGGGGGTGTTTGGCATGCAGAGTTGAGTTGAGTTGGACAAAATTGAGTTGAGTTGTACAGAGTTGAGTTGAGTTGTACAGAGTTGAGTTGAGTTGAACGCAAAAAGTTTGTGTTTGGGTGTAAAGTTGAGTTGAGTTGAAGGTAAGAAGTTTGTGTTTGAGGTGCAGAGTTGAGTTGAGTTGTGTACGGGTATCTGGTGCAATTTTTTTTTTTAAGATCAAATAGTCAGTTTTTATCTTACTGATGGTTTTTAGATATTGGTTACAATACCATTTTGATCCCTGTATTTTGAGAATTGTTTCATTTTGGTCCATGTACTTTCAAATGTCCAATTTTAGTCTCTGTAGTTTCAATAAAGCTTAAAATTTGTCCCTATGATAAGTTTAAAGTTAATTTTTATCAAAATTAGCTACAAAATACCAATATTTCAATACAAGAAAAGACACAATATGAACATACTTTAAAATTTTGTAGGGAAAAAGCTAATATAGACTATTTTATTTAAAAAAAATAACAATAAATTAATGATAGGGACCAATTTTAAGCTTTATTGAAAGTACATGGACTAAAATTAGACATTTGAAAGTACAAGAACCAAAATGGAACAATTCTCAAAGTACAGGGACCAAAATGGCATTTTAACCTTAGATATTCTATCTAAAACATTCATCTTCAAAACACAATACCACCAAGTTCCAACATTAAATTCATGTGTGAACATCGAACAAAACAACGCAATTGGAAAAATACTTTACGATCAATGTCTAGAACAAAGGATTGTCAAAAGGGTGTTTACTATTTCTCATCATTAAGGATACATTCATTCATGACAAAAGAATTAATGACATGTTATCAAATCCTATTTTGCATGCCCCCGAAAAATATAAGTATGCAAAAAAATATTATCGTTCACAAAATATATTTAACGAAATAAACATGAAGTGTTTGGCTCATGTTGGTTTAGTAAAAGATGTGTGAAGTAGGTGTTCAGCCAGTCCTACCAAGAATATGCAAGCAGTATCTCTTCTTGGATTGTGGTGGGACTTGGAATAAGCAGTCCGTCTTCTGGATGTCTGTGACCAAGAGGTCTATAAGGATGATTTGATCATCCTTAATCAACCCTTCTATTGCATACAGTTGGTCTACAACATCTTTACATCTAGCGAATTTCATTTCATATTTGTCTTTTTGCCATGATAAAAGAGTTTGCATGTGCGACGTGTGCATGTCCATGGTTGTCTGCATGACATCAATTACTTCTGCTTGAAAAGACGACCTTTTCCTCTTGCTCCATTGGCCCTATTTGTCATGGAAGAAGAAGTGCACCTACTTGTAGGGGTCTCAGATAGTTTTTCATCCCTAACATTCGTTGTTGTTTGGTTCTCCATGGGTGTTTGCTTCGGTCGAGTAAATTCTTGAGATCCCAATCAAATGTCCTCTTCCATTTGTTCAGCAGTGTTCGATGTCACCTCCATGGGTGTCTCAACACCTACTCCCGTCACTATATCCTTGCCAAATACTATCACCAATTCATCAAAGTGTGGGAATGGCTTGTTTTGCATTCTCTTTGCGAAAGAGTGAGCTTACATCCGATTAAAAAATATATATTAATACGACCATATGGTTTTGATTTAGTAAATAATTGAAATATGATATACTTGAAGGGAATTGAATCCCGTGCGGAAGCGATTGATCGCATTTACTCTCTAATGTGTGATGTAGAAATACTCAACAACAGAAAATCTAGTTAAGCATACTTTTTGAAAGCATGAATGGATTAGATAATTACCTTTGAAGACCAATTCTTCGTGTGGTTGCTCGTCGTCTACGAGCTCCTCTTCTCTCTCTGACGAATCCTCGAACAACATCGCCAAAAGACACATCGGTTGTTCTCAGAGAGGGAGAGAGGTGGGATCTCCTTTTGGATTAGGGATGTTTGTAGAGAGATTTTTGGAAAGAACTCTTGTGTTTTCCTAAGATGCAAAACCACACAAATGGTTATAGTGTCCCAAAATGCATCCAAGAGGATGCTTTTATAGGCAATGTGGGTGGAGACAAATTCTCCACCCATTTTGCCATTAACTCCACATATTATGCATAAATGCATAATATAAGGTGTCAAACACCTTATTATATGAATCTTATTCACATAATGTGGAGAAATTAGATTTAATTAAAATCCAATTTCATCTCTCCCAAAATTCTACCATAAGTTATGTCTTAATTCCATAATTAGACATAATTAAGTTCAATATGAATCATATTCACATTGAACTATATATTATATCAATCATATCACATATAATTGATATAATCTCTAAATTGAACTTGAACATTTTAAATTCATTCCAAAACTTTATACCCTCTATTAATTCCATGTTAAGCCAACCGAGAGACCTAATGGACCTGCAGATCATGAGCTCCAACGATACGAGATTGGCTAATCAAACTCATTGATCCCGTCAATCAACATTCATTAACTACGAGTCACTCCACTAAAGACTTGTAGTTGCACTCTCCTCACTGTAGGACAAGTTGTGTCCATTGATTTAACCAATGCCCGTGAATCAACTCTTCACAAGTCGTTCGTCAGCTGGGTCAGATTACCGTTTTACCCCTATAACTACTTCTTGCATCTTAAGCACCACTGATCCTCTAATGAACAACAAGTTTATGGTCCACCCATAAACATTATCCTTCTCGGGCTAGCAAGAGGGAGGGGCCCCCGTTGTTCAAGCTTGGCTTCAGCTCTTAAGGGAACAACCTATTTAGTTACCCTAGAACGGGAACGAGTGAATTCCTTCTTGCAAAGTTCAGTCCCCAGCTCCCTACAAGGTTTCATCCCTGAGAAGGTAGGCATATTGAGTCGGCAACTCTGGTCACTCTCACCCGTACTAGTCAAAGGACAATCCCCGGCAGACAAGAGTTCACAATTCGCTTAGGATTCAGGTTGAATAACTATTGGCCATCGTTTGAATTATTAGCCCTAACCTATCAACGGTGTTACTGGATTAGTCTAACAATTCTTGGTCCATTCTTGTACAAACTTTTTGCACATGATGCCCTCACTCGTATGTCAACTACATGAACGAGTTGGATCGCCTCGTTTGTATCAAATACAAAGTGGGTCGCATCCATAGTGTTAACAGGATAAGGTTCCCAACCTAATCCATCTAATATAGACCATTCAGGTCACATTCTAAATGTGACCCAGGAGCTTAGTTTATTGGATTTAAGTTTGTAATGGCAGAATACAAGATTGAAGGAAAAATAATAACTTTATTCATTTCCTCAAATAATTACAAATACACGAGTTTAGGAATCCCAACAATACTAGTATGTTACTTACCCTAACCATGAATAAAAAAAAAAATCCTCATTTCAATGTATTTTAGGTCCTCATTCCATCCAAACCCAGAGCAGGCAGTACTCAACATCTCTACAATGGCTCCATATTACTTTTTCATGAATCTTATTTTGCATTTAATTGTACTTTGAGACAACAAAGAATTTGGAAGCTTCATTTCAAGTAGTTTCTGGAGATGTTGTAGATACCTAGGTCGGAATGTCCCATTGTCAGACCTCCAACCGGTGTGGACCAGAGTCAATAAGCATTCTACCAATTTTGTCTCTTCATCCTTCTTCCATGTATACTTTGATGATTTCGAGGTACCTGCAATGAGGGTTGCAAACATACACCCCTTTAGGTTAATTTTATAATGACTGTGATTAATATTAATATGATTCATAATTAGAATTTTTGTAGAACCCTAACGATCATATGATATTCAATTCAATAAATAACAGTTCGAAAATGAAGGTTCCACAAAGTAAATCGATGTTTAGATCCGATTATGAATAACAAAAAGTACTAAAATAGAAAAAAGTTATCATGCTTGTTCCCAAGCATTGAGCATACGCTCAACTAAATCATCCCTAAATGCAGTCCATTCGTCGGAACTTTCAATAAATGGTATATTCTCTCCTTCCATAATATAGTAGGTGTGGACTCAACTTCATCATCCTCATCGAACATTGCATCGTTCCTTATCTCTCTAGTGATTAGGTTGTGGATGAGACAGCATGTTGTTATTGCCCGACATTGTACTTGAATGAGATAAAATGACTTTCCACGAAGAATAACCCATCTCCCCTTCAACACACTGAATGCTCTCTCGACGACGTTCCTTGCGGATGAATGCTTCATGTTGAAAATTTTCCTTGGATTAGTGGGTGCATTCCCCGATCCACGCTAGTCTGAAAGATAATAACGTTCTCCTCTATACGGTGTGAGGAATCCTTCGGTATTCGGGTACCCAACATCGCACAAGTAGTAATATTTTATGGATTAAAGTAATTGAAAAATTAACACATCTGATCGTTTGTTAAACCTATGGATATAAGAATTGTGTAACAATAAACGGTTTACTCCGAGGGACTTTCAAGCCATTAGGTCTAGAAAGTGTGTTTCTAAGAACCCTAGAATCAGTTGCCGAACCTTTCTAGCCTGGCATCACGAATACGAACTCTCCATTGGTAGAAACAACTCCATGAACATTCGTGGAGACCTCACCTTTCCTTGTCCTATATCGAGGTCTATCAGCGACACTGACATTGACTTTTATGTAAGTGTTGCCTAATGCACCCAGACAATTCTGTGTGAATTGAATATACGTGTGTTCAAGGTTAATGAATGTACAGTTTGTTTGAACTTAAGACTATGAATGCATACAATACCTCAAACTATTTCCAGCGTGTATCAATGCATGAGTTCGTTATTGACTCAGGGGTTTCAGCAACACCTCATGAAGTTGCAATATTGATGTAAGAACAGAGTTGAAGTGTCCGGACACTGCAGACTACTCTATTTTTGACGTCGTGTGCTAGTATATGCAGAAACATGGAAACCATTTCCTGGACATCAACATATTGGGTTGACTACAATCCACCGATCGTTCGTATCATATTGCAAAGGATCGTGAAGGTTCTTCTATCCATCCTCGTACTTTCACGACAACATAAGTCACTCTCATAGATGAGACGTAAGAAACTCAGTTGCCTAATGCGATGTCTATCAAATGCATATTGGTATCCTACCCTTCGATAATCATTGAGAAGGAATCCTAAACTCATCAACATTTGTCTTTGGGAGGTTATTATGATGGTGATTATATGAAATAGTTCTTCAATGTTATCCATATTTTCTGAATCACGGTATGGAGATCCAGTTGTTCCTGAAATACAAATGTAGGGTATTTTAGGGTTTTATGTAGTTGAGGGTTTTGTTGTTTAGGTTGTTTTAGGGTTTAGGGTTTATTGGATTATAGGGGTTTTAGGGTTTATGTAGTTTAAGGTATTTTAGGGTTTGTGTGGTTTATGGTAATAGGGTGTTATGATTTTAGGGTTTAGGATTTATAGCTCTAGGGTTTTATGGTTTAAAAGGGTTTAAGGTATTTTATGGTTTTAGGGTTTAGAGGTTTAGGGTTTGTGGGGTTTAGGGTATTAGGGTTTAGGGTATTTTATGGTTTTAGGGCTTAGAGTTTTAGGGTTTGTAGGGTTTGGGGAATTAGGGTTTATGGTATTTTATGGTTTTAGGGCTTAGGGTTTTAGGGTTTGTGTGGTTTAGGGTTTAGGGAGCTTTAGATTTTTAGGGTCTAATTTTAGGGTTTAAATAGTTTTATGGTTTAGTGGATTATAGGGCTTTTATGGTTTATGTAATTTTAGGGTTCAGGATTTAGGTGATTTTACGGTTTAGATAGTTTTATGGTTTAGGGTATTTTTGTGTTTCAAAATTAAAGGCCTTTAGGGGGATGGAGATCGGATCCCCTTGAGCAACGAAAACGTGTTTTGGAATCGTAATTGCAAATTTATTTTGGTTGAAAACAAATATCAATACATTGGAGAAAAATACAGAGATAAACATACATTTCCTAATCTAATTAGGCATGGAACTAATCATGCAAACATGTTGTGTAATACATTAAACTAAAAGGGAATTAGAAATATTACCTCTATAGTCTTTCCAACAGCAACTCCTTGCTCCAAGAATACAACAACACAACGACACAAAAGAGAACTTCTTTATTTTTCCAACAGGACACAACCACCCAGTAAACCTCCTATGGCTCTGAGTTCCTCTTAGATCTCTCGTTTGTGGGAAGGAGCCAACTTTTGGAAGTGAGAGAAGGGAATTAGAGAGAGAATTCTTGAGAGAGCAATTTCACCAAATGCACTACTGAATCATTGATCGATGCATTCCCCTTCCCACTAGGAGAAGAGGAGTTGTCTGGGTAACTTCCCACTCTCTATCGAGAGAGAATTGGGGAGTGGTGGGAACGTGTCATCTTGACACGTTCCCAATTAATTAATAAATAAAATTAATTAATTAATTTAATTAAATTAAATCATATTTAATTCAAATATCATATTAATTAATTAAATGATTAAATCACATTTAATCATTTTACCCTTTATCCTATAGTTTAATGTACATCTCATGCATATTAAATTTTAACCTATAGTTTTCAAATATGAATCACATTCACATTTAAGTTAATATTTGAACTCTTTCAAATATTTAATTCTCTCATATAATTTAATATGAATCATATTCATATTAAATTTATAAAATATAGTTCCAAAACTTTATATCATATCGTATCTATATACATTAAATTTATTCCCTAATGAATTTAAACATTTCAAATACAAACGATCAAAGAACTCTTTACGAGCTAGAAGGTGGACCTAATGGACCTACAGATCAGAAGCTCCAACGATACGAGATTATTCGATTAATCTCATTAACCTCCTAATCAACATTCGTTAACTGCGAGAACACTCCACTAAATTCTCACAGTTGCACTCTTCTCACTGCAGATATATTTCTGTGTCCACGGATATTGACCAATAACAACAAGTCAATCTTTCATGAATGTTCGTAACATCACCTGGGTCAAATTATCGTTTTACCCCTAGGTTACATCTTGTACCTTAAGTACCAGTGCTCCTCTAATAAATAATTTGTTTGTGGTCCTACCAAAAAACAGAAGTCCCTCCTGGGCCAATGAGAGGGTCGGACCCTTTGTTCAAGTCCCGGAGACACCACTTAAGAGAACATTCATCTATTTACCCTAATAGGCGGGAATAAGTGAATTCCATCTTGTTAGGCTAAGTCCCCAGCTGCTCACTCGGTCTTTTTCCCTAGAAGGTAGGCATATTGAGTCAGTGAATCTGGCCACTCTCACCCATACTAGTCAAAGGACAATCCCTCACAAACAAGAGTTCGTAACCTGCTCAGGATTGAGATCAAGTTTCCTAGGTCATCCTAGTGAAATAAAAACCTAACTAGTCAACAGAGTTACATCTAGTGGTTACTATTTCGCGGTCTAGTCTTATGTAATCTCATTACATAGGATATCCCCACTCACATGTCATCTACACGAACACGTTAGGATCACAGTGTTTGTATCATATACAAAGTGGGTCACATCCATAGTTTTACCAGGGTAAGGTACCCAATCCTTATCCCCTTACTATAGACCCTTAAGGTTGTATCTCGAACCGAGATCCTTTATATGTACATTACATTCAGTTAAAGATACATTTTACAGTCTTGGATGTTTAGTTTATTGGATTTAGGGTTAAAATAATGGCAATATCGTAAATAACGAACAATAACTGTTTATTGAAATAATAATAATTAGAACATAATTACAAACTACGAGTTTTATGGCACACCCCAACAAGGGTTTATGGTTTAGAGATTTTTAGGGTTAATGGATTGGAAGGATGTAGGACTTTAAGGTTTAGGGTTTATTGTAAATTAAACATTTTAACCAAGTTCTATATGAATGTTTTATTCAAATTGTTAAGCTGGGTATGCCACTCGTGTTGGGATTTGTGCCCTAAACTTATGTAATTTTGATCAAATAAATAAAAAGTTATTTGTTTTGATAAAATTATATTCTTGGTTTATAAATCCAATAAACTAAGCTCCAAGGTTATAATGTATCTTGAACATCAGTGTAGTAGACACTATTTTGATTGTGTTCAAGAGTATAACCTAAATGGTCTATGGTATAAGAATAAGGTTGGAAACCTTATTCTGGTAACACCATGGATGCGACCCACTTTATAATTAGTACAAATGAGGTAATCCAACTCATTCATGTGGTTGACATGCGAGCGGGGGAATCCTCTATGAAGAGTTCATACAAGACCGGACTGCAAATTATTAGTCTAACCAGTATAACACCGTTAACAGGATAAGACTGATAATTTATAGATGGTCATTAGTGGCTCGACCTGAATCCTGAGTAAGTTAAAAACTCCTGCTTATAGGGGTTTGTCCTTAGACTAGTATGGGTGAGAGTGGCCTGTAGCCGGCTCAATAAGTCTACCTTCTCAGGGACAGAACCTCGTAGGTAGATGGGGACTTAACTATACGAGATGAAATTCACTCATTCCTACACTAAGGAATTAGATAGGTTGTTCCCTTAAGAACTAAGTCCAGGTCTTGAACAACGGGGCCCCGCCCTCTAAACTGACTTAAGAGGGTATGAATCTATGGTAGGACCTTAGACTTGTTGTTCATTAGAGGATCAGTGGTGCTTAAGAAACAAAGAGGTAATCACAAGGGTAAAACGGTAATTTGACCTAGATGTGATTACGAACAACCTATGAAGGGTCGACTCATGGGTAATGATTATATCAATGGACACAATATAATCTACAGTAAGGAGAGTGCAGCTACAAGTCTATAGTGGAGTGACTTCTAGTTAATGAATATTGATTAACTGGATCAAAGAGTTTGATCAGTTAATCTCACATCATTGGAGCTCATGAACTGTAGGTCCATTAGGTCCCTCTGTTTGCGCAACATGATAACATTGAGGGTATAAAGTTAGGAATGAAATTGAAGTGTTTAATTTCATATATGAGGTGTTATATCAGTTATATGTGATATAATTGATATAATATATGGTTTTAATGTGAATTAGATTCACATACAAACTATATACTAATGAGAGAATGAAGGAGGGATAAGATGGTAATTTCCATCCTATTTCCCTATAAATAGTTGCATGAGATGCAACTTTGAAAAAAAGAAAAGGCTTTTTGACAAAACCCTACCATTCTCTCAAATCGTGTTGGAAAGAGTTCCAAGCACAATTTCATAAGATCACCTCACCTCATCCTAAAGGAACCCACTTTTCTCCCTTACCTAGAGAACAACGGAGAATATCTAGTGGTGGATCTTCATACGTTCGGGTTCGAGTTGCTGAGATCGTGATCGTGGGAGAAGGAGCACTTGAAGAAAGAGTTCTTCAAAGGTAATCTCTTGTTGTCCTATGTCATATATAGCATGCTTAATCTTAGTTGTTTGATCTTGATTGAAATCTGTGAGACAATATTAAGAACACGCGATTCGCAATCGCTTCCGCTGCGGGATTCGATCCCTTCAATTGCTATCAGAGCCCAATTGTGTTCTTGATTTTGTTATGGATTTATCAAGATCAAATGTGGGATATATTTTTTTCATGTGATGAATGAACGATTTGCAAATTAGATGTTTTCAATTTTGGCACTTAGATTTATAATTTTTCATTGAATCGTTCAATGTAAGGGTCCGATGTTTTGGGCAATTTTAATTGTAAATCGAGTCTGTAAGTCCGTGTCGATAGAGGCAAAGTGGTTGCTGAGAAGAACGAAGCGAAAACGAGGCAAAACCATGAAGGGAGCTTACTGTTCTGTGTGCATCGTTGCAACGCTTTTCATCAGCGTTGTAACGCCAATGAGGCGGAATTCAGGCTGCAAGGAGACGCGGCGTTGCAACGCTCCTCCTAGCGTCTCAACGCTTGAATGATGAGGCAATGGCGTTGCAACGCCAACACGAGCATTTCAACGCTGAAGGCCGAAGGTGTTTCGCATCGCGCTCAATGAAGAAAAGCGGACAAATTGCGTTACTTGCGAAGGCGTTTAATGATTTTCAAACGGGCAAAAAATGGAATTTTTATTATATATTAAATATAAAAAATGTTTTATATTTAATTATTATTTATTTTAATTAATATAATTAGATTATATTAATTAAAATTAATTTTAGGGTGCCAAAATTGGTCTAATTTTTCTATTTAAATTATGCAATTGTTGTATAATTATTGACATGCATAATGTATGCTTTTATTTTAGACATGTCACCTTAGGTTAAGCATTTGCATGCATCATTTATAATATAAAGAGTTATATTATATAATTTGCATGTATAATTAATATAAAGAGTGATATTAATTTATGGATAGCATTGATATGCATTATAATTCATGATATGATTATGCTATGTATGTTTTATTATTCATGAGATGAATGATCAAGTACTATGACATAGTATGCATGTCACCTAAGGTTAATTATTAGTTTTAAAATGTTTAGAACTTGGAATTAATAGACCTTGGTTATCTAGTTCTAATTAGATTAGAATTAGGAACCAAGTAATTTATAACACAATGATTAAAAGAGGAACTCTGTCTAAGAAAGGTTCTGTCTACGCTGGGGTATTTAAGCTGACGGAAACAGAACACCCCTACCTGGGAACTGACTTGGGAGTGAATTTTAATTAGAGAGTACCCTCTCCATTCACCTTGATATTGACTCATACAAACACCATCCGAAAGGGGACGCTCCCGTTTGCGCCACGAGACCAAGTATGAGTCTCACGGTGTGAACTTCCTAGAGATACGTAGGTGGAAAAATATGTATCATATACACTTTTCCTCCCACTGGATACTTTAAATCTATAGGAATCTTACTTAGGCTAAAACCCGACTAATGGTTTTACCTAAACTTATCAATATAACTCTTATATTGATAATCAATATAACTCTTATATTGATTTTATCCTAAGTTTGCTAATATAACTCTTTATATTAACCCTAGGATTTCTAGTTTATTAACCCCTTAATAAACCCACTGACGCTATTGTAATTTATAAAGTCTCTGATTAAATTTCACTCCCAGGTCAGTTCTCACGTAGAGGGTGTTAGTTTTCACAAACTTAAATACTGACCTGAGACAGAACTTTCCTTAGAAAGAGTTCCTCTTTTAATCATTGTTTATAAATTACTTGGTTCTTAATTCTAATCTAATTAGAACTAGATAACCTAAGGTCTATTATTTCCAAGTTCTAAACATTTTAAAACTAATAATTAACCTTAGGTGACATGCATACTATGTTATAGTGCTTGATCATTTATCTCATGAATAATAAGATATACATAGCATAATCATCTCATGAAATATAATGCATGTCAATGTTGTCCATAGATTAATATAACACCTTATATTAATTAATCATGCAAACTATATAATATAACTCTTTATATTATAAATGATGCATGGAAATGCTTAACCTAAGGTGGGATTTCTAAATTAAAAGTATACATTGTTCATGACAATAATTACACAACAATTGCATAATTTAAATAGCAAAATTAGACCAATTTTCACACTCTAAATTTAATTTTAATTAATATAATCTAATTATATTAATTAAAATTAAATAAATTAAATATAAATTAAATATAAAATATTTTTATATTTAATATATAATAAAAAAAATATTTTTCGCCTGTTACACAGCTTGCTGAAACGCCTTCGGCGTTGCAACGCTGCATGTTGTCCGTTTCTGCCCGTTGAAGCGCGCCTCAGCTCCTGCGTTACACAATGCTTCAGCGTTGCAACGCTGCCATCTTCCCAGTCGCGCGCCTGCCGCAGTGGCGTTGCAACGCCATTCACATAAAAACAACCCCATGATCAATTTCTTGCTCATTTTTACTTCGATCTTCTTAGCAACCGTCTTGCCTCGATCGACACGGACTTACAGACTCGATTTACAATTAAAATTGCCCAAAACACCGGGCCCTTACATTGAACGATTCAATGAAAAATTGTAAATCTAAGTGCCAAAATTGAAAACGTCTAATTCGTAAACCATTCATTCATCTCATAAAAAACAGTAAATCTCACCTCGTTCTTGATAAATCCATAACAAAAATTAAGAGCACAATTGGGCTCTGATACCAATTGAAGGGAATCGAATCCCGCAGCGGAAGCGATTATGAATCGCGCGTTCTTAATTTCATTACATGGATTACATTCAAGAACAAATCTAACTAGATAAAGCATATAATAGCAAGATGGACAACAAGAATAATACCTTTGAAGAACTTTTCTTCGAGTGCTTCTTCTCCCACGATCATGATCTCAGCAATACAAACTCAAGCGATCACGAACACTACCACCGGATCTTCTCCATTGTTCTCTAAGTGAGGGAGGAAGGTGGGTTAGGTGAGATGAGATGTTTGTGAGAGAGATTGTGTTTTGGAACCTTTCCAAAAACACAACAAAATGACACACTAGGGTTTTTCCAAGGCTTAGGTCAAAGTTGCATCTCATGCAACTATATATAGGGAAATAAGGTAGAAATTACCATCTTATCCCTATTTCATTCTCTCTTTAGTATATAGTTAATATGTGAATCTAATTCGCATTAAAACTTTATATTATATCAATTATATCACATATAACTGATATGACATCTCATATATGAAATTGAACACTTCAATTTCATTCCTAACTTTATACCCTCAATATAACCATGTTGAGCAAACGGAGGGACCTAATGGACCTACAGTTCATGAGCTCCAATGATGTGAGGTTAACTGATCAAACTCTTTGATCCAGTTAATCAATATTCATTATCTACAAGTCACTCCACTATAAACTTGTAGCTGCACTCTGCTTACTGTAGATTATATTGTGTCCACTTATATAATCATTACCCATGAGTCGACCCTTCACAGGTTGTTCGTAATCACAGTTGGGTCAAATTAACGTTTTACCCCTGTGATTACCTCTTTATTCCTTAAGTACCACCGATCCTCTAATGAACAACAAGTCTAAGGTCCTACCATAGACTCATACCCTCATAGAGGGTGGGGCCCTGTTGTTCAAGACCTAGAGTCAGTTCTTAAGGGAACAACCTATCTAATTCCTCAGTGTAGGAATGAGTGAATTTCATCTTGTATAGTTAAGTCCCCAGCTACCTACGAGGTTCTGTCCCTGAGAAGGTAGGCTTATTGAGTCGGCTACAGACCACTCTCACCCATACTAGTCTAAGGACAAACCTCTATAAGCAGGAGTTCTTAACTTACTCAGAATTCAGGTCGAGTCACTAATGATCATCTATAAATTATCAGTCTTATCCTGTTAACGGTGTTACACTTGTTAGACTAATAATTGGCAGTTCGGTCTTGTATGAACTCTTCATAGAGGATGCCCCCACTCGCATGTCAACCACATGAATGAGTTGGATTACCTCATTTTTACTAATTACAAAGGTCGCATCCATGGTGTTACCAGAATGAGGTTTCCAACCTTATTCTTATACCATAGACCAAGAGGTACTTACCAAGGAAATGGTAGGTAGGTTGTATTAAAAATGCCAAAAACCATAAAAAAATGAGGTAGATCAAACAAATCCAATATACAAAAAGATATATCACAAGGTAAAAAAAGTGCGTAAGAATTAGAACTAGCCTCAGGAAAAAACTTGACTAATATAGTCAAATAACATTCATGAATATACTAAAGACTTAGACATGGACATAACCTAATAAGAACATACACAAAACACGCATTATGCACAAAAATGAACATAACAATGTAGGAAATAAAACAGTATACATTAATCAAAGGATGAAGTGGTCAAATAACATTCATGAATATAATAAAGACTTAGACATGAACATATCCTAATAAAGAAACATAACAATGTAGGAAATAAAACAGAATCGACAGTATGCAGAGCAAAAAAAACATAACAATGTAGGAAATAAAACAATATGAGGAAGGAAAATGAAATTTCAGCAAGAATTCAGTATTAAATAGTTAAATAGAATGAAGTAGGAATTATGAAGAAGATTGAAAGAGTCTAGATTAAGAAAACGGAAGCAATTTTGGATCTTGAACACTCTAAGTTGATCAATTTTGTAAAATAAAAAAATGCTCAAAGCTGGAAAAACAGAGGGATAGAAAACTCAACTTTGAAGATCAAATTCTCTTCACCCGGTTGATAGTTTTCAACACGAACACTTCGTGGATAACCGTTAGAGTCTTCTCTACTATCCTCAGGCCTTAGAACGGATTGTGGGATCCTAGGTTGAGAGAATTTAGAAGAAAAGACCTCAAAGGTCACTAATTCGGGAATATTGAATTTTCTGTGTAATTCTCCCAAAACACCTCAAATCACCATTATATAAAGCTTCAAAAAGCTTCAATGGAGTGACAACTCAAGGGTGATGAGGATGCTTTGAGATGGAGGTGGCCAATTTTGGTGAATTTTGAAGATGAGTAAGATTGGGCAAGTTGTCAACTTGAAAATCATGAAAATCCCTCATTTTACAATTAATTTTAATTCAAAAATCAATATTAAATTGATTTTTAATTAAAATTAATATAATTAATTAAATAATTCAAAATTAATTTAATTAATTAATTTTTTAATTTAATTTAATATCAAATATTAAATTAAATAAATTGCCCGATCTTGATCGATTTTCCGAACATGAATCCTTATTCATGCTATAAATCGATCCGATATTTAAATCATATTTAAATATATCCACCTCTTATTAATCATAGTTTAATTAAGCTAGATTCGTTAAATATATCACATATAATTAACGCTTTCTTCCAAACTCGAATTTGAACAATTCAAATTCTTTTCTCTCAAAATGTTATAAGGCTAAGTCCGAGCTAGTAAGGAGGACCTAATGGACCCTACGGATCATGAGCTCCAACGATACGAGATTAACCTAGGCCAAACTTTTAGCCTAGCTAATCAACATTCGTTAACCACTGGGACACTCCACTAAATCCCAGTGGTTGCATTCTCCTCATTGTAGATATATTTCTGTCCACTCGATATAACCATGATTAGTAAGTCGATCCTTCACGAAGTCGTCAGTAATTACAATTTGGGTCAAAATTACCGTTTTACCCCCTGTAATTACCTCTTCTTCCTTAAGTCCCCACCGATCCTCTAATGAACAATTGGTTTGTGGTCCAACCAAAGAAACGAATCCCTCTCGGGCCAATGAGAGGGGTGGACCCATTGTTCAAGACCCGAGTCGATGATTTTAAGGGAACAACTCTCTACTAATCCCTAAAGCGGGTAGGAATGAATTCCATCTTGCGTAACTATGTTCCAAGCTATCTACCGGTTTATATCCGAAATGGAAGGCTTATTGGGTGGCAGTTTGAGCCACTCTCACCCATGCAAATCTAAGGATAATCCGATAAACAGGAGTTCATAGAACGCTCAGGATTAAGATCGAGTTACTAGGTCTCGTATGAATATAGTCGATTAAGACAAGAACGGAGTTAAAAATGTAAGTGACTATTCCGCGGTCCAGTCTTATGCAAACTCATTGCATAGGACGCCCCCACTGATATGTCTCCACATGAACGATTTAGGATCACATCGTTTGTACTCTACAAAGTGGGTCGCGTCCATAGTGTCCCCAGGATAAGGTACCCAGCCCTATCCTTATACTATAGACTGTTCTGGCTATAACTTGAACTTGATCCACTTTTATGTCACACATAAAGTTCAAGTATTCATCCCATAGCCAAAGGTTATTTATTGGATTAAGGTTACATAATACACAACATTCAATAACACTTTTACTGAATAAATATCAATAACAACTTTATTGCAAAATAGAATATACATTCAGTTTACAAAACCACGAGTTTTAGGACATTAAACCCAACAATCTCCCACTTGGACTAAAACGTTTGTGGGGTAAAATATGTTGAGCAAAGGAAAAACTGCCCTACTATACAACCCGTAGTCCTAGACTCTCTAGGTGTCCCTCAAACACTTTAGCAGTGAGGGGCTTTGTAAACGGATCGCAAATGTTGTGCTCAGGCGATCTACGTGGCGATCACGTCTCCTCGTTGCACAATCTCCCTGATGAGATGATATTTGCGCTCTATGTGCTTTCCGCGCTTATGGCTTCTAGGTTCTTTAGAAGTTGCCACTGCACCACTATTATCACAATAAAGGGTGATAGGCAAATTCATATTTGGAACAACTTCCAAATCAGTCAAGAACTTCCTAAGCCATACTGCCTCCTTCGCAAGCTGCGACATACTCAGCCTCCATGGTGGAGTCAGCAATACAACCTTGTTTTATACTCCTCCATACTATAGCTCCTCCGTTAAGAGTGAACACTGATCCTGATGTGGATTTCCTCGAATCTACATCATGACCGAAAAATCAGAGTCGGTGTATCCTGCAAGGATCAAATCTTTTGCACCATACACAAGCATATAGTCCCTCGTTCTCCTTAGATACTTGAGGATGTTCTTAACGGCAGTCCAGTGATCATATCCTGGATTAGATTGATATCTGCTGACTATTCCCACTGCATAACATATGTCGGGTCGAGTACATAGCATGACATACATCAGACTACCGACAGCAGATGCATAGGGAATTCGTCTCATATCCTCAACTTCTTGAGGTGTCTTAGGACTCTGTTCCTTAGACAAATGAATTCCATGCCTGAAAGGTAATGGACCCTTTTTGGAATTCTGCATCTTATATCTAACCAATATCTTGTCGATATAAGATGTCTGAGACAATGCTAGCGTTTTGTTCTTGCGATTCCGAACAATTTGGATTCCAAGAACAAACTGAGCTTCTCCCAAATCTTTCATTTGGAATTGGGTCGCTAGCCATTGCTTAACGCCAGTCAGGAACCTTGCATCATTTCCAATGAGCAAGATATCGTCTACGTATAGAACTAAGAAAGCTACAGTGGTATTGACTATCTTCTTGTAAACACAAGGTTCGTCAATATTCTGTTCAAAGCCATAAGATTTGATCGCAGTATCAAATCTTATATTCCAGGATCTAGATGCTTGTTTCAATCCATAGATGGATCGTTTAAGCTTGCAAACCTTTTGCTCTTAACCCTGAACTATGAACCCCTCTGGTTGATCCATATAGATACTCTCTTCAAGATTGCCATTCAGAAAGGTTGTCTTGACATCCATTTACCAAATTTCATAGTCATAAAATGTGGCAATGGACAAGAGTATTCTAATGGACTTAAGCATGGCAACAGGGGAGAAGGTTTCTTCATAGTCCACCCCTTCCCTTTGGGTATAACCCTTTGCCACAAGTCGAGCCTTAAAGGTTTGCACCTTACAGAAGCTTGATCTCGTTTCCTCTTGTAGATCCACTTGCAACCGATAGGTCTTTCACCATCTGGTTGATCTACAAGTTTCCAGACTGAATTGAAGTACATTGACTCCATTTCAAGGTCCATGACTTTAATCCACTCGTCCCTATCTATATCATTCATTGCCTGTTTATAGGTCAATGGATCCTCAACGCCATCATCAGGTATGACGACTTGGATTTCAGTCAAACCCATGTAACGGTCAGGTTGTCTAACATCCCTCCCACTACGTCGAGGCATTCTCAACACTTGAGAAGGACCAGCTTGATCAATAACTTTTGTTGATTTATCTGTAGCTTCCCTGGAAATTTCATTTAAGACAATCCTGCTACGAGGTTGATGATCTCTCATGTGGTCTTCCTCTAAGAACGTGGCATTTGTCGATACAAGCACCTTGTCCTCTTGAGGATCATAGAACAGACCATCTTTCGTTTCCTTGGAGTATCCTACGAATAGGCATAATTTTGAACAATGTTCCAGTTTCTTTGGATTGGACACTAGCACATGTGTCGGACATCCCCAAATTCTGAAGTGACGTAAACTACCTTTACGCGCCTTTCCATAACTCATAGGGTGTTTTGAAACACTCTTGAGAGGAACCATGTTCAAAATATATGCAACAGTTTCTACCGCATATCCCCAAAACGAACTAGGCAGTTGAGTGTAGCTCATCATAGATCGAACCATGTCTAACAAGGTTCTATTTCTCCTCTCGAGATACACCATTCTCATTTGAAGTATACGGTATTTGAGAGTTGGGATACAATTCCATGTTCTATCATATAGTCTTGGAATCTCAAATCCATATACTCTCCACCTCGATCTGATCGAAACGTTTTAATTGTTTTACCTAATGTGTTCTCAACCTCTGCCTTATACTCCTTGAACTTTTCAAGAGTTTCGGACTTATGATGCATTAAGTATAGATAGCCATACCTAGAATAATCATAAATAAAACTGATGAAGTATTCATACCTTCCTCGTGCCTTGACATTCATAGGACCACATAGATCAGAATGCACGAGTTCCAAGGGCTCTTTGGCTTTATAACCTTTTTCAGAAAAAGATCTTTTAGTCATTTTTTCTTCGAGACAGGACTCACATGGTGGTAAAGAGTTTTCCTCTAACTGACTTAGGAGACCACTCTTGACCAATCTCTCAATCCTATTGAGATTAATGTGGCCTAGTCTCAAGTGCCAAAGATTGGTACTAGGAGAAAGTTTCTGCCTTTTATGTTAAGTATCAGCTGTTTTAAACATCTCAGTGTTCAAAATAGCTTTTACTTCAGTTGGTCTTAACACGTATAAGTTGTTTTCAAGTTTAGCAGAACATATTCGTACACCTCTTTTGCAAATGAATGCTTCATTATGATCAAAAGATAGTTTATACATATGTTCAAGCAAACAAGAGATAGATACAAGATTTCTTTTGATTTCAGGAACCAAAAGTACATTTTCTAATAAAACGAATCTATCTCTAAACAACAACTTCACAGCTCCCACTGTCTTGGCTAAGACAACCTCTCCCGTTCTAACCCTGAGAGTTATCTCTCCATCTGCAAGCTGCTGCCAGGAACTAGTTTCCTGAAAAGAAGAACAAACATGGTTAGTGGCTCCTGAATCTAATATCCAGGCGGAATCATCATGTTCCACTAAACATGTTTCAATAACGAGTAAATCATATTTACCTTGTTTTTCTTTCTCAACTTTCTTTTCTGCAAGGTACTTTAGGCAGTTCCTCTTCCAGTGCCCGTCTGCACCACAGTGGAAACACTTTCCTGTGGCTTTGGCCTTGCGTGTGGGAGTTTGTCCCTTCCCTTTGTCCTTCTTCTTCTTCTTCTAAATACCCTTATTCTTAGAAAAAGAAGAACCAGACTTGGTCCCAGAGGACAATCCTCTAAGGAACTTCTTCGAAGTGACAACATTTGCCTCCTTCTCTTTTCCTTTTGATTTCATGAGGGACTCAAAAGTCTGTAGCTCGTTGAGGAGAGTAGTCAGGTTATACTCTATTTTATTCATTATTGCATTTTGTGCGGAATGGCGAGGAAACTCTTGGAAGAGATTCCATAATAAAGGTTTGACGACTTCTCTCATCTATGATCGCCCCATTTACTTCAAACCACGTTGAAGTGGGTCATCATGTCAAGGACATGTTCCCTAACAGAGGCTCTCTCCTTCATACGGGAGTTGTAAACGTATTTGACAGCATCATAATGGACCGATGAGGACGGTTGTCCAAACATCGCCTGTAATGATCCCATGATCTCTTTTGCGGTGACCATGGTCTCATGTTTCTTAGATAACACATCAGATATGCTGGCTAAGATATAGACTCGGGCCTTCTTTCATTAGCCCTAATCCATCTATCATAAGCATCCCAAACAATTCGGTTTTGCGATCGAGAGTGGGGAGGAAGGACATTCCTCCGTTAAGACGAACCTCAGATCATCAAGAACAAGAATCGTATTCAAGTTTGATTTTTGAGTTCCATAATTATCGTCGCTAAGTTTATTGAAGGCGAGTAACTGGATAAAAGAGTTCGACATCTTTGAAAAAGAATGAATTCTATTAGTGAATTGTTTGTAACCTATCCAATTTAAGAATTTAGCAAAAGTAATAATGTACCCATAAACTCATTATTATTTTTGCAACGATACTTCAGTGAGTTAGAGCAATTGCTACCGAGGGGCAGTCAATCACTCCTTCACTGAACCAAGACATTCTTGACTAAATGCTAATACCGGAATAACTCTTATTCCTATAACATTCTAGTTATCGCTACTTTGGTCAAGAACTTACTAACACTTAGCAATTCTTGTAAGTGTGACCCGCCATTTTCAGACCTCAGAGGTCGGCCCCAACAATGCTACCGAATGGAGAGACAAAGCGGGAATGGACCTAAGAGACCTATCCATTTTACGGAGTTTGAGTTGTTCGAATTCCATGTTACATCCCTCCGAATGGATGGTGCTACTTCGGGCAACTGCGCAGCGCAACATGGGAATCTCACGGTCCAACCTAATGGAGGAGACCGTAGGATGTGTTGACACACTTCCTTCTCCCACTTACTATAAATACTTTCTCCATTCACCTTGCTCTTGATTTATGCAAACACCATCCGAATGGGGATGCCCTATTGACATCACGAGGCCAAGCATAAATCTCACGGTGTGAACTTCGTGGAGAGCGTAAGAGGAAATTGATATATCATATATACCTTTTCACTCCCACTAAGTATTTTAAACAGTTTGGGTATACTTTTACTTAGGTATATTCCGGCTAAAATAATATGACTTAAGTCTACCAATATAACAATTATTCTGGAATTACCTAAGTCTATTAACCATTTAATAAACCTAGGTCTATGAGTTCAATTTATTAACATTTAATAAACGCCACTCACGAAAGATAATTTATAAACCTATGGATTAAATTCACTCCCAGTCGGTTCCGGTAGGGGTGTTAGTTTCAAGTCGACTTAAGTACCCCAACCTAGCGTAACTTTCCTTAGTCGAGTCCTCTTTAATCAAAGTTTATAAATTATTGGTTTTCTAATTCTAATCTTATTAGAACTAGATAACCTTAGGTCTAATTAATTTCCAGTTCTAAAACCATTTTAAAACTAATTAATTAACCTTAGGTTACATGCATTTCTATGTTATAAATTATTTCATCATTCATCACACGAATAAACATACATTTATAACAAATTCATCACATGAATAAATGCATAGCAATTATATGTTTAATTTTTAATTAATATAACCCTTATATTAATTATAATTAATACATATAATATTTGTTTCATAAATTAATATAACTCTTATATTAATTCTTATGAAACCCAATTAACATGCATACAATATATTATAACACTTATAACATACTTTCAATGCTTGGAGCATGCTTCCTATGGTGGGATTTTAAAATCTATATGGCATACTTTATGCACATATAATCAGGGATTTTAATTAAAACATACATTCACAATGCATAATTAATTAAACACACTAAAGTGGACTGGTTTTGGCATCTAATGCAAGAAAACTACTAAATTATTACAATAATAATCTAGAATTAACATCGAACCACTTCTAACTCTTCGAATTTGGGTCGAACCGGCTTGCAAATGTGTGAACCGGACCTTCATAAGGTTGAACAGGACTGTAAAAGAGTGAACCGAGCCTCCAATTGGTGAACGGACCTCCAAAATGGAAAAACCGGCCTCGAAATAGTTAGAACCTGTCTAAAAACACCCGAACCGGACCAAAAATGAGTTGAACCGGTCCAAAAACCATTGAACCGATCAAAGTCAACCAAATCGGAGTCAAAGTCAACGGTCAACAGCTGGTCAACTCTTTCTTCTTCCTTTTTAAAAAACACGGGCTGAAGAATTGATTTTACTGTAGCAATAAAAAACAAAAACTAGTAGCTTCTCTGTTTTCTAATTTCAAGACCTCCGTGGCTTCTTTCTTCAAATTGAAGGCCTTCCCGAACTCCAATCGACCCAAAATTTTTATAGCTAATTCTACACACATTAATGCTCAAACAAACTTGAGCAATTTGAAAATAAAGCACAAATTGATGCTCAATTTAAATGCCAAAACCAGAAGAACACTTTAGACGCCTAGAAAAATTATATTTCAAAAAACACCCACCACATAACACAATTGATCAAATTGAGTGCTCAAAATTGCTCTGATACCAATTGAAAGAGTCTAGATTAAGAAAACGGAAGCAATTTTGGATCTTGAACACTCCAAGTTGATCAATTTTGTAAAATAAAAAAATGCTCAAAGTTGGAAAAACAGAGGGATAGAAAACTTAACTTTGAAGATCAAATTCTCTTCACCCGGTTGATGATTTTCAACACGAACACTTCGTGGATAACCGTTAGAGTCTTCTCTACTATCCTCAGGCCTTAGAACGGATTGTGGGATCCTAGGTTGAGAGAATTTAGAAGAAAAGACCTCAAAGGTCACTAATTCGGGAATATTGAATTTTTTTGTGTAATTCTCCCAAAACACCTCAAATCACCATTATATAAAGCTTCAAAAAGCTTCAATGGAGTGACAACTCAAGGGTGATGAGGATGCTTTGAGATGGAGGTGGCCAATTTTGGTGAATTTTGAAGATGAGTAAGATTGGGCAAGTTGTCAACTTGAAAATCATGAAAATCCCTCATTTTACAATTAATTTTAATTCAAAAATCAATATTAAATTGATTTTTAATTAAAATCAATATAATTAATTAAATAATTCAAAATTAATTTAATTAATTAATTTTTAATTTAATTTAATATCAAATATTAAATTAAATAAATTACCGATCTTGATCGATTTTAGAACATGAATCCTTATTCATGCTATAAATCGATCCGATATTTAAATCATATTTAAATATATCCACCTCTTATTAATCATAGTTTAATTAAGCTATGATTCGTTAAATATATCACATATAATTAACGCTTTCTTCCAAACTCGAATTTGAACAATTCAAATTCTTTTCTCTCAAAATGTTATAAGGCTAAGTCCGAGCTAGTAAGGAGGACCTAATGGACCTACAGATCATGAGCTCCAACGATACGAGATTAACCGGCCAAACTCTTTAGCCTAGCTAATCAACATTCGTTAACCACCGGGACACTCCACTAAAGCCCAGTGGCTGCATTCTCCTCACTGTAGATATATTTCTGTCCACTCGATATAACCATGATTAGTAAGTCGATCCTTCACAGGTCATTCATAATTACAGCTGGGTCAAAATTACCGTTTTACCCCTGTAATTACCTCTTCTTCCTTAAGTCTCACTGATCCTCTAATGAACAATTGGTTTGTGGTCCAACCAGCAAACCGAATCCCTCTCGGGCCAATGAGAGGGGTGGGCCCATTGTTCAAGACCCGGAGTCAATACTTAAGGGAACAACCTCTCTACTAATCCCTAAAGCGGGTAGGAATGAATTCCATCTTGTAGAACTATGTTCCCAGCTGATACCCGGTTTTATCCCTGAAATGGAAGGCTTATTGAGTCGGCAGTCTCGAGCCACTCTCACCCATGCAAATCTAAGGATAATCCGAATAACCAGGAGTTCATAGAACGCTCAGGATTAAGATCGAGTTACCTAGGTCTCGTATGAATATAGTCAGTTAAGACAGTAAACGGAGTTAAAAAATCTAAGTGACTATTTCGCGGTCCAGTCTTATGTAAACTCATTGCATAGGACGCCCCCACTGACATGTCTCCACATGAACGATTTAGGATCACATCGTTTGTACTCTACAAAGTGGGCCGCGTCCATAGTGTCCTCAGGATAAGGTACCCAGCCCTATCCTTATACTATAGACTGTTCTGGCTATAACTTAAACTTGATCCACTTTTATGTCACACATAAAGTTCAAGTATTCATCCCATAGCCAAAGGTTCTTTATTGGATTAAGGTTACATAATACACAACATTCAATAACTTACTGAATAAATATCAATAACAACTTTATTGCAAAATAGAATATACATTCAGTTTACAAAACCACGAGTTTTAGGACATTAAACCCAACAATGATGCAAAACATTGAAAAGAAATCATATATAGTAGCTATTTATGTACAAATTAAAATAAGCATAAGAAAAAACTTCATAGAAAAGAGACAGAACTGAGAATGGGACATACCAGATAATAGACTCATTGTAAGCAGTGGAGGATGCTCAAGAGAAACGAATAAGGTTGGTTCAATTTATAGGAATATGGGTTTGGTTGGTGAAACCTACCCTTAATTTCATTAATGTTATATTAATGGTAGTTTTGTTGTAGAAGGAAAAAGTATAACACGTGAATAAATATGAAAATTAAATATACAGTACGTTTTAATGAATAAGGAAGTAGTGGCAGATTGGATTCACTTTCTACTGCATAATACAAAAGAGTGCATAAAAAATGGCATAAATAATTTCAAATGGATATCACAATAAATTATACCAACCATGAATCAGTGGATATGAATCAAAATGATAATTGCATTAATATATAAGTATTGGCCTCAGGAATAAATTGAGCTCAAAATATTTGTATAGAAATTACAGATCTCATTACAAATCATGTAAAATTGAATAACACAACACTGGTTAATGGATGAGTTTGGAAATTAAAAAAAAAAATCAATTGATGGGATAGATTCCCGCAGTCGAAGCGATGCAAATCGCATTGCCCCGTTGTGTTACACAAAATTACTTAAAATTCATATACATCATATGTAAATCAATAGGTTAAGCATTAAAAGAGAAGAAAAAATAGAACTAACCTCTTGAAGAACAACTTATTCCCGTTTTGCTCCTTCGGCGATCACAATCTCTCGACTAACGACTAGGGGTGTACAACTAACCCAATAACCCGAACAACCCGGACTACCCAACTCAAACCGTGTTTGGGTTGGGGTAGGTTTTTTTTCGGTTTGGGTTGGACTAGAAGTTTGGAACCGAAAAGTTCGAGTTGGTTCTCGGGTTGGGTTTTTAGGCTCAGTTTGACCCAACCCAACCCAAAGTTTATATTTTTTATTTTATTTTAATTATATCTATACTTATAAATGAATTATTTGTCAACTTTTTATGTTTTTCTTCTAAACTTCTAACAAATTTTAAGATGTTATAAATTTTGAAGTTTGATATTTGAATTTTATGTGATTTTAGTTATTAATTCAAGAAAAAGAATATTTTAATAATAAAAAATTATAAAAAAATAAATAATAAATAACCTTGCGACCCAACCCAACCCAAAAATATTGGATTTGGTTGAGTTGGGTTACTCTCATGAATAGGGTTGGTTGAGTTATGTATACCCCTACTAACGACCTCCCGATCTCTAGTCACAAACGAAGAGACCTCCAAAAGGACTTATCGGTTGTTCTCCGGCGGATGAAGGAATAAGGTGGGTTCCCCTTTGGAATTGGGTTAGGAGAATTTGAGAGAGAATGCTAGAAAAGCTCTTGTTGGAAATCCAAAAAATGAATGGATTGCTTAGGGGGTGTTTGGATCTCAGAGTTTGGTTGAGTTGGGTTGGGTTGAGTTGAGTTTTGCAGAGTTGTTTTGTTTCAGGAAATCAGTGTTTGAGGTGCAGAGTTGGGTTGAGTTGAGCCAGAAAGCCAGTGTTTGGGATGCAGAGTTGAGTTATTATGTCATGAGTATCTGGTGCAGTTTTTTGTAAAGTGAAGGAGTCTGATTTTTTTTTGTGACTTTTTTCCTTACTTTGTTTTCACAATAAATAAAATACAAACACATTTGTCTACCATTTCAAAACTCAATTATGTGATCAATTATAAAATTACAATATATATTACCATTTGCCAAATGTATGTTAGGGATATTTGCAAAAGTAATGGATATTGGGTTTGATATCAATATTTCTTTTCCAATAAAATTTATTATTTAGAATTTTTACTCTTCAATATGAACTTTATTCATTTTTTTATGAACATGTTCACCACTACTTTTTTATTTTAATTTAAGTAGGTATTAGTATTAATACTTTGCATATGAAGAGTGTTTATTTAAATTTGTCTAAATACATTCATTTTCTATGGACATCTTTAGACTGAAATAAATATTTTACCTTGTGAAGTTGTTAATAATATGCCAACATACTTAAATATTTTATGTCATATTGAAGTTACATATCTACAAAATATTAGATATGTCATCAAGGTCCTAGTACGTCGTTATGTTCCCGAAATTTTCGATGCAGACGGTGTTGCTTAGTAACGCCCTTAGGAAATTTTGGGTTTGAAAAATTAGGGTTGTTACAGTTGGTATCAAAGCATATGTTTTAGATTATGTATACTCGCCTACATCGTAGGTAACGATCTTTATAGCCTCTCGTAAAAAGTCGCTTTGTTATCTCCAAGTTTGCTTTTAGTTTGTAAAGTAGTTAAAGTTATTTGAGTTACTTGATTGTTAACACTTGTTATGTTATGCTTTTGACTTCTTTGTTCTTGTTCTAAAGTAGTTTATAGTATAAGTTTAGATTATGGCACAAGGACATGACCGTTGTAAAGTTCTAGCACCTTTTGAGGATAAAAGTTTTTCTTAGATGGGTATATTGTGAAACCCCGTAAAATTAGGTGTTTTAATTGTATTTGTTTTAAATTTGAATATTTGGATAATCAGATTAGGATTAGGAAAGAATGTTTCAATTTTTTTTAAAAAAATAGGATTTCTGTTTTAAAAAGATTTAGGATTTCTTTTTCTAAAAGGATTAGAATTCCTTGTTTAAAAGGATTAGGACTTTTTGATGCATATTTAAACTAGAGTATTAGCAACTTAAAGGCACACTTTAAAACTCTCCTCTTCTTCTCCTTTTTCTTCTTTTCTCAATTTTCTTCATCTCGTCGGACCGTTGTCGGAAAGTCATCGGGACATTTGTCGGGAAGTCTTGGACTTCCACTAAAATCGTCGGACATTCTTTGAAAAATACCATACGGTTGAGTTAATAACTCAACTTCATGGGGTTGGGTTACTAAGGGCTCGTTTGTTAACATTCTTGTTTCCTGTTTCTTGTTCTCGTTTCTCATTTTTAAGAAACAAACTTGTTTGATAAACATTCATGTTTCTTGTTTCTATTTTTTTTTAGAAACGTTTCTAAAAAAGTGGCAGATTTTGAGAAACTACAAAAAGTAGTTTCTCAAATTCTGTTTTTGTTTCTTTTTTGAAGTTTCATGCATGTATCCCTACTCCTACTCTCTACACCCATGTCTCCTCCCTCTTCTTTTTTCCTCTTCCACTCTATTTTTTTTCTTCAATACTTTTTTCTTTTAATACTTTTTCTTTTAGTTTTTTCTTTTTATTTTTTTCTCTCTTTTTTTCTCTCTCTTCCATCCTAATATTTTTTTTTTCTTTTCATAGTTCATTTTTTTTGTATTTTCTCTTTTATTTTATGTTTTTCTCTTCTCTCTTTTCGTTGTTATTTTTCATTTAAATCTCGATTATTTTTTCTTTTGTTACGATTAAATATAAAAAAATATATGTATTCTCTCTTTTTTTCTGATTTTACTTTGTGTGTATGACTAATGCATTTTAAAGAAAAAAATTATTATTAAATTAAAGAAATGTGCGTATACTCAATTGATTAACCTTACAATTCATAAATTAGTCTAATTGAACTAACATCTATAGGCCAAAATAGCATAAAGTGAATTAATTTGAGTGATAAATGACATTACAAATCAAATTTGAACAAGATAAAATTTATTATTATTATTATTAATTTTGTGTTGGTTTGTAATAAAATACTATAAACTCTTTAGGATTATTTTATATTTATTTTAACGCAAGTTATATATTTTATTATTTTCTATGTACTAAATTTATTTTTACTAAAGAAACAAGAAATAGTTATTAAACGCATGTCTGTTTCTATTTCTTTCTTTAAAGAAACAAGAAACGGAAATAGTTATCAAACATGTTTCTGTTTTTATTTTTAAGAAACGAGAACAGAAAACAAGAAACATAAACAGAAAACAGAAAACGAGGAACGAGAACGTTATCAAACGAGCCCTAAGTCACCGGTTATAATTGTTGGTGGGCTAAACAAGGAGTTAGGTTACTAACCCAACTAAACCCAACCCCATAAACCAAACACCCCCTTAATGATTTCTTCACAAAGCCTCTTTTTATAATGGTGTGTGGTGGAGAGAAATTATCCACCTAATTACCATTTTACCACAACCATATAATATGCAAATCATATTTGCATACTATATAGTATAAGGTATCACATACCTTATTGTACAAATCTCATTTGCATAGTGTGGAATTAAAATAAAATCACATTCAATTTTATAAATCTCTTAAATCAATTTCTCCAACTTATGCCTTAATTTCATAGTTAGGCTATAGTATAGTTTAATATGAATCTCATTCACATCAAACTATATATTCTATCAATTATATCTTATATAAATGACATAAATACCATTTATGTGAATTTGATCACTTCAAATTCACTCCAAACTTTATACCCTCATTAAATCCATAATTGAGCCAACCAAGGGACCTAATGGACCTACAAATCATAAGCTCCAATGATCCGAGATTAACTGACCAAACTCTTTGATCTCGTTAATCAATCATTAACTACGGGGTCACTCCACTATAGACCCGTAGTTGCACTCTCCTCACTGTAGGACAAGTTGTGTCCAACGATATAACCAATACCCATGAGTCGACCCTTCACAGATTGTTCGTATAGTTGAGTCAAATTACCATTTTACCCATGTGTCTACCTTTTCTCCTTAAGTCTCATTGATCCTCTAATGAACTACTTTGTTTATAGTCCTACCATAAACAACGTCCCTCTCGGGTCAGTGAGAGGGTGGGGCCCCGTTGTTCAAGCCCTAGAGTCAGCACTTAATGGAACGACCCCTCTAGTTTTCCTAGTTCGGGAACGAGTAGATTTCATCTTGCGTAGTTAAGTTCCTAGCTCCCCACGTGGTTTTGTCCCTAAGAAGATAGGCATATTGAGCGAGCAACACAGGTCACTCTCACCCATACTAGTCAAAGGGAGTCTGCAACACGTTCAGGATTAAATCGAGTTACTAATAGTCATCTACGAATTTATTAGTCTTAAACTGTCAACGGTATTACATCAGTTGGCCTAATAATTCACAGTTCGATCTTGTACAATCTCATTGCACAGGATGCCCTCACTCGCATGTCAACTACATGAATGAGCTAGATCGCCTCGTTTATATCCAATACAAAGTGGGTCGCATCCACAGTGTTACCAGGATAAGGTTCCCAATCCTATTCATATACTGTTGACCATTCGGGTCAATTACTCGAACGTGATCCTACATGTGTGTCCACTACACATCGTTCAAGAGTTCATAAATATGAATGACCCTGGTGAAGGAATCTGAATTCCCTTGAGCAGCGAAAACGTGAATTAAATTGTAATTGCTTGTTTGATTTTTGTTTACTTCAAAAACCCATACATTGGCAATAAAACATAGATAAGAATACACGCATGGATTAAACCGAAATTAGACATGTTGTACAAGATTAAACTAAAAGGGAAAAAGAAATAACCTTTGTAGTTTCAAGTACAACAACACCTTGCTTTTTTAGCGATTTCTACACTGCACAGCAACTTCAAATTTCTTCCAACTTCTCAACAGAACACTACCAATAGAGAGCACCTTCTATGTCTCTGAGTTTCTGAGATCCAACCTTGTGGGAGGTTGCCAACAATTTGGAGAAGGGAATAGTTTGAGAGAGAGAGAGAGAATTATAGGTTTACAATTCACAATTGCCTAAAATCATCGATCACCTTCATCATTCTCCCAAGTGAAAAGATAAAGGCATTGAGGAGAAACTTCTCCACTGCCTATCGATGGGGAGTTGGGGAAAAAGTGGGGAACCTGTCATCCTGACACGTTCCCTTTTTTATTTATTTTTAATTAATAATTAACAATTAATCAAGTTAATTATTAAATATAATTAATTAATATAACTAAATCAAATTTAATTATATTAATTCTAATTAAATCTTATTTAATTAATATTCAATTAAATATCATATATTTAATTATGATTAAATCACATTTAATCATTTTTCCAAACATCTCATGTACATTAAGTTTTAACCTGTAGTTCTAAATATGAATCTCATTCACATTTAAATAATATTTGAACTCTTTCAAATATTTAGTTATCTTAATTAATTTAATATGAATCATATTCAAATTAAATTTATAATATAAAGTTCTAATGCACATGAAAACTTTATATTATAATGTATGATACATCATGTTTATTCTCTAATTGAATTTGAACACTTCAAACTCAAATGATCTGAGAACCCTTTACGAGCTAGGAAGTAGACCTAATGGGCCTACAGATCAGAAGCTCCAACGATACAAGATTATTCAGTTAATCTCATTAACCTCCTAATCAACATTCGTTAACTGCGGGAACACTCCACTAAAGCCATGCAGTTGTACTCTTCTTAATGCAAATATATTTCTGTATCCACTGATATCGACCAATAACAGCAAGTCAATCCTTCACGAATGTTCGTAACACCAGTTGGGTCAAATTACCGTTTTACCCCTGGGTTACATCTTTTACCTTAAGTCTCAGTGCTCCTCTAATGAACAACCTGTTTGTGGTCCTACCAATAAACAGAAGTCACTCTCGGGCCAATGAGAGGGTCAGGCCCTTTGTTCAAGTCCCGGAGACACCAATTAATGGAACATTCATCTACTTACCCTAATAGGCAGGAAGGGGTGAATTTCTTCTTGCTAGGTTAAGTCCCCAACTGCCTGATCGGTCTTGTCCCCAAGAAGGTAGGTTTATTGAGTCGGCAACTCGAGTCACTCTCACCCATACTAGTCAAAGGACAATCCCTCGAAAACAGGAGTTCGCAACCTGCTTAGGATTGAGATCAAGTTGCCTAGGTCATCCTATTGAAATAGAAACCTAACTAGTCAACGGAGTTACATCTAGTGGTTATTATTTCGTGGTCCAGTCTTATGCAATATCATTACATAGGATATCCCCACTCACATGTCATCTACACGAACACGTTAGGATCACTGTGTTTGTATCATATACAAAGTGGGTCATATCCATAGTATTACTAGGGTAAGGTACCCAAGCCTTATCCCCTTACTATAGACCTTTTAGGTTGTATCTCGAACTGAGATCCTTACATGTCTCATACATTCAGTTCAAGAGACATGCAACAACCTTAGATGTTAGTTTATTGGATTTAGGGTTAAGTTAAGGCAATATAGAAAATAATGATAAACAAGAACTCTTATTGATTTAATTAGAACATTATTTACAAACTACGAGTTTTAGGGCATAAAACCCAACACCTAGAGCTTAGTTTATCGGATTAAGTTTAAAATGCGAGATACAAGGTTTGATGATAAAATAAATTTTATTTATCAATACAACAACTATTACAAACGCCACGAGTTTAAGGCATACATCCCAACAAAAATAGTATGTACTGTAGAAATAAAAGAAAATAACAGATGTAGTTGAACCAAAATCTAGAAAATTGGGTTCCACCAAGTTATAGCAGCAAGATGTGAAAGAAATTATGAACAAAAACTTATTATGCAATTGATTATCATAATAAACAGAACATAAAATTCAAACAAACAGTAACAAAAAAAATGTAAACTGAGAATCATAAGAGATTTTGTTCATCATTGGTCGGTAAAGGGATAGGAAAACATACCTGCACTGCGATGCCCTCTCCAAACCAAGCTCCAATAACCATTAAAGGTCCCCTACCATAAAGTCTCTCACGCATCTCTCACATGGTACATGCATTCATTCAACTAAACATATTTTGGTTTGAGATGTTTGTTATGAATGGTTGTATGGCCCGATGGAAGAAGCGCAAGGACTCCAACAAGGGCCATCAAGACTAGAGCGGCGAAATGATAGATGGATCCCTAAGATTTATCGAGGTAAGAGGTTAGGGTTTCGGGTTTCAAAGAAAACAGAAATGCCAAGAGTTGAAGGAGAAAACACGAAGTAGACAGAGGGTTTTGAGGAATGAGAATGACAGAGGGTTTGAGAGAAATCAAGAGTCGAAACAGAAAAATGACGAAAATGAGAATTAAGGACTGTAAACATACCTAGAAGAAGACGACCAACGAAACCCTTTTTCGTCGTGGAAAATGATATGGAATCGAAGAATTGAAGGAGGCAGAACGAGTACATGGAGTTTTTTGATAAATTGAAAAGTCGAAACAGAGAGAAATGAACAAAGTGAGAGAGAACTGTAAACGTACTTCGAAGAAAAATGCCAACTAGTCCTTTTTTCGCCATGAAAGAGGAGAGGGAATTGAAGAATTAGAGAAGGAAGAACGAAGGAGACAGAAGATTTGAGATAAGACGTATACAATGGTGTTGCGTGAATGTCGTATGCGTGGATTGATGGAGAGACGTGTAGATTGAGGAAATTGGTGGAGAGGCGTGTGAATTGATTTTGTGGGGAGATGTAAGTTGAGAAAATTGAGGGAGATGTAAGTTGAGAAAATTGGGGGAGATATTTGGGGAGTTGGAAACTCAACCCAACTTAATGACCCAAACTAAACTAAATCAACCTAACTCATATCAATAGGCCAAACAACCCCTTCAACTAGGTTCATTTTGACATATAGCATAAAATTATATTTCATAAAAAGAAAAGTATAAAATTATACTATTAATTATAATTTCTCTTCCTAAAAAGTGGAATTCTCTAATTCACTTAGTCAAAATTCTATTTTATTTGACTTGTAAATTAAATATTAAAAAACTATTAAATTAATAAGCCATCAGGAGCTGCATTTTAATGGAAGCAACCTTGACTCAACGGAAACACTTAAATTAATAATAACAATAATAAATACATAAAAGAAAAAAAAAAACAACATTATGAAATATATTAGAAAATTGCTTTAAAATCGTTTAGATTTATTTTATTTTATTTTATTTTATTTTGAAAAGAAGATTTATTTTAGTTAAACAATTACAAGGATAAAAGATTGAAGTGTGACTTTTAAAATGATGATGGAGATATATCTTATTAATGAGCTATATATGAGTTTAAAATAAAGTCTAGTCATTAATATAATAAAGTCAATTCATCTTTTCATTTAAAAAAGCCATCACTTTTTTTTTTTTTAATATTACAGTATAAACATGAAAACAATTAAATGATGATCCAATTCCACTCCCATTTAATTGCTCGACTTGGAACAAATTATAATCATCTTAAATTACCTACTTTGAAAACAACACATTAGCTTTTCTAGGAATTTTCAAGATTAATATATAGAGATTTATAAACCTTAAATTTAGCCCTTTGAAAAATAATGAAAACAAGATTTTTGAAAATTGAAAGTTGAAACGTCCAAGCGGTATTTTGAAGATTTTTTTAAAAGAATTTTGAATGGTTCATTCTTGTTATTATTATTGTTATGTTTGGATTGAACATATTTTATAATAATATTTTAAGTCATATATATTTACAAAATAATGAAAATAACATTGTTGGTATTAAAATTTGGATCGTCGGATCAATAATAAATTTATATGATCGAATTAAAATGAATGTGCTTCCAAACAAGAGAGATGAGCTAAGGATGTGGTGTTTAAGATACCTCCACTTTTATCCTCAGTATTTTTAATAAATGACACCTTCTTTCTTATATAATATCGCTCTTTCATAACCAAAACTCGAGCTCATCATTTTTCTTAAATTTTTAAATAATTACCCAATCAATTATTTTAACCACAATCTTAAGCTTTTAATTAGCTTTTAAGAGCTTTGTCCAATTAGTTCTCAATGAATCATTTATGAAACCAGCCATTGAGAACTTACATCCATCGTTTAGGTGGGTCGGCCAAACAAGGTCTTGGCTATCATGGATGTGGATCGCACATGTAAGGGTGGTAACACTCATTATGAGTGTTATTTAGTTCTAAAAACTAACTTATTTGTTTAGACTGTGTTTAATATAAGAGTAAACTTAAGTAAAAATAAGTTTTCATGAGTTTGAAGTCTTGATTTGGTAAAATTAAGTTTTTAAGTATATTTAGAGTCATTTTTGTAAATAAAAAAAAAGTTAATATTTATCGATTTTGTGTAGAGGCTAAAAAAATACTCAAATACCACATTTCACCCGCAATTGAAGCAAAGAAGAAATGATCCATAAGATATTTGATCAGGATGTGATAATATTTGAGAGCAGAAGCCAAAATCAAGGTATTGCATAAAATAGCCAAAATGCACCAGAATTTAAGTCATTTCAACAACAGAGCAATTGCAACTACAAATGTGTCGCATCTTGACTTTTTCGATAGATTCTCGAAGATTTACGAGATTTACAAATTTTATGGAAGATTCTAAGCCAAATCTCCTTAAATCAAGGGATATGATCGACCAAGTTTCTCCCCTAAGTTATGTCCATATTCCATTTGAAGAAGTACTTGGTCTCCTTGAAAAGGGTTGAACAAATTAGAAAGGATGAACAAGCTTAGGGTTTTTATTGGTTTCCATTCAAGTTTGGTAAGATTCCGTTTTTAGAAGTTGTACTTGTTTTTTTTTTTTCAATTTATAAGTTTTTGTCTTTCATTTAATTTTCAATGGTAAGTTCTTTGGTTTCAATTTCATTTAGTTATTTCTTGGCTTCATACTTCAAAGTATATTCAAATTCCTTATTTCAATAAATTGTGTTAGTTCTTGTACTTATTTTTTTTGTTATTTTTTCCACTTTATTTTTCTCTTCAATGAGTAGCTAAACACTTTAGAGGAGATTCAATCATGTGGATACCCTAAAAAGGAGATAAGCACCACAATGTGTTTCTTATAAATTTGCTCAACACATAGCTAAGTTCACTTTTAGTGAGTTTAAGTTTCATTGTTAGCTTAAACTGGTCATTTGAGTTAGCATAGTTTGTGAAGATTTCAATATTGAAAATGTTGGAGTCAACACACGTTTTCCTAAAAGTAATCTAGGAAAAGAGTCTAAACATAGAATTTTGCTTTTTGTACCTAGAGTACATATGGCAAAAACCTTTAAAGCCATGAAATTGTGTTTTTCGTCATCTAAGTGAATTTAGTCATAGACATATGAGGTTCAAATTGTTTAGTCTCCTAAAGGTTCTTGGAAAAGAATTCAAATAGGTGTTGAACTTGAGTTACTTTGCTAAGTGTCAATTAGGATAAGTTGTAGGTGCAATTCGGTAGCATTTCATCTAAATTGTACGAAACTCGAAAGAGTCAGTGTGTGGGTACAAGAGATAACATCTTAAAAGCCAGACTTTTGAGCAGTTTGTGAGCGCATTTTCCAGGATTGAACCAAAATTGAATCTCATGCTTCACATCCTTATTTTTCCAGTTACTTTTTCAGTTGTTTTTACTTTTTATTACAAACCTCCAAAATCAACTTTGTTTTTTTTGTTACCTTCGATTGCAACTTGTGATCAATTGTGTTGTAAACTCTTTCTTTTTTTTTGTTACCTTCGATTGCAACTTGTGATCAATTGTGTTGTAAACTGAAAAATACATTTGTTAAATATGTTTCCTTGAGTTGGATTCTTAGAATACTATATTACTTGTTTGTGACAGCATGCACTTGCGCTTCTTTTGATGGTGCATAGCTCGTTCATGAAGAGTCAACCTATAATGACCCATGGGTAGGCCACATGTGGCTCAGCTAATCATGACTCGTGGGTCGACGACCATATGTAGGTCGGTCAATCATGAATTTTGGGTCGACTACATGTGGTTGTCCAATTAGTACTCGTGATAGAGGTGTTCAAGAAATCTGATGATCTGAAAAATTCGATTAACCCAACCACAATTTTCACTTTTTAGATTGGGTATCGACTTGGTTTGGTTAGGTTGAGTTTAAACAAATGGAAACTTTATAAGTTTGATTGATTTATGAGTTCACCAAAGAATTAATTTGGGTTGAACCGAACCAACTTGAACTTCTTATTAATTTAAAAATATATATATATATTTTTTACTTATACTACAATTAAATGTACATATATTATTTTAATTTATAATTATTTTTAGATTATTTATTCTTTGACAACTTTTTTAGTTTTTGGAATATAAAAAATCATAATATAAATTGAAATCGAGTTGTTAATCTTAATTCAATATTTAAAAATAAATAAATATATATTTTACATATCAACACTTAACTTTTTCTTAAAATAAAATTTGGGTTTTATACATGAATAACCCAAATTAGAAGCCAATTTTACATGTTTGTATATAATTCACTATTTTTTACATAACTGTCCATCTTGACCCATTTTTTACATAAAAGTTAGAGGTCTTTTACAAATTTGCCCTTCGTGTGATGTGACAGTAATTTTTTTTTAAAAAAATATTGACAATCGAACGGTTTCATTTTTGGAAAGAAGGGAAAATAGGAAAACCCACACAATTTTGGGTCTTAATTGTATATACTTTCCATATGTGATAAAAATATATTTTCCATAAACACTTCCTTATCTTTCATAATATTATCCTTAATTAATTAATGCCCGATTTATTTATGGTACATTACTCAAAATCATTATTATTTACATACTTTTGCTATTTTTCATTTCTATCGTTCATATCATACATTTTTCATATACTCACTGTACGAAAAGTATCAATATATCAATCACATGTTTCTTTATTCATTGCAATGAGTATGTTATTTATTGTGTAGTATTTTGTTTAACTCTGTTCGGGTTACATACTTTGTTTAATTACCTATGTTCGGTTTACGTATGTTATTCAATCATATATGCATAACTAGTAAATGACATGTATTAGTATTTCGTTATGCCTATGTATTTCATATGTGTTTATGATGCATATTTGAAGGAATATCGACAGGTAGCACAATGGATTATTTACAGATCATGCGTGTACATTCATTTATATATTATATATCCCATTGTATATTGTTCATTCTAATACATTTCAATGTAATATTTACTTTCACAATATTTACACAATTGTATATATTATATATATTGTATTACATATACAATGTTAACTATATGATATATTGTATTTTAATTCTATAGGTAGTTGTGTTATACCTATTCTTTATGGGAGATCTTGGAACAATATATCATTACTACCTTAGAATTGAAATACAATATATTAGATTGTTAATATTGTATATGTAATGCAATATATATAATATATACAATTGTGTATAGATGAAAGTAAATACTACATTGAAACGTATTAGAACGAACTGTATACAACGGGGTATATAATATATAAATGAATGTATACGCATGATCTGTAAATAATCCTCTGTGCTACCTGTCGATATTCCTTGAAATATATATCATAAACATATATGGAATGCATAAACATAATGAAACATTAATACATGTCATTTACTAGTATGATTGAATAACATACGTAAACCGAACATAGTTAAATAAAATTAAACAAAATACGTAACCCGAACAGAGTTAAACAAAGTACTACACAATAAATAACATACCCATTGCAATGAATAGAGAAACATGTGGTTGATGTATTGATACTTCTCGTACAACGACTATATGAAAAGGGTATGATATGAACGATAAAAATGAAAAATAGGAAAGAAATGAAAAATAAGAAAGAAATGAAAAATAAAAAAAGTATGTAAATAATAACGATTTTGAGTAATATACCATAAATAAATCTGGTGTTAATTAATTAAGGATAATATTATGAAAGATACGAAAATGTTTATGGAAAAATATTATTATCACATATAAAAAGTATATGCAATTAAGACCCAAAATCGTGTTAGTAATTAATAAAAATAAAAAATATATATAATAAAAAATATGCACAAGAATTTATAGAAGAGAGATAAAGGGTCTATTGGACCAAAAATCACTATAAGTCTACTAGTAAAATAAATGGTATATTATGTACATTTATGTAAATATGTATCACAAATCTATACATTTGTGTAAAAATTCCATAAAATTTTGATTATATAACCCGACCAATCCAACCCAAATGTTTCATGGTTGGGTTGGGTTAGGTACATTACTCAATAAGGATGGTTTGGATTGAAGCAATTTCCAGCCCAAATAATTGAGTTAGGTCTAAAAAGTACTTCAATCCACTCAACCCATGAATACTTCTAACTTATGAGTTGGCTACATGTAGGGTCCATGTGGTTCATCCATGGGTCGACCACACTGAACTTTGATCTCTTCTTACTCATTTGCAGGATTTGGATCTGTACGAGCCTCAAACTTCGCTCAACTAGTTAAATTTGCCCATAACCATTGCAAATACCATAAAACTTCAAACAAATTCATACTCATAGTCACACATCAAGATTTTGAGTAAATAAATGAGGATAATAATTCTATTGGAATTATATCTAAAATTTATTATTACAGACAAAATTAATAACACAATATATGCACAGTAGAGCACTCGAAGAATCTTTATTCAGTAAATTTGTTGTCCTAACATATTATGCCAAATACTAAGATTTTGATGGAGAATATTATATGGATCGAAAGAACAATTCTAACACGTATATGTTGACAAAATTTAATTATAAAATGATGTGATGTAATTTAGTTTCCATTTGAAAATAAAATAGTTATCTTGAAAGCATCCAATGGGCAATATAATGACTCATTGAAATCGTGGTCCAATTTTAATAATAATGTGAATCCATTCCGCCACAAAATTGACAATATTAATTGTAGGACAAAACAATGACGGATTTAAATTAGTGGCCAAAATTTCATTATAATAAAAAATTATTTTAGTGTTAAAAATTATGGAAAAAAAAAACATGGACAATAATAAGTCATTTATTAAATAAGTTATGCATCTTCTTGGTATGACTCACCATACACGATACATCCGTGTAACCATCGTGTCTCTATAAATATTAAATTTATTTTAATATTTTAAAATAAAAAAATGTATGAAATAGTAATTTTTACTCGTTCATTCACAATGAAATATTTTTCGAAACTATGTCTAAAAGTATTAAACGACAATAAATGAGAAGACTTTTTCAAATGTAGAATAGAGTCATCTTATTCATTAATGGAATTAGTACTCTTAGGCCAAATTTTCTGCTAGCATCCAACTTTTTCTAATACACATTGGCTTAGTTTGGCTTAAATTAATTAATAAACTAGTTCTCTTTTTAGAGTGTTTGATAAACTAGTTTAGCTTCCTCTCTATTGCCCAACATGACATGTTTTTTTTTTCTCATTTATTTAATCAAAAACATTTTTATGGACAAATGAAAGGTATTTAAAGCTACAAGGAGAGGGACATTGAATATTAAATTTATAATGGATTTGAATTTCCATTAAATCTTGATTAATGAGCATTAATGGTAAAGACTAAAATATTTTGTTACACAAATTAACTAGATACTAAAATATGTTTTTTTAAAAAAAAAATCACTTTACGTCCATAAACTTTCATGGAAGTAACAATTTAGTCCACGAACTTTGATTTGTAACGATTCAATCTCTATTTTCAATTTTGTACAATTTAGCCTATAAATTTAATGTAATAATTTAGTTTCTGTACTTTAAAATTTGTGTCAATAAGAGCATAGCTCAACTGGTATCAAGTATGATTCATGATTAAGATGTCATGAGATCGAATCCCCACACCCCTTATTATTGATGTACTCAAAAAAAATTGTCGTTTGGATTGAGGAGTTGGAGGAGTAAGAGTTGCAGGGAGTATAAGTTTTGAAGTCTGAAGAAGTCTAAGGAGGAATATTGTATTTCGGGTAAGGAGTTGTAGGGAGTAGGAGTTGAAAAAAGAGTTATGGGGAGTTATTAACTTCTCCCAAGTGAAAAAAGAGCTGTAAAATTTCTTACTACATATTAGTCTCAAAAGTGATCTTTGAGTACAATTATAAAATAAAAACAACAAAAGTTGGAAGAAAAGAGAAATAAAATAAAATACTTGAAAGAATAACAATAGAAACAGAATAAATTTTAAAATTGATAAATAAAATGGGGATTTGAACCTTTCTTTAAAATTAAACCAAAATGCTGATTTAAACACCTTTAAGAAATATGTACACTTTTTTAGGGGGCGACCAACCACGTTTTTGGTGGCCTCCAAAGGGCCACACATACTTCTTCAAAATTTGTGTATGAAGTCTCTCCCACGTTTTAAACATTACAATATATTTGTAGATACCCAATTTCATACACATCCCAATACAAGAAATCTACCTAATTATACAACAAATATACATTTAATATGCTTTAATTTAGTATATATATCTAACCCGAACACAACTCAATTAAGGTAGATGTTATTAGCTAAGAAGTTAGAAATTCTCTTGATTTTTTCTTAGATATATGTATAGTGCATTAATTCAAAGCTATAACAAATATTTTAATGGCCAAACTGGCATAATGTATGAACATGCGACCAAATTTGAATTTCTACCCTACAGGTTGTTGAATTCAATAAAAAATAAATATTTTAATTATAACAATATTAGTTTTTTAAAAAAATATATATATATTTTTGTGCAATTTGACTTAATAAATTACTTTTGACAAATTTCACAATAGATAAGAGAATATTTTTCTTGGATGAGAAATTTTAGTCAGTCAAAAATTTTCATGTCATTACTTTAAATTTAATGACAAAGTTCTTTAATTTGTGATTAATTAAATTTGTAATCGTCCCTAAATTAAATTAAGACAAATCTAAATCTGCAATTGGGTGGTATAAAATTTGGGTCAACTGTAGACAAGACTCAAATAGGAGACCTTAATCCAACAAAGTCTTAGACTACAGGGCTAGATTCGAAGTCCAGTGCTCCAACAGAATTTAGGCCCAATGTTAACTAAGACTGATCTACGATCAGACCCAAGTCCACCTCGGGTTTATAAATAGAGTAGCTCTTATCCATTTGAAAGGCTTAAAATTTTGAGATTCCAGAGAGCATTCAGAAACAACGATCAAGATCAAACCATTTGAACCAAAACCTTGAAGGCTAGAAGAATTTGAAGATCAAGAACAAGTTGCAAAACTCTCAAACAACTTGAAGATCAAGAACAAGTTGTAAGGCCCTCGAACAACTTGAAGATTGAGGACAAGTTACGAAACTCTCGATACAAATCCACATTTAAGAACAAGCTGCGAAGCCCTTGAGACAACTTCACATTCAAGAATAAGCTGCAAAGCTCTCGAGACAACTTCATATTCAAGAACAAGTTGTGAAACCCTTAAATCAAATATACGTTCGAGAACAAGATCAAGAACAAGCTATAAGGCCCTCGAACAACTTGAAGATTAAGAACAAGTTACGAAACTCTCGATACAAATCCACATTTGAGAAAAGTTGTGAAGCCCTCGAGACAACTTCACATTCAAGAAAGCTGCAAAGCTCTCGAGACAACTTCATATTGAAGAACAAGCTGTGAAACCCTTAAATCAAATATACGTTCGAGAACTAGTTGCAAAACTCGAATTACACTTGAGAGAGAAAGAATCAGAGGATAAACATTAGAGATGATAGTTCATTATATTTAAATTGATACAAATACAAATTCATTATACATATCTCATTTCTATTTTTTTATTGAAATCACGTGTGAACAATTTTCTCTATTATATACTTAAAATAAATTCAAAGTAAAAATTTAGTGGGGAAGTACAAACGTATGCATGCGTATAGCTATTTATATATGTATTATCCAAATAAAAGATACTTTATAATTCTTCTAAAAATTAAATTTATTCTACCTAAAAAGGTGGCCAACAAAAAGGAGTGGGAAAAATATGTTAGATTTTTTCAAATAACAAATTGAAAATTTAAAAAAAAAAAATCTAAAGATTGAGAGGGAGGTTAGAAAAACAATCTTAACAAGCTGAATAAATTCTAGGGATTGAGAATTTGAAAAGAAGAGTTTAAAAAAAAAAATTAAGATGAGATATGTACTAATTGTTTCTTGACACCATTAACGATCCACCTAAAACAAAAATGTATATATTTATCTACTCATGCAAGAATAAACTAAAAATTCTCATTCTCATGCACCATTAGACAAGGTAAATAGACGTAATTATCCACTTAATGTTATAATACACATCATTTAAAACTCGTTCAGTTTTCTCCAAGTTAGTGTATATACTAAAACATACCACTTTTTTTAACGTAATAAATAAGTAGAAATATGCGTGTAAGAAAAAATTAATCCTCACTCACACATGCACCCTATGTAAATAGTTATAGTTATTTACTCCAATTGAAATTTTCTCATTTCTCCAACTTAGTATATATGTTGATAAATGAGTATAAATATGCATAAATACCTACCCAATAATATACTTATGGTTTATATCTTATATGAAGACACAAAAATCTATGGGGTGATATCATCGTAATGACCCTAATGCAGAAAGTATTGACGTGACTAAATAAAGAAAAATGAAATAATATTGGATTTTCGGAAGCCAATAATTAGTAATAAACACCCCAATAACTCAATTTTGTAGATAATAGTAAAAGAATGTATATAAGGGTTTATACCTAGATTTTCACAATTAAATTAGTCGCAAATCCAGAAAGAAGAGCCTAAGAATTTTTCGGTGGCCCTCTAATATACTGAGTTTGACTTGTAAGCCTTGCAACCATCGTTCTTATCCCACACAATATCAAACAGGATAGGAATGTTGTGAGAGCCCATTTCGAATTGATACAATCCTACAAACTTGTAAATTGTACTAATGAATTGAGTCTAGAATGTGTGGTTTGAGACCCAGAAGAGATTCCATCTGAAATGTGTATTGTGACACCAATTGTAGGAGACCCCGATAGTCCCATGAGAGACGATCTCCATTATGCCTCGATTTTGCTAAACAAAATGTGAATCAATTTTAGTTAGAAATGGTTGAAATTTTTCAAACAATATAATAGTTGTTGGAATGTTGTAATTACGATAATGGTATGACTGTAATTACAAAAATATATTAAGAGTGTCTTAAGAAATTAATATTATTATCCACCACTCCTAAAAGTGGGATAGTTATATTCACAATATTAAAATTATTTAGCTATTTTTCATTACGGTTAATTGTTTTTTAGACATCAACCACCCTTCCCTATAAATATAAAGGAGAGAGTTTTGGATAGGTTGGCTTATTTGAATGGCTTTTCTTAATTATGGAGGTTGGGTTAGCTTAGTGGTGAAAAAAGTAAGCTCTATATCCTCCTGTAATAATATTCCTCATCATATTCCCACATTTGTTTGCCATCCTCCCACATTATTTAAAATTATATATAGGCATTTTACAATGCCTTTCCTTCTTGCGAAAGATTCTCTCAAAATCTCATATCTAATATGTTTTTGCAAATAAAGTTTTATCCTAGACTTAAAAATTCTAATAAATAATTTTCGGAGTATAAAAAAAATAAAAATGAAAAAGCTTTATTCTCTATTGTTATTAAAAAATAATAATAATAAAAATAAAGGGATCAAAAAATCTACCATATAATAATATAGTGAAGACCCTTAGGGGTTGTTTGGCCCCTTTTCTTGGAATCAAAATCCTGGGGGGTTTGTTCTGGGAGTTCTGAAGCCTGGGAATCAGAAAGCTCTATTTGGAGTGCAGTGTTCTGAAGCCTGGGAATAAGAAAACAGTGTTTGGGGTGCAGTGTTCTGAATCCTGTGTTTATGCTTTTTTCTTTTTTCTTTAGTTGTTTTGTTCTCTTATTTTTTCTTATTTTTTAGTGGATGTTTTGTCAATTGTAGAAACCTTTGTATAACATAAATGGGTTACAAAATTGAAACTCTATTTTAGAAATTAAGAAATTAGAAGTCTATGTAAGAAAATAGGGAATTTAAAGCTCTATTTCATAAAGTATTTAGAAAAGTATTTTTGGAACTCTATTTTAGAAATTCAAAAATTGAAAGCTGATTTAAGTAATTAGGGATTTAAAGCTCTATTTCAAAAAATATTTAGAAAAGTATTTTTGGAACTCTATTTTAGAAGTTAAAAAAATAGAAGTTTATTTAAGAAATTAGGGAATTAAAAACTCTATTTCACGTCACATAGTATTCTAAAAACTATTTTTTGGAATTCTACTTTAAAATTAAAAAAATTGGAAGTCTATTTAATAAATTAGTTAATTTGAAAATATATTTGATAGAGTATTCAAAACTTATTTTTTGAATTCTATTTTAGAAATTAAAAAATTTGAAGTATATTTAAGTGATTAGAAAATTTAAAATTTTATTCCACAAAATATCCAAAAACTTATTTTTGAAACTCTAATAAGAAAAGTGGTGATTGCGCACAAGTTAGGTCATTAAGGTAGTTGATTGCTCGAGTGATCGGGTTGTTGGGATAGGCGTATATAAGTCTCTTGAGTGGTTGTCGAAAGTAGTCGTTAGTAGTGGTTAGGTCGTTGATGTAGTCATTAGAGTTGTCGTCGAAGGTAGTCGTCAACGATGATTGGGGTCGCTGGTGTGGTCGTCAGAGGTAGTCGTCAGCGATAGTTGGGGTCGTCGGTGTGGTCGTCGAAGTTGTCGTCGAAGGTAGTCGTCAGCGGTGGTCGGGGTCATCGGTATGGTCGTCGGAGTTGTCGCCGGAGGTAGTCGTCAGCGGTGGGAGGGGTCGCCAGTGTGGTCATCGGAGTTGTCATCGGAGGTAGTCATCAGTGGTAGTTGGAGTCGCCGGTGTGGTTGTCGAATTTTTTGTTGGAGGTAGTCATCAACGGTGGTTGGGTAGTCGGTGTGGTCGTCGGAGTTTTCGTCGAAGGTGAGTCGGCGGTGGTCGGGGTCATCGGTATGGTCGTCAGAGGTAGTCGTCAACGGTGGCAGGGGTCGCCAGTGTGGTCATCGGAGTTGCCATCGAAGGTAATCGTCAACGGTGGTTCGGGTCGTCGGAGTTGTCGTTGGAGGTAGTCGCCAACGGTGGTTGGGGTAGTCGGTGTGGTCGTCGGAGTTGTCGTCGAAGGTAGTCGTCAGCGGTGGTCGGGGTCATCGGTATGGTCGTCGGAGTTGTCGCCGGAGGTAGTCGTCAGTGGTGGCAGGGGTCGTCGATGTTGTATCGGAGTTGCCATCGGAGGTAGTCATCAGCGGTAGTGGGGTCACCAGTGTGGTCGTCGGAGTTGTCACCGGAGGTAATTGTCAGCAGTGGTCAGGTCGCCGGAGTTGTTGCCGGAGGCGGAGGTAGCCATTAGTTGTAGTCGGGTCACTGATGTAGTTGTTGGAGTTGTCACCGAAATTGTTGTTGAAGTAATCGCCGAAAATGGGAGATGACAAATAAAATAAGAAAACATGAAACAAACTCATGGGGTTTCACTGTTGTAACCTATGGGGTTGTGTTTCAAAACCAAGGGTTTTGAACACATTGGGCCAAACATGGTTTTGGATTTGGAATTCAAAACCATCCAAATCCAAAACAGGGGGCCAAACGACCCAAGGTATAAAGTTAAGCATAACTTCAATAACTAAACATTACATATACTTGTCCATTTTGTTCTTTGAAGTTCAACCATATGTGAGTGAAAGAATTGGAATCTCCGAACTTTTAGTTAAAAATGACTTAACTAGTTGAGTTATATTTAAGTCGATGCATACGTCTCCAAAGTGGCCCACGTATTTGAAAAAGTGTCCAATAGATATCTGAACTTTTAGATTTGTATCTCTTTGGTCCTTAAATTTTGAAATGTGTCTAATAAGTCAACTTTAAATTTTGTGTCCAATAGATCATTGAATTTTTTATTTTATGTCTAATAGGTCCATGACCTAGTTGACGTTTTTTTTAAATTCATGAACGTACTAGATACAAAATTGGAAGTTTAAAATCCTATTAAACATAAAGTTCAATTTTATATCTAATACAACAGTTAATTTTCGAAAATTTTGAATATATCAGTAGCCTATTATATACAAAATTGAAAATTCAAAGATTAATTAGACATTTAAGTTTAAAGATTTATTAGATACAAAATTAAAAGTTTAGAGATCAAATAGACACCCACTTAAAAAATTATGAAACAAACTTGTAATCTAAGAGATAGAGAAAAGGATGGTCCAACACTCTTTATGTATGTAGATGAAAGAATAAATAGGGTTTGAAAATAAAAGTAGGAACAAGGCTCTAAGAGAAAGAGGAAAGAATGGAAGATGAGGTCAAAAATTGGGGGTTTTCAAGAATCCAATCAAGAAAGCTTGGTAAAGGAATGATGGTGGCTAAGGTGAAGATCCCTTTGATATATAAATTGGCCTCCAAGATTGGCACACCTTTCAAAAGCATTTCTTATTGGCTTTATATTCAATTATTCATTAACTATCTCCCTATCTCTCTTCCCAATTAAAAGATTAATTTTTTTGAAAAAAAAAACAAAAAATAGACCCAACCAAGATTTAAAATGTCTATGAATGTCTCAATTTTATGGAAATATCGATAGAAATATCGATAAAATGTCGATATCAATAGATATTTCTAGAAAAATTTTAAAAATTAAAAAAATATTAAAATTAAAAAATAAACTTTCTACCGTTTTTAAATGAGTTAAAATACTTGTTATAATATTATATTCACATTATGTTATATTTTATTGCTATTTCCTTTAATATTTCATCAATTTTATACGATATAATGGATATGTGTAAATATCACATCTCGAAATTTAATACTATGTACCCAACTAACCCACAGAAATTTGATAAAGCAGCCAACGGGGAACTGTGGTGGGTGGGCCCCATGTCAATTTGATTATTAATTTAAAAAAATATTAAAGTAAAAAATAAATAAATAAATAAAAACTTTTTAGTCTACCTTGAATAATGATTTTTTTTATTTATTTCCTCTCTCTCTATTTGAATGGAAGTACATGTATGAAATGGAATGGATGATGATCATTTGTACTTTTTCTGGGAAAATGGGTGATGTGGTAGCCTTTTACAATTTTACATTGCCATTTAATAATATATACTCATATTTAGTATATTTAGTCATATTTTGGGTTGTAACTTGTAACTTATAAATATAATTGTCTGAATTGAGTATAATAATTAACCAGTTTCAAATTCTCACTCTAGAATTGTTATTCTTAAAAAACTTATAAATATAATTTGTGAAAATTCCTTTTTTAGTAGAGAATTTCGAACCACAACCCTCGTGGTTAACACATTTATCATGGTTATGCTCTCTTTAACATGAAAATTATTTTTTAAAAAAATAATTTACAAAATTTTCTCTCTAACACACATCATTTTTCTCATGTTAAAGGAATTGTATGTTCGTTAATGAGGAATAAGGATAGTTATTATATACTTCAAAAATAATTCATTTGACACAATAATTTCCCAAAACTATTTAAAAATAAATAAATAGACAAAAAAAAAAAGTAAAATTTTGAGCATTTTGAACAACTGTTTACTACTATTATGATTTTTTTTTTTTTTTGGTGTACAAATTCTCTCTCTCCCGGGATTGAGGAAATAAATTTTTAAAAAATGGTGAATAGAATATTGAAGAGAGAGAGAGAGAGGATGATGCAGTAAAGAGGAAGTTGAAAGATTTTGTTTGGGTTGCTTTGTGATTATCGCCCACGCATTCACTTCCCTTCCGATGCCTTTGTCTCCTAAAGTTTAAGCATCACTCCTATCATTGCCATCAACTTTTTCCCCTTCTTTTTCTTCTCTCTCTCTCTCACTATACACATATATGAGAGAGAGAGAGAGAGAATTTTGGGATATTAAGTTAACTCCCATTTCAACTCTTAATTATTACAAGATAAGAAAATTGCCTTTTCTTTAGGGTATAAAGTGGAGCTTAAAAGAGTGATGTGAATCTTAGATGGAACATTAATGACATTCAGGAAAAGGAATTGTCGAGAATCTCACAAACTCATGTATGTATTTTCTTTTTATTTAGTACAATAATTGCAAGACCGAGTAATCCAATCATCAACTTTTAGAATGGTTAGTGGTGTCTTATCTACTCAACTATGCTTAGATAAACCGAACTTGTGCATGTATTGTATCTAAGTTTTTTTTAGGCATCCATCCATACCTAAAATTTGTTCGTTATGCCATGAATACGAGTTAAAAGAGGTAATCATGTCAAATTTAGACCAAACTAATGTTTGTTATTATTTACTTAGTAGAGAAAAAGAAAAGTTAAAAATGAACAAGGGCACTCTCCTTTTCTACTTCTAAGGTAAAAGTTGATTGACTCAGAAAATTGGGCCTGCCCCAATTGATGCATTTCTGGACTCCAGTTTGGGCCTCCTAATTTGATGCTGGCCCATAATAGAAGCATGAAATGGGCCTTTCTGATCCAATAATGCTCCCAGCATCCCCAAATAATTAAAATAATTATAAAATAGATATGAATAATTAAACTTGAAATAACTTACTGGGTACAATACAACTATATGAAAGTAGATATCCTACAAGCTTTCACATTAGAGATGATTTAAACCCACTTTTTTTTTTTTTTTTTTGCCGACTGAAAGAGAACATGGATGGATCATGGACAAAATTTTATCCAAGCTATTTAGGAACTTGGATTATGAGGCTATGATTTTGTTTTGTGAGCAAAAATCTCAGTAAAAAAATTCATATTAATATCCTTACCGCAGACTGAATGGCAGATAATTCTTCTTCCCCAACTTTCTTCCATATCCCACCTATCAACAAGTGCCCTTTGACACCGTCAGATGACTCAACATCTTCTGTCTCAGGCTGCAAATTTTCATTTGTTTCTTTCATTTTCTTGATAGTACAGCTATCAAGTTGCTGAGTATCAGAACTGGCTTCCCTCTTCTGGCTACACTTGCTGTCGAGTTTACAGTTCTCTTTGCTTCTCAGCTCGTCCGAAGCTGGTTTGTTTTCGGGATTGAGGTCAAGAACAGGAAGACGACCAGAAGAGCCAATCGAGCGAGGCAACATACCAATTGGACATGGGGTCCATGAACTTACCACAGTCCATCTGCTGCTGCTACTTCCTACATTACCATCTACTGGATTTGCCACCATGTTCTTTCTTTTGTGGAGTCTAATCATCTCCAGTTTCCGACTTGCTTCACGGAGCGATTCCACGTGGTTTAAACCGTTTTCTTCATCGGGAATATGTGAATTCAGTAGATTCAGAGAGGATAGTTTGTTCAGTTTCTTCACTAGAGAACTGTCGTCCAATAACTGAGCAAGATCGATGGCTGAATCCATAAGTCGCTTGTTGCCAGGAGCTGACACCAGAAGGCATTTACGTACCAACTCCATTAGAATACATTTCGGAATGTGTTTTCCCAAAAAAACTTCTTCTTTGCGCTTAAGTTTTATCCCCTTAAGTTTTTCAACAAGCCATGCAAACAAAGAGGAAAGTTGTGTGACTTGGCAGCTCTCCATTTTGTCGTCCGAGGACATGAAGTACCGACTTTCTGAAAGAATCGAAAAAAGGGAAAATAAGAAACCATGTTCACACGCAGAGAGAAGCATGAAGAGGGCAAGAGTGTGAGAAGATACAAACCTTTTAGCATACCAGCCTCATTAGTCTACTTAAATCAATATAAAGACAATGACAGAATCAATAGCGAACAAAAGTAAGTAAATAGTTCCCAATGAAAATATTGGTTGAAATACCATTTTAGTTCATGTATGTTGAATTTCAATCCATTTTAGTTTCTATATTTTCAAATATCCAATGTTCATGTACTTTCAATAAAGCTTAAAATTTGACCCCACCATCAGTTTGGAGTTAATTTTTAATCGAAATTGGTTAAATAGTAATAATAATTTTCATGAAAGAGACACCAGGGGAATATATTTTCAAAATTTATAAAAAGAAAACAAATAGAGACTAACTTTTCTTAAGAAAGATAACAACAAACTAACCATAAAGACCAATCTTCAGCTTTATTGAAATACATGGACTAAAATCAGACATTTTAAAGTACAAGGACTAAAATGATATTTTAACCGAAAAAATACTAACTATGCATACACGTGATTCTATAATTTTCCAGAAGCTAACTCCTAGAAGTAATTGTAAAATGCTAACTAGCTAAGTATACGCCTCAGCCTCATCTTAAGGCTCGGAAAATTAAAAAGGACAAGGTTGTAAAGTCTAAAGTTGATATTTAACCATACCATATTCCAAGGCTTGTTGAGTCTTGATCCTCTCTAGAACTGCCTCAAGCAGATCTAAAAGCAATTCTGGTTCCTTATTTGAGATCTTAGTGATCGCAAGCTTCCAACCATCCAATATGGAGCTTCTGGATTTTTTGGAATCTTCAGGAAACGCCAAGTCTGATGACCTCATTGCCTTTAGCAAAAATTCCAATAATACAGATACAAATTCTGAAGAGAAAGTAGAATATAACTGAATAAGAACCTTCAACGTCTTGCCAATCTTTGTCTTCGAACCTGAAAAGGCATGTTTATTTGTTAATATTTCATTTTTCTCATCTAAATCTAAATATTCAAGGATAGCAATTAATAAATTTTAAATCAGAAGCTTAACTGCTTGGAACAAAATTGCAAACGCAAGAAAACACTTGCACAATTCTTAGCTTTGAGGTTAGCATCAACAGCAGGGAAAGGATTGTTATAGAGCTTTGAATCATTCGTACAGAGACATTGAGGTTGAGAAAATGAGAAAGAGAAACTATGGATCACCTATTAGTAAGGTACCACATTAGATTGTAATAGGTACAGAGACGATGGACCTTTTGGACATCGAGTCTCGATGGTTGTATGCTCTCTTTAGAGACGGGAGGATATCGTATTTTTTTTTCCATTGTTCCTACATCATAAAGATTTGGGAAGCTGTGCTTGTTCTGGGTGCTCGTGGGTTTTTTATTTGAAGGTCAAAAAGAATAAATACATCATCTTCTTGAGGTAACTTGTTGAAATTGAAAAGGAAAGCAAAAGTGTTATGGGTCAACACGGTTAAAGCTTTGAGGTTTATGGTTAGGAAGGAATCGACCTGTTTTCAAGAAGGCAAGAGAGATTGGGTCTTATTAAATATCAAGCTTCCCCATGGTGTACTCTTTTCAAAAATTTCAGCAATCTCTTCACAAATTAATTTGTGTTGGAACGCATTTTTTAGTTAGATTTTTAAATAGGCTTGGCTTTTTCGGACGTGCAGTTCTAGGTTTGATTTTTTTTTCCCAAATGAGAAACCAATCATAGAGAAGACTTCAAAGAATACAAAAGAGAATGCCAACTGACATAGAAAAACAGCCCAAACCAAAGGAGCCAGCCAACTAACTACACAAAAAGGAGTTCCAATTTACAAGAATAAGACCTGCATTTTTTTTCGTGATCACAAAAAAAAATCCTTGGAGACACGCGTTGAGATAGAGGCGTCAGACCTACCCAATGACCAGACCTCCTTTCAATCCTTAAAAGTCCTTGGAGATTCTTGGTTTGATTTCTTTACCACTTAATTCTTTTTTTATATATTCATGAGTGTTTGGGCCCACTTGTGTGCATATCAACTATTCTCATGGAACAACTGCCTGACTCTACTATATTTGGTTACGAAAGTAACTCGTAGGATATTAAATCCTAGATAGGTGGTTACCATGGCCTGAATTCATTCCCTCTCATCCTTTTACTACTTAATTGACCTTTTTTACCACTAAGTCAAACCCTGGGTAGTTATGAAACTTCTAATTCTTTTAAAAAATAAACAAGAACTAGTAAATAACCTTATTCTAACAAAATTGAAAACCAAAAACACCATGTTATTAATCAAGACTAGAAAATTCTATGTTCAAAAATCTCCTTATCCTGTAATTGTGTTGGATGCATAATAATATTGATCTAGCAATCTTTAAATAATCTGTCTCATCTCAATATCTTCCATTTAAAATGAAAATCAAGTCACAAATTAGTTAAAAGCTAGAAACAAAACCATTTATAAGACACATTAAGGTAGCAACAAAAAAGTTTAAGAAAATATAAAACATGGCCTTTAAAAGGGAGAAAATAAATGCGTACGTTTTGGCTTGACTACTGATCCATGTTGAGGATTTTGCCTCTCTTTTAAATTGAAAGCCAAGTCACGAAGTCTGGATTTGATTTCTTTTCTAATGGTAGTACTTATATCACCTTGAAATGGAATTGCTTTCTCCTGTGGTTCCCAATAATAAGATTTCAACCAACGAAGTGCCTGAAATCACCAAAAATCAAGAAGGCTTCAGTTTACTTCTACGGAGAAATCATATATTCAGGTACAACCTGCCTCAAACGAAATATAGAAAGGATAGAACAGACAAATTTGAAAAGTTGTGAATGATTTATTATTCCACTTTGAATGATGCCAAGTGAAACAATCATAAATAGAGATTAATCATTAAAAAGAAAAGGAGTGAATAGATTTGAAAACCCTTAAATGGTGAAATAACGAGAATGTTTAAGAGTTCATACTTCATATTCATACCTTGGTTGAGGCACACCGAACGACCTGAAGAGCTGGAAGTTCACGATGAGAACCCTCTATAATCATTGCCAACAGAAAAATGAAAATAATTACAATCAATTAATTTTAGATAACCTAATGTTGAGAATGAATGATGTTCCAAAAAAATAAAAAATAAGTTTGCAGCATATATAGGAAGATGATAAAACTTGGAGAAAGAAGCTCATAAAACTGGAAAAAGAAGAATGATACTGCACAAAATGATTTTTCGTGTGATTTTGTGTTACTCACCATGGCGAATATCAATCAGTGCACGAGGCAAACCAATAGCGTCAGCTGCCACGGCAATTGAAACCTCTGTTTTCTTGCGTGTCTTCTCAATAACACCATTTACAAGCCTTCAAAATCAAGAATACAGTGAGTTCTTTGTCATTCTTCAGAAGAAAAGTTTACTTTCATTCTGTAATCTTGTGAAAACAGTGAAAAAGAAAATCCTACAAAAATTCAACTTAAAGGTCCACCAAACAGCAAGCTCTGTCTTCAAAAAAAAAAAGTGAAGCATGTGGAATGAGTGAAAATAGGTTTCTCGTGTACTGATTGATATTCAGTTTTAGGGATCCTCTTGTTGGATTTTTTTGAAGCATGTTATGGAACATCTTACCACAGATTTGTACAGTTAATGCAAATAGGTTAACGTGGAAGGCACATTCCAACATTCTAATTAACTATATTTTCTATATGGCTACACTGGATCTACGTGATCAGTTCAAGACCCTGAAATTATAAATTCTTCCCTAAAACTAAGTCATATAAATGAACATTGGCATTGAAATTCTAGGAAGTGTGAACTTTGCACCAATAAGTTGAGACTTCAGCATCCATGGTCTCTGAGACTCAAAGTGCTTTCATCATGGGAAGACAGATCCTAGATCCAATTTTGATTGCAAACGAAGTTGTAGAAGAATTCAGCGCAAAGAAGAGGAAAGGTTGGGCGCTTAAAATTGATATTGAAAATGCTTTCGATAGTGTTGATTGGGACTTTCTAGAAGAAGTTTTGAGATTGAAAGATTTTTGTGCCACTTGGATCCAATGGATCATGGGATGTATTAGGGGGCCGATGTTTTCAATCTTTATTAACGGAAGACCAAGGGGCAGAATTAGGGCATCAAGGGGTCTTCGGCAGGGTGATCCCTTCTCTCCATTTCTTTATACTTTAGTATCGGAGGTCCTTTCCTACCTGGTCAATAAGATGCATGAGCAAGGGCTATTTGAAGGCTTTGTTGTGGGGAAAGATCAAATTCACATCTCAGTTTTACAGTTTGTTGATGATACTTTGCTTTTTTGTAAGTACAATGATGATATGTTGGAAATCTTGGTAAAGACCATTGCTCTATTTGAGGCTTGCTCGGATTTGCGTATTAATTGGCTCAAGTCGGCCCTGGCTGGTGTGAACATTGAAGCCTCTGAAGTTTCGGCAAAGGCTAAGGAGTTAGGGTGTAAGGTTGAGTCCTTTCCTATTGAGTATTTAGGATTGCCTCTTGGGGGCCATCCTAAGAAAGCAGAATTTTGGCAACCGGTGGTTGATTCCATAAACAAAAGGATTGATAAATGGAAGAAGTTTAACCTTTCGCGCGGGGGGAGAGCCAATCTTCCCTTGTATTATTTCTCAGTATTTGATATGTCGTCTGGAGTGGCTCGTCTTGTAGAGGGAGCATTAAGGAATTGTTTCTGGGAAGGGAAAAGCGGTTCGAAGTTGAGTCATTTGGTTCGTTGGGACCTAGTTTCGCATGATAGATCGTTGGGGGGTCTCGGCGGTGGTAATTTGAAAAGAAAAAATAAGGCCCTCTTGGCCAAGTGGGGGTGACGGTTTGGAAATGATAATTCAGCCTTGTGGAGAAGGGTGATTGCAAGCATCCATGGGTTTCTAAAGATGATTGGTGCTCTCTTATGGCTAGGGGTCGAAGTCTAAGGATCCCCTGGCTTAGTATTGCTAAGCAGTGGAAGGAGGTGCAGGGGTTGTGGTCGTAGAATTCGATTCTGGGAGGATGCTTGGTTGGGGGATGGTGCTCTGAAAGTCTCTTTCCCTTTGTTGTTCTCAGTGATTGTAAATAAAGAAAGCTTGGTGGCCAATTGTTGGGATTCGATAATCTCAGCTTGGAACTTGTCTTTCAGAAGAAATTTAAAAGAGGAAGAGGAGAAGGAACTTGTATCTTTATTGGGCTCTCTTCAGACTCAGAAAGTATCAGTAAAGGAGGATGGGAGTCGTTGGTCTATTGAACCTTCGGGCTCTTTCTCAGTCCGCTCTTTGATCTCTCATTATGGGCTTGGTTCACCAATGGCTAAGCCTTTATTTCAGGCTATTTGGTGGCTTTTTGTCCTAGAAGAGTGAACGTGTTGATTTGGATTCTTATTGTTGGAAAGCTTAATACTTCTGAAGTCCTGCAGAAAAAACAAGCTTCAATGGTGTTGCAACCTTCTGTGTGTTGCCTTTGCTATAATTTCGAAGAGTCTGCGATTCATCTTTTCTTTCGGTGTAGTTATACGTGGAAATGTTGGGCAAGGTTGTTTTCTACTTTCAACATTAGTTGGGCCTTCTCAAATGAGGTTTCAGAGAATATCTGTGGTCTCTTGTCGGGTGTCTCATTCCCTTCTAAGGCAAGGGTCTTATGGTGGAATGGAGTCAAAGCCCTGCTGTCATAAATCTGGTACGAGAGGAATCTGAGAACTTTTGAGGATAAAGCTTTGAAATGGTCCAGAAGATTTGATTCTATCCCTTTGAAGGCCTCTTCCTGGTGTGTTCTTTCCAAAGACTTTGATGGATATTCAGTCTCGGACTTATGTTTTTCGTGGAGCCCTTTCCTTGTCAATTTTTAGTTGCTGTCCTCTTTAGCCTTGTGTGCTTTTTTTGTCAGCTTCTCTTGACTAGTAGTTAGTTTTGATTTATTTGGTTTTTATGTTGTTATTTTGGTGTTTTGTTCTGGTTTCATTATTTTTGTAATGTGGTTTCGTGTCCTGTTTTGCTATTTTTGGTATGTACTTTCATTATATCAATGAAATTTTTCTTTGTTGCGTTGTCAAAAAAAAAAAACTTCACCATTCATTTAAGAACAGCAGCAAGACTACTTTGTTAATACAGGATACAAAAAAAGTTCACCATATGATAACCTTTTGTTAATCAGACTTAGAAGGTGATAATAACGAGTAACAAATCAGGAAAGTTTCACCTCGTAACTTACTATAAAAGAAGAAAAAAAATACCTCATAATGGCCATGCAATATAACATGGCTAGTGCTTCCTCTGAAAGTGAAACATTGTTTAATTGGTCCTCTGTACCACGAACTGAAGCATCTAATGATTGGTACTTTCTGCAACGAATGAATAAAATAAAGTAATGACACCAATAGTGGTTTCCATATAAAACACCATATAACCTTGGATACAAAAATATTTGTACTCAAACACATGGTACCATTAATATTAATGACAGATACAAAAGAAGGAAATAGCCAATACACAACTTGATTGTTTGCGATCTATAAAATAACCATTTGATTAAAATTAATTGTTTTGAAAATTAAACTATTCTCCGTAATTTCCAATCGTGCGCTTCCACTTTCATTCTCCTTTGTAACATGGTTCGAAAGCTGACAAACATGACAGTAAAGAACTAGAGAAAATAGCTCGAGTATGAAACAGTATGATACAAAGAATATTACCACGAAAGAAGTTGGTAAGAAGTGGGAATCGAAGCATACATGAAGTAGGGATCCTTTTGTTGGATTTCGATTATAGATGCTGTAACTTCAACCACGACCGGAAGACAGCCTCTGCTTCTCCATGTTGATATCTAAATTCAAAATCATAAAACGTAAGCTAAACATAAGAAAACTAGCAATACGAAACCAAAAAAAGATGGATAAAAGGTACTGAAGCCAGGGAATTGCACTATATGACATCGTGGAGAATCCTAGGCAATCAAGTCGGTCACAAAAGTGCAGCATAATGAAAATTACAATTACAGGTCAAAAAGTAATTATCCATAGAGAGTAAGCTTACTCTTCCCAGAGCGGCGGCGACGGAGTCTGGAGAATCAGAGAAGAGTGATTGACTAACGAAAAGCCATTCGCTCCAAGTCGACCAGGGTACCAATTTGCGGCTGTACGTCGACGAATTCTCTTCTTCATTCTCTACTGGCACTTCTTCGAATCCTAACAACGACTCCATCAAAAACTGCTGCTAAAGTACTTCGTGTTTTCACATTCAAGGATAACAACCGAAAGATCCGCAAATAAAGGAGAAAAAAGGATCAATGAAAAGTGGAGAACATGTGCAGTGAGACCGCTAACTTGAGAACGATGGCCGGCGCCGGCGGTCCCTGGAGTAGAGGAGAGGTTAATGAGGCGCAGTGGCGGATATTTATGCGGAAGCGGACGCCTAAGGAGTGAATTATTGGATGTCTGTCCCAATGTGTTGAAAACTCTTCGTTTTGAAACACAACCTCATGGGTTACAACAGTGCGGGTTTATTCCATATTTTCTTATTTTATTTTTCATTTTTCATTTTTGGTGATTACTTCAACAACAATTTCGGTGACAACTTCAACAACAATTTCGGTGACAACTCCAACAACTACATCGGTGACCCGACTTCAACTAATGGCTACCTCCAGCAAAAACTCCGGCGATCCGACCACTCATCGACAATTACCTCCAGACGACAACCGGCGACCACCACATCGGTGACCCCGCTACCACCGCGACTACCTCCGCGACACACACGGTATTCCCACCAATGACAACTACCTCCGACGGCAACTCCGACGACCACACCGGTGACCCCTGCCACCGCTGACGACTATCTCCGGCGACAACTCCGACGACCATACCAATGACCCCTATCACTGTTGACGACTACCTCCGATGAAAATTCCGACTACCACACCGACGATCCCAACCACCGCTGACGACTACCCCGACGACAACTTCGACGACCACACCGATGACCCTGACCACCGCTGACGACTACCTCCGATAACAACTCCGATGACCACATGCACAACTCCTGCCACCGCTGACGACTACCTCGACGACCATACCGATGACCCCGACCACCGCTGACGACTACCTCCGACGACCACGGCGCGACCCACCGCCATCCCGACAACTACCTCGAGCGACCACACCGGCGACCCCTGCCACCGTTGACGACTACCTCCGACGACCATATCGATGACCCTGACCACTGTTGACGACTACCTCCGACGAAAACTCCGACGACCCCAATTACCGCTAACGACAATTCCGACGACCACACCGATGACCCCAACCACCGCTGACGACTACCTTCGACGACAATTCTAATGACTACATTGATGGCCTAACCACTACTAATGACTACTTTCGACAACCACTCAAGAGACTTGTATACGCCTCTCCCAACAACCCGATCACTCGAGCAAAATCAACTACCCTAATGGCTTAACTTGTGCGCAATCACCATTTTTCTTATTAGAGTTCCAAAAATAGCTTTTTGGATAATTTGTAGAATAAAATTTTAAATTTTCTAATCACTTAAATAGACTTCCAATCTTTTAATTTTTAAAATAGAATTCCAAAAATAAGTTTTTGAATACTTTATAAAATATAGTTTCAAATTACCTAATTTGTTAAATAGACTTCCAATTTTTTTAATTTTAAAGTATAATTCCAAAAAATAGTTTTCAGAATACTATATGAAATGAAATAGAGTTTTTAATTCCCTAATTTCTTAAATAAACTTCTATTTTTTTAATTTCTAAAATAGAGTTCCAAAAATACTTTTCTAAATATATTTTGAAATAGAGGTTTAAATCCTTAATTTCTTAAATGGACTTTAAATTTTTTAATTTCTAAAATAGAGTTCCAAAAATAATTTTCTAAATATTTTGTGAAATAGAATTTTAAATTCCCTAATTTTTTACCTACTCCCACTTTCTTAATTTCTAAAATAGAGTTTCAATTTTGTAACTCATTTATGTTATACAAGGGTTTCTACTGATTGACAAAACACCCACTAAAAATAAGAGAACAAAGCAATTTAAAGAAAAAGGAAAAAAAAGCAAGATAAACCCAGGATTGAACACATCTGCACCCCAAACACACTTTGTTTTATTCGCAGCGCGTAACACCGCACACCCCAAACACAGTTTTCTAATTCCCAGGTTTCAGAACCCCCAGAACAACCCCCAGGGTTTTGATTCCATGGGCGCATAAATTTAAAACTTTTAATTTGATATTTTTTATTTTCTTTAAGCGGTTTGGTTTAAAGTTTTATTGGATGTTCAAGTTAATGTATGTTTGAAAATAAGATGTTCGGAAATAATAAATATCTAGAAATAAGATGATTGTGTTTGGTTCTAGAATGTTATCAGATTTTTATGTAAACCGGTGATATTTATATTTGTTTTATAAAATTAATATATAATTTTTATGTAATACGATCTATAGATATTGTGCAAAATTATTTTATAAGATTGATCTTATATAATTATTATCTATTATTAATAAAACAATAAAAATGAATTTTAAATGAGTTGTTAATCTATTTAACATTTTTTTAAAAAAATTATAAACTTGACACAAAATTAAAAGTATAGAGTTATATGACATAAATTTAATTATATATATAATAGATCAGTTAGTTTTAAAAAAATGGACACATTAAAAGTTCGAAGACCTAGTAGGCAGTTTAATATTTATGGACCTATGAGATTTAAAATTAAAAGTTTATATATTAGACACTTAAAAGGCCAAATAGACAACGACTTAATTTAAAAGCAATGACTACACGTGTAATTTAACATTCTTTTTCCAAAAAAAACAGTACATGTATGTTAAAATTTTAAAGGAAAAAAAATACTCCTAAATTTGTTTATCAATCTTTTACCCAAAACTTTTAATTTCATTAAATTGTATCCCAAATTTAAATAATTGTTATAACTTTAACTCTAAACTTAAAAAAAAAATACAACATTAACCATCTGATTAGTTTTTATTTGAAACATTATAAGATGAATTGAAACATCAAACAAAAATCTTATATGAATCCAATAAATTCTAAAAATATATGTATGACTAGAAGTTGATAAGAATTTAAGGAGGAGTGACATTATAACTAGATCTTTTTGTGAATTTTTGCAAGGTTATTATGATGTTAATTTGTGCACCATTCATGGTCGAGATGGATGCCCTTCTTATAACAGCAGTATAAGGGAAGCACCAATCAAGACAATAATTTACAGATAAGAATTGATCTAAATAGTGGCCGACAGGACACCTCTGTTTGGCAATCTTATCTCTTTAGAATTTTTTTTCTTTTTGAAAAAGTAAAGATTACGAACCCATTATTTTGTTGGTTTGACAGGACCCCCACTTAACCTTATATTCGTAATCATTAGAAGCATAAGATACAAAGAAGAAGAAAGATGGGCACGCTTGACAAGAAATAAAGAAAACAATAAAGATAGATTCTTCATGACTACACCATTATTGTCATTCGTCTTCATCTCTTCTTTGGACAATTTTGATGATGTCCCCCAACAATAATTGAATGGCTTGTATCAGATTTCAACAGTATCGTTCTCTGTTATTTCTCGGGAAGAATTAAACGAGTACTGCGATCCGGGTCTTACTTCGGCTACCCCGCCATGCTGCCCTTGTGACTCCCTTAATTCCCTTGAAATAACTTTGGGTGATTGGATGTTGTAATCTTCTAACCGAATATCCTAACCGGATAGATACTAGCGGTTGGTTAATTCCACTTAAAAAACTGTTATCTCAACATCTCTTGAATGACGATTATCTTGTGCAATCATGAAACTGTATAAAAATTTACAAAAGACTTTTTTTTTACATAACTATACTAATCATCCTGGTTGGGAATCATAGTATGGATAAAGAATATCGAAATTTAAATATGGGTCATATTCAAAGTCGATATCATTGACGGAAGACTTTGAAATGATATCATCATTTTCAGGTATTCCTTCTTGAATATGTGGATTTGGATTATCATTTTCATTATGAGAAACTCCCTAAATGATTGTCTGTAGCTCGGAGGTTGTGGATACTCCAGCTAGAGAAGATATGAGTGAACTTCTTTGAAGAAGAAATTGTTCTTCTTCTACTCGAGAATGATGAGGATTAGCTTTTAAGAATTTACTAATCATTTCTTAAGTGAGATGGGATACATTGAATTTTTCCCACCATTTGATTTTTAAAACTTTGTTAAGAGTCTTGAATTTTCCTTTTTGAGTTAATTGATGAGTCAAACAGAAAATCAAAGGTAATTGAAAAAACAAAGAGAATCTAAATGTCATCGCAAGTGCTGACGAATGAACACTATTTGTAAATAGATGGAAATATTTTTGTATTTCTACAGGAAAAAATTCTTGAGAAATATCGAAATAGCTCCACCATTTTTTAAACTAGTTTGGGAAGTTAGGTTTGTAAAATTTCTTACAAAACGTAACAAACCATGGTGGTTATATGATTCATACCAAAATACATTGTACCATGCCATCATATAGTCATGATAGCAATAAGTCTGGGGCTTAAAATTTCTTGAAAATTTTCTTGGTACTGACATTCCTTGAGGCCAATGGGATGGTGTTAGAACCCTAAAAATCTTCAATTTTGAAAAGAGAATTCTTGTCGGATCATTTCTGTCAGGCACATGAGTAATTTCAGCTGATTTAGTATAACTAAAATGAACTCATAGAATTTTCTTGTTTTTAATATATCTTCGGGCACGAACTGAAAGCCACGAGGATATAATTGATTGCATACTTCAAGAGGAGAAGGGTCATCGAATTCCGGCTCGATAACAGCTTCTTCGATTGAAGTCTTTGTATGTTAACCTTTTATTTGAGGTCTAGCCTGAAAAATAACAGGTTTAACTGTTCTCGCATAAGATTGATTCCTTCGTGAAGTCGATCCAGATGCTGAAGAAGACGAAGAAGGCTTAATTGAATTTAAGAAGGAGGAAACTTGAATACGATTTTCTCCTGTCCTTAAGGATAGGCTCCTAGAAGAGGAACCTTGGCGACGTCTGGGCACTGTTTCAAATTCAAGGTCCATCGAGTAATTGTATGCATTCATAAGAAGAAGTGCAAATGTTTGAGCAATGGAGCGTTTTCCCCTTTGAGAACTAGTTCTGGGAGAACTAGTTGTTTGTTGAGGAACCCTTTAGTCAGGGTTGATTGAGGAAGGAGGCACATGTGGGCGTCCTAGTGGAGGTGGTCGTGGTTGGCTCGGGAACATTTTGGAGGGACAACTTAGAGATTGCATTTGAGAGATGTTCTCTCGAGAGATAATCAACTAAGCTATTATCAGTGTCTTTTATAGGCTCAATTCGAAATCAAAACAGGATAAGATTGCTTGTCATCTTGCAAAGATTTGTTTTGAAACAAGATTTTTAACATCTTTTTCAAAGATGTATTTACTTGCCTTTGAATCAGTTCGTATAAGGAAATCTTTGTTGATAAGATTTCCATGGAACTTCTGAACACAAAGTACTATAACTATCACCTCTTTCTTTAGAATGGAATAGTTTTTCTGAGCACTATTCTAAATTCCAGAATGATAACGGATAATTGATTCTTTTCCGTTAATACCATGTTTAAGAACATCGTCGTAACCGAGATCTGAAGCATCGGTTTCTACGATCATGCTTGTTGAGTCATCCACTAGAGATAGACATGAGATACCTTTTGATAAAGCTTTATGGCCTTGACAACACTAGTGTGCTCGTCACTCTATGTGATATGAACCAAGATGTACTTTTTTTACCTCCAGGGCCAATCACACGTGCAAAGGCCAAGCAACTACAATTTGTTTTCAACTCTCACATACAAGCAATGGGGAATTCAATTAATGAAGGTCAAGGTAGGGAAAAGGAACAACAACTCTATATGTGTTGTCAGATGATGTTACAATAACAAATAGAGTTTTGTTTCTAGTTTTTATATAATTCTATCATTCTTCTAATTTTATCCATTTTATGACATTTTAAGTAGGGGTATTTTTGTCATTTGTCATGATATGGCATTTAGGGTTTTGGGAAGCTATTTAAAGCTTGGCCATTAGGTTGTACAAGACAACCTTTGGATGAATACAATTTTCATGTGATTTGTTGCAGAGCCACATTATCACCCTTTGCAATTCTTTGCAATTCTTGAGTACAGGGTTGCAAGCCAGGAACATTCAGGTAGGTTTGATCAGTTTGCTTGTGGAGTATTCCATCCTTGAGTGAGGAACTAGTTTCCTTACCTCTTGGTCTTCGATCATAAGGTAATCCACATCTAGTCCTTTTCCTTGGGATTGAATCGAATCGATTTGGGGGTTTTAGTGTTTGAGAATTAGGGGTTCACATAACCAAAGGGTTCCTAATTCCAATTCGCTAGAGTTTTCTTATCATTTGGTATCAGAGCTTAGGCTCTAGATCGGATATATCCTGTTAGTCTTATCTTTATTTGATTGAGTCTAAATATGCATATAGGATTTAATCTTTTAGAATCTTAGTTTTCAATTTCTTGTTTGGTTTTTGTGAGTTTTGATCTTTAAAAAAAAAAAAATTGAAGGCCTCAATGTGTTGGATGGATTTTATTAGTTTGATTATGTTGGTGAAGATCTAAACTGAAAAGGAAAAGAAAAGTTGCCAAAGAGATTAAAAAAAAAAGGTGTTGCATTGAACTTGAAAGAAAAAAAAAACCAGAAAATAAATTGTGGTTTATTGTTTATTGAAGCCTGAAGTCGTGAGTTCGTGATGAAGAAGAATTAAAACAAAAAAAAAAGTAGGAAGGAACTTCTGCAGGGATGCTTACAGATGTGAAGTTTTTATTTGTGGGCATGTATTTATTTCGTGGTTAATTTGGTTTGCCTGAATCGTGAATTGAAAAAAAAAATATAAGAAGGAGAAAAGAAATTTTGAATTTTTGAGAAGCTTGAATATGCCAATCGTGAATCATTGAAGGGAAGAATTAAATTTGGATGAACTTGAATTTTGTAGATTTCAGTTGTAAACAGTGAGTTGAAGTTCAATTGTGAATGATATTTGAAGAATCTTGCAAGCAGATTCTAACGCAAGAAAGAGATCACAGTTGAATAGGAAGCAGGCAGCTGAAGCAAACAAGTTATAATTAAACTGATTTTTTTTTCATGAGATTTAAGTAGCCTGAAGCCTTAAAGAAGATTGCAATTTTTAAAGTTCAAACTCTAAGAATCATTTGAGATTACGATTTCTAAGGTTCTAAAGGATAAATTTTGTCAAATTTTGGGCTTGGGTGAATTTCAGTTTTCTGTTCTTAAATCCTATTTATTTGTTTCATTTTTTATTATTATTACTATAATTCTTGTCTAGTTGTTTGCCTTTCTTTGTTCATCTTACATAATTCCGTGAAGTTTGAATATTAGATTCTTAATTCTAGATATCTTTTTTTTTCTTTCTTAGTTTGTTGGATCTTGAACATTACGTTCTTGATTTCTAGTTAATTTCATTTTTTTTCTGCTATTCTTTGCTTGAGTTTGACACTTTACAATCATTCTTGCTTAGTTTGTTTCTAACTTGCTTCTCTGGTCTTGGTTGCAAAGTTTTGGCTCATCACCCTATCTTTGAGAGAGAGTCCATATTTTTGTGAGAGAGAGCTTACATTAAAGAGAGTAAACACGAGTGATTTCCATCTATCGAGTGAAACATGTGAGGGAGTGAATTGTGAGGTCCATCTTTTACTTGTTTTCTCTTTTGCAGCAATGTCAAATCAAGGTGATCAACAGCAAGAACGACTCCTTGAGCAGGTCATGCGAAGTATGGAAACTATGCTCACTGAGAGGTTGGATAGGTTGGAGCAGAGGCTCCAAGCCAGGGATAGACCTCAACCAAGGAGGCAAGTTGAGGAGTTTGCAGAGGAGGAAGATGGTCCGGAGCAGGATGACTATGAAAATGATCCTGTTGTAGACGAGGCTCGAAGAGGTGGGCGCCAAGGTGTGCGGGGTAGAGGAGGATTTCATAATAGGAGACAACCTGGTGGGAGAGAAAATTACCATAGAGATCGAGGGTTCGGTAACATTAAAGTTAAATTTCTAAAGTTTCATGGTACATCTGACCCTGAAGACTATTTCCAATGGGAACATGAAGCTGGACATATCTTCCATACCAACGATCTCACTGAAGAGAAAAAGGTAACCATCTCTGTGACACATTTTAAAGGTTATGCACAAACTTGGTGGGATAAGTTGTGTTCTAAGCGAAGGAGACACCAAGAAGGGTTAGTGGAAACATGGGTAGAATTGAAAGAACTCCTGAGGAAGCGATTCATACCAAAGCATTACCTTCGAGATTGTGCACAGAAGCTTCAAGCTCTTCGACAAGGGAACAAAAATGTCGATGATTACTACAAAGAGATGGAAATGTTGATGGAGAGGTTAGAGATTGATGAGGATGATGAGAACACCATGGCAAGGTTTCTCCATGGATTAAACATTGACGTGGTTGAACGTGTTGAATTGTAAACTTATGAGGATATGGAGGAGTTAGTGCACATTGCAGTGAAAATTGAAAAAAAAAATCCAAAGACGCAAATCGAGGTACACTTCTAATAAAACTTTTTCCAACTCATCTTCTACGTTGAAACAGGATGACAAAGCCACATACCTTAAGCTTAAGGCCAAGGCAGTCAGTGATAAAACTAAAGAGAAAGGAGCGTCCTCATCAAACACAAAACCAAGAACTGATGCACACACAGTAAGAAATAGGGATCTTAAGTGTTGGAAATGTCAAGGGGTGGGGCATATAAGTAGAGAGTGAAGGGAATCGAAGTCCCCACAGCGGAAGCGATTGCGAATCACGCGCTCTTGATTTAGTTACAACAGAAAATTCAAGAACGTAAAACATAGATTAAGCATAAAAGTGAAATGGACAACAAGAATTTACCTTTGAAGAACCTTTCTTCAAGTGCTCCTCTCTCCACGGTCACGATCTCAGCAACAAGAACTCCAACGTGCGAAGACACGACCACCAGATCTTCTCCGTTGTTCTCTAGGTGAGGGAGGAAGGTAGGTTCCTTTTAGGAGATGTGAGGTATTTTGAGAGAGAGATGTTTTTGTTGTCTTGGAACTCTTCCAACAACAACAAAAGAGTTTTTCCAAAACCTTAACCTACTTGCATCTCATGCAACCATATATAGAGAGAAATATGATGGAAATGACCATCCTACTCCTCATTTAATCTCTCTTTAGTATATAGTTTATATATGAATCTAATTCACATTAAAACTATATATTATATCATTATATCATATATAATTGATATAACTCCTCATGTATGAAATTGAACACTTCAATTTCACTCCTAACTTTATACCCTCAATATTACCATATTGAGCCAACGGAGGAATCTAATGGACCTACAGATCATGAGCTCCAATGATGTGAGATTAACTGATCAAACTCTTTGATCCAGTTAATCAATATTCATTAACTACAAGTCATTCCACTATAGACTTGTAGTTGCACTCTCCTCACTGTAGATTATATTGTGTCCACTGATATAATCATTACCCACGAGTCGACCCTTCACAGGTTGTTCGTAATCACGGTTGGGTCAAATTACCGTTTTACCCCTGTGATTACCTCTTTTGCTCTTAAGTACCACCTTGATCCTCTAATGAACAACAAGTCCAAGGTCCTACCTTAGACTCATACCCTCATAGAGGCGGGGCCCCGTTGTTCAAGACACGAGTCGATTCTTAAGGGAACAACCTATCTAATTCCTCGAGTAGAGGAATGAGTGAATTCCATCTTGCACGATTAAGTTCTCGGCTACCTACGAGGTTACGTCCCGAGAAGGTAGGCTTATTGAGTCGGCCATGTGCCACTCTCACCCATACTAGTCTAAGGACAAACCCTATAAGCGAAGTTTCTTAACTTGCTCGAGATTGAGTCGAGTCACTAATGACCATCTATAAATTACTAGTCTTATCACATTAGCGGTGTTATCTTTGGTTAGACTAATAATTTGCGATCGATCTTGTATGAACTCTTTCATACAGGATGCCCCCACTCGCATGTCAACTACATGAATGAGTTGGATTACCTCATTTGTACTAATTACAAAGTGGGTCACATCCATGGTGTTACCAGAATGAGGTTTCCAACCTTATTCTTATACCATAGACTATTTAGGTTATAATCTTGAACTCAACCCAAATAGTGTCCATTACACTGATTTCAAGATAAATGTTATAACCTTGGAGCTTAGTTTATTGGATTTATAAAAGCAAGACTGTAATCTTATCAAAACAAATAACACTTTATTTAATTGATCAAAATTACACAAGTTTGGGGCATAAATCCCAACAAAGAGTGCCCTAATAGAAGAGCAATGATCATTCGGGAAGGAGAAATAGTCACAGATGTGAGTGAAGGAGATGAAGTGACTAGTGACCATGGAGGAGATGAAGAAGTGGAGGATACTGCCTACTTATCCTTAATAACTAGGAGGGCATTGAGTACATACATGAAGGAGGATGACTTGGAGAATCAAAGAGAGAATCCTTTTCATACTCGTTGCCTTGTGCAAACCTTACCTTGTAGCGTAGTGATTGATAGTGGCAGTTGTACAAATGCTGTGAGCTCTAATTTGGTCTCACGATTGAGTTTAGAGACTATGCCTCATCCACGACCCTACAAACTACAGTGGCTTAATGATTGTGGGGAGCTCAAGGTGACTAAGTAGGTGAAGGTTCCTTTTACAATTGGGAGGTACAAAGATGAAGTGTTATGTGATGTAGTACCAATGCATGCAGGTGATGTACTTTCTTGGGAGGCCTTGGCGATTTGATAGAAAGGGTTTTTTATGGTTTTCTTAACAATTACACCTTCACATATAATGGTAAGAAAACTATACTTGTACCCCTTTCACCTAAAGAAGTACTTATTGATCAAGAAAAATTAGAAAAAAGAAAAGAAGAGGTTGCAGCAAAAGTAAAAGGAAAGGAAAAAGAGAGTTTGGGAGAAAATGAGGGTGTGAGAGAAAAGCAAGAGAGTAGCTCGCAACCTAGAGAGAAAAGAGAAAGAAAATTAGCAAGCTGGAGTGTTAGATCTTGTGAGGTTAGGAAAGCTACGTTTTAAAAAAGAACCATACTCATGGTTAAATTTAAAGAAGCTTACCTACTAACTGAGGAACTTGAATCCTCTTTGCCTAGTGTTTTTGTGTCTCTTTTGCAGGAATTTCAAGAAGTCTTTCCTGAGGAATTGCCTAAGGAATTACCACCTTTGAGAGGCATAGACCACAAGATTGACTTCATCCCAGGCGCACAAATTCCAAATCGACCAGCCTATAGGACCAATCCACAAGAGGCCAAAGAGATTCAAAGGCAGGTCGATGAGCTGCTTACCCAAGGGTATGTACGTGAGAGTTTAAGTCCTTGTAGTGTTCCTGTATTACTTGTCCCTAAGAAAGATGGGTCTAGGAGAATGTGTGTAGATTGTAGGGCTATAAATAAAATTACAATTAAGTATAGACATCCTATACCTAGGTTGGATGACATGCTTGATGAATTATATGGATGTAGTATGTTTACAAAAATAGATTTAAAATCTGGGTACCATCAAATTAGGATGAATGTTGGGGATGAATGGAAGACCGCTTTCAAAACTAAACATGGTTTATATGAATGGCTAGTTATGTCATTTGGCTTGACTAATGCCCCTAGTACTTTTATGAGACTCATGAACCATGTGTTGCGTGACTTTTTAGGAAAGTTTGTAGTGGTTTATTTTGATGACATCCTAATATATTCTAGGACATTGAAGGATCATGTTATGCATGTTAGGTGTGTTTTGGTTGCACTTAGAAAAGAAAAGCTTTATGTCAATCTTAAAAAATGTAGTTTTTGCATGGAAAGGATAAACTTCCTGGGATTTGTAGTGTCTAAACAAGGAGTAGAAGTCGATACTGAAAAGGTTAGGGCTATTAGGGAGTGGCCAACACCTAAAAATGCTAGTTAGATTAGGAGTTTTCATGGACTAGCTGGTTTCTATAGAAGGTTCATTAGAGACTTTAGTTCAATTGTTGCGCCACTTAATGAACTCATAAAGAACAATGTGAAATTTGAGTGGGGTAAAGCTCAAGAACGTGCCTTCAGTGATTTGAAAGATAAGTTATGTAATGCACCTTTGCTTGCTTTGCCTAATTTTGAGCTAACATTTGAAATTGAGTGTGATGCCAGTGGAATAGGGATTGGAGTTGTTTTAATGCAAGATCGAAGGCCATTAATATACTTTAGTGAAAAGCTTAATGGTGCAACCTTGAGGTATCCTACATATGACAAGGAGCTTTATGCCTTGGTCGTAACGCCACTGTGTATGGCAAAGACTTATTTGTGGCCAAAGGAATTTGTTATTCACACAGATCATCAAAGCTTACAACATTTGAGAGGCCAAAACAAGTTGAATAGAAGACATGCTAAATGGTTGGAATTCATTGAAACCTTTCCTTATGTGATAAGGTACAAGAAAGGTAAAGAAAATGTGGTGGTTGATGCACTATCTAGGAGGTATGTTTTGCTAAACTCTCTTCACACTAAATTACTTGGCTTTGAACACATTATGACGTTGTATTCAAAAGACACTTTTTTTACACCTATTATTGAATCTTTTATGCAAAAACGTGTGGTTCCTGATTATATGTTGTTTGATGGGTTCTTGTATAGAAAGAATAAGCTTTGCATTCCCATTTGTTCTATTCATGAGTTATTAGTTAAGGAAGCACATGGTGGAGGTCTAATGGGACATTTTTGGGATAGCTAAGACATATGACATGTTAGACGAACACTTCTATTGGCCTAAAATGCGATATGATGTACGTAAGGAGTGTGAGAGATGCATTGCATGTAGGGAGGCTAAATCTAGGACAAAACCACATGGACTTTATTTGCCTTTGCCTACTCCTAACGGTCCGTGGCTAGATATTTCAATGGATTTTGTGCTTGGTTTGCCTCGAACAAAAACAGGAAGGGATATCATTTTTGTGGTAGTTGACAGGTTTAGCAAAATGACTCATTTTATTGCATGTAATAAAACTAATGATGCTAAACATGTGGCTGACTTGTTCTTCAAGGGTGTGATTAAATTGCATGGAATTCCTAGGAGTATTGTTAGTGATAGAGATGTGAAATTCCTAAGTCATTTTTGGAGAGTACTTTGGGGAAAACTTGGTACTAAGTTACTTTACTCTACTACTTGTCATCCTCAAACTGATGGGCAAACCGAAGTAGTCAATAGAACAATGGTGACTATGCTTAGGGCTATAATAGAGAAGAATACCAAAACATGGGAGGAATGTCTACCATTTATAGAATTTGCATATAATAGGGCTACCCATAGTGTCACTAAATGTACTTCATTTGAGATTGTTTATGGGTTTAACCCTTTATCACTATTGATTTATTACCTTTGCCTTCTAACGAGGTTGTGAATATTCAAGCTGACAACAAGGTGGTTGCCATTCGAGAGTTACATAAGGAGGTTAAAGAGAGAATTGAGAAGCAAAATACTAAGGTAACTGCAAAAATCAACCAACATCGAAAGCCTATGATCTTTAAAGAGAGAAATTGGGTTTGGGTCCACCTGCGAAAGGAAAGATTTCCACACCAACGAGATTCAAAATTAAACCCAAGGGGAGATAGACCTTTCCAAGTCTTGAAGAAAATCAATGACAATGCCTACCAAATAGATCTAAAAGGTAAGTACGGTGTGAGTGATACTTTTAATGTTTCTGACTTAACTCCTTTTGATGTAGGTGACGACTTTGATTCGAGGACGAATCCTTCAAAAGGGGGAGAGGATGATATGAACCAAGATGCACTTGTTTTACCTCAGGGCCAATCACACGTGCAAGGGTCAAGCTACTACAATTTATTTTCAACTCTCACATACAAGCAACGAGGAATTCAATTAATGAAGGTCAAGGCAGGAAAAAGGAACAACAACTCTATATGTGTTGTCAGATGATGTTACAATAACAAATAAAGTTTTGTTTCTAGTTTTTATATAATTCTAACATTCTTCCAATTTTATCCATTTTATGACATTTTAAGTAGGGGTATTTTGTCATTTGTCATTTGTCATGATATGGCATTTAGGATTTTGGGAAGCTATTTAAAGCTTGGCCATTAGGTTGTACAAGACAGTCTTTGGATGAATACAATTTTCATGTGATTTGCAGAGCCACATTATCACCCTTTGCAATTCTTGAGTACAGGGTTGCAAGCCAGGAACATTCAGGTAGGTTTGATCAACTTGCTTGTGGAGTGTTCCATCCTTGAGTGAGGAACTAGTTTCCTTACCTCTTGGTCTTCGATCATAAGGTAATCCACATCTAGTCCTTTTCCTTGGGATTGAATCAAATCGATTTGGGGGTTTTAGTGTTTGAGAATTAGGGGTTCACATAACCAAAGGGTTCCTAATTCCAATTCGCTAGGGTTTTCTTATCACTATGGCTTTATATTTTTCTTGAGTCTGTCGTATAGTGACAGACAAATAGTACGAAGACCTTTTATAAAATCTCCGACATAATTAACATAATCAAGAAACCTCTGTAGTTGGGTTTTATCTTGAATGATATCGGGAAATCTTTCTACAAAATCTAAAGCTCTTTGGATGGGTTTGATAATTCCTTGGTCGATATCGTAACCTAAGAAACGTATATTTGTTTGAAAGAACTTGATCTTAGGTAGAGATACTACAAGACCGTTCTTTTTAATATTGTAGATGAAACATTTCAAATGTTTGAAATGATCATCTATTGTTTGAGAATAAACAAGAACATCGTCAATATAAACTATTGTGAAATCTTGATATTTATTGAAAATGTTATTCATGATCTTTTGAAACTTTGAAGGAGAATTCTTTAATCTGAATGGCATTACATTCCATTCGTATTGACCGAATGGTACGTTGAATGTGGTTTTATACCGATCTTTCTTATTGATTTGAATCTTCCAAAAGCCATACTTCATATCAATTTTTGAAAAGATTTTTGCAGAAGTTATACACTTAAGCAAATCTTGACGATTAGGTATTTGGTATCTAATCCATTTGAGTACCTTATTTAAAGGTTTATAGTTAATAAACAATCTAGGAACGCCTCGTTCCTTTTCAGCCTGATTATTAACATAAAAAGTTGCACAGGACCATGGGCTTTTTTATGGGCTTATCAAACCTTCTTGAGCAAAACGTCTATTTCCTTTTTACAGGCTAGGACGAGATCTTTTGACATTTGAATTAGCTTTTCCCTAGTGTTTTCTGTCCTAAAAGGCATTCGGATATCTATGTTGGGATTTATGCCCTAAACTTATGTAATTTTGATCAAATAAATAAAGAGTTATTTATTTTGATAAAATTATATTCTTGCTTTATAAATCCAATAAACTAAGCTCCAAGGTTATAATATATCTTGAACATCAGTATAGTAGACACTATTTGGATTATGTTCAAGAGTATAACCTAAATAGTCTATGGTATAAGAATAAGGTTGGAAACCTTATTCTGATAACACCATGGATGCGGCTCACTTTGTAATTAGTACAAATGAGTTAATCCAACTCATTCATGTGGTTGACATGTGAGTGGAGGCATCCTGTATGAAGAGTTCATACAAGACCGGACTGCAAATTATTAGTCTAACCAGTATAACGACGTTAACAGGGTAAGACTGATAATTTATAGATGGTCATTAGTGACTCGACCTGAATCCTGAGCAAGTTAAGAACTCCCGCTCATAGGGGTCTATCCTTAGACTAGTATGGGTGAGAGTGGCCTGTAACCGACTCAATAAACCTACCTTCTCAGGGACAGAACCTCGTAGGTAGCTGGGGACTTAACTATGCAAGATGAAATTCATTCATTCCTACACTAAAGAATTAGATAGGTTGTTCCCTTAAGAACTGACTCCAGGTCTTGAACAACGGGGCCCCACCCTCTAAGAGGGTATGAGTCTATGGTAGGACCATAGGCTTGTTGTTCATTAGAGGATCAGTGGTGCTTAAGGAACAAAGAGGTAATCACAGGAGTAAAACGATAATTTGACCTAGCCGTGATTATGAACAACCTGTGAAGGGTCGACTCGTGGGTAATGATTATATCAGTGGACACAATATAATCTACAGTGAGGAGAGTGCAACTACAAGTCTATAGTGGAATGACTTGTAGTTAATAAATATTGATTAACTGGATCAAAGAGTTTGATCAGTTAATCTCACATCATTGGAGCTCATGAATTGTAGGTCCATTAGGTCCCTCCGTTGGCTCAATATGATTATATATTGAGGGTATAAAGTTAGGAATGAAATTGAAGTGTTCAATTTCATGCATGAGGTGTTATATCAATTATATATGATATAATTGATATAATATATGGTTTTAATGTGAACTAGATTCACATATAAACCATATAATAGTGGGAGAATAAATGAGGATCACAGTGTTTGTATCAAATACAAAGTGGGCCACATCCATAGTTTTACTAGGGTAAGGTACCCAAACCTTATCCCCTAACTATAGACCCCTTAGGTTGTATCTCGAACCGAGATCCTTTTTATGTACATTACATTTGATTAGAGATTCATTTAATGACCTTGGATGTTTAGTTTATTAGATTTAGGGTTTGAATGAAGGCAAACTCGTAGATAACAAACAATAACACTTTATTGAAATAATAACACTTTATTACATTAATTAGAACATAAGTACAAACTACGAGTTTTAGGGCACAAATCCCAACACTTATAATCAAGCGATGGTTGACAAAGACAAAAACAAATGGGTCATAACCATGGACCAAGAAATGGAGTCTATGCACTTCAATTCTGTTTGGGATCTTGTAGATAAACCTGATGGGGTAAAACCTATAGGTTGTAAGTGGATCTACAAGAGAAAGCGTGGTGTAGATGGGAATGTGCAAACCTTTAAAACTAGACTAGTAGCAAAGAGTTATACCCAGGTTGAAGGGGTTGACTATGAGGAAACCTTTTCACTTGTTACTATGTTAAAATCTATTCGTATCCTACTTGCTATTGCCGCATATTATGACTATGAGGTATGGCAAATGAATGTCAAGACAACCTTTTTGAATGGCAACCTTGACGAAAACATCTACATGGACCAACCCAAATGGTTCATTGAACCAGGACAAGAGCAAAAAGTTTGCATGCTTAAAAGGTCCATTTATGGACTGAAACAAGCCTCTAGGTCCTGGAACATAAGATTTGATGAGGCAATCAAATCTTTTGGTTTTGACTAGAATGATGATGAACCTTGTGTCTACAAGAAAATCATCAATAGTTCTGTCGCATTCCTAGTTCTATATGTGGATGATATCCTACTCATTGGGAATGAGGTAGGATATCTTACTGACATTAAGAATTGGCTAGCTACGCAATTCCAAATGAAAGATTTGGGTGATGCACAGTTTGTTCTTGAGATCCAGATTGTTCGGAACCGCAAGAATAAAACACTAGCCTTGTCTCAAACATCTTACATAGACAAAGTGTTGTCAAGGTTTAAGATGCAAGACTCCAAAAAGGGCTTATTGCCTTTTAGATATGGAGTTCATTTGTCTAAGGAACAATGTTCTAACCTCAAAGAGTTGAGGACATGAGACGAATTCCTTATGCATCAGCTGTTGGGAGCCTGATGTACGCCATGTTGTGTATTAAGCCAGACATCTGTTTTGCAGTTGGAATGACCAATAGGTATCAATCCAAAATCCAGGACCTGAACACTGGACATCGGTTAAAACAATCCTTAAATATCTACGGAGAACAAGAAACTACATGCTTGTGTATGGGGCTAAGGATTTGATCCTTACAGGATACACGGATTCTGACTTTCAGACTGATAAAGATTCTCGAAAATCTACATCAGGGTCAGTTTTTACTCTTAACGGAGGAGTTGTAGTATGGCGAAGCGTCAAGCAAGGATGCATCGATGATTCCACCATGGAGGCCAAATATGTAGCAACTTGTGCTAAAGAGGTCGTTTGGTTAAGGAAATTCATGCTAAATTTGGAAGTTGTTCGAAATATGACTTTGGTCATCACGTTGTATTGCGATAACAGTGGTGCAGTGGCAAATTCAAGGGAACCCCGAAGTCACAAGAGGGGAAAACACATTGAGCGGAAATATCATCTCATCCGGGATCGTGCATCGAGGAGATGTGATTGTCACGAAGATAGCCTCAGAGCACAACGTTGCTGATCCTTTTACAAAAGCTCTCACGGCTAAAGTATTTGAGAGTCACCTAGAACGCCTAGGTTTACAATCCTTCCCCAACTAGGACAAGTGGGAGTATGTTGTACAAAAGGTTTAAATGTCATAGTTTATTGTATTTACATTACTGTAATGTTTTAATACTCCACAAGTTTTAAGTCAAGTGGGAGATTGTTGGGATTTATGCCCTAAACTTATGTAATTTTGATCAAATAAATAAAGAGTTATTTGTTTTGATAAAATTATATTCTTGCTTTATAAATCCAATAAACTAAGCTCCAAGGTTATAATAAATCTTGAACATCAGTATAGTAGACACTATTTGGATTATGTTCAAGAGTATAACCTAAATAGTCTATGGTATAAAAATAAGGTTGGAAACCTTATTCTGGTAACACCATGGATGCGTCTCACTTTGTAATTAGTACAAATGAGTTAATCCAACTCATTCATGTGGTTGACATGTGAGTGAGAGCATCTTGTATGAAGAGTTCATACAAGACCGAACTGCAAATTATTAGTCTAACCGAGATAACAGTTAATGTGGTAAGACCGATAATTTATAGATGGTCATTAGTGACTCGACCTGAATCCTAAGGAAGTTAAGAACTCCTGCTTATATGGGTTTGTCCTTAGACTAGTATGGGTGAGAGTGGCCTGTAGCCGACTCAATAAGCCTACCTTCTGAAGGACAGAACCTCGTAGGTAGCTGAGGACTTAACTATGCAAGATGAAATTCACCCATTCCTACACTAAGGAATTAGATAGGTTGTTCCCTTAAGAACTGACTCTAGGTCTTGAACAACGGGGCCCCACCTTTTAAGAGGGCACGAGTCTATGGTAGGACCATAGGTTTGTTGTTCATTAGAGGATCAGTGATGCTTAAGGAACAAAGAGGTAATCACAGGGGTAAAACGGTAATTTGACCCAACCGTGATTACGAACAACCTGTGAAGGGTCGACTCGTGGGTAATGATTATATCAGTGGACACAATATAATCTACAGTGAGGAGAGTGCAACTACAAGTCTATAGTGGAATGACTTGTAGTTAATGAATATTGATTAACTGGATCAAAGAGTTTGATCAGTTAATCTCACATTATTGGAGCTCATGAACTGTAGGTCCATTAGGTCCCTCCGTTGGCTCAATATGGTTATATATTGAGGGTATAAAGTTAGGAATGAAATTGAAGTGTTCAATTTCATGCATGAGGTGTTATATCAATTATATATGATATAATTGATATAATATATGGTTTTAATGTGAACTAGATTCACATATAAACCATATAATAGTGGGAGAATGTTCCTGCATTTGATGTCATCTTGAAGAAATTCGATTTGCCTTTCTTTCTTGGTGATCCATTAAGATGATTGTGGATTTCATCTTCAATGGTTGAAATATATATTGGAATCATCGGGCTCTGCATAACTCAAAGATAATTTCCTTGCCGTATTTCTGAGACGAAATTCCTTTCTCAGAAATGGTGAAAGGATATAACTGAGTGATGAATGGTATCCCCAGAATAATTTCCTCACTCAGTCCCTTCATCAGAAGAAATGTGTTAACAAAACATATATCTTTATTGCACACATGAACTCCCGAAATCTTATAATTTATCGAGAGTGGTTGATTATTAGCTCCCCTCAAGACGTATCTAGTTGTTTCAAAATATCTAGAAGGTATTAATCCTTCTTGGATGACATTTTGATTTGCTCTTGAGTCGATGAGGGTTGTCACCTTGATACTATAATCTTTGACTTTTATGGTGATCTTTGATAACCATTTCTGATTGAAAACTTTGTTGATGTAGTTGATACTATCATCATCAACAAATTGTTGATAGGATGTTTATGTTGTCTCAGTAATCATCCTTGTTGCAGCTTGCTTTTGAATTTTTATGAATGCATATTCAAGATTAGCAATTCGTTGTTTGTTCTCAGCAATTTCTCTCTTGAGAGTTCTTACTTCCAGTTGTAAATCTGAGATTTTTGCTGGACTAGGAGACTCTCCGTCTTTCAACCGTTTCAACACGTTCTCGAAGTTGAAATAGATCGGTTGTTTTTTATCCTTTTCGGGAGCTTCTAATTCTTCTCTAAGCTTTAGAAGCATCTTCCTTCTAGTATTTTCATAAGGGATTCATTCGATTAACTCGAGAAGATTTTCCTGTGATTTGGTTAAGAAATTAATGCATCCGTTGCACGGAATGACATCATCAATGTCTGAATCATCATCCGATGTCGTCGGAAGAAAATTCTTCATCGATATACATATCACTAGCTTCTAGAATATTGAGAAGAGATTGTTTTGTTTCTTCATCAACTTCCAGTTTGTTGATCTTCTTTACTAGAGTGCATTTATTGGCATAATGACCCTCCTTTTTGCATTTGAAGCAAATGGTACTCATTTTTGAAGAAGAATTCCTCTTCTTTTTACTATAATATTTCTTCTTTCGAGAATATTCCTTTGAAGAATCTCTTCACTTGCCTTTGCCAAAAGATATTTTAGACGAATGATTCCTTTTCTTTGACGAAGGAGTATTATCCATTTCGTATTGTTTGCAAAAAGATCCTAATTCTTTTCGATAATCTGAATCTTTGGCCATCTTCGAGTTATGCTTTTGGTCTTGACATAACTCAACTCTAAACAAATAGATTAGATGGTACTATTAATATCTCCGTAAGTAAGAGATTCTCAATCGATTTCTATTTTGCCAGATGCGCTTACCATGGTGGTATAGAATTTTTGACTTATGTAATGAGGTAGTCCTGAAACATATTTATGTTTCCAAATGACATCCCCACATGTAGTTAAAGTATAAAGACGAGCCATAAAGGTGTCTTTATACCATTTGAAATCACTCATCATGTGGCATTTTAGTCCCAATAGAGCTTCAGTTGATTGGTCACTTCATAGGGTTGTTCTGCCAACAAAATGCTTAATTGTTCTGTAGACAAGGCTATCAACGACATTTGATTCATTAGTCAAGTATTTCTCTTCTTGACCATTTGCATTTACCCTTGTTCCGACAATTTGGACTGTTGAGTTATTGATAGCTTCTCGATTGCTCTCGGTTAGTTGATTATGATACCAATTTCTTAAGTTTCCAGTGAAACCATAAGTGAGAGCTTTAACTATTTCTCGTTGTCCAAGCTTTCTACTATAAGCTATAACAACAACAAACATTTCTTAGAATATGATCATCAGTCCTTCAGAACAACCATCGATATTCCAAGTGATAACAAAATTTCCGTCAAAGTCGCGGGATTCTGGCTTGTAATCATCCCATCCTAAGTCAGGAGGAGAGGGTTTGAAATAGCGATTCTTCATATCAGTATTGTAAGTTCTGATGAGAATAATTTTTGAAGTAGAAGAATCATCAATTCCTTTAATCATATTGATATTACTAGTTGATTTTTTTGGGACTCCAAAACTAATATCCTTTTTTGATGTTTCTGGCATATCTTTCGGATCTGCAGAAATACTCATCTTCGAGATCTTCTTATTAATTTTGGAAAGAAGATCTTTTGTATCTAATCTTCCTATTTTTAGGTCATAGACATTTGGTTGAACGATCGACCTGTTGGGATCTATCTTTGGGAGTCCATCACGATCTGGTCGAATGGTAGTCTTAACAATTTTGTCAGACTTAATTTCTTCAACTATCTTCGACAAAGTAGTGAGAACTTTGTTCGAATAGTTGAGTTGTTGTTGGATATTTTTTATTTCTCTGACTCCAACAGTCTTTGTCTTATCTTCATCAATAGTTTTATAAGATGAAGAGATAGTTGTAGATGTCGGAACCAATGGATGGGGGAAGGTAGCTTCTTCTTCAGGAGGGTAATCAGAAGATACTTAGTTTCCACGTGTAGTAACCCACGTAATGGGTTTTTAGAACATTCAGTTTCTTTTGAGAATTCTTTGGCTTTATTAAAGATAAGAATTCATCCTTCATAAGGAACTTAGATCGGTTGGCCTAATAATTTTGATGAATATAACGATCGATGTAATCATCATAGATCTTCTCGTATATTGCTTCATCTTCTGCAGTCATTTCATCTTTATCTGCAGATAGAACAATGATTTGGTTGTATATATATTCAGATTCTCGCTCCATATCAGTTTGAGTCGGAGAAATGGATCCTTCAGATTTTTCATATTGAATGTCTGGGAGATCAAAGTCTATAGACCTTCGCATGGATTAAGACCTAGTGACGGGTCTTCCTCTAGTAGTTGTCCTGGTGTCAGTACACATGCTAGGGCGACTACTCATGATTTTCTGAATTCGAGGATGTCTATGTTCTTCTTGTAATTGAACTTCGACATGTCCATCGTCATATTCAGTTATATGGATAGTAGAACTCTCCTATTTTTTGGGAGAGTGACATGTTCGATACTCTAAATGAGATCTACCGTTAACTCACTCTAATTGAGATTTCTTAGAACAGTCATCGAAGATTTTTCAAGATTGACTTCCATAAACATGGTGTAATTTTTTGGAGATACACCCAGAGCCTTTGGAGAGAAATTGGTATGCATCATTTTATAATACAACCTAAAGATGATCGCGAAAGGGAAAATTCCATCTTTTAGTCATAATCCTTCTCCTCGAATATCTAGACTTAGTACATCAAATATATTCTTATCTTGAAGGGCAACGATGAAACCAGGTTTGCAAAAAAAGAATACTGATCCGTTCTCAAGATTTGATTGAACTATCCTTAACAAAGAGTCAGAGAAGTTCAGATGTCGCTTGTGTCTTAGAGTGATATAGACTGGAACGTCTAATCCCGTTCTGAAGAGAGGTTTTATGGCAACTTGAATACACCAATATGTAGATATTTGAAACACCTTCGATACATATTAATGTCTTCATTGATCAAAAGACGATAGGCAGTGAAGTCATCTTCCATTGGAATATTATCTTCAGAAATCCTGATTACCTCAGTTTCTGAGAAATTAAATGACCTTATCTTATAGATAATATTGACCTCAAGTTTGAGAATAGACCAATTTTGTAGTCTATCTAAATCTTCAGCATCAAGCTGAGATTTCTTTGAAGAAGAGGAGGCAGTATCATCGATAATGGTTGGTCCAAAAGAGAATTTCTTTTTAATTTGGAAAGCATGAGGAAGAAAGTTGGAGGAAACAAACTTAAATTCATAATAACTGCATTATATAAATTTTTTATTGATTCTTAATTTCGCTTTAATCATTTCTTTATTTAATAGGTTTATTTACTTAGATCAATCGATCTAGATCCATAATTTCATTTAAAGAGATTGAAAATAACTCGTAATAAACATGAAAGTTAACCACACCTTTATTATGTTTATGTTGAGCATAAAAGAATCATTTTCTAATTATAGAGAAGTTATTACTCATGTTAAGCTCATCCAATAATTTTTAAAAAATATATTTACATTAGGTATTTTATTGCATAAAAAATATTATAATTATCTAACTAATTTCGAAAAAAAAGAATGCTCAAATGAAATGAAACAAGTATTTTAAGATAAGTTAATTAATTTGATATTCGCCAAGGACTTTTCTCACTTCAAGTGGTTCTGTGAGTGTTTGATGAAGCTTCAGTTTATCGGTGCACTGAAATTCATGGAGTCGGTCAGCCAGCGACCTCGGCTCTTCTTTCTTATTCTGCTCATTTCTTCAATCTGTTCCTTCGCAGAATCCGATCAGGTACTCGAAACTAATGATTGACATCCATTTTACGGTTGACTTCTGATCGGTCGCCGAGAAAAATGAAGGAATATGGGGTGTTAAATTCATCAGCGAAGAGCAATACGGAGTTCTTCGTGTTACAGCGCCAAGACTTAATAATTTTTCTCGAAGTCAATTGGATTTGTGATTCTAATTTCCGAAACATATATCTCTTGATCGTGTCCTCTTTTCTTTATCGTTTGTCAGTTCTGTGACGCTGGGATTGGATTTGATAAGTCAACATGTGGTACTACATCATCGTCGAAGCTACTGATAAAGGGTGGAACTGTTGTGAATGCTCATCATCAGGAGGTTGCTGATGTTTATGTGGAAGACGGGATTATTGTTGCTGTGAAGCCTAATATCAAGGTATGCCTTAGTAACAATACGGTGAATTCAGTTCTCTGTAATGCGAGTTTGTGACTTCAAAAGCTTTGGTTATGAATGGCGATCTGTTAACATTAATAGGAGGCTGTGCATATTAATGGCGAAGTTGATTTTCCTAACGTTGCGACAGTGTTTCCTGCAAAAGAATTTCAGTTTTCTTCGTGCTTCCATCAGTGCTATTGACTTGCCTTTTGTTATTATTATTTTTTAAAAGAACTTTATTAGCTGCAGAGTAAAGCCTACTCTTCTTCCATGCCGTTATGTATATTTTAATATATTTATCTGTGCCGTTGAATGTTATGTATTTACTTTTAACTCGTTAATTGCCAATAATAGGTCGGGGATGATGTTGCAGTCCTAGACGCCACTGGAAAATATGTCATGCCAGGTTAAATTACAAATGACGCTTGTTTACTGCTTTCATGTTACTAAAACATGCTTTAAGAGTATGGGCATCAACTTTAATGAAGGATTTGTATATGCACTTCAATCCTCCCCAGATACCGCACTCAATTGCATCCTCGATGTTTCCTTTCTTGTAAAAGTTTCAAGAAATATGATCTCATTGGACTGCATCAGATTATTTTGTAGCCTCATTAAATTCGTATGCATGTAGTACGTATAGCTCGATACATTTCCTTTAGTTCGAAACTTCTATCCCTTGAAACTGAAAAATATTGTATTCAGTATAGTTATAAATGAGGAGAAATGAGTGAGTGGCTGCCATATGATGTAGTTTTGTGCACATTGAGAGGCACTTTTTGGCTTAGTCTCCAGGATTCCAGAGAGAAAGAGGAGCTCTCGAATCTTGTCTTCTACCTACTTCTCTATTTTTCATGTGAATATTAGTAAATTCTTTCATTACATGCATAAAATAGATGTTTTATTCCATCAGGAGCATTTGAACCAGTTTGGGCTCTTTGGGCACTAAGTGGGTTAATATGCTAGGTTTACTTTGTGGCTGTTTAAGGCACTAATTGAGTTATAATATGTTGGGTTATAATAGTTTGTGAGGTTATATAATTTGTGTTTAAGATGCAAAATTATTTAGTCTGTGTTATAATAGTTTGTGTTTAAGTTGCAAAGTATTTCAGACTATTATAATCTAGATTATTATAACCCACGTCCCAATCAGTCCCTTTCATTTTTTGAGTTATTTCTAATGTCAGAATCAGCAAAACCTGTGGTACATTTTGATGGTGATTGATTGCAGCTTTCTTCCCCTGGAATTCTGGCAGGAGGAATTGATCCTCACACACATCTTGCTTTTGAGTTTATGGGTACTGAGACGGTTGATGACTTCTTCACTGGTCAGGCTGCAGCATTAGCTGGTGGAACAACCATGCACATTGACTTTGTTATACCGGTCGATGGAAGTCTATCAGCAGGGTTTGATTCATACGAGAAAAAAGCAAAGAAATCTTGCATGGATTATGGTTTTCATATGGCAATCACAAAATGGGACGAGGTTGTTTCACAGGAAATGGAAATCATGGTGAAGCAGAAGGGTCAGTTATTATTTTCCATCTTAAACTAATAAACTACGGATCGAATTTCCTTCACCTTGAAATATCATTACAAGTTTTCTCATCAATATTCATTCTTCACATATTCTGACGTGCAGGGATAAACTCTTTTAAGTTCTTCCTAGCATACAAAGGGGCTTTAATGATCAGTGACGAGCTCTTGTTGCAAGGATTGAAGAAGTGCAAATCTCTTGGTGCCTTGGCCATGGTACATGCTGAAAATGGTGATGCTGTATACGAAGGACAGAAGAGAATGATTGAACTTGGTATAACTGGTCCAGAGGGACATGCTCTTTCACGGCCTGCTGTGGTAATTAAAAAAATACATTTTTGTTGAATACATTTGTGCCACTTGCTCGTCATTGTTATCTGCTGCTTTATTATAGGATGAGATTCTTGTTTAGAATTGATGGAACTTCTGCATGAGTTTACACTTTTTTGTACATTCTTTTACTGATTATTTGTCTGGTTGAATTCATGGGTTGGTACTGGTGTGATGGGCTACTTTGTCAATCCATTTGCCATTTATGAGTATTTCTTTCTTTATGTATGCTTGAAATTAATGCAGTTAGAAGGAGAGGCAACTTCCCGAGCAATACGTCTGGCTAGTTTTGTGAACACTCCTCTATATGTGGTTCATGTTATGAGCATTGATGCAATGGAAGAAATAGCCAAAGCTCGGAAAGCAGGTGCCATATTCTATGTTTTAAAATGTCTTCTATGGTATGTATATCTGACACTTGTTTGAATTATCAGTGTACTCTGTAGTTCAATGATTAAAATTCATGGAGTCTATTACTGTGTAGAGTGCTCGTGAGATCTGCTATTTTAGGAGGTCTATGCACATCTTCAAAGGTTCTTTCGTTTTTTCCAACCCAAATTGTTCAAAAGTTTACACGAATAGTGTTGCACCAAAGAGCTTTGGTTTTGTGCGTGAAAGGGTGGCCTTGAAGTAGAAGGGCAAAAGATCATTTCTAGAGCTAGGAAAAGCTCCATAGAAAGCTTTGTGTGGTTGGCCTTGATGTCTTTATTTTAAAAATGTCTTTCTACCCCCCGTTCTCTGAATCAAACGCAATTCATGTGACCGAAATGTTCAACTTGTCTTCTCACATGGTCAAAAGATCAGTGCTAATAAAACAATCTATAATTTTTTGGTTGCCATCAGTTACTGGCCCCTCTATTTTTCCTCCTCACAAATTGTTATGATCCTTCTCTGTTGGAGTTATTTCTCTGCTATATGATAGTCTATTTTCTTGGCCAGATGGATAACTTTTCTTTTAAACTGCAGGGCAGAGGGTTATTGGAGAGCCAGTCGTATCTGGGTTGGTTCTAGATGATTCTGGGCTTTGGGATCCTGACTTTGTTAGCGCAGCAAAGTAACTACTCTGCTATTTTAGTATTTCTTTTATAACCTTATTCATATCACTATTTTGTTTCTTTCAAGTAAGCAGTCTAATACATCATGACCGTATCATGCATCAGGTATGTCATGAGTCCTCCTATTAGACCATCGGGGCATGATAAGGCCCTTCAAGCAGCCCTTTCAACAGGAATTCTGCAGGTTATTATAACTAAGATGGAACATTTGTGATATCTGTCGTTGAAGATGCTGACAAATCAATTTTCATAATGCTATCATGCAAATTTCGGAAGGCTTCCATTTACAGCTTGAGTTTTGGGTTCTTTTTATGAGAGTGTGTGTGTGTATTTGTCAAAAATTAAGATCTCCAAAAATTATTTTAGTACTGTAACCTTAACAGGTAGGTATATTATTGCAACGTTTATAAATTGCCATGTTTAGATGAAGTTTATTTCTCAATGAGCTTCTTAAAATTTGCAGCTTGTGGGAACTGATCACTGTGTCTTTAACTCAACACAGAAGGCCATAGGGATTGATGATTTTCGAAAAATTCCTAATGGTGTCAATGGTAATTGCTATAGATATTACTCTCTCCCTCTCTCTTTCTTCTTTTTATTTTCCTATAGATATTACATATTAGGTGGTCTGGGTTAACAATCAAAATTGAAATCTTGAGGACCTGGATTTAATTCTTATCCAATTTAGTTATGATACGTTCTTTGCTTCTGTATCTGACAACTTGTAATTTTCAGGCATCGAGGAAAGAATGCATTTGGTATGGAATACGATGGTGGTAAGTTGTATCTGCATTTGTTTTATTCTTTCAGAATAGACAGTTAAGTTTGGATTTTCTTAAGAATCTCATTCACGAAATCTCTAACATTCAGGAGTCTGGTCAAATATCTGTCAGTGATTATGTTCGGATTACAAGCACTGAATGGTATGTGGTCTTGTTCAAATTACATTTTCTTTTTCTTTCTTTTCATCTATCAACAAAAATTCGTATTCAAGTTGTATCTTGTTAAGGAAAAAAAAAAAAAGAATGGTATGTGGTCTTGTCACTATTTTATGACCTCTGGAGGAACTTCTTGTCCATTCTTATTCTGAGTGCTTTTATACAATTTTTGCACTGTTCAGCTGTTTCTATAGTATTTGGCTACATGATCAAAAGAAACTTCTAAAAATATATAAAAAAAATTTGTAGCACTTAATCAGTGTTTTATTTAGAAGGGCTTATAGATAAAATGCTTGACTTGAAAAATTACTCTAAAAGGTCAAATACGCTCTTAGAAGTTTTACAGCTAAACAACTTTTTTGCCTACACTACACAAGGAGTTTTATCGCTTACTATTTACTCAGTGCTAGGATTTTCAATATATATCCAAAGAAAGGAGCGATTCTTGCTGGGTCTGATGCAGACATAATTATACTCAATCCAAATGCAAGTTTTGAAATATCTGCAAAGTCGCATCACTCTAGATCTGACACAAATGTCTATGACGGAAAGAGAGGAAAGGTAGAAGCCTGTATACCATACTGCAGTTCTCTTATGACAATAGAATTGCATGGTTTGTGCTTGCTTATGTTCATGTTAGGCTTTGAGAACCAAAACTACCTCAACATCTTTAAGAACAGCTTATTCATAAATCATAACTCATAAGTTTGGTATGATTAACTCATGTGACATTTCTAATTACCTTTGGCTGCTATTGTCTCCTTGCTTTCTTTTGACTATTGTGCTCTTCTTTCAAACATCTTCAACATTAGATTCTATCTGCAGCATTACCATTTATTCTTGGATGCCATTTCACTGGATTGTTATGGTGGAAAGGTTTGACCTTTTTTACTTTTGGTTTTTCTGGCCGAATAACCGCAAGAATTTTATGTGAATTCCTATTGAACAACAACCTTGGGAGGAAGTTAGTTCTCAGTTAGTAACAACCTTTGGGTGTATACTTTGTTAGTTAGAAGTGACAAAAAAAAAAAAATTAGAGTTGTAGTGGAGAAAAGGGAGGAGCTTTAAGAAAAAAGCGGAAAGATCATGTATTGAACTATATGTGAGCCTTGTACTCAAATACCCATAAAGAGTACTTGTACTCAATTCTGTGTGAATTCCTACCATTCTGTTCGCATGTAAATTTTCCTTTGTATAAAAACCACTTGATCCTGATTTTTTTTTCCCCTGAAACCAGGATACATGTAAATTGGCCCTGTTCTCAACATTAGACTTGCACGTAGTTTAAAATTCAAATTTACTCCCACTTTATGAATTGTGATCAAACTTAAGATAACCGCATACATGTCAAATCTTGTCCAATATATTATTTTTGGGTACACAACTTGTCATGAACATTAACTAGTCCACATATGCATGTCTATATTTGAATTATTCGATCTCTTCATGTCATCACGTGTATTTACACAACTTTCTGGACATAGTAATCTGTTTATTTTTAAAAACGTGTATATTTTTCACAGGGAAAGGTTGAAGTGACAATTGCTGGAGGAAGAATTGTTTGGGAAAACGATGTGCTAAAAGTTGTTCCAGGTGCTGGGAAGTACATAGAGATGCCAGCTTTTAATTATTTGTTTGATGGAATTGACAAGGCAGATGCTCATTACCTGTCCTCGACCCATGCTCCAGTGAAACGTTTTCAGTCCATAACTTAAACCTTCAATCATCATAGTTTGTGAGAAAGGGTAGAATCAATGTGGAGAGAATAACTGAAGATTGCATGGCCTATATCCACCATGTAAATCTATAGCAACTTCTCTTTAAGATACTGGATAGAATCTTATGAATCTTATGAAGTTATGTTATAGCATAGTTTATTAATTTTGTTTTGCCCCAAGAAATAAGATATAAATTTTAAGGTTCCATGTTTTATATGCTAAAGAACCTAAACAAGATGCAGGTCGGGGGGAAAATGATGCAATTATCCATATGATGAACATGTCTCATCTCTACATTTACATGCCAGAAAAAAAAAAGATTCAGATAGACAGCGTGATATGACTAAAACATAGAGGAGTGGATTGGCTTCTTTGTCACATATCAAGGCCTGATACAACAATTGATGTAGGTCAGAATCTTCTTTTTCTTCTGCAGGATAAGAGAAAAATAAAAGAGCAAGGATTAAATGTATGATATTTATATATTAATGTAATCTTTTAAAACTATGATGGAATCACTCACGTTGCTTATACTTTATTGTAGATGTCAATATTTATCTATTATCATTAATTTTTAGGTCGGTATAGAATCCATCTTGAAATGATCATTACATACCCTGATGTTATAAATTCTGTTACAAATATCCTTATCTTCATTGTATGATGTACAAGACACCACCTCAGGAACAATCATAGTCTTCATTTTTAGATAATTGTGCATTACTTCAAAATTATAGCTGCGGTTAAACTTGGGAAAAGCTCAAATTACTGTAAAGTAACTTCATACAAAGGTTATAGATGAAGCAGTCATCATCATGGTTGGTCTAAAAACAGCCCTTCATTAAGGGGCAGTTTTCTTATTATGATTCAAAGTGGATTTGTTCAGGTGTTCCTCAGCTTTTCAGAATCCAACAGGTACAAACTGTGTTCTGTAAAAGTTTTCTTGAGCTACTGTATTTCATTTCAAATATTACATTCAAGTCTTGTTCAATTTAGGTTTGCTTCATTAAGTTAAGAGTTTGAATTAGACAGTTGAAGATCTGGTTTAGAGATTAAGGTGGGAAAAGAAGAAGGAAGCAATGCAGATGAAAGTGCTTACCGCGACAACAGAGTCATCTGCTGATGGTTGATGATGATGATGCTGGTGGGAGCGGTGACGATGTTGATGCTGGTGTTCTTGGCGGTGGTGATGGCGATGGTGATGGTGGCGATGGTGTTTTTGTTGATGAGGATGTTTATCTGCCATTCCCATGAGCTCCCTTTCATTTCCAAGGCTGGTTCTTTTGAACTCAGTTAAGTCAGTCTTTTGCTGTTTCCTATTGGCACGAGCTGCAGAAAATACAACAGAATAATTGCTTGCTCCAGGCGCATTGTGATCCCACCCCCCAAACTCTGGAACTGATCTCCACCTATTATTGTTCTGTATAAACACACACACACACACACCAACCAAACTTTCAGTTGCACATTCAAATGGATTCATCATTTCTCTTTAATTTGTGATTTTTATTTGATTTGATTTGTATCCATTATATTGGTTTTTGGCTCAGATAATATAATACTAGGATTCTCTTGAATTAGGGTAAAATAAGTTTCCAGGAGAGTTTGTCCCCTTCTATTTCAGAAAAGAACAGGGGACGTTCGTAGATTTTTTAATGATTTTAAAGGGATCGTTTAGGCTCTATTTGATAACCATGTGTTTTTTTATTTTTGAAAACTTAGCCTGTAAATACTACTTCTACCATGACTCTCTTGATTTTATGATCTAATTTTTATCTATGTTTTAAAAATCAAGCTAAATTTTGAAAATTAAGAAAAAATAGTTTTCAAAAACTTATTTTGGTTTTTGGAATTTAACTAAGAACTCAAATGATTTCATAAGATAAAAAAAACGTGGTAGAAAAGATGACAACATGACAGTGAAATAGTAGAAAAATAAGTACAATTTTTAAAAATTAAAAATTAGAAATCAAATGGTTATCAAATGAGGTTTTATTTTGTAGGTTGAGTTTGTATTTTTGTAGGTTGAGTTTGTATTGTTCGAGATTATAATGTTGTAATTATCTTATAATATGAGCATAGCTCAACTGACATAAAAATTATGTACTTTTGATAAGAGGTTAAACGTTCGAATTTCTCATTTTGTATATTGTTGAATTAACAAAAAAAACTTAGGATCTGTTTGGAGCACAGATTATACCAGTGGAGTACTATGTACCCAAAACACAGATTATTATAACTCCAAACTAAACATCTTTGCATTTTAAATAATATTATATGATTCTATATATTATAATAAACCCATATTATATTATAACTCACTAAGTGCCCAAACAACCCTTTTTGGGACACATGTTATAATAATTTGTGTTATTATAAACGGTAAAATACTTTGCAACTAAAGATAGATTATTATAACTTCATACTATATTACTCTGCACTTTAAATAATATTATATGATTTCATAGATTATAATAACCCACATACTACCCCTAAGAGTTTTAAATCTCCTTGTTTGGAACAAAATTTGTGAGCATGAGCATGAACATCACTTTTTCCTATGATGGATGAGTTTTCTATACCATTCAAGAATGATGAGTTTTCTCTATACCCATCTATCTCTCTCTTTCTCTCTCTTCCTCTCTCTTCCTCTCTCTTCTTTATTAATATTTAGGGGTTGTTTGCGGCGTTGAGTGAGTTAATAATAGGAGGTTATAATAGTATGTAGGTTATTATAGTCTGTGAAACATATAATATTATTTTAAAATGCAGAGTAGTATAGTCTGAGGTTATAATAGTTTGTGTTTGGGGTGCAGAGTAATTCACAGGTTATTATAACACGGGTTATAATAACCGGTGGGCCAAACAAGCCCTTAAGTATGTGTGTGTATATATATATATTCAATTTCAATAATCATAATTAATTATTTGATTAAAAATATTTATAATTAATTAATTAATTTTTATTAGTTGACATTAATTTTGGTTAGTTAATAAAATAATATTTTTAGGATTAATTTCATAAAACAAGCATAAACCTTCATTATAAAATTTTTTAGGAATATATTAAATCACTAATTAATATTATATTTAATCAATTAATTACAAATATTATTAACTTATGGTAAAGATAATCATTATAATTAATTATTTACGAGTTATTTGTGATCAATTAACAATTAATTTTCATAAAACAAGCATAAACATTCATTAGGAAAATATTAAATCACTAACTAATATTATATCTAATCAATTATTTATAAATATTATTAATTTATGGTAAGGATAATCATTATAATTAATTATTCATGAGTTATTTGTGATCAATTACAATTAATTTTTTCATTTAAAAATATTAATTAATTAATTTTTTAAAATTCAATTTTATTATTTTATTAATAATAGATAATAATTATATAAGATTTATTAAGATCAATCTCATAAAATAAATATTAATTTCATCAAACAAATATAAATATTACTCGTTTACATAAAAATCTGATAACATTTCCATGTAGAACCAAACATATTCTATTCCCAGACATTTATTATTCTCATACATCTTATTCCTATACATCTATTACCCATGTACATCCAATAAAATCTTAAACCAAACGACCCCTTATAGGTTATCAACTTAGATTTTTAAAATCATTTATAAATCACAAATCATCTAACTTGCATACCCAACACAAACTCATTCATTATTTGACCAAATCTAAATACTAAAGATATCAAAACTTCATGCATAAATTTATTAATTATCAGGAAAAACATGAACTTATTACAACCATGAGCCACAATTATCTCCCAAATGTTTATTTTCCTTCCTTTACAAACACATTGTGTAAGATGGAGATGAGAGAATTTTAACAGGGCCCCCACTTAAAATTAAATTACGATTTAGAGCGAAATTGAAATTTAGAAAGATTTAAGATCCGGATTCAACTATTGTGATCCAAAGTGTAATCAAAGTTATGTCATAATCATCGAGTAATCTGCCTCAACTAATAGATCAAATGTTTAAATCTCTCACTCGACATGCTATCGAAAAAAAATCGGATAATCATCAAATAAATTAATGGCAGAAAAGATTATGAAGATAATGGAGTTTGAAAGGCTCACCTCCGTCTGAGCATCCATGGAGTCTCAAGAGGGAGAGGTTAAGGTGAGAGAACCGCAACAGAGAGAAAAAAAATAAAAATAAAAAAATAAAAAAATGCAAAATTGTGAGAAAATCTTCAAATAAAAAATTCCCATCTCTTTATATATATATTATATATCTTTGTTCTAAATACAAACAGCTTCAAAATAGGGACATCCAAATTGGAGACCATCAAAACCAAAACTAACTCCTTTATCTAAAAAAAACCAAAAATATTTTTTAAAAAAATAAAAAATAAAAATAACTCCTTTCTCTAAAAAAAGGGAAAAAAAAAACATTTGTGTTTTAACGACATGTATTCATTCACTTCCTTATTAAAATAGATCTCTCCTCTATTTAGCACGAGAGAGAGAGTTTTGTTGCGACAAAAAAATTGGTCATTATCCATTATTGTCGTTATAGTATACTTTGTCTCTTTTTAGTGTCTCTAACGGTTATTCGAGTGATAGTTATATGATATTAATAAGATCAAATTAATAAAGCAACCAACTTGAACACAGTTGAGTTGTTGCTTATAGTTTAGAATTGTCCGATGTTAATGTTAATATTCCTCTTTATGGGTTGTCGAATTTTTTTTCTCTATTTGTAACATAATATTTTAAAAAATATACTTGTAATAAAGGAAACTTACCTACATTACATATACCTATTATGTGCTAAAATGGACATAACTCAACTACCATGATGAATGTGTTAATTATCACAAGATCATTGAATCAATTTTCACCGTAAATTTTTAATTTCATCAAATTGCACTTTAAACTTAGTGTTACAATTTAACCTTAAACTTTGAGAATTATTGCAATTTTTACCCTCTAATAAGTTTTTGTTTAAACTATTGTTAAAAAAATGTACTCCCGTGTGTTCAATAAATTATAAAGCATATGTAGTACAAATTTTCAGAAAAATCGACATTAAAATTTAAATTTTTATTGAAATTTGTGAGTTTTGACAAACTTATTCAATGAGAGTGTATTGATCAAACTTAATTTTATGCAAAACTCGATTTTATTGAAATTAGTGATGATATATATATTTTTACATTGCTTTTTGTTAAAATTAGTAGGTATTGTAATAGTGAGTAAAAATTGCTACATTTGTTTAAGTTTAAGGTTTAATTTGATGAAATTGAAAGTTTAAAGTGAAAATTGAACAACCTTACAAAAAATTATTCAATGGGGTCGCCACAATATGGTTGTCTCTTAATAATCGTTGAATGTAGATCCAAAAATATGTTTATCTTCTAATAACACAATTTAATACAAAAGGGAATACATTTACAATTTTTCTCACTCATTAGATATGGTACAAAATCGTCTAATAATTTTTTCAAATTTAGGGATAAAAATGAATTCTTTCCTAATTTTATTTTAGAAAAGAGCCTAGCGAACGAATGCCTCTATCTTTTACCCACAAAGAAGGTAACAGGCTGTTTGTCGGACCCAGCCCCCTAACTTCTCTTGGCTATCCAAGCCCATACAAATCAATGGGCCATGCTCACTGAGGCCCATTGTAAATGGACTCAAGTCCTTTGATAATTGGGCCTGGGCCATGTCTCTAAATTTTCAAAAGAATATGTATATATACGATTAATCAACAAGATTAAAATGACACCAAAAAATATCCCTCTGAATTTTCTGCCATTTCGAATTTTCTCGCACTTTCTTTCCTCCCAAACAGCCTCGGAAGCAACCTTCCTCCATGGCCACGTTCAGCCTTCCCCGGAAGGGAAACACGAGGCTGCCGCCGGAGGTCAACAGAGTCTTGTATGTAAGAAATTTGCCCTTCAACATTACCAGCGAAGAGATGTACGATATTTTCGGCAAGTACGGGGCGATTCGGCAGATTCGGATTGGGACGAACAAGGATACCAGAGGTACCGCCTTTGTTGTTTACGAGGATATCTATGATGCTAAGACGGCGGTGGATCATCTCTCCGGTTTCAACGTTGCGAATCGGTATCTGATCGTGTTGTATTACCAGCAGGCCAAGATGAGCAAAAAGTTCGACCAGAAGAAGAAAGAGGAGGAAATCGCCAGGATGCAGGAGAAGTACGGCGTTTCTACGAAAGATAAGTAAAAGGTGTAATATGAAACTTTTTTTTCTGTGGATTTCCTCGAGCAATCCTGGAATTGAGTCGAATTGTTTGTAACTTGAAGCTCTCTCTCTCTCTCTAGGGTTTCATAGCTGTACTAATGGACTTAATTGCTGGGTCATGAGTGAGTGATGGGTACTATCTTTGCTTAAATTGGCAGTTTTTTTCTCTTGTAGTCTCTATATTCTCTGATCATGGCATGATTCTGTTTGCGTAATTGACTTCTTCGTTGGAGGTTTCGTCAAAAATAATCAAATTGTTAGCATTCATTTTTATCGCCTATCCGGTTTTTTTCACCTGGGTTACATTTCTCGTATATGGTTGGGGTACTTGAGTAGTTAACCTTGATAGTCTTCCAAGATATAAATCTGCAAGCTATGACTTTGTTAGTTTGTGTAGTAAGTTTGGTATGGTGGCTCTTTTCTACTTGAAATTATAGTGCATATTGGATTTCTGGCATCTTGATGCGAGTTGTGCAGTCTTCAGACATCTTACCAGTCAGGCTTGGCATTTAAAGCATTCAATATAATTTGTCGATGGGATTATCATCTTTTCTTTCAGAAGCTGATAACGAGTGTTTTTGCTCGTGAGTGTGCAAGGAAAAAGTGAATATGATATTGCATAAGAAATTGCATAAGACAATTATTGAGATAATATCTAATCTTTGCTTGAGTAGGATCTATTTGGGTTGCTCAAAAGGTATTTGTTGAGGGAATTAGATGAAGTTAGTGACAAATCAGTGACCAGCCTATGAGTTAGACAGGAGGCGTCGTCTGTTCTAGCTCTCGTTTCTATAGCAACTTTCTAGGATGGAAATTTTATAATTTGCAATATTCATATGCTTATAGGATGTGTTATTTCTATACATTTTTCTATACTTTCTCCTCCTATTTGTATTATTTGTGTGCTTTACCTCTTTTAGGTTCAGGCCTATTGTGCTGTGCCATCTGAAAAGCCTTTGCATAGCATTGAGTGTCATAAATTTATTTTTTAAGATCGATATTTTAATATCGAAAGCATGCTGTGAGAAAGATTTCTTTAGCCAAAGTGAGCTTAAAGCCTTCAATATAATTTAAAATGGTAGACCAGAAGGTTAGAGGTTTGAACCTCCCACCTCCCACCTCCCAATGTTGTTGAACTAAAAAAAAAAAATGAGAGAGAGAGATTTCCTTAATTTTCTCTCCTGTATAGGCACACCATATATAGAATTAAGGGTGAAGATGAGGATATTTATCCACTTATGTTGATATTTTGTGGGATAGTTTCTCTTTCTTCTATATCAATTCAGTTATACCTCTTCACATTGATCATATTCTTGTGGAAGACTATCAAAGTAGTGAGGAGATTTTAAGTACGAAAGTCCATTTCATTTGTGCTGTTAGGAATTCCTCTGGAGCAGTTGGAAAGAAAAGAAAATGTGTCTTTGAGGATGGGTTCAGAAAGTAGGCATCATCTTGTTCGGCCAAAAGTTCTCCCTTTCATGGATGATGCTTTTTATATTAATTGTGACCGGGAAAATTTTCTATACTATCGTAGTATTAAAAATTATATGGTCTAGTAGTAGTATTAAAGCATTATTTATGAAACAAAACTGAGTGTGAATGGAGGGAGTATGTATTTCTTGAGTACTATAAATTTGTTCCGTTCTATCTACCTATATGTAAGGAGGTCCTTATAAAAACGTATCTTGTTCTGATTAAAAACCATGAATCAAATTTTAACTTTACTTAGAATTGATCCATACAGATTATTTTGCATGTTATATGTGCACTCATTGTGTATGATTTAGAAAGTCACAAATTATAAGGGTGTTTGAAACCATTTTTAAATATATTTTACAAGAATACAATAGGGATGGAATTTCCAATTTCATTTTATAATATTTCTCAAGGTTAGTAATGACCCTTTCTTCAGCTTCCATTTCAAGCGTTAAACAGTTCTCCTTTAACCTGAGCCCTCTAGTGTAAAAACTGTATGGCACGAAAAATTATGTGGTGAGGTCGTCACAATGCATATTATATTGTGGTGGCCTCATCGAATAATGTCTTGTTACATTCACCCAAAGTTTACAATTTTTGTTAGTATTATATTGCAATTTTTGTCAGTATTATATTATTATAAATAAGCGAGAGGGGATTCAATTATATAAGATATTTAACCAATGTATTTTGTACAGAACATCTCATCATGATGATTAATTGGATGTAAAGACACCCCATACTATAATGAATTAATAAATCATTAGACAACCATTAGATATTATAAAAGTTTCATATAATAATACATAATACAATTATTATCCAATACTTGCATATTTTCCAGGATTTGGACTGAACAATCTTGAGATACCTTATATTTATATTGTACAGAAACTGGATTGAGAACTACTAGCCTTTCTTTGTTTTATAAATACAACAGACATTTTGAACAAATTCATGTTTCTAGTCAGTCAGTCAACCATAAGAGCAATAATTATTCTGTCTAACAGTGGACAAGAAGAGCTAAAAACATCAGAAAATCACCCATTAAATCCTAAGAATTAGAGTAAGATTGACCCTTTCCTTTCTTTTGTTATATATGTATGGCGATTTTCTATCTTCGAAAGGAACCACCATTCACACTGTAAATATATGCATGCTATTGCTCGAGATAAAAACACTCTTTGCTTCAACCCTTCCCATTCTCTTTACATAAATAATGTACAATGAGCATCCGTAAAAACTTCACCCTCATATTAATTTCTCCACCGAAGAACAAAACATTCAGGTGGCAGTTCTTGTCATCTCCTCCAGTGCACTCCCAACAACCAAAATCAAACGAAAACGTCACGACGCTTTTTGGGATTCGCTTCTGGATTTCCTTTTCGCATCATCGCCACAAATTCATCGTAGTTGATGCGACCATCCTGTAGAGATTCAAGAACATGTTATGTTTATACCTGCAGCAGTATGAGGATGAGGAAGTTGATTTAGTAACTTACATTATCTCCATCCACTTCAGAAAGGATCTCCTTAATGTCCCTTCCATCGTGCATTCCGTATTCTCTAAGAGCTTGCTCTAACTCTTCCGTAGTGATAAAACTGAATGCACAACAAAATTTGAAGTTCAATCATCAGTGACATTCAAAGTGAAAACTTCAGCAAAACAAAGAAGTTGACTTGAATTTGATTTCGTTACCCGCTGTTATCTTTGTCGAAATACTGGAAGGCAGTGTAAAGATGCTCTTCTCTATCCATTCGGTTCAGGTGCATTGTCGCTGTGATGAACTCATCATAGTCTATGGTTCCATTCCCATCAGCATCAGCCTATAGAAACCAAAAAGTAACATTCAGATTCGAGCATGAAAACTCATTTTGGTTCGAGAGGGATCGGACAAAGAAAATACTTACGGCTTCCATTAATTGTTTGACTTCATATTCCGAGAGTTTTGTGCCTTGCTTTGCGAGTCCTTGCTTTAGCTCTTCAAGCGTTATTGTCCCGCTGTTGTCAGTATCCATGCTTTTGAACATTTGTTTGAGCCCCATGATTTCTTCCTCTGATAGACAGCCCGCAATCACCTGCCCATTTGGCATATTATTAATATTTGTAAAATGCTTTGTTGTTATCTCTTCTTTTGTTCTTTCTGGGGTGTGGGAGTTAGCATGAAACAGATGGTTCATTATCGCTTACCCGAAGCGCAACTTTCTTGAATTTGTTCATTGCACGGAACTGTTTGAGCCTATTGAGCACCGCATTGTCAAGTGGTGTATCAGGTGCTTCTCCATCCTCCTTAATCCATGGATGAGCTGATAGAAAAGGAATTGATATAGTGAGAGTCATTGTTTGATGGTCAGGTCATAATTCATAAAGCTGCCTTTTCTCTACACTAATTTTCCTTCATAGTTTCAACAATCCTATACATGTTTTTTCTTATTCAACTTCAGCTTAAGCCCTTGAAATAGATAATTAGAGTGCAGGAATGAACTTACTTAAGACTTGGAAGGCTGACAATCTCTGCTTGGGGTCTGAATTCAACATCTTCCTTACAAGATCCTTTGCTGCAGGGGATATTGAAGGCCATGGATCGCTAGTAAAATCGATGTGGCCACGCAAGATCGCATTGAATATCCCATGTTCGGATTCTGTCATCCAAATTTCTCTTATCAAATGATTTCTTTTGAGAAGAAAAAAACCAGCAGAGAGATTAGTAAAATGATTAAACTACCTGCCCAGAAAGGCGGAACACCACACAGAAGAATGTATAGCATGACTCCAACGCTCCAGATGTCAACTTCAGGTCCATATCTCCTCTTCAAGACTTCTGGTGCAATATAATATGCACTACCAACAATATCCTTAAACACCTCTCCTATAGAACAACAATATTCAGAGCAAAAAAAGAACAAGATCATCAGCCATTGCAAGATGTAAAACAGAAACAAAAAGTCAGTTTTCTTGAACAAACCTTGCTTATAGAACACCGATAAACCGAAATCGGTAGCCTTGAGCGGAGAATCCTCATCCTTACTCAGCAACAGGAAGTTTTCAGGCTTAAGATCTCTATGAATAACCCCCATGGAATGACAAGTATGCACAATCTGCACAATAGTTCTAAGCAACGACGCGGCGGCTCGCTCTGTGTAATGCCCTTTAGCTATGATGCGATCAAACAACTCTCCTCCAGCGCACAACTCCATGACTAAATGAACAGAATGCTTATCTTCATAAGCACCTTTAAGCTCAACAATGTTGGGCTGACCAGTTAAATGGTGCATAATCTGGACCTCCCTTCTGACATCTTCAATATCCTCCTTATTTACGAGCTTCCTCTTAGCAATGGTTTTGCACGCCAACTGTTCGCCAGTAGCCTTGTGAGTACACAAATGGGTTACCCCGAATTGACCCCTTCCCAGCTCCTTACCAATAGAGTAAGTCGTTCGGACATCTTCCATCGGCCGCCCAAGAACAGTTCCGATCTGAGAGGGCTTCGAAGGCTTGGTGGAAGCCGCCGGAGAGGCCGAAGGAGCAGGTGTATTAGATGGATTGTTACTGGAGTTGCCCTGATTGGTATTTCCGCCATCATCCTTGGAGTTATCCGCGTTAGATCCTTCCTTCACGCTGGTGGGAGCCTCTTCGGGATTTTCACGAGAGCAACAGTTTCCCATGGCGGAGGAGCGGGGAGGGGGGATGGCGGTGGTTAGGGTTGGGCGATCGAAGGAGACAAGATTGAATGGGTATTTGGGGCAGAACCAAAATTGAGCGAGGGAGCAAAATCCATGTATAGAGAATGGGAAGGAAAGAGAAAAAGAAGGAAGAAAAATGGTGGAAATTGAGGAGAAGACAGCCTGGAGAATTGATCAAAACACAGAGGATTGATAGAGAGCAATTGTAGGAGGAAGCCATTGACCAACTCTTCCTTAATGCCTTCCAATGCTTAACTTAAGGTTCTGAGGCTTTCGCGCTTCATTTCAACTGTTTTTTACCCTTTTTTTTTATTTTTATTTTTATTTTTTCCCCACCTTGACTAACGGCAAAAATACGTGTTTGCAACTATCAATAATTTTTTTTAAAAAAAGTTTTTTAACAACCTATGAATATTGAACTATTTTTCCTCTTTTTCAAAAAAATAAAAACTTTTTTTTTTCCAGAAATAATAAGTTATATTATTGGTTGGAAAACTGATCCAACCTCCAACTTTGGAGAATATTTTTCGGGTTGCCTAAAAAATTCAAACTTTTTGTTGTAAAAATAAGATGAAAATTAGGTATAATTTTACTAATATTTAAATAATAATATAATATATTTATAATCATAATAATAATAATATGGATCTATATAAAGAAAAGGCAGTTTGAGCCAACTGAGAGACCTAATAGACCTACAGTGACGAGCTGCAATGATCCGAGATTAACCTATCAAACTCTTTTAACTCAGTTAATCAAAGATTCATTAGCTACGGTAACACTCCACTAAAGCCCGTGTGCGCACTCTCGTCGGTGCGAGAATATTACGTGTCCACCGATATAACCAATACCCATGAGTCGACCTTCTTCACGGTTGTTGTTCAGAGACACGGTGGGTCAAATTACCGCTTTACCCCGTGTATACTTCTTGCTCCTTAAGTCCTCACTGCTCCTCTAATGAATAATAACGTTGTTATGGTCCGACCATACACAACAACCCTCTCGGCCCAGTGAGAGGGTGGGCGCCCGTTGTCCAAGCCCCCGGAGAAAGAATTAAGGGAACAACCTTCTAGTTTCCCTAAAGCGGGAGCGAGTGAATTTCATCTCGCGTAGTTAAGTTCGACTCCTACTTGGTTACGTCTGCGAGAAGATAGGCATATTGGCGAGTAATCGTGACACTCTCACCCGTATTAGTCAAAGGATGACTCGCAGCATGGAGTCCGTAACACGCTCGGGATTAAGGTCGAGTCACTAATGGTCATCTACGAAGTTATTAGTCCTTATTGTCAACGGTGTTACTTCAGTAGGTCTAATAATTCACAGTCCGGTCTTGTACAATCTCATTGTACAGGATGCCCTCATTCGTATGTCAACCACATGAACGAGTTAGATCACCTCGTTTGTATCTTAATACAAAGCGGGCCGCATCCACAGTGTATCCAGAATTAGGTCTCCAACTCCATCCATATACTGTAGACCGTTCGAGTCATTTACTCGAACGTGATCCTCCTTGTGTGTCCACTACACACCATTCAAGTTCTAGTTCTCTCATATATTCAATGACCCTGGAGCTTAGTTTATTGGTCAAAGTTTGTATAAAATGCGAGACACAAAATGATGAAATGAATAACTCTTTATTAATTTCAAATAGTAATTTACAAATACGAGATTAGGACAGAAAATTCCAACAGTGACTTCATTCTTTTCATTTCTTTTCCTTATAAATACCCATTAATATCCCACAGGTTTTACGTTTTCCGGTGTCAGGATTATTAGTCCAAAAACCTCACGTTTTGAAAGTAAGTTCAACTCTGCTTGGATTGCTTCTTTCCACTTCGGCCAATCCTTTCTGCGTTGACATTCTTCAATAGATTTTGGATCAAAATCGTCACTTTCATGAATAATATCGTGAGCAACATTACAAGCAAAACTGTTGTCAACCATGATATCATTTCGATTCCATCTTTTTCCTGTTGTAACATAGTTTATAAAAATTTCATTATTATCCTCAAGCGTTTGATCTTCATCAATACTCTTTTGAGTAGTTGTATTCTGGATTTCTTCTGGAACATTCATACCTTTTTATTGAATCATTTTGATTCTCAACTACTTTTCTTTTTCGAGAATTTTTATCTTTGGAACCCATTGGTCTATCACACTTCTAACGTGCTCTAGACTCATTATTGACAACTTGTTTCTTTAGGATATCAATTTTTTATGGAGCATTTGCAGCTGGTATATATGATTTAGTCACTCTTTTAGCATCTGTTAATGCATCTGGTAATTGATTTGTTATATTTTGCAAATGAATTATCTTTTGAACTTCAAGTTCTGATCTCTACGAGAATCTAAATGAGATAATAACGATGCATTCCATGTAATTTCATTTTCCAATTTCTTAATTCCTCCCCCTAATGTTGAAAATTTTGTCTCATTAAAATGACAATCAGCAAATCGTGCAGTAAATACATCACCCGTCAGGGGTTCCAGATATTTAATAATTGATGAGAAATCAAAACCAACATATATTCCTAACCCTCATTTGAGGACCCATCTTAGTATGTTGTGGTGGAGCAATCGGTACATATACTACACATCCAAAAAATCTTAGATGGGAAATATTCGGCTCCTGCCCATAAGCTAACTGTAATGGGGAGTACTTATGATAAGCTACTCCTAATACGTAATAATGATGTAGCGTGCAAAATAGCATGACTCTAGACTGATATAGGAAGTTTAGCTCTCATAAGCAATGGTCTTGCAATTAGTTACATACGTTTTATAAATGATTCTGTTAGACCATTTTGTGTATGAACGTGAGCTACATGATGTTGAACACTTATCCTAATTGACATACAATAATTATTAAAAGTTTGAGATGTAAATTCACCAGCATTATCAAGTCGAAAGGTTTTAATTGTGTAATCAGGAAATTGTGCTCTTAACTTAATTATTTGAACAAGTAATCTTGCAAATGCAAGATTTCGACTTGATAATAAGCATACATGTGACCATCTGCTGGATACGTCAATTAATATCATAAAATATTTAAATGGACCACTTGGTGGGTTAATAGGTCCATAAATATCACCTTGAATTCGCTCTAAAAATGCAGGTGATTCAATCCCCACTTTAGCTGGTGATGTTCTAATAATTAATTTCCCTTGAGAGCAAGCATCACATGACAACTCATTGGATTGAAAAATCTTCTGGTTCTTTAATGGATGCCCATGTGAATTCTCAATAATTTTTCTCATCATTATTGATCTGGGATGATCTAATCGATCATGTCAAACATTGAATATTTCTGGATTCATGAACTTTTGGTTCATTGTTGCATATATTTCAATTACTCGAATATGAGTATAATATAATCCAGAAGAAAAAGCAGGCAGAGTTTCTAATATACGTTTTTCATGTGAAACAATAGATATTATATAGAGACATTCTATATTATTTTTACAATAAGTTTCAACATGATAATGATTTTCACGTATATTTTTAAAACTCAATAAGTTTCTTTTCGAGTTGCTAGAGAACAAAACATTATCAATTGTAAATCTTGTTCCTCTAGGCAAAATAAAACTTGATTTTCCAAAATTTTCAATCAGATTTGCAAAATTTGATATAGTATTGACTTTTGCTTCCAACATTGTCAATCTAGTAAAATATTTTCTACTTACGAGTATCTTGTACGTAGTTGCACAGTCTGCCAGACATAAATACTCATAGCTCATTTTCGAGTTACTCAATATATTGAAATTGTCCATATTTTTTTCATTGAAAAGAAAAGAAAAGCGATTACAAAGAGTCTTAAATATATATACAAACAAAACAACAAAAACATACTAGAATTACAAGCAGTACTTAATTATATATTTTCATATAAAACATTCTCTACTTGTTTGATTGCATCAATTCTCTCTTTAGGAGATTCAAAATAATCAACCACATCAAGATGCATCATATTGGGGTCAAACACATCTTCTTGAATGACAAGATTTACCTCAATATTCTTCCCTTTTCCTTTTTCCTTCAGGGAAGCTTGATAGAGATCAACAAGGTGTTTTGATGTACGACAGGTACGTGACCAGTGCCCAGTCATTCCGCACCGGAAACATTTATGTTCATCACCTTTCAAACTCCTATCTTGTGGAGTCTTTCCTTTATGATCATCATTTCATGTGGGTTTCTTAAAATTATAATGCCCACCACGAATATTTCTTCCTCTACCGCAGTCCCGATCTCGACAACAACCACGACCTCGACCACGATTATTGAAACTCACAACATTCACTTCAGGGAATGGCGTTACATTGGTCGAGATTCGTGATTTTTCATCTATAACTCGTTATTTTGATCAACAACGAGAAGACATGAGATAAGTTCAAAATATTTTGTAAAACTCTTCTCTCAATATTGCTGCTGCAGGAGCATATTCGAGATGTGAAAAGTGAAAAATGTATTCTCTAACATATCAACACCAGTAATCTTTTCTCCGCATAATTTTTATTTTGAACTAATTCTAAATAGTGCGGAATTATACTCACTTGCTGATTTGAAGTCCTGCAATCTCAGATGCATTCAATCATAACGAGTTTTTAGAAAAATAACTATTTTTTAATGATCGTACCTTTCTTTCAAACCTTGCCATAGAATGTATGGATCTTTTACTGTAAGATACTCTATTTTCAATCCCCCCGTGAAGATGATGGCGAAGGAAGATCAGGGCTTTTGTTTTTTCTTGATTTAATGCATCATTTTCTTTTTTAATTGTTTCTCCAAGATTCATGGAATCTAAATGGATCTCAACGTCAAGAACCCATGACAAGTAGTTATTTCCATTAATATCCAGAGTCGCAAATTCTAGTTTTGTAAGGTTTGCCATAACAACACTATCAAAGTAATATTATATTTATATTAGAAAACCAATATAAACCAAACATGAAAAACATTTTAAAAAAAAATGGCTTACCCGGAGAACCTACCTTTAGCGGGAAAAATGGCAGAGGCTCGTGTTGATAACGTGTTGTAAAAATATAATGGAAACTGGGTATAATTTTACCAATATTTAAATACTAATAAAATATATTTATAATAATATGAATATGAATATGAATATATATATAGATATATAAAGAAAAGGTAATGAAGTTTTATGGCACATTAAAAAGACAAATGAAATTAGAGAAAAGTGGGAGAGGAGAGAATATTGGAGAGGTTTTTCCACCAATTGTGTGTATTTCATGATCCATCAAATGTCACTATTTATAGGCAATTTGGCAAGGATGAGTTGGTACATTTGGACACTAAGAATTGGTAAATATTGGACACACGGAGGACATATGGGCAAATGAGGGATGTGCCATTTGACAATGGTAAATTTGGATACATGAACAACACATGGCATGGGCATCTCTTTGTTAATTCCCATAATACTTTTCTATTTTTGGAGTTGAACCTAAAAATTCAGTTTAAGTATTGTTCCGAGACATCTTAGTCTTTGTATTTACTTTATATTTATTTCTTAGGGTAATTATGCAAAAATATTCTTCAACTTTGTGAATGTTTTAATTATATTTCTAGATTTTAGAGATTTTTGTTTTAACTTTTTAACATTTGAATTTTGAAATTATTCTAAAAAACACTATCTAGGAGTTTTTTTTTTTTTTTGGTTAAAATTATGGGAAAAAGTATTAACCAAAATTAGAAGGCATAAATAATATTATTTGCACATCGATTTATGTGTATAATATTTTAAAATGATGTCATGTATGTTTTCTTATTTTTACACATCAATTATAGGGATGCCCATTTTTCTTGCAAGGACCCGCCTCTAACGAGCCGATAATCCCGTTTAGGCAGGGAATGAGAAAGGGTAGAGAAAAAAAAATTTCTCATTAACTAAATGGGAACGGGATGGAGAATACATTCTCGTTCCTGCCCTAATTCCTTTTTTAATATATATATTTGTAAATATAATAAACCATCAATCCAAAACATTTATTAAATATTCTTTTGTTTTTCTAAGGAATTAAAAAACAAATTCTCTTAAATAGAAATATTTGGTTAGGAATTAACAATTTAAATTAAAATGGGGTCTATGACGGAGAAGTCATTCTCGAGCTCTATCCCGTCCTGTGGACATCTCTAGTTGCGTCAATTTCAATCCATAATTTTAAGAGGAGTAATCGAAACCTACCTAAAAGTCTATTTTGTACCATGTATTTTTTTTTCTGCTTTAGTTTTCAAATTTTACAAAAAAAGAAAGAAAAAAATCTATTTTAGTTATTGTTACTAAAATTTTGTACAATTTACAATTTATGGCATGATATGATTTTTCTTTCACTGGAGAAGCCATATGCATTCGCAACAAGGTCATCTAAGCTTTTTAATTAAATACAACACGTCTAGCAATAGCATAAAATCTGTTTTATTTATTTAAAACAACTTAAAATTTTATCATATCTTTTATGCAAGGTGCATGCTAATTTAAAATTACTCTTCCTTCCAAGTATTATTGAACAACATTAGTAATCGGGTATTATCTCTTACAATGGAGGACTTCACTCACAAATATTTTTTTTAGTACAACAAATATGAGGTATGAGGATTTTGAACCTCAAACTTCAAATGAAATGTCAATTACTGTAAGCTATACTCATGTTGGTTCGCAACAAATTTTACATTAAAGCTAAGTCCATGGCCAAACAAAGAAAGTTCATCCAAAGAGATGAGTGAACAGTCTCTAAAGAACCATAGTTCTATTCAAAATATAATTTAAAGCTTATAAACCCTAAAAGTGGCTAGCCTTACAAGAAAATAAATTAAAAACTAATTAAATCTAAAATGAAGAACTAATTTATTTAAATAACAACTATACTAATAATAATTAAACTATTATAATACGTAACATTTCATCCTACACCATTAATTTAGGTCTCGTTTGATAACTATTTGATTTTTTGTTTTTATAAATCGGGCTTCTGGCAATTTTTCTACAATGGTCTGCAACTACTCTACAATGGGTTTTGTCTTTCTTAAGAAAACACTTGAATTCTTAACCAAATTTCAAAAACAAAAACAAGTTTTTGAAAACTACTTCTTTTAGTTTTCACTTGGTTTTCGAAAACACATCTAAAAAGTAGATAAGAAAACATGAAAAACTATAAGTAGAACCGCAAAAGTAGAACTTATAGAATTAATTTTCAAAAGCTAAAAACCAAATGGTTATCAAACGAAGTTTTAATAAAATCAAATCCTCACTCCTTAACAACCTGCAACCTAGAAATGTCTGATAGAAGAAGGGAAAAAAAAGGTTTTTGAAGATATCTATTTTGGACAAGAAGTATGCAAAATTTAAGTATTAAATTGGCAAAGTACAGAAAACTAAGACTACAAACATCTAGGACTAAATAAGGGTACAGTAACCAAAATGTCTAAAAGTAGTATATTTTAACAAAAAAGCATATAGGGCATTAAAAAAACTCTGTACCATACAAAACAAAATAACTCAAGAAATGGCATAGAACAAGAAGTTGTATATGATATTATGAATTTAACATTACATTATACAACATAAAGCACTTATTACCATTCTAAAGGTCGATAATTCGATTGAAATTGCCATTATTGAACAAGAAAAAAAGAAAGTTGGTGGAAAAGGGAAGGGCAGTATCTCAGTAAGTAGGGATAGATGAATCAACTTTGAGAGAGTATGCATGAATTCCTCCCGAAACATTGTAGACTTTCTTAAAACCCTGAATAATAGAAGTAAAAATAAATAAAGTTACTTTATCGTTCCAAAAACAGATATAATATTAAGGATAGACATTGATAAATGTTAACTTTAACTGCGTCTGTGAAAAAGGAGAAGAATCGTCACAGGCCCTAGGCTTAAATGAATGAGATACAGTAGGAAGATGATAAACCCAGCGGCATCTATTGGAAATATGATTAACAATATTACGAATGTTTAAACCACGTTTGTTAACCATTTGGTTTTTTGTTTTTAGTTTTTGAAAATTAAGCTTATAAACACTAACATTACATCCATCCATATAAGCTTCTTTGTTTTGTCATCTACTTTCTAAGGAGGTGTTTGGATTGAGGAGTTGGGGGAGTGGAGTTGGGAGGAGTTAATAACTCCCCCAACTCCTTGTTTGGCCCAAGGAGTTATTAACTTCTTGTGGGTCCCACAGATTTATTAACTTCTTCCCCAACTCCTTCTTATGGGCTCTACAGATTTATTAACTCTTTCTCCAACTCCCCATAACTCTTTTTCCAACTCTTACTTCCTGCAACTCCTTGCCCCAAATACAGTTTCTTAGAACTCTAGAGTAAACAACTCTACATCCCAAACACAGACTTCAGAACTCCCCAAACTTCTTTACTCCTACTCCCCCAACTCCTCAATCTAAACGGCCTCTGAGTGTTTTCAAAATCCAAGCTAAGTGTTGGAAAAAAAATAGTTTTTAAAAACATGTTTTTTGATTTTGGAATTTGGCTAAGAATTCAACTTTCCTTAAGAAAGATGAAAACTATTGTAAAGAAGTGGTAAGAAAACAAGCAGAATTTTTAAAAACTAAATGGTTATCAAATGGAGCCTTAGTTGCTGACAAGACATGAATTACCTCAGATATTCAGACTTGAGATTACAACCTTTTTCAAACTCGAAGGAGAAATGAAAAAGAATCAATAATAAAGTACATTAATGACATCTCTATAATGTATTGAGGGGAAATTTCAAGGTGACATTACCTGCGTTTGTAAGTATCTTGCGACCTGCAACGACCTCACTCCATGGTGACACTGCATCGAAAAAAATTTCAAACATCTAAGGAGAAACTCAAATACAAAAAATTTTCAAACATCAAAGAAAACCAGGTAGATTTTGAAAATGGTAAGCAGCAAAAAAGGAGGGATTTGATATTCATTGTCAATTTCATACCAAATACAAATAAATTAATTCTGTATTGAATTCCAAAATTTTATAATGATATAAATAATTACGGTTTAAACTCAAATGAAACTAAACATCGCCAGCAATTTTAGAGGTTTCAAATATATCCAAGAACGAATGATGGTGGGCCGGCCTATCAGACCTTAAGGGCCTGTTTGGCCCACTGGTTATTATAACCCGTGTTATAATAACCTGTGAAATACTTTGCACCCCAAACATAGACAATTATAACCCCAGACTCTACTACTCTGCATTTTAAATAATATTATATGTTTCACAGACTATAATAACCCACAGACTATTATAACCCCTTGTTATTATAACCCACTCAGCGCTCCAAACAACGCCTAAAACATCAACTTAAAAGGAATCCAGGATATCGTGTTCACTTGTTTGGTTACGTCACTCATGACGTGAAAGTCAGAAACCAATTAGAATATAATGGCAATTTTTTTTAATTATTCTTTTGTTTATTATGAAGCCAATCGGAAAGGATTTATGTGATATCTTTTTGTGGTAAAGCAAAGAAATTATTCAATAAGGCGGTCACAATGTGGCTGCCTCATAATAACAGTTAAATGTGAATTCAATAATTTTCATTTCCCTTAATAACCTCATAGGATATAAATTCGAGGTACTCCTCTTTTACTGTCGGCCACATTGTGGCGGCCTCACCAAATAATTTATTGGTAAAGCGGAGCATACTATTTCTTTTCAAACACAAAAACAAACGTGAAACAAATCAGGATTAAATTTTAAAAAGAACTAAGCAACAACGCTAAAGCTATTTGAAAAGGCAGATAAGATCAAAATTTTTCTATGGATTTTGTTCAGACAAGGGCTGAATAGAATTGATAAAATCCAAGTAAAAAATTCTTTCCTTGCTCCTCAACCGAATTGGTGAGAGCTGTTGGGCAACAATGAAGCGCTGATCATGTACTTGTCTACTGTGGTTTTCCCATGGCTCTATTGTCAAATTTATTGCAGCCCTTTATTATCAGCTTCCTTTTTCCCTAGATTGGATATAAGGGTTCTTTCAATATTGTACGGGCTATCTTTTAGCGATTGAAGAGAAACATGAGAATTTTCCAACAGAATAGGAATATGTTGGAGGTTATGAATCCAGTTTCTTTCCTTTTCTTTTCTTTTCTTTTTTTGCTTCACTTTGGGGGGAAAATCTAAAAGAGTTATCCTCTAATTTCTTCCAATATGAAAGTTTCCTTCTATGTCCCTGGGAGCTTTTGGATATTTCTTCCTTTTATATATATAATATAAGAAAAATACACCATTTACCATGACAAAAGTCTCCTTTTCAGGATCAAACTTCGTAGTTACTTCTGGACCCCAACTTCCAAATTGACGGAGAGGCAGTAGCTGAAAGGCTGGCAAAGAAGCCTGGTCCCTGTTAAAGAAAAGAGTTCAGGATAGCTTCATATAAAATATAAAACAGATTAAATCCAATTTTTTTTTTCCTTTACCAGACAATATATGGGAGGAAAATAAGATTTCCCGTACGTTAGAAAAGGTAGAACTTCCCAAATTCAAAATATCAGACACAATTAGCAAGACCGAGATGCCACACAAACAAGCTCTTTATGTATTTGGTTCATTCAAATACATATTAAAATTTCTATAAGAGATTTGATAATTGGCAAGTTCGCAGTTTTTTTTATCAAAATAATTATTATGGTATGGACTATGGAGTAATCAAAGTCCATTTGTTGCAACTATTGCCGATTAAAACATTTGGATGAACCGTTTTCTCAATCTTTGACAAAACATGGAAGCCAAAAGGAATTTTACAAAACATCAATGAACCTAAATAAAGAAGGAGAGGAATAAGTACATACACTTCTTCAGGTTCTCGGACATCAATTAACTGTGCTTCATTCAAGAAGTTCGGATCTTGCATATTCAAATGAAGCTCCTCAGGTTGAATGTCCAGAAGTACCGATTCTTCTCTAAGAGAAAAATTGAAGGTGCAAAACATTATACAATGATGCAGTGTCACAGTCTAGGTTTTCAAGTAATTAGGAAGAAAATTGTTTGTGGTCATACCTTTCAGATAGAACTTGCAATAAATGCCATCCAAATTTTGTTTTACATTTTACAACTTTGTTTAAGGGTGCATTAAAGGCAGCCTCCTCAAACTCTGGTACCTGGACACATGTCACTATTGATCATGCTGTGGATAAAGAAAAACGAAAAAGCAAAAAACAACACAAAAAGTGCAGCAGCATATGTTATGTTGCAATGAAGAGTTCACGAAGAAGAAGAGGATGAGAAATCCTCTCGGAAAAAATAAGAGAGAACCAAAAACTATAGAAAGTATTACTTGTATTAGTTAAACATAGCTACATTTGTTATAATTGATCAGCTATTTTACTGAAGCACAGTTAAATCCATAACTATTACATCATTCCGTCGCACTGACTTCCGTCCTTGTGACTCGTGTTTTAGTTGGAGAAAGCAACTTGGGATTGGAATTCTTTAGTGACATTTCGACCCCCCCCCCCGTTTTCTCTCTTCTCTCTCTTCTTCGAACCCTAGCCCCTCCGTCTTCTTCCCCGACTATCTGACGCCGTCTTCCGGTTGTACCCCCACTCTTCGACGCCGTCTTCCGGTAGCACCCCTCACGTCTCCGTCTGCTCCCTCAAATCGCCGGGGTCGTATTTTTTTCGTCCGCTTTCCGACGCCGTCTTCCGATAGCACCCCTCACGTCTCCGTCTGTTCCCTCAAGTCGCCGTGGTCGTACTTTCTTCGTCCGCTCTCTGGGGTGGTGAGGAAGCATAGACGCTGTAAGTTCTAGTGATTCGTGGAAGTCCCTCTCTCCTTGTAAGTGCGGCTCCCATGGCGACCTTCACCTGCTGCCTTGGTAATCAACACTTCCGCATTTGGGCGGATGGGGCTGAAGTGTTTCTTTTGGATGAAGGTTCTTCCTCAACGATTCGTCTCACAGTGCACCACATTGCCTGGTTCCGGGACTCTTTTGCTAAAATCACTAATGGAGCTTCGGCTTACTTCTCCAGAAGAAAGTATAGGGATGATCACGCAACATTAGGTTTTTTCAAAATCAGGAAGAAGTTTGGCTGGATTGCTGAAGGTGTCGTCTGGCCTCCCTCTGGTGGAAGGCATTGTTTTATGGTCCCTCTGGGAAGTAATAAACTTGGATGGGCGGTATTTAGGGATTGTCTCACAGACTTCCTTTTCTCTCTTGGTAGCCCCCAATTGCGGCCAAATTTGGTTGGGTTGGAAGGAAGTTCTAACAGTCCTCCGGTTTCGGGTCTTTTGAATTCGGATGGATTGGGGGTTTTTTCAAGCAAACTTCCTGAAGCGCAGCGTTCTAGTCGACCTCATGCTTTGGTTCAGGAGGGGTATTGGGTTAGAAAGGAGGATGAGGCCCTATCAATGGACTTTGAGGAGGTCTGGGTGGTCTCAAGGCTGTTTGCACACATTCATTGGGTGAAGGTTAAGGATGTGCTTCGTTCATCTTTTGGCTGTAGAGTACAGATTAATCCTTTTGCGAATGATAAAGCAATCATCCTATTTAAAGAGAGGTTGTCTTCGGAATTGGAAGGGAACCTGTCTTGTAATGTTGGAAGGTGGCGAGTAATTGGAGGCCTTCATCTTTTGCTGGAGAAATGGGATGACCGAGTGCACGGATTGCCATCATTGATGGTTGGGTATGGTGGCTGGATTGCCATAAAAAATTTGTCGTTAAGACTGTGGAGGAAAGACGTTTTTGAAGCAATTGGCCAACATTTTGGGGGATTGTTGGAAGTCTCAACAGATACTCTCAATCTCACTGATTTGTTGGTGGCAAAATTAAAGGTAGCTCCTAATATTTGTGGTTTTTGTCCGACCTTCATTCCAATAACTGACCCAATACTTGGGAGTTTTTGGCTTCTTTACGAATTCATGAGGGTTCTGGATAGATTGAAGGAGGATTTGATTTGGAAAGACGTTGAAAATCCAATTGATGTGCAAAGAATCCACCAAGTTTGGGAAGATGAATTATCTTTGGAGTTGTTACAGGGAACGAATGACATTGAGTGTGCCAAGCGGGGTTATGTGCCGATTGAGGAAGACTTATCTACAGGAGAGGTGAATGAACCTATTAATGAACTAATTAATAGCCCCCCTATGATGAACCATTCGGCTGGTTTAAATTCCTTGCATTCTAACCATGGTATTAATTTGGCCCTTAGTGGCAACAGTTTGCAGAAGTCGAGGGGACGTTTGTGTGATTTTGGGGAAGCTTCAGATAATCTGAACTTGCCCTCAGGATTCGAAAAGGATGCTAAAGATTCGGAACAAGAACAAAAGGGGGTTTTGTACACTGAACCGGTTGCTTTGGTAGAATTTGAAGAGTCTCTCCTCTCCTCCTTTGAACCTGTGAGTGTAAAGGAAGTGAAAGACTCCTTCTGTGGTAAGTATTATGTTAGAAGAAGTGTAAAAGTGCATTCGTCAGTCCCTGATAAACGTGGATCCGAGGTCTTTCCTGATTTCTTGGAAAATGAAGGTCTTGGTGGTTTAAATTCTGAAGAGAGGTTGTCGGCTTCTAAGAACACTTGCAATCAGTCTTTCGCAAGTAAGAAGATTTCGATTGAAAAATGTTTCATTGGGTCGAAGGGTATTCCATTCACGAAGGCTTCCTTTTTCTCCTCAAGTAATCAAGACCTGGACTTTTGCCACCCTTCCCCGATGAGAGGTGAAGATTTGTTAGTGGATTCAAAAGTAAGTATTAGCAGCCCGGATTTATCCTTGGTAAGGAAGGTTTGGAAGCACCCCTTAATTGTCTCTCCTCCAATTATTAATCTTGCTGCTTTGTTTGATTCTGAGGAAGGTGGTACTCAGGCCGAGAAGGAATCTGGTGTTGGTCACCTTGATTGTCCAACCGAGTTGACGCGCTTTGAATCTTTACTCCGAGCCAGCGGCTTGCAGTTGAAGGAGATCCTTCCGAAGCGGGTCTCAGTGAGTCTGGCATGAAGATTTTGACATGGAATACATGTGGTTTGGGGGCAGGATCCAAGAGGGTCAAATTGAAAAGAGTTCTTTAGAAACTAGCCCCGGAAATTGTTCTCATTCAGGAATCTAAGCTGTTATACGTAGATAATAAGGTAATCAAATCCCTTTGGAGCTCAAGGGACATTGGTTGGGCCCATGTGAAAGCTTTTGGGAAGTCTGGTGGTTTGCTAATTATGTGGGATGAAGCAAAGTTGCAAGTTATAGAAGTATTAGAGGGTGGTTACTCCATCTCGATTAAGGCAAATTCTCTTAGTGGGAATTCCTTCTGGGTGTCCAATTTCTATGGACCAAACCATTACTATGAAAGAAGATTTTTGTGGGAAGAGTGGCGTGCCCTTTCAGTCGTTATTGCGGGCCCCGGTGTTTTGGGGAGACTTTAATATTACTAGATGGGTCCATGAACGAATGCCCCAACGTAGAGTAACTAAGGGGATGAAGAGATTTAATCAGCTTATAAATGAGACAGGGGTGCTCGAGGTCCCTCTCTCTAATGGTGCCTCACTTGGTCAAAACCAAGATGTGAAACTTCCAGGTCCCTCATTGATAGATTTTTTATTAATGCTGAGTGGGACATATTGTTTGAAAATACAAGGGCTAGCAGGCAAGCGAGGATCTTTTCTGATCACTTTCCCGTGCTTTTGGAAGTGGAACTTTTGGTGGGGACCCTCTCCTTTCGCTTTTATAATTCATGGCTTGGCGAGGAGATTGTGTTAAGCTTGTGGAAGAGACACTTAGAAAGGATACATCTCGTGGCTGGGCTGGCTTTGTAATTGCCACCAAGCTTCGATCTGTCAAAAATATGTTGAAAAAGTGGTTTGGGGAGTTTGAAAAATTAAAAAGGCAGAAGGAGACTGATCTACTAGAAGAAATTAAGTGGTTGGATAGCAAAGCAGACTCATCCCCGCTCTCAGATTTGGAGTTGTCGGCTAAAAATGCAGCTATGGGGGAATTAGTTGATTTGTATCTCAGAGAGGAACGAGATTTGATGCAAAAGTGTAAGCTCACATGGCTAAAGGAAGGGGATGGAAATACCTCGTTCTTTCATAGATTTTTGGCTGCAAAGAAAAGAAAGAGGCTTATTGTGGAAATTACAGGTTTGAGTGGTCATAGCCTAATTTTTCCAAGAGACATTGAAAAGGAGATTGTGGATTTCTTTGTTTCTTTATATTCACGAATCGGGGGGAATAGGTTTATGCCAGCATTAACCTCTTGGGAGACGATCTCTGCAGCTCAGAACACCTCTTTGATTAAGCCATTCTCCCAAGAAGAAATCTTAGCAACTTTAAAAGGGTTGGGGAGAAACAAAGCGTTGGGGCCTGATGGCTTCACCACTGAGTTTTATCTCAGATTTTGGGGATCTCTCAAGGATGATGTGTTGAGATTTTTTGAAGAATTTTTTGATAATGGTCACTTAAATATGGGTCAAAAGGAAACCTTTATATGCTTAATTCAAAAGAAAGAGGTTGCCAAATCAATAAAAGATTTTCGCCCTATCAGCTTAGTAACCTCCTCATATAAATTGTTAGCCAAGGTGTTGGCGGAGAGGCTTAAGGAGGTTATGCCATCAATTATCTCTGATACTCAAAGTGCGTTCATTCATGGGAGGCAGATATTGGATCCAGTTCTAATTGCTAATGAAGTAGTGGAGAAATATCGTACTAAGAAAAGAAAGGGATGGGTGCTGAAAATTGATCTTGAGAAAGCCTTTGACTGTGTGGATTGGGATTTTCTTGGGGAGGTAATGGTGCTTAAGGGCTTTCATGCCAAGTGGATCCAGTGGATTTTGGGGTGCATTACGTGCCCTACTTTCTCTATTTTTATTAATGGTAGGCCGAAAGGTAGAATCAAGGCAACTAGTGGGTTGAGACAGGGGGACCCTCTCTCTCCTTTCCTTTTCTTGCCGGTGTCTGAGGTTTTATGCTTCTTTGTTAAACGAATGATTGAACAAGGGCTGGTGGAAGGTTTTTTGGTGGGTAGGGATAGAGTACAAATCTCTATTTTGCAGTTTGCTGATGACACTTTGCTGTTTTGTAAATTTGATGACAAAATGATGAATGTGTTGGTTGACACCATTGGTTTATTTGAATCTTGTTCAGGTCTAAGGGTAAATTGGCTGAAGTCAACAATTTCTGGGGTCAATATTGATGAGGATTCAGTGAAGGAAATGGCAGAGAAATTGGGGTGCAAGGTGGGTCCCTTTCCTATTTCTTATCTGGGGTTGCCCCTTGGTGGATGTCCAAGGAAGCTTGCCTTTTGGCAGCCAGTTATGGATAGTTTTGAAAAGAAAATTGATAGATGGCGCAAATTCAATCTATCCAGGGGTGGGCGTATGACTCTATGCTCTTTGGTTCTTGCAAGTCTACCCCTTTACTATTTTTCACTTTTTGAGCTCCCCGTAGTTGTAAGTCATCAAATGGAAAAGAAAATCAGAAACTTCTTATGGGAAGGCAGGTCCGGATCAAAAATAAATCACCTTGTTCATTGGGACATTGTGAAGAGGGATACAATGATGGGGGGATTGGGTTTAGGTGATTTACAAAGGAGAAATAAGGCCTTTTTAGCTAAATGGGGTTGGAGGTTTGGTAATGAACCCTCGACTTTATGGCGGCGGGTGGTGGCAAGCATACATGGTGAAGCAATGAATGGATGGTCCTCGTTGATTGCCAAGGGGAGGAGCTTGATAAGCCCTTGGTTGAGTATAGCTAAACGATGGGAAGAAGTAAGCGGACTAACTCGGCTTCATTTTGAGAATGGTAGTCGAATTCAGTTTTGGAACGACTGTTGGGTGGGGGATACAACGTTGAAGATCCAATTCCCTTTGCTATTTCGTTTATCAAATAACCCTGAAGGGTGTGTTGCTGATTTCTGGGATGGTATAGCCTCGGCTTGGACCATTTCCTTTAGAAGAAACTTGAAGGATGAGGAATCAATAGAATTTATTTTGCTTTTGGGACTCTTGTATGACCTAAGGCCATCAGTTAAGGATGATTGGAGAGTGTGGAGTTTAGAGACTTCAGGGGTCTTTTCCATTAGTTCTTTGGTGTCTTTTTGGGGGGAAGGATTGGCTATGGATAAGAGATTGTTTCAATCTCTTTGGTCTTCGTTTTGCCCAAAAAGGGTAAATGTTCTATTGTGGATTTTGCTCCATGGAGGGTTAATACATCGGAGGTTCTTCAGAAAAAGCAACCTTCCCTAATGCTGCAACCTTCGATTTGTGGACTATGTATGCAGGCTGAAGAAACGTCTATGCACACTTTTTTCCAGTGTGTTTATGCGAGGAATTGTTGAGAGAAGTGGTTGGAAATTTTGGTGTCTCTTGGGCTTTTGATGATGCGGTTGCGGGAAATATTTGTCAATTATTGGTGGGCCCGGTTTTGAGTGCTAAAGCTAGAGTGTTGTGGATCTCTGGGGTCAAAGCTATCGTTTCTGAGTTATGGTTTGAAAGAAATCAGAGGTTGTTTGAAGATAAAAGCTTAGCATGGGATAGAAGATTTGATTCCATCATCCAAAAGGCTTCCTCTTGGAGCTCCCTTTCAAAGGAGATGGCTGGATACTCCATCTCAGATTTGTGTTTTTCATGGCAGCCTTTCTTGTCTTCCGGCTAATACTGCTTTATTTTGCCTTATTTTAATTTTATGTCTGGTTTTTTATGATTTTTCTTTATAGGTTGTCTGCTTTACTCTTATACTTTTCTTTCTTAACCTTGTATTATTTTCCTTCGGGTTTTTTCATTATATCAATGAAATCGTTTTGTTACCTTGTTCAAAAAAAAAAGTTGGAGAAAGCAATTACACTTCATGGAGTAAAGCATGCTTATTGCTCTTTTTGGAGAAAACAAGCTAGGGTTCATCAATGACGATATCAAGAAACCGGCTCGTAACTTACTGACAGCCTGGCAGTGCAATAACGATATCGTAACTTCTCGGATCCTCAATTCAGTTTCGAAAGACATTGCTGGTAGTATTGTCTAGGAGGTTGTGCCAAGGACGTCAATTGAAAGAACGATTTCACCAGACCAATGGATCGAAGATTTATTAGCTTCGAAAACAATTGGTCACTGCTTCACAAGGATCATTATCGATCGAAGTCTATCATACTAAAATCAAAACTCTATGGCAGGATCTTATAGATTATAGGCTGACTGATGAGTGTTCGTGCAGAGGGATCAGATCCTTACTTGCGTACCTCGATTCTGAATACGTGATGATCTTTCTCATGGGTTAAATGAGCCTTATGCGTTGTGCCCAAACTTTACTAATGGAGCCACTGCCTCCAATTAACAAAGTATTTTCCTTAGTTTTACAAGAGGAGCATCAAAGAAATGCTAGAGATCCCAACAAAATTGCTTAAACAATCAGTCTCCTTGTTGCGACTGATAATCCGAAGAAAACCACAAATGATCGGGGAAATCAACGAAACGATTATCGATCTCAACAAAAGGAAGGTCAACGTCTGATTTGTTCCCAATGTGGAATAAACGGTCACGCTGTCGATCGTTGCTACAAAATTCATGGCTATCCCCCTGGTTATCACTTCAACCATCAACGCACACAGTCCTCTTCTCCTGCTGGTCAATTTGTTGTTAAATTTGTTGACTACTCTGTCAGAATTTACAGAAGAAATCAATCAGCCTTCTTTGCAAGTCTTTTACAATAATCAGTACAGTCAGTTGATGAGTATGCTTCAAACTCACTTATCCGAGACCAGCAACAATAATTCAACTGTCACTTCTACAGATGTAGCAGGTACTTGCCTGCCCTCAACTCATACCCGATTTCATGATTCTTGGATTATTGATTCGGGCGCTTCAAGTCATATATGCTACTCAAAAGAATTCATGACTAATATACGACCTGCTCATAATACTATTGTCATTCTGTCCCATCGCTTGAGATTTTCAGTTGTATTCATTGGGGATATACCTTTGCAAGGGGATTTTATTCTGCAAAATGTCCTTCTGGTCCCACAATTTACATATAATTTGCTTTCCATCGGCACTTTACTCAAGAACGACAGATATAGTATTAATTTTGTTGGGGCTTCTTGTGCTATTCAAGACAAGTTTCATTTGAAGACGATTGGCAAGGTTAATTGCAAAAATGGTCTTTAGTTGGTTTCCACCCCGCTGTTTCTAATGGATTTGTAGCTAATACATCCCAGGTAAGTTCACCTAATACTGATACTTGGCACTGTCGTTTGGGACACCCATCATTTGCAAGACTTAAAGCTCTAGAGCATCTCTTAATATCCTCGGGTACCTTCTCTGATAGCATTTGTCATGTATGTCCTTTAACTAAGCAGAGACGTCTTACATTTCCAGCAAATAATCATGTTTCTGACCATATTTTTGAATTGGTACACTGTGATGTTTGGGGTCCTTTTCAACCCCCTACTTATGCTGGATTTTCTTACTTTTTGACTTTAGTGGATGATCATTCACGTTTCACATAGGTATATTTGATGAAACACAAAAATGATGCTTTACATATAGTCCTGCGGTTCTTCAAAATGGTTGAAATGCAATATTCTAAGGTGATAAAGGGTTTCCGATCAGACAATGCTCCTAAGCTATAATTTCTGGAATTCTTTCCATCACTCGAAACACAGAATCAATTCTCTGTGTAGCAACCCCCCAACAATACTCTATAATGGAAAGGAAACACCAACACCTCTAAAACGTGGCTCGAGCTCTTTTATTTCAATCTCGTGTACCTTTATCTTTTTGGGGTGATTGTATACTGATTGCAACCTTCATCATCAACAGAACACCTATGGTCTTACTTGATAATAAAACTCCTTATTCTCTACTATATTCTCGGGATTTTGATTACACATTCTTACGAATTTTTGGTTGCCTTGCTTATGCTTCTACTTTGCAGCAGTGTCGTTCTAAGTTCGATCCACGTGCTCGACCATGTGTTTTTGTGGGACATCCCACTAGAATAACAGGCTACAAATTATTCGACATCCAAAAGAAGAATTTCTTCATTTCCAAGGATATTATCTTTTTCGAGGACCTTTTTCCCATTCACTCTACTACTTCACAGTCCTCTACATCTATATTTGATGGTATTGTCTTACCACAACTGTTATCTGATATAACTGCCTCTTATTCGCCTGGACAAGATAGTATTGATGCACCATCGTGTCGTCCTTCCCATGTCTCAACATCCTATGAAGATTTACCATCAACTAATGATAGTGAAGTTCTGCCTTCACCAGTGGTTGATCTACCTAACACAAATGAAGCCCTGCCTTCTGATGTTCCCATGGCCATTACCCCCACCGGCCGCCGCTCAACATGAATTCATTGTCCACCCTCTTATTTGAAAAACTTTCATTGTAATCTTTTGCTCCAAGGCGTCTCTGCCCCTCATCTACTCCTTATTTCTTTGAGAAGTATTTGAATTATGAAGCAGACTCCCCTCAGCATAAGAATTTTTTGCTGACAGTGTCTACTGAATATGAACCAGTTTTTTACAATCAAGCTGCTCTTTTTTTCTCATTGGCAACAAGCCATGGATGATGAGATAGCAGCAACGAAGTGCACCAAAGCTTGGTGCATTGTGTCGTTACCCAAGGGACATCATGCCATAAGAAGCACAGTTGGTGCCAAAAGGATACACTCAGCAAGAGAGTATCGACTTTATGGATACCTTTTCTCCAGTAGCAAAAATAGTCACGGTAAAGGTACTCCTTACCTTAGCCACACCATTCAATTGGCCTCTTGCTCAGATGGATGTGAATAATACATTCCTAAATGGTGACCTTTTTGAAGAAGTTTTACGTGACTTTACCCTTGGGGTACAAACTTCCCTCAGAGACCTTTAATGGCACCAAGATGGTTTGTCGACTTCACAAATCAATCTATGGTCTAAAACAAGCTTCACGTCAATGGTTTCATAAATTCTCTTATGCCTTACTCAGTCATGGATTTGTTCAATCGAAATTCGACTACTCCTTGTTTACTCGGGGACATGGCTATTCTTTTGTGGCATTATTGGTATATTTTGATGATATCATCTTAATTGGACCCTCAACTGTTGAACTTGAACCTGTAAAGAAAATTTTACATACACACTTTTTGTTAAAAGACCTTGGTATTGTGAAATACTTCCTCGGTTTAGAATTGGCATGGTTGAAAGCAAGCTTATTTCTTTCACAAAGAAAGTATTGCCTCCAACTACTTGAAGATACAGGTTTTCTTGGTGTTAAACCTGATTTGTATCCAATGGATCCTAATCTGAAAATGTCGAAAACATCTAGCAAAGCTCTGTCTATGGATGAATCGACTGCTTATAGAAGTTTAATTGGGTGTTTACTTTGCTTACAAATATCTCGCTCTGACATCTCGTTTGCAGTACCGTTTTAAGCCAATTCTTACAGTCCCCTACTAATTCTCATTTACATGCGGCACATCAACTTCTTCATTATCTTAAACAAGCACCTAGCCAAGGAATACTAATTAAACCAGCCACAAACTTTCAACTTCGTACATTTGTTGATGTTGACTGGGGTGCTTGCCTTGACACACATAGTTCAATAACTGGGTTCTGTGTATTCTTAGGAGGACCATTAATTTCCTAGCGATCATAAAAGCAAACCACTGTCTCTCGATCATCGACCGAAGAAAAATATCCGAGCCCTTGCAGCAGTCGCAAGTGAGCTTATCTAGATATCTCGGATACTTTCTAATCTCTTGAGTATCTACTTTATTGCATGTTGCTGTATATTGTGACAACCAAGCTGCGATATCCATTGCCAATAATTCAACCTTCCACAAACGAACAAAACACATTGAAATCGATTGTCACTTTGTACGTGATAAGATTATAGGTTTTTTTTATTAAAAAACCAAGCTTTCGTTAAGATAAAAATCAAAGAATACACGGACGTACAAAAGAAAAAGCATGCAAAAGGGAGCCAACTATAAAAAAGGGCCCAATCAAGTAAAATAAGACTTAGAGAATAACAAAAGTAGTTATTGGTCAAGTTCAGCCACTTCTTAAAATTATAGATGGATTTCTTAAAATCCTTCTTGTTCGTGCCACTCACCGTTGGTGGATACGTTCACCAAGGCTCTTCCAAAATCTAGTTTACAAACAGTATTGGTCAAGTTGGGCGTTTGTGATCTTCACGCTCCAACTTGAGGGGGTGTATTACTTGTATTAGTTAAAAATAACTACTTTTGTTATAATTGATCAGTTAGGTATTTTCTGTTAAGCCTACATTTTCTTTTTAAATGAGGAGTCACTGTATTATCGAACAAGTGGAGATTTGTTTTGAATTAATGAAATTTCTCCTCCCCTCAATTGAGCATGTGTTAGAAAGCTTAACCATCTACAACACAAGGAGGTCAAATATAAATGTAAATATTGGATGTGTACACAAGAAATCACATTGCCAGGCTCGCTTATTTATAGGTCAGCAGCCGGAGCAGCATGCATAGTAACCCTGGGTACTAGATTGATGATTATAACAAAAAGTTTTCTTTAACAAAGAGAAAAATGAAGGTAGGTTCGAGAATCAAATATACTCAACCTGGGAACCTACGATTTACAAGTTCACAGAGCAATATTTTTCCGTCTTATTCTCGCTCTAAAAGGACCAGAAGAGAACTGTAGTGAAAAAAAACTAAGACCACATATCAACACTGTGAGACATTTTCCATTTTAAGAACAAAAATTTGGATGCTCGAATTATTAGAAGTCCAGAAGCAGGCCCACTGCAGCTGACGTTATGAATAAACCATAACCTAGCTTATTTTTCCTGTGCGTTGACTGCATTGCATTTTCTATTACGACTATTCTCTCTTCTTCTGGAGCACCCATCACATTGGAGAATGCAATGAACCACGAAGAGATGGGAAATACCAACAATAAGCTTAGGTAGAGTGTTCTTTAACTATAGCTTAGAAATCTGAAGAACTAATCATAACCACACATAATTTGTATAAATAATCAAGTTTCAAGTTCCATGTTAGAGAAAATTAAATCATCACTCGACATCATAATGCGTACCATTTGCCCCTTCCTCACCCATCCAAGCATTCCTCCTTCTTCTTTGGATGGACACAGTGAGTACTCCACAGCAAGGTCGCTCAGATCTTCACCTGAATGCAGCAAAGGAAAATAGGACATGAGACCATCATTGAACAGTTAGTCAGAAATACCAAATATATCAACAAATAGACAAAAAATCATGTTCATATGATGTAATATTTGCAATATTTAAACTCTTGTGTTTCGCTCATATAATGTTTTTGTGTCCCCTTGATATTTAATGGAAGCATGTCTCTCGTCCATAAAATAAAAAAAATAAAAAAACATGCTCCATTGACCTACATTCTACTAAAAACATGTTCCATTGACCTGCATACTACTATGTGGAATGCATTTTAGATCTGGAAAGGAAAAAAAAAACAACGTTTAGATTATACAACTTCGACTGTACTCTCATTGGGAAGTGGGATAAGATGAAGTGCTTTATACAAGGTTAATATGGATTAATACTAACCGCCGGCAATTCTCTGCTGAAGATCTGATAAGAGCTTAATGTCATCTTCTTTAACAAGCAAGTGCTGCACCAATAATTCCCTACCATCTCCACTGCCTCCAGCAGAACTAAAAGAAGCTGAAAATGGCGGAGGTAAAAGATATAACACCGAAGTAGGCCATACAATTTAATGATAATTACATCCATGTTCAGCTGCATCTATTTGTCAGAGTGTGTAATTAAGCACGCATGTGACATTTTTGAGTGAAACAAAGAGATGCAGATTTAATGAAGTGAAAGAGGTAAATACACCTGAACTCTCGTTAGTGTATCCACTTCCCTTATATATTTGGACTTTGTTATAGGAGATATATTTCTTTTGAGTTCAACAACATTTGGGGGTGGGGTAACTTCCCTGATATATTTGGACTTTGTTATAGGAGATAGATTTCTTTTGAGTTCAACAACATTTGGCGTGGGGGGATTTGAATCCATGACCTCTTGGTCATAAGTCTATACTTGATGTCAGTTAAGCTATGCTCTTATTGGTTTATAGGAGATAAATTTCACCAGCAATATTGGATTGAATGATGAATACAATATTGTAAGGGCTTGGCTCTTTGACTGTCAAGCTAGGATCTTCTTAACGTACATGATGTATGTTATGATGTAAAGGCTTGGCAGTTTGAATGTCAAGCTAGGATCTTCTTAGGGTACATGCTATTAGACTAGAAACAGACATCTAGCATAGACATAGATGCTAAAAAAATAATAACAATAGTAAAGAAATTTGACCATCTTACAGCTGACTTAATTGGTAATCAACATTTTTAATTATCAAAATATGAAAAAGACATATCATTGCTTGTCATTTCTTTTGTTCAACGAAATCTAGTTGACTATTGAAAAATAAAAATATCTCTAGTTGAATTTCCTTGATCATGATAAAAATAAGAGAAAAATGTTGCAATTTTACTGGAAACTTAAATTGGTAGATGGCACCATTATGATCAAAATATGAAAATAAAATTATTATTGTTTTCCATTTATAATCGAATTAAATTCCTTCTTTTTTAACCTCTTCATTCTAACTAGAGTTGACAAGACACTAATATAATTCCTGGAAGTAGAATCAAGTAAAACAAATTGTCAACGTAAATAAAAAAAGCTTCACATTAGATTTTTTTGCTTAAAGAAAAACCCCCTCGTCCACCTATCTCTATATTATATTCTTAGTCAAGTACCGTCCATTTTCCATTACCATTAAAAACTCAAATTCTTGTTACCATAACATTGCCATTCCATTACATAAATTGCAGGACAAATTAAAATAAGTTTAGGGCTTTTAAGATGAAGAGTATTGTGACAAGGCTATAGTCTAAACAATTCCTTCCCATTTCCTTAAGGCATTAACCGGTGTAATCTTTTAAAGCAATGGAATCATAAAATAACTTCTCAATTTAATCAGTTTATTTTCTCTGCACTTCTCTAGGAAATTTCCAGAAAAAGTCATTCTATTTTCTTTGCTTTCCGTCATTTTAAACTTAGACTTGATCGAATAAAGCAATTCAAAGTGTTCGGTATAAAATTCAAGCTCTGGTCAAATTATTTTTTCTGCAGTTCTAGTCAATTTGCGAGAAGTTTTGTCTCTTTACTTTAATTTCCTACATTTTCAAAATTCACTCGGAAAAAGATTATTACTCGAAGGTTGCTTGAATTCCCACATCAACCATGAATGTGAACGAATTCCAAACCCCTCATCAGCTCTTGCAGATGTCAACATCTTTTTTAAGAAAGTCAACAAATTGAATGTACAAAAATTTGTATGAGATCTTATGCTAGCTAAGTTCTTCAGTGTACTTCTTCCGGTTGCTTCCTGACTAAATAATTGTAGCAATCAAAGTGCAGGGATATTTTTTACTCTCTTGAGACTTTCCTCTGATATCTCAGCTAGTAAATTCAGTAGCTCGCGAGCCAAGAGATATGAGTATGTAATATTTTATACTTCCTTCGTTAATGAGGTACTCCTTCGGTTAACGAAATTCTTAGGATACGAAGAGATCAACACAAAAAAAATATATGTATGAAATTCAAGAAATGGATACCTTAGTTAGCTAAGACGAAAATGGATTCTTTAGTTAGCTAAGACGACTAACACTTCTAACTAAGTGTGATACAATAAAACTATTCCACATACAACTCTTATTGGTCAAAGATGCAAGAAATTTAAAATCCAGGCGCATTCCTAGGCCGACGCCTCTCTCTTTTCACAATCCAAAAAAACTTCAAATCGACGAAGAATGGATGGAATCTTTGGGAAACAACTGACCTGTTACTTTAGAGCTTGGATGACGAACGGACATTGGACGAATCCAGAGATGTTGGCCGTGTTTGAAGCTTTTGCAAATATATGAGGAAAATGGAGCGTAAATGGATGGAGAATGAAGATTCAACTGATGAGAAATGCAAAGAGCGGGAATCCAACACCGCCTGAAGGCGTTGAAAACCGGAGATGCTAATGGAGGCAGACGACTGCACCTCAACATTGAATGTTTCACTGCACTGACACTTCTAATTTCCGGCGAGTCTCAGTTCAAAGATGCTTATCGCCACCGTAGCTCCAGCAGCTGCAATTTCGCTCCGGTTTGGTAGTAGTTCTTTTGTAGCGAAATAATCTTCGCGTGTATATGATATATCTATCCAACATTTGGTTTTTCTTTTCTGTTTTTTAAAAACAATATTGATTATTCATTATTGTTTGATTTTTCTTCTTTAATCCGACATTAATGGATATTAAATAATTCAAATCTTTAATTCTTTTCAGTTGAAATGGAGGGATGTCGAATTGGCCAAATATTCGATCTAAAAAAAAGGTTTGTTACCTATTATGAATTAAATTAACTCTTTGCTCTCACTATTTTTTTATTATTTTTTTTTTCAAAGATTAAGTATATATTGCAAAAGGGTGACTTCAAAGTCTAAGGTCATTCCAAAAATACAAGAACACTAAACAACTCAAGAACACACGAAAATTGAAAGACAAACGCAAACAACAAACCGACAACAAAGGAAGAGTAAACAACAGATCAAGAGCACCAACGGTCAAGTGAAAAAAAAGAAATTCAATCAAACACTTCGCCCAAGAGGATCATCTATCAACTATATCCGCCTTAATTGCGAAAAGGCTTGCCTGTGAAGACCGATTTGTCGAACCATGAAAACGAAGATTATGATCCCTCCAAATATAATAAATTGATGCACACGATGCAAGTGATTGAATGAACTTTGGATGAAGAAAAGTATATGTTCAACCCCAGTGCAACTGCACACTGGCGATGCATGTAATAAATAGGAGTATTTTTAAGTACCAATCCTACAAGGAACGATGTAACAAAATTTATTGCCAAGCAAATATAAGGAGAATTGCAATTTGAAACTAAATTTGCAAAAACAATATTGGGTTTGATGTGTTTGTAACAAAAAAAAAAAAAAAAAGCAGATGCATAATATAAATTGCAAGCTGAAGTGACATAGAGTGCAAAACTAAATTGCAAAATCTAGAAATTGCAAAGATTGCATAATCTAAAAATTGCACGATTCAATAATGAAACCAAACAAACTTGGTAAAAGAAATGAAAATTGCTAATAGAATGTTTTAGAGAAAGGAGAGGTTCAAGAATGTCATTACCCTAAATCGTATTTGCAAATAAAAATTGCAATTTCAACCTATTCTACATTCAATTGTAAACCAAAATTACTAATCTTATTCACCTTGAAATTGTTGATGATCTCACATTGAAAAATTGGAGAGAAACCTCACAATATATAAGATATATCGGCTACTTCTCTCATTGTCAATTGGTTTTGAGATGGAACCCCATATAATCTAATATGGTATTAGAGCTCATTAAGCCCAAACGGGAATTCGGTCCAAAAAATGGAACCCAAAGAGGCACTATCTTGAGGGGCATGTTGAGGATCCCACATTGAAAAAATTGAGAGAAAACTCACAATATATAAGATATATGGTGTCTAAAGTCCTTCTATCTTAGGTAATTTTAGCACAATAATTTCTCATTTTATTCAACACGAGAGAACAATTGAAATGTAGACTCGATTTTTAGTTGAAATTTTGGCTACAATTACTTCTAAGGGAATTAAGGGTCTGTTTGGTAGGCAATCCGGATTCTGCTTTATGTTTTCGGATTCACTGAATTCAGTGAATACATGTTTGGCAGACCTGTTTTTGAAAACTGTTTTCGAATTCTGTGATCCAAATAGTATAAATTCTGAAAACAACATTTTTATGTTTTCATTGTATCCATATTCTGAATTTGAAAAATTTAAAATGCAGAATTGTATTAAACAAGATAAATTCTTAATAAATATAGTATTTCATGTTTATAAACTTAATTTACTTTTGTTAAATTAAAATATTCATAATATAAAATATTATATTATAAAATAATAATTAGATAAAATTTATTAAAAAAACACATGTTCATAAATTAATTAATAATGTCTTATATTCAACCTAATATTCATCTTTTCAGCTACAATTAATTTTATAATCTATAAATATATTATATAACACACTTTAAACTATTGTTTAAAATGGAATTAATTTTCTAAATCTGCTACCAAACACATATCGAAAAACATGAAATACAACTCTGTTTTCATTGAATCCCTTGTTTTCAAATTTCTGTTTTCGGATTGCCTACCAAACGGGTCCTAAGATCCTTGAACCCCTAAGAAATTTAGCTCACATTTAACTCACAAAATTCCAGACATTTCTAAAATAAAAACTCATTGCTAGAAAAGAAAATTGCAAAACTAAGTATCGATGAGTATTAAGGAATTTAATCAACTTGCTACCCACAAAGTAGGGGTTTAGTAATGAAGAAATTCACTCTCATACATCTACGCTTAATTTAACAAAGAAATTAAGGGGGTGTTTGGATTGCAAAGTTGGGTTGAGTTGTACAGAGTTGTTTTATCAGTGAGTTCTGGAAATCAGTGTTTGGTTTGCAGAGTTGAGTTGAGTTAAGTCAGGAAGCCAGTGTTTGGTTTGCAGAGTTGAGTTATTATGTCAGGGATATCTAGTGTAGTTTTTTGTAAAGTGAATAGGTCTGATTTTTTGTGACTTTTTTCTTTACTTTTTTTGTTTCCACCAAATCAATTGCAAACATATTTGTCTACAATTTCAAAACTTTATTATGAGATTAATTACAAATTTATAATATATATTACTATTTACAAGATGTATGAGATATTTAGAACAATACTAGATATTGAGATTGATATCAATTTTTCTTCTCACCTAAAAATCATTTTTATCTTATGTAAAGTGAAAGGTCTAATTTTTTTGTGATTTTTTTCCTTACTTTGTTTTCACAATAAATCAAATACAAACACATTTGTCTACAATTTCAAAACTCAATTATGTGATCAATTATAAAATTACAATATATATTACCATTTGTCAAATATGTGGTAAGGAAAATTGCAAAAGTAATGAATATTGGGTTTGATATCAATATTTTTTTTCCAATAAAATTCATTATTTAAAACTTTTGCTCTTCAATATGAACTTTATTCCTTTTTTTATACACATGTTCACCACTACTTTTTTTATTTTAATTTAGGTAAGTATTAATTTAGTATTAATACTTTGCATGTGAAAAGTGTTTATTTAAATTTGTCTAAACACATGTATTGTCTATGGACATCTTTAGAATTGAATAAATAGTTTACCTTGTGAACATGTTAAAAATATGCCAACATACTTAAATATTTTACGTCATATTGAAGTTACATATCTACAAAATATTAGATATGTCATCAAGGTTCTAGCAACTCCAGGTTTGCTTTTAATTTGTAAAATAGTTAAAGTTATTTGAGTTGCTTGTGTGTTGACATTTGTTATGCTATGCTTTTGACTTCTTTATTCTTGTGCTAAGGCATTTTAGAGTTTAAGCTTAGATTATGGCTCGAGGACGTGACCGTTGTAAAGTCTAGCAACTTTCGAGACGAAAGTTTTTCTTAGATGGGTATATTGTGATGCCCCGTAAAATTAGGTGTATTAATTATATTTGTTTTAAATTTGAATCTTTGGATAATCAAATCATGATTAGGAAATGGTGTTTCAAAGTTTAAAAAATGATTAAGATTTGTGTTTTAAAAAGGTTTAGGATTTCTTTTTCTAAAAGGATTAGAATTCTTTGTTCTAAAATATTAAGATTTTTTTGTGCCTATTTAAACTAGAGTATTAGCAACTTAAAGGCACACTTCAAAACTCTCCTCATCTTATTATTTTCTCCACTTTCTTCATCTCGTTGGACTGTCGTCAAAAAGTCGTCGGATCGTCGTACCGTACGGTTGAGTTTATAACTCAACTTCATGGGGTTGGGTTATTAAGTCACCGATTATAATTGTTGGTGAACCAAACAATGAGTTGGGTTATTATCCCAACCCAATCCCAAAAACCAAACACCCCCTAAAGGAAAATAAATGCTCAAACATAATTTAGGCAAAAACTCATAAATATGAATCTTCAAATTGAACTGAAATTTGATTCTTTCTCCTTCTCAAATCAAATTTGTATGAAATACGAAATGAATAGAACATATCAACTAAAATTCTACCATCAACTTGCTAAAATAGAAAATAAATGAATAACATAGCAAAACAAAAATTAATGGATCTGATGTTCGTAACCTCTTTCTTGTTCCAATCAATTCAATCACTCAACTATTTCTAGGAAGAAATTGAGTTTTAACCATCCAAGTTTCACTTGAATTGGATTGGAAAACTCAAAGGAATATAAGAGCAAAAATTACTGTAGTCCTTTAGTGAAAAACAGAGGGGGGAAACGAAAGAAAAACATCAGAAATAATAGGGAATGAAGCCCACAAAAACTCCAAGAATCGCCTCTAAATTCAACCTCCCCTTCATATTCCTCTTCCTCTCCATTTATAGGCTTTCATTAGGGTTGAAAATTATCTAAAAAGCGTGCTTAAATTCCTACAAGTCGTGCATCGATTGAGGAATTTCGTAATTGGGTCCAATGCAACTTTTTTCCTTTTTTGAACTTTTTCTGCTACTGCAAAATTGCAAAATCCTGATTTTTCAATTTTTGCAATTCTTGCACAAAGGTAGGTTATTAAAAATTTTCACCCTAATTGCTTTTATTCTTCTTTCTTTCCAATTTCATAATTCTTTTAGCTATTCTCCAATAATATCAAGATAAAACAAGAATATTTAATTAGAAGTTAAATAAGCCTTAATATTAAGGCTTATCAGCAAGCCTCCCAAACCGAAATCTACAACAGTTATTCATATTCACATGAAAAATTCATTCTAACTCAAAGTCCCACGATAAAGCACAATGAGTAAAACCTCCCTCGGTTGAGTTGGGCAAAGTTAGTTAGTCAGTGAGTTTAAAAGTCTGTGTTTGGCGTGTAGAGTTGGATTGAGTTGAGTTAGAAAGTCTATGTTTGGGGTGCAAAGTTGAGTTGAGTTGTCAAAGATATTTGATGCAGTTTTTTCTAACAGTAGATTGATTTTTAGTTGACTATTTTTGTTTCTTTTATTTTTATTTTTTCCAATCATTCATCTAGAAACATATTTTTTCATATTTGCAACGCTGAATTCAGATGTCCACTTCAAAAAAATATATATATTTCAACATTGATCTTTTTAATATATATATATATATATATCATTTTTATCTTTCTTTTTTTAGAAATTGGTTTTTTTTTCAAAATATAGGCAATGTAGCATTGTTTACTAATTTTTATATACATTAAACTTCTTTCAATTTATAGAAATCAAATGTTATATTATTTATAGTAACAAATAGCAATTGATGAATGAAAAAGGCAATGTACCTTTTTTTTTCTTTAAACACAAATTGATCTTCTACTAAAATAGAGAAATCTAAGGTTTCATTGTTTAAACATATATTGAACTTCTTTGAAATTTACAAATGAGGAACTTATCATGACGTCCTTTTTTAATTACTAATAGGGTCGTTTGTTTTAAAATACAATGACCACTACTTTTTTTTTTAAGAACATTATTTATTTACATTTGTTAAATCACATGGAGATGACAATAAAACGACGATGAATGACATGTAAAAGTGAAATATTCATAAAATATTAACAAGTTATCAATGACCTATTTACATAATTCACAAAACATAATTATGGTATCAATGTCCTATTTATATGATTCACAAACATAATTATGGTTCATAACATATAAGTAATGACCAACAATGGGTCGAGTTTATAAGTCCAAAGAAATTTTGTTGGAGCAAAGAGTAAGACCAACTAAGTACAAGAGCATTTCATATTATTTTGAACCATGAGAATGTCGTCTTGTTGGTGATACTCGTCGGAGAAGATACAACTAGTTGTTAGATAAGGTCACCAACGATTGTTGTAAATCATCGGACAAAGTAGTTGACAGTGATCGCCAATTGTCGCATATGGTCGTCGGTAGTGAAGGTCGCTGGTAGTCGGAGAAGGTCATCAGAAGTGGTTGTCAGTTGACAAAGATGGTTGTCAATCATTGGAGATGGCCACCAATCGTTAGAGATGGTCGTCGAAGGTAGTTTTTGGTTGTCGAAGATGGTCACCGATTGTTAGAAATGGTCGTCAAAGGTGATTTTCGATCTCTAGAAAAGGTCATCAGAGGTGGTTGTTGGAGGATGTTGTTGGTCGTCGGAGGTGGTCGCCAGCCGCTGGAGATGGTCACTGATCACCGAAGATGGTCGTCAAAGGTGATTTTCGATTGTCAGAGATGGTCATCATTCGCCAGAGATGGTTGTCAGATGAGGTTTTTTTATCGTTGGAGGTGGTCGGCGGTCGTCATAGATGGTCATTGGAGGAGGTTTTCAGTCATCGGAGGTGGTCATCAGAGGAGGTTTTTGATCGCTATAGGTGGTTGTCGGCTCATAGAGAAGCGGTGATAAAATATGTTAATAGGGTTATTATACAAGTTGGTGGAGTTAATATCCTAAATCGACAGAGTTGAGTTGAGTTAGTTTATCCCTGAGCCAAACGGAAACTCAACTCAACTCAACTCAACTTAGGGAGTCGAACACTCCCTAAGAGAGCATACTATCCCAGGTAGTTCGCTAAAAGGGAACTAAAAAAATATGGTTTCGAAACTCATCAAAAGATAAACAGAGTAAACACCTAGTTGGAGTAGCCACATCCCACTTGTGAAAACAGTCCCTAGTGGCCAAATGATTCCTTGCTGCTAGCCAAGAGATAAAGGAATGCTTAAGAATATTCCCTCCAAATCAAATTAGCTTATCTCATAACACGTCTAGTTTACATGGTCTAATAACCTCTCAAGCATTGGCTACAGTAAACTGACCTGAACAATCAGGACACCAAATAAGACTATCCTCCCGATCCATACAAGGTGAACTGCACGAGCCATAGGTAAAAGCTCCTGCAATACACACGACCAAACCCAAGACCCGTCAAGGAGTAAAAAATCAACAACATGAGCAAAATGAGTACTACCAGCAGCAATAACTACCCACCCACAATAATTTGGTATAAGGGAACCCTTAGGGAGCCAAAGATTTAACCAGAACCGACATATCTGATCATTGCCAATAAAATAACGAACTAAAGACTTAAATTGATCTCGAAGATTAAGGATCGACTTCCAACACCAAGAACACTTTATAGAAGGCCAAACAAACTAAATTAAGCACACATACAGTAGATAAGCCTCGACCCAATCAACTCATAATGAACCAACTCTAAATATCGGCAGCTAGAGAAGCTTCAATACATGAGCTGAGTTCTAAGACCTAAGGTGCCTAATACTCATACCGCCCTCCCTACGTGGAAAACAAACATCTCAAGCCATCTTAGCACCGCATGTAGCAGAGAAAATTCCTCACCAAATTTAAGCTTGCATAGCTTGATCAATCTCATGGATAATACATGATGGAAGCACAAAAACACTAGCCTAATACACCTGAAAACTCTGTAAAACGGACTAAAGTAGCTATAAATGACATGCATAAGAAAGTGACCAAGCATACCAACTATTCACTCGGGCAATAATATGATATAACAATGACTTACATTCCTAATATGTTAACCAACCATGTATAAGAGGAAGTCCAAGATAACGCACTTGAAGAGACGTTAGAAGGATCCCTAATAACTCAACCAAACCAAGAGCAACCTAAGAAGACACACCCACACAGAAAAGTGAACACTTACTAGGATTAACATGTAACCTCGACAAATATTCAAACTTCTACAGATAATTTGAAACAAAATTCAAAGAATCTCAATCAACACAACTAAAAATCATTAAATCATTCGCAAACACATAAGTGGGTCAAGTTAATCCTCTCATACCTATAGTGAAACCAAAAGCTCATATGACGACCATTCAACAAACGAGAGAGCACTTCCATCACCATCACAAACAAATATGGCGAAAGAGGATCACTTGATGAAGTTCTCTTCGCCCTGGAAAATAACCTCGAAGTGAACCATTGACCAAAATAGAAAACATGGGTGAAATAATACACACCCGAATCTAACATGGGTGAAATAATACACACCCGAATCTAACTCACAAACTGAATAAGAGTCCTAATGGCCAAAAGCAAACCGAAGAAAAAAATCCAATTTACCGAGTCATATGCTTTCTGCAAGTCCACTTTAAGAACACAACGAGGATGATCACTATTCAAATGGTACCTGATATTATCAACTATGCTTCTAACTTTCACAAGCGAATGGGTTAGGACTAATAAAACTAGGAAGCCAAACACACAACCTATTGGCAAGGATTTTCGTAATGCATTTATAATAATATTGTTGGGTTTTATGCCCTAATACTCGTAGTTTGTAATTTTGTAATTCATTCCAATTTTATCAATAAAATGTTATTGTCACTATTCATTCAAATGTTGTTGAATTTTATGTAGTTTGCCCTAAATTAAACCTAAATCCAATAAACAAACATCCTAGGTTGTGTTATGTGTCTTGGACTGTGTGTATATCGAGGATCAAGGTTCAAGAAACAACCTAAATGGTCTATAGTATAGGGATGATGTTGAGTACCTTATCCTGGTGACACTATGGATATGCCCAACTTTGTATTTGATACAAACACAATGATCCAACGCGTTCTTGTAGGTGACGTGTGAGTGGGGGTATCCTATGTGATGAGTTCACATAAGACCGGACTGCGAAATAGTAATCGATAGGTATAACTCTGTTAACTAATTAAGTTTCTATTTTAATAGGATGACCTAAGAAACTTGATCTTAATCCTGCATAAGTTACGAACTCCTGTTTGCGAGGAATTGTCCTTTGACTAGTCTGGGTGAGAGTGACTTGAGATGCTGACTCAATAAACCTACCTTTTTGGGGACAAAATCGCATAGGTAATTGGGGACTTAACCTAGTAAGATGGAATTCACTCTTTCCCAACTTAAGGTAAGTAGATGAGTGTTCCTTTAAGTGGTGCCTCTAGGAATTTAACAAAGGACCAAACCCTCTCACTAGTGCGAGAGGAGTTTCTGTTTATTGGTTGGGCCATAAACAGGTTGTTCACTAGAGGAACACTGGTACTTAAGGCCATAGATGTAACCCAAGGGTAAACCGATAATTTGACCCAAGTGGTGTTACGAACACTCATGAAAGATTGACTTGTTGTTATTGGTCTTTATCCGTGAACATAGAAAAATATATGCATAGAGAAGAGTGCAATTGCGAGTCTTTAAAAGTGTACTTGCAGTTAACGAATGTCGATTAAGCAGTTAATGAGATTAGTCAATTAATCTTGTATCGTTGGAGCTTCTGATTTGTAGATCCATTAGGTCCACTTCCTAGCTCGTAAAGGGTTCTGAGATTTGCTAGATCTTAATTAGAATTTGAAATGTTTAAATTCATTTTGGGAATTAATTTAATGTATGAAGATACATTATAATATAAAGTTTTTATGTTGATTAAACTTTATTATATAAATTTAATTATGGATATGATTCAAAGTTAAAATTTGAGAGAATTAAATATTTGAAAGAGTTCAAACATTGTTTTAATGTGAATATGATTAAATTTTTTTATGAACAATAAATGAGAAACTAAAAAGACGGAACCCCTGTCTCAGAAACAGAATAATCTTCGACTACTCTCTCAGCCATGTAAATGGTCTTCAAGCTTTCAGGAACCTCCTCCATCCATTTCTTCTCCTCAGGGACGATGACCACTTTTCTTGCCAGTGTGTTCGCCCTTCGATTACACCAGGTAAAGGAACACGATTTCATCCTCTTTGAGAGTTCTCTAATTTCTTCTATAATCTGTCCTAACTCATACTGATTTAGGGTTTTTTGGTGTATAAGATGTATAATCGTTGCATCGTCGGTTTCGATCTTCAACTGGTTGAGTCCCATTTCCAAAGCCAAGAGCATACCATCACGCACTGCTATTGCTTCCACCATCTTCACATCCATAATCCAAGGAATTGGTTTAGTCATGGTAATCATAGCTTCCCCCTTTTCATTTCGTATTACAACTCACATGTTGCTCCTCATCTCATCGTTAACAATTGTTGCATCTGCATTCAGTTTAAATCTGGGGAAATTTGGGGGATTCCACTTTTCCATGTGTTCTACTAATAAGTCGGTTCTCTCTGTTTTATACCGATTGTTGTATTCACGGAATTGTTCCAGATAGGATAGGCAAAAGTTCCAATTATTTGGAATACCCCCTTTATCTGTTTTACTGTTAAGAACATGTTCATTTTTCTCGTTCTACACACTCCAACACATGACAAAGAATTTCTCAAGTTGGTCCTTCTGTAGATGTACTCTAAACCACCAGATGAGATATGCAATTTGGGAACTCGTACTAGGCCATTCAATTAGGTAGAAATGGGACTCTTTTCATAGTTTTTTTGAGAATTTGCACTCCCAAATAGCGTGGAAAGATGTTTCAGACCCTCTATGACATCCAGGACAACAAATATCCAGCTTCATGCCTCTTTTATTAAGGTTAACCAAAGAAGGAATGTAGTCATTAAATAGTCGCCAGATAAAAACCTTTATTTTATTAGGTATTGAGTTATGCTATAGAATTTTCCACCAGTTACTCATTTGATCTTCCTCTGAACATGAAGCTCTCTCTAACAAGGAAACAACAAGTTTATAACCTGATTTAACATAATAGATTCTATCTTTTTTAAAATGCCAAATTAGCTTATCAGGGCATTTCATTCTAGGTCTTGGAATCTTCAGAACTTGTCTTCCAACCTCCTCATGCAATAAAGACTTTATTACCTCTTCATCCCAATTACCATATGTAGATAATAAGCTTTCAACCTTGGCTTCGGGATTCACATTCGAACTGTGGCTATTTGCAATGATAGTGGTCTACATAACCATCTATCATTAGTTATCTTTATTTTACTCACATCCCCAATTCTCCATCTCAGTCCTTTTTCCAATAATTCTCGACCCCACAGAATGTTTCTCTACATATATGATGCATTGTTAGACACTTTAGCGGCTAAGAAATTATTAGATTGGAAGTCTTTACCCTTTAGAACTTTGGCCATAAGAGAATCTGAACATTCTAGTATTCGCAAACATTGTTTATCTAAGAGAGATTAATTAAACAATTCCAAATCCCTAAACCCTAATCCTCCTCTTAACTTAGAGCTACACGCTTTCTTCCAAATTGTCCAGTGGATTCTTTGATGTCCATCATCATCTCCCCACTAAAAGCTTGCTAAGACTCGGTGACAATCTTTTACGAGAGCCTTTGGCAATCTAAAACAATTCATGGAGTAAGTGGGAATGGCCTGTAACACTGCTTTAATTAAAACTTCTTTCTCCCCAGCAGAAAATAGCTTATGCTTCCACTTCATAAGGTAAACCCAAATTTTATCTTTCACATATTTAAAGGAAGTTCTTTTAGCATTTCCTAAAGAAACAGGAATTCCCAGATATTTGTCATGGCTATCAACTCGAACTACCTTTAAACAGGCTAGAATAAGATTTTGATCCAAGATATTTGTATTTGGGTTAAAACAAATTGCAGATTTTCCATAGTTAAACTTTTGACCTGTGATTAAAGAGTAAGTATTCAGAGCATGTTCAATCTTAATGGCTTCATTCGTTGTAGCTTTGAAGAACATTAATGAGTAATCTACAAAGAATATATGCAAAATGGCAGGTGATGTCCTAACAATTTTCAGCCCTGTGATTTACTTATCCCTTTCTAGTTGGTACGAAATTCTAGATAGGCCTTCTGTGCATAGAAGAAAGAGATAAGGGGACAAAGGATCCCCTTGTCTCAGGCCTTTTGTACGTAGGTTTTAAACCCTCATTCTCTGGCCATTTATATTGAAAGTATAGGATACTGTTGAAATACACCTCATAATCAACTCAACAAAGGAACTCCCAATGCCTAGAGAAGTCATAAATTTTTCAATAAAAAACTATTCAACCTCGTCATAGGCTTTGCTCAATCCAGTTTAAGTGTCGCCCACCCCTTTTTTCCTTTCTTCTTGCCACATATGCAATATGCAATGTAAGCTTTCAAAGCCTAAGATAACGTTGTCAACAATATTCCTCCCTGGAACAAAGGCGCTTTGAGAAGAAGATATGACAACCTTCAATACTTCTTTCAGTCTGTTGGCTACTGTTTTAGATATTAGTTTATATAAGACATTACATAAAACTAATAGGGTGATAGTCTTTCACATAAGCAGCTGAGGAGGACTTTGGAATTGAAGATATAACAGTCAAGTTAATATCTTCCACATATTTCCCCTTGTTGAGAACCTTGAGACAGTAATTTAACACATCCTTGCCCACAATATGCCAATATTTTTTATAGAACAAAGCAGAGAACCCGTTAACACCAGGTGCCTTTGTGGGCCCCATCTGCTTAAGTGCTAATATAATCTCTTCTTGGTTGAAAGGTTTGGACAACATCTCCACTAAATCAGATGGTATGCATGGGTGTACGTGGTCTAGGAAATTCTGAAGCCTCACATTATCTTCTTGACCGTTTGTAGTAAACAACGTATGAAAGTAAGAATGAATCTCATATTCAACCTTTCTTTCCTCCTTCATCCAAGCTCCCTCCTTATCTTTAATTCTCTCAATCAAATTTATTCTTCGACGATAAGATGCTTGTTTTGATGGAAATCGGATCTCATTGAGCAGCGGAAACGAATTAGGAATCGTAATATGCAAGATTGTTTTGCTTGAAACAAAAAAACATACATTGACAAAAACAGAACAAGCATGGAAATTCTAATCCTATTAGACATGGATAATAGCATACATGCAAACATACTAAGTTTAACAATTAAACTAAAGGGAAGAAGAAGAATACCTTGTAGTTTCTAATTCTCCAGCACAACAACTCCTTGCTCCTAGCTTTTCAGCAATACAACAGAACTTCTCTGTTTTTCTCCAGTAGGACAACACCACGAGGAAAATCCACTATGTCTCTGAGTGCTTAGATCTTCCTTGGTGAGAAGAAATCCAACAATTGGAGGAATTAGGAATGAGAGTGTGAGAGAGAGAGAATTTCTTCTGTGAGTCTCAATCTGATTGATCGATCCATCCACTTCTTCTTCTCACCAGGAGAAGAAGAACCTTCAATGGGCAACTCCCCACTCCCTATCGAGGGGAGTTGGGGAGTTGGGGAGCAGTGGGAACGTGTCCTCCTGACACGTTCCCAATTAATAATATATAAATTAATTAATTAATTAATTTTATTAAATTAAATCATATTTAATTCAAATATAGTATTAATTGAATGATTAAATCATATTTAATCATTTTACCCTTTATACTATAGTTTAATGTACATCTCATGCACATTATGTTTTAACCTATAGTTTTCAAATATGAATCAGATTCACATTTAATATTTGAACTCTTTCAAATATTTAATTCTCTCATATAATTTAATTTGAATCATATTCACATTAAATTTATAATATATAGTTCCAAAACTATATATTATATCGTATCTATATACATAAACTTTATTCCCTAATGAATTTGAACATTTCAAATTCAAATGATCTAAGAACCCTTTACGAGCTAGTATAGGTGGACCTAATGGACCTACAGATCAGAATCTCAAACGATACAAGATTGCTCGGTTAATCTCATTAACCTCCCAATCAACATTCGTTAACTGCGGGAACACTCCACATAAAGTCCCACAGCTGCACTTTTCTCACTGCAGATATATTTTTGTGTCCATGGATATCGACCAATAACAGCAAGTCAATCCTTCATGAATGTTCGTAACACCAACTGGGTCAAATTACCGCTTTTACCCCAGGTTACATCTTGTGCCTTAAGTACCAAAGTGCTCTCTAATGAACAATTTGTTTGTGGTCCTACCAACAAGCATAGTCCCTCTCGGGCCAATGAGAGGGTCGGGCCCTTTGTTCAAGTCTCGGAGACACCACTTAAGGGAACATTCCTCTACTTACCCTAGTAGGCGGGAAGGAGTGAATTTCATCTTGTTAAGTTAAGTTCACAGCCGCTCACTCGGTCTTGTCCCCAAGAAGGTAGGCATATTGAGTCGACGAATCGCCACTCTCACCCATACTAGTCAAAGGACAATCCCTCATGACAGGAGTTCGTAACTCTCGCTTTCGAGATTGAGATCAAGTTGCCTAGGTCATCCTAGTGAAATAGAAACCTAACTAGTCAACGGAGTTACAACTTGAGATTACTATTTCGTGGTCCGGTCTTATGTAATCTCATTACATAGGATATCCCCACTCACATGTCATCTATATGAACACGTTAGGATCACAGTGTTTGTATCAAATACAAAGTGGGCCACATCCATAGTTTAACCAGGGTAAGGTACCCAAACCTTATCCCCTAACTATAGACCCTTTAGATCGTATCTCTAACCGAGATCCTTTTTATGTACATTACATTGATTAAAGATTCATTTAATGACCTTGGATGTTTAGTTTATTGGATTTAGAGTTTAAATAAAGGCAAACTCGTAGATAACGAACAATAACACTTTATTGAAATAATAACACTTTATTACATTAATTAGAACATAATTACAAACTACGAGTTTTAGGGCACAAATCCCAACATGTTTATGATACCATTTGGAATTTCTATCATCCCACTTCAGCCAATCAATTCTAGTTCGTTTTCTCCAATAGATATCCTTTTCATTTAACAGATTCTCAAGTCTTTTCCAAGCTATACTCACCTCAAGATTCTTTTCAATTGCTAACCGAACATTCTTCTGAGCTAAAGCCATTTTCTTGCCATAGTTACCACGTTTAGAAGCTCCCCCAATAACTCAATTTTTCTGCACATTTATTCAACCTCCTTTGACTCCCTTTTGAGTCTCCATTTGTGTACTCAGAGTACCAACCATCTTTAATAATATCATCACAGTCCTCCTAAAATGTCCACGCTTCTTCAAAGCGAAAATTAAACATTTTTCGTCTTCTATCCTTCAATAGGTCAACTCTCAGGTTAATCTCTATAGGGTAATGATCCGAGCGCATGAACGGTAAGTGATTAACCGAAGCAAATGGAAATTGTTGCCACAACAAGTTATTGTATAACCCTTTGTCCAATCTTTTCTTTAGGTTGATTATCCCCCTTTCAGTTTGATACCATGTAAAATGATAGCCCTTGAACCCCATATCATAGAGTTGGCAGTGTTGTATAATAGATCTAAAGTGATCCATTTGACTCTGAGACCTTATAGTTTTTCCCCATTTTCCTCTCCATCGATAATTTCATTAAAGTTTCCGGCTATCAACCAAGGAAGGGAGTTTGAATTATGCAATCTATGAATAAGCTCCCTGGATTCCCTTTGATTGAAGGTCACCGAGTCCCCATAGAATCTTGTAAACCTCTAGGGGTTAAGATCTTTATTCACGATCACATTGATATGAAACTTGTTAAATGAACATAGATCTACTGCAATCTCCTTGTTCCAGAAAAGGCATAATCCATCACTTCTTCGTACACTACCAACACACAAAATGTTGGGGTTTTATGTCCTAAACCCGTGTAGTTTGTAATTAGTTGATGAAATAAATAAATAGTCATTTTCCATCAAATTCTTGTAAACTTGCATTTAAAACTTAAATCCAATAAACTAAACTCCAGGGTTATGTTTATGAGATCTTGAACAGTGTGTAGTGTACACACAGGTAGGATCATGTTCAAGTAGATAATCCAAATGGTCTATAGTACATGGATAGGGTTGGGAACCTCATCCTAGTAACACTATGGATGCGACCTACTTTGTATTTGATACAAACGAGGTGATCCAACTCGTTCATGTAGTTGAAATGCGAGTGAGGGCATTCTATGTGATGAGATTGTACAAGACCGGACTGTTAATTATTAAACTACTGATGTAACACCGTTAACAGATTAGGACTAATAATTCATAGATTACCATTAGTGACTCGACCTGAATCCTGAGTAGGTTACGAACTCCTGTCTGTGGGAGTTTGTCCCTAGATTAGTATGGGTGAGAGTGGTCAGAGTTGTCGACTCAATATGCCTACCTTCTTAGGGACAAAACCTTGTGGGAGCTGGGAACTTAACTCCGTAATAAGGAATTCACTCGTTCCCGAGATATGAAAATTTAGATCGATTGTTCCCTTAAGAACTGAATCCATGTCTTGAACGATGAGGCTCCACCCTCTCACTGGCCCGAGAGGGTCTTTGTTTATGGTAGGGCCATAAACTAGGTGTTCATTAGAGGATCAGTGGTACTTAAGGAGCAAGAGATAGTCACATGGGTAAAACGATAATTTAACTCAGCTGTGACTACGAACAAACTATGAAGGGTCAACTCACGGGCATTGGTTAAATCAATGGGCACAACTTGTCCTACAATGAGGAGAGTGTAGCTACGAGTCTATAGTGGAGTGACTTGTAGTTAATGAATGTTGATTAACGGGATCAAAGAGTTTGATCAGTTAATCTTGTATCATTGGAGCTCATGATCTGTAGTCCATTAGGTCCCTTCTGTTGGCTCAATATGGATATATCGATGGTATAAAGTTTTGGAATAAATTTGAAGTGTTCGAATTCATATAAGGGATTTATATCAATTATGTGATATAATTGATATAATATATAGTTTGATATGAATATGATTCATAATAAACTATATGCTTAAATTTGGATTAATTTCTAAATTTTGCTTAATTATGAAATTGTTTCTTAATTAGAGGAATAAATTATGAGAGACATAAAAATTGAATATGATTCAATTTATAATGCACATTATGCAAATATGATTTGCATAATAAGGTATAAGATACCTTATATTATGCAACTATGCAAATATGATTTGCATAATGCATAATTTGTGCATTTAGTGGGATACTGGGTGGAGGAAGTTATCTCCACCATTCCCTATATAAAAGTGCACTTGGATTCATTTAGGAGGTTAAGATGATCATTTTTTTGGAAATTGGAGTTTCCATAACACTAAACTCTCTCGATTCCTTTAAAAAACTCTACCTATTCCAAAAAGGAATCCACTCATTCTCTCTCTCTTAGAGAATAACGGTGAAGACTTTTTGGTAGTGTTAGACGAGTTAGTGATCGTAGAGAACGAGAGGAATCAAAGGAGGAGAAGAACAAGAAGAAGAGTCTTCAAAGGTAATATTCATCTTCTCAATATATGCATAGTCTCAGTTTTTTGTTTTTGTTGAAATTCACACAACAAAATTGAGAGCAAAATGATTCAAAACGCTTTCGTTGTGGGATACGATCCCTTCATAAAATATTGCTAAAACCAAGTTTGGACTTGACAATGTTGGCTCTTTTATACACCAGTCTCGTTTCACTTAAAAATATCATGTTGGGTTTGAAAGGTAAATAACCTTTTTTAAATTAAGGAGTGTCCGAGGATTGCCCATTCCTCATACGTTCCAACATAGGATGTTCGTGGTGATCGATGACCCTGTAATTCAGGGTTCGCCGATAATGAACATGGTACGAAGTCTGCTTCCATTCCCTTCACTTTTTTATTGCTAACCAAGTCAGTTTCTTCCTTAAGTTATGGCATTCCAACTGTCGTTTACCTTTAGGGGCCGTTTGGCCCCCTGTTTTGGATTTGGATGGTTTTGGATTCCAAATCCAAAACCATGTTTGCCACAATGTGTTCAAAACCCTTGGTTTTGAAACACAACCCCATCGGTTACAACAGTGCAACCCCATGGGTTTGTTCCATGTTTTATTATTTTATTTGTCATTTTCAATTTTTCGACGATTACTTCAACAAAAATTTTGATGAAAACTCCAACAACTACACCGGTGACCCGACTATAGCTAATGGCTACCTCCGACAACAACTATGGCGACCCGACCACTGCTGACAATTATCTCCGGCGACAACTTCGACGACCACACTGGTGACCCCGCTACCGCTGACAACTACCTCCGACGACAATTTCGACGACTATATCAGCGACCCCCCACCGCTGACGACTATCTCCGATGGCAACTCCGACGAACACACCGACGACCCCTGCCACCTCCGATGAAAACTCCAACGACCATACCGATGACCACGACCATCACTGACGACTACCTTTGACGACCCCAACCATGGTTGACGACTACCTCCAACGACCACACTAGCGACCCCAACCACCGCTGACGACTACCTCTGATGGCAACTCTGATGACTACATCGCGACCACTGCCACCGCTGACGACTACCTCCAATGACAACTTTGACGACCATATGACCCCGACCACCTCTGACGACCACATCGACGACCCTAACCGCCGTTGATGACTACCTCCAACGACCATATCGGCGACCCCAACCACCGCTGACGACTACCTCCGAGGACCACACCAATGACCCTAACCACCACTGACGACTACCTTCGATGGCAATTCCGACGACCCTTGCCACCGCTGACGACTACCTTCGACGACAACTCTGACGACCACACCGACGATCCTAACCATCATTGACGACTATCTCCGACGACCCCAACCATCGCTGACGACTACCTCCGGCGACAACTCCGATGACCATACTAATGACCCCGACCACCGCTAACGACTACCTCCAACGACAACTCCGACGACCACACCGACGACCCCAACCATCGCTGAAGACTACCTCCGACGACAACTCCGACGATCACACCGGCGACCCCAACCACCGTTGACGACTACTTTCGACGACAACGCTAATGACTACATTGACAACCTAACCACTACTAACGACTACTTTCGACAACAACTAACGACTACCTAATTTATTAAATAGACTTCCAATATTTTTAATTTTAAAGTAGAATTCCAAAAAATAATTTTCAAAATACATCAAATAGAGTTTTTAATTCCCTAATTTCTTAAATAAACTACTATTTTTTTTTAATTCTAAAATAGAGTTTCAAAAATATTTTTTGAAATAAAGCTTTAAATCCCTAATTTCTTAAATGTACTTTCAATTTTTTTAATTCCTAAAATAGAGTTCCAAAAATACTTTTCTAAATACTTTGTAGAGTTTTAAATTCCCTAATTTCTTACATAGACTTCCAATTTCTTAATTTCTAAAATAGAGTTTCAATTTTGTAACTTATTTATGTTATACAAGGGTTTCTACAATAGACAGAACATCCACTAAAAAATAAGAGAAAATAAGAGAACAAAACAACTAAAGAAAAAGGAAAAAAATAATAGCATAAACCTGGATTCAGAACACTACACCCCAAACACTGTTTTCTTATTCCCAGGCTTCAGAACACTGCACCCCAAACACAAACTTTCTCGATTCCTGTGCTTCGTAACCCCTGAACAAAGCCCTGTGGTTTTGATTCTCGTGATTTTGATTCCAAGACAGGGGGCCAAACAACCCCTTAATGGAATCCATAATCATAGATGATTTGTTTTCTTTAACAGTATTCAACCTTTTCCACGTTTTCTTCTTTTGGCATACTGCACTTTTCTCCTCCTTTAACCCTTCCACTTGTTGTCTGACGAGATTTTCATCACCCTTCTCATAAACTTAAATATAGGGATTTCTCAATGAGTTCACTGAGATACTTTTATGTTCTTTCTCATCAATTTTACAACTTCCAACATTTTGTAGCATGATCTGTCATGAATCTATTGTATTTTCTTCCCCGATTCTACAATTATTCATCTCAACCATGTCTCCCGATGAGTCACCCAATATTATCTTATCCTCTTGCTTTATGGATTTTTGTTCATAATGGTTCAAGGAAGAATCTTCAGTCTCAACTGGTTTCCCTACCTTGGTGTATGTAGTCTTTCCCTCCACTCCTCCTTCTCACCTCTAGTATTCATAGGTCTACCTACCCCTGCACGACCTCGAAAAGATCCTTGGGCCATCAGATGCTCTGTTTTTCTATTTTCCTCGCCTCTGCTAAAGCCCTATTTTTTAAACTCTACTGCTCGCAAACTCGGGCCATATTTCAACTCTCCTCTTCCATTTTCTTCCTCCAAATTTTTATCACATTCCTTATTTGTATGTCCTAGAAGACCACACCCAAAACAAAATTCAGGGAGTTTTTCATATCTATATGGGACCCATCTATCTTCCCCCTCATCATCTATCTTGATCTTTATCCCTCTTCTAAGAGGTTTGGTAATATCAATTTGCACTCTCAGTCTAGTGAATCTACCCCATACATCTCCCAAATGATTAGTATCTACTAGTAGGATCTCTCCAATTGATTTACCCAAACTTCTTACAACTTCTTCTTCCATACAGCATAAAGGTAAATTATGCAACTGAACCCAAAAATCAGCAAAAGTAATTTTTAGATTTGCAGGTTGTTCCCAAGCATTTGGAGTATAAAAAAGAATAATGGATCCATCAAAGAACCATGAGTCGTTTAAAACTATTCTATTCTTCTCCATGACCGACCAAAATTTGAAGAAGAATAAGTTTTCTCCAATGCAATCGATAGGTGTATCTCTATGGATTTTTCATACATTCTTCATCACATTCTTGAATGAATCAATGTTAATCAATTTTTGTAACAATGGAGATAAATCCTCATTCTTCTGAATTTTGGCATAATCCCTAAGATCAACAACTTATTCCTCTTCAGTAGTTAACTTCATCTCCTTCCACTTTGTAACAATGGAGATAACATCCATTGTTTCCTTCCAATGTCGGTTGCCTAGGTTTTCTAGAAATTTCTCTCACTACGGAGAGACTTTTCCTCTCAGGTAACGAGAGAATCTCTTACATGGTATTGACATTGATTGAATTCAAATACAACCTATAGGATTCATATTAAAAACTATAAATTAAATTTTAATACACATGAGATTACACTAAAACTATAGGTTAATGGAGAATGATTAAATGTGATTTAATCCTAATAACTTAAATTAAATATATGATGTTTAATTTATAAATTAATTAATTATAGAATTAATTGATTTGTAAGTTTAATTAAGTTAATGAAATTTGATTTAGTTAAATTAATTAAAACTATAGGTTATGAGAGATATACATTTAATATGATTTAAATGATAATTAAAATTAATTTGATTAAGACAACAGAATACAACTTTTTAAAGTTATCCAAACCGGACCGATAAATTTTGTTTTGAGTGTCTTTATCAGACTACCCATCGGAATCTCTCAAGGAATCACTGCATCTGACGCCTTCGCGCCTCTTTGTATCTTCACTGGAAGAGACGTGTCAGACCCTTATCTCTCGAGCTAGGAGTCTGGTTTTACAATTCTAGCAAGCTTTAATTTAAGTCTTCAATTCCCAAATGGACCAAGAGGGACTAATCGAGGATTGGAGCAAGCTGAACTTGACTACAGAGGAGGAGGAAGTCTCAGTTGATGTAAGAATGGGAGCTGATCAGTCTACCAAATGTTATTTGAAGGATATATGGTCGAGAAGCTTCTTTCTCTAAGAGTTGTTTCGGCTGAGGTAATTCGGAAAACCTTTAAAGCAGCTTGGAAAATAGATAATGGGTTAGAAGTTGAAGTTATTGGGAAAAATCAATTCATCTTTAGGTTTCCAAGCGAAATAGATCGTATTCAAGTTGTATGTAATGGCCCCTGATTGTTTGATCGCTTCCTGCTCGTCTTAGAAAACCACAACCGTTTGTAAAACCCTCTGAGATGCAGTTTGATTTTGTAGCGTTTTGGGTCCATTTTCTTGATATCCCATTAACCTGCTTTAACAAAGAGATGGCAGAGAGGTTGGGGAATGCAATGGGTGTGTTTGAAGAGTTCGATGACAAAGAGGGAACTTTATGCCGGGGGGCGAGTATGAGAGTTAAAATCCGTATAAATATCAGGAAACCATTGAGAAGAGGAATTAAGTTGAACTTAGAGGGACCTATGGGAGAAGTTCTTATTCCAATTAAGTATGAAAAATTACCAGATTTTTGCTCTCATTGTGGCATCATAGGTCACCATTTTAAGGATTGCAATTTCTTCTACAAAAATGCCGACCCAAAATTGAATTTCCATCAATATGGTCAAGGTCTAAGGTATAATGGAAGATTCACGTCGGTTGCCCGATCCCCTACGAATAACTCCGACTTCCGCAGGAATGGAGACAAGGCAGAAACAAACTTAGGAAGGGAAAGGGTGAGCCCGACGGATGGCCCTCCATCTGGAATTCACAAGCAGAGGCAGAATATAGGAAGCAAGGAGAAGATCGTGTACCTGGTTCGAACGATCAGATGGATGTTGGCGAGTCGCCGACGACTGACCGTTTCCCATCCCCGATCAGCATTGATGGCATCATTAATTCATCTGCTAAGATTTCGGATTGCTCATTGATGGAGCAATCTCCAGAATTAATGTCGCCCGCCATCTCCGGAGGAATTGTAGCAGCAGAGAAACAAAAGAGAAACGGCTGTGCAAGGAAGCTAGATTTTGGGAATGAGGGAGGAAATGTTTTGGGGAGCAACTCTAACCCTGATTTTAAAAAAGCGAATGGGCCTGAGATGGTGGGCCTGGCGGTTGAGGAGGTTTCCATGAAAGGCAAGGGACTGGCAGATATGGGCCACACATTCAAATCCCTTGGCCCTCTGTCGGATAGTACACTGCCATCAACTGAGGAAAAGTCGAACCTAGCTGCATGATCAACCCAACAAGTCTGCAAATTTAGTAATACAACCGAATGAATCAATGACGAATGGTAACAATTTCCTCACTCCTGCTTACAATAAAATTCACAGCCCCTTTTATAATGACTCCAGGGGAAACGAAAGAAAGTGGAAGCGAATGGCTCGAGATTTTCCGAAGGTCTGGCAGAATTATGGGCAAATGGAAATGGCGGGGAAGGGCAAGGGGCAAGATAAAGAAGATATGGTTGGGTCGAAGAAGCCAAAATTAGTGGACCCTAAAGTGACGACTCACGATGAACATGCAATATCGGCGGAGGCTGCAAGTCAGCCCCGCCGGGCACAATGAGAATAATTTGTTGGAATGTTCGTGGTTTGGGGAGTACACGGGCATTCCGTGATGTTCACGAAGACTTACGAATTTTAAACCCCGATTTATGTTTTTTGTTGGAAACTAAATGTAATCCTTTTATTTTGAATAAGTTAAAGAACTGTTTACATTATGTTGGTTGTTTTGTAGTAGAACGTACTGGTCTAGGGGGAGGGTTATGCCTCCTTTGGCGCGAAAATATGAAAGTTTCAATCCGTTCCTATTCACAATCTCATATTGACGCGGGGATCAAATGGCAAAATAAGTGGTGGAGGTTCACAGGGATATATGGTCAACCTGAGCATACTTTGAGGTGGAAAACCTGGGAATTATTGCGAAGATTAAGGGGTCATCATAATGAACCGTGGGTGGTGGGAGGTGATTTGAATGAAATCCTATGGGATTTTGAGAAGAGAGGGGGGAGGGATAGAGACAGAGGGTTGATAAATAACTTCAAATCAATGCGCAGGTTAGTCTCCGTGTTGACCGTTATTTGGCTAACCACGAGTTTATTGATCTATTCACAGGATGTCATGTGAGGCATTTGGACTGGGCAAAATTGGATCATAGACCGATTGAGTTATGCCTACTTAAAAAACCTTCACTCCAGGGAGGCAGGCGAACATAAGCAAAATTCAGTTTTGAGGAGTTCTAGACGTCCAAACCAGAGTGTAGAAAAGTGATTCAATCCACTGGTAATTGGATTGCAACGGGTGAGACTGACGTATCCTTACAAAATCATCTTGAACTTTGTGCCTCTACATTAAGAAAGTGGGGGCGAGGGATAAATGCAACCTTGAGGGATAAAATTAGGAGGCTGAAATCTTGTTTACAAGATACCTATAAGAAGCCTTACCCCATTGATTTTACTATGGTCAAGGATTTAGAATCAGAATTAAATCAGGCTCTACAGGATGAAGAGATCTACTGGAAACAACGGTCAAGGGAAGAGTGGCTTAAGTGGGGGGATCGAAATACAAAATGGTTTCATCTTAGAGCGACAAAGAGGAAAAAAAGAAATGAAATTAGAGGCATCCTAGACCACAACGGAGTCTGGCAAGAGGCACATAATAATGTTTCGAACATTCTGGTAAGATATTTTCAAGATATTTTTCGGTCATCAGAACCAAGGGAGGAAGAGATGAACAGAGTCACTAGGTGCATTTCACCGAAAATCACTGCCAGGATGAATGAAGATCTGATGCGTGTGTTTACGGAGGAGGAAGTGGAGAGAGCCATAAAGAACATGGGCCCAACAAAGGCCCCAGGACCTGATGGTTTTCCGGCGATATTCTATCAGAAATACTGGGATGTAGTGGGACCAAAAACGGTGGCGAACTGTTTGAATATTTTGAACAGGAGGGGTTCAGTTGAAGGATGGAACATGACGAATATTGTCTTGATCCCGAAGGTGACAGAACCGAGGGAAGTAGGTGATTTCAGACCCATCAGCCTGTGTAATGTATCGTACAAGATCGTGTCCAAGGTTTTTGAAAACCGAATGAAGCAAGTGCTTGGGGACATTTTTTATGATGCCCAATCGGCCTTCATACCAGGGAGAGCCAGAACAGACAATGTCATCATCGGACATGAAAGCCTACATTTTCTTAGTAAACACAAAAAAGGTAGGGAAGGTTATGCTGCTATAAAACTGGATATGAGCAAGGCATATGATCGGGTGGAGTGGTCTTTTCTGAAGCAGGTGATGTTGAAGTTGGGGTTTGCTACAGGTTGGGTAGATTTAATTATGGAGTGCATATCGACTGTCTCACTTTCGGTTATGGTCGATGGCAGGGCATCGAGTTATTTCAGGCCAACACGGGGCTTGAGACAAGGTGATCCTTTGTCCCCTTATCTTTTTTTGTTATGTGCAGAAGGCCTTTCAGGTCTCATTTCTGAGGAGGCAGGGAGAGGGCATCTATCAGGGATGGCTATTGCCCGTCGGAGTCCCAAGGTAACCCATCTGTTTTTTTGCTGATGATAGCCTCATTTTCTTAAAAGCTAATGCTGTGGAATTTGGCTATTTGAGGTCCATTTTTAACTGGTATGAGTCGACGTCTGGGCAGAGTGTAAACCTGTCAAAATCTGCTGTGTGCTTTTCACCTAATGTGTTGGATGTGTGTAAATCCTTTCTTAGTCAAATTCTGCCTATGAAAGTTGTGGTTTCATTAGGAACATATTTAGGGTTGCCGTCATCGTTTACAAGGTGTAAAGGAGCAGATTTCAAGAAACTGAAGGACAGGATCTGGAATACCCTCCAAGGATGGAAGGGTAGGTTGTTTTCTAGGGGGCTAAGGAAATATTGATTAAAAGTGTTGCGCAGGCCATTCCTACTTTTGCGATGAGTTGTTTTAGACTACCAAAGGGCTTCTGTTCATCCTTATCCAAAATGATGGCAAGATTCTGGTGGGGGACAACAAACGATAAAAGGAAAATTCATTGGATGAGTTGGGAACGTTTGTGCAAACCTAAAGAACTGGGGGGTCTGAATTTCCGTGATCTCAGCTGTTTCAATCAAGCATTGGTGGCAAAACAGGTATGGCGAGTGTTCACGAATCCAGAGTTGCTTGTGTCTAAAGTTCTGAGGGGACAATATTTTTCGCATATCAACCTATTAGATGCTACAGCAAATCGGTCGGCCTCCTTTCTTTGGAAAAGCTTTTTGTGGGGAAAGGACCTCCTAAAAAACGGTCTCCGTTGGCAAATTGGGAATGGACAATCGATTAGGCTATTCCATGACCCTTGGTTGCCGCGACCTTGGTCCTTTAGAGTCATATCATATTCAAATGAGGGGAATGATATGATGGTCTTTGAATTTATCACACCATCAAATCCTGAGATGTTCCGAAGTTGGGTCGTCATCTTTGCACGTATGACGTGCAGGAGATCTCGACATTGTCGATTTCTGCGACAGGATTGGAGGATCAGTGGATATGGCACTTCGAGAAAACTGGCAAGTATACTGTTAAGAGTGGTTATAAGATGAGGATGATATTGCAGGAGAAGGAGGGTGGTTCGAGTGTTAATAAATGCAAAGAATGGTGGAAAGCGGTATGGGGTGCACCAAATCCTTCAAAGATCAAGCACTTTGGGTGGAGTTCATACCATGATTGCATTCCTACGAGGGTTAATCTGATGCACAGAGGCCTACAGGTACCTTTGTTTTGTCCAGTATGCGAAAGGAAGATTGAGACCACAAAACATGCCCTTTTTGAATGCTCAAGAGCACGAGAGGTCTGGGGAAAGGTATTAACAGGATCTTCTATATGTGGGTTAGGTCCAATGGCCATACAGGACAGGTGGATGAGTCTGTTCACTACGACCTCCTCGATCCAGTTTAGTGTTCTCTGTGTGGGTGCGTGGGCTATTTGGAATGATCGTAATAGCAAGCTATTCAATCGTCCAATTCAGCAGGTGGAGGAGAGGAGTGAGTGGATCTTGGGTTACCTACATGAGCTAAAGATCCTGGATGGGAACCAGGAGGATAGTTTCCCTAGAGCACTAATTAGGGATGGGGCTCAGGATGCCTATGGTAGGATGGAATTATTTGTGGATGCTGCATTCAGTGAGACTTCAAGGAAATCAGGCTTAGGGGCTGTAATTAGATACCCAGATGGGCAGGTGATGGCAGCTATGGAGAAGTGCAGTAATATTGTTGTTTCCCCTGCATGTTCTGAGGCGGTAGCCATTTTGGAGGGGGTTAGGCTGGCACATAGAATGAGATTGTCAATGGTGCACGTTCATTCTGATTCTTTAGGCATTGTGCTTATGGTGAATGGGGAGATGGAAGTGTTGACGGAAGTCCATAACATAGTTCACGATATTCTTTCGTACACAAAGGAGTTCCAGAAAATTGATTTTTCTTACCTGCCTCGCGAGTCCAATATTCTTGTTGATGCCTTGGCCAAGTCGGCCCTTTCGGGGAAATTCGACCTTTGGACGACTAATCTACCATCTTGGTTTCTACGTTTGTTAAGTTCTGTTAAGACTAGTGATGTAGCCCAATGGGTCTGACTATGCTAATGGAAATTCTAAAAAAAAGAAAATTAATTTGATTAAAGGTTAATTTAATTAATTAATTAATTAATTATATTAAAATTAAAATTAAGGGAACGTGCATTATGCACGTTCCCACTATCCCAATGTTCTCTCCCCTTCTTCCATCGATAAAAACATAGAGGAGTTGGGAGAGAACACATTGAAGGTTAGTAAAAAAAAACAAGTTGTTGATTTTTGAAAAAAAAAATCTCTCGCTCCCAAAATAGTTTTAGATAGGTTTCCCACATAACCATAATCTCAAAAGGAAACTCAGATAATAGGGAGTTTTCCCAAGTGGTGGTGTCCTGCTATTTTCCAGAAGGAAATTCCTAGTTGATGTTGTTGCTATTGAGGAGGACAAGTATTGTGCAAATTTCCATAAGTCAAAAGGTAAGGGTTTTAATCCCTTTTTAGTTTAGAATTAACTATGGTATGTTTCTGCATAGGTTACCATGTTTTAGTGCTTATCGATATGTTTTAGTCCAATGTACTGGTATTTCTACTTGCCAAATGAAAAACGAGTTTAATCGATCAATTGGCTTCCGTTGTGCAATCGGTTTTTTGAAACCATCAAATATTACATCAAAAAATTGGTAAAAAATCTCCAAACCCTTCCGTACTATCCCTCTTAGGTACTAAGGTTATAGGTGTAGCATTAAAACTTGGAGGAAGATAATAAGAATAAAAAAAATGAAGCACATGCGAGCAAATATCAACACCAATTACACTCTTGGGCTCAAACCTAACACAATGACATAGACTTCATCTATTTCTCATTAACTAAGACACAATCAAGACGCCTAAGAATATCAATAGGCCACAAGGGTTTATTACTCCAAGTAAACCAACTACCCCTGGTCGGGTTGTCGAAGCCCTCCAAAATATTTACTGGTTTTATAGATCTAACTTGTAGAAATAGTGGACCAGGTCGAATCCCAAGGGAACCAATCGAATTAATTTCCCAAAGTTAAAAATAATAATGATAACAAAAATAAAGGGGGGTTTGAATTGTCGAACAAAAAATGAAATTAAAAAAAAAAGTAAAAAGATAATTTTATGCAACTTCCAATTCAAGGATGTAAATTTCATCCAATTGTAATCTTGACCATAGGCTTCAAAAGGAAGAAAAGAAATCAATTTTAATTTTGCTAATTCAAGAACTCAGTCAATTTACTTGAAAAAGCCGCAATAAATATAAACTCTTCTAATTTAATTGATCTTAACCAAGCATCAAAATCAAAACTTATAATTTAATCCATTGGGTACGATTGCGTTTCATATTGATTAAATAATAGCATTAAAAGCAATGAGAGTACTAAACCAAAATTAACTAATTGAGATAACTATAAATTAATTAATTTTATTTCTTTATTTCCCCAGAGTCTATTATGCAAGCTATGTAAAATGGAAAAGTCATCAATTACACACACATAAACCAACCCCTTGCTACATTTTTTTTCAATCATTTGTGACAATTACGGATCACAAAATCATGGATAACAATAAATTGATTGAAACTAAATTAAGGCGTCAATTTAATTAGTTACGATTAATCATAAAAATAAAACAAAAAACAAAGAATTCTTAAATTAGAAACAAAATTTCAATTAGGTCTAAAACCTCACAAAATTACAGTTGGAAATGAAATGACCCTTGAATCAGAAATTAAAGTTTAGCCACACATGGTGGAAAAGAAAGAATAACTGTAAAGGAGAGAAAACATAAAATAAAAAGGATAAAAACAAAGAACTAGAACACTCTCTAAACTTTTGTTTTTGTAGAGAAAACTAAAACTCTACACTCCTTTACTCAATGTATTGCCTTCCTTTTATATTTGAAAATGACCAGAAATAGGTCCCTTATATGTGTCATTTCTTGCTCCACAATGTGTACCAAGCCACAAGACAATTTCTCCCTTGCATTTTTCATGGAAGACTTCATGCATGTATGCCACCTACACAAGGAAGAAAAACAAAAACAAAAGAAAAAAATTAGATAATAAGCTTTTTTTTTTCATTTTCATTCTTTTTATGTTTTTTTAAAGTTTTAATTCTTTTGTTATTTTCAATTCTCTCATTCTTTTTTTTCTAATTTTTTTCAATTTTTATTTCAATTTACGAATTTGAATTAAAGTATGCTTTTTAGACTAGTTACACTAAAAAATGATAATTTGTCAACTAAACTAAATTGGACACAATTTCAACAATTAAACATATTATTCACTTAGAATGTAAGGAAATTAGATATAATAAATATAATTAATTTCTACTCAACCCCTAACACGTAACTCTTGAGGTCAGCTTGCATCAGAGTAATATCAAACACCTTCATCTCAACAATTATAAGATTATCCCTAAAACTCTTAGAAGAGTATCAGATATAGTATTAAAATCTCCCTTAACCAAACCAATAACACTCCAATTCGAGCAAATGGAGATTAGCTTCGGATAAAACATTAGTTAAAATATCATAGACAAATTTGAGATCCACAATAATGGGGTGAAGGTATAACGACATCACCCAAATGCACCTCATACCCCCTAGACCATAACTACAAACATACTGTTGATCCCCACAAAATTGTCATAACACAAAATCAAATTGTGATCTCTTTACTATAGTTTCAAGGAGACAACAAAAATTCACATGATACGACTGAATAAAGGATCTCACTGTAAGACCCTTGGCGGGATTCTCAAGATCCCACACATTCCACAAACACCAACTAGACATGGGAAAGTATCACATGAGGGTCAACCCCCTCATTGATCACATGAAACGGATCACGAGAACCCACGTCTAGCCCCTGACATGTTATTGCCAACAACGATGGGTCCACCACTGACACTATAGCTAGTGGTTTGTCAACAAGGATACTAAATCGATCGAGCGACCCCACTGAGATAAAAGACCTAGAACTTAGAGACTCAGCAAGACAAGAAACTCTCGTCACACATCATAAACTATCTAATTCTTGACAAAAAAATAAAGAGAAATCATAAAAAAAAAAGTGAAATGTGAAATTTCTTCTATCCCTACCAACCATTAAATTCACCTATAATACTTGATTTGATTGAAATTCACCTTTTGCACTTGTCTTGTTAGTGATGTGGCTCAAGGAAAATGCTACTCTATTTGGAGAGATACAATCCATGAAATTGGACCAAGTGAGTTGGGTGTTGAAGATTTTGGGAAGGAAATGGATGGTGCAGTGGTGTTACCTATTTAATGGTTCCACAACCACATGGTCAAACAAGACTACAAGATGTTCCAAACCCAACCAACGAGGTTGATGAGCTAAGGCGACAACAATTAGCCATCTCCCATGTATTTATAAAGGGTATTTGGAGTATCGTGTTGAGTTTGAATGATTTTGAAATTAGAAATTATTGTGTTCTAATTGTCAGGGTTTCAAACCTCTCAAAAAAAAAGTCTCTCAAATCTCGTTTGATAATCTTTTGGTTTTTAAAAATTATGTTTGTTTTCCACAATTTCTATTCATCTTCTCTACAATAATTTCCATCTTTCTTGAGGCACCATTTAAGTTTCTAGCCAAATTTCACAAATAAAAACAAGTTTTTAAAAACTACTTTTTTTAGTTTTCAAAATTTAGTTTCATTTTTGAAAACTTAGGTACAAAATAGATAAGAAAAATTAGAAATCCATTGGTAGAAATAGTATTTTTAGGCTTAATTTTCAAAAATTAAAAATCAAATGGTTACCAAACAGAACCTTAGTTATTGAACTTTGATTTGTAACGACTTAGTCCTTGTAATTTCATTATCGTAAACATTTAGTCCTTAAGATCCTGTTTGGGGCACAAGTTTTAATAACATGTGGAATACTTTGAACCTCAAACACAGACTATAACAACTCCAGATTATATTACTCTGCATTTTAAATAATATATATTATATGATTCCACAAACTATTATAACTCACCAACTATTATAACCTACTCATAAACTATTATAACCCACCAACTATTATAACTTCATACTCTGTATTTTAAATAATATTATATGATTCCACAAACTATTATAACCACCGACTATTATAACCTACTCAAACAACCTCTAACAGTAGTCTTTATACTTGTAACGATTTAATTTTTACCATAAAAAAATCTCATTAACTATAAGTGTTTTTTTTTATTCTAGTGGGTAATACTTGGTTTTGGTAGTTTATAAGCATACTTAGGTTATTATAAGTTTATGGATTTATTAAGAAATTTTATTAATCCTTAATATTACTTTTCACAACCGGAACTAAATTATCACAAAATTAAAAGTATAGGTATAGGGACTAAAATTCAAAAACTAAATTGTTACTTAGTTGTTAAAATTCCCCCTTAATAAATAGTTTGTTTCTTTTCTTTTTTTTTACGGACAAATTTATTGTTTTTTAGTTACCTATGTAAACTATGTTGGAATTGACATCAATGATTAAACTTTTACTCATAACATAACAAGAGTATCTATATATAATTTGGCATGTGGCCTTTCTCGTTGTTATCTAATGAACAATTACTAATCGACAAGACACAACGCAAATAACACGCGATTTAATTACTTTAGACAAAATTACACAACTAACCCTTCATTCTTTCATTAATGCGCATAAAACTAACCGTGCTAGTCAAAATCCAAACATGTTTGTTTAAGGGATTTTCCCAACTTGGTATATGATGGCAATGCACCTTCATAAATCTCACCCATCATAACTTAATTCAAGAGGATAGTTCAACTGATATCAATATGACTCATAATCAACAAATTATGGATTCGAATCCCCCACCCTCAATTGTTGATGTACTAAAAAAAAAAAATCTTACTTAGCATTATAATACCCCATAAACTTACCATGTAATTTTCGACCATGTGTTACAAAATCTCTAACATACAACCAATCACATTTTAATGTCTTTCATGTCATCATTGGCATTAAATGTCTTTTTTCTTTCTTCCATCATATTGTTAGCCTATATGTTAATATATAATTAAATTTATCCTTACGTATCAGCTTAAATTTTTTAATTGATTGATGATTTAAGATAGTATCAGAATAGGTGATCCCATGAGATCCTGAGTTAGAACTCGTTATAAAGTCGTTTCCTCCCCATTTAATATCGATTCTACTGGTTTAGTTTTTCTTCAAATTTTCAAGCCCGGTTAGACTATATGTTGTTCCTTAACTTAAAATTTTAAATTAATTGATAATTTAAGACATATACTCACTCCTACCACCACACATATGATTCAATTGTTGCAGTGGCTTCAGTATAATCACATCAATATTAATTACGTTCATATTATTCTTCTATCTTTACACATTATCAAACATGGGGGAATTTTTTTCTTAACAACTAATTCAATATAGAAACTTGAAATAATTGAGTGAGTCAATAAATTATAAAAGATATATAAACAAATTGTGTTGTTACCTAAACAATTATTTACAATCACAACTTCTTTTAAGCATACTTGCAACAACTTTGGGGTACACAAAAAGGGGAAATAAAAGTCGGGTGAATTAACACAAATGTTAAGGATATGTTTGGTAGGCCATCCGAAAACAGAAATTTGAAAACAATGGATTCAATGAAAACAAAGTTGTATTTCATGTTTTCAGATATGTTTTTTGTAGCAGATTTAGAAATTTAATTCCTTTTTAAACAGTAGTTTAAAATGTGTTCTATAATATATTTATAGATCATAAAACTAGTTGTAGTTGCAAAGCTAAATATTAAGTTGAATATAAGATATTATTAATTAATTTATGAACATGTGTTTTTTTAAATAAATTTTATATAATTATTATTTTATAATATTATATTTTATATTTTATAATATATCATATTATACCTATTTTAATTTAACAAAAGTAAATTAAGTTTATAAACACTATATATTAATATTTTATCTTAGTTTAATACAATTATGCATTTTAAAATTTTCAAATTCATAATTTGGATACAATGAAAACATAAAAATTTTGTTTTCAGAATTTCTACTATTTTGATCACAGAATCCGAAAACAGTTTTCAAAAACACATCTGTCAAACATGTATTCACTGAATTCAGTGAATTCGAAAACATAAAACAAAATCCAGATTGCCTACCAAACAGGCCCCATCTTGTCAAAATAATAAAATTAGGGTTAAAACACTATTTTGGTCCATATACTTTCAAGTGTTCAAATTTAGTCCTTGTACTTCCGACAAAGCTTAAATTTAGTCAATACTATTAATTTATTGTTAATTTTTCTTAAAAAATAGTCTATTAATTTTTCCTCCACAAATTTTGAAAGTATGTTCACATTGTGTCTTTTCTTGTATTGAAATTATTGAAAGTACAGGTACTAAAATTGAATATTTGAAAGTATAGAGACTAAAATGGACCAATATTCAAAATACATGGACCAGAATGGTATCTTAACCTAAAATTATACAAATTTATTGACAACACAATTTGTAGAATCAGTAAAATTGTTGGAAAATAATAATTTGCTATGTATAAAAACTGAGTAACACTAGCAAATTGATTATAACTTAACTGACTACAAATAATTATGATGTAATCGTACTTTCATTGTATATAACAACAATTCAAAACTCAAGAACAAAAGATTATAAAAAGTTGAGTACACTTACTAAGAATTGTTCTGAAGACAATTATTTGCTATGCACGGGTTGCAAGCAGACTATAATGATTGTCTCAGGATATAACAACTAACTCCGAAATAACAACACAACAACCTCGAACTATTCGGATCTGATAGAACTCTTAGATACTTGTTGTCAACTTGATTCAAGATTAGATAGAAGAAACAAAAAAAAAAAAGAGAAAAACTCTTCCATTGGAATATTCTGAATTGGAATGAGAAGAAATCCTCAAAATGAAAAAAATAAGTTAGTATTTATAGGCTAGTAACTTAGTAACTCTCCAAAATAAAATTAATATAAACAATGACCACCCTAGCAACCACAACCGATGGTCGCCTATAGTTTACTCTAATGACCATCCCGATAACCCAATCACTTAATAATCCGACTACCTGATGACCACTCTGACGAATACATGCAACTACTCTAGCGATCTAACCACCCGACAACCACTGTCGATGGCCACCCAATGTCTACTCCAACTAGCCACCCTTACAACCACTGCCAATGACCAACCCGATGACTCAACTATCACGACGATTTAATCACCTAGTTAATTTTTTAAAAATGTTAAAATTAAATTAAAAAATAGATACTAAACACAAATTTTAATTTCTAAAATAGAGTTCCAAAAATAGGATTTTGAATACTTTGTGAAATAGTCTTAAATTTCGTAATTTCTTAAATGAACTTCTTATTTATTTTTTTTAATTTCTAAAATAGAGTTCCAAAAACAGGTTAACACTTTGAAATAGAATTTTAGATTTCCTAATTTATTAGATAGACTTCTAATTTTTATATATATATATATATATATATATATATATAAAAGATAGACTTCTAATTTTTAATTAATAAAATACAATTCTAAAAATAGTTTTCAAAATAATTTGTGAAACACAGTTTTAAATCTTCCAATTTCTTAAATAAACCTCTAATTTTGAATTTCTAAAATAAAGTTCTAAAAATAAGTTTTTGGATACTTTAGGAATAAAATTTTAAATTCCGTAATTACTTGAATAGACTTCCATTTTTTTTAATTTTTAAAATAAAATTATAAAAATAAGTTTTTGAATACTTTATAAAATATATTTTCAAATTTCTTCATTTATTAAATAGACTTTCATTTTTTTTTAATTTTTTTTAATTTTTAAAGTAAAATTCTAAAAAATAGTTTTCAAAATAATTTGTAGAGTTTTAAATTCCCCTATCTTAAGCAGACTTCTATTTTTTTAATTTCTAAAATTGAGTTCCAAAAATTCTTTTCTATTTTTTTTTAAAATAGAGTTTTAAATTCCTAATTTTTTAAATAAAATTTAAAATTTTAATTTCTAAAATATAGTTCCAAAAATATTTTTCTAAATACTTTGTGGAATAGAGTTTTAAATTCCCTAATTTCTTACATAGATATCCAATTTTTTAATTCATAAAATAGAGTTCCAATTTTATAACTCATTTATGTTATACAAACGTTTCTACAATTGACAAAACATCCACTGAAAAATTGATAAAGAGGTGAGTTTTTTAATCAATGTTGATAGGTCTTGGAAGATGGAGATCATTAGATCCAACTTCTTGGAAATTGATGCTGAGATTATTAAAAATATCCCTCTGTCTTTGCAAAGAGCTATGGATCAGGTAATCTAGAAACTTACACCGAGTGAAGTTTTTTCGGTTAAAAGTGCGTATAAGTTAGGTTTGAGCAATCGAAAGGCTCACCTCCTTTCATCTTCAAGCGGTCCACAACATGGAAATTTTGGAAGCAACTGTGGCACTCTCCGGTCCCAGCGAAAATGAAAATATGTTGTTGGAGAGCTATTCATAATATTCTGCTGACAAAAAGTGCTCTGATCGGGAAAGGGTTGGACATTGCCCAACTTGTCCACTTTGCCATCTTTCGCCAGAAACTGCCGTGCATATTCTATGAGGATGTAAGGTAACTTCTCTATTTTGGAAATATTTTTTTGCCTAATCTTGCTTCTTTGTTTTATGATAACAAGAAAGAGATGGAATGTGGCAGATTACTTTGGTTGGCTGATGAGTCTCAACTGTTGGGAGACTACCTACAAGAGTATATTCCTAATCTGGTGAATTTGGACGTACCGTAATGAGGTGGTTCATGGGTCCAATAGCCCGACACGAAATTGGGAGTCAATTCTTCAGGCTGCGAAATGGTATATGCGAGAGATTTTCCAGAGATGAGAGGTTCTTCGGGGACGTAGTGTCAATCACCCTTCTACAGAGACAGTTAGGGATTGGACACCACCCCCACAAGGGTGGGTGAAGCTAAATGTTGAAGCGACATGGAATGAACAAGAAGCAAAATGTGGTTTAGGCTGGATTTTGCGAGATCATAACGACATCATCCTAGGTGCGGGTTACAAGTTTTTTGACCATGCTTGGACGATTTTAGTGTATGAATTGGGTGCTATTTTCCACGGGTTGATTTGTGTTCATGCTATTATTTGATTAATGATGAGCGTGAAGATCTAATGGAGGCGGCAGATTATGCTCATGATATTCAGCGCACAGCTAACCGATGGACGACAATCTGCTTTATCTATGGTCACCGTAGCAAGAATGTAGCTACACATAGTTTAGCAAATGGAGCCCAACTTCTTATGGGTTCCCAAACTTGATTAGGTCCGGATTGCACTCATCTGGAGCGTTTCACTTTCCCTAATTAATTTATGTTTTATATTTTGTTATAAAAAAAACATCAACTAAAAAGTATATGAGAAAGTAAGAGAACAAAACAACTGGAGAAAAAAGGAAAAAAAAATAACATAAACTCAAGATTCAAAACACAACATCCTAAACACGGTTATTTATTACGACTTCAAAATACTTCACGCACCCCTAGAGTTGATTCCAAGACGGGGCAAACAGCCTCAAAAGGAGTTTTATTATTATTATTATTTACGTTTGAGTACCTGCTAATTGCAGCATATGCATAACTTATTTTGTTGATCTTTAACCCTTAACTTGTGATTAAATTTTAAATTTTTACAAAATAAAGGGTCATGAGAAATTAAAACAGTATGCCAGAGGGTCATGATTACGTGGCATACACGTACCGCGGAAGGTAGGCCAAAGTCAAACGGTCAGTTTGAAACAGAGGAAGAGGAAGGCTAAAATAAAAAAAATACAAATAAATAAATAAATAAATAAAATAATAATCTTATATATTGTCATAGTCCATCTTCTGCTACGGCTTTTCCTCTCATTTTCCTCCGCCCCCCTTCAAACTTTCCTCTTAGATTCTGATTTCTCTCACCAAAAGCAAACCCGCAGAGAGCAGCATCCAAAAAAGAAAAAAGAAAAAATGCCCAAGAAATGGAAGCGAGTCGGAATCCCTAGCTGCTCAATCTGCCGAACTCACTACGATGAGGATTCTCGATCCCCTCTTCTTCTCCAATGCGGCCATACTTTCTGCAAGCACTGCCTCTCTCAAATTATTGCTCCTACTCCTCCTAAACCTTCCCTCACATGTCCCAAATGCCGCCATGTCTCCACCGTTGGCAATTCTGTGCTCTCTCTACCCAAGAATTTCGCTATACTACCCATGATCTCTCCTGCCTCCGTTTCTCACTCTGCTGATGTTACCGATAGCGACGACGATGATGCCGGAGCTGATGACGATGGTCCCGACCTGTCTGACCGCGGGCGGAGGAGTTCCGGTTGCGGAGCGGGGTTTGGGGACCATGAATTGAAGTTGGTGAGGAAGATCGATGGAGGGAAGAGGGAGGAGATGGAGCTTTGGTTCGGTTGGTTGAGGTCCCGAGTCGGTGGGTGTCGGCATAGAGTGATGGTGAGACGGGTGAGGATGGGGAATGTTGGGGATTTGGATTGGGTGGAGAAGCAGTTGGAGAAGTTGAGGCGTGCGTCGATGTGGTGCAGGAATGTGTGTTCCTTTCTTGGTGTGCTGAAGGTGGAGGATTATCTATGCATTGTTATGGACTGGTTCCCTGGGTCGGTTCAGTCGGAGATGCAGCGGAGTGGCGGCCGCCTCACTCTTGAGCAAATTTTGAGGTGACCTTTTTCTCCATCTTTTGTCGCGTTTGAATTTCCTTTCATTTCGATGAGCATTTTTACTTGTGGAACTCTACCTAATAAAGAGTTTTGGACTGTCGCAACTGTTCTCCCTCTCGAGCTCGTGAATTTGATGCTCACCCTGCTGTTCTGGATTTTCGCGTGAGGGATCGGCAAGTTCTGTATTCCTTGGATGCATAATTCTGCAGTGTTCTATGTACAAAGCTGCTTAGATTCGATCAATTGCTAGATCACAATCAAAACGCATTTGAAAACAGATTTAGATTGCCCTGGGAACATGTTTAGTTAGAAGAATAGGGTACTCTTGGCATGCCCCATTAGGTAAAATTTTTGTTGCCTGCCTTTATTCAGATTGTTACTGTTGCTTCTTTGGATAAGAAACAATTTCCCTGGGAACATGTTTAGTTAGAAGAATAGGGTACTCTTGGCATGCCCCATTAGGTAGAATTTTTGTTGCCTGCCTTTATTCAGATTGTTACTGTTGCTTCTTTGGATAAGAAACAATTTCGTTGATCAAATGGATACAGAAAAGGGAGGAAAGTCTCTACCCATGTTAAGGAAGTTACACAAGAAAAAAGAATTCCAATTAGCACGTAGAGAAGTAGGCCATTATTATAAGAAGGATTGGACGGGATGATGGACCAAGAGTATAGGGCATTAAATGAAGACTTTTACATTTTTGGGGCATGAACTCTCAATTCCACTGTCATCTTTGTATGTGATACGTTGGTTGAGAAATGAACAACTTTTAGAATTCCTTCCTTGAACCTTATTACTGCTATTGATAGTTATCACTAGAAGTTCCCCCAAATGAAGGCTTCTACATTTTTGGGCCAAGATTCCTTCCAAATTCAGAAAAGATGTAAAAGACTTCCAAGACTTTTACATCTTTGCAACTTGTTGCTATTCTACTTGTTTGTAATATGTATTTATGAATGCAGATTTGGAGCTGATGTTGCTCGTGCAGTGGTTGAACTTCATGCAGCTGATGTTTTGTGTATGGATTTGAAACCATCCAATTTTCTTTTGGATGCAAATGGACATGCGGTGGTTTCCGATTATGGGCTGCCATTGATTTTGAAAAAGCCTTGTCATAGAGCAGGCATTTTCCCACCAGAACATGAGTCATCAAAACAGCATTGGTGTTTGGAGTGTCTGTTTTTGAGTCCACATTATAGATCTCCAGAGGCCTGGGAGCCTTTGAAGAGACCATTGCATTTGTTTAGGGATGATGGAATCGGCATATCCACTCAATCTGATGCGTGGAGCTTTGGTTGCGCCCTTGTGGAAATGTGCACTGGTTCCACCCCGTATGTTGCTTTATAGTTTTATTTCTTCCATATTTTATGGTCAATTGTATTCTTTGCTTATGTAAGATGGGTTCTTCAGATGGGCTGGCCTGAGTGCAGAAGAAATTTATCGTGCTGTTGTCAAAGACGGTAGGTTACCTCCACAGTATGCAAGTATTGTAGGCGTCGGCATCCCTAGAGAATTATGGAAGATGATTGGCGAGTGCCTACAGTACAAGCCCTTGAAAAGGCCAACCTTCCATGCAATGCTTGCCATATTTCTTCGACATCTGCAAGGGATTCACCGATCCCCTTCTAGACCTAATTCGTGAGTTTCCTTGATTCGTCATATCGCTTCTCTTTTTTTGTAATGCAGAGTTATTTAATCACATTATCACAGTACATTTTTCTTTTGCTTCCTATTGTTTTTGGCTAGTTGAAAGTCCCATTTATCCTTTAGCCCTTCCTGTGTTGAATCACCCTCAACATCTGTACATCTTTTTCAAAAGGAAATTATACTGAGGCTTCACACACACCCACACACACACACACACACAAAGAAGAAGAAGAAAAGAAAAGTAAAGAAAAGAAAAGAAAAGAAAAGAAAAGAAAAGAAAAGAAAAGAAAAAGAAGCTCAATTAGAGTTCATCGCAGTAATAGAGTGATTACAAAAAGAATTAGTAAGAAATAATGAAAAGAGATTAATGCTCAAAGATACAAACTCCAAAAGGAGTGAAGTAAAGAGTAGAAACAAACAAATACATCAAAGACCAATCTGAGAAGCCATTACAACCAAGACCAAAACCAAACTGCTAGAAACAAAAACCAGAAATCATAAAAAGAAACTATGAAGGATACAAAAAAGCATTCCAGTTAAGATAGATGTCTTGAATAGAAAAACCAGCAAAGGCTTTGAGAGAGAACTACTTGTTCCCAAAAAAAAATGAATTAGTAAGAGAAAACCGTGAAGAAGTTTGAAATTTCACAAAGGTTAGCTACAGTTTAGCAATCTTTTTCTCGACGTTGAATACTCAGGTGGCTTTTTAATCCCAATATTTCCTATGAGGGCTTTTATTGCATTTATCTTCAAAGTCCCCAGTTCCTTTTCAAATTATGATGGCCTTGATATTTATAATGGTACTTATTGCTCCCAAGGGGCAACCCTGTTGGTAAGGGCTTGGGGTCTCTTGGTCGTACCGACTTAGAGGTCTCAGGTTCGAGTCCTTAGGTGAGCTTAATAAATAAAAAGCCTTGAGGTCTCCTAAGTCTGCGGGTGCCCCTGGATATGGGGAGCAAAGCTCCGACACTCGGTTATAAAAAAAAATGGTACTTATTCTTATAAAAAATATTATAATGTTTCTGTGAATATTTTGGAAGGAAAGAAACAAAAGAGCTTTTTAGGACAAGGAGACACCTTTCTCCTTTTTGTATTATCAGATAGTTTTTGTAGCTGATACTTGGTATAGACATAATTTTTTTTTTTTAAGTACAGCCTAGAGCTTATTTTTATTTCGGCTAATTGGAGGGTTTTTTGTATCTTGCTTAGCTAGGGCCAAGGCTTTCCTAGTCCTCACTTTTGTATGTTGTATTTTTTTTTTATCAATGAAGTAGTTTCTTATGTAACCCAAAAAAAAATTGATACATTTGATGCATTTTTTTGTGTGGAATACAGCGAGGTGGCGAGTTCTCCTCATATTGATAGGTTGGAACAATCCCCTACCTCTGTCTTGGATATCCTTCAGGTTAAAAGCAACCATCTTCATCAACTTGTTTCTGAAGGGGATGTTAATGGTGTCAGGTTTGGCTATTTTGACATACGGGTTCTCTCATTCTCTTTTAAATTTTTTAGTAATCTTTTTCAACTGTCGGAATCTGCTACTCATTGAACCCACAGAGATCTTCTTTCAAAGTCTGCGTCAGGGAATAATAGCAGCTCTGTCATCTCTCTGCTGGAAGCTCATAATTCTGAAGGACAAACTGCTTTGCACTTGGCATGCAGAAGGGGATCTCCGGATTTGGTTGATGCAATCTTGGAGTATAGTGATGCAGATATAGATTCCCCTGATGAAAATGGAAATCCACCTATAGTGTTTGCTTTAGCTGTTGGATCTGCTGAATGTGTGCGTGCACTTATCAGGAAGTCTGCTAATAGTATGTTTAGGTTGATGGAAGGATTTGGTCGGTCTGTTGCTCATGTTTGTGCATATTATGGGCAACCTGATTGCATGCGTGTAAGTTGTTTTACATCCACCTTTTAGGCAAGTATTGTTTGTTTTTTTTTGATATATACTCTCGGATGCTTAGACTATTGTGGTGATTACAGGAGCTACTTCAGGCAGGGGCCGATCCGAATGCAGTTGACGATAATGGTGAATCTGTACTGCATGTAGCTATTGCAAAGAAATTTACTCATTGTGCAATTGTAATTATGGAGCATGGGGGTTGCAAATCAATGGGGTTTCTGAATTCAAAAAACTCAACGTAAGATTAACTAGTGTTTCTTTGTGTTGGACTCTAACAATCTTTTAATTTTTTTTTGAAGTTTCTTGATTTCAAATAATGATAGTGTCTTGAGATTAGTTGAAATGTGTGAATCTTTGCTTTAATGAAAGATTTGTTTTCCGATCTTCTTCTATTTCTTCGTAACGGAATATACAAAGAGGCATCCTCCAAAATTCTAGCTAATGGGAGTTACAAAAGCACCCTCCATATTAGTAGAAATAGAAAGGGAGCAACTAGAAAGAGCTTTGGCGGCTTGCTCTTGGAGGAGTCAGCATAGTCAGTAGGTTCGCTCCAAACAAGCCTATCTATGCCTTGGAAAGACATTTCTGTTCCTTGCCTTTAATACCATGATGCCAATTGTAAGAGTCTTTTGTATCTACCTTGGCTTGGGGCTTGGCTGTCCTCCCTCTTTTGGTAATTTCAAATCTTCTGTGAAATGTAAAACTTCTGTTCCTTTCTAACTAAAGCTCCCCCCGCTAAAAAAAAAAAAAAAAAAGAAAAGAAAGAAAGAACTTAGGGCTTAAGGTGAGCTGTAGATGTTTTAGTGGATTGTCAGATTTAGCCAAAAGTTCCTCATAAGTTGTGGGATGTTTTAAACAGTTTTATTTGGACTTCTGTTTGTAATTATTCTATGTCTAATATTTATGTCAATTTATGTAAGTTTATCCCATGTAAATTTCTTACTTTTCTTGAAATGTTTGGTTTCATCATAAAGAAATCAGGGGTGGAGGCCGAGGGAAATTTTTTATCTTCTAACTTGTTATATGTAGGAACACTTTTAAATCATAACTATGTATATTTTGCACCACGACAAACTAAGGGGAAATTGCTCCACTCCTTCCTTCTTACATCCGCTTACCTGTGCCCTTCGAAGAAATACATTTCCAATGCACTGTTTTTTATTTTTCTATTTTTTAATGAAAAAACTGAGGTGGCTTTGAAAGATTACTTTAGCATCCATGATTTGGAACTTCAATTGTGTGCCCTTCAAGACAAAACAACACCTGGAAGCATATGTATTTCAGCATTACTCTTCTCGTTTTATAAGGATGCATCTTACGAAATGTGTATTTTTAAGTGTACTTCCTTACCCACCTCTGGAAATAATGTAATGAACAATGCAAAGATTATAATTCTAACATTCTTTCTTGTGCTACTGAACTCTTCTCAGGATATATGCAACGGTCTTGTCCCTTAAGCTGCAGTATTGTCGTTCCATGCTAATAATAGCTGTGTTGCTTACCAAACATTTTCTATTGTTGTGATCAACAGACCACTGCATATGTGCATCACAACCTTAAACGTAGATGTTGTTAAGAAGTGGGCTGAACTTGCATCGCCTGAGGAGATTTCTGAAGCTATTGATATACCAAGTTCCACAGGAACTGCCTTATGCATGGCAGCTGCTCTTAAGAAAGACCGCGAGATAGGTAAACTGGTCATCATGGATTTCTCTAACTGTGTTCTTTTTCAGCCTTTTCTTTATATGACTTCCTTCTGCAATGTAGGATGCATAGTATTAGAAGGGGTTCTGACACCTATGTTTCATCCCACCTAGAAATAAAAATACCATGTAAACTTTAGCTACTAAAAGTGCCGGATACAACCTTGGATTTCCTTGGTGATCATATTTTTTCATGAGAAACATAGATTTCAATTTAAAAATTGTCACTGTAAGGTTGGCGGTGATGTGAACAATGCGATTATAATTTATAAACTATAAAAGAACTTCAGTATTGTTACCTTGTCACACGGAAAAGGTTTTCTTACATGATACCGTCACAAACACATATCTTCAAGATATTGATGACTCTGTAATATACTTTTTAAGTGATAATATTGTGTTAGTATATTGCTTAATCTTCATTAAAGATGAACCTTTTCCTGCTTGTATGCTTTTTATATGCCAAGATAGAGATGCATTGCCAATGCTAATTCCGTTATTGGAAATGCCTAATCTGGTTATGAACATTTAGTATCAAATCAATTGCTTTATCTACTTCTGTTGCTATCTGACTTCTCTGTTATTCTCTGTAGAGGGAAGAGAACTTGTCAGAGTTCTGCTCAAGGCTAAAGCTGACCCAGCAGCTCAAGATCCCCAACAATGTCGAACAGTTCTGCATACAGCTGCTATGGCTAATGATATTGAGCTGGTGAAGGTGATATACAATTTTATTCTTTTAGATGCCTGAATTTATTTCATGGTTGCAGGAGACTGACAAAACTTGGTAGCTCAAAATTTACCCTTGTTTTTTTAGATTATTCTTGATGCTGGAGTGGATGTAAATATCAGAAACATACATAACACAATACCTCTTCATTTGGCACTGGCAAGAGGTGCAAAACCATGTGTTCAATTACTCTTATGTGCTGGAGCAAACTGTAATTTACAGGTTGGCCTTCTCTGTGTTACTAAATGCTGTTTAATGCGATTCAATAGAACTCAAAGCAATGTTTCAAATGGTTGTGTTGTCTTTGAGGAGAACTGTAAATGCCCAGTAGAAAACACTACTATAGGAGAGAAACAGTTCCTGAAAATTGAAACTGATTTGCAACGAGGCAGAAAAATGAAAACGTGCAGTATTGAGAGTAAGGGTTCGGTGTGGATATCAAAAGTGACTTTGGAAACAAAAAATTATATAAAGGACTTAGGAATGAAGTTAGTTGTATGATTTTACCTACTCTTGTTGAATGCAAAATGCTAAAATGGTTGGAAAAATGTATAAGGATCTTGTAAAAGTCTCTTCAAGTCATAATTTTTTTAGGAGGGTGAGTGATGAAAACAGGACCCATTAGGTGCAGGAACCAACAAAGAATTGGTTAGGGCATGTAGAAGGGTTCTAAATGGCCAATAATGGGAATAAACTTTCACTGTTTGTACTGATAAGAAAGTGGGAACTGGGGTAAAACCATCCTAAATGACAATGGAACATCCAAAATTGGGCCGAGTGGGAAAGTTAAGATTACCGACTCAGGTTACTTTGAACAGAAGAAGGGAGGATAGAGGAGATAACGAGCAGAAATTTGGTACAGTATGAATAATGGGAAATTTAGTGAAGTTAAGTAGGAGAAAACCTTGGGATCACAACATTATATTTTCATGTTAATTGGTATGACATTTGGGGGGCATTGATGGACCAAATGAATGAAGCTGTCACGTTGAATCTTTTCATCTGGATGAATCCATGCTCAGGTGTGGTAATGAGGAGGTTGTGTGACAGTTTGTCTCAGATATGAAGGATGAAGCACTACTGGAGTTTTTGCTGTTAAATTTGTGGATTGCAGATTTGACGACATCCCTTCATATTGAGGATGGTCGAAGATAACTTGTGGATAATGCCTTTCATATCGTTGATGGATGGTCCCTTTTTCCCATATAAATACTTCTAATTTTTTATGTATTTCCATCTTGAAGTTCTTTTTGGGTGACTGTAATCAGGATGATGATGGAGACAATGCCTTTCATATAGCAGCAGATGCAGCAAAGTTCATACGTGAATGTCTTGAATGCATTTTATTGATATTAAAATATCCAGGTGCTGCTATTGGCGTTAGAAACCACAGGCAAGTGTTGGAATTATACAATTGTTTAATATAATATTTTCTAAGAAAATTTTGAAGAGCCACTATTTTCTTCTAGTAAAGTATTTTCATTTGCATTTTGATTTTATTTTTCTCGTCTGGCACATTTTAAGAAATTGATGTGATAACTCACTTTAGGTTGTATTATTTTAATTTGTTCTCTCTTCATGGTTGGAAAATAGTGGTAAGACATTTTGTGACTTGTTGGAAGCCCTACCTCGGGAATGGATTTTTGAAGAGCTTATGGATGCACTAGCAGAGAAGGGTATTCATTTGTCCCCAACAATGTAAGCAAAGTTCCATTATACTGATTTTTACATTGAAGAATTTTTGAAGCCATTGAGTTTACTGATGCATGAACTTTGGATTTTCCGCCTTCTAGATTTCAAGTGGGCGATTGGGTGAAATTCAAAAGATGTGTGGCAAATCCTGCATATGGTTGGCAAGGTGCAGGGCCCAGGAGTGTTGGATTTGTGCAGGGTTCCCAAAGTAGTGATGGTCTTTCTGTATCATTTTGCTCTGGTGTTGCACATGTTTTGGCAGATGAAATTATCAAAGTTATTCCTATGGATAGGGGACAGCTAGTGCAACTTAAACCTGACGTGAGAGAGCCAAGGTTAGATGTTTTGTGGGTTTCACTTATTGATAAAAAGTTCAACTTGATGCCTGACTTTTTCTTATTCCTCTTTTGAATTAATGTTGATGGATGTCCTCTTCAATCATTAAACAGATAATGGCACATTTCATCAGGTGGAACATAGAAAGAATTCTTTTTTTCTTTCCATATTACATTACAACCTCTCCATTTTGTCAGGAGGAAGAAATATGCTCTTCTAGGATGAAATATACATGAAGCCCGTTAATATTTGGTTTTTCAATTAGTTGGAGCCTTGAAATATTGAACAAGTCGTGATTTGCACCAATTGGAGAAACCTTTTGTAACATGTTTAGTTTTGACTGCCTTGTGCTATGTAAACGTTTTTTTTTTAATCAATGAAACTTTGCTTACAAAAAAAAGTTTCATCAAGTGTGGATGTAATTCTTATCAGGTTTAAGTTGCTTGGACAACCACGTGACAGCATTGGAACTGTCTTGTGTATTGATGATGAAGAAGGAATTATACGAATTGGATTTACTGGTGCATCTAGAGGATGGCAAGCGGACCCTGCGGATTTTCAAAGACTTCAAGAATTCAAAGTTGGTGATTGGATCCGTGTACGTTATACTGTGCCCACTGCGAAGCATGGCTTTGGAGCTGTAACTCCTGGGAGTATCGGTGTTGTGTATGGTATCAGACCAGACTGTAGTTTGCTGATAGAATTCTGCTATTTGCCTAGCCCTTGGCTTTGTGAACCAGAGGAGATTGAACTTGTTGTCCCCTTCAAGGTGAGTGCTTCATTCTCCCTATTTTTAGTATGGTTTAAATTTAACCTGAGCCTTATTTCTTTTATCCATTAGTGAACTTTATATGTTTTACTTCTGTATAGATTGGAGACCAAGTATGTGTTAAACGCTCTATATCTGAACCTAGATTCCCTTGGGATGGTGAGACACATAATAGCGTTGGAAAAGTTAGTGATATTGAAAGTAACGGTCTCTTAATAATTGATTTACCAAATCGGCATGGACCATGGAAAGTAGATCCGTCTGACATGGAGAAGGTGGAAAAATTTAAGGTATTTTCTTTTTGGGAAAGGCATCATATAAATACTGGCACTTGAATCAAGCATGAGTGTCACCTGATTTTCTTTTTTCTTCTGCATAAACAGGTCAGTGATTGGGTTAGGGTGAAAGGATCCGTACCCTCTCCAAAATATGGTTGGGATGATGTGCCTCGAAGCAGCATTGGAATAATTTTTTCCTTCGAAGAGGATGGAGATGTGGATGTAGCATTTTGCTTCAGGAGTAAAACTTTCCCTTGCTCTGTTACAGACATCGAGAAAGTGCCACCTTTTGAAGTGGGACAAGAGATTCACATCCTGCCGTCTGTTACTCAGCCATTACTTGGGTGGTCAGATGAAACCCCAGCCTCTTCAGGAAAAACTGAAAGAATTGATATGGATGGGACTCTAAATGTTAGTTCCTATACTTCACTTTTCTCCTGGAGTGTATATTTCTTGAGAAAGAGATATAGACACTTCAAAATGTTGTTTAAAGTTTTTTTTTTTTCCTTTTAATTTTTAGGTGAGGGTATCTGGAAAGAAAAAATTGTGGAGAGTTGCTCCGGGTGATGCAGAAAAGTTATCAGGATTGGCAGTAGGTGACTGGGTCAGAATGAAGCAATGTTTGGGAACAAAATCAAATTATGAATCGAACAATACTGGGAAGGAAAATATAGCAGTAGTTTACAGCATACAAGATTACTCATATTTAGAATTGGCGTGTTGTTTTCATGAGGGGAAGTTAATTGTGCACTGCACAGAAGTGGAAAAAATTTCTCCAATAAAAATCGGCCAGTACGTACATTTCCGTGCTGGATTGGCTAAACCGAGATGGGGATGGAGAGATGCTAATCCCAATTCAAGGGGTGTTGTGACTGCTGTGAATGCTAATGGAGAAATAAGAGTTTCACTGTCTGGCTTGTCTGGGTGGTGGAGAGGAGATCCTGCAGATTTTGAGGTAGAGCAAATGTATGCTGTGGGAGACTGGGTGAAATTAAAAGATGATACTGATGGACAGAAATCTTTGCCAGCCGGGAGTATTGGTGTTGTACAAGGATTAACTTATCATGAAAATGAATGGGACGGTTCTGTTCTTGTAGGATTCTGTAGAGAACCGGAATTGTGGGTGGGACACACTTCAAAACTCGAAAAGGCAGACAGATTGTTTATAGGACAGCGTGTGAAGGTGAAGTCTTCTGTACCAAATCCACGATTCGGGTGGTCGGGCCACTCTCATGCCAGCATTGTTTCTATAACAGCCATTGATGCAGATGGCAAAATTAAAGTATCTTCTCCATCTGCTCAAAAGCCATGGACACTTGATCCATCGGAAGTCGACCTGGTAGAGGAAGAGAAACTCAACATCGGAGACTGGGTGAAGGTCAAGCCATCTATTGTAATGCCTGTTTATCATTGGGGGGACGTTTCTCGTCAGAGTGTAGGGGTAATCCACAAGATGGAGGATGGGGAGCTTTGGATTGCCTTCTGCTTTATGGAGCAGCTGTGGATATGCAAGGACTCAGAGGTGGAGAAGGTGAGACCCTTTACAGTCGGCGACGCGGTGAAATTTCGGGAAGGATTAAAGATCCCTAGATGGGGATGGGGAATGGAGACTCATGCCAGTAAAGGGCAAGTAGTAGGCGTTGATGCAAATGGAAAAGTAAGGGTTAGGTTCCGGTGGAGGGAAGGGCGCCCTTGGATTGGGGACCCGGCTGACCTTGTCCTTGACGAGAGTTCTTGATCTTGATTCAGGAGCCTAAATTTAAAGGTCTGCATACCAATTCAACACTTCAGTAGAGAATGATCCCCAGGCATTACGAGCAGGAGGGACTTCGGGATACTGAAGCAATTCATCGATTCGAAACGGGGCGTTACACCATGTACGTTGTTAGTGTGTAGAGTATTGCACGTAAAAGATGCTTTGGAGAATTGCAGTTGGAGATGAAGATGTGGACCTTTCTGGCATGTAGAGAGTTGCAAGAAACAGTGGACCAATGCCCCTTTTGGTGTGGCGGCATATCATCTATCCATAAGGTCTCTTTTAAATATCGTTATGCTTGTAGATAAAGTTGAGTTATATAAAGAAATGCTGAGTTATCCGAGGGGTGATATATTATTTACATATGTACATATAATATTCTGGTTATTATATAAACTAATGTTTCAGTATTAATTCTTGATGCTAGTGTATTTGATGGCTGTGCTAACATCAGCTTAACTCTTCCAATTAAGACATATGTAACCTCGCAATTATGACATCAGGTTTGAATTCTCAACTTTGTGATGTAATATTTTGAAATGAAAAAAGAAAAAGGTATTGAACTCAATCAGGAACGACATATTTCTTCCATGGCATTGTCAATTGTTCGTTTAGAAGCTGATGAAAAACAACCATCTTTCACTTTGATCAACTATGGTCGTGGAAATTTCAGCTCATCTAATAATGTGTTTTGACATAATTTTGAATCATTTTCATCGAAACTTCTCTTTAAATTTCTGATGAGAACAAGGATTTAAACATTTTATTTTTAGATGATTGAAGCATAATTAATAATAATATAACTAAAATAATTTTTTCTTTAGAAAATAAACAAAAACATGAAAATTCATTGTCTTAATACAATTAAACCAAGTAAAAAAATAAAATACTTGTGGAAGTTTAAATATTCGATAAAATTGATTTCCTTATTGAGAAAAATATATATACAAGAGCTATTGTCTTGGTGCGTCGACAAGAATGGTTCAAGAAAAAATAGCTCAACTAACATGTATTAATTATAGAATTTGTAGTTCAAATATGTCCAATTGTACTCAACATAAAATAAAAAATTATACTAAGAAATAAGATATTTATGAAAGTTAAAATATAGATAAAATTGAGTTCTATTGTAAACATGTGTAGGATAAATGTCCATCCACATGCCATTATATCACCCATGCCATGTGGCAAATTATACTTAGACATAGTGTCCTCCATGTGTCCATTTCTCACCAATTCTTAGTGTCCAATTGTTCCACATCCTTCTTGCCATTTAGCCTATAAATAGTGGCTTATGGTGGTTTATGAAAGATCATCCATTGGTGAAATTCTCTCCAATTCTCTTCATTCTCTCCCACTTTCTCTTTTTAGTCTTTATTTAATTTTCCATAAATTTCCACTATCTCTTTATTTATATTATATATATATTGCCCCCATTTTCCAAACACTTGTTTTATTATTATTATTATTATTATATTATTATTATTATATTATTATTATTATATTATTATTATAAATATATTATTATATTAGTATTTAAATATTGGTAAAATTATACCCGGTTTCCATCCTATTTTTACAACACGTTATCAAACGCACGAAGCTCGCTTTTTTTTCCATCAAGGTAAGTCCTCCCGTAAGTAAAGCCATTTTTTTAATAATAAAATGTTATTTTGCATGTCTAATTGATTTCCTAATGTAAATGCAATTTCTTTGTATATAGTATTACTATGGCAAATCTTGCAAAATTAGAATTTCATACCGGATATTAATGGAAATAACTACTTGTCATGGGTCTCGATCTTTGAGATCCATTTAGACTCCATGAATCTTGGAGAAACAATTAAAGAAGGAAATGATGCATCAAATCAAGAAAAAGCCAAAGCTATGATCTTCCTTCGCCATCATCTTCACGAGGATTGAAAATGGAGTATCTTACAATAAAAGATCCCTACATTCTATGGCAAGGCTTGAAAGAAAGGTATGATCATCAAAAGCGCTTATTCTTCCAAAAGCTCGTTATGATTGGATGCACACGAGGTTGCAAGATTTCAAATCGGTAAGTGAATATAATTCCGCACTATTCGTAATTAGTTCAAAATTAAAATTATGCGGAGAAAAATTACGATGTTGATATGTTTAGAAGACATTCTTCACTTTTTCATGTCTCGAATATGCTCCTACAAAGAAGAATATCGAGAGAAAGGCTTTAAAAATATTCGTAACTAATTTCATGTCTTCTCGTAATTTGAACAAAATAACGAGCTATTAATGAAAAATCATGAATCTCGACTAATCGAGCAACACCATTCCACGAAGTGAATCTTTGTGAATTTCAATAATCGTGGTCGAAGTCGTGGGTCGGACCCATGAGAGAGGAAGAAATTCCTATTTTCGTGGTGGGCATTATAACTTTAAGAAACCCACACGAACCGATGATCATAAAGGAAAATCTCCACAAGATAGGAGTTCAAAAGGTGATGAACATAAATGTTTTCGGTGCGGAATGACTAGGCACTGGTCACGTACCTGTCGTACGTCAAAACACCTTGTTGATCTCTATCAAGCTTCCTTGAAGGAAAAAGGAAAAGGGAAGAATGTGGAGGTGAATCTTGCCATTCAAGAAGATGATGTATTTGATCCCTCCAATATGGTGCATCTTGATGTGGCTGATTATTTTGAATCTCCTGGAGAGAAAATTGATGCAATCAAACAAGTAGAGGATGTTTTGTATGAAGATATATAATTAAGTACTGTTTATAATATGTTTCTTGTTTTTGTATATATATTTAGGACTTTTTGTAATCGTTTTTCTTTTCTTATCAATGAAGAAATATGAACAATTTCAATATGTTGAGTACTTAGAAAATGAGCAATGAGGATTTATGTTCAGCAGATCGCGCAACTACGCATTACGATACTCATAAGCAGAAAATATTTTCTAAATTGACAATGTTGGAAGCAAAAATCAATACTATATCAGGTTCTGCAGACCTGATTGAAGGTTTTGGAAAAGCAAGTTTTATCTTGCCTAGAGGAACAAAATTTTTAATTAATAATGCTTTGTTCTCTAGCAAATCAAAGAGAAATCTATTGAGTTTTAAAGATATACGTAATAATGGTTATCATGTTGAAACCGATCGTAAAAATAATATAGAGTATCTCTATATCACATCTATTGTTTCACATGAAAAACGATATTGAAAACACCGCCGACTTTTTCTTACGGATTATATTATACTCATATACGAGTAATCGAAAGTTATGCAACAATGAACCGTAAGTTCATGAATCCGAGAAATATTCGGTGTTTGGCATGATCGATTGGGTCATCCGGGATCGATAATGATGAGAAAAAATTATTGAAAATTCACATGGACATCCTTTAAAGAACCGAGAAGATTCTTCAATCAAATGAGTTGTCATGTGATGCTTACTCTCAAGAAATTAATTATTAGACCATCACCACCTAAAGTAGGCATTGAATCACCTGCATTTTTTAGAGCGAATTCAAGGTGATATTTGTGGACCTATTAACCCACCAAGTGGTCCATTTAGATATTTTATGGTATTGATTGACGATCAGCGGATGGTCACACGTATGCTTATTATCAAGTCGAAATCTTGCATTTGCAAGATTACTTGCTCAAATAATTAAGTTAAGAGCACAATTTCCGATTATACAATTAAGACAATTCGACTTGATAATCTTTGGTGAATTTACATCCCAAACTTTTAATAATTATTGTATGTCAATTGGGATAAATGTTGAACATCCCGTAGCTCATGTTCATACACAAAATGGTCTAGCGAATCATTTATAAAGCGTCGCAATTAATTGCAAGACCATTACTTATGAGAGCTAAACTCCTACATCGGCCGGGGTCATGCCCGTTTTACACGCTGCATCATTATTACGTATTAGCCGGTAGCCTATAATAAATATTCCCCATGCAATTAGCTTATGGCCAAAGACCAAATGTATCCCATCCGAGAATTTTTGGATGTGCGATATATGTTTCAATTGCTCCACCACAACGTCTTAAGATGGGTCCTCAAAGGAGGTTAGGAATATATGTTGGATATGATTCCCCATCAATTATTAAATATCTTGAACTCCACGACGGGTGATGTATTTATGCACGATTTCTTTGATTGTCATTTTAATGAAACAAATTTTCCAACATTAGGGGAGGAATTAAGAAGTTGGAAAAAGAAATTACGTGGAATGCATCATTATTATCTCATTTAGATCCTCAAGAGAGATCAATGTGAACTTGAAGTTCAAAAGATAATTCATTTGCAAAATATAGCAAATCAATTACGGATGCATTCATAGATGCTAAAAAGAGTGACTAAATCATATATACCAAAGAAGACAAATGCTCCATCAAAATTGATATTCCGAGGAACAAGTTATCAATAATGAGTGCGGACCACGCGTGAGCGTGGTAGACCAATAGGTTCCAAAGATAAAAATCCTCTAAAAAAAGAAAAGTAGTTGAGAATCAAAATGATTCGATAAAAGGTATGGATGTTCCGAAGAAATCCAAGATACAACTACTCAAAAAGTATTGATGAAAATCAAACGCTTGAAGATAATAATGAAATTTCTATAAACTATGTTACAACAGAAAGAGATGGAACCGAAATGATATTATTGTTGACAACATTTTTGCTTATAATGTTGCTCACGATATTATTCATGAAAGTGACGATTTTGATCCAAAATCTATCGATGAATGTAAACGTAGAAAGGATTGGTGAAATGGAAAGAAGCAATCCAGCAGAGTTGAGCTCACTTTCAAAACGTGAGGTTTTTGGACCGAGAGTCCTAACACCGTAAGGTGTTAAACTCGTGGGATACAAATGAGTATTTGTAAGGAAAAGAAATGAAAAGAATGAAGTCATTAAGATATAAAGCGAGACTTGTTGCACAAGGATTCTCGCAAAGGCCTAGTATAGATTATGAGGAGACATATTCTCTTGTGGTGGATGCAATAACATTAAGATATTTGATTGCTTTGATTGTATATGAAAAACTTGATATGCATCTAATGGATGTAGTCACGGCGTATTTATATGGATCTCGGATAATGACATTTATATGAAAATCCGGAAGGATTTAAAAAACACGAGAAACATATGAATCAAGTTCTCTGAATTGTATTCGATAAAGTTCTGAGAGATCATTATATGGATTAAAACAATCGGAATTAATGTGGTATAATCGCTTTGAGTGAATATCTCATTGAAAGAAGGATATCAAAATAATCCAATATGTGTCAGTGTTTTTATAAAGAAATCTCGATCGAGATTTGCTATTATAATCGTATATGTTGATGACTTAAATATAATTGGAACTCACGAAGAGTTATCCAAGGCAATAGAATATCTTAAGAAAGAATTCGAGATGAAAGATCTTGGAAAAACAAAATTTTGCCTTGGTTTGCAAATTGAACATTTAGCGAGATGGGATATTTGTTCATCAATCAACTTATACAGAGAAAATCTTAAAAAGATTCTATATGGATAAAGCACATCCATTGAACATTCCAATGGAGGTTCGTTCACTTTGGATGTAAAGAAAGATATATTTCGACCTCGAGATGATAATGAAGAACTACTTGGTCCCAAGCACCGTATCTTAGTACAATTGGTGCACTTATGTATCTAGCTAATAACACAAGACCGGATATTGCATTTTGAAGAAATTTATTAGCTAGATATAGTTCATGTCCTACAAAAAGACATTGGAACGGAGTTAAGCATGTACTCCGATATCTTCGAGGGACGATTGATATGAGTTTATTTTATTCTAACAAATCCAGTTTTGATCTAGTTGGTTATGCAGATTCGGTTATCTATCCGATCCACACAAAGCTAGATCTCGAGCGGGTTATTTATTTACATGTGGGGAATCGCTACATCATGACGATCGGTGAAGCAGGACCATCACGGCCACTTCTTCGAATCATGTTGAAATCCTCGCAATTCACGAGGCAAGTCGAGAATGTGTATGGCTAAGATCGATGACACAACACATTCGTGAGACATGTGGATGGTCTTCTAGTAAACATCCTCCAACAATATTATACGAAGACAACACAGCATGTATAGCTTCAAATCAAATGAGGATATATCAAAGGAGATAGAAGCGAAGCATATCTCTCCAAAGCTTTTCTACCTCATGACCTTGAAGAAAATGACGAGATCTCAAAGACAAATGTGATTTGTTCGAAGGATAACTTGGTGGACATATTTACAAAAGCATTACCAACTACAACATTTGAGAAATTGGTTCACAGATTGGGATGAAAGCCTCGAGAGATCTCAAGTGATGTCGTCGCATGAGGGGAGTAAATGTATTATATAAAATATGTATTGTTTTTCCTTCACTAAGGTTTTTATCCCATTGGTTTTTCCTAGTAAGGTTTTAACGAGGCGATATATTATATAAATGAGCATTTAAGGGGAGTATTGTAACATGTGTAGGATAAATGCCCATCCACATGCCATTATATCACCCATGCCATGTGGCAAATTATACTTAGACATAGTGTCCTCCATGTGTCCATTTCTCACCAATTCTTAGTGTCCAATTGTTCCACATCCTTCTTGTCATTTAGCCTATAAATAGTGGCTTATGGTGGTTTATGAAAGATCATCCATTGGTGAAATTCTCTCCAATTCTCTTCATTCTCTCCCACTTTCTCTTTTTAGTCTTTATTTAATTTTCCATAAATTTCCACTATCTCTTTATTTATATTATATATATATTGCCCCCATTTTCCAAACACTTGTTTTATTATTATTATTATTATTATTATTATATATTATTATTATAAATATATTATTATATTAGTATTTAAATATTGGTAAAATTATACCCGGTTTCCATCCTATTTTTACAACAAGTTCTTTATTGTTGTTGCTATTGCTATCAATAAAACTTATAAAAATCTTTCAGAGTACTTTAAAAAGAAATAACACCCAAAAACAATACTCTAATTACAGGTACAGAACACTGATTTAATATTACAAAATGACTTTACTTTTACACAAGCTTTCAACCCCAACCTCAGGCCACTCCACCAATGGAAAATTGTGGTGCTTACATTGCAGCAGCTCTCAGGTCTATCGTACTAAAATTCAGAAATCACCAACTCACTAAATTGTATTGACTACCGTTACATTACAAATTTGATCCCTATCATTTTAAAAGTTAGAATTCGTCCCTATGATTTCATAAAACCTTCATAAGTAGTCCAACTATTTATGAGATTTTATCAAACTTTAGAAACATCATTCTAACTTTTAAAACTATAAGGACTAAATTCTAACTTTCTCGATACTATAGCGAACAACTTGTAATTTTTTAACCATCTATGATGCTCTAATGAACTTACACTAATGAACTTACAAATGGCCCTCTACTTCATCATGGAAATCTGCAACCCAATGCTCGGGTGGTTAAGCCATGGAGCTTGACGAATGCAGACTGAACCTTTTATTGGAAGAATGAAAGAAGAGAAGAAGAAGAAGAATCCGTTGTCCTTGCTCACCAAAATCAGAATCCTTACTTGCAGCATCTTCACAGCAATGGTGCATAAGTTCTGATCATTTGTTTGAATTTTAAGTGATCGGCGCGTGGGGAGCGGCGGTGTTCGGATTTGATGATCCTGATGGTGTCCAAGCATAGATCAGCAAGCCCAGAACAAGAATGACAGCTCCAGCTACGAACCCCGTTGGAAGAGCGGAAGCGATGCCGAGGTATGGGAGAGGCAAGGTGAACATATAGACTGATATTGGCACTGTTTATGTGAAAATGAAAACCGTTACTGAAAATAAATAGATGAAAAGATAGAGGAATCAATCTTTGGAGAATATGCAAGAATGAGAAGAAAAATCATGGCATCACTCCATATCGGATGCGCTCTCCAAGTTAACTTGTACTTGAGAAAAACTACTAAGGAACATGTCTGTAGATGGCAACTTTCACAAAGTTACAAGATTGGCTAAAGAATGGAAATGGCTGAAAGAGCTGAATACATAACTAATTAAGCATACAGACTTTGGAGATGTCTTTCCACGTCATTTAGGGGAAGGACTTGAACATATTGACCAACTGCCCTTCAGAGCAAAATGGAAGTTTTACTAGAGAAGGAACATTCATTAAGGACTTAGGACTCTTCATTTAGCACGCACGAATGAACTCTTTCAATTTCTGATTGTTCTATTGGACTTACTGTTTAAAATAAGCAAAAGGGAAGCGAGAAAGTACCTGAAAAAGTGGATGCAAGAGAAGAAATCACAGCAGATGAGATCTTGAGAAGATGCAACAACGAAATGTTAAACCCTATATTTACAAGAATGAAGAGAAGTGGTAGCAGTGGTGCACCTTCACATCCTGTGATCAGAAAATCCTTTTAGTGTCTTAAAGAAAACACCACATTTGAAATGATAAATGTATGATGGCGTTCGAAAGTCCAAGCTCGCAAATATCGTGCAAAACTAATTGAATTCTCTTCTCCCTTGAACGAACATATGTTTTCAGGAAAAAGGAGAAATATATATACTATTGAAAGTTGAAACATATAAAAGATGACGACAGACTTACCACTTAAAGTACCATAATTTAGAAAACATGCCGTGCCGTCTCTAAGATAGCTTGGCAGCTGACTAAATGGAATACCCCATAACTTGGACAAGAATGGTAGGAGAGCCAATATGAAAACTGCCTGCACTTTACATGAAACAAAATTCCTTAATCATTTACAGTTGAGGAATAGAAATTTGGGAGCAATAACAGATGTATCCAACTGATGGTGTTACCTACCTGGAAAGCAGATCCAAAGGAATTTACAACAAATAAGTCAATCGTCCTGCCCTGTACAGAAGCAATTCATATAGGAATTTTACTCCAAGCATTAAGGGTTGATGCACCGATAATCCTACCGTATGAAATATGCATAAATGTACTCAAGCACCATGCACTTTTAAATTCCAATGATAATAGAAGTATAAATATGCAATTCAACAAAACCCTTGCAAAGATTTGACTGCATGAAATTGGTTTTATAATTTAAAAACATAAGTCCACTCTTCTGTCTGATTTTCAAATAAAGATAGATTTACAAATCAACTCCTACTCTTCTTATGTTAGATTTAATAATCGAATAGATCCAATTTTCTTTTTTTAAAAAAATATATAACTTAATCAGGCAGGTCATTGTTTCTTATCGGAAAAGAGAGGAAGAAATACTGCATGACATACCTTCAATCGACGGGAAGCATCCAAGAAGATGATTTCCTACATATAAAAAAAAAATGATTAAAGAAACAACATAGGCAATTAATTGGGAAACCCACTATTATTATGTCACCAACTACCTTCAAAACAGTATCAGCTGCTTGGAACAAGAATGAGATTATCATCAAAAGGCTCCAAAAAATGCCGGCTTCCTTCAAGGAATGCCCAGCGTTGGAACCACTGCAGATGCAGACAGGCAAAAAAAAAAATGGTAAAACAGAATAAACAAGCTTACAACATAATTCGTGCAAGCACAGGAGCCCGTGGTTACAGCAAAAATTCTGCCTGCTTAACCAGATGAAAGTGATGAAAGCATTCACATGCATAAATAGTCTAGAATAATTACGTAGACATGCTAAGGATCGAAAAATACTCATCTGGCTGTAGAAACAAAAAGATACCAGTTAATAATCGTATAAGGCAACATCCTGGGAGGAATTCAGGCCACTTGGAATTAAATTTTATAAGATGGCTATTTGGAAATCTTTCTCCAGTACTACAATGTCCTTGGGCGATATTCTATTCGCAAGTTTGGGAACCTATGTTTGTATAGTCTAAGGTTGGAGAGTCTAAATTTGTTTACTTGTGTTTGGATTATGCACTAGAACGAGTTTTAGAAATTTTGATCTCTTTAGTCTATATATAGTTTATGAACTTCTAATTTAGAGAAGTTAGTTGGTAGCCTAAGCCATGACGTTAACAAACTTCTAGTCTGAGATAAATAAACCTATGTAAGCTCAACTTCCCAAATTCATACAATCATATCTGATCCATAAGCCAAAAGCCCCCCAAAAGGACATATATGCTGATTATAGGTTCTTAACTCCTTAAAAGAAAATTTTGGTTTAAAGACCTTATTGTCATTCAGAAAATTTTCAAATCAATTAAAGACATTCAATGCCAATAGGCTGCAAGGTTTTTTTTTTTTCCAAATTTTATTACTAGATATTACATTGAGCAACATAGTTCCAGCAATGAATGCTACATGCAAGTCTTAACTGAGCAAAAGAGTTCATAAATATTTTTAAATAATTAATATCCCTCTCTCTACCTTGAATTTATCCCTTCTTCTCGCATCACTTCATCAGTTAAAGCATGTGTTTTTTAGATAGAAAGGCCTAGTTAAGGTTGTATGCTTAAGAAATACTGCCTCAAAGCTTAGCTACAGTACTTGTCTATTCACAATCACAGCAAATGCTTTTTATTCAAGTTCACAATGAGCAACTAACAAAATATTGCAATTTTGAGCCTGAAGAAGTACTAATGGCCGATAATGAAAATTACCTTGCTACAGTAATGATTACACCAATGGTAACAAGAAAGCACCCAAAAAGTTGACTGGTCTTGTACCTCCGCCCAAGGAAAATAATTGACAGGAGAATTTGCCACACAAGAAAAGTCTGCACACAAAATGGACACTAATAACTAGAATGCGTAATGCGTAGAAACCTTAACAATGAGAAGGCTGTAAGAAAATATCTGTAATATTAGTAGCTACTGGATTTACTCGACCTGTATATTTAACAGAATCTGGTCACCTTCTATAGAAGATAACTTCTTGTTTGTTAATAATCCAATCAAAAGAATGCATGTGCTCCATTATTAGAATAGTATGACTTAATTCAGCACAAGCAGTCTTTGAAATAAGTAATTTAAACCTACCTGAGACAAAATTGGAATTGATGCTCCAGAAAGAATGGCTGATCCAAGGAAAATAACACGAGCTAGTTAAAAGGAATCCAAATGTAACAAAGATGCAATACAAAATTGTAACAATAACAGGCATGATAACATCTGACTCAATAAATAATTAGCATCCAAAAATATTAAGAAAAATGCAGCAAATTTAGGCCCCTTTTGATGATGCTTTTGTTTTTTAAGTTAAAAGCCTTGTTCATAATTTCTTTGCATATTTTTTCAATTTTTTAAAATATTTTAGAAGTCTTAGCTAAATTTTATATTAAAAAATCCCTATTTAATTTATATATGTCTAAGAATTGGCTAAAATTGTTCAAATGTATTTTAAAATAGATTGCCAGACAAAGAAAATTGTTACTATGCAAGCATAAATTTTAAAAACAGAAAATAAAAAACATATGCAATATCAAACAAAGGCATGATTCGAATAGTTCATAAGTGAAAAGGCTACAATCGAGCAAAAACTTGGTTCAGTATTATATATTTGGAATTAACTACATAATTAAATTTATCCTAGCATAATATCAGGTTCTAAAACTAATGGCAATGTGATATGGCGTTGATGAAGGAGATTTGACCACAAATCACTATCTGTTATGTCCTCCATTTCAATCAAGGATTTTAACAGTAGAAGAATAGACAATGACCAAATTATGTTTAACATATACTTAAAACAGATATCCATTTCTTTTTTAAAAAAAGAACATTGAAGAAGTGAGGGACTTATTATAATTCGGTTGAATTACAAGTTTAGTCCCGGAACTTTTAGGTTTGTGTTTATTTGGTGATTGAACTTTAAAAAGTGTCTAATAGGTCCCTGAACTATTAATTTTATGTCTAATAGGTCATAGGCTTAAAAATGTCTAATAAGTCCTAAACTTTCAATTTTGTGTCTTATAAGTCTCTGACATATTTGAAATTTTTCCAAAAATTAACTGACCTATTAGATATAAAATTAAATTTCATGTCTACTAAACTTTTTGTATCTTGTAGATCTGTGAATTTTTAAAAATGTTAAATAGTTCAATGACCTATTAGACACTTTTTGGAACCAAATAGACACAAACCTAAAAGTTCATAGACTAAACTTGTCATTTAACCTTATAATTATAAAAGACATTACCTGCTGCTGCCATCCCTGTCGCAGCGCCAAGAGCTTCCAAGAGGCCAGCAACCAGATATGGGGCCTTCGGCATGGAAAGCATCTCATCCGTAACAATGCCAGCGTGATATCGCAAATACAAAATAGAAAAGTATACAATCACATACCTGAAAAGAATAGAATTGTAAGAAATCACTTCAACCCAATCAAAGCGCTTGTAGATGCAAGTGAGTGCTAAGCAAACAATTGATCTACATTATCTAGATATGCAAAATCATAAGTGAAGCAAAAGTTCAAACTATGTTAAATCACCAATTAATCCAAAAGCTTAAGCTGATAGGTAATGGTAAATTTGCCAAAAAGAGCATATAGCTCAACTGAGATATTGAACGTATTAACAACCACGAGGTCAGTGATTCGAATCCCTCAACCCTAATAAAAAAAAGGTAATGGTAAATTTAATTATATCAATACTTTAACAAACTTTCTCTCACTTGTGGGCTTGAAAATTTGTTGAAGATTCAACAAGTGGAAAACTATATTAATTGGAGAGGAAATGACTTTACAGGAGTTCAAACACAAGACTTCCTGTTCCGATACCATGTTAAATCACCAAATAAATTATGATAAATTTAATTATATCGATATTTTAACAAAACAACATATAAACAAACAGTTTATGTGTGTGTGTATATATAATTAAACTCAGGCAATGAAGCAGCAACATTAATATCACAATCAGCAGAAAACAGTCGGCCTTATAGAGTTTTTAATTTATAAAATGTGGGTATGACAAAGTAAAGCTGAAAACTTAGTGCAGTGGTTTGATCAGAAAATCATCCTGTGTAATGGAATCCTGATAGTATGAAATGGAAAAATCTCTTGAAAGAAACAGAATCTCCATGATGCAGAACATTGAAATTCCTAATCAGTCTTAAATATAATTTATGATGTGATTTTGCAATCTTGCACATCTTCTACATCACGCAACCAACTAAACTGAACCTACACAATTTGGTCAACGCTTGCTTATTATGGGTTTTGCGAATTTCTCAAAAATCATCTAAAGATACACTAGTTATTTATTTTTCATTTATTAAATTAGAAAAAAGGGAGGGGAAAGAAGAGAAATAGGAAAAGAGGGGAAAATAATGGGTGCTGGGCTGTAATAAAACTATTTTAATTGGGGCACAGTGGCGGGCCCAGAAAGCAAATGAATTAAAAACTATTTTCACGTTCAGAATTTGCTTTTCTTATAAGAAAAATAATAATAAGATGGAGGGTTTCCTTCCTATAACATGCAACAATACATTTTGAAATTGACATGAAAAGCGAATTTCTCTCAGGACCACAAGAGGAAGGAAGGAAAATGGAAAAGTGCACTACTGGAAAAAGACAGTTTTGTAGCAATGAATGAAACGACATCGTTTAACCTTTAATGGTGATAAGGGGCATATAACATGTGATACACATCCAAATAGGTCCCACCATTATATACGCCCACTTCATCAAGCTTCAAGCCTATTATTATATAATATATTTCTAATGTAATCCAAAAAGAAAAGAAAACTATTATTTATACACATAAAAGAGAGAAAGGAAAAAACCCTATTGTTTATTACCCCACTTTAAAGTTTGAACATTAACTATTCTCAAATGTCAGTTGAGGATTCAAACTTACTATTCATAAGTCAAACTTTATGCCAATTCAGTTGGCTATTCCTAAGTGTTCGTTAAACTAAAAACATTAACTATTCTCGGATTAAACACTATATTTTTTCGAAAGAAAAAACACAATTCCAATCAAATTACAAGTGGCTGTCATGTTTATGCTTATTTTCTAAATCCTCTCTTTTATGCCAGCCTCCATCAAAAGTAAGAGATTTGAATCTTCCCTTCCCATATTTTTTTAACCTCTCTTAAATCAGTATCCACAGCACCTACAAAAAAAAAAAAAGAACAGTATCTACAGTATGTGGATGCTACTTTTTCTTTTTCTTTCTTTTATTTTTCTAAACCCATCATAGCTTTTTTTTTTAAAAAACACACACAGAAAAAATCCCATCATAGCTTTTGTTAAAGTTTCACAGAATCTACATCATTTCTACGATCATAAAGAAACCGTCCACTAATAAAAATCTGACCTTTTATTTCTTTTTGAAACTGAAAAAATTTTGACTTTTAGAAGAGTAAGTGAGTCAGAGGCAACTGTAGATACAAAGTTCGAAAAACATTTATAGTACATGTAAATTTTCATACCCTGTTCATAACAATAACCTTAACATTTAAGGATTGTTTGAGAGTATATAATAACCTAGGTTATAATAGTCTATGAGTTATTATAATCTGTGAAAAATATAATATTATTGAAAATGTAGAGTAGTATAGTCTGGGGTCATAATAATTTGTATTTAGGGTGCAGATTATTCTACAAGTTATAAAGGTTATTATAACTTATGCTCCAAACAGTCACTTAATAATAATAATAATGTTCATAGTATGAAAACTATTTCATATAACACCCGTACTAAAATCTTTTGGATATGTGATATTACCACAGTACTAAAAAATTTTCCACCAAGTTTGATACGATTAACCAAGCCCATTCCAATAAGAATAAACAAAAACACGAGGGATAATCAACGACTTCTTTTACAATTTGATAATAACTTATTAAAAAGTTTCAGGGATCATAATTAATGGAAGGACGAAACGTATCAACAGTGATCGATGAAATCCAGACGCCTAATCTAAAGCCGCCAAGGTTTTTAATGGTTGCAACTACTCAATTAGAGAGTTTTACTAGGAATTGTGTTAGATAGAATTGTTCTTTTACATCCAGAGTCGTGTAAGATTCGTCCATTTGAATAGATTCCCACTAAATTAAAAATGTAATAACTAAAATTATTAACTATTGAGAAAACGACGTTTAGTCGCAAGGAAACGAAATTCTTTTAATTTGAAGAATTGGGGAATGAGAGTAAAATAGGGAAAAAGAAAAACATTGAAATACTCAACACCGAGGGATAAGAAGCAGGGTTGGAATTGTAAACCGTCACATATAAAATTTGAAATATATTTTGTAATTAGATGTAGTAAAACTATCCATCACATCGTTCCAACCTCCTCAATTATTGGATTGGAAAAAACTAAAGGGCAGGATAAGGAATGAAAAACAAATGGTGATTTTAATTGGCTCGATCGCCAAAAATGACCCAAGAATTTGAAAAAGAAGAACGACAAGTCAAAGCATTAAATTCAGATATCGGAAATAATCAATAAAGACTACGGTAATTATGTTAGAATTAATAGCAAGAAAACTAGATAGAAAGGTAAACTAGCAGAAAAAGTGGAGAGAAAATGGCAACAGTACCCGAAAGTGGCGAGCTGAGCGAGAAAGAACGGGTAGTGCTTCAGAGGAATCAAAGCAAGCTTGTACAGCACCCGATTGGCTACACCGAAAATCACCGTGAACGCCGCTGCAACCACAATCTCCACCGTCCGATTGCTTCTCCTCAATTCCTCCGCCCTAATATTGTCCAAGATCTCACCGCTATTCGCCTCCGCCAAATCCTCCACCCTCTGACCTCCCACTGCGTACGAACAGGGCTTCACCCTATCCTCCTCTCCACTCTCCGATCGATCCCACGCTCCCGACGGCGCCACCGCCTGAAGCTTTCGGTGCTTCGGCGCCCGTAGAACTACACATCCGCAACCGGACCGTAAATCGGCGTATCTGTAAATGCTGAGGTGAGAAACCTCCGCCAGGGTCCGTGGTTGTTGCCGTAAACGGAAAGGACCGCCGAATGAGGCGGCGCCGGCGGAAAACCGGCGGGACCATGATGTCATAATACAATTTGTGATGAATTTATGGCCGTAAAACTTCAAAGAGAAGGAGCCGAGTTTGAATTATCGTTTCTCGGTGCTCGTAGTCTCTCGACGACGCTCCGCGCTCCTTCCTTCGATGTTTAAAGGCTCGTCGAATGTCGCTCCAGAATAAAATAATATATGAGGAAAATGATCCGATGCGGACGAGCTCAGTCCGTCCAAATAATATTCTCGTCGTTATTCGATTCAATTGATCACGAGGACACGTGGTGATAATCGAAATGGGTGATGGATTTCTTGGGAATTGGGGAAAGTGAATTTCAAGCCGTAGGATATCTTACCAGGACAGGCCTGATGATGACGCTGTACGATATGTTAGAGATGTCCATAGGATGGGGGTAGGAGAATGACTTCTAGTCTCTCCATTTATTTCATTTTTCGTCCTCGTAAAATTCTCATTTAATTTTGCGGGAAAAATGGAGATTTCCTAAGAAATTCGTAGGAATTGGATTCCCGCGAGAAATAATTCTCTTTTTATCTTTTTATTTTGCTAAATTTTATTACATAATTTTTTTTAAAAAAAAATTATTTAAATAGTTAATTACTAATTAGAGATTTCTATTTAAGGGACATTTTTTTTCAATTTTCTTAAAAAAGTAAAATGATATTTAAGAAAAATTTATAATTCTAGTTTATTATATATATATATATATATATATATATATATATAAAATAATAATAATAAATCGAGATGGGGAATGAATTCCACGTCCCCGTGTAGCCAACGGAGAAAAATTCCTCCCAACTCCCTCCCCCATTTCCCGCTTAAATGGGAGTGGGGTCGGTCCCCACGGAGCCCTGTCCCTACAGGGAAAATGAACATCCCTAGATATGCTTGTAATTAGGATGAGAAGTCTTTATTTTTAAATAAATAGGGAGGAAGAATAAGAAATCTTCTTTATTATTTCTTTTTGAGAAAAAGCGAATTGTTTCTTTGAGTTTAAATATAATTTTGTCAATTCGTTTTTTTCTTTTTGGAAACTAGAATAAGAATAAAGCAAAAGGCAAACTATATTATACTCCTGCCTCTTCTCACAAATGAGGGAAAAATTGTTGGGGTTTGTGTCCTAAAACTCGTAGTTTGTAAATATTGTTTTAATTAATGTAATAAAGAGTTATTCTAATCAATAAAGAGTTATTGTTCATTATTTACAATATCGTCCTTTTATTAACCCTAAATCCAATAAACTAACATCCAAGGCTGTAAAATGTCTCTTGAACTGAATGTAGTGTACATGTAAAGGATCTCACTTCGAGATACAACCTAAAGGGTCTATAGTAAGGGCATAAGGTTTGGGTACCTTACCCTGGTAATACTATGGATATGACCCACTTTGTATATGATACAAACACAGTGATCCTAGCGTGTTCATGTAAACGACATGTGAGTGAGAATATCCTATGTAATGAGATTGCATAAGACCATACCACGAAATAGTAACCACTAAGTGTAACTCCGTTGACTAGTTAGGTTTCTATTTCACTAGGATGACCTAGGCAACTTGATCTCAATCCCCAAGCGAGTTACTTAACTCCCTGTTTGAGAGATTATTATCCTTTGACTAGTATGGGTGAGAGTGGCTAGATTCGTCGACTCAATATGTCTACCTTCTTGGGGACAAGATCGAGTGAGCAGCTGGAGACTTAACTTAACAAGATGAAATTCACTCTTTCCCGCCTATTAGGGTAAGTAGATGAATGTTCCCTTAAGTGGTGTCTTCGAGACATGAACAAAGGGTTCAACCCTCTGATTGGCTCGAGAGGGACTTATGTTTATTGGTAAGACCATAAACAAATTTTTCATTAGAGGAGCATTGGACTTAAGGTAAAAGATGTAACCCAGGGGTAAAATGGTAATTTGACCCAGTTAGTGTTACGAACATTCGTGAATGATTGACTTGTTGTTATTGGTCAATATCCGTGGACACAGAAATATATCTGTAGTGAGAAGAGTACAGTTGCGGGACTTTAGTGGAGTGTTCCCGCCGTTAACGAATGTTGATTAGGAGGTTAATGAGATTAACCGAATAATCTCGTATCGTTGGAGATTCTGATATGTAGGTCCATTAGGTCCACCTTCTAGCTTATAAAGGGTTCTTAGATCGTTTGAATTTGAAATGTTCAAATTCAATTAAGGAATAAACATTAATGTATATAAATACATTATAATATAAAGTTTTGGAACTTTATATTATAAATTTAATGTGAATATGATTCATATTAAAATTAAATGAGAGAATTAAATATTTGAAAGAGTTCAAATATTAATTTAAATGTGAATGAGATTCATATTTAAAAAGTATAGGTTAAAATTTAATGTACATAAGATGTGCATTAAAACTATAGGTTAGAGGAGAAATTGATTAAATATGATTTAGTCTTAATTAAATATATGATATTTAAACATTAATTGAATATATGATATTTAATTAATATTAATTAATTTTGATTTAATTAATTAATTTAATTATTAATTAAATAATAGCCTGACACGTTTCCCACTTCCCCATCAACTCTCTATCGATTGAGAGTGGGGGAAGTACTCCTCTGCCTTTTAACTTCTCAATGCTGAGAAGTTTGGTTGGTTAATCGACGTTTTTGGTGCAATTGTGAATTGCAGAAGAAATACTCTCAACCTAAAATTCCCTTCTCTTGCTCACCAATTGTTGGATTCCTTCCCACCAAGGAATTGATCTAAGTAGATACTCAGAGGATAGGAGGTTAACTGAGTGGTGGTGTCCTATTGAAAATACAGAGGAGAATAACTTGTTGTGTTGTTGTACATTTGGAGCAAGGAATTGCTGATTTTGAAACTACTAAGGTAATGATTTCTTTCCTTTTAGTTTTTAGAAATTGTACAACATGTGTAGATGTGTTATCCATGCTTTAATTATTAGATTGCTTATCTTTGTTTATTTTGTCAATGTTGTAAAATATATAATGCCAAGGAACTCAGATTTGCCCAAAATCAGAACGCAAGAAAATCAATAAGCAACTAATCAAAGCAATAGAGATGAATCAACACCGAGGTATATAGTGGTTCAACCTTTCGGTCTACATCCACTTTGAGAACCAAATTTTGAAAGGATTTTATTAAGCGGCAGATAAATCACAAATACAAGTACAATAGCAACAACCAATCCAAAACTATTTATGGATTGAAACGGATCGATAAAACGATCCGATACCTCAAATCTGTATGCCGATCTGAGTTCCTTACCGAATACCATTGATAAAACAGCCTTCGATAAGACCAGAGAGATAATACCCACGACGTTTTCACCCCCTATACCGAGACCACGTCTGAATACTGACCGGAACCACGCTGAATGGACCCCTAAAACAGTGAACCTTGCCTGAACTCACGCCGGAACTACTACCAAAGGCTGAGATCCGAAAACCCACGTCAGAAACCGATCGCAAAACCGATACTCACCGATCATCAATCCGAGAACCTCACACCGGAACTCGCCGGAAATGCACGCCAAAGTCACCCACGCCGGAAGCCGAAAGCCGGAAGCCAAAGTCACACCGTCTCACTCTCTGTAAATTTTTTTTTCTTTTCTTCGTGCGGCCGCTGCACTCACTTTTTGTTTCTCCTTTTGCTTTTTATTTTCAATCACACGGAAAAGACAAAATAACCTAATTAAGAATTTTAACTTAATTACCAAAATGCCATTGTAAACAATTACTTAAATGCCCTCATTTTAAATCCCTTTTGATTTCTTGTCATTTTCTCACAAATCTCCCTCATGACAAGAACATCTTAAGTCACAAGCTGATTCTCTCAAAGTTCCCTATCACCCTGGCTTTATTCAAATTTCATTTAATGTGTATTTAAACCTATGAGTTTGTAAAGTACCTTTGTCAACATATCGACAAGTTTCGATCTGTTTGAACTTTGACCAATTCAAATTCGTTTCTTAACAAATCGTGCATCCCCGATAAAATGAAATTTGACGTCGATATGTTTAGATCGTTCATGATGAGATGGATTCTTCGCAAGATGAATAAGACTCACGGCTATCACAACGGATGATAGGAATAAACTCCTGCGATAACAACTCACCAACAATACGCTTCAACCACATTGCTTCCTTTAATCGCTTCCCCACGTAAATATATTTCGATTTGATGAGTTGACAAGGCAACCATCGGGTCAGTAAGAGACCTTCCAACCGACCACATTACCATACAATCGAAAAATGTGCCTGGACAAAGATCTTCTTTTATCAAGATCTGCAAAGATAATCGTGATCTGCGAAGCCCTTTTATCAATGCCGATTTATTACACTGTTCCCAAAACACGAGTGAAACATTTGAAGTACCTTTCAAATACCGAAGCACCCACTTAACTGCATTCCAATGTTCCTTCCCAGGATTTGACATAAACCTACTTATCATGCTCATTGAGTAACCCAAGTCAGGCCTAGTACAAATCATGAGATACATTATGCTCCCAACAACATTACAATAAGGAATGTTTGACATCTCCAACCTTTCTTGATCAGTAGTAGGACACTTTGGGACGAAGAAAGTCTAAAATGAGATGCTAAGGGTGTCGAAACTGCCTTACAATTAGACATGTTGTACCTGTCAAGCAGTTTATGCACATAGCTCTCTTGCGAAATGGTTAACAAACCTTTTTCCCTATCTCTCTGAACATCCATGCCTAAGATCCTTTTTAATGCCCCTAAATCTTTCATTTCAAATTCACCACTCAAATCAAGTTTCTTGAGTTTACAAATTTCAAAGATAATTCTTAGACACTAATATCATATCATCTACATAGAGAAGTAGATAGATATAAATACCTTTCCGAGATAGTTTCCAATACACGCATGCATCATATGAGCTCCTGTGAAAACCCCGCCTGGGATGAAAGTATCAAACCGAATATACCACTGTCTCAATGATCGCTTGGTCCATAAATGGACTTGTGAAGGCGGCAAACCATATCTTCTTTTCCCTTCACCTCATAGCCCTTAGGTTGAGCCATGTAAATTACCTCCTCCAATTCCCATGAAGGAATGCTGTGGTGACATCCATCTGTTCAAGAAACATATCAAAATGAAACAAAGAATAGATAAAATTATTCTAATGGATGAATGCCTCACAACTGGGAGAGAAAACCTCATGAAAATCAACTCCTCCTTCGAGAGTGAAGCCCTTGGCCACTAGCCTAGCTTTATACCTAGGCTTGCTGTCACCACCTGAACCTGGCTTGATTTTGTAAATCCACTTTGATTGAATGAGTTTCTGTTTAGGAGGCCTTGGAACCAATGACCACGTCTGATTCTTATGCAAAGAGAACAATTCTTCTTCCATTGTTGCTTTCCATTGTTCCTTCAAATCGGATGCAATAGCCTCTTTCAGTATGTAATAGGCTCGCCTCAACACTATCGGATGCACAATTAAAAGCAAAAGCTACAAGGTCAAGAAACCATACACCGGTAGGTGCCGTCTCACTCTCCGAGATCTATCACGTGCAAGTCGATAATCCCGTAAGTCATGGTTACCGAACTTTCCTCCGTGAAAGCTCCTCATCAATCAAAATCCTTTCTGTTGAGACTGTTCCCATCAAATTCGTAACTCGTGAAAACTCGTTTTGCGGAACAGAGAAGACTCATCACTAGATTCACTGAACTACCTGACCAGGCGTGTTTTCAATCAATCTTGACTTCGGTTTCAACATTCTCAACTAACTTCTGTGCTGGCTGGCCCTTAGTACAAAATGGCATCTCTTCTTCATTAAAAGTTACATCTCTGCTGATAATACATTTATTCCTACCATCTTCCAGACACCAAAGTTTATATCCTTTGACACACGGAGGATAGCCTGTAAACATACACTTCAATGCCCCGTTATTGCCTTTCCTTCCTTGACATGAGCATGTTTGAACAACCAAATATCCCGAGATGATCAAGACTAGGAGGTTCTCCTTTCCATACCTCCGTGGAGTCTTAAAGTCTATGGCGAGAAGACGGAGTCCTGTTAATCAAATAATATGAGCGATTTGGGCAAACTTTCCCCAAAACTTCAAAGGTAACGAAGCATTAGACAAGAGACATCTAGTACGCTCCATTATCGTTCTGTTGAACCTCTCAGCTAAACCATTCTGCTGTGGAGTGTGTGTAACAGTAAAATGTCTCGTAATCCCCTCAGATTTGCAAAGTTTGTCGAACTTGTTATTCACAAACTCTAAACCATTGTCAGTCCTCAAATATTTTACCTTTCTACCTGTTTGGTTCTCAGTTTGCTTCTTCCATTCAAGGAATTTCCCAAAAGCTTCATCCTTTTGTTTCAGTAGATAAATCCACACTTTCCTTGAAAAATCGTCAATGATAGACATGAAGTACCTTGAACCTCCCATACTAGGTACTTTAGTAGGACCCCACAAATCTGAGTGTACATAATCTAGTATGCCTTTAGTTGTATGCTTCCCTTTTCCAAACTTCACCCTGGTAGACTTTCCCATTATGCAATGATCACAGAATGGAAGTTCAATATTTTTAACCCCTCTAAGTAAGCCTTGTTGTGAAAGAGCTTGTAACCCTCTTTCACTCACATGAGCCAACCTCCTATGCCATAACATAGTCATATCTGTTCCTTTACTGGATGCAACTGCAACGTTTCCTGTAATAGCAGAACCTTCCAACACATACAGACCATTCCTCAAAGTTCCTTTCGATTTAACCAAGGACCCTTTGGAAACTTTCAGAACTCCATTCACAGATTTATATGAATAACCTGTTCTATCTAATTCACCTAAAGAGATCAGATTTCGTTTGAGTTCTGGAACATACCTTACATTTGTAAGCACTCTGATCAACCCATCATGTGTTGCAAGCCTAATTGACCCTGTTCCTCTCACATTACAGACGCCATTATCACCCAGCAAAACTTTTCCCCCATTGACTTCCTGAAAATCGATCGGATAGTCCACTTTGGGAGTCATGTGAAATGTGCACCCGTAATCCATGATCCATTCCTCTTGAAACTCCCTCACTGGACACCATCAAGACCTCTGTTGAATCATACCCATCATTATATATTGTTGCACTCGATTCACCCTTCTTCTCATGAGAAGTTTCTTTGTACTTGTTCAAAGGACAATCTTTCTTAAAATGCCCTTCCTTACGACACAAGTAACACTTCTTGCCTTTTCCCTGGACTTAGACCGCTTCTAGATTCCTTTCCTTTCCAAGTCTTCTTTTCGGTTCTCCCCGGCCACAAGTAACTCTCCTTCCTCGCTTCTTTCTTAATTTGAGATTTCTCGTTTTCAAAGCATCCACCACAATATCCATGGTCGAGAATCCCTACCATATTTTATGGTCGCTTTAACCTCTCGAAATGTATCAGCAAAGAGTTCAAAAGAATGACCGCTTGATTCTCATCCGACATCTTCTCATCGATGTTATTGAGATCGACCACAATCTTTCGAAAATCATCTAAGTTCTCTTCTAAGCCTTTATTCTCGATCCATCTTATATCCAAAAATTTCTCCTTTAGATACAATTTATTTGGTAAAGACTTGGTCAAATAAAGACTCTCTAATTTCTTCCACAACTCTATCGTGGTAGTTGCCTCATCCACTTGCCTAAGCACTCCATCGATGAGATAGAGTAAAATTGTCGAATAGGCAATTTCATCCATTTCCTTCGTTCATCTTTTCGTGAGTGTAGCTGGAAGGTCCTTTTTCGTCACACAAGATTTTTGCTACCCTTTCTTTGAACCAAAAGAGCTTTAATCTTCTTCCTCCATAACCCAAATCACCCTTCCCATCAAATCGAGCAACCTCAAATCGAGTCGACATCAAGCCATTAACCTCACAAATAATATCCCAAACGCAAAAATTCAACGAAGCACAAAACCACAACCCTCCAAACTTTGGATTGAATAGAGCTCGATACCACTTGTTGTAAAATATATAATGCCAAGGAACTCAGATTTGCCCAAAATCGTAACGCAAGAAAATCAATAAGCAACTAATCAAAGCAATAGAGATGAATCAACACCGAGGTATATAGTGGTTCAACCTTTTGGTCTACATCCACTTTGAGAACCAAATTTTGAAAGGATTTTATTAAGCAAACAGATAAATCACAAATACAAGTACAATAGCAACAACCAATCCAAAACTATTTATGGATTGAAACGGATCGATAAAACGATCCGATACCTCAAATCAGATGCGATCCGAGTTCCTTACCGAATACCATTGATAAAACAGCGCCGATAAGACCGAGAGATAGATAATACCCACGACGTTTTCACCCCTATACCGAGACCACGCGTCGAATCATCGACCGGAACCACGCTGAATGGACCCCTAAAACAGTGAACCTTGCCTGAACTCACGCCGGAACTACTACCAAAGGCTGAGATCCGAAACCCACATTCAGAAACCGATCAGAAACCGATACTCATTTGAGTACTTTGAATCCGAGAACCTCACACCGGAACTCGCCGGAAATGCACGCCAAAGTCACCCACGCCGGAAGCCGAAAGCCGGAAGCCAAAGTCACACCGTCTCACTCTCTGTATTTTTTTTTTCTTTTCTTCGTGCGGCCGCTGCACTCACTTTTTGTTTCTCCTTTTGCTTTTTATTTTCAATCACACGGAAAAGACAAAATAACCTAATTAAGAATTTTAACTTAATTACCAAAATGCCATTGTAAACAATTACTTAAATGCCCTCATTTTAAATCCCTTTTGATTTCTTGTCATTTTCTCACAGTCAATGTACTGGTTTTTGAAGTAAACCAAAAACAAACAAGTAATCGATATTTAAACCATGTTTCCGCTGCTCATGGGGATTCGATTCCCTTAAAAAACGTCATCTGAAAAACTTTCTTTCCAGACCAAACAACACCTCGAAAGAGAAGCCAAATTTGCTAAGTTGTGAGCAACTTTATTATCCTCTCTAGGATATCACAAAAAGAATAACATTTACATCCATAGAAAGAGACAAAATGTCCTTAATACAAAAAAAAGAAAAAAAAAACTCAGTCAGATCAAAATCAATAAGAATAATCAAGCTAACAACCTCCCTGGACTTTAAGTAATCTAGAATGGGAAAAAAACTTGTACTCTCCCATCACCGGTTTCCCTGTCCAATCACGAATTAACCAACCAATTCCCCCACGGTAAAGGGTACTTGACCACGCTGCATTAGGATTTAACTTTTCCATTCTTCAACCATAGGTGGATTCCAAGTCACAGAACAAAGGAATCGACCGTCGATGGGGATGGTAAGGGGTCTTTGTATGATTTTCATTCGTCGTCATGCAAAAAGAGTCCATAGTATAACAAATTGCACGAGACAAGCATTAGTTAGAAGGAGATAACACATTAAACCTGAAAACCTGATATTATTTCTCTGTCTCCAAATGCTCCACATAATGATAAGCATTCTACCTAGCTCACCTCGAGGCAAAGTTTTCCTAATGTAATCCCAAAAGCCCTCAGTATTTTAGAAGTTGTTGCTCCTATAATTTGGAAAAGCCACTTTAGGGAGATAGGTGGTCCAGACTTTTGGGGCTTACTTGTACTCCCAAAACAGGTAAGAGGTAGTTTCGAGATGATAGCTGCAAAAAGAACACCACATTTCAGAAGTGATTTCTTTCTTACTTAGATCAAACCCGGACGGGATAATATCATTAAAGATTTTCCATCAAGTAATTTTGATATTTGACATAACATTCTCCCCCCACAAAGCATTCCACATATTATGGGAGTCCCTTGCATCAGATTGTGAAGGCCTATTAGAAAGAGAGAAAAAGATGGAAACACCCAAATGATAAGTGATTTTAATAGAAAACTTCCATTTCTTATTTGAACTCCATAGAATTTCATCTTTCCTGTTCCTACCTCCAAGATGAATATTGAGGACATTGTCTGTGTCATGAGTCAAAAGAGCTTATGAAACTCGAGTTGTATCCCAAGCCTGAGAAGGGGTAATTAAGTCAAACATACGCTTGTTCCTGAAAGGGTCATATTCACTACACAAGGTCGAAACTTCTAGAATTGGGAATCCAAGGGTTGTCTACAATATGCACATATTTGTCATCTCCCAAATGTCATATGTAGCCTCTCATGAAGAGATCTCGCCCCCACAGGATGCTCCACAAAGTGAGAGAAGGATTCGACCCAAGCTTAGCCTGGAGGAAGTCTCCATCTCTAAAGTATCTACCTTTTAGGATCTTAGCGAGGAGGCTCTCCAAATTCTTGATTAGAAATCAACTGTGTTTTTCTAATATGGCTTGGTTGAATCTTTTTAAATCTCGAATCCGAGACCCTCTTCTTCCTTACTCCTGCACATACGATCCCAGCTTCTCCAACGAGCTTTTTTTCTAGCTTCTGAAAGAACCCCACCAAAACCTGCAACACATAGAGCTCAAATTTTTATAGAGAGAGTTAGGGAGTTTAAAACAACCCATGGTATAACCTGGAATAGCTTGAGCCACAACCTTCAAGAGGGTCTCCTTCTCCCCCTCCCCCCAAATAGAACAGTCTATCCTTCCAACCTTATATAACTTTCCACACTTTGAGACCAAGGTACACTTCAAAGGAGGCCTCATACTTCACCCCAAGACTGGTGTACTTGTCCTACAAGAAGAAGTATTTTTCCCGACGCAGAAATGTCACGGCTGGGTCAAATTACTTTTTTACCCCTGTGACTACTTTTTGCTCCTTAAGCACCCACTACAAGAAGAAGGTTCTTTCCCGACGTAGAAATTCGTCGAAAAAATATAGAAAACGCGTCGGGATAGGCTTTGCCGACGCGGTTAGAGGCGTCAGCATAACCATTGCTGACGCGCTATGACCCACTCGTCGGCATAGCCTATCTATGCCGACACGCCAATATACGACATCGGCTAACCCATTTTGTGACCTTTTTTTCGACGCCGATATTGGTGTGTTGGCATAAATAGGCTATGCCGACGCAGTGAAGAGTGGTGTCGACATAAACTAGGGGCTATGCTGACGCGGTGAAGGGGCGCATCGACATAGATATTGATTTTTTTCTTTTTTTTCTTAATTTTACCTATTTATTTTTTTCCAATTGAATCCCAAATTTCATTCCAAGAAGTAAAATATAATATTAAACAAAATCAAAATTACATTTAAAACATAATATTAATTAAATAAACAAATCAATTTGTATTCTTACAAAGTTGTCTTATATATAGAAAACAATCATAAAGTATTACAATTGAAAGTCAAAGGTCAATAATAAAATTACATAAACCTACGCAAAAAGTCACTAGTAGATCTATCTTGAAATTCCGCGCATAATATTATTTGACCTCGAAGCACCTGAAAATGTAAAATAAACATATTAATACTTTAGTCTACAGTAATTCAGAAGCAACAACATATATTAAAGATTTAATTGAGCATTTAGTTATTAAGATAAACTAAAATAAACTTCAAAAGTTCATAATGGTCTCTAAATTACATAAATTAAGATGTAGACCACTATATATTACCAAAATGATATATTCCAAATTAAAACACAAATCATACTTCTTAACACATGAATTTAAACAAATATCTTGAAAGTAACTAAAACAAACTTCCACCAAACAACTTCAAAGTGACCTAAACATGAAACAACCACCCCCTTCCCCCTTCCCCCTCCACCAAACACCTTCAAATGCACTCATACTCTATAAAAAATAAACCACTACTATGTAAACAACTTCTATGAAGCTCCAACAAACAAAAATTATTACAAAAGAACTAAATCAAACTTCAAACAACGAACCAAACATCTAACAACGAACTAAATTTACAAACTATCACTCAAGCAGCAAACAAACAAGCAAATTCATAACTTTGCAAATAAAGCCAACATGGAATCAAACACCTCCTTCTCCAAATACAATGCACTCACCTAAAGCAAAGTGAACTAAATATACAAACTTTCACTCAAGCAACTAATTAAAAATATCAACAAACATCATAAACAAACATGAAATCAAAACACTCATCTCTCACCATGCACCTAACTCTACCAAAAACTAACCAACTACTATCTAATAAACTTATGTGAAGCTCCAATAAACAAGTTTATGAATTTTAAGAGATCTTGATCTTGTGAAAACAATTAGAAAAATCTGCCTAACATCACTATAAATATTTTGCAAAACTTTATATTTAACACAAACAAATTAAGAAAGTTATAAGCCTTCTAAAGCAACAACTTGATCTGGCACAAAATCAATTTAACTTATATGCATCCTATAGGTGTGGATATGAAAGTTCAAGAGACACGATTTAAATCTTTATTTCTTTGTTAAATATAGCAAATAACAAATAGGATCTAGTTCTCTTGAACTTTCATATTCATACAAGGGTAATTATTCCATTATAAAGCCTCAGTTTTATTTATTGTTGAACAAAATTAAAAAATGAAAGTAAGATAAAAATAAAAAAAGAGAGTTAAATCAGATCTGAAAAACTCACATGCACACCTACAAAATCAGATCTTAAAGACGACGGCGAGATACCCAAACCGATTTACCGGACGAATCATGGTGTGTAAAGCTTGATCGATTTTGAGCGGTTGTACAATGGGGGTTACTGCGACGATGATGGCAGGACGGCGACAGTGACGGTTGGACAACGGCGACAGAGGAAGAGGGCGACGACGAGGATTTCGTTTTGGGGAAAACGACAACGAAGGTTTCGTTTTGTGGAGGATTTTTTCGAAGCGTCGAAAATTTTCTTAATTTGGGGAAGAAGAGCCTCGTTTTTAATGGACCTATACCGACGCCATAAATGATCGCGTCAGCATAGAGGAACTATGCTGACGCGCTAGATCTTAGGCATCGGCATAGAGCAAGTTTTTTTGTTCTTTAACGAGGTTATGTCGACGCCATAAATGGTCGCGTCGGCATACAGGGCCTATGTCGATGCGCTAGATCTTAGGCGTCGACATACAGGAAGTTTGTTTTCGAATCGTTGAAGAAATTCTTCTTTAACGAGACTATGCTGACGCCGCAAATGACCGCGTCGGCATAGAGGACCTATGCCGACGCCGTATATGACCACGTCGACATAAAAAACCTATGTCGACGCGCAAAATCTTAGGCGTCGACATAGATCTTGTCTACCGATTATCCCAACGCGTATATTTGCGCGTCGGCATAGGCGTCGACATAGGTCTTCTATGCCGACGCAGTTGGCTGCGTCGGGAGGCATGACGTCGACAAATCATGATTTTCTTGTAGTGACCACTGATCCTCTAATGAACAACAAGTTTATGGTCCGACCATAAATAATGTCCTTCTCGCTGCCCCATTGTTCAAGACCTGGATTCAGTTCTTAAGGGAACAACCTAACGTGTTCGTGTAGACGACATGTGAGTGAGGATGTCCTATGTAATGAAATTGCATAAGACCGGACCACGAAATAGTAACCACTAGGTGTAACTCCGTTGACTAGTTAGGTTTCTATTTCACTAGGATGACCTAGGCAACTTGATCTCAATCCTGAGCAGGTTACGAACTCCTGTTTGCGAAAGATTGTCCTTTGACTACAATGGGTGAGAGTGGCCAATTTCACTGACTCAATATGCCTACCTTCTTGGGGACAAGACCGAGTGAGCAGCTGGGGACTTAACTTAGCAAGATGGAATTCACTCCTTCCCGCCTATTAGGGTAAGTAGATGAATGCTCCCTTAAGTGGTGTCTCCAGGACTTGAACAAAGGGCCCAACCCTCTCATTGGCCCGAGAGGGACTTTTGTTTGTTGGTAGGACCACAAACAAATTGTTCATTAGAGGAGCACTGAGACTTAAGGTAAAAGATGTAAGCCAAAGGTAAAACAGTAATTTGACCCAGCTGGTGTTACGAACATTCGTGAAGGATTGACTTGATGTCATTGGTCAATATCCGTGGACACAGAAATATATCTGCAGTGAGAAGAGTGCAGTTGTGGGACTTTAGTGTAGTGTTCCCGCCGTTAACGAATGTTGATTAGGAGGTTAATGAGATTAACCGAATAATCTCGTATCGTTGGAGGTTCTGATCTGTAGGTCCATTAGGTCCACCTTCTAGCTCGTAAAGGGTTCTTAGATCATTTGAATTTGAAATGTTCAAATTCAATTAGCGAATAAACATTAATGTATATAGATACATTATAATATAAAGTTTTGGAACTTTATATTATAAATTTAATGTGAATATGATTCATATTAAATTATGTGAGAGAATTAAATATTTGAAAGAGTTCATATATTAATTTAAATGTGAATGTGATTGATATTTAAAAACTATAGGTTAAAATTTATATACATAAGATGTGCATTAAAACTATAGGTTAGAGGGAAAAATTGATTAAATGTGATTTAATCCAAATTAAATATATGATATTTAATTTATGATTAATTAAATATGATTTGATTAATTAATTATATTATTTAATTAATAATTTGATTATTTAATTAATAATATAATTAAATAAAAAAAGGGAACGTTTTAGGAGGACACGTTCTCATGTCTCCCAACTCCCCATCGATAGGGAGTGGAGAGTTGCTCTCTGTGTATTTCTTCTCCAATTGAGGAGAAGTGTTTTTTGGATTCGTTCGATTGGTTTGGAATCAAAGAATTCTCTCTCTCTAAAAAATTCTCTTTCACCTTTTTCAATTGTTGGCTCCTTCCCACCTAGGAGAGATCTAAGTAGAATCCAGAGGATATGGGGTTTGCCAAGTGGTTGTTGTCCTGTTGGAAAAGAAGAACAGAGGAATTTTGTGTTGTTGTGCATTTGGAGCAAGGAGTTGCTGGAAATTGAAACTACAAAGGTAATTGTTTAATTCCCTTTTAGTTTAGAACTTTTACAACATGTCTATGTTTGCTTAATCCATGCCTAATTAGATTAGATGACTTATCTCTGTATTTTTTCCAATGTACTGATATTTCTAGTAAACCAAAACATGCAAGTAATCGATGTTTAAACCACGTTTCTGCTGCTCACGGGGATCAGATTCCCATCAATTGGTATCAGAGCAATGCTTGTTTTATTTTTTATTGAAACAAATTTTCATTGGTTAGGTGAGAATTGCATTTGATTTGCTGTAAAACTAGTTTAGGAAATTTTGGCCTTAGTTTTAATTTTGATTTGATCAAATTAAATGTAAAGGCCCTTGCGTTTTGGGCAATTAAGTACATAATCGAGTTGGGAAAGTTGTTATGAGTCGTTCGTGACAAATTTCAAGCCTTTCGGATGAGTATTGGGTGAAAATTTGTTGTTGGAAGCCACTGTTTTCGAAGGCTAAAGCTTGTTGCTGCACCAGTGGTGTTGCAACGCCGTTCATCAGCGTCGCAACGCTGGAGAACGGTGTCGCAACGCCGAAGCCCCTATCGACAAGGAATCCAGGGATCAGCAGCGTTGCAACGTCGTCTCATGGCGTTGCAACGCTACCCCGATAACTGAAGCGTGCACATAAGGAGGCGGCGTGTAACGCTCTCTCGCCAAGCGTTAACGCCGTGACAAAGATCTGGATGAAGCGAACCGGTTCAACAGAGATTCGAGCAGTTCGAGTCGTGGATGGTCCGGTTCGAGCGGTCTGAGCCCGGTTCAATGAGTTTTGGACCGTCTTTGTAATAAGATTAGTGTAATTTTATTATTTTTGCACTTTAAGGGCCAAATTTTTTCGATTTTACGACTATTTTCTTCATGAATGTCATTTAGAATTTTTTCCACCTTAGGATAAGCATGTTCATGCATTTTATTTGTATAAATGTTATATAAATATGATAGAAATGCATGATTCAATTTATTTTTCATGAGTAATTAATTATAATTGTTATAATTGGATTATATGAAAAATAAATAGCATGGAGCATGAAATTACTTAGTTTAAAATAAAATGTTATTTTATTTAAGTAGTTTGCTTAATTAAATTAGTTGAATGTTAATTGTAATTCCAATTAGAAATTGTTTATTGGAGTTATCATATAGTTCCTTGTCATAGGTTAGTTATTAGAATTTATAAAAGTTATAAAAGAGGGTTTTAGAAACCATAACCTATAACAAAGAACTACATGCAAACATAGGTGCTTGGGTTAAATTAAAATTAGTTTTAAAATGTTTAAAATTAATTTAGACCTAAGGTTAATTTCTAATAGGATTAGAAGTTAGTCTTACATAATATTTTAAATAGTTTAAAATATAGTAAAACAATAGGACATTGGTTATAAGCGAACTCTACCGGTGATGTTCTGTCTAAGGTTGGGGTACTTAAGCTAACAGTTAACGGAACACCTCTTACCTAGGAATTGACTTGGAGCTTGAGTTGAATTAACCATAATCATGTGTTATTTCTAGGTAATTAAAATGTTTATTCACCTAGATATAATAGTTATAATAGTTATAATTCTATTAGCCAAAAGCTGACTAAGTTAAACCAATACCCTAACCTTAGGAGCTTCAGTGGGAGAAAACGAGATGTTCGCATCAAGTTTACTCTCACGTCCTCAAGAGTTCACACCGTAAGTTCCATGCTCGGTTACGTGGCGTTAATAGGACGTCCCCCTACGGTAAGTGTTTGCATGGTCAATACCAAGGTGACAACGTATCCTACGGTCTCCTCCATTAGGTCGCACCGTGAAATTTCTATAGTTCGCCTGCTAGGTTGCCCTGGAGCAACCAAATCCTACGGAGGGCCTGACTATAGGGATCAGAACATCGCAAACTCCAGAAATGGATAGGGTCTCTTTGGTAATTTTTCAACAGTTGTCTTTCTTAATAGTAGCCTGTTGACTCGGACCTATTGGATCTGAAAATGGTAGGGTCACATTTACGGGATAAGTTAAGCCAGTTAACGAGTCATTGACCAAACAAACGGTAGCTAAGAATCATTGGGACATGAGATGTTCTGGTAGTGAGAATTAGCTGAGATAGTCTCAATTCAGAGGAGGAGTGACTAACCACCCGACGATGGCTTTTATTCTAAATCCTTGAAGTATCGTTGCAAAATTAAAGGTTTAATTTAAACGCTAGGGTTCTTTAATAATTTTGCTAAAATTGATTGGTGTGTAATGGGTTAAAGGCATAACTAATTAGAACTAATTTTTAAATTTCAGCATCAACGACATTACTAGAGTGGTCTAACAATTCTCGGTCCAGTCTTGTACAATCTCATTGCATAGGATGCCCCCACTCACATGTAAACTACATGAACGAGCTGGATCGCCTCGTTTGTATCAAATATAAAGTGGGTCGCATCTATAGTGTTACTAGGATGAGGTTCCCAACCTAATCCATGTACTATAGACCGTTCGGGTCTACTGCTTGAACTTGATCCTATCTATGTGTCAACTACACACGGTTCAAGATCTCCTAAATGTGACCCTGGAGCTCAGTTTATTGGATTTAAGTTTGTAATTGCGAGAATACAAGGATTAAGGAAAAAATTACACTTTTATTTATTTCCTTGAAATAATTACAAAAATACACGAGTTTAGGGCATAAATCCCAACAAGAACATACTTTGAAGACCAAATCGAAGTCATCCAGAATTTGTTGACTGAAGCCGAGGTTGACCAATCCTTTTTGGTCGGAGCCGAGGCCTACTTTGATTGAAAAGTGACTAGATCAACACGACCAACAAGAAAGTAGGTAAGCCAAACAAACGGAACAAATTTTGCCATATATCTGATAAAAAAGTCAAGGTAAAAGAGACCAAAATCGAGGTCGAGACCGAGACAATGATAAGGGACAAATTTAAAAAGCGTAATCAAGAAAAAGAAGCGATGGAGAGACTTGGATGAGGTCGAGGCAAACAATCTTCCACGTACTGAAGTAACGAATCTAATAAGTGCCATCGAGTGGAAAAAGCAACAGAGAGTCGAGGTCGAAGCCAATTTTGAAGTCGAGGATAAGGTCAATTTTGATAATGAGATTGAGGTTGAAGCCGAGGCAAATTCTGTGGCCAAAGATGAAGCGAACAATCTGCCATGGAGGACAAAATTATTGAAGATTCAAAGTGAGCTAGACCATGTCCAAGGGAATATGAACAAGGTAAAAAATTTAGGGTTTGATATTGATACTTTGATAAATTGGTAGTTTCGATGAAATCATGAATGTGAAATTACCGCCCACATTCAAAGTTATAAATATCAAATCTATGATGGAAATAAGAACTCTATACTGCACTGGACGTGTATAGATTATGGATGGACTTCATGTAGTGGAAGATGAAATCAGATGTATAGCCTTTTCATTCACTCTAGTGGGAGTAACAAGAAATTGGTTTCACAATATAAAAAGAGAATCTATAGGTTCGTTTAGGAATTGACTTGAGCATTTGTGACACAATTCTTGGGAAGAAGAGATTAGCACAAGCCAACAATTCACCTGTTTTCCATCAAACAAGGATCCAAAGAAACCCCACGAGAATAGATTGTTCAATTCAATAGTGAAGATTTACATTTTGAGGATTGCACTGATGGAGTAACATTTATGGTCGCTAGTTAATGGACTCAAAGATCAAAGACTCATACGATCTTTAGGAAAGAGAAAACTCACATCGTATGTAGAGCTCATCACTCGAGCTCAAAAGTACATGTGTGCAAAAAAATTGCTTTGTATGAATAATAAAATTGATGAACTTGAAAGGATATTAGATCAATTAAATGATAGAAAAAAAAAACAAAGTGATAAATTACATTAAGAAGCTAAGAGACAGAAGATGGATGATCATAAGCCAATTTGACTTGGCCACCTATCCAAAAAGTTCGAGAAGTACACTCCAACATCAACTCCCGTTGAACATATTTTAATGGAGGTTTGTCATTCAAACTTATTAAAGCGGCTTGAAAAGGTAAAAACATGATCAAACAAGAAAGATAAATAAAAATATTGTCTCTACCATAAAGGTCATGGACATATGACCTGAGACTACTTTCAGCTGAAGAATGACATTGAGGCTCTAATTCAAAATGACTTCTTGAAGGAATACATTGATGTAGTGCTGGAAAGAGGTTGAAACCGACCTCATAAAAGGTTGAGGCCACCCACAATTTTCTTCATACAAAGTTAGTTTAGTTTCTATTTTTTAATCAAGTTATGTTTGTTGAGTTTAGGTTCATTAAATTCAATTAATAAATTAGTAAGTCTCATGTAATAGACTAGGTGATAATTCTCATTTTTTTTAGAATTATTGAGTCTTTAAACTTAGTTATACTTGTACGTTTTCTTCAATTCTTTAGATAAAAAGTGGAATGAGGAAAGTTAAATGCATATTATTAAGGAAGATTAAAAGATTCTTGAAGAACGAGGAAAAATAAGCAAACATGAAAGAAAAATCTCATTTATCTCTATTTTGAATGCGCAAATGGAACACAATTGCTATGCAATTGCATAGCAGTTGCATACTTTTACCAGATCCAGGACTTAATTTAACAGTGTCGCCAATCACAAATTAAAAGCTAGTAGAGCCACATGGAGGTGAAGCTGAAAAGAGGTGTGATATGAAAACCCTAGCAAGCATCTCTATAAAAGGAGGAGAAAAATAAACAACAAGATGGCGACTCGCGAGGAAAGAAGAGATTTTCATTCAGTTTGGTATCTGTTTTATCGAGTTTTCAGTTGAAATTTCTTCATTAGTCGACATCTATTTGTGAATTGTTCTTGAGTAATTTTTTCTTCCGTTGCCTTCTATTTTTGTCATCTCGATTTCTTTGGCTATTGTAACGAGCTACAACTCGAAATTTTGAGGCTAAGGCTGTTCATTCGAGATTTAGATTACTGCAACGTTTCTTCTTGTTTTGAGTTGTATTTCATTAGTTTCATCAAGTCAGTTCAGATTCTTCAACTATTCATTCATCTTCATTGTTCAGTATCAATTATCTAATTAAACAGACTCGGTTTACTGCAGTATTGTGGTAATCGAGGTTTGTTATTCATTCGGCTGGACGTGCAAGATTGAGTTGTATCTGATGTTTTATTTCTCCAATAACTTCACTGTTTTCTTTATTTTAACCATGGAGAGCTAAGTTTCCTTAGGGATTAAAGATGTGAATGTCCTAGAGGAAGGATGTAAAATCTCCATAACAAAAAGAATTTAATTAACTTTTAAACCGAGTTTGCTTTTGTTGATTTAATTGTCAAGCTTAATACTGAAAGGGTTAAGTGAAGCGGATGTCACAAGAGAAATGGAAGAAAAAACTTAGACATAAGTCCTGAAACTTCGACCTTAGACATAGGGCGAAACTCCAAAATCCTAGAGTTGTATGCCCATTCACCTGAGTTTGATTAGCCATAGACATATAGATTTAATCACTCGACCTCCTAAAGATACTTCATAGAAGGTCGAATAGGAGTAGAACTCGGCTTGCTCAGTTTGAAGTTAGTTAGAATTACAATTGTACTGCAATTATGTTACAGTTGCAATCCATGCAATTGCACTAGAGTTGCACGGTCTTTCTAAAAAGGGCATGAGTATTCTTGAATCCTTTACTTTTCCATTGTTTTCATTTCTTTTAAGTTTAGTTAAAAATGACCCAACAATTACTTGTGTTACTTATGGTTACCTTTCAGTTGCAATTTGTCAACAATTTGTGTTTTCTCAATCGATTTTATTAAACTTTGTTTCCTTGGGTACGATACTCTAGAATACTAGTTTAATATTGTTTCGATCACGTGCACTTGCATGTAGTCGATCACTAGGTTTTGTCATTCCGCATTTTAAGTTGTTCAATACAAGTTATGTTTTGATAATGAATTTGTAGTCAAGTAAAAGAAATCTTCTTACAAGCAATATCCTCTTTGAGTAAGGGATACTTAGGGGATAAACCTCCCGATAAACCTCATATTTTACATATTTTTAGCCTATTTTGCTTTAGCTATTTGCATAATTGCATGCTTTTATATTTAAGAAAAATAACAAATTAATGAGAAAATAGCCAAAATTAGCTAGGGAGTGTTTTGAGCTAAGAAATAAGAGGAAAATAGTTGATTTCTAATGAGTTCAAATGTTTTTATGCGGAAAAGTAGGGGATGAGCATCGTTCGGTCGGGGTTGGTTTTCGACTCTAACCGACCATCGATTTGTTTGGTCGACCTTTTTTTTAATTCAAGGTTTAAATCGACCGATCAAACCTAGGTTCGGTTTGTTGGTCGGTTTATGGTTGTTTACTTTTTTTTATTTTTGTTTGTTTATTTATTTAATTTAATTTTAATATATAATATAAATATATAAAATTTTTACCCTTTTTGCATTATTATATATATATTTTGGTCTGACTGACTACCTCCCTATAACCGACTGACATTGGTTCGATCAGTTTTGGTTGGTCGTGTCGGGTTTCGGTCTTTTTTTGTTCACCCTTATAGAAAAATCGATTGTCAGAATTACGATTACAATTGCAACTACAATTGTGTATGAAGCTAGAAGCTTGAAAAACTGCCAAAATTGCGATTATAATTACAATTGCAATTCTGCATGAGATATAAATTCGAAAAATCAGAAAGAAATTTGAAATTTTGATTTTCTGCAAATATTTGAAGATTCTCCCCACGATTCGGGCTCAAAAGGATTTGATTCTTTCTTTAATCATTTATAGAACAAACCTTAGCAATTGGAAGCTATAAATAAGAAGATTCAGACCACAAAAAAGGAGAGCACGAGCACAAATACCCATTACCGCCGCAAAATCCATTTACTTTCTGCATTTTTTGTTTTATGTTTTCTCGACTTTGAGGAGGAAAAAGGCTAATAAAACTTCAATCCAACCCCACCCAAAGTTTAGGGTTGTGAAGATCTTTCTCTCCTTGAAATAGGTTGAGTTTAGGATTGATTGAAGAGGTAGTAGTTGTTCCTAAGCAGCTCGATTTTCCTTTGTATTTCTAGCACTTTAAGTTTATATTTAGACTTTAATTTTCAACATTTGTTTCCGTTCCGTTGTTTAATTTCTAACACTTTAGATTCTGTCATTTACATTCAGTTTACTACCTTTTGTCTTCTACTTTTGTTCTTTAATTTATAACCAGTTTAGTATTAATAAAACTCAGTATTCTTCCATTTAAAGTTCTTTCTTTGTTGCATTCCTTTATACTTTAATTCTCATTTCAATTTTTCCTCTTTAATATAGAATGTGTTTTCTTTTGTTTAATATTTTGTTATTTACATCCTCCATCATGAGCTAATTCCATCCTTGGGTTTGAATATATGGACGCCCTAAAAATTAGAAGCATGACCTATGTTGTAAAAGTAACTTTTCTTAATTCCATGACATTGTTTGCTTTTATTGATTATAATTCTTATTGTGAATATAGATTAATCACCTAGGTGAATATACGAGACCAAACTTTAATATTGAACAAGATGCGTGTTCAAACAAAGTAATAAAGGAAGGGAGCTTAGACATGAGCACTTGTTTTTACCTTAAACATAGGGTGAAACCTCTAAAACTGAGGGTTGTATGGACATATGGTTTAATCACTTAGGCTTCTAAAGAATTTTCTATTAAAACTGAATAGATGTTGAACCCAGTTATAATGCATGATGATTAAGTAAAGATTGTAATTGAATTTTAGGTCACAATTCTTTTCTAAGGGGCAAAAGCATTTTCGGATCCAGTCTTTTTATCATTTTATTTCAATACACTCACAACCTTCCCAATTTTTTTTTCCATATTGGTTACAAAGATTGCCTCATGTGAATATTTGGGCTTCAATTTCAAATTTTAATAAAATCTGTTCACAATGGGATCGATACTTTGGAATATTTCCAATTACTACTTGTGCACTTGTACTAGACTGGAGATTTTTCATATTCAAAAGTTTTCCTTTAAAAGCCTACACATTTTTCAGTCGACTAAGTTTTTGACATCATTTCTAGAGACCGACACTTTCACGAAATTCGTTTTGTAGCACAAATTGCAACACGGATTGTAACTGAATTTTTTTTTTGGTTACAGGAAGACTCAGGGTCGATTTGTACTTTTGCAGGTTAGGTTTTAGTGCATGTGAAAGGAGTTTTGTCTTCTTGAGCAAGACCCTGAAATAGAAAGAACTTTCCGCCAACGCTGTAGATGGCTTCAAAGGAGGAAAGAGAACGAAAGGCAATAGTCAAATCTTTAAGAAGATCTTTGAGAACTGTTTTGCAGGAAATTCAGATAGATCCACCTGTGTGGAGGATCCTCGTGTTAGTCCTCATGAAAGGAAGAATCAACAAAATGCAAGGCAAAATGTTGAACAAAATGTTGCTCAAATACCTCAAGCAGTCCCTCTATAAAATCCCACTTTCATTGCAGAAGGACGAGATAGAGCTACTAGAGATTATACAAGTGCCACTTTCCAAAACCATAATACAGGAATTGCAGAACCAACTATCCATGCTAATCACTTCGAGTTGAAGCTTGTGATGTTTCAAATGCTCTAAACAATGGACCAATTTGCAGGATTATCTAATAAAGATCCACATAAGCATTTAAACATGTTTCTCAACCGTTGCAACTGTTTCAAATAGAATGGAGTCACAAATGACACATTGCGATTAAAGTTATTTCCTTTCTCTTTGTAGAGAAATGCAGACGCATGACTCGATTCTTTTTCCCCCAGATTCTATTGTATCATGGGATGACTTAATACAAAAATTTCTTTTGAAGTATTTTCCACTCACAAAGAGTGTACAAATTCGTGGGAAAATCATTACTTTTAAACAAAAACACATTTGAATTATAAAGAAAGTGAAGGGGCAAATATGAAAAGAAGAGCTCAAAACAGGTTAAAACGAACAAAATCAGACCAAAAGGAAAAAGAGATCGGACCTTCAAGAAATAAAGGAGGCAGGAATTTGGTTGCCTTGACCTACCCCACTGTGGGGTGCGACCTATGTATTCAAAATTTGAAGTTTGTTTTAAAAATCAGTGACCTAGCATGCAAAAGTACCTATCTATTCTAACATTAACAAATTAAGCAAAAGAACAAAAGACGTTATGTAGGGGTGTACAAGTAACCCAGTAACCCGACCAACCCGGACTACCCAACCCAAACCGTAAGGGTTGTTGGGTAGGGTTAGATTTTTTTTTTGGTTTGGGTTGGGTTAGAAGTTTGGAGAACCGAAATATTCGGGTCGGTTCTCGGGTTCCGCCTTTTAGGCTCGGGTTGACCCAACCCAACCTAAAGTTTATATTTTTAAATTTTATTTTAATTAAATATATACTTATAAATGAATTATTTGTCAATTTCTTATGTTTTCTTCTAGACTTCTAACAAAATGTTAAAAGATGTTATGGATTTTGAAGTTTGATATTTGAATTTTATGTGATTTTAGTTATTAATTCAAGAAAAAAGTATTTTAAATAATTTAAAAAATAATTAAAAAATAAAAAAAAGTTAACTCGTTGATTGAATTCCAACCCAACCCAAAAATATTGGGTTGGGTTGGGTCAGAACAGGTCAGAGTTACTCTCATGAATAGGGTTGGTTGGGTTGAAGGAATGACCAACTCGAATTTTCGGGTTGGTCCAAAAATCTCCCTCAACCCAACCCAACCCGCCTTATGTACACCCCTAACGTTATGTAATACCCTACGAAATTGAATAAACACGTCCCACAAAGAAAACATTTTTCTAGAAATTTAAAAAAAAAAATCTCTAAAACTACAGTGACCTTTCTATACCAAATTTAAAGTCCAAAGGTTAAAAATAAAGCTTATAACCTTAGACTAAACATTTCTGTATTTTAAATAATATTATGTAATTCCACATATTATAATAACTCACAAACTATTATAACTCAGGTTTATTATAACTCATCCAACACTCAAACTACTCCTTAACTTTTAAAAATTAAACTTAAGACAATAGTTCTATTTATAGGTTGTTTTAGTCTACTTTTTATAAATGTTTTCAAAATTTAAGCTAAGTTTTAAAAACTAAAATAAGTATTTTCTAGGTCCCGTTAGGCAACTATTAAATTTTTTATTTTTTAAAATTAAGTCTATAAATATTACTTACAATATAATTTTTCTTGTTCTGTTATCTATTTTTGTTATGTATGACAAGTCAATTTTTAAAAACATGAAAACCAAGATCCCGTTTGATAACGATTTGATTTTTGATTTTTTGTTTTTGAAAATTGTGCTTATTTTCTCATAATTTCTCTACAATGATTTCCAGCTTTCCTAAGGAACATAGCCAAATTCCAAAAATTAGTTTTCAAAACTTGGTTTAGTTTTTGAAAAATATGAAAAAAGTAGATAAGAAAACAAGGAAACCCATAGGTGGATCTAGTATTTATAGGCTTAATTTTCAAAAACCAAAAATAAAAAACTAAAATAGTTATTAAATGGGGCCTAAAAAAAGTAGTTTTTAAAAATTTATTTTTGTTTTTGAAATTTGATTAAGAATTCAAATCTTTTCCTAAGAAAGATAAAATCTAATATAGAGAAATGAAAAGAAAATAAGCACATAACAAGAGCATAGTTCAAATGACATGAAAGGTCATGACCAAGAGTTTATAAGTTCGAATCCCCCCTCCAAATTTTGTTGAATTCAAAAGAAAAAAAAACACAATTTTTAAAAAACCAAAAACTAAATACCAACTGGTTATCAAACGTGGCCTTAAAAACTTATTTTTTTTGTCTTTAAAATTTGGGTAAAAATTCAAATGTTTTCTTATGAAACACGATAAATTGGGTAAGAAATAGTGAGAAAACAAACATAATTTTCAAAAATAAAAAACTAAGACCTCATTTGATAACTATTTTGTTTTTTATTTTTGGTTTTTGAAAAGTAAGCTTGTTTTCTCTCAATTTTTCTATCATAGAGCACATGAATTCTTAGTCAAATTCTAAAAACAAAATCAAGTTTTTGAAAACTACTTTTTTTAGTTTTCAAAACTTAGCTTGATTTTTTTAAAACATAGGTACAAAATAGATTAGAAAACACATAAATCTATTGGTAGAAGTAGAATTTTTAGGCTTAATTTTCAAAAACTAAAAACAAAAAACTAAGGCCTCGTTTGATAACTATTTTGTTTTTAGTTTTTTGTTTTTGAAAGTTAAGCTTATTTTCACTTAATTTCTCTACAATAGGGATCATCTCCCTTAAGGAGCATTTGAATTCTTAGCAAAATTCTAAAAACAAAATCAAGTTTTTAAAAACTACTTTTTTTAGTTTTCAAAAGTTAGCCTAGTTTTTGAAAACATAGGTACAAACTAGATAAGAAGACATATAAACTCATTGGTGAAAGTAGTATTTTTAGGCTTAAATTTCAAAAACTAAAAACCAAAAACAAAATGGTTATCAAACGGGACCTAAATAGTTATCAAACGGGACTTAAATGGTTATCAAACGATGCCTAAATTGAAGCTTTTTCCTTTTTAGTATAATGAATATATATATATATATATATGTGTGTGTGTGTGATAGGAGGATTTCAACTTTGAACCTAAAAAAAACAAGTATACGTCAATTACTATCCTCATATTGGTATAAATTGAAATTCTTTAAAAAGTTAAAAATGATCAAGCCACAACTTAGGTTAAATTAAAAGTTTGATCTTTCAACTCACAATATTGTATTTTTATTGTCTATTTGAGTCTTTGTTTTATTTATTTTTTTTCTCCTATAGTATCGGTACTTCAAAATATATTGATAAAGATGTTAAGGTTGTTTCTGTATGGGGTTCTACATCAATAAGAACAAGATTTCTTAACTTTTAATTAAATGTCTAATAAGCTAATGTTGTTAGCTTCATCAATTTAAAATTTGCGTGACATGCAAATTTTGGGCAGGTAATTTAGATATTGATAGCACACAATTGTTAATTTGACATAGTTAACAGTATGGATTTATTAAGCATAAAATATAAAGCTAAAGAGTTTGTGATGAAATTATTAAAAACTCTTCGAATTACAACGATTAAATATACACAACTTAAATATAATTTTGGAGCATTAGCTTTGAGGCAAAGACAATTTTAGTTCATCAAGTTTCTCAGACTAACTATTTTGTTCATAAATATTCGAAATGTGTAGTTTGGTCTATATAAACTTAAAAAAGAAAAGAAAAAGGAAAGAAAACTCATTTTGGTCACTGTTATTATTTTGTCATTTATTATTCGTCTATCTAATATTAATCTGGAGGAGTCGATATTAAGAAAGCGGAATTAATTTTGGATGTTTGAGCTCTCTAATTTGGTCAATTTTATAATACAAAAAATATACTTAAAACTGAAAAAAAAAAAAAACATAGTATAAGAACACAACCTTTGAAGTTCAAAATTGAAGCAATTCGAGGACTTTCTTTAAACAAAAACTCGTTGTGGACCACCTCTAGTATCTTCCCTACTATCTTCAGGTCTTCAAACATATTGTGAGATCTTTGATTGAGAGAATTTGAACAGAGAAGGGAAAAAGGTCTGAAAAACCAGAGAAGAAAATTTTCTGCAAATTCTACCAATCCTATTCAATTCTTCTTCAATTAAAGCTTCATTAAGTTTTGTGAAAAGACCAACACATGAATGATGGGGATTAATCAAGGAGATGGTCAATTTTGGTGAATTTGAGCTTGAAGTAGCTTATTCACCAAAATCATGAACTTGATCATTTTTTATTAAAAAATGAATTTGAATTTCATTTTTTATTTTAATTCTAAATTAATATAAAATTAATTTTAAATTAAAATCATTTTTTAATTTAATTAATTAAACAATTTAATTAATCAATTTCATATTAAATATCAAATTAAATAATTAGACCAATCTCGATTTCTTAAATCGATGGTTCGAACATGAATGCCTATTCATATTTTAAACCGAACCAATATTTAAATCATATTTAAATATGTGCACCTCTTCTTTATCATAATTTAATTCATAACTAATCTATGAAACGTTAAGTATATCGCATATAATCAACGCTTTTTCCCAAAACCAAATTTGAACAATTCAAATTCTTTTCTCTCAAATTGTTACAAGACTTAGTCCGAGCTAGTAAGAGGACCTAATGGACCTACAAATAATGAGCTTCAACAATACGAGATTAACCAACCAAACTATTAAGCCTAGCTAATCAACATTCGTTAACCTCCGGGACACTCCATTAAAGCCCAATGGTTGCACTCTCCTCACTGTAGATATATTTCTGCCTACTCGATATAACCATGATTAGTAAGTCGATCTTTCACAGGTCGTTCGTAATTACAGTTGGGTCAAATGAACCGTTTTACCCCTATCTTCTTGTTCATTAAGTCTCACTGATCCTCTAATGAACAATTGGTTTGTGATCCAACCAATAAATCGAATCTCGAATGAGAGGGTGAGCTCATTGTTCAAGACCCGGAGTCAACACTTAAAGGGAATAACCTCTCTACTAATTTCTAAAGCTGGTAGGAGCGAATTCATATTGCAGGACTATGTTCCCAGCTATCTAAGTCTTATCCCCAAAATGGGAGGCTTATTGAGTCGGTGATCTCAGGCCACTCTCACCTATGCAAATCTAAGGATAATCCCGAATAAACAACTCTCACCTATGCAAATCTAAGGATAATCCCGAATAAACAACTCTCACCTATGCAAATCTAAGGATAATCCCGAATAAACAGGAGTTCATAGCAGAAACATGATTAAGATTGAGTTACCTAGGTCATCGTATGAATATAGTCAGTTAAGACAGTAAATGGAGTTATAAAGTCTAAGTGACTATTTCTCAGTCCGGTCTTATGTAAACTCATTGCATAGGACACCCCCACTCGCATATCTCCACATAAATGATTTAGGATCATATCGTTTATACTTTGCAAAGTGGGTCACACCCATAGTGTCCCCAAGATAAGGTACCCAACTCTATTCCTATACTATGGACCGTTCTGGCTATAACTTGAACCTAATGTATAGCCAAGGGTTCTTGGTTTATTGGATTAGAGTTTCAAAATATACAATTCACTTTATTCAATAACACATTTACTGAATAAACCTCAATAACAATTTTATTGCAAAATAGAATATACATTCAGTTTACTAAACTCCGAGTTTTAGGACATAAAACCCAATAGGTCTCACTTATTGATTTGAACTTATGTTTATGTTCACACCTTAATATATATGCTCGAAGCCACATCATCCATGTGTGATAAAAGCATGATAAAGGAAATGAGTTTTTTTTTTTCTTTTTTCTTTCTATTTTTCTTTGAACTTATTTTTATTTCTTTTTCAGTTCAAAGAAAAATAGAAATTTTAAAAGTTCAGAGATAAAAATAGAATAAACCTAAACTTTTAAGAATCAAAATAGACATGGTGAAAATCTGGGGGCCAAAAATAAAGTTAATAAGGGTTGGGTATTTTTGTTTTGTTTTATTTTTCATTGTTTAATACAACATGTGATAATCGTCTACTGACCAATGATACAAAGTCTCAACCAATAAAATTATGTTCGCAAGTGCCTCCCTTATCTTTTAAGTCTAAATTATTCTTGAAATATATAAAATCTAAGGATTTTTTTAAAAAAATAATGTTATTTAAATAATAAATGACAAAAATAGGGTAAGCTTAGAACTATTTTCAAATATGGGGTAGATAACTCGTGGACGGGGATGGCGGTTTAGTCAAATATGGGGTGGCGATTCATTAAAGAAATCGTGGATGTGGGTCACAATTTTAAAGAAGTCGTGTACATGGTACACGTTTTATATGTCATATGTGTTATTCATAATTTTAAATGAACCTTTTTTTTCCTTCTGCTTTTCTTTACATATTGTACTGGGGATCAAAATTTCAGCAGGAAATTTCCCATGATATTCATGATACCATGAGAACTGGTAGAAGTGGGCTAGGAAAAAGGAAATCATTTGAGTATTTACTGGGACGATAGAGAACCAGAGGAGTTGAATGGTGTAAAGGATTCAAATGACATAGTTGCAGAAAGAAACCTCAGATTGAATTGCGGGTGTGGGTCACGATTTTCGTGTGGTGGATTCTCAGGAAAAACGTTCTGGTTCTGAGTTTCCGGACATGGCGTCTGCAACGGAAACCCACAGATGCGTCCGCCAGCTGCTTCGGAAGAGACCCGTTGAGGAAATTAGTGGACAAATCGAGATGGAAAAGCTTCTTGAGGTTTAGAGAAATTATTGAAGGCGATGTAGAGATGAAAGGAGATCAGCTTAGAGAAACATTAGTTTTAACATTAGTTTTCAGAACAACCTTTCATTTGTAATTTTTTTATTTTTTTACATTTTAAATATTTTTAGTTTCAAAACTACCCCAATTGTGTCAATTTTTATTTAAACAACATTATCTTCAAAATTAGCCCAAAATCTAAAAGGTTAAATTACATATTTAGTTTCTTAAATTTTGTTTATTTAGTTTATGAACTTGTAAGAGTATTTAATAAATCTTTAAACTTTCGATTTTGTGTCTATTAGATCCCTGCACTTTAAAATTGTCTAATGATTCTTTAAATTCTTAATCATATGTTCAATAGGTCCCTAACATATTTAGAAATTAACTAATCAATTAGACAATTAAATTTTTGCGTTCAATTTGACCTTAAACTTTCAATTGTGTTTAATATAGTGAATTTTAAAAATGTCAGTAGACACAAAATTGAAAATTCAAGAATTTATTAGACAAAAATTAGAAATTTAATAACTTATCAATTACATACCTTTAAAAAAAAAATCATTGGAATAGAAATTTCAGCAAATCTAAAATTGTCACGTTATCGCCCAACATTGGTGACAAAATTTTATTTAATTAGAGATTAATTAAATCTGCATCCCTAAATTAAAGGGTAGCAAACTCAGTCTAGTTACAATTTGGTTCATTAAAATTTGACAGACAAAAATCCAAATTAATGGCCCAATTAGCAAAGTTCAAGCCGAGAGACAAAGTCCCAAAATCAATCATGTCCAGTCCAAGATAGAAGACCCAAATCAACCAAGCTCAAAAAGGTTGACCCAGTCCAAAATAGTTAGCCTAAAGCCAACTTGGCCCAATCTAAAGAGGCTGCCCCAATAAGCAGCATGTCCAACTCAATGGACGACCCAAAGGAATTTTATAAATAAAGACCTTGCTCCTTAGAAAATCCAAAGAGAATTCACAAACTAGAAAACTCTTTGCATGCTTGAAGATCAAATACTTCCTGGATGCAGAACACTACTTCGAAGATCAAGAACAACTCTTCGAATATGAAAAATCCATTGCAATTCGATTCTCGAGAACAAGCTTTGCAACCTTCGAGAAAAGCATACAAGTCAACAATCTTCAACAAACTATAAATCAAAGAGTTTCAACAAGCTTACAAGAGTTTCAACAAGCCTACAAGCCGAAGACATTCAACAAGTTTACAAGTCGAGGGCCTTCAACAAATTTACAAACTGAAGACCTTCAACAAACTACAAGCTGAAGATACAATTGTATATGAGAGAAAAAGAATCAAAGGGGAAACATTAGAAAATGTAATCCACTATATTTAGATTAATACAAATTCAAGTTCATTACACGTGTCTCATTCTCATTTGTTTGTTGGAATCTCGTGTGAACAATTACAAATTGGAAGCTTAATGATTTATTAGACACTCAAAAGTTACACTTATTAGACACAAAATTTAAAGATTAGGGACTGAGGTAATACATACCTAAAATTTTGAGAATAAAAAATATAATTTAACCCATCTAAAATTAATGTTCTGTTTGAATCCTCGTGATTTCTTATAACACATTTCAAATTTATCTTCTTTTTTTTTTTTGAAACTTTTCAAATTTATCTATTGTTTGTTATCATAAGGAGAATGTGATTTCAAATCGTACATTTGCCTAAAAAATTTACCTAACGGGTCGATTTTAGCGAGTATTTCATAGGATTGAGAGGTAAATTACTCATTTAACTTTATTATATTTTAATTTTCTATTAATAAATCAAAATTAAAAGCATATATTAGTAAATTTTTTTTTTTCCTTTTTCGGTTATCGTTCAAACACAAAATTTCAAATACATTTGATTCATAATCCTTCCCATTTGGAACGATATAAAAAAAATTAAAATCATTTTTTATTTTTAAAAATTAACCTATAAATATTACTTCCATTTATTAATTAATTTATTATATTATCTACTTTTTATCTATATTTTTAAAAATTAAGTTAAATTTTAAAAATTAAAAAAATAAAAACTTATTTTTATCTTTAAAATTTGACTAAAGAGTCAAATATATATATATTTTTTAAAAAAAAATATGAGGCTCATTGAGATTGAGAAAATAAAAAACAGTTCTTAAAAGTTTAAAAACAAAAGAAACCATAGGATTATTAAATATGAGTTGCGGTGATGATTAGAGCAGCTGCTTCTGGGGTCCACCAGATGACTTCTCTTCTGGTCCTGGATTATTGATTGTGGACTGTGGTCGGTTGGTTGACGGATTGGGATTTAATCTGCAAAGGAAACCACAAATTTTCAATGGACCCGATGGGGAATTTCCTCGGGAAAATTTTCTTGCCAGAATTTTCTCTCCGTTATCCTCTGGTTTCTAATTGGAAGGGAATATTCTCTATCTACTTTGGCAGTTGACGGATTCTCTCAAGTCTCTTCCTCATTCGCTGGATTCTTTGTATGTAATTCTTCATCCCTCTTTATCCTTTTCATTTTCCTTTTTGATCATTAGGAATTAATCTGTTTGGCTCTCGAGAAAAATAAAACAACGCATGAAGTAAATTGAAAGCAAGTTTCCTTGTTAATTTTTCCCTATTTTGTCGCCCGAAACTTACTGGACTCAAATTTGGCCTATTTTACTTCAGAGCTACTACCCTTTTCCTGATTTCTCGATTTTTTTTTCTTGAAATATGTTGCCGTTCTCATGGATTCTTCATCTGTCTCGCGATAAATTGTTTCTAAAATGTTACGCTGTTTTCTGAATGATTTCTTTTCGGCTTTTGAACCCGGTGGTGGTGACCGTGTCGACTCAGTTTTTGTTTCTGATGCAATTATATTAAAGGGATTTACGCCTGAAGTGATAAAAACTCGTATTCTGATTAGTTGACGCTGATATTGATGTTTAAATGCTTGGTACTTGGTAGGTTTGTGTGATTTGGCTATGAGTTCTTGAGATTTTGGCAATGAACTTGGAATTTCTTCGTAATGTTCCCTGGTTCTGGGCCCAAAGAAGCAATGATTTGGGTCCAATTCTTAAATCTTCTAGCGCCACTGTGGAGCAAGGCCAGCAAAATACTCGTTTTGATATCAGGATATGGGGATTTTCGCTTCTTTCACTTCTTCCTTGGGAAAATAATGTCAATGCCAATTCCAATACCCGGGATATCATTCTAGCAAAAACAACTATTAATAGAAACTTGAAAAGGCAAGTGAAACGTGGTAGATCAATTGAGAAACGTGGTGGAGAAACCCCTTTACGGTTCAAACCATATGTGTGTAAAGTTCCATGGCATACGGGTGTAAGAGCGTTTCTTTCTCAGCTCTTTCCACGTTATGGACATTACTGTGGTCCAAATTGGTCTAGTGGGAAAGACAATGGGTCTCTCGTTTGGGATAAACGACCAATTGATTGGCTGGATTTCTGTTGTTATTGCCATGATATTGGTTATGACACTCATAATCAAGCAGAATTGTTAAAGGCTGATTTGGCATTTCTCGAGTGCTTAGAAAGGCCTAATATGGTGACAAAAGGAGATGCTCATATCGCTACTCTTTACAGAACCATGTGTGTCACAGGTATGCCAGAGCTTCACGTATTTGAGTTTCGTTGTTTGAAAGTGTCTACATTCTTCTCTACCACATTTTCACACACCACAAAACTAAGGACATGTTTGAGGGTAATTTTGAAATGATAAAAAACACTTTTGTCAGGTTCAAAACTACTCTTGAACATGTCTTTGATCATTCAAAATCAATTTTGATGGTATGAAAATCGTGTTTAAAAGTGTGAAACCAAACATTAACATATAATTATATGTAAATCAGTTTTAATAAATTACTTATAAACAAATTGTTTTCACGAAAATTACTCTCAAACATGTTCTGAGCGTGTTTGTTTTTCGTTGGGGGTGTTATTTTTGGGAAGCATGTTATATAAGCGATTTGCTCTTTGGTAAAGTTCTTTATTATATGATAAATGTGACAGGTCTGAGGAATTTGCTAATTCCTTATAGAAGGCATCTTATTCAGCTTCAGTCTCTCCCTCACCAACCTTCAATTCAGTTTGGATGGCTTAGCAATATGAAATGGTTTAGTTGGAACTTTCAAAGAGCTGAACAAAAGCATCCCAAAATGTGATAGATACTCGGTAGATACTGTATGAGCCATTTCTCTTCATCACGGTGTTTTAACTGAGCATACATCTTGTGTATATAAATATAAAATCCCATTGGCTTATTGTGTAACACATATATGTACATTGGTGAGTTTCAAATATCTAGTTACTGCTAGTGTAGGTTATGGTTAACATTTATGCTCCCATAGGAATCATTGTGTATGGACTAATGGCAAAGGCTTCTGCTACTAAATTCTTGCTAGCTAAGTGAGAATCTCCTAGTGAAATGAAAAAAATGAGAATCATGGGTTTTATTTATTTTTTAGTACAATAGGGGTTGGGGGAACTCGAACCACAGATATTGTGGTCATTAACTTATTCGATATGCCAGTTGAGCTGTATTCTCTTGGGAAAAATGGGAATCATGGTATTATCCTATTTGAATATCATCATCACCATGTTGCTCCACAATTGTGCCTTTAGAAGTATGAATATGTAAATATTTGTCATTGTGAACATTTTTTTACAGGACCCTTGTGGTTTTGTTACATATTTAACCATGGTAAGTACTCTTCTTGTTTCTGAAGTGTCATGTGAAATTTCCACTTTTCATTTCTGCCTTCTTTCTTGTTGGTAGCAGAGATGAATTGTTACTGGAAGTATTTGATAAAGAGAGACATCTGATATTGAATCATTAGAGAGAGCAAATGTTTGGATATGTATATATCCTTTTTGAGAAGATCAAATGTTTGCATATCAACATAAAGAGGAGTGATATTTCATTCTTGATGTGGTAATATCGATGGATCCTTAGTATTGATATTGAACTCTCTTAATGCATTGGAATGTTGATGAGAAAATTAGCATATTGTCAATGAATACTTTATTCTTTGATTATGAAGAGGGAGCTCTAATAAAATTCCACCTACCGTACATCTTTTATATACATTTAATGTGGCCAATTGCAAACCATATCTTTTACTAAGGCCCCTGATACTGAGATCAATCTCCTTGAAAGTTGGAAACAATTCAAGCAATACCATGCTGAATTACTTGTATTTGTTTTTCTGAAGGCCTGTACATACATCATTCAAAGAGTATTCTTTAAAAATAGTTATTAGGCTTAAACTCAATTATTATGTCTGTCAGTAGATGCTGAAAATTAAATTTTTATATGTTGTGCGCAAATTTTTTAACAAGATAGCTCTAACACCTTATCTCCTCTCCCTTTATATTCATTGCTTCGCAGAGTTAATTAAGCTTTGTTTTAGGAGAGGATTTGTGATTAAACTTTTACGCAAAGGAATCCACTTTTTACATAGCAAAATTCTTCAAGTTTTTGAGCTACAAATCTCGAGCAGATACTGTGTGCTAAAGAATTTAATGGTATATTATTTAGTTTATCTCTAAAGTTTTGTTGACCTCTTTATTTTTACAAATTACAATTCCCCTCTATATCATTTTCTCTTGTGGAGCTGATTGGTATTTTGGTGACTTTGATCAAAACCCCATCATGGTTTTGCTGCTAACAGTGTATTATCCATTTACCAAACTAAGGTTTGATTAATGTTACTTCTCACATCAACCAATCACACCAGTTTATTTGTCCCCCCAACCAGGTATATTTGCAGTTGCTTCATTAACCATCTTAACAAGCCTTACCTGCAAAAGCAAAATCAGAGCAAGAGACCCATAAACTTAGACAAGTTCATGCAATTCTCCTCAAGAGGGTTGGCTTCTAATTACATACAAAATCAAGCATAGCTCGTCCCACACACCATGAGAAGTTTATATAAACAGAGTTTTGATTCGCACCTCTCATAGTGTTCTTGTCTAACAGACCATATTTTAAGACATCAATGATGACGTCGAGTGAACAAAAGCAATGGAGTAGGCAGAAGTGAAAATAAAGTTCAAACGTCAAACTAGTAGATAGAGTTGTTAGTGGAACATGGTCCAAATTGGCTAAGTTGTTCTCCTTGTATGGGCACAAGACACATTTGAATCCATGGTGAAGAACATAGGTCCTAAGCAAGAAGCGACGACTGACCTTGGCGCTCAAAGATCTCGGCAACTCGATCATAATTATGTTTTGAATGGTTAAAAGCTATGGTCTATCATGGAAGGAGTATGACTATGACAAGGACTAGAACATAAGTGAAATCTTCATATGATACTATGTATAGTTAAACTGCACTAATAATCATGGTGGTTAAGTCTACAGGTTCAGACAAGTTCTTGATTCTAATCTATAGTTTCTCAAACAGATTCTGCAGAAGATGAGATAAAGTTTCAGAGACTTACTACACTTTCAGGAACTCCCGGAGGAGGTAAGGAAAGATTTCTTGGTGGAGGAGCATTGAGATGCGATCTCTTGTCGAAGCGCCACTCCCCGATCTTACCATATGTCAGTTCTCCCTGGCCATCAAAAGATGAGTTAAATTTTTTTGATAAGAAACAGAGAAAATATTACTGAAGGAGAAATACAAAAGGGGGAGAAGGCCCCCACACCGCCAAGGGGTTACAAAAATATAGACTACTTAGACATACTTAGACATACTGGTGAAATATTCGGATATGGCACTGATCTACAACAAAAAATGCAGCAAAACAAAGAAGGGAACAGAAAGAAAAGAAACAGACAAACACAAAATTAGCAACTTTGATAACTAAAGAACTTTTGTTTTTATCATTAGCTATCACTTAATATGACTATTTCAGTTCTAGTTTTTTCTTACTCTAGCCTGGAGAGGAATCTGTACCTTCATAGTGTAGTCACATCCATAGGTATAGTGGATGATGAATTTCCTTCCGACTTCCAAATCCCAAGGAGGCTGAAAAACTTAAGCACAAGAAGTCAATAATCTATCCATGGCTTCAGAAAGTTAATCACTTATGGATAGAACTATCAAGATAGGTGAAACCTGTATCATAAAGTCTTTTCGAAGTGTATGCCGCACACCGTGCAATGCAGAAGCTACAGCATAAGCATACCTACACAAACGAAATCATACAAAGATCAAAAGCTGTTACACCGATCCCGAGTCTACTACCAAGTACCACCAAATTAAACTTTCATGAACAATCTCAGTAGAACTCACATCTCGAGCACCCAACCGAATGCCTTATCAGTATCGGGGTCATCTTTCATTCTCAAGGATACATTCACCCACGTCGGTGCAATCTCCTCCAGCAGTGTCTAATATAGAAAACTCAGTCAGTAAATTTAGTACCATCAATCATCCTAGAAGTTGAAGAAGCCTTAGCAACTAGGACTCCAAGGAACATTATCATGTAGAGGTAATTTTCTTGGCTTTTCTTCTAATTCTTCCTTTGGATCAATCGGTAAGTAAGTTCATGAGCAGTTCAAACAATTCAGAAGTTTACCTTTTCAATGATTACAGGAGAATTTCCAATGGGGTCAATGTTGGTCACTGGACCATTCTCCTCAGGGTAGAATTTCCTGATGATCTTCTCATGTTCAGTTGGCTTTATGTAGAAGAATGGATATCCAGCAGGGTTCTTTCTGTGCGCCAAGTTCGGTAACGGATTAACGAATATATGATCAGGTTCTGCCATTAGTATATATCTGCATCGATCAAAAGTCACCTGTCCTCAGATTTCATCAAAGAATGGAAAACACAAAAAAGGCTTTACCAGAAAAACTCAGAAACCATCTCACTCTTCTTCAATGTTTGCTTTCTCCAGCCATTGCACAAAAGCCCATGGTCTGTTTAGAACAACATAACCCTGATTTTTTCATCCAAATTCAATGCATTAAGTTCAGCCATAGTTAAAGACAAAACCAAAACCGAACATAAGAGAAGATCAACCAGACAAAAACCAACAACTAAGTCTTGTTTGATGACCATTTAATTTTTTAAAATTGTACTTGTTTTCTCACTATTTCTTTACAATAGTTTTCATCGTTTTAGCATCAAAATTCTTAGCCAAATTCTAAAAACAAAAACAATTTTTTAAAAACTTATTTTTTTAGTTTTCAAAACTTAGCCGGGAGATTTTGAAAACATACCTAAAAAGTAGATAACAAAACAAAGAATATCATAGGTGTAAGTAGCGTTTATAAGCTTAATTTTTAAAAACTAAACGGTTATCAATCAGGGCCAAATGAACTTAAGAGTGAAAACGGAACAGTAAGACATTGCCAACATACACTAAGACAGGCCAGTGAAGTCTAAAGCAGAGCAACTTCAGAAACTACTAAAAAACAAGAACAATAACACAAGAAACAACAGATTCTCACCCGATCCAAGCCTTCGGGCAAAGGATCAACAACAAAAGTTGGAATCTCCTTCATTAAACTATCAGGACTTCCTGAATGCAAAACTCGAGTGAAACTTCCCATGTCAGATCCAGGCATATCCTTCACTTTCTTATACCAATAATACATGATCCTGCACTGCCATTGACTGTAAGGAGAATCAGTTGCAGTGACAACAACATGGTATTTAGAATTGGTTTTCCCAGCTCGCTCTGCTCTAAACCCATCTGCCAACCAATTCCCTTTAGAAGCTTTGTAGTGTGTTGACATGGTAAGCAAGTTATAAGAAGCAAAAAGAAACACAAGAGCCAAAAGCACCAAAAGAGCTGGTGAAGTCTTCCTCCCAATCATCGGTTTCAATTTCCAGACCTTGAGCAGCTTCTTGTGCTTTCACAGAATGCTGCACCAAAAGTCAAACAGATGAAATGTAAAGAAGCACCAGAACTAATGAAGGTGCATCAATGGCAGCCCAATAACTTGACAATCTACTAATCCCCAAACACTGAACTAGCAGAGAACAAAATAGCTACAAAGGGGAAGAGCAAATGTGAAATGAAAAACCCAGATCTGGAATTGAGAAATTTGGGCTGGAACAGTCAAAACTCAACGAGATGTAAACACAAAAACAAAACCAGAGGAAAAGGGAAATGGGAAAAGGAGAAAGTCAGTCAACTAAGAAGATGAAAGAAACGGAAAGCAGAACGTAACTGAAACGACATTGATTCATACCATAAGAAATAAACGTACAAAAAACGAAGAAGCCCAGAAATCCACAAGGAAGTGCAGAAAGAAAAGCAAAAGAAAAGTCAAGAAGCAATTGAATTCGGGTTCAAGAGGGTTTTCAACGCCAACCCTTTGGACTGAAGAATGAAACACAAAAAAGAAAATGGGCGAAACGTGGAGGCTTCGCCAAACTTTCAAAGACCCAAAAAAATAAATTAAAAAAAAAAAAAAAAAAGGGTTATGGAAATCGATGTGGTAACCAGCCATGTCCCAGGTAATATATATACATGGGGCCAACTTTTTGGTGCGACATTTTGGATTACGACAAACTTTTTTCGATCAATTTTGAAGCTTTTTTTTTTTCCCTTCTTTTAAAAGTGAAAATTTTGGCTTTTCTCTTTTGGTTTGAAGTGAACATTCAGACAAAAGTTTAGTCTGAGTCGAATCAAAATCCACTGTGTTACCTTACAGGCACTTCAAAGCGGAATAAAGATTCTTTACTTTTGTTTTATTTTTTTAATGATTTGAACTTTGTTGTCAAATGGTTTAGAGCTTTAATCATTCTTGCTCATATTATACCCAAAGATAATGCATAATTTGATGTGCGCAAAGTAAATCTATGAAGCCCCTTTTACTTTGAGAATATCCTTTTGGTACCGTTGAAAATTCAGGCTTATTATAATTTTGAAAGATCCGGATTTTTTTTTTTAAAGTTTTAAATAATGGCAACTAGGGTAAAAGAATTAATTATAATAAGAATAATTACGCTTTTAGTCACGTAAGCTAATATTATTGTATATCAAGTTCATGCAATAAAATATCTTGGGTATAGTTTTACTTGGTCTGGTTGGATTTTATTGAAAAAAATTGAGAAAGAAAGTGTTGGTTTGAAACATCAAAAATCAATTGATATTATTGTTACTTGACTTTTAATTCAAAAGTTTTAAAATAGTTTGAAACATCAAAATGTAATGATGTTTCTTTCACAAATTTAACTTAAATTTGTGAGTTAAGTTTGAATTTTTACGAGTAACTATACAATTGAGTTGTTTTTTATGTATGTTTTATATTGTTTATATTAATTTTATTTTGGAGAGTTACTAAGTTGCTAGCCTATAAATAGCAACTTGTTTCTTTATTTGGAGTATCTCACTTGAAAAGTTTTTTTCTCCTTTATTTCTTTTCTTTAGTTTTGAGTCAAGTTGAGAGCAAGTATCTAAGAGTTTTTTCAGATCCGAGTAGTTTAAGGTTGTTGTTTTATTTGAGTTAGTCGTTGTATCCTGCTAAGACAATCGTTGTAGTTTGCTTGCAACTCATGCTGAATAATTGTCTTTAGTAAGGGTATACAAATAACCCAGTAACTAGAGCAATTCGGACTACCCAACCCAAATCGTGTTTGGGTTGGGTTAAGTTTTTTTTTTTTTGTTTGGGTTGGGTTAGAATTTTGGAGAACCGAATTTTCTGGATCAGTTCTCGATCGGGTTGACCCTTTTAGGCTCAGGTTGACTCAACCAAACTCAATTCAACCCAAAATTTATGTTTTTTTAGTTTATATGTATACTTGTAAGTGAATATTTGTCAATTTTAATGTTTTTTTTCTAAGATTCTACCAAATATTAAAATGTTATGAACTTTGAAGTTTGATAATTGAATTTTATGTGATTTTAGTTATAAATTCAAGAAAAAAAGTTATTTTAAATAATTATGAAAATATTAAAAAAATAATAATAATAAAAAAGTCAACCCGGCGACCCAACCCAACCCAACCCGAAAATATAGGTTAGGTTGCAACCCTTAATCGGATAATTCGAGTTGGTTCCAAAAAACCCTTCAACCCAACCCAACTCAACTCTTGTATACCCCTAATATTTAAGACAACGCTTAGTAAGCGTGTCTCGACTATTTATAATCTTTTGTTCTTGAATTTTCAATTGTTGTTATATACAATGTAGGTACGATTATTTACATTAACTACACTTATTTGTAGCTAGTTAAATGGTAATCAATTTACTAGTATTACTTAGTTCTTATACATAACAAAGTATTGTTATCCAACAGGTCTAAGAGTACTTTTACTAATAGAGAATGTAAAATGTAGACATTTTCCGTCATACTTTATTAGATAAATACAATAGCTCTCAATTTGAAGTGGAATGTTGATTTAGAAGATGTTTTGTATTCAATTAGTCTAACTAGTGATATGTTTATTTAAATACTAAGTAATTGTGCCCAACAAACTAAGCAAACTCACAATGTAGTCATTATTTTATTGTTTAAGTTATGAGCTTGAGATCACTGTTCAGATTTTGAACTCTTTGGTGCTTATTGTATTTAACAATAACCATAGTTTAACTTGGGCGTTAAGATTTTTGACAAATATTAATTGTATTGGTATCTAATTCTTTGCTAACACTTATTAACCCTTCAATACGTAGCTAATGTATTAAATTCACTTCCAAATAATTAGGTATAAAAATTTATGAGGGTTTCTTTGAAAAAGAAAAGTAGGTAAAATATTATGAGATTTCCTTTAAAAAAAGAAAGTAAAAATTTATGAGGTTTCCTAAAATAATAAAACATAAATTATGAGGTTTCCTAAAAAAAAATTAAATAAAAAAACTAATATGGCGTATTTAAGTGTAAACAAATATGCCAACAAGAGCTTAGCTCATCTGGTATCAAGTATGACCCATGATCGAGGTCATGGGTTCAAATGATATTGTGCGTATTTAATGAACAACAATAGGTTCTTCTCCTTCTTTTTTTTTTCTTGAAAAATTGAATAGCTTGTTGGTTGAATCTTGGAGTTTTTTTTGTAGGATGATCGATTCTCACACGTTTCAATGTCATTTGGCTTGCTTTTTGAAAATAATAAAATATGATTCATTCTAACATGACAATGTGTGCCAGAGTACCCACGAGGGTAGTATGAGATCGTCTCACTGACTTTAGATTACGTGATTATACAATAAAACTTTAACATTGTATGATTCAATAAAAGCCAAAATCTCTAAACTAGATGATTTTCACAATAACATGAGTTAGAATAACATACCTTGATCTATGATATTGATCTTGTGGAGAATGATTGTGTGTCTCTCTCTTGGCATTCGTTTAGAACTTAAACTTGATTAGTTTTTTTATGGAAAGAAACTTCTACTTCAGAGAGATGACCAATCCCTAAAATTTTATCTTTATATACACTTTTTCATTTAAATTAGGGAAATTATCTTTTACTTAATTAATCAACTTTATCAGTAGGCCCAAAACATAAACCGTAAATAAATGTTAATGGGTCACATTAATTGTTAAAACCTTAGTCTAATGCACAACAGTAACAAACTAGATCTTACAACAAGAACACTCAAACACTCCCCAAATTCCCCATACATCCAAATATTTTAACTCACCAAATTAATTTCTAAATAGAATTAGAAATTAATTATAAAATATTTGAACTAAAAAGAGTAATAGAAAATTTAAAAAAAAAAACTCCCAAACTCTCACCCTCAAAAGGTGAGAAAAAGGGCTTATTTATAAGGCTAAAGGAGCCACTACAAAACAATTCTTGTCGATATGGGACAAAATAACGACACAAGAAATCTCCACCTTGGCGTTAATTTATCTAAGACGCCAAATGAAAACCTTCAGTCGTTTTCTCCAAATAGTTAAGTGGTTTAAGAATTGCAAACACCGACCAAACTCAAGCAATGCTTGAATTTGCTCAATGGAAGAGATTTAGTCATCATATCAGTTGGATTATCGTTGGTGTTAATCTTGCTCACAATAATATCACCTCGAGCAATGACCTCACGTACAAAATGATATCGAATATCAATGTGGTTTGTCTTCTCATGAAATACCTGATCTTTTGTAAGGAAGATAACACTTTGACTCTCACAAAAGACTGTAGTAATATGTAAATCTTCACTAAGTTCACCAAACAAACCCCTCAACCATATAGCTTCTTTACAAGCCTCTGTAATGGCCATATACTCAACTTCAGTTGTAGATAATGCAACTGTATTCTGTAATGAAGCTTTCCAACTAATAGCAGAACCACCAACAGTAAACACATATCCTGTAAGAGATCTTCTTTTGTCAAGATCTCCAACATAATCAGAATCCACGTAACCAATGACTTCTTCTCTAGTTCTCACAAAATGCAAACAAACATCAACAGTACCTCGTGAGTATCTCAATATCCACTGAACTGCTTTCCAATGTTCTTTACCAGGGTTACTCAAATGCCTACTGACTGGACTCCCTATATACGTAGGATAAATTGGGGCAAGTACACACCATTGCATACATGAGAGACCCAACTGCACTGGAGTAAGGAACTCGAGATATATAATCAATCTCATCATCTAACTGTGGACTCAAAGCAAATGGCAACTTGAAATGTGATGCTAAAGGAGTACTAACTGGCTTGGATTCATATTAAATATGGACAAATATGTTTTATTTTCTCCTTAGAGAACAAATTATCATATACTTCATTGAAAGTGAGAGTATCATGACTACATAATATTGTATCTCTAAAATTTGCATATGAGGGAGGAAGAGAACACAATAGAATTAGAGTCAAATCTTCTTCATCATAACTAATCTCCATAGATTCTAAATCTGAGACGATTTCCTTAAAGCCAATTAAATGGTCATCTACAGATGCCCCTTCATTCATACGATAAGAAAATAATTGTTGCTTCAAATGCAATTTAGTAGTTAGAGTTTTCGTCATGCACAACTGCTTTAATCTTAACCATAAACTAGCATCACTTTTCTCTTTCAAAACATCTTGAAAAATTTCATTTGACAAATGAAGATGAATTAAAGCAAACCTTTTCGATCTTTGCTTTGTTTTTCTTCTTGTGTCCAAGACGCAGACGTTCTTGTAATTCCTAGTAAAACTTCTTCTAAGTCCATTTGGACAAACACTGCCCGCATTTTAGCTTGCCATAATAAAAATCTAATATTGTGATCCAAAATTGGTACATGGTGTTTCACAGTTGTCATATTCAAAAAATCCCAACCAACGAAACACTAGTAAATGTAAATCAAGTTCTAATAAACCTGGCTCTGATACCACTTGTTAAAACCTTAGTCGAAGAGCACTCAAGCACTCACCAAATTCCCCATACATCCAAATATTTTAACTCACCAAATTAATTTCTAAATACAATTAGAAATTAATTATAAAATATTTGAACTAAAGAGAGTAATAGAAAATTCCAAAAAAACTCTCAAACTCTCACACCTTCAAAAGGAGAGAAATGTGGCTTATTTATAAGGCTAAGCGAGCCATTACAAAATAATTATTGACGATGTGGGACAAAATAACGACACAACATTAATAATTATTTTATATTTAAATAATCTAACACTTGCTTGCTCACGCTCTCGAATAGGATAATGCTCTCACTATTAATTCTCGTTCCACTCTCACTTGCCACGTTACCAAAATTACCTGGATTTTAAAAGATTCTCGCTTTTGGAAAGTGAGAGCGAGAGTAAAAGTGAGATTAAAGAAGAAAAGATTGAAAAGTGTTTGGGTTCAATTGAACCAACGAGAATGAGTTGGTCAAACGACTGCAGCAAGGGGCCAGATAGAATAAAAAGCCCAATGCGAAGTCAAAACTGACCGAAATCGAACGGGGACCGAACCAAGGCGAAAAGAGACGAGAGCACACGCTTGGGATGACCCAAGTGCGTGGTCAACCTCCACTGAGGTCGAGCAGACCAGATGCAAGGCCATCTTCTGGGCCTTGCATCGATCCCACGCGATCCATAGACTTGTTTCCAGCCCTCTCCCGACCTTTTCTTTTCCCAGTAGGCCATAGAAACCCACAAATAACCCTAGAAGAAAGCTATTTAAGCTGGATGAGAGAGTAAGGTAAGTTCATTCTAGTCAGCTAAATACTCATCTTCTCTCTAATTCTCTCAAAAAAATCATCTCTGACTTAAGCATCGAAGCTCGTGTGACTTACACCACACCGGTGTCCAGGTTTCCTTGTCTTGCAGGTTGCATTCTTCCCCCAAGAATTACAAATTTACCGTAGTTGTCACGTGGAGGTCAAGTGCGTTCGCATGTCCAAGATTTGACAACAACAAAAAGAAAGAAAGAATATAAAATTAAGCCAAAGAAATAAAGAAGATAAAAGTAAATTAGAGAAGAGCGCTAGGGAGAGTGAGATTGAAAAATAAAAAATTAAAAAGAAAGAAAAAATATAAAATTAAGTCAGAGAAGAGTTCATAGTAATTTAGACGAGTTGTTGAATACAAAAAATGTTATATGTCATTAATTTAAAAATGCACGTTAAATAACATTAAAACACGGTAGAAAAGGTCATTTACAAATACCCCTGGAATCTTTCAGAAATTTTTATGGAGGGGAGTATATGAATTTCATAATTGATTATTTTTTTTCTTTTAAAAATTTAATTAAAAAATTTAAAATAAAATTTTACTCTAAATAAAATATTTAAAACGAAAAGAATAATATGCTCTTGGGATTGTTTGTAATAAATAATTTTATAAAATGAATGTATCAAATACAAATGTTGAATTCTCTTTGTGCATATTCTACTTAAACATCAAACCATAATTTGACTTGAGTTTTCAAAGATGTTTGGCAAATATTAATTGTGCTAGTCTCCAATCCTTCTCTTGCACGTATTCTTTACTTTTAATAACATCTAGATCATGTATTAGATTCAACCCCAAAATAATTAGGCCGGCATATAATTTATCAAGTTTCCTAAACATTTAAAATAAAAATTTATGTGGGTTCCTAAAAAATTAAAACAAAAAATTATGTGGTTTCTTCAAAATAAATAATAAAATAAAAAATTATGGGGTGTATTTGGGTAAACAAAATAAAATAAAATTTCCTCAAGTGTATTTACAACTTAAACAACATGTTGGTTGAATTTTCATGGATGAAATACATAAAATTTATAATTTTTTTTTTTCCTTCGACCCATATTAATAAGAATAAATTTCAATTGTTTTTTTAAAGTAAAGTTCAAATAATTTTTAAGTTATGAGTTTCTTTTTTAGGAAAAAAATAACTTCATTAGAAGGTTAAGAAAATGGACTACACCATCCTTTTTCACTAGACACATAACATAACTCATTAAATAATTTTTTAAGTAAAGGAATGAATTATCGGTAATATTAAAATGCATTTTTTTTAGTACATCAACAATTGGGGTTGGGGGAATTTGAACCTATGAATTTTTAATCATGAGTCATACTTAATACCAGTTGAGCTAAGCTCTTGTTGGCATATTAAAATGCATTATAATGTTTTATTACCTTTGTGTATTATATTGTATTATTATTATTTTTTTTTTTGAAAAAATTACCATATAGTAGTTTGGTTTTTATGCACTTCTCTATCATGCACTAAATGCATTAAACACACAAGATCAAATGAGAATTAATGCAATTGATTAAGTTGTAAGAAACATGACAAGTGGCTTTATCTCTAGACAACAACTAGTGATCTTTAAAATGTACCAAATCAGCATCAACAAATAAAAGAAGGGTTCCTAATCTGTGGTTGAACCTTTATGAGTTTCTTTTTAAGTTTCATAATATCATTTCAACTTCCTTTAGTTGCATTTTTTTAAAAAATAAATTATTTTTTAGTTGTGTTTACTCCCTTACTTTTCTACAACAACCTATACAATATCTATATCTAAATTAATTTTGTATTGTAACTTAACAATTCATGCAATTGTTAGCCAAAATATAACTCAATAAATAAAACACATATTATTTTCAAAGTTCGATTTCCCCTCAACAATTATTATTAACAAAATTCATATGATTAAATATACTCGAAGTAGGTATGCATCACTACCTTTTCAATCACGGGTAGATCTTGTTCTCCCTCGTACTACTATTAATGCATTATAAATAGACTTATATCAAATAATATAATTAGATAATATTTTATTAAAATAGTTAAAAATCTTATTAATACAAGGAAAGTAAAGTTAGGCAGCAATTTATATGAATTATAAATTAAAATTGGGGCCACATGCCAAAATAAGCCTAATTAGTTGCAAATATAACAACATTCTATAACAATTTTTTGTTGGCCTCTTTACACATTTCTATGTAATTCTCTTTTTACCATCATATATCACTAATACATGTTTATAAATTGTTTAGTTTCTATCCATGATAGACATCCATCACTCATGAATTTAATTTATCACTCATTTGCTATTAGGCCTATTATTGATATATCATAATAATAATAATAATAATAATAAGGTATGTAAGTGATATTTGACTTTAGGGCTTCCTCTTGGTCATAATCCAAGGAGTTTACCTTTCTATAACTCGGTTTTCCTTCACATTCTTAAAAAATTGGCTTCTTGGAGAAAGAGTTTATTTTCTAAAGGCGGGAGACTAACTCTTATCCAATCTGTCTTGATCGATATTCCTACATACTTTTTGTCCCTTTTCAGAATCCCGGTCTCTGTTAGTAAGGGGATTGAGAAACTTATGAGAGATTTTCTTTGGGAAGGGATAGACGAAGGTAAAGGTTCGCACTTGGTGAATTGGGAGGTGGTCTCCAAGCCTTTCCACTTGGGAGGTTTAGAGATTGGTAACATGAAGGCTAGAAACAAGGTCCCTTTAGGTAAATGGATTTGTTGTTATTTTCAGGAACCTAATACCCTTTGGCACAGGATTATTGTTAGCAAGTTCGCCCCTCATCCCTTTGTGTGGACTTCTGGTGGGGTTCTCGGCACTTCCAAGAATCCTTGGAAAGAGATTGCGTCCGAGCTTCCTGTTTTTTCGCAATATGTTCGTTGTGTGGAGGGCGACGGGAGGGATACTTACTTTTGGGAAGATCAGTGGGTGGGGGAAAGACCTCTTTGCTTTTTGTTTCCTCATTTATATCACTTGTCCTCTTTAAAAAACCACTCGATAGCTTCAATTTGTTCTAGTCCTTCTGTCTCTTTTTTCGATACTCCTTCTTTTTCTTTTGGGTTTAGTCGGGCTTTGACCAATAGAAAACGGTTGACGTTATATCTTTGTTGTCGTTGACTAATCAGTTTCGGCTCTACCTTCATCGGAGGGATTATCGCTTTTGGACTCCTTCTCCCTCTAAAGGGTTTTCATGCAGCTCATTTTTTCACTATTTAGTGAGTCCTGTCGCGTTGAGTGATTCTTCTTTCTCCTCTCTATGGAAGGTGAAGGTTCCAAAGAAGGTAAAGTTTTTTGTTTGGCAGGTTTGGCATGGAAGGGTGAGCACTATGGATCACTTGATGACCAGGGGATCTCCCTTGATTGGGCCTTTCTGTTGTATTCTTTGCATAAGGGCAAACGAGGAACTAAACCATATTCTTTGGAGATGCGACTTTGCCCAAGCTATTTGGAATTTTTTTCTTTAAGCAATTCAACTTCTGCTTTGTTGGTCATTTTGATAGCAGAGAGACTTTCATAGAGCTTCTTCTCAATTCGCATTTCCATGAGAAAGGGTTGTTTTTGTGGCATGGTGGGGTTTGTGCTATTTTGTTGTTTTTGTGGTGCGAGAGAAACAATAGAATCTTTAGGGGAAAAAAGTCTTCTTATTTGGAAGTTTGGACCCTAGTTAGATTTTATGTTTCTTTTTGGGCATCTATGTCAGGGTTCTTTTGTAATTATTCTCTAACTCTTATTTTGCTTTATTGAAGCCTCTTTTTTTAGTTAGCTTCCCTTTTTTTTTGTGAGCTTTTTTTTTCACTACAAGAATTTTGGGATTTCCCGACGCCACAAATGGTCGGGAAAACCCCAAAATATGGTCGGCAAATGTATTTCCAACGGACAAAAGCTTGTCGGCAAAATGGTCGGCTTATCCTCGTCGGGAAAACTTTTGCCGACCAATCGGTGTTAGTCGACCTATCAAAGAAATGCCGACCAAATTTAAAATTTGGTCGGCATTTCTAAGCTTTGCCGATCAACTTAGTTTTGATCGACATATCTTCGAAATGCCGACCAATATTTTAATTATGGTCGGCATATATTGGAATTGCATATTGCTTCTATTTTATATTTTACCTATTCAAATAGGTATTTGTTTGGATTTTCACTATAATTTCAAACTTGATGTACATGAAATAAAATATACACAAATTGAATAAAAAATTTACTTAAATTAAATTAAAGTTAATTACACTTTGTTCATACAAAATAAAAATACAGTTTTTGACCAAATAACCCAATCTACAAACAAAATTTTATATATTAAACTCAAGTTAACTACACGTTATCTTCATGACGATCTTCGTATTGCTTTCAGAGCAATGTCGAGTCGATCCACCTATATGAAAAGACATGAACTTAAGATCAAAACTATATAAACATATAACAACGAAAATAACATAAAAAATCAAATGAAAAAACTAAACCCAAACTTACTCTTCTTATATATAAGTATCATTCTCACTCACATAACACAAAAATCACAATTACAAACTTACCAAACTTACTAAAACATAGGAGCATAGAAACAAAACTTCATCCAATCCGACAACTAAACACATAAAACACAATTAAAACAACACTTAATACACTTAACTAAATCTAAAATTATACCAAATAAACAATTACAAACAACACTTAGCAAAAAAGTTAAACCAAATCAACAATATAAACAAGCTTTAACTAAAACTTAAATTTCAGCATATAGATTTCAAACGACTTTAAGCCCAAACATAATTCAAACAAAAAAAGTTAAACAATAAAGTTCTACTTACTCTTCCTATACATAAGTATCATTCTCACTCACATAACACAAAAATCACAATTACAAACTTACCAAACTTTTCAAACTTACTAAAACATAGGAGCATAGAAACAAAACCGGCAACTAAAAACATAAAACTTAATTACAAACAACACTTAATACACTTAACTAAATCTAAGTCTATACCAAATGAACAATTAAAAACAACACTTAGCAAAAAAGTACAAAACAAAATAAAAATCCAAAGTTATAAAACACAATAGAATTACTACTAAAAAAGAAATTGTCATATGCATAAAATTTTAAGAACTTCCTTCTCGGATTTTATTTTGTAATCTTTAACCTCCTTTGACGATCCAAGTTCACAAGTTTTCCTTGTGAAATATGTATGTATTCAACAATCAATCAAGTATCTAGCAATCTCCAATTGGACCATGTTCTCAAGAATTCAATATGTAACCCAAAAACCACAAAAAAAAGTAACCTACACCTCATAATTAAAGAATATTTATGGACACATTTAACTTAACTTAAGCACCAACCACCAAAACTTAACTAAATAGTTTCTCAAAGAAATGAATCACCAAAGCTTAACTAAATAACTAAATAACTAAACATGTTCAACCAAATTACTAAACTCCAAAGGACCGATTGATTGATAAACAATCTATATACATCAATCCATGTATCTCGTTCACACTCCAAATAATTTCTCATCCACCCTCTAACTTCAAATCGATCTCTAAGCATCAACCTACACTTAAACCGATTCATTGGCTACCTTAACTACAATAGTCATACAACCATATCCAGTAAATTCTAAATATATTAGCAAGTATCAATATTACAAAACAATAAGGAAGAAGTTCAAAATCAACTACGAGCAAATTTGTCAATGACATAGATAGGTTCCAAAACTCAACGATCATGAACATAAACTCAAAGAAACTCATACAAATCAAATAGTTTCAAATCATTGGCTACCATAACTGCAGGATAACCATACACAACTTCTCACTATGTATAATAAGCAAGTATGTTTTGATCCCAACCTCCTAAACTTAATTTAATCTCAAAACATAATCCCAAAACATACTAACCCCCCAACACATTGGCTACCTTTACTGCAGGATAGCCATACACAAAATATTAGTGGATAGATCATACCTACTTTGGCAATACTCCTTGTAAATAAATGAGTTGCATAAGCATTGTTTCCATGTTAGTCAACTTCGTATCTTGTGTTATAGTCCACAATGAAGATAAAAAAAATGCAAATAACGTCAATATATCATTGAAATCCACATGGTCAAATTCAAGGAGTACTAAAGTGACAAATACTCGTAAGAATATGATCCATACCCACTTTATTTGAGTTTTAAAAGAATCAATAGTGGATTCCTACATACTTTCTTAACCAAAGAAGCTAGAAAATTTGTTGGTTTATGTTAAAAAGTGTTCCAACTTGCAAATCTATGGTTACACAAATCTCAAAACACAATAAACTTAAATAGATTTTCAAAATAATCTTCAATCTAAGCATATTAATTACTAAATGTAGTTCTTTTTTTAATTAAAAATACAAACAAGAAATTCTACCAAATGGGCCCTATAAACAATATATATTTTCAACTCCCCATGAATCAGAATAATAAACCATACAAATTAACTATAACTAAACTTTAAGTACAAATAAAATGTATATGTAAACAAAAATATTATGAAAAGTATATGTTAGATAAATGTAAACAATATAAAAGGTCTAACCAACTTATGTTCAACCGAACCAACAATATTCAACTCCATACCCATGAATAAGAGTAATTAGCCTTAAAAAGACTAAAATTAAATTTTAAAGTACAAATATGTCAAATGAGTTCTAAAGTGTTTGAAATATTAGTAAAAGGGTTCGAATGGGTTCAAAAGTGTTTGAAATATTAGCAAAAGTGTACAAATGAGTTCGAAATACTAGTGAAAGTGCCCAAATGAGTTCAAAAGTGTCCAAAGTATTAACAAAAATATTAAAATGAGTTCGAAATCATAAATCTAAGATTGCGCAAATCAAAACATAATTAACTTGAATAATTTTTCATAATAATCTTGAATCTAAATATATTAACTACTAAAAACATAAGAACTTTGCAATATTACTAAAATCTAAGAGAAAACAAACTTAAAAACAACAAAAAAAAAAATACTTACAAAGGGCGGAGGCAAGCGGCGGGCGGCGGTTGCCGGCGACGGTTGCCGGCGACGGTTGGGGGTGGTGAGCGGCGAGGAGAGGGTTGGGTGGTGGGAGAGAAGGGGAAAGTGAGAAAAGAAGAGAGAAGGGGAAGGTGAGAAGAGAAGAGAAAATGGGGGAAATGGGAAAAAAAAAGAGGGAAAAAGGGGTTATTTTCGCGCCCTTTTGCCGACCATTTTATAAATGGTCGACATTTCTAACAACTTTTGCCAACCATTTTATAAATGGTCAGTCTTTCTTGTTCTTTTTCCAACCGTTTCTGTAACGCCCCTACTTTTCTATGACTATAACTCCTAGGGACATTACTACACATGCATGCATTCTTAGGCCATAGGACATAAAACAATCTTTAAATTTCCACTGTAATCAAAATATCTTTAGGGATCCCGGTAGAAACATTCAAAACATGTAAAAGAAACAGTTTAGACTTGGCCTACTTAAAATCCAGAAATTTAAACTTAAACTTTGAAATCATAAGACGACGACATCAGTTATTTAAAGGAAATATGCGGAAAGTATGACTATTCCCATGGTTCGACGATAACGCGCTTAACCGTCACACTCGCCCCGCACGCCCTTGGCCTTACCTGAAAAACATTTTAAAACAAAAGGGTGAGTATTGCAATACAATACCAGTAGAAGTGACCTCGCTACCGAGGTTTGGGATATGCAAACACATACTATCATGACTTTTAAACTTGGTCAAAATGTACATATGTGGGACCTAAACTTTTCGTATCAACATGATCTGTAATACATGACTTTCTTTTTCTTTAAGTGTTTAATTGGTCATCCTGAGTCATTTCATTTTGAGTCCCTCACAGACACTCTGTATGGATTGAGTCCTCATGAGACCTCAGTAAACTTGACCCATAGGGTCTCTAATGCATGTTTGACCATGCATACAATGCACCTGTGGAGACCAATTTCCACATTTTACTTCAAATCACTTTATGGCACACATAACATGCATGAGGTCCCATCATTCAACATGACTATAATGTATATGTCATGAAACATTATCATTGATATGCAAATCATAACTTTTCACAACAGTTTGAAAATAAAACTCTTGTATGTAATCATGAAATATTCTCATATAAAGTACTGTAATATCCTCACCTGAAATACTGGAATATTCTTACATAAAATACAAAGATATTTTCCCATACAATACTGAATTATGCTCACATAAAACATTGAGATATCTTCACATAAAATATTAGAGTATTCTCACATAAAATATTGGAATATTCTCACGTAAAATCATTAAACCTTTTCAAGTAAGATAACTAATTAATTTCGCATAAAATAATGAAATTCGTTTTCTTTAATCCCATTTAGAAAGGTTCGGCACAAGGTCCCTTACCTTAGTTCAGATTCTACTCCAACGCCTAACCCGAGTTCCTTGAGTACTCTTCTTTTGTAGAACCTGATTCACACATCAATCCCGAAATTATTCTCCAAGCATACATCAATCCATAATCGTAAAGGTACCTAACTTAAGTTCTTAAGGTTTCATGCCCCGCTTACCTCAAGTTTAATGCGAAGACTTAATCTTCCTTAGTTCGTATTGACGTTTGACCTTCAATTCCACTCCAAACTTGGTCCCTACAAATTGCGTTCGAAACAGTAGCTTAAGTTCTCAATTAAACGCTTAGATATCCAATAGGTCACGTATAATTCTTTTTCAAATTCAAAACTTAACAAGATCGCTCACCGGCCGCAATCTCGTGGTGTAAAAAGTAGTGTGGGTCGGTGGCTGCGCGATGAGGAAAGGGTGGGCGACGACGGTGAGCTCACGGCAATCGGCGGCGGGATCCCTGGCAAAGAAGAGCGTGGCTGGAGAGAGGAGCTCGCGAACGGCTGGCTTGCGTGAGGCTCTCGGTGCTACAAGACTCGACGGCGACTGAGGTCTCGTACTACCGGCGGTGGTCCTCGCGAGTGCAGGCAATCCCGAACGGCTGGAAGCTCGATGCTCGCAGATGGCGGCGGCGCGAGGCTCAGTGAGCTTCAACCGGCGTCTCTCCGTTCGTGGGCTAAAGGCGTGGACGGCTGAGCAGCTGGGCGACAACTCCGTTCGTGGTTCCGGCCGGCGGTAGAAGCAGCGACAAAGAAGAGAGGGAGGGGCGGTCGGCTAGGGCAAAAGAAAGAGGAGAAGAAGATGATGGAACTAGGGTTAGGGTTTCGGCTAGGGCAAACTAATAGGAGCAATGTGAGAGGTGGCTAGGGTTTTCCTTTGTCCAATCATGCCCACAATAATATAAATACTAAAACCCTAGGTCTTTTCTTCCCAAAAGCCCAACTAGCCCTTGCCTTGAGCATAAATCACTAAGATGCCATGGTCACCTTCTCATCTTCCATTAAATTATACATGTATAATTATCTTTAGGAGAACACTTCACTGTAAACTAAATAAAATCAAGGACTTACTCTCACCGAGCCTGATGAAAATTCACTAATCCGACTAAACGCAAAGGTTGATAAAACGTTAATAAAATAAATGATTAGTACCTGTGGTTGTGGCCGTCACAGTTTCCATAAATGATCGACATTTCTAAAAAGAGAGACGGTAAAGGGTGTTCATATTCGAGCACTTTTGCCGACCATTTTATAAATGGTCGGCATTTGTAATCACTTTTGCCGACCAATTTATAAATGGTCGGCATTTCTTGCTCTTTTGCCGACCATTTTTAAAAATGGTTGGCATTTCTAAAATAGAGGGAAAAAAGGGGATCATATTCGAGCCATTTTGCCGACCATTTTATAAATGGTCGGCATTTCTAATCACTTTTGTCGACCATTTTATAAAATGGTCGGTATTTCTTATCACTTTTACCGACCATTTTAAAAATGGTCGGCAATTCGTTCTCTTTTGCCGACAGTTTCAAAAACTGTCGGCCTTGTGACACACTTTTTTCGGTAATTTTATAAATTGTTGCCATTTTTCTTCACTTTTTCCAACCGTTTTATTTTAACCGTCGGTATTACCCTTACTTTTTCCGACCACGTATCAAACGGTCGGCAATTCCCTCACTTTTGCCGACCACTTATCAAACCGTCGGCATTACTCCTTTTTTCCGACCATTTTTTTAAGCGTCGGGGTAAATAACGTCGGAAAATGGTAAAATTCTTGTAGTGTTTGTATGTCCGTGTATTCTTTCATTTTTATCTCAATGAAAAATTCGATTTTTCATAAAAAATAATAATAATAATGGTTAGCACACGGATTTGATATTGGGTATATCATTGATTTTATATCAACAAAATAAAATTAAAAAAAAGGAATTATGTGACTAATATTTAGTGTTTTTTTAAAACTAAAAAAACTAGTTTTGTATTCTATCAAATGATGGTTTGCTGGTCTATTTTGACATTTTTGCATCTATCGCGCTAATTTATTTCTATTAGTCTATCAGTAATAAATATATATCCTGATACAAGTGAAAATGATATATAAATGATAAACACTCATCAAATTCTATTATTGGTAAACATAAAAATGGTATATCAATATTATCACTGACTTGTCTATCAATGTTATATTATAAAAATGACATATGAGTGATATAGGATTGGTAAAAGGAAATTACGTAAAAATGTCTAAATAGGAGTGCATAAAATTTGCAAAATCATAACCCGGATGCTATATGTGCAAGCATAGGAATGTGAATTGTCACTCTAAAGCTAAAATTTACCAAACTGTAATGAGTTTGGGCGTAAACGTAATCAGATTGTGGGCGTAATAGTCGTGATAGAAAGAGAATTATGTTTGTGTTCACCCATGGCAATTCGAACTTTCCAAAATGCACAATTACCATTGAGCCCTATTATATTTATAATTAACTAAAATGCAATAATATGCTACCAAAATTAAGATATCCTTCTTCAATTTTATTTATTTATTCAAATTTTTCTAAAATAATTTTTAAAACGCTTTTTTTTGCAACAGTTCAAACAAAAGATAACGTATAAAAATGATACAAAAACTATAACAAATTTTCGTGCAATTATTTTTATATCGATCAAAATATAGCCTAGCCAAATCTCACGCATAAAACAAATAAAAATCGATTATAAATAAAAATATGGTCCGGCTAAAACTAGCAATGTAATTGATATCGATATCGATAAAAATCTGCTTGGCCTGAGCTTTGATTAAAAATATGATCTACATAGGCAAAACTCGCATAAAAAAATAACTTATCTATTATCGGTATCCATAAGCACGAATAACAAATATAGAATATCGTTAGCATTACCGTTAGGTTTTGGAGACAAAAAAACATACGCCCAAGGAAGAAAAAAAAAAAAGAAATTTGGTCAAGCACATTCTTGCCTTTTGGGTTTATTTGCAAGCACATATGGGGGTGTTTGGTTTATAGGGTTGGGTTGGGTTGAGTTGGGTTAATAACTCAACTCATTGTTTGACCCACCAACAATTATAGCCCGTGACTTAATAATTCAACCCCATCGAGTTGAGTTATTAACTCAACCATACGGTACTTTCCAGCGGTGGTCCGACGACGGTCCTGTGACTTTCCGACCACGATCCAGCGAGATGAAGAAAGTGTAGAAAAGAAAAAGAATGAGAAGAAGATGAAAGTTTTGAAGTGTGCCTTTAAGTTGCTAATACTTTAGTTTAAATAGGCACCAAAAAGTCCTAATCCTTTAAGAAAAATGAATCTTAAACCTTTTTAAAACATGAATCTTAATCCTTTTTTAAACTTTAAAACACTTTTTCCTAATCCTGATCTGATTATCCAAATATTCAAATTTAAAACAAATACAATTAAAACACCTAATTTTACGGGGTGCCATGATACCCATCTAAGGAAAACTTTCATCCTCGAAAGTTGCTAGAACTTTACAACGGCCACGTCCTCAAGACATAAAATATTTAAGTATGTTGGCATATTTTTAACACCTTCATAAGGTAAACTATTAATTCTGTTCTAAAGATGTTCATAGACAATGCATGTGTTTAGACAAATTTAAATAAACATTCTTCATATGCAAAGTATTAATACCAATATCTACCTAAATTAAAATAAAAAAGTAGTGGTGAACATGTGCATAAAAAAAAGAAATAAAGTTCATATTGAAGAGTAAAAGTTCTAAATAATGAATTTTATTGGAAAAGAAATATTGATATCAAACCCAATATCCATTACTTTTGCAAATATCCCTAACATACATTTGGAAAATGGTAATATATATTGTAATTTTATAATTGATCGCATAATTGAGTTTTGAAATTGTAGACAAATGCGTTTGTATTTGATTTGTAGACAATGAACACATATTTTTCTTGCAAAGTATTAATACTAATACCTAAGTACATTAAAATAAATGGAGTAATGGTAAACATGTGCTTCAAAAGAAGAAACTCCTTCATATTGAAGAATATGTTCTCAATAACATAAGATAAAAATGAATTTTATTGGAAAAGAAAAATTGATATCAATTCCAATATTCAGTACTTTTCTAAATATCCCATAAATCTTGCAAATGGTAATATATATTGTAAATTTGTAGTTGATCTCATAATGAAGTTTTGAAATTGTAGACAAATATGTTTGCAATTGATTTGGTGGAAACAAAAAATGTAAGAAAAAAAGTCACAAAAAATCAGACTTGTTCACTTTACAAAAAAATGCACCAAATACCCTTAACATAATAACTCAACTCTGTACCCCGAACACTGACTTCCTGACTCAATTCAACTCTGCACCCAAAACACTGATTTTGAGAACTTACTGACAAAATAACTCTGCACAACTCAACCCAACCCAACTCAATTCAACCAAACTCTGCGATTCAAACGCTCCCATACATGTGTTTGTGTGCTGCTGTGAGAAGTTCTTTTTGTTGTTTATCCCAAGCTCTTGGGTTGTGATACTTAGAAGTCAATAGTGTTCGTTGGGCTATTGAGGGTTAATTTGTATGCAATTTTGAAGACTCTTTGTAATCTCTCAATTTAGTAGAATCTGTAGTTGCAGAAGATTGGACGTAGTCTCAAGTTTGGGGTGATGAGAAAACTACAATTAAATTGATGGGAGTGCTCACAAACAAGTATTAAAACCCTACACAAATAATAAGATTTATCTAAAGCTTTTCAATATACATATGACTAAGGATACTTCTGAGAATTCCTATATAAATGAAGCAACCACTTTGATAAATCAGTTGAAATCAGTTAAAATAAAGTTTACTGATGAAGTGATTGTTATTATGTTACTAACTTATTTACCTGATAGTTGAGAAACAATAAAGACAACGATGTCTAATACGATAGGAGAAAATACTCTAAAATTTTTAGGTGTTTGTGATTTAGCCTTAGCTGAGGAAATTCGTAGAAAAGATATTTGTAAAAAGTATGTTGTAGGATCAACTTTAATTATGACTAAGGGTAAAAAGAAGATTAAGGAAGAAAATATGTCGAGAAATAGTAGGAAGAAGTGAGATAATAGAAATAAAGAGATACAATGTTTTTACTGTCATAAGAAAGGTCACTTTAAGAGTTAGGGTAGAAAGTTGGAAGAGGATTTAGAAAAGAAAGAAAAACGAGAGGCTAATACAGTGTAAAATGTCTTAGTCTGTTTGGGAGTGACACAAAGAGTTGTAGTAATGCATCTGAGTATATTTTAGACAGTGCAACTATAGTTCACATAACATTAGATAAAAGTTTGTTCACATCCTTCACATGAGTTTATCATGATTTATTGATGATGGAAAATTGTAGAATATTTAAGATTAATGGGATTGGAGATGTTAGTCTGAAGATAAAATGTGAGAATAATTTGGTACTCCGAGATGTCAGGTTTGTGACTAGTGCTAAGATTAATCTCATCTCCACTGGCAAATTAGGAAATGAAGACTAGAGGTGTGAGTTTAGCAAACACCAGTATAAACTCAGGTTAAGACTCCAGGTAGTGACAGTTACCCACAGAAAATCTGCACTGTATAAATATCAATTGAATGTTGCCAAGAAAGGTTCGAAGAGACACTGAATGCCAGTTAAAGCTATAGATAGTTGTAATAGAGGTATAGTTGAGCCAACAACAATGATAACCAAATTTGATTAGCCTGAGAGAAAGTTGATAGTTATCGTAAACCCCCCAATTGTCAGACAATAATTGAATTGTAAAAGTCGCCTAAATGAGTGAAGACATCAAAGTGAAAGACCAGAGTAGTTGCTAAGTTCAAAAGTGAGGTCTCTAGTTGGCAACAAGTTTGAATAGAGGATTTAAGCCATTCTCAGAGTGTATCTCCTTCAGGAATAGTGATTTGAGACTGAAGAAGATGTTAATTGTTACTATTTAGTTGAAGCGAGAGTACGTGTATGTGTTTTTTCATCTGGGAGATAGATCCACGTAGTAAGCCTATACCTCAGGGTGAGCACAAATGCACTATATTTATATTTTGATGGTTCCTTGTTTTATGAGTTTGTGAGTTTTCATGTATTTTTGAGTTTTAGAGTTTGTCAAGAATATCAGAAATAACAGTTGTAGTGGGTGTTGCGCCTTTGGAGTTTACCAAGGTGATCAAAGCTTTCTTGTAGTGGTAGACAAGACTGCATTTTGTCTCTAAGTGGGAGATTGTTGGGTTGTGAACCAGGGGCAGATTTAGTTAAGGTCGCCCCCTCAAATTTTTTTACTTTATATAATATGTATAGGAAAAATCAAATAAAAACACAAAAAAGCCTTCTGACTTAGTAGTTAGTATGTTTCCAGCCCCTCTCACGATCCAAGTTCAAGCTCTGTTGCCAGTTTCAGTAAGAAAAAAAGTAGAAGACCGAGAGTTATGGTGCGACAGTAAGCATTTTTAGAGAAAAAGGAGAATTTTTCTCTTGTTGTTTTAAGGAGTTCTTTCTTTGTTTTTTATTCCAAGTTATCGAATTGTGATACTTGAAAATCAATAGTTTTCGTTGTGTTATTGAGGGTTAATTTATAGTGCAATTTTAAAGGCTCTTGGTAATCTCCCAATCTCGTAAAACCTGCAATTGTAGAAGAGTGGACGTAGTCCTAAGTTTGGGATGAATTAATATAAATTCCAGTTTCATTCTCTTTTCTTCATCTCCTTATATTTATTATTTATGACTCTGGTTTGGTTGGTTTATCCTGAGGAATGAGAGAATATAATATTATAGTAAATTTATTATTATTATATTATTATTTTCTTCCAACAATTACCACTATCGATATCTATGACATGCCAATATCGATATCAATAAAAATTTGGCATAGATAAAAATATTGCATAAAAAATATTATTGTCTGCCATAAAAAATAATCGTTATCGGGCGATAGTCTGCCATATTGAAAAAATATCATAAAAATATGGTCTAGCATAAAAAATATTGATTATCATTATCGTTATGACCTGCAAAAATATTGATTACAAATAAAATATGGTCGGTCAAAAACTCGATTGCCGTAAAAAAAATAAAAATATACTCGATCTGCATAAAAAAAATCAAAACATGGCTTGACCTAAACTCATGATGAAAATATATTTGGTCAAAACTCATGCATAATTTTTTTTTGATAACACCATAAAAATAATTATGGATTTTAATGCTCCTCATCAACTTAAGAAATTCCAAAAAAAGGGAGAAGAAGGAGAAAAGAGGAAGAAGAAAAAATAATCAAAGGCAAAACGTGAAAAGAAAACAAAAAATATGGGTGGTCGTACGTAATACTCATCTGTGATCAGATTGAGTATCATTTTAGTGTAATGTCATCAGGGAATTGAATTATTGAGAAATGGGCCCATGATGATCATGAAAAACGGTAGACGCATTCAATCGTAATCAAGTGGGATCCACTTTTTCGAATAACATTTGATCGACTACGTTTGCAGATATATAAACGCACCCTTAAAGAGTAATAGTTGATTTGTGCTATTCTTTCATTAAAATTTATGAGCACAAGTTCATCAAAATTTTACCTAATAAAATGAAACATAAACATTTCATTTACACCATATTTAATAATTACTTAATTTCAAACAATTCAAATTGATGCCAAAATTTAGACACGGAATCTCGACCTTCACATGACAATAACTATAAGGCGAAAGAATGTGGCCTGCAAAAGAAAAAAGATATGAACACCGTTGTAGTGCTTACCACACATGCTCCGATGTGTAAGGTAGAGAGTGAATAGGTATAACAAGTTAGAGTTTTTAGAATGAGGAAGAACTTACCTTTCCTTCAATAAAAAGAGTATTTATATGACTCACAGATATGGTTGATTGAGGTTCAGATCGAGGCTAGGAAGAGAAAGGAAGACGACCCGATCTCTTTTTCCTTTTAGCCTAGTTGGATTCGTGTTTTCTTGTTTTGGGTCCTAAACTAATTTGGGAGTAATTTGACTTGTCTCTTTGCTTAGGACATTTTCAATTTGGTCATATTAGATCATTCTCTAAAAGATTAAATTTTAGGCTCTTAGGTAGTCCTTGGGATTGCTTGATCAATTCCCGTAGGATTGATTCTTGGTCTTTACAAGGTATAAGATTTTCCTCTGGATTCGCGGTATTCGACTGCTTCCCTAGAGAAAATTCTAAGACTCCAAGGTAGTCCTCAGATTATCACTGGGATTGGTTGATCAATCGATCAATCTTCATAGGATTGATTTTTAGTCTTATTTGGGTGTAAGATTCTCCTCTTGATTCATGGTGTTTGACTACTTTCCTAGAGAAAATTTTAGAGCTCTAAGATGGTCTTTAGATTATCCCTGGGATTGCTCGATCAATCTCGTAGGACTGATTCTTGTCTTCCTTGGGTGTAAGATTCTCCTCTGGTTTCACAGTGTTCGACTACTTTCATGAAAAAATTTTAGGACTCAAAGGTGATCCTTGGATTATCCTTGTGATTGCTTGATTAATCCCGTAGGATTGATTCCTAATTTCCTCGTTGTAAGATTCTCCTCTGGGTTCGCGGTGTTCAATTTCTTTCTTGGAGAAAATTTTAGGGCTCCAAGATGATCCTTGGATTATCCCTGGGATTGTCTGACCAATCCTGTATGATTGATTCTTAGTGGTGTAAGATTCTTCTTTGGACTTGCAATGTTCGACCACTTTTCTAGAGAAAATTTTAGAGTTTCAAGTTGGTTGATGTGGGTTGTGAAAAAGCACAAAAGCATAGTGCAATTGCACACTTGTCCAAACGAGTAATATATGGAAGTATTCCAAGTATCGAACCTAAAGAAATAGTTTACAAAGAACTTTTCAATTAACAACACAAATTCTTTAAGTTGCAACTGAAGGTAACTAGATAAAAACAAGATGATTTTGGAGTGTTTGATGCACATAAAAGTACAAGAAATTAAGGAAAATATAAGAATTACTTTTATGAAAACACGTGTTCAATCCAACTCTCAATATTGAATTTCGCTCTAACTATGTTAACTCAAGTGATCAGTTTAAGCTAACAATGAAACTTAAACTCAATAAAAACAAACGATACTAAACGTTAAGCAAATTTACTAAGAATCACATGGTGGAGCTTTTCTCCTCATTAGGTAGGGTATTCACTTCTTTGAATACTCTCCCAGAAGTTTAGCTACTCATTGAAAATAAAACTAAAGTGCAGAAAATAAAAAGAGAAACAAGAATAAGAAAGAGTGAACTTCATTCAAGAAACTGAATTCAAAAGTTTGGAATAAAACAATAGACTTTGAAATTAAAATTACAACTTATATAAATGAAATCATAATTTTACAACTGAATTAAAGGATAAAAAACAACAACTAACTACTAAAAAAAATTGATAATACAAAATGTAAACGAAAGCAATAAAAACCCAATATTCCTTCTTTCTCACTTTGTCTAACTTCGAAGAGGACAAGTACTTCCACTCCCTTCTTTTGAAGTTCGTATCCGAATGAAGTCTGAACAGAGGTTGAGGGAATTCGGTTTGCTGTCGAGATTAGTGTGGAGAGACGTGGTTGATCATATCCCATGATCCTCAAATATTTGATTAAGAATAAATGATTTTAACTCATCTTGTTTGCAAATTTCACAAAACTAGAAAAATTTGTCAAAAAGGTCTAGATGTGGTTGCATAATGAACAATATGTTATGTTGTCGAAATGGCCTAAATGCAGCCACATAGTTAGACACATTTTGAGTTCTTTCTACAACGGTTGAAATTTGGCTTTTGCTCTACATTGTTGGCACGTCCTGGTCGCATATCTCTTAGATCGTTTATCTTATACATCAATTGCAGCCGGATGTGGGCTCATTTGGGTCCTTTTTCTGCCTCTACACAAAAACAACAAAAATTAACCCCTTCTTACCAAAAATGACTCTATTTGCACTTAAAAACTTATATTTGCAAAATCAAAACTTCAAACACGCGCAAAAACTTGTTTTTACTCAAATTTTCCTTAAATGACATAAATTACAACATTAAACAGTTACTTTCTAAGCAAATATCTTAGTTTTTAGAGCTAAATAACACATAAATGAGAGTTATAAGCAAAAAAAAACACATAATTGGATTATCTGTATGATTGTCTGATCAATCCTTAGATTGATCCTTGGTCTTTTAAGGTATAAGATTCCTAAAATGTTAATTTCAATGGATATTCCTAAAAAAATTATAAAAATAAAAATATTTAAATTAATAAATAAACATTTTACACTTTTTAAATAAATTACCATACTTATTATTTAAGTTATATTTGTTGTAATTTTTCTCATCAATTTTCTTATGATATAATGGAAATATGAGATTCGCGTATCGAATTCATGGAGGTGTAAAAATATCTATTGACATATCGATTAAAATTTAATACTATATAGAATCTAAGATCAAAAGCAATTCAATTTTTAAAAAGTTAAACTAAATTTGTAACTTCAAAAAAAAAGAAACCATTATCTTGATTAACATCATTTTATTTGATGTAAAAAATCATAGAGTCGTTGTGGAAGCCCTACGAGCAAGAATAATCCAACAGAGCAATCGATAGAACACAAAAAACCCAATCATAATCCCCGCATTCATCCACCGGATATCCCCTTCAAGCTCTCTGTTCTTCAGCACATCGTCGCCGGTGAGAACGCAGAGCCGCCGCCGCCCTTCATCGATCCACGAAAAACACTCCGATTTCGCATTCCAATACTCGTTCACCACCATTGCCTCCAATGGGTACCGATACATCGAGATGTAGTACATGAAAGTCCACAATCTCGGAATGTTCTGTTTCGGTATGAAGTAGCCGGAGAAGAGGAAGAATCCGCCGAGGACGGTGCAGATTAAGGAGTTTCCGGTGATGAAATCCGGCGAGATGGCACTGAGGAAGAGCACCAACGAACTCGCCATCATCACAATGAGCCAAACGACGAAGGTGAAGAAAGCGAAGGCCTCGATTGAGGGATTTAGCCCTACGAGCCAATATACTGGAGCGGCGAAGAGAACGGCGACGGCGAGCAGAAATGGGAGAAACACGATGGTGTTGGCTATTATGTAGGAGGAGATTTTGTAGACTCCTCTTGAGGCTTCTTTCATCAGAACCCTTCTTTCTTGCAGGAAAATGGGGAGAGCTTCTACTGTTGAAGAGAGAAGCAAACTGAGACTGAAAGCAAAGAGACCCAATCTTTCTGTAACTCCTTCTTCATCTCTTTTTACTCTCAGGTACACACTTCCGAGCCCAATTCCTCCAACAATAGCTTGTAATGTTCTACCTAGAAGTAGTTGCTTTGTTCTGTATAATAACTTCCAAAATCTTGTGCAAAGAAACATAATCTCTAGGAAATGTGAAGAGGAAAAGATTGATATCCGTTTGCTGCTGTTGTTGTGTGTTTGAACTCTTTCAATGGCTTCATCTGGCCAAATTGGGGAGGAGAAGAGCTGGTTTTCTTCTTCTTCATTCTGGGAAGTTGTTGGGTTTGAATCTTCTTTCAGTTTATCTATGATTTCCATAGCAAATTCTAGTGCATTTAGTTGAATTGGGATTTGAATTCCCATTTCACCAATCCTCTTTTCCAGTGATTTGAGGCTTCCAAAATGGACAGTCAAGCCATGGGATAGAATCAAGAAGTTGGAAATGTATTGAAGGATTCTGTATCCTGGTTGGTGGATTGAAAGAATCACAGTTCTTTGTTTACTTCTGGCCATTGAAGAGAGAAGTTCAACAACTTGAAGAGCAGAAGTGCTGTCTAAGCCTGAAGTTGGTTCATCAAGCAGAAGAATTGGTGGATCATGAATCATTTCAACTCCAATTGAAACCCTTTTCCTTTCTCCTCCTGATATCCCTCTCTTTTCTTCATCTCCTACAAAACTGTCTGCCACATGAAACAAACCAAGCTCCTGCATTAATCTCTCTACTCTTTCATCTCTCTCTTCTGAGCCCAATTCTCTGAGCCTCAATTTGGTCATGAACATCAAGGTTTCTCTTACAGTCAGAAGAGGAAGCAAATTGTCTTCTTGTGTCACAAACCCACACAACTTCCTCAACTGCTCAGAACTTTTCATCCATTGATCATTAATGGAGATTGCTTTGGAGTCAAAATCCTTCTGTTTCACTCTCCCTGATAGAATCCTGAGGAGAGAAGATTTGCCAGTTCCACTTGGGCCAACAATGGCGAGAACTTGAGAACTTCTTGCCACAAATGAGACTGATTTGAGAACGTTAATGGGCTTGGGTCTTCGAATCAACTCGGAAAATGAAGTGGGAATGGACCTGTTTGGAAGAACAGAAAATGAGAGATTCCTGACAGAAAGTTTCTTGGTGGAAATGGAAGCATCAGGTAGTGGTGGGGAGTGGTGAGAAGAAGAGGAGGAAGAAAGGCTGGTGGTTTCTTCCGGCGAGTTGGATGTTGAGAAGAGGGTGGTTGAGTCGTCTGCATTTGCAATGCTTCTTTGTTTTTGAAAGAAACCCGCCATTGTTGGGTGATCTCAAGCTCAAACTTTTGCAGAGATTTTCATGGCTGCTTGAGATTTAATTAGTTGGACCAACCAAGCTTGATTGCAAGACTATGTGTTTCCAGGTGATACTTAAATCTTTGGGTGATGAAGAAGTTGGTCTTGTTGGTGAGCAGAAATGTGTTGACTATTTTGATATTTATAGGAAGGAAAAACTTGTTTGGCAGTGGAGAAAATTTGTGGGATTATAATTTGAATTCCAGGAAAATTGGCATTCAATTTTTAACCTTGTCCGGAAGGCTGCTGCCTAGCAATGCCAAAGCACAATTTTTGGAGTGGCCTGCACGTTGCCTAATATTTAAATCGTTTCTGGGCTGATGTTTGTGACGGATTAAAGTTAAATCTGAGAGAAATAAATAATAAAAAGAATATATTGTATAGTTTGTTAGTAAATTAAATAAAATTGGATAACATAATAATGGACAAAGTTCAAAATATTCTTAAAAAAAGTGTAGGTATCTAGCTAAGCTAATTTCACTTTAGAATTATTGTTATTATTATTATTATTTTAAGTTCAACATGGAGGGGAGGAATTGAATCTCGGACATTTTGGACAAAGATATATGTTCATTATCGTTAAGCCAAGTTCACTTTGACTAGAATTTTAATCATGGCATTAAATTACAAATAATTGATGAAGTTAAGATTATTGAAAAACCCTCCCTTAAATCATGATTCGGTCAAAGAAAAACAAATCAAACTTGTTTAATAAAATGAGGACAAATTTAGGCAAATTATTAGACCATTTTTTCGACTTTGATTTCATACGAAAAAGCAAACTCCAAAAGGATATCTTCGATCTTATCTAAACATACAACATCATTTCAATCCCCGTAAGATATCTTCCTTGGGAGATATAATGTTTATTATCTTATTTGAGGTTAAAAGTTCAATTCTCCACTTTTGAAATTGTGGAACAAAGATAACAAGAAAACAAATTATCCTAACCTTTTCTTCTTTTAATTTCGTTTCTTTTCTTATAATTATAGAGGATAGACATTTGAGAAATGAAAATATGCGAAAGAATTATAGATTTAAAAAAAGTTATAACTTGAATGGTGAATCTTCATAAGATTTGTAGAACTCAGACAGACATGTGCACAGTGGAAGGAGTTGTCACAAAATAGGAGTTCTATGTCAGATAACCTTTTGAAAATTTTCCTAAGGATTCGTGTTGGTTTGTGGGACAGTTTTCACTCTTACCAGCAACTCAAGACTAGTATGGTAATCAGGTGTCGAATCCAGATTCTAAATCTTGGACCAAATCTTGGGCCTAAGGTGCTCTCATCTCTTATCTTTTATATATGAATCTATGTTGGTTTATAGGTTGTTAATTAAGTGACGTAGACTGATCACGAATAACTTGCACCGTAATTATTGATCATAGCCAAAGTGTGACATTGTGACGCCCGAGAAAGAAGGGTACATAAATGAATCGAGTTCACATCCGAATGAGAGGGATCTTGACAATATGAAAGTATGATTGAAAAAGATAAAAGTATGGTTGAGAAAAGTTTAAAGGAATTGATGGCTACTACCTATACCAATAAGGTGCACCTTTTTTCGGTAGCTCAATCATAAGAACTCCAAAAAATTAGGCAAATATCTTTATTTAAGCAAAACTTACCTGTTGGGTTGCACCTAGCTCCTGCATCCAGCCACGTGGCACATCCGAATTACCTTGTCGATCAAATATCTCAAGGCAAGAAAACTTTGAGATCCAAATCACTCAACTGATCAAGTCCAACTTAAATGATTTTAAGCGTGCAACCTAAACTACATAGAATTGCAAATAAACATAACTCTAGGGTATATTTTTTTACTTCTCAATTTTTTAATACATTATTTCACTTTTTTTTCTAAGTTTTTTTTTTCATTTTTTTACAGACATTTTCTTTTTCATTTAAGTGATAACATTTTTTTTTAATAAACTCTTTGACAACATCAATTATATATATATACACTCAAACGATTATATTCTTTTTCATATACACAATATCATTTATTTTCAAATTAATCTATTACAAATTGAGAATTCAAAATAATAATATGAGAAATACGCTTCATAACCTAAAAGATAATGACAACTTCATAATCGTTTTATTTTCAAGATGAAACATCAAAGAAGCCAAATATTCTGGTGTCAAAATGTTGTAACCTTTGATAATTGAATCTAACAACCTTGCTAATAAACAAGACCTTTAGATCTCAAAGTCAAAAACTCCAAAACTAATTTTGAATATCAACAGAAGGAAAGTAAAAACTGAATTATCTTGTCGATCAAATATCTCAAGGCAAGAAAACTTGCTTGAGATCCAAATCATTCTACAAGCAACACTGATCAAGTTAAACTTGAATGATTTTAAGTGTACAACCTAAACTAATTGCAAAGAAACATAGCTCAAGGGTATAATAAACCTCAAAGGCTCATTTTGATTATATCTTCATTTTTTTTTCTAAAGCACAAAGGCCCATTTTGATTACATTTCCAAATCTCTTACTTTTCTAATGAACAACATGTATGGCTATTTATAGCCTTCAAAATCAAATCGTAGAGTAACCTATGGTAATTTAAAGGTTCCCATCAATAGCATGATGCCCACTAGCTAAATTATAACTTAAATCAATGAAAAAAAAACTTAAAAACTAAAAATTACATTGAAACCTCTATGAATTCCAGAATTGATCTTTCAATCAACCTACGTAAAGTTTGTAACCTCTCATGTATAAATGGAGCCCCACTTGAAGTAGCTTGAAACTCTAGTTACATAAATGAAGTTTGGTTTGTTTTTAATGAAACATGAGTTGCACTTGAGTTCATTAAATGCATCTTGAGTTCGTCATAAAAGAAGCTTGATAACATTTAATTCAACTTCATCTTGAAGCTTTTTTTAGTCTTTGTAGGATTCATATCATTTCTATTTATTTTCTTTTCTTTTGTTTTCTCATCCCCACAATATTCTTTATTTTCTACTCATCAATTGAATTTTTTTTAGTAAGTCTTACTTGATCCCAGTTGAGTTATGCTCTTGTTGGCTACTCATAAATTGAAAATTGAGGGTTAAAAATAGCAATGTGAAAATACATTTCATAACCTAAAATAATATTTATTTTTTTATACATATAATTTTTTTTTGACGATATCAATTTTATTTTTATTTTATAATATATTTTTTTATTTTTATTTTAAACTCTCTATTTTCAATTGATGAGTTGAAAATACTACATAATATCATTTATTTTCATAAATAAGTAATTGGGCGATAATCATTCAATTAAATCTCTAACATCAATAACTCTTGCGGTGTAGGTGAGATTCAATTGTGATTTTCATTGATAGTTATCATCATCCATCCTTACTAATTCATTTGATTCCATTGTGATTTTCATTGATTGTTATAATTATCCACCTTTACTAATTCATTTGATTTAGAAATGGATCTCTAACATCAGTAGCACTTTGCAGTGTAAGTGATTTCTTAGAGATTCAATATGGATTATTATCAACGCAATTTATGTTTGAATTTTCAAATTCATTCGACAAATTTTCCTGGGGTAATTGGAAGAGTTTTTTCTTTTTTTTTTAATGAAGTGTAAAAACAACAATTTCGCCATTTGTTAACAAACAAAAAGAAATATGCATATAATATAACATAGAAAAATAGGAAAAAAATGTAGAAAATAGAAAAATGTAAATGAAAAAAAAAAGATCAGCCATGTGGCACCATAGAAAAATGTAAAATGCCATCATAAAGATGAGCCATGTGCCAAAGTCAAAGGACTTAGTCAAAGGACTTAGGTTTCACTCTGACTTTTGATGTTTGTTGAGGACCTACATGAAAACATGTAAAGTGATCTCACAATTTATGAAATATTGTATTATTCCTCTCCAGTTTTGAGATAGAACCCCATGTAATCTAAGTGAAAGTGGTGGAAGGTAGCATGATTAAATTCTAATGCGTCTTTTAAAAGAAAAACCGAACATAACAATTCTTTTATGATTGATTCTGAGATCCAATGTTTATACAAAGAATTCAATGTTGTGTCTCATTTACACCTTGTAAGTATGATCTCCATCTTAGATTTCATTGGGAGCCTACCAGGCTCAGGTAAGGTAAGGTACATCGACTAGGAAAGTATATTGAATCTTAGAACTGTACAGTACAGAGGGTCAAAGCGCAAGGCTTATTATATACAGGAACTTGACATAAAATCACTTCCGGCCGAACCTAGCTAAATGTTCCTGATGTTTAGCTGCTGCAGCTTTATCAGCAGCTTCCCGTTTCAGGGCCCTTTTAGCTCGCCGACCTGTTTTATCTTTGGAAGCATCTTTCTTTATAGGCTCGCGTGATGAGCTAGCTCCTGCAAACTCTGGAACAGTTGGCCTAAAAACTGGCCGTGCTTCTTGTCGACCTGCCCTCACATATCCATTGTCTCCCCACCTCCGATTTCCGATTCGGAGACTGGGCGATGCACCCAAGTAAGCTTCCTCAAACTCTTCATCGTCATCCTCGTAAGGATAGTACTCCTCAAGATCATCATAGGTTTCCTCCCGATCTTCAACGATCAGTGGTTTATACCATGAAGCTCTCAGAAGCAGGCATACACTCTCCTCAAACATATAGTCATGGATGCTACCAATGTGCAGGCAATATATGGATAAAAAAGTAAGAACAGTAATTTAAAAAGATACTACTAGGCCACACCGAGTTCAAACTCTAAACCATAAAAGGACCATAGAATGATGACTGGACATACCTCCCATCAAGAGAACGATGCACGATCAGGAACTCAAATGGATGTTTACATTGTGGACAAGTCGGTTTTTGAGTATATGAGGCCCATCGAAGGATGCAAGTTGCACTTCATGAAAGTAAAAGAATGAATCAATTAAAAGAAGATAATCCTCAAATGTTGATACATTTGGCAATTCCATTATGCCACTTCAATTTTTGTTTGGTTTAATTATTACTTTCCAAGGTAAAAGTGAGAACTACATAAAGTATTCGCTGCAATAGCAGTAGGAAAATGTTCCCCGCAGCAAGTATAAAAACATAAAATTAAACTTTTCAACAGATATGAAATGCATCAAGTATGTAATGACATAATTTGGGGGTCCTGAAAGGGTAACTGGCTTACAACAAAGAAGCATAGACACTGGCATAGACATGGTGACATGTCATTTTCTAAACATCCAAGCCTTTTTCGATATATGTTTCAACACTTGTGTTCAAATGGCTAATAATTGTTCAATATGTGTCTGACTCATGTCTATTGTACTTAATAAATGTTCAACACAGTGTTTGATAGTGTCCAATTTAATAAGTATCCGACACACATAGACAGTGCTTTCCGAGTACGACAGATTTCTATCCAAGTCTCACCAAGCAAGCATTTTAACTTCAATAATTAATAAACGAAATAAGTCGAGACTTAACAAAGAGTTCTGCTAGTTTCTAAATTTTTTATTTTTCAATGAAAATCAAATTATAGATTAACCATCAGACTCTGTACCATACATTTCCCTATCTCCAAGATCCTTCGGTTATAAATCTAAAACAGCATACCTCTTCTATTAAATCCCAGCAACCTGAAGTACAATTAGAAACATTGCACCAAAGGCAATATGGATACAGTGAATTTTCTCCTATTAAGTTTAGGAGACTCCGAGGAATACGTTTGCAAAAATGTAAAACTCCATCTCCAATACAAGCATAGAACCACAACGAAATGAGATATATATGATAAAAGCAGCATTAGAATTGAACCATCTATAGAAGGTCAACATTTGACTGCAAAAAAGATTCCCATACAAATAAAGGAAAGGAACAGATCAACAATTGCCTAATGTATTGAAGCATATGAAAGTCATGCTACAAAAACCTATTAAATATTAATAAATAGATGGAAAATTAATCAATTAGAACATACCAATAGGCATGCTCGCAACCTCTCACTAAGGCAGTTTCTTGAAGAGCAATCTTATTTAAGCAAATTGCACAAGCCCCATCATGACTCCCATGCCCCGTTCCTTGAATCTCTGCCTTCTTTCCCATTTCCATCTGAACAAAGAAGTTCAGAAAGTTAGTCAAAAGGTGCATACGCAAATAACCAATGTTTGAAAAGAGACACTTCAATAGACCCATAAATATGCAACTCTTAACTGCAAGAGAGGAAAATTTTCCTTGGAAAATTAAGAGACATGGGCAGGCAACCAAATTCACAAGTAAAAAACAACACCAATCCAATTACTGGCAATCGTATAACGGAAATCAATGAATATTAACATTAGCTTCTACCTCCTATAATTCCTCAGGGTGAAACAAGCAAGCACGCGCATCCATTCAATTCGTTTAAACCATGTACTTCCTAGATACTAAAAGCAAAAATAAGCTTTTCGATGGGCAAAAATCTTGAAAATGAAATAAAACTAGACTCAACCAACGATCTCCGACTTTTAATCAGCCCCCGATGAGAGCAAATCTTGAAAACGAAAGAAAACAAGACTAAATCAACGATCTCAGATTTCAGAACACAATACTTCCAATTAGAACTCTCAACACAAATCGGAGACAACCATTTCTCGCGCCAAGTTGTACGCCCAGATTTTCGTGGATAAAAGAAAGTGCGTGAAACAAGTAGATCAACTTCGAAATTGAGGAGATATAATAAAACCTGGTCGCAAACTTTCAGTTCTTGAACGGCATCTGACAATTGGGCGATTTCAACAGAGATTCCCGAAGAAGTCATGGCGAGTACACGAGGGTTCCTCCTCCGATCTTTCTCGCTCTAAATAGTTAAATTACACAGAACCCAGAACAGTTCTTCTTCAGCAGAAATCAAAACTTGAAAAGAAAGGAGATGCTGAAGAAATATTCTGAACCAAAAGAGAGAAGAAAAGGGATGCTCGAGAATATTCTCTACTGGCGATCCAGAAGAGTTCTTCGTAAAGAAAATCAGAACTTGTGGATTTGAAGTGCCTTATATTAATATTTAAACCTAGGGTTACTTGCCCTGCCCTCGATTTAATTTCATTTCCTTTGACCCCAATTAGGCAATTACTTTCTAGTTACGTAATTTTTTTAATATATATTTTTTTTAAAAAATCCACTTATACCCTAAATTTTAGAATTGTATCAATAAAAAAACATAAATGAATAATGATATCAATTTAAATCTAGATTTTTATAAGTGTATTAATTTAAATCCTATTGTACTAAAACAAATAATTTAAATTCTCTTTTAGATTTCGTTTGGAAAATATTAGTTTATACGTGTAAACTTAAAATGATATCAATTAAATTCTTCAACCTTCATAAAGGAATCAATATAGACCATTTATTTTAAATAATTGACGATTTTCAAATTGAATGTCTAGATTTTTGAAGAAGTTACCCAGATGTGAAAATTAATGTATGGACAATCTTCAAATTGAGCGCCTAAATGTCACGATGACACGTTCCCATCACTCCCCAATCCCCTCTCGATAGGGAGTGTAGAGTTACTCTTTCTTTTGTACTTCTTCTCCTGGTGAGAGGAAGTGACCAATCAATGATTAATTCTGTGCAATTTGTGAAATTGTTGTGATACTCTCTCTCTGAAATTCTCTTCCTCTCCAATAGTTGGAATCCTTCCCACCAAGGATAAGATCTAAGTAGTATCCAGAGGATAGAAGGTTTACTGCATGGTGTTGTCCTGTTAGATAAGAAAGAATAGAGAAGTTCTTTTGTGTTGTTGTGTTACTGTGCAAAAGGAGCAAGGAGTTGTTGTTGAGAAACTTCAAAGGTAATTTCGAATTTCCTTTAGATTAGTTATTTTACAGAACATGTTTGCATAATTTGTTCCATGCCTAATTAGATTAGATAAAATGCTTGTCTCTGTTTTTACCCAATGTATTGGTATTTGAAGTAAACCAAAACAAACAAGCAATTACGATTTTAATCACGTTTCCGCTGCTCAAGGGGATTTGATTCCCTTCAATTGGTATCAGAGTCATGCTTGTTTTGTTTTGGTTGAAACAAATTTGCATTGGATAGGTGTGAATTGCATTTGGTTTGCTGTAAAACTGTTTAGGAAAATTCTGGCCTTAGATTTTCTTTTCATTAGATCAAATTAAATGTAAAGGCCCATGTGTTTTGGGCAATTAAGTGCATAATCGAGTTTGTAATTAAGTTATGAGTCGTTTGTGACAAATTTCGTGCAAATCGGATGAGATTCGAGTGAGAATTTGGCATTTGAAGTTGTTGTTTTCGAAGGAAGAAGCTGTTGCAGAAGCAACAACGTTGCAACGCTACCAGCAGCGTTGCAATGCCGTTCATCAGCGTCGCAACACCGAAGCCTCTATCGATACAGAATTGCGAGGGGTCAACAACGACGCTACCCTGATGCCAGGCGCGCACGAGAGATGAGGCGGCGTTGCAACGCTGTGACGATAACCTGAAGGTGCAGACCGATTTAGAAGCAGTTCGGGTCAATTTTGGTCCGATTCGAGCGGTCTGCGCCCGGTTCAAGGAGTTTTGGATCGATTTTGTAATAAAATTAATGTAATTTTATTATTTTTGCACTTTAGGGGCTAAATTTTTTCAGTTTTACAGCTATTTTCTTTATGAATGTCATTTAGAATATTTTCCACCTTAGGATAAGCATGTTCATGCATTTTTTTATTTGTATAAGTGTTATATAAATATGGTAGAAATGCATGATTTAATTTATTTTTCATGAGTAATTAATTATAATTGTTATAATTAGATTATATGGAAAATAAAGAGCATGGAGCATGAAATTACTTAGTTTAAAATAAATGTTATTTTATTTAAGTAATTTGCTTTATTCAATTAGTTGAATGTCATTTATAATTCCAATTTGAAATCGTTTGTTGGTATTATAATATAGTTCCTTGTCATAGGTTAATTATTAAAATTTATAAAAGTTATAAATAAAGGGGTTTTAGAAACCATAACCTATAACAAAGAATTGCATGCAAACATAGGAAATTGGGTTAAATTAAATTAGTTTTAAATTGTTTAAAATTAATTTAGACCTAAGTTTAATTTCTAATAGGATTAGAAGTTAGTCTTACATAGTATTTTAAATAGTTTAAAATATAGTAGGACAATAGGACATTGGTTATAAGGGAACTCTACCGGTGATGTTCTGTCTAAGGTTGGGGGTACTTAAGCTTACGGTTAACGGAACACCTCCTACCTGGGAACTGACCTGGAACTTTAGTTGAATTAACCATAGTCCTATGTTATATCTAGGTAATTAAAATGTTTATTCACCTAGACATAAGGTTAAAAAACCTAGTTATAAAAGTTATAATAGGCATAGACTTAGTTAGATTATATTACCCAGAATTCGACTAAGTTAAACTATACCCTAATCTTACGAGCTTCAGTGGGAGAAAATAAGGTGTTCGCATCGAGTTTACTCTCACGTCCTCAAAAGTTCACACCGTGAGTTCCATGCTCGGCTACGTGGCGTCAATAGGGCGTCCCCCTACGGTAAGTGTTTGCATGGTTCAATACCAAGGTGAATGATGGAAGTATCCATAGTAAATGTGAGCAGAACGCGTGTCAACGTATCCTACGGTCTCCTCCATTAGGTCGCATCGTGAGATTTCTATAGTCCGCCTGATAGGTTGTCCTGGAACAGCCAATCCCTACGAGGGCTTGACTATAAGAGTTGGAACACCGCGAACTCCCGAAATGGATAGGGTCTCTTAGGTAATTTGCCAACAGTTGTCTCTCTTAATAGTTGTTCTGTTGGCTCGGACCTATTGGATCTGAAAATGGTAAGGTCACATTTACGGGATAAGTTAAGCTAGTTAACAAGTCCTTGACCAAACAAACAGTAGCTAAGAATCATTGGGACATGAGATGTTCGGTAGTGAGAATTAGCTGAGATAGTCTCAATTTAGGGGAGGAGTGACTGACCACTCGACGGTGGCTTTTGTTCTAAACCCTTGAAGTATCGTTGCAAAATTAAAGGTTTAATTTAAACACTAGGGTTCTTTAATAATTTTGCTAAAATTGATTGGTTTATGATGGGTTAAAGTCATAACTAAATAGAACTACCTTTTAAATTTCAGCATGTCGTCCTCTATAATAGCCTTGCTCAAAAGTGAACGTTTAACTGGCAAAAATTATACTACGTGGAAGTCCAACCTGAATACGATTCTCGTTGTTGACGACCTTTGGTTTGTACTGACTGAGGAATGTCCTCAGTTTCCTGCTCGAAACGCTCCTCAATCTGTTAAGGATGCGTACGACCGGTGGATCAAGGCCAATGATAAGGTCAAGGTCTACATTTTGGCTAGTGTTTCTGAAGTTCTGGTCAAAAAGCACGAGGGCATGGTCTCAGCTCGTGAGATCATGAGTTTGTTGTAGAATATGTTTGGACAACCGTCTGGACAGCTTCGACACGAATCCCTCAAGTACGTTTATAACTCTCGTATTAAGGAGGGATCGTTAGTGAGAGAACATGTTCTCGATCTGATGGTCCACTTCAACGTGGCTGAAATGAATGGCGCGATCAAACGAGCAAAGTCAGGTGTCGTTCATCCTGGAATCTCTTCCGAAGAGTTTCCTGCAATTCTGCATGTGATGAACAAGATAGAGTACAACCTTACTACTCTCCTCAATAAACTGCAGACTTTCCAGTCTTTTATGAAGAATAAGAGACAGACTGATGGAGAGGCAAATCTGTTTGCCCATTCCAGAAGGTTCTAGAAGGGTTCATCCTCTGGAACTAAGTCTTGTTGTCCATCTTCTGGGCTTAAAAAGACCCAAAAGAAGAATATATGAGGGAAAGGGAAGACACCTGTTGCTCATAAGGGCAAGGGAAAGGACAAGGGAAAGGACAAGGTTGCAGACAAAGAAAAGTGTTTCCACTGCAACATGGACGAGCACTGGAAGCGAAATTGCCCAAAGTACCTTGCTGAGCTTAAAGAGAAGAAAGGTAAATTCGATTTACTTGTTCTTGAAACTTGCTTAGTGGAAAATGATGATTTTACCTAGATACTTGATTCAGAAGGCACTAACCATGTTTGCTCTTCGTTACAGGAAACTAGTTCCTTCAAGGAGCTCGAAGAGGGTGAGATGACGCTCAGGGTCGGAACGGGAGACGTCGTCTCAGCTCGTACAGTGGGAGATGCCAAGCTCTTTTTTAGAGATATATTTATATTTTTAGAAAATTTGTACATAGTTCCCAAGATTAGAGGAACTTGATATCTATCTCTTGTCTAATTGAACATCATTATTGTATTTCCTTTTATAGTAATGAAGCGTTCATTTCAAAGAAAGGTGTCAATATTTGTTCTGCTAAGTTAGAAAACGGCTTGTATGTACTTAAACCGAATCAAACTAAGTCAATTTTAAATCACGAGATGTTTAAAACTGCAAATACTCAAAATAAAAGGCAAAGAATTTCTCCAAATAATAATACCTATCTTTGGCATCTTAGACTTGGTCATATATGAAGGGAATCGTAGTCCCCGCAGCGAAAGCGATTGCGAATCGCACGCTCTTGATTTAGTTACAACGATTAATTTAAGAACATAAAACATAGATTAAACATGTAAAACAGAATGGACAACAAGTATTTACCTTTGAAGAACCTTTCTTCGAGTGATCCTCTCTCCCACGGTCACGATTTCAGCAACACGAACTCGTACGAACACCGACACTACCACCGGATCTTCTCCGTTGTTCTCTAGGTGAGGGAGGAAGGTGGGTTCCCTTTAGGAAAGGTGAGGTGTTTTTATGAGAGAGTTGTTTGTTGTCTTGGAACCTTTCCAACCACAACAAAATGCAAGGAATCACTTAGAATGCCTTAGAAAATAGCTTCCTTAGTTGCATCTCATGCAACCATATATATAGGGGAATGAGGTGGAAATGACCATCCTACCCCTCCTTTATTCTCTCTTTAGTATATAGTTTATATATGAATCTAATTCACATTAAAACTATATATTATATCAATTATATCATATATAATAGATATAACACCTCATGTATGAAATTGAACACTTCAATTTCACTCCTAACTTTATACCCTCAATATTACCATATTGAGCCAACGGAGAGATCTAATGGACCTGCAGATCATGAGCTCCAATGATGTGAGATTAACTGATCAAACTCTTTAATCCAGTTAATCAATATTCATTAACTACAAGTCACTCCACTATAGACTTGTAAATGCACTCTCCTCATTGTAGATATTATTGTGTCCACCGATATAGTCATTACCCATGAGTCGACCCTTCACGGGTTGTTCGTAATCACACACGGTGGGTCAAATTACCGTTTTACCCCTCGTGATTACCTCTTTGTTCCTTAAGCACCACCGATCCTCTAATGAACAACAAGTCTAAGGTCCTACCTTAGACTCATACCTCAGAGAGGCGGAGCCCCATTGTTCAAGACACTCGGAGTCATTCTTAAGGGAACAACCTATCTAATTCCTCAAGAGAGGAAATGAGTGAATTCCATCTTGCACAGTTGAGTTTCCAGCTACATAAGAGGTTCCGTCTCGAGAAGGTAGGCTTATTGAGCCGGCCATGTGCCACTCTCACCCATACTAGTCTCAAGGACAAACCCCTATAAGTAGGAGTTCTTAACTTGCTCAGGATCAGTCGAGTCACTAATGACCATCTATAAATTACTAGTCTTATCCTCGTTAGCTGTGTTACATCGTTAGACTAATAATTTTGCGATCGATCTTGTATGAACTCTTCATACAGGGATGCCCCACTCGCATGTCAACTACATGAATGAGTTGGATTACCTCATTTGTACTAATTACAAAGTGGGTCGCATCCATGGTGTTACAAGAATAAGGTTGGAACCTTATTCTTATACCATACACTATTTAGGGTATAATCTTGAAGTCAACCCAAATAGTGTCCACTACACTGATTTCAAGATAAACGTTATAACCTTGGAGCTTAGTTTATTGGATTTATAAAAGAAAGACTGTAATTTTATCAAAACAAATAACACTTTATTTAATTGATCAAAATTACACAAGTTTAGGGCATAAATCCCAACAATCTCCCACTTGACCTAAAGCTTGTGGAGTACTAAACATTACAGTAATGTAAATACAATAAACTAGAGCATTTAAACCCCTTTGTACAAAAATACTCCCACTTGCCCTAGTTAGGAAAGACTTGTAAACCTAGACCTTCTAGGTGACTCTCAAATACTTTAGCCGTGAGAGTCTTTGTAAAAGGATCAACAATGTTGTGCTCTGAGGCTATTTTCGTGACAATCACGTCTCCTCTATGCACGATCTCTCGGATGAGATGATACTTCCACTCTATGTGCTTTCCCCTCTATTGACTTCGAGGTTCCCTCGAATTTGCCACTGCACCACTGTTATCGCAATACAGCGTAATGAGAAAAGTCATATTTGGAACAACTTCCAAATTTAGCATGAATTTCCTTAACCAAACGGCCTCCTTAGCTGCTTCACAAGCTGCTACATATTCGGCCTCCATGGTGGAATCAGCGATGCATCCTTGCTTGACGCTTCGCCATACTCTGACTCCTCCGTTAAGAGTGGCGACCACGATGTAGATTTCCGAGAATCTTTATCACCGAAAGTCGTAATCCGTGTATCCTGTAAGGATCAAATCCTTAGCCCCATACACAAGCATGTAGTTCCTTGTTCTCCGAAAATACTTAAGGATTATTTTAACCGTTGTCCAGTGTTCAAGTCTTGGATTGGATTGATACCTACTGACCATCCCAATTGCAAAACAGATGTCAGGCCTAGTACACAACATGACATACATCAGGCTCCCAACAGCCGATGCATAAGGGATCCAACTCATATCCTCAACTCCTTGAGATGTCTTAGGACACTGTTCCTTAGACAAATGGATTCCATGTCTAAAAGACAACAAGACTTTTTTGGAATCTTGCATCTTAAACCTTGACAACATTTTGTCTATGTAAGATGCTTGAGACAAGGCTAGTGTTTTATTCTTGCGGTTAGGACAACTGCGGATCCCAAGAACAAATCGCGCATCACCCAAATCTTTCATTTGGAAGCTGCACATAGCCATTCCTTGATGTCGAGAAGATAACCTACATCATTCTCAATGAGTAAGATATCATCCACATAGAGAATTAGGAAAATGACAGTAACTATTGATGATTTTCTTGTAGACACAAGGTTCATCATCATTCTGGTCAAAACCATAAGATCTGATAGCTTCATCAAATCTTATATTCCAAGACCTAGAGGCTTGTTTTAGTCCATAAATCAACCTTTTAAGCCTGCAAACCTTTTGCTCTTGTCCTGGTTTAATGAACCCTTTGGGTTAGTCCATGTAGATGGTTTCGTCAAGATTGTCATTCAAAAAGGCTGTCTTGACATCCATTTGCCATACCTCATAGTCATAATATGCGGCAATGGCAAGAAGAATACGAATAGACTTTACCATAGCAACGTGTGAAAAGGTCTCTCATAGTCAACCCCTTCAACTCGGTATAACCCTTTGCTACTAGTCTAGCTTTAAAGGTTTGCACCTTCCCATCTACACCACGTTTTCTCTTGTAGATCCACTTACAACCTATAGGTTTTACCCCATCAGGCTTATCTACAAGATCCCAAACAGAATTGAAGTACATAAACTTCATTTCTTGGTCCATGGCTATGACCCATTTGTCTTCATTGCTTGATTATAAGTCAATGGATCATCGCAGTTGCCATCTGGTATAACAACTTGGGTTTCAGCTAAACACATGTAACGGTCAGGCTGTATCACAACCCTCCCACTACGTCAAGGCATACTCAACTCTTGAGATGGACTCTCTTGACTAGACAAACTAGTATCAACAACTCTTGTTGACGTACTAGTATTCTTATTAGCAACCTTTGCTAATGTTCCGTCTAATTCACTCAACATTACCTTACTTTTTGGTTTGTGGTCCCTTATGTGGTCCTCCTCCAAGAAAGTGGCATTTGTCGACACAAAGACCTTATCTTCCTTAGGATCATAGAATAAACCACCTCATGTTTCTTTTGGGTATCCTACGAATAGGCACAACTTTGAACGTGAATCCAACTTCTTTGGATTTGTCACAAGCACATGTCTTTGGACAACCCCATATTCTCAAGTGACATAAACTACCTTTACGCCCTTTCCAGAGTTCAAAAGGTGTTTCGTAAACACTTTGGAGGGCACACTATTCAAAATGTATACTGCGATCTCCACCGCATAACCCCAAAAAGAACTAGGGAGATTAGCATAACTCATCATTGATCGAACCATGTCCAACAAGGTTCTATTTCTCCTTCTCGATACACCGCTTTCTTTGTGGTGTGCCGTGAGTCGAGAGTTGGGATGTAATTCCATGTTCTATCATATAGTTCGGAATTTTAAATCCATGTACTCTCCACCTCGATCCGATCGAAGTGTTTTAACTCTTTTACCTAATTGATTTTCAACCTCAGTCTTGAATTCCTTGAACTTTTCAAGTGCTTCAGACTTGTAGTGCATTAGGTAAATATGCTCATATCTGGAATAATCATCTATAAAAGAGATGAAATATTCATATCCTCCCCTGGCTTTAACATTCATCGGACCACAAAGGTCTGAATGTATAAGCTCTAGAGGATCTTTGACTCTATAACCTTTTCCACTAAAAGGTCTTTTAGTCATTTCGCCTTCTAGGCAGGATTCACATACTGGCAAGGAATTTTCTTCTAACTCGTTTAGAAGTCCGTTTCCTATTGAGATTAATGTGACCCAATGTTAGATGCCAAAGATGAGCATTTTCTTTAGGAGAAATTAGTTCGTGTACTTGCAATTTTGTAAAATTCACTTGTTAAAACTATTTTAACTGAATTAAACCATTTGCAAATAATTCTCAAGAAGAACAACACATAGTACAATACTTTTCCAATGAAATAAACACTTTATTTAATTGAAAAGTAAAAGAAGTACAATGTTCTCTAAGGCAAGAAATAAGATTTCTAATAAACCCTTAAGCTACATGTCATCAAATAACATCTTTTCTTTGCGATCGTTGTTGCTCTTATCGCTATCTTTTCTTCTTTCCTCTTCTCTCAGATCTTCTTAAGTCCGTAAGTATGATCATAGCTTAGTCCCAGAGGATGAATCCTCCTGAGAACTTTTGGAATGAGCAAACAAATTTGCCTCTCCATTTTGTTGTTTCTTATCATCCATAAGAAACTGATAATTCTGTAGCTCATGTAGCAGAGAAGTCAGATCATACTCTATGTTGTTCATCGTTGCATTGCTACTTTAATCATTTGAAAACTCTTGGAAGAGATTCTAGGATGAACAAAATCGACATTTCTCATCTATGATCGCTCGCGTTTAATTCCGTTATGTTGAAGTGGGCAATCGAGTTGAGAACATGTTCTCTCACCGATGTTCCTTCCTTCACACGTGCATCATAAACGAATTTTCGTGGCTTCATGTCGAATTTGTTTGGACGGTTGTCTAGACAAATTTAGCACAAAATTCATGATCTCTCGAGCTGAGACCTTGCCCTCCAGCCTCATGGCTAAAACATCAGGTATGCTAGCCAGGATATAGGCTTTTGCCTTTACATTGACATTAATCCAGCGGTCATACGCATCCTTAACAGCTTGAGATGCATTTTGAGCAGGAAATTGAGGACACTCCTCATTGAGAACGAACTTAAGATCATGTGTAACCAAGATTATGTTGAGTCCATTCCTCCAAGCCACTATGTTCTCTCCGGTTAACTTTTTCGCACCCAATAAGGAATTAATAAAGCTAGACATACTGCTGAAAATTTTACAAACAAACTTGTATGAGTTTCTTGCTATAACTCTAATCCAATCATGTTTTAGCTAATTATCAAATGATTCCTAGGCCATTTATAATTTGCAATGATACTCCAAAGGTTTAGAATGTATGACACCGAAGGGTAATAAAAAATACTCCTCCTCTGGATCAAGACACTTTTGACCAAAACCTAATACCAGAATAACTCTTATTCTTATAGGTTTTAGTTACCATTTTTCGTTCTGGATACATATACAACTTATGTACCCCGTGAGTGTAACCCTTTGTCTTTAGATCCCAGAGTCTCGATCCAATAAAATCCGCCGAAGGACTAGATTGGAAAATAGTCTAAGGAAATCTTTATCCCTTTCAGGTGTCTACTGTGTTAGATCCTCTATGATCAAACCCTCCGAAGGGATTGTCTGGTCCAGGCCAAACTAGCAGGCTGACCATAGTAGTCTAACGGTGTAAACCGACAAAAGAGACCGTAGGTTTTGTTTTCACTAAACCTGCTCCCACTCACTATAAGTACCCTCTCCATTCACCTTGATATTGACTCATACAAACACCATCCGAAGGGGGACGCTCCCGTTTGCGCCACGAGGCCAAGTATGAGTCTCACGGTGTGAACTTCCCGGAGATAGCGTAGGTGGAAAAATATGTATCTCATACACTTTTTCCTTCAACTGAATACTTTAAGTTTATAGGAATCTTTCTTAGGCTAAAACTTGGCTAATGGTTTTACCTTACTCTATCAACATAACTCTTACATTGATAATCAATATAACTCTTATATTGATTTTACCCTAAGTGTGTTAATATAACTCCTTATATTAAACCTAGGATTTCTAGTTTATTAACCCCTTAATAAACTCATCGACGCCATCTTGTAATTTATAAGACTCTCTGATTAAATTTCACTCCCGTGTCGGTTCAGTGTAGGGATGTTCCGTTTCCGTCAGCTTAAATACCTCAGCCTAGACAGAACTTTCCTTAGATAGAGTTCCTCTTTTAATCATAGCTTATAAATTATTTGGTTCCTAATTCTAATCTAATTAGAACTAGATAACCTAAGGTCTGTTATTTCCAAGTTCTAAACATTTTAAAACTAATAATTAACCTTAGGTGACATGCATACTATGTCATAGTGCTTGATCATTCATCACATGAATAATAAGACATTCATACCATATTCATCTCTTGAAAAATAATGCATGTCAATGTTGTCCAAAAATTAATATAACAACCTTATATTAATTAATCATGCAAACTATATAATATAACTCCTTATATTATAAATGATGCATGGAAATGCTTAACCTAAGGTGGGATTTCTAAAATACAAGCATACACTATGCATGACAATAATTACACAACAATTGCATAATTAAAATAGCAAAAATTAGACCAATTTTGGAACCCTAGAAATAATTTTAATTAATATAATCTAGTTATATTACTTAGAATTAAATATAATAAATATATTAAATATAAAACGTTTTTATAATTAATATATATAATAAAAAAATATTTTCTGCCCGTTGCTCCTCGTGTGAAACGTATTTGGCGTTGCAACGTTGATAGCAGCGTTGCAACGCTTCTTTTGTCGCCTTCTGCCGAGCGTTGCGCAACGCCACAACGTTGCAACGGTGAGAGGTAGAGGCCGCGCGCATAACGCCGCTTCTCGGCGCGCGCTTCTCGCGCAAGCACAACGTTGCAACGCGCGCATTACGCACAACACATGGAATCACCATTCCTTGCTTTCGTTTTTGCTTCGATCTTTCAAAGAACATCGCTTCGCCTCGATCGACATCGACTTACGCTGCACTCGATTTACAATTAAATTTGTCCAAAACACCGGGCCTTACATTGAACATTTCAATGGAAATTGTAAATCTAAGTGCCAAAATTGAAAACATCTAATTTTGCATAACCGTTCATGCATCTCATGCAAAAATAGTAAATCCCACCTTGTTCTTGAAAAATCCAGAACATAAATCAAGAACACAATTGGGCTCTGATACCAATTGAAGGGAATCGTAGTCCCCGCAGCGGAAGCGATTGCGAATCACGCGCTCTTAATTTAGTTACAACGATTAATTCAAGAACATAAAACATAGATTAAGCATGTAAAACATAATGGACAACAAGTATTTACCTTTGAAGAACCTTTCTTCGAGTGATCCTCTCTCCCACGGTCACGATCTCAGCAACACGAACTCGTACGAACACTGACACTACCACCGGATCTTATCTGTTGTTCTCTAGGTGAGGGAGGAAGGTGGATTCCCTTTAGGAAAGGTGAGGTGTTTTTATGAGAGAGTTGTTTGTTGTCTTGGAACCTTTCCAACCACAAAAAAATGCAAGGAATCACTTAGAATGCCTTAGAAAATAGCTTCCTTAGTTGCATCTCATGCAACATATATATATAGGGAATGAGGTGGAAATGACCATCCTACCCCTCCTTTATTCTTTCGTTAGTATATAGTTTATATATGAATCTAATTCACATTAAAACTATATATTATATCAATTATATCATATATAATAGATATAACACCTCATGTATGAAATTGAACACTTCAATTTCACTCCTAACTTTATACCCTCAATATTACCATATTGAGCCAACGGAGGATCTAATGGACCTACTGGATCATGAGCTTCAATGATGTGAGATTACTCGATCAAACTCTTTGATCTAGTTAATCAATATTCATTAACTACAAGTCACTCCACTATAGACTTGTAGTGCACTCTCCTCACCGTGTAGATATTATTGTGTCCACCGATATAGTCATTACCCATGAGTCGACCCTTCACAAGTTGTTCAGTAATCACGGTGGGTCAAATTACCGCTTTACCCTCGTGATTACCTCTTTGTTCCTTAAGCACCACCGATCCTCTAATGAACAACAAGTCTAAGGTCCTACCTTAGACTCATATACCTCATGAGGCGGGCCCCGTTGTTCAAGACATGGAGTCGGGTTCTTAAGGGAACAACCTATCTAATTTCTCAAGAGAGGAATGAGTGAATTCCATCTTGCACAGTTAAGTTCCCACTACCTACGAGGTTCTATCCCTAAGAAGGTAGGCTTATTGAGTCGGCCATGCACCACTCTCACCCATACTAGTCTCAAGGACAAACCCCATAAGTAGGAGTTCTTAACTTGCTCAGATTCAGTCGAGTCACTAATGACCATCTATAAATTACTAGTCTTATCCTTTTAACTGTTGTTACACTAGTTAGACTAATAATTCATGCGATCCAGTCTTGTATGAACTCTTCATATGATGATGCCCCACACGCATGTCAACTACATGAATGAGTTGGATTACCTCATTTGTACTAATTACAAAGTGGGTCGCATCCATGGTGTTACAAGAATAAGGTTTCCAACCTTATTCTTATACCATACACTATTTAGGGTAATCTTGAAGTCAACTCAAATAGTGTCCACTACACTGATTTCAAGATAAACGGTGTAACCTTGGAGTTTAGTTTATTGGATGTATAAAAGCAAGACTGTAATCTTATCAAAACAAAAAACACTTTATTTAATTGATCAAAATTACACAAGTTTAGGGCATAAATCCCAACAATATAAATCTCAACCGGATTGAGAGACTATCAAAGAATGGACTTCTAAATAAGTTAGAAGATGATTCTCTACCTCCTTGTGAATCATGCTTGGAAGGTAAAATGACGAAGCGACATTTTTCTGGAAAAAGTTATAGAGCCAAAGAACCATTGGAGCTTATACATTCGGATCTTTGTGGTCCGGTGAATGTTAAAGCTCGATGAGGGTACGAATATTTCAAGCTAATGCATCATAAGTCTGTGGCTCTTGAAAAGTTCAAAGAGTATAAGGCTGAAGTAGAGAATGCATTAGGGAAAACCATTAAGACACTTCGATCCGATCGAGGTGGAGAGTATATGGATCTAAGATTCCAGGACTATTTGATAGAACATGGAATCCGATCTCAACTCTCGGCACCTAATACACCTCAGCAGAATGGTGTATCTGAAAGGAGAAATAGAACCTTGTTAGACATGGTTCGATCTATGATGAGTTATGCTCAATTGCCTGTCTCGTTTTGGGGTTACGCAGTAGAGACTGCAGTTAAAATCTTGAACACTGTTCCATCAAAGAGTGTTTCAGAAACACCTTTTGAATTATGGAAGGGGCGTAAACCTACTTTACAACACTTCAAGATTTGGGGTTGTCCGACACACGTGCTAGTGACAAACCCAAAGAAATTAGAACCTCGTTCAAGATTATGCCAATTTGTTGGCTATCCCAAAGAAACGAGAGGTGGTCTTTTCTACGACCCACAAGAAAACAAGGTGATTGTATCGACAAACGCCACTTTCTTGGAGGAAGATCACATGAGGAACCATAAACCGCGTAGTAAGTTAGTATTAAATGAAGCTACAGATGAGTCAACAAGAGTTGTTGATCAAGTTGGACCTTCATCAAGAGTTAATAAAGAAGTCGACACATCAAGTCAGTCTCGTCCTTCTCAATGGTTGAGAATGTCTCGACGCAGTGGGAGGGTTGTTTCCCAACCTGACCGCTACTTGGGTTTAGCTGAAACTCAAGTTGTTATACTTGATGGCGGTGTAGAGGATCCATTGTCCTATAAACAGGCAATGAATGACGTAGATAAGGACCAATGGATCAAAGCCATGGACCTAGAAATGGAGTCAATGTACTTCAATTCAGTTTGGGAACTTGTAGACCAACCTGAAGGGGTAAGACCCATAGGGTGCAAATGGATCTATAAGAGAAAGAGAGATGCACTGAAAGGTACTGGACCTTTAAGGTCGACTTGTAAAGAAAGGATTTTACCCAAACGGAAGGAGTTGACTATGAGGAAAGTTTTTCCCCTGTTGCTATGCTTAAGTCTATAAGGATACTCTTGTCCATAGCCACTTTTTATGACTATGAAATTTGGCAAATGGACGTCAAGACTGCCTTTATTAATGGAAATCTTGACGAGAGAATCTATATGTCTTAACCCGAAGGGTTCATAACCCAAGGTCATGAGCAAAAAGTTTACAGGCTCAATCGATTCATTTATGAGTTGAAACAAGCATCCAGATCTTGGAACATAAGATTTGATACTGCGATCAAGTCTTATGGCTCTGACCAAAACGTTGATGAGCCTTGTGTTTACAAGAGAATCATCAACGACAAAGTAGCTTTTTAGTACTTTATGTGGATGATATCCTACTCATTGGGAATGATGTAGGCAATGAGTAGGATACCTAACTGACATAAAGAAATGGTTGGCGACCCAATTCCAAATGAAAGATTTGGGAGAGGCGCAGTATGTTCTTGGGATTCAAATTTTCAGGGATCGCAAGAACAGAACGCTAGCTCTATCTCAAGCATCTTATATCGATAAAATGTTGGCTCGATATTCGATGCAGAATTCCAAGAGGGGCTTACTATCCTTCAGGCATGGAGTTCATCTGTCTAAGGAACAGTGTCCTAAGACACCTCAAGAAGTTGAGGATATGAGACGTATTCTCTATGCCTCTGCAGTAGGTAGCTTAATGTATGCTATGGTGTGCACGAGGCCAAACATTTGTTAAGCAGTGGGAATAGTCAGTAGGTACCAATCTAATCCAGGGTTAGACTATACGCTTGTGTATGAGACTAAGGATTTGATCCTCACTGGATACACTGATTCTAATTTTTAGACCGATAAGGATTCTAGGAATTTCAAATCGGGATCTGTTTTCACCCTTAACGGGGGAACTATAGTATGACGAAGCATCAAGCAAGGATGCATCGTTGACTCCACGATGGAGGCTGAGTATGTCGCTGCTTGTGAAGTAGCTAAAGAGGTTGTTTGGCTAAGGAAATTCCTTATTGATTTGGAAGTTGTTCCAAATATGGAATTTTCCATCACCTTATACTGTGACAACAGTGGTGCCGTAGCCAATTCGGATGAACCTCGCAGCCATAAGCGAGGCAAGCACATCGAGAGGAAGTATCACCTGATACGAGAAATAGTGCAACGAGAGGAGATGTGTGATCCACGAAGATCGCCGAGCACAACATTGTTGATCCGTTTACAAAGACTCTCACGACTAAAGTATTCGAGGGTCATCTGGAAAGTCTAGGTCTACGAGATATGTACATAGGCTAATCTAGGGCAAGTGGGAGATATGTAATGGGTATATGGATGCCCTAGTTTATTATTTTTGTATCTCTATAACCACTGTTTTAGATTTTGACGTACCCCACTAGAGTTTTAGTTCAAGTGGGTGTTTGTTGGGATTTGTGCCCTAAAACTCGTAGTTTGTAATTTTTTTTGTTCTAATTATTGTAATAAAGGGTTATTATTTCAATAAAGAGTTATTGTTCGTTATTTATGATATTGCCCTTGTTTTAACCCTAAATCCAATAAACTAAACATCCAAGGCTGTAAAATGTCTCTTGAACTGAATGTAATGTACATATAAAGGATTTCAGTTCGAGATACAACCTAAAGGGTCTATAGTAAGGGGATAAGGTTTGGGTACCTTACCCTGGTAATACTATGGATGTGACCCACTTTGTATATGATACAAACACTGTGATCAGTGGGGATATCCTATGTAATGAGATTACATAAGACCGGACCGCGAAATAGTAACCACTAGATGTAAATCCGTTGACTAGCTAGGTTTCTATTTCACTAGGATGACCTAGGCAACTTGATCTCAATCCTGAGCAGGTTACGAACTCTTGTTTGCAAAGGATTGTCTTTTGACTAGTATGAGTGAGAGTGGCCAGATTCGCTGACTCAATATGCCTACTTTCTAGGGGGCAAGACCGAGTGAGCGACTGGGGACTTAACTTAGCAAGATGGAATTCACTCCTTCCCGCTTACTAGGGTAAGTAGATAAATGTTCCCTTAAATAGTATCTCCGGGACTTGAACAAAGGGTCTGACCCTCTCATTGGCCCGAGAGGGACTTCTGTTTGTTGGTAGGACCACAAAGAAATTGTTCATTAGAGAAGCACTAGTACTTAAGGTACAAGATGTAACCCAGGGGTAAAACGGTAATTTGACCCAGCTGGTGTTACAAACATTTGTGAAAGATTGACTTGTTGTTATTGGTCAATATCCATGGACACAGAAATATATCTACAGTGAGAAGAGTGCAGCTGCGGGAGTTTAGTGGAGTGTTCCTGCAGTTAACGAATGTTGATTAGGAGGTTAATGAGATTAACCGAATAATTTCATATCGTTGGAGCTTCTGATCTGTAGGTCCATTAGATCCACTTTCTAGCTCATAAAAGGTTCTTAGATCGTTTGAATTTGAAATGTTCAAATTCATTAGGGAATAAATTTAATGTATATAGATACGTTATAATATAAAGTTTTAGAATTTTATATTATAAATTTAATGTGAATATGATTCATATTAAATTACATGAGAGAATTAAATATTTGAAAGAGTTCAAATATTAATTTAAGTGTGAATGAGATTCATTTTTAAAAACTATAAGTTAAAATTTAATGTGCATTAGATGTGCATTAAAACTATAGGTTAAGAGGTAAAATGATTAAATGAGATTTAATCATAATTAATTATATGGTATTTAATTAAATATGATTTAATTAAAATAAATATTAATATAATTAATTTATTAATTGGGAACGTGTCACGATGACATGTTCCCATCACTCCCCAATCCCCTCTCGGGAGTTACCCTTTCTTTTGTACTTCTTCTCTTGGTGAGAAGAAGTGATCGACCAATGATTAATTCTGTGCAATTTGTGAAATTGTTGTGATACTCTCTCTCTCAAATTCCCTTCCTCTCCAGTAGTTGTAATCCTTCCCACCAAGGATAAGATCTAAGTAGTATCCAGAGGATAGAAGGTTTACTGATGGTGTTGTCCTGTTAGATAAGAAAGAATAGAGAAGTTCTTTTGTGTTGTTGTGTTGCTGTGCAAATGGAGCAACGAGTTGCTGTTGAGAAACTGCAAAGGTAATTTCGAATTTCCTTTAGTTTAGTTATTTTACAGAACATGTTTGCATAATTTGTTCCATGCCTAATTAGATTAGATAAAATGCTTGTCTCTGTTTTTACCCAATGTATTGGTATTTGAAGTAAACCAAAACAAACGAGCAATTACGATTTTAATCACGTTTCCGCTGCTCAAGGGGATTTGATTCCCTTCAATTGGTATCAGAGTCATGCTTGTTTTATTTTGATTGAAACAAATTTGCATTGGATAGGTGTGAATTGCATTTGGTTTGCTGTAAAACTGTTTAGGAAAATTTTGGCGTTAGATTTTTTTTATTAGATCAAATTAAATGTAAAGGCCCATGTGTTTTGGGCAATTAAGTGCATAATCGAGTCTCTAATTAAGTTATGAGTCGTTCGTGACAAATTTCGTGCAAATCGGATGAGATTCGAGTGAGAATTTGGCATTTGAAGTTGTTGTTTTCGAAGGAAGAAGCTGCTGCAGAAGCAACAATGTTGTAACGCTACCAGAAGCGTTGCAACGCCGTTCATCAGCGTTGCAACGTTGAGGAACAACGTCGCAACGCTGAAGCCCCTATTGATACGGAATTGCGAGGGGTCAACAGCGACGCTACCCCGACTGTGGGAGGGTTGTCAGACAACTTGACCGTTACATGGGTTTGATAGACAGCCTGATCGTTACATGAGTTTGACAGAAACCCAAATCTTCATACCTGATGATGGCGTTGAGGATCCATTGACCAATAAACAAGCAATGATAGATGTAGACATGGACCAGTGGATTAAAGCCACAAACCTCGAAATGGAGTCGATGTACTTCAATTCGGTCTGGGAACTTGTAAATGGATCTACAAGTTGAAACGAGACCAAGCCAGTAAGGTATAAACCTTTAAGGCTCGACTTGTGGCAAAGAGTTATACCCAAAGGGAAGAGGTGGACTACGAAGAATTTTTTTCTCCTGTTGCCATGCTTAAGTCGATTAGAATACTTTTGTCCATTGCCACATTTTATGATTATGAGATTTGGCAAATGGATGTCAAGACTGATGGAATCGAGATCCCAATTGCACAGCGAAAGTCTAAATTGGATCGTAAATCTCGTTTTTCAATTAGCAAATACAAATACCCTTACATTGGCAAAAACATCGATAAATATACCTAAGCATGAAATAACAGTAGAAACATGCATAAACCTTTTCTTACTCTAAAGGTTATGAAAGTTTTACCTTTTGGCTTCTAAAATTGCAACGCCTTGCACCTTTGAGAAAACAGGTACAGTAGCTCCTTATTGCTTTCAACAGAACACCACCACTAAGGTAAACTTCCTATTCTCTGAGTTCTTGAATCTAAGGTTTGTGGGAACCTTTTTATCTTTGTGAGAAGGGAATACAGAGAGAATTTGGTAGAGAGAGTTTTTCCAAAAACCAATACCAAAAGGGAATTCTTTGATCGATTAGCTAACCCCCTTCTCCCCACACCTTCTGCCTTTATTGACAAGTGAGGGAGAAGCTGAAGGAGAGTGGGGAACGTGTCACACGTTCCCCACTTGATCGATTAATTAATAACTTATTTAATTAATTAATTAATATTAAATCATATTTAATAAATACTTAATTAAATCATATTTAATTAAATATATTTTACATAACCTAAAGTTTTAATTAATTTAATCAAATCAAATTTAATTAAATTAATTAATTATATAATTAATTAATCCATAAATTAAATATCATATATTTAATTTGATTAAATTATATTTAACCACACTCCCTTTAACCTATAGTTTTAATGTGCATCTTATGCGCATTAAATTTTAACCTATAATTTTTTAATATGAATCATATTCAAATTAAAACAACATTTGAACTCCTTCAAATATTTAATTCTTTCATAAATTTACTTTGTATCATATTCAAAATAAATTCATACTACAAAGTTTTAATGTGCATAAAAACTTTATATTATAATGTATCTCTATACATTAAACTAATTCCAAGCAAATTTGAACATTTTAAATTCTAATCAAGATCTAGCAATCTAAGAATCTTTTACGAGCTAGGAAGTGACCTAATAGACCTACATACCAGAAGCTCCAACGATACAAGATTAATGGGTTAATCTCATTAACCGCCTAATCAACATTCGTTAACTGCGGGAACACTCCACTAAAGTCCCGCAGTTGCACTCTTCTCACTGCAGATATGTGTTTTATGTCAATGGATAAAAGACCAATAACAACGAGTTGATCCTTCACGAGTGTTCGTAACACCAGCTGAGTCAAATTATCATTTTACCCATAGGTTACATCTTTGACCTTAAGTACCAATGTTCCTCTAATGAACAATCTGTTTATGGTTCTGCCAATAAACAGAAGTCCCTCTCGGACCAGTGAGAGGGTCGGACCCTTTGTTCAAGTCCCGAAGACACTACTTAAGGGAACACTTATCTCCTTGCCCTAAAGTCGGGAAGGAGTGAATTTCTTCTTGTTAGGTTAAGTCCCCAGCTGTCTGTGTGATTTTGTCCCCAATAAGATAGGCATATTGAGTTGGCGTCTCAGGCCACTCTCACCCATGCTAGTCAAAGGACAATCCCTTGCAAACAGGAGTTCGTAACCTGCTCAGGATTGAGATCAAGTTGCATAGGTCATCCTATTGAAATAGAAACCTAACTAGTCAACGGAGTTACATCTATTGGTTACTTATTTCGCGGTCCGGTCTTATGTAATCTCATCAATTAGGATACCCCCACTCACATGTCGTTTACATGAACACGTTGGATCATTGTGTTTGTATCATATTGATAACACACAAAATGTGTTATTCTTAAGCTTAGATTTTGCTAGTTTTTTTGTTATTTTCAGGGCTTTCACGTGTTTAATTTACTGAATTTCAGAATACGGGCAAGAGCGGAGCAGTTGAAAAGATCTTGATGAATTAAAGCTCAAATTGAGGTCAATGGAGCATAAAAATTGAAGCAAATAGAAGAGAAGGAGCAAATAAAGCCAATTGACCCGAGGGCATGGCGTTGAGACGCCACTAAGGACGTTGCAACGCCATGCTGTGAGATAGAGCAACCTGAAATCCCGCAGAGGCGACGTTGAGACGCTGCTTTGCAGCGTCGCAACGCCGTATTGATTGCACGCGCACACCTTATATGTTCACAACGTTGAGACGTTGTGCACGTCTTTTCAACGTTGTGTCGCTTTCCTTATTTAACCGTACGCCTAGGGCACGACATTGCAACGCTTGCCGATTACTCTATAAATATAATATGTTGTGCAATTGAGAAGGAGAGCGGAATTTGATTGATTCTTAGACCCTATTTTCGAGACATACACTCTGAAAGGAGCAGAAAGGGAGTCTTTGGAGGCAAAACACGAGAGTGGAGGCCTGAGATCGTGGCGGGAGCTTAAAGACGAGGACCGACATCAACACCAAAGAGTTTTCTTTTTCTTTCTCTTAGCTTGTAGTTTTGTTTATGGACTCTATTATGGAATTAACTTGTTTTGTAGTGATTATGAGTAGCTAATTTCCATAGTTAGGGGATTGATGTAGCTAGTTATGAATTTATTTTAGTTATTGAATTGAACTTTTGGTTGTCTTGACTTATTTTTGTAATTCTTTCTTAATGCTTGCTTTTCTCTGGCCAAGTTTAGAAAGTTTTATTGATTTAAGTTGATTTCGAGAGAATAGACTTAGATTAGTTTAAAATTACCAAAACTCTTAGTAAATCCTTACACGAGAGTGAATGGTTCTTTGGGAAACGTTTTAAGAAGTTGTTTAATGCCTTGCACGCTTTTAAAATCTAATTGGAGACTTTTGGTTTATCGTTATGCATGAGAATCACTAGAGAGTCTTTTGAATACCTTTAACTTCTTGTTTATAATCTCACAACCATAGTCAATTTCATGCGCTAAAATAATGAAGTAACTAGTGAAATCAATTCGCTAACGTTTCTCTCATATTCGTTTCACCACTTGTATATTTAGTTTTTGTTTTTACTTCACCTTTGACAAATTTGTCTTTGCTTTAGATAAAATTAAGGATTAGTATCTTGGTAATTAATCAATCTAAAAGTCATTCCTGAGGACGATACTTGGAACTCAAATCACTATATTAAAATTTAACCCGTACACTTGCGGTATTGCAAATTCACACGCAACACATATACAAAGTGGCTCATATCCATGTGTCACCAGGATAAGGTACCCAACCTTATCCCTATACTATAGACCCTTTAGACTGTTTCTCGATGTAACGACCCTACTTTTCAAACTCACTTTATCTAGGACCACTACTAAACATGCGTACATTTGAGACCTTAAATAACATTAAATAAACCAAACATTTATAATTAAAATCACTTTAGTTTGGGATCCCATAAAAAAATAGAAAACATTTAAAATTTAAATAAGTTTGACCTAAATTAAAATATCTCTATGCTACCAAAGTGGAAAACACAATCACTTAAAAGTACTTTCTAGAACATGTATGTGGAAATCATGACTCGGTTCCCATGGCTTCTGTAGTGCATCCCCGTCACTCGCCTGGTATGCCCTCGCCTTTGCCTAAAACATTTTAAAAACGGAGAAAACAAAACAAAGGTAAAGGGGTGAGTATTATAAAATACTCAGTAAGTGGGGGTCGAGAAATGCAAACACATGCAACATGACTTTCTTCTAAACATGACTGTTATTCGTGACTTTAAAAATCATAAAACTTTATGTAGTGGGACCTAAAACTCTCTTTCATAAAATCATGACTTTTTCTCTTTGGCTATACGTGGTCAATTGAATCTACCTGAGTCTTTTACAGTTGAGTCCCTCACAGACCTCTATAGGTTTGAGTCCCTCACAGACCCCTATAAGATTTGAGTCCCTTACAGACCCCTATAAGATTTGAGTCCCTCACAGACCCTTATAAGTTTGAGTCCCTCACAGACTCCTATAAGTTTGACCCATAGGATCTCTGATGCATGTTTGACCATGCATAAATCCTCAGGAGACCAATTACTACAACCTTCATAAACATGTTCATATACATACATTATGCATGAGGTCTCATTCGTCAATCACATGTACATGTGCATTTCATAATGATGCAACAATCATAGCAATCATGTAATCATCACATAACTTCCATAACATTAAACTTGAGTCAATCAATCATAAATCATAAATACATTTATATTTTAAGATACATATTCAACACAATGACATAACTGGAAGTCTCAATATATATAACTATACATAAATGTGTCAAATCTCATTTTCAATTACTTAAAAATCATTTCTATTCGAGTCCTCTCAAACCCTTAAGTCATCTGGAATCCTCTTAAATCCTAAGATAAAAATCATTTTCTAAAATCTAATCATTCGGTGAAATTCCCGAGTGTCATTTATTAAGATACGTCTTCGAAATTCATCTTTCGGGCAATCCTTAAAACATAATTTAAATACATCCTTAAAACGTTCTCATTTTATAATACCTTGTAAGAAATCTCTTACCTTAGCTTAGCTTGAAACTCATAAGTTTCACTCCTAACTCGAGACTCCTCTCAAACGTGCTCGAAACATGAGTTCCCTAAATTCAGTCCATTTTCTTAATTAAAACGCATTGAAGTAAACTTATTTTCGAATACAACAATAGTTAGGCTAAATTACCACAAACGGAGGGTCAAATCGCGCTTGGAAGGTCAACCGATCAAACTGGACACTTCGAGGTTGACTGTTGACCGGCGCGTTGACCGTTGATCGGCGCATTGACCATTGATCGTGCGAGCGGTGGCGTGCTGGCGGCGCGTGGAGGTCAGATCTGAGAAGTTCATGAGTCGATCTATCCAAAACCAAACTCTACACTCTGAAAACCGATCAAAACCCCATCCAAAAGCTCGAACCAAAAACCCAAATCGACGGTTCGTTCTGAAATCTTACTGTCGGCGCGTTTTGCGGCGAGGGCCTCATGGTTTCAGCATCCCAGCAGGCGACCATTCGAAACCGAGAAGCTTCGCGTGTGGGTTTGGACTCGAGATCCGCAGACGGCGAAAGGCGCTACGCGTAGTTTCACAGTGATGGGGAGTTCACGTCGGAAGCACGTTCGCCGCCGAGTCTATTGCACGAAGGTCCCCTACTCGATGCAGATCTGGCCGCTTCGCCACACGCTTGGCGACGAGGGATCGGCGTGAGCAGGCGGCGATTAGAGGAACGGCAGCTCGCAGAGTGTTGGTCGGCGAAGGGAAAGAAGCAAGAAGGCCATCTATCGTGCGGCTGCAGAGAAGGAGAGATGGTGAACCTTGAAAATCGTGCCTCCAATAAAGAAAACCCTAAACTTCTCTCTTTAAATCAAATTTACGAAAATGCCCTTCCTTTAACTCCTAACTACAAATAAAATGCCCTTAGGCTCAATTAAACATTCTAAGAAGGCATTTACTTATACAAATTCCTTAATTTGCATAATATTTCTTTAATTTACAAAGCCTCAACGCCCAATAAATTTAATTTCTAATATATTAACTCAAAGTATAACCTAAAGGTACTTGGAAAATCTGGGGCGTTACAATCTTCCCTCTTTAAGAACTTTCGTCCTCGAAAGTTTCCAATCCTGTAATAATTCGGGATAGCTCGCTTGCACCCTCTCCACTCGGTTACGAAGAGCCCTTCGGTCCCTATGAGAGGATTAACACCAGCTGCTTCTCGAGTGACTCACACTAGCGTACACTCATTATCCAACAGTCTCATAACTTTTACTTGAGCTCTTTCCCCTCTATGAGGTCTTTCTACTAAGGCCCAAATGACTGAAATTCCTTACTCGAATTCAAAATCTTGAAAGATCCAAATCTAAATCCTGGAATAGCTCAGGATATTTAGCACGTATTTTCTTCTCTTGTCTACAAGTAGTCTCTTCTGTCTTGCAATCCTAGAGTGGAATATTTTACTAAACTGATTTCTTCCTTCTTATACAAATAACATAAAATTAGACTTAGTGGTGAAGTTCCTTAAACGGATTCCAAAAAGACTCGTACACACAAATGACCCTGCAAAAGTTAAACTACTCAAGTATCTCAAATCCAAACCTTCAATCCCCTTTATGCTCAAAGCTAAAGTTCTGACTTTACTCTTCCACTTCTCGTCCTTATTAAGGTCATTTACCTTATGGTGCCATCTTTTAAAACTTCATACATAACCTATCATCATCAATATCTTAGTTGTCTCTATTCACGTTACTCGTCATGGCTAAGATCTCAGTGTTTCGAAGTATCTTGAAAACTTAACTTCGAACTGAAAACCATCCTTTATTTTTCATTTAAACCTCAAGCTCATTATTTCCAACTACCCTACTTCCTTTATCATGTATCAAATGGAATGAACCTTTCACAACAAATTCTTCATGATACAACTTGTACTTTTTTTTTCCTCATCCTATGGCATCACACAACGGTCGTTCATATCACGCCCTTAAAATAACTCAACCGATAACAACTTCGATATTAAGCGATCTCGCGAAAAGGAATTTAATCTTTTAAAACTCATTCTCCCTTTATCCACCAACTCCTTAAATATCCTGTTCAAGTAGTCACTTGAATGTAATGAAATTTTCTTAACACCAATATGGTTGGATACTTTAGAATGGCATCCACTACATTTCTTAACTTTTCCGACTCTTTTGTCACGAAACCCTAACGTTCAAACTTTGAATACGAATACTTTATTTAACACTTCTAGACTTTGAACTTTTCAAGAACTACAATATTCCTCTGTCAAGGTTCTACTTACGAAACTTAGTTGTTCAAGGTTTCTTGAAAGACTTTCACCTCGTAATGTCTACTCTTTCCCTATTTTGTCTAAACTACCTCTTTTAATAACGCGCAGGTGAGTGTCTCATCTTGACAAAGTTTCCTTTAAGCCTTACATTCTCCACTCAGATATTTCCTTTCTAACTTCAAACACCTAAGGTCACACATACATTTTCTCTTAGCTTAGCGAAATGCATCGTGTTCATCTTTCAACGTTTACTTGGGAAACTTAACTCCTTAGTGACCTTTCGACTGTTAGGGCTTACTCTTCTCTCCTTTTGTCTAAACCAATCGTTCCAAAGTACTTTCCCTGCCCCTTCTTAGACTTGGACTAAACCAGAATATCTCCAGCAACTTAATCATAACAATATTTTAGCATTTCCTTGAGCACTAACTCCATCAAGTCTATAAACATTGTGGGCGCTTAATTCAAATCTCTATAATCTTCATGATGTTCGTAAAGTGATTTGAAAGTTGTCTCTGAATATCTTATCCCTAATTCTCGACGGACACTAACTGGACCCCATACTTATCTTAAGGAGCACTGTGTTCCTTATAGCTCGTGGAATAGGTCGTTCGTCCAAAGACGGAGATATGTATTCTTAGCAGCAACCTTCTTCCAGCTCCAATAACCTACGCACAATTATAAAGGTACATCTTTCTCCTTTACGAACAACATTGATACCCTTAGGCGATATACAACTATTAACTCTTATAAAGAAGGTCTTGTACCTATAACTTGATTTCTTTTAACTTTACTGGAAGCATTCTGTAAGGAGCATTAGAAACTACTGATGCTCTCCACTTTAACTTCATGCTCAAGTTTATCTCTTGTATTAAGGGTAACCTTAACAGATCAAACTTCTTTTATCTAACACCATCACATTGTTCCTTACACTTACTTTCTTTAAACTTGATTTTCTCCTTTTAGTCAAAATGAGGACTTTCTCAACTCCTTGTACCAGTTTGGTTCTAAAGTCAAATTCTCTAAAACCTCACTTAAGAAACCATCAACCTAACCTTTACTAAATGAACCTTCCAGTTTCATTCCAATGGTCGCTTGACCACTACAACTGCACAATTTACTAATTCAAAGGAGTTCCTCAATTGACTTCTACACAACGAAGAAGAGACTCATTGAAACTTTCCTCTATTACTCAAACTCTCCTTACTTAATCCTCTGATTGGGGAAAGGAAACGTTATACCATAAAATAATTCAAGGTTAACACCTCAAATTATCTCTTCCAAGTTATTCATATATATCATGATGAAAAGGTGGAAATAAGTGGCGAGGTTCCTTATACACGTTCCAAAAGCTAGAACACACAGGTGACCATGTGACTGTCGAAATGTGCACAAGGTTCTGAAGTCCAGACCATCAATTCTCTTATGTTCTCAAACTAAAACTCTAACTACTCACTTTTATTTTTCATACTTGTCCTTATGAAGTTCATTAGGCTTATGGTATCACTTTCGAAACTCCACACCATGTCTATCTTCAGTAACACATAAATGTCTCGTATTTACAAAACTTCCTTTAGGTATCGACCCTTTTTGACTCAACACTTTCTTTTCTACCACTAACAGTAGGAATCTCATGCATTTTTTTTCAACGCAGAAACACATCACTTTCATGACATATATACGTTTAGCTTCACATATATGCATTTTCTTTCTGTAAACAAACAGTCAGAATCATATATTTTCATTCTTTCATAGCTTAGAAATACATCTTGCTTAAATCTCATACACATATAACTTTACATATAAAACATACATAATTTTTCTTTTCATAAACAAAACAGAACTTTATTTCAAAGGCATACCTGACGATAACTGGGAGCTGCTACTTAGCCATGGGATTACCAGTACTTACGATGTAAGCAAGTCTACAGAACCCTAACCTAGGGCTCTGATACTAACTGTAACGACCCTACTTTTCAAACTCACTTTATCTAGGACCGCTACTAAACATGCATACATTTGAGACCTTAAATAACATTAAATAAACCAAACATTTATAATTAAAATCACTTTAGTTTGGGATCCCATAAAAAAATAGAAAACATTTAAAATTTAAATAAGTTTGACCTTAATTAAAATATCTCTATGCTACCAAAGTGGAAAACACAATCACTTAAAAGTACTTTCTAAAACATGTATGTGGAAATCATGACTCGGTTCCCATGGCTTCTGTAGTGCATCCCCGTCACTCGCCTGGTATGCCCTCGCCTTTACCTAAAACATTTTAAAAACGGAGAAAACAAAACAAAGTAAAAGAAAGTGAGTATTATAAAATACTCAGTAAGTGGGAAGTCGATAGAAATGCAAACACATGCAACATGACTTTCTTTTAAACATGACTGTTATTCGTGACTTTAAAAATCATAAAACTTTATGTAGTGGGACCTAAAACTCTCTTTCATAAAATCATGACTTTTTCTCTTTGGCTATACGTGGTCAATTGAATCTACCTGAGTCTTTTCATGTTGAGTCCCTCACAGACCCCTATAGGTTTGAGTCCCTCACAGACCCCTATGAGATTTCAGTCCCTCACAACTCTTATAAGTTTGAGTCCCTCACAAACTCCTATAAGTTTGACCCATAGGGTCTCTGATGCATGTTTGACCATGCATAAATCCTCAGGAGACCAATTACCACAACCTTCATAAACATGTTCATATACATACATTATGCATGAGGTCCCATTCGTCAATCACATGTACATGTGCATTTCATAATGATGCAACAATCATAACAATCATGTAATCATCACATAACTTCCATAACATTAAACTTGAGTCAATCGATCATAAATCATAAATACATTTATATTTTAAGATACATATTCAACACAATGATATAATTGGAAGTCTCAATATATATAACTATACATGACTGTGTCAAATCTCATTTTCAATTACTTAAAAATTATTTCTATTCGGGTCCTCTCAAACCCTTAAGTCATCAGGAATCCTCTCAAATCCCAAGATAAAAATCATTTTCTAAAATCAAATCCTTCGGTGAAATTCTCGAGTGTCATTTATTAAGATACGTCTTCGAAATTTATCTTTCGGGCAATCCTTAAAACATAATTTAAATACATCCTTAAAACGTTCTCATTTTATAATACCTTGTAAGAAATCTCTTACCTTAGCTTAGCTTGAAACTCATAAGTTTCACTCCTAACTCGAGACTCCTCTCAAACGTGCTCGATACATGAGTTCCCTAAATTCAATCCATTTTCTTAATTAAAACGCATAGAAGTAAACTTATTTTTTAATACAACAATAGTAAGGCTAAATTACCACAAACGGAGGGTCAAATCGCGCTTGGAAGGTCAACCGATCAAACTGGACACTTCGAGGTTGACTGTTGACCAGCATGTTGACCGTTGACCGACACGTTGACTGTTGACCGGCGAGCGGTGGCGTGCTGGCGGCGCGTGGAGGTCAGATCTAAGAAGTTCATGAGTCGATCTATCCAAAACCAAACTCTATACTCTGAAAACCGATCAAAACCCCCTCCAAAAGCTCGAACCAAAAACCCAAATCGACGGTTCGTTCTGAAATCTTACTGCCGACGCGTTTTCCGGCGAGGGCCTCATTGTTTCAGCATCCTAGCAGGCGACCATTCAAAACCGAGAAGCTTCGCGTGTGGGTTTGGACTCGAGATCTGCGGACAGCGAAAGGCGCTACGCATAGTTTCACAGTGATGGGGGGTTCACGTTGGAAGCACGTCACGCGGCGAGTTCATCGCACGCGAAGGTCCCCTACTCGATGATGCAGATTCGGTCGCTTCGCCACATGCTCGGCGACGAGGGATCGACGTGAGCAGGCGGCGATCAGAGGAATGACAGCTCGCAGAGTGTTGGCCGACGAAGGGAAAGAAGCAAGAAGGCCATCTATCGTGCGGCTGCAGGGAAGGAGAGATGGTGAACCTCGAAAATCGTGCCTCCAATAAAGAAAATCCTAAACTTCTATCTTTAAACCAAATTTACGAAAATGCCCTTCCTTTAACTCATAACTATAAATAAAATGCCCTTAGGCTCAATTAAACGTTCTAAATAGGCATTTACTTATACAAATTCCTTAATTTGCATAATATTTCTTTAATTTACAAAGCCTCAGTGCCCAATAAATTTAATTTCTAATATATTAACTCAAAGTATAACCTAAAGGTACTTGGAAAATCTGGGGCGTTACACTCGAACTGTGTGATTCTCACATGTCTCCTACATGCAGCTCAAGAGACATATTACAACCCAGGATGTTCGTTTATTGGATTTAGGGTTAATATAAGACAATATATAAAAATAATAAAACAAATAACACTTTATTGAATTAAATAGAACAAAATTACAAACTACGAGTTTTAGGGCATAAACCCCAACAAAGACAAGCTTTCTGAATGGCAATCTTGAAGAGAGTATCGATATGGCTCAACCAGAGGGGTTCATAGTTCAGGGTATAGAGCAAAAGGTTTGCAAGCTTAGACGATCCATTTATGGGTTGAAGCAAGTATCTAGATCCTAGAATATAAGGTTTGATACTGCGATCAAATCTTATGGCTTTGTACAAAATATTGGCGAACCTTGTGTCTATAAGAAGATAGTCAATTGTACTATAGCTTTCCTATTTTTATACGTAGATGATATCCTACTCATTAGGAATAATGTAGGATTCTTGACTGACATTAAGCAACCGCTAGCTACTTAATTCCAAATGAAAGATTTATGAGAGGTTCAGTTTGTTCTAGGGATTCAAATTGTAATGAATCGAAAGAACAAAATGCTAGTTGTGACGCTCGAGGAAGAGGGGTACATGAATGAACCGAGTCCACATTTGAATGAGAGGGATCCTTAGGATATGAAAGTATGGTGCCCGAGGAAGAGGGGTACATGCGAATGACCATGAGGATATGAAAGTATAGTTGAGAAAGGCTTAAAAGAATTGATAGCTACTACCTATAACAACAAGGTGCACCTTCCTTTTCGGTGGCTCAATCATAGGAACTCCGGGGCGCACCCTCTCCTTAGCTCGAGAGGGACTTTGTTTATGATAGGATCATAAACAAGTTGTTCATTAGAAGATTGGTGGTACTGATCAATGTTCGAAATGTCGATGTCGATGGAAATGACAAGGTCCAAATTTTACGAAAATATCGATGGAAATTTCGGGGAAATTTTATGGAAATCGTGGAAATTGATGAAAATTGTTTGAATTAGTCAATTAAACTTTAATTGTGGTTCAATTAGACTATAATTGACCATTTTTAATCATCATACCTATAAACTAAGACAACATGTCGATAAAAATATCAATAAAAATGTCGATGCACACAGAAATTCTGAAATAGAATATGGAAATTGATTAAAATTGTTTGAATTATTTCATGAAACTTTAATTATGGGTTTTTATATTATGATTGATCATTTTTTAACCATTATATCTCATATTTATATAATATTATATCAAAATGTCAATGAAAATATTGTGTCAGCAAAAAAAAAATTAGAAAAACTATGAAAATTAATGGAAATTGTTTAAATCATTAAATGAGACTTAATTATGATGGATTAATCAAACTATAATTAATCATTCCTAATTTACAATACAAAAATATATCAAACATTGATAATTAATTACAAAATTAAAGAAGATATGAAACATTTCATCATGTAGTAAAAATAATAACAACTAACTAAGGGTGAGCATCGGTCGGTCGAGGTCGGTTTTCGACCCCAACCGACCCCCGAACCGACTAAGGTCGGTCGGTTCGGCCAGATTTTTTTTTTTTTAAACTTACCAAAATCGAAATCGAAGTGGCCTGGATTCGGGCCATTCGGTTTATATATATATAATTAAATATTTATTTAATTATTTATTTAATATTTATAATTATTATTTAATAACTATTTAATAATTTATTATTATTATTTAATATATTTTCAGAAAATCTTTTTAGTTTTTTATTTTTTTAATTATTATTATCATTATTATACATATATATATATATATATATATAATTTTTTTTAAAATAATCGGTCGGTTCGGTTGATTTTGTGAAGCACAAAACCGACCCCGACCGAAAAAAGCACAAAATCTAATCGATCGCGCCTCGGTTGGTCATTGTGAAGTCAGTTTTCTGGTCTTTTTTCTCACCCCTAACTAACTAATGACTAGTGGGTAATAATAATAACTATACAATTATTAATGAACTAAAAAATATATATACAATTAATAAAATAAAAGTTAAATTATAATATTTAGAAATAGTGGAAATTGATAGAAATTATTCGAATTAGTAATTGAAACTTTAATTGTGGTTTAATTAGACGACAATATCTAAAAAATAAGACAATATTTTGATGTAAATGTATGAAAATATTGATACGAACCGAAAATTTTAAAAATAAATATAGTTGATTAAAGTTATTTAAATTATTGTAGCTTAATTATACATTTAAATCATACATCTAAAATATATTTTAACCATCCTATATTATTTCTGGTTTTTTTTTTTTCTAATAATGGTTTTTGGTTTGACTTAATTTTATGATAAAAAATGTTGAAGCAAAAAGAAAAAAAAAAAAAGATTTGAGGTAAAGTTATTTTAACAAAAAAATCTAGCCACACTAATATTATCAAAACCTCTCTCTTACCTTCAGTGTTTTTATTTGTGTTGTTTGTCTTTCATGGTTGCTATTCTCAATCTAATCGAGCTCCCTCATTGCTTTTATAGTTGAGTTGCAGAAAAAGAAAAAGAATACAATAGGGGAGAGATAGAATAGAATGGTTGGGGAAGAGATTAAGAGAACCCAGTCCCACATTGAAAATTTCAAAAATGCAAAACTTTTATAAGAGAATTCAAGACACGATTTTACACGAATGGGATTTGTGCTTTTGGGCTTCTATCATGTTCAGCGACCCAATTTTAGAGCCTTGTGTGTGGACTTTAGTGACATTTCCTGAAATTTCAACGACATTCTTGAAAGGGATATCTTTTCCTAGGTTTATATATCGAGGGTAAAGTTCTCTCAAGAGAATTTTTATAACACTCATTTTTTCCTCAGTTAATACAATTACTTTATCCCTTTGTTCGTGGATGTAGCTAACACAACGTTAGTGAACCATGTAAATTCTATGTGTTGTTTTTCTTCTATGACTATTCGTTTAACTTTTGCTTTCGTTTTAACACATCATTTATAGAATTAATGGGTAAGTGGGTGGAGGAAGTTACCTCCACCATCACTCTCTATAAATAAGTGCATTTAGATGCATTTTGTGGGTTGATCATTCTTTTTTTTTTTTATTTGGCAAATTTCATAACACAAATATCTCTCAGTTCTCCCTAATTTCAATTCTCTCACTACATAATTCTCTCCCAATTCCAAAAGGGAACTTCCACCATTCTCCCTCTCCTAGAGAACAACGGAGTAACCATAGTGAAGGTGTTCGAGACCGGTATGTGTTCGAGATTTGCATGAGATCGAGAGGATTAGAGAAGGAATACTCGAAGAAAGAGTTTTTCAAAGGTAAAGTTCTTCTCCATCTATGCTTAATCTAGTTTTTTGTTTTGTGATAATTTCCATAACGTATTTGTGAGCAAAAATTAATTTGCACGCTTCCATTTTGGGATTCGATCCCTTCAATCTGTAGGCCCATTAGGTCTCTCCATTGACTCAATGGATTTATACGAGGGTATAAATTTTTGGAGCAAATTTGAAACATTCAAATTTGTAAAAGGGTTTTATGTCAGTTATATGTGATATAATCAATATAATATATAGTTTAATGTGAATATGATTTAAATTAAACTCTATACTATATTTGGATTAAATTCTAAATATTAATTTAGTATGAAATAATTTCATATTAAATACTTTAGGGTATATGTGAGAGATGCACAATTGAATATGATTCAATGTAAGTTAGATAAAATATATGATATTTTATAATATGCAATATGCAAATATGATTTTCATAATGCATTTATGGTGGATTTAATGGGTGAATGGATGGAGGAAGTTACATTCATCCTCACTCATTATAAATAAGTGTGTTTGGATGAACTTTGTTGGTTGGTTGTTCATTTTTTTTTGGAACTAAAGAATTCTATAACACTCCATCATCTAAAAAACTCTCTCAACATTTTCCTCTCTAAAAGTTCTCTCAAGAGAATTTTCATCTCCCAATCCAAAAAGGGATCTTACCATCCTCCCTCTCCTAGAGAACAACGGAGAAAGTTTTTTGGAGTTGTTTGAGCGAACCATTGAGATTGAGATCGTGATCTAGAAGGATAAGCAAAACTAGAAGAGGATTTTCTTTAATGTAACTTTTCTTATTCCCAATTTATATGTTTAACCTTCTATTTTTTTTTGTGTAATTTTCACAACAATTTTGAAAGTAAAGCGGTTCAAACGCTTTCGTATCGGGATTCAATCCCTTCAGGGTAAGAGTCTAAATAATACCTTTTTACATGGTGGCAGAGAGGACAAGCCCCCTCTGCTTGTTGACATTAAGTGCAAGGGTTTAAATCCTCCTTGTTGCATTAGTTGTTTATTTTTACTGTTCATTTTATGTTGGTTTTTGTTTTCAGTAACATATTGACATTTTTTTTACCCAGATTGGTATGCTTGTTACGTTAGTGTTTTTTTTTAATAAAAAAATAAAAACGTTAGTGTTTTCTTTTTATATTCTTTTAATAAAATAATCACGTTTTCTTAAAATAATTTTTCTTTATATCAAATATAAATGAAAATGAATAAAGATTTTTTTAGAAAAGTATAAAACCTATTATCTCTTATAATACAAAATATTATACTTATTATTTTGAATTTTATGGTTTATATTGATATAAAAATGTTAAAATCTCCACCAACCTTCATGAGCAACAATTTAATCTATGAGTTTTAGTTTGTAATGATTTAATATATGTACTCTTAGTTTTGTAACAATTTAGCCCATAACGTAAAAAAATTGTTAAGATTTAATGAAATTTCTCATATATGTAGATCGATATACCGATTAGGGACCAAATATGTTCATAAACAACAAAGACTAAATCATCGCATAATAAAATTACTTGACTCTTAATTTTGAAAAAAATCAGGTTAAATTGTTATAAAATATAAAGTACGAGGATTAAATTGTTATATACTAAAGTTTAAGGAGTACATTGTTATAAATTTAAAAGTACAAATGCTAATGCTTAGTTAGATAATCATTTGGTTTTTGTTTTTTTTTTTTTAAATTGTGTTGTTTTCTCATAATTTTTCTATAATTCTTTGTGATGACTTTCATCTTGCTTAAAAAAATTTGAATTCTTAGCCAAATTTAAAAAATAAAAACTACTTTTTTTAATTTTCAAATTTTGGGTTGGTTTTTGAAAAAATAGGTAAAAAGTGAATAAAAAAAGAAGGAAACCCATAGGTCAAATTTAGTATTTATAGACTTCATTTAAAAAAAAAAATTAAATGGTCATCAAACGAAACCTAAATTATTACCACTAATGGTTCAAGGACTAAATTGTTAATTCCATTAAAGTTTAAGGACTAGTGTTTTTAACCTACGGAACAAACTAATATTAAAATATACCAAGCCCCCTCTGACATAAAGTTCTGGATCCGCCATTGTTTGGGTTAGATTTAAGATTGCTTTATTTTGATAGTAATAATTACACATATACTAGTTGGTTTTGATAAACGTCATTGGGTATTGTGCGTTGTGGTTGTACATGCGAATAACGCCTATCTTTTTGACTCCATCTTAGCATGATAGACGACCTCCAAAACATTGTGAATATGTAAATTTGATTTAGTATTGAAACTTCTTTTAATATGTGATTATTTATAGCTTGTTATACGTACATTAAACTTTATACATTTTTCAATCTTATATAGAGCAATGAGGATTTGTCTATCCCATAGTACTATTCAAATTTAAAGAAAGACATACGGTTAATTGGATACTTGTAAAGATAAATTAAATAAATTATAACAATTGTTGTCATATGTTTTTTAGTTTTTTAAATATTGTTATTTATTTATATGTTTTGTAGTGTTCACACCAACCAAGATAGCGTGAAATGTGAGTATTATGTCATGAAATTCATGCGAGAGTTTCTTCATAATCAAGATGCCCTTATTCAAACTCTCGAATGTAACAAACACCTCCTCACTTTTAAATTTTAATATATAAACTGTACTTTTTCACATATAATTACAATAATTTAGGCCCCGTTTGATATTCATTTTGTTTTTAGTTTTTAGTTTTTGAAATTTAAACCTAAAAATACTACTTCTACCAATGAGTTTATATGTCTTTTTATCTATTCTGTACTTATATTTTCAAAAACCAGTCTAACTTTTGAAAACTAAAAAAAGTAGTTTTCAAAAAACTTAACTTTGTTTTTAGAATTTGGCTAAGAGTTCAAATGTTTACTTAAGGGAGATGATCTCTATTGTAGAGGAATTAGGTGAAAATAAGCTTAACTTTCAAAAACTAAAAACCAAAAACCAAATGGTTATCAAACGGGGCCTTAATTATTTATTTTTTGCTTTCATGTAGTTCAATACTAAGAAGAGATTTACCCAAGCACAACTAGATAAGTTACAAGCTAAATGAGCATATTTTGTTTCAAATTTCATTAGTTGAGTGTTGTATATATACTTGTTAGTACTTATCACATGTGACATTTTTCAAACTTTGATAGTCTTTTAGGCAATTTTGTAAATACAGAATTTTGTTGCTCTTTATGAAAATTATTTAGTTAAACAACTATGTTACGAGAGTTTTAGTTATATTTAGCGAAAAGCTGAAATATTTTGATTTCTATGAGACTATTGTATTGTTTTCGACTGAATTGAATAAAATGGAATATAACTCGTTTCATATATGTTTCTTTGATTTGTATTTTTGTTTTCAACGAAATAAAATTAATAATTGTGTTTGAGAGTTGAGAATTGTTAGAAAAGTATTGCTACAGAATTTTTTACAGGTTTCGAGTTTCAATTATGCTAATAAATATATTGTTGGTGGTATAAGAAACAGTGTTGGCTTAAAACTGTCATTATATATCCAATAAAGACAATTACAAAATGACATTAAAACAAACTGGTATTGTAACATTTGTACTTAGGTGAAGGTACGATGTCAGTTCAAGACCATCATCAATACCACATTTCATGTCGATTTACAACTGATATCGTACTAAACTGTCATCGTATACATACCTCAAATCAGACTTCGATGTCGGTTTCTAACTGACATCGTATGTGTTCGACAACATTGGTTTTAGTGTCAGTTCTACACTGACATCGTATGGGTACAATGACACTGGGATTAAGGTCGGTTTTAAACTGATATCATATGGTTACGATGGTGGTTGACTACAACGCCAATTAAAAATCGACATCAAATTTAACTGACATTATATGGGTACGATGACACTTGGAAAGATGTCGATTTGCAAAACCAACATCATATGAATTTAATGTCAGTGCATAACTCACATTAAAGTCCAAATTTGTTGTAGTAAGCTCAATTTGATGATTCCATCATTTGTAAGATCCCTTAAGTATTGGTATCTTACATTAATGTGTTTGCTTATTCCATGTAAGACAATGTTATTTAAGAGCTTAATTATTGAATTGTTGTCACAATGAATGATTAAAGGCTTCTTATTGCTTACAATGCAGCTTTCAAGGACATTCATCAACCATATGGCTTGGCATGCACGTGGTGTTGTTGTTACGAATTCGACTTCAGTAGTCGATAATGTGGCAATTGATTGCTTTTTGGAAGACTATGAGAAAGCTCTTAAACCAAACATGAAACATATTCTGAAGTACTCTTTCTATCATTTAAATCTTCTGCATAATTATTGCTAAAACTAACCAGGTTTAATTCTCTTCTTTGATATAGTATGCCAAGATCAGAAGTCTCTTCAAGTAACATAAGATTCTTTTGGAAACAAGGAGAGGGAGCTTAGTTAAAGATTTTATAAACATGCTAATTAGACTTACAACATACATAATATCAACCCTTGTAGCTATCAAGTACATCAAACTTCCAACTATTTGCTTATAGAAAGTATTGTTGACCTTTTTTCCTTCATGGACTTTTGTGAGCTTCAAACTGGGTTCTATTGAAGTGATGATTGAGTTACAATCCTTCATTTGAAACTTGCCCAAGATCTCTAGTGCATATTTCTCTTATTTATGAAAACTTAATTTCATCTACTAATTGCATTACCCCAATGCTAAGAAAATAATACATCATCCTTAGATTTGTCATTTTTCAAACTCCACCATCATGGACTGTTTGAATTCTTTAAACATTTCTAAATCTACCTGTGTAAATCAAATCGTCTACATACAAACATATGATGAAATCTTGTTTGGAGGTTCAAATTTAATAAAGAATTTATGTTCGTATGGACATTTTTTAAATCCAACTATAACAAAGTAAGCCTCAATTTGACTATACCGAGCACTAATTATTTGTCTCAACCCATATAAACCTTTCTTTAATCGATATGTCTCTCCTTTGTTGCTTTGTTGTACATATCCAAGGGTAATCTATGAAAACTTCTGCATTCAAGTTTTCATGTAGAAAGGCTAATTTCACATTCATTTCAAGATTTTTTCAATTGTTTTGTGAAACCAATGCTACCAGTATTCAAATGGTATAATGTCCAACAATCGGTGCAAAAGTTTCAATGTGATTAATGTCAATTTGTTGCTTGTGCCCCTTTGCAACAAGACAAGCCTTGTACTTAATTGCCTACTTTTCCATCTTTATTTAGCTTCGTTTTGTAATTCCATTTAACACTAATGAATTCTATCATTCAAGAAGTTGTGACAACTCCCAAGTGTTGTTTTTCTCTATTGACATGATCTCTTCATCCATGGCATTTTACCATTTTATATTTCTAACAGCTTCATCAAAGGTTAATGGATCACATTTTGATAATAAAGCATAACTAAACCAAGTGTATCCAGATCACCACTAACTCATAACCTTCCATCCATATTGGTCTTCTTCTAACTCATTGTGATCTTGATAAGATTATACCTTCTGTTTGACCCTCAATAGACTCAACTCATGGTGCACTGGATTTTCAGGTTGGGATGATAGATACATCATTGGTAGTTTCTTCAAAAGTCTTTGGGTATTGGTTGTTGCTTTCGAGTGTCTTCTATCAAGTTCCACTTGTTTAGTTAATCAAATATAACATATTGGTTAATTACAATTTTACCTATGATTGGATTGAACAAATTATAAACCTTTGATTACTTATTAATGCCTAGAAAGTTACATTTTTTGCCTTTGTCATCGTCTAACTTTTTCCACTTCTAATCAAGAATGTGTGCATATATAGTGCACTCAAACACTTCAAAGTGGTCAATGGATGGTTTATGCTCGTCCCAAGTTTCTTGAGGAGTCATGTTTTGAATCGAGTGAGACTTCGATTCAAAACATAAACACCCTAATTTACTGTTTTTCTAGCAAGAATTATTTCTTTGGAACTCTTCCATTTGCAATCATGCTTCAAACCATATTAAGAATAGTATGATTGTTTCTTTCAACAACACCATTCTGTTGAGGTGTATAAGTTGTTGTCAATTGGCATCGTATTCTAGGCTCATCACAAAAATTTAAAAATTAATCTTATGACATGTATTCTTCATCGCAATTCATTCGAAGAGTTCTAAATTTTTCTCTCAGTTTCATTTCAATTACTGCTTTAAAGCTCTTGAAAATTGAGAATGCTTTTGATTGTTCTTACAATAAATAAATCTATATTTCCTGCAAAAATCATCAATGAAAGAAATAAAACTCTTCTTTTTCCATTTGATATTAGGTGTATTGGGCCACATATGTCAAAATGAATCAACTCCAAAGGTTTTTGTGTTCTTCATGCTTTGTCCTTCAGGAAATGCTCACGATGTTGTTTGCCAACAACACAATCTTCACATCTTTTTTTTGGAGGAGATATTTGAGAAAGGTCAACCACCATTTTCTTTTGAGAAAGGACTTGCAAACCTTTGAAATTCTAGTGGGCATATCACAAATGCCAAAGTTGCGTGAGGTCGTCTACATTTCAATCTTGGAACATATTTCCAAACCTTCTAGTTTGAGTGGAAACAACCTATTTGAGGTCATCTCATTACGAGTTATCAATACTCTTCTGGGATCATATGTGTTCACACGTGCCTTCTTTGACGGTTGTTACATATCTCTTCTACTGTAACTGTCTAACACTCAATAAATTTCTAAGATTGAGAAATATAAAACACATTTGATATAGTTTCAATGTTGCTTTTTTTGGGTCTTTATTTGAATATTTCCTTTACTTAACATTTACTTTAAAATTATCATCAAATGATACAATAGATTGATAACTTCCATCCAAATGAGAAAAAAGAGACTTATTACCACACACATGATTGCTACAACCAGTGTCTACACATCATATGTTTAGTCCAAGCTCATCCTTGTTATGACATGTCATCATTAGTGTTTCTTGCTCCATTTTCTCTATGAAATTGGATTGCACTCCATTTTCATGGTTAAGGTTGGCTATGCATTTAGATTTGTAATGACCCAACTTATGGCAATGATAACATTAAGGGTTAGTTTGGGGCAATGTTAATATAACGTGTGGAATACTCTACACCCTAACACAAACTATTATAACCCCAAACTATACTACTATGCATTTTAAATAATATTATATGATTCCATTGACAATAATAACCCATAGACTATTATAACCCATGTTATTATAACCGACTCAGTGCCCCAAACAACCCCTGAATGTTGGACTTATCAAATCTCATATTGTTGTTATCAAATCTCATATTGTTGTTGGAAGTTTATTTATGTTGATCATGTTCTCCACCTATTCCTCTTCATTACCATTTATCACGACCTTGACTATGACCTCTATTTAATCTTCTCCCAACACAGTTTTCACCATGATTGTGAAGGGATCGAATCTCGCAGCAGTAGCGATTGTGAATCGCGTGTTCATGATTTCATTACATAGATCTATAACAAAAACTAAATGCTAAAGATTAAGCATGCATTACAAGTTTGGACAACAAGAATTTTACCTTTGAAGAACACTTTCTTCACGTACTTCTTCTCCAATGATCACGATCTCAGCAACGCGAACCCGAACCGTGTGAAGATCCGTCACTAGATCTTCTCCGTTGTTCTCTAAGTGAGGGAGGAAGGTGGGTTCCTTTAGGATGAGATGTGGTGGTCTTTGAGAAGTGTGTTTGGAACTCTTTCCAACACAAAATGAGAGAACTCTAGGGTTATATATCATAATCTTTTTCAAAATTGCATCTTATGCAACTATTTATAAGGAAATGGGATGGAAATTACCATCCTATCCCTCCTTCATTCTCTCATTTGTAGATAGTTAATTTGTGAATCTAGTTCACATTAAAACTATATATTATATCAATTATATCACATATAATTGATATAACACCTCATATATGAATTTGAACACTTCAATTTCATTCCTAACTTTATACCCTCAATTTTACCATGTTGAGCCAACGGAGTGACCTAATGGACCTACAGTTCATGAGCTCCAATGATGTGAAATTAACTGATCAAACTCTTTGATCTGGTTAATCAATATTCATTAACTACAAGTCACTCCACTATATACTTGTAGTTGCACTCTCCTCATAGTAGATTATATTGTGTCCATTGATATAATCATTATCCATGAGTCGATCCTTCACAGGTTGTTCGTAATCACAGTTGGGTCAAATTACCGTTTTACCCCTGTGATTTTCTCTTTGTTCCTTAAGCACCATTGATCCTCTAATGAACAACAAGTCTATGGTCCTACCATAAACTCAAACCCTCTTAAGCTAGTTTAGAGGGTGGAGCCCCGTTGTTCAAGACCTGGACTCAGTTCTTAAGGGAACAACCTATCTAATTCCTTAGTCTATGAATGAGTAAATTCCATCTTATAGAATTAAGTCCCCAGCTACCTACGAGGTTCTGTCCCTGAGAAGGTAGGCTTATTGAGTCGGCTACAAGTCACTCTCACCCATACTAGTCTAAGGACAAACCCCTATAAGCAGGAGTTCTTAACTTGCTCAGGATTCAGGTCGAGTCACTAATGACCATCTATAAATTATCAATCGTATCATGTTAACGGTGTTATACTAGTTAGACTAATAATTTGCAATCCGGTCTTGTATGAACTCTTCATACATAATGTCTCCACTCGCATGTCATCCACATGAATGAGTTGGATTACCTCATTTGTACTAATTACAAAGTGAATCGCATCCATGGTGTTACCAGAATAAGGTTTCCAACCTCATTCTTATACCATAGACCATTTAGGTTATACTCTTGAACACAATCTAAATAGTGTCTACTACACTGATGTTCAAGATTCATTATAACCTTGGAGCTTAGTTTATTGGATTTATAAGGCGAGAAGATAATAAGATAATTTTATCAAATCAAATAACTCTTTATTCATTTGACTAAAATTACATAAGTTTATGGCACATATCCCAACAGATTGAAGTCTTCAAAGCTTGTTCTTTGGTTGGACTTGTAGTTGATGTCATCCTCTGATTATGCACACTAGTAAAGAACTTTATAATTCATCAATTGATAAGCTATCGATATCTTTTCATTCCTCAGTTAAACAAACCACATAAGCAAATTTATGTGTCATTGATTGAAGAATCTTCCCACTCAGAACTACATCTTCAATCTTCTTTCCATGGATCTGCATATTGTTTACTATAGCCAAGGTCCGTGAGATATACTCATCTACAGACTCAACATGCTTCATTTGAAGAATTTAGAATTCTTTACGAAGAGCTTGGAGCTTCTGTCTTTTCACCCCCATTGTGCCTTGATACTTTTTTTCATCCCCAAATTAGCTTGGAATAATTAATTCATTGCCTTAAGATCCTTCAACTTTCGTTCATCTAGCTTCCTTTGTTTAGCTTTTGACAAGACAACTCCAACGACCGGTTCATTCACTTCTGTTTCAACAATGGTCCAATACTCTTTTGACTCAGAAAATTTTCTATCAACATGTTCTAATGATCAATGACCATTAAAGCGAGGAATTATTGGTTTCATATAGTTGTCTAAAGCCATTATTTTTGTTTTCTAACTACTTTAAAAGATAAATGAATGTGAGTCGACTTAATGAATTAACTTTGATACCATTTGTTACACTCAAAATTAGAGAGCACATATGTAAGAGATGAAGAAAATCTATGAATGAAGATGTATAAAATTCCATAAAGAACAAAGCCTTATATAGGCTTCCGGTACAACAAACAACAAACTATTTTAGTACTTTCCATAAGACTATAATAAACCCATAAGAATAGAAAACAACTCCTTAGAAATAAACAATTTTACTTGAAACATTAACGTATTCAACTTTAATGTTTCTCCGATTGTTTCTCAAAATCTCGACTCAGATGGAAAAATTAAGATGTAAAACCAAGGCTTTCTTTACCAAACTTCGATGATCAAAATTTGTTTAAAAGTAACCACAAGAAGTTGGTTGTCCAATTTCTGAGTACGAGCGATGTTCTAAAGCTCGAGAATCAAATTCCACTTCTTATCTATAAAGACAATATTTTGACCAACACTCTCAATGTTAAGTTGCCCGTTTTTCTATACTTTTTCCGTAAATTATTTTCCTCATTTGCTTTAGTTTCTTTAACCCTTGTGAAATAATTAGCGAACTTGATACAAATAGTTTCTAATTTTTCAGAAATTCTCCAATCGTCAAGTTCTCCAATCATCGTCTTTCTCTTTGTTCCCCAACATTTATTTCAAATCTTCGTTGGAACATTGACATTTGTTGGAAGTGTGTGATGGACACTGACAAATAAATAATCAAACAAGGAATATATTTCACAAGAAACAATTCACTTGTATTAAAAAAAATACTTTTCAAAAAACTACATACTTGGTTCACACTTTTTTGTCTAACTGACTTTGTTTTTTCTTCTTATTTACTTGTTTGATTCAATCGTACCAAAATAATCCTATATGTATAGAATTTACCAAAGTGTTTCCATCCAAAACTCTTTTATTTATGGACTCTAAAACTGCTACATAACTACATTCTTTTAATTCCTAAAAAACTTTCAATTAAATACATTACATTAACTTAAATGTGAATAACGTACCAAGAAACATGTTTAATTTTCAACATCCCCCCTTAAACATGTTTTACTGAAAGAACTTCGAGCAAGGTTCTCAACTTGTGAAACACATCAACTTTAAGTGCTTTTGTGAAAATATCTGCAATTTGGTCTTCTGTCTTTTACATGTTCAACACGAATCTCCTTTCTTGGAATACAATCTTGAATAAAATGAAATCTTGTATCAATGTGCTTACTACGATCATGGAACACTGGATTTTTTGCTAGAGCAATTATTGACTCATTATCCACATGGATCATTGTTGCATCCTCTTGCAATATTCCATTGAAGAAAATTTCTCAACCAAATTGCATGACAAACACATAATGTTGTAGCAACATATCCTGCTTCACAAGTAGATAGTGTGACAATAGGTTGCTTCTTAGAACTCCAAGTAAAAGTCGTATTACCAACAAAGAATACATATCCACTTATATTTTTTTTATCATTAAGATCTCCAGCCCAATCACTATCACAATAACCTTCAAGCAAAAATTCTTTAGATGATGTATAAAATAATCCACAGTCAAGTGTACATTTGAGGTAACGAAGAATTCTCTTTGCCACTTTCAAATGAGTAGTTGTAGGAGATTTCATAAATCGACTCATCAATCTAACATTGAAAAGGAATATCTGGTCTTGTGCAAGTTAAATATCTCAAGTTTCCAATCAAACTTTTAAAATATGATGGATAACAACATCTTCATCTTCATATTTGGACAATTTTGTCCCAATTTCCATTGGAGTTGTGACAGGTTTAGCATTGAACATCATGAATTTCTCAAGAATTTCTTTAGTATATTATTCTTGAGAGATGAAAATGCCTTCCTCTGACTGTTTCCTCAATGCCAAGATAATATGACATTGTTGGATATCTGTCATTTCAAATTCTTGAGTAATTGCCTTCTTGAGATCTTCATGATGATTTTCATAAACCAATTGCAGCGGAAGCCAATTAGGAATCCAATCGTATTTTAATTTGGTTTCTAAAATACCAGTACATTAGCAAATTAGATAAACACAGTAGAATGAAATTCTACAGTTAAGAAATTCAATGTATAAATTTAAGTATTGAATACTTACTTTTATAGAACCAAATCTCTCTTTCTGCAAAATCTTATGAACTTCCAGCAAGTTCTATCATTGCCAATTGGGACCAAAAACAGGACAATACCAATAAAACTTCCTTCCTATATCTCTGAGATTTCTGAGATCACGATGGTGGGATCGTATCTCGATTGGGAAGAGAATAAAATGTGTAGAGAGAATAAATTTATGGGAATAAGCTATGAGGAAGCAAAAGCGAAAGCGAAAAAAAATGATTTTTCTTTTTTTTTCTCTACTTTTCTCACTGTCATTTTATCGATAAAAGGTTGTGAAAGAGAATGGTGTCGTAGGATCATCCCACGCATCCATAACTTCCCGCAATTGCTGGAAGTTATTATATTTAATTTAATTAAAATTAATTAAATTAATTAAATTAATAATTAAATCATTTAAATCATTTAAATCATATTTAAATAAATATCTCTCACATAACCTATAGTTTTAATCTAATCAATTTAATTTAATTAGAATTTAATTAATTAATTCACTATTTTTTTAATGCATCAATAATTGAGGGTGGGGGGATTCGAATCCATGATCTCTTAGTCATGAGTCATACTTAATGTTAGTTGAGTTATGCTCTTATTGACAATTAATTCACTAATTAATTAATTGTTTTAGACCTTATAATTGAATCATATCCAATTATAATCTCTCATAACCTATAGTTTTAATGTACATCTAATGTGCATCAAATCTATAGTTTTAATATGGATCCAATTCATTTTAAAATAATATTTGAACTCCTTCAAATATTTAATTCTCTCATAAATTAATTTTGAATCATATCCAAAATTAAATTTATATTATAAAGTTTTAATCAACATGAAAATTTTAACATTATAATGATTCTCTATGTGAATTTGAACATTTCAAATTGCAATCAAGATCAAATAACCTCAGCACTCTTTACGAGTTAAGGAGGGGACCAAATGGACCTACAGATCAAAAGTTCCAACGATACAAGATTAATTGGTCAATCTCATTAACCACGTTAATCAACATTCGTTAACTGCGGGTAGACTCCACTAAAGACCCGCAACTGCAGATATTTTTTTTGTGTCTATGGATAAAGACCAATAACTGCAAGTCAATCCTTCACGAGTATCCGTAACACCGACTATGTCAAAATTATCGTTTTACCCCTAGATTACATCTATGACCTTAAGTATCAGTGCTCCTCTAATGAACAACTTGTTTATGGTCCAACCATTAAACAGGAACCTCTCTCAGGTCAGTGAGAAGGTAGAGCCCTTTGTTCAAGTCCTGGAAGCACCACTTAAGGGAACACTCATCTACTTACCCTAAGTTTTGGAAGGAGTGAATTTCATTTTGTTAGGTTAAGTCCCCATCTGCCCACGCGGTTTTGTCCCCAATAAGGTAGGCTTATTGAGCCAGCATCTCAGGTCACTCTCACCCATACTAGTCAAAAGAAAATCCCTTGCAAACAGGAGTTCGTAACCTGCTCAACATTAAGATCAAGTTGCCTAGGCCATCCTATTGCAATAGAAACCTAACTAGTCAACAGAGTTACATTTAATGGTTACTATTTTGTTGTCCGGTCTTATATGAACTCAATGTTGGGATATATGTCATATTCTCGTGTAAGTTTGTAATATACCAAGTTGTAAATAAATAAGAGTTATATATTCGAACTTTGTGTCTCGCATTTTTCATAAACTTAATCCAATAAACTAAGCTTCAGGGTCATTGTATTATGAGAGAACTAGAACTTCACGGTGTGTAGTGGACACACAGGGAGGATCACGTTCGAGTTAATGACCCGAACGGTCTACAGTTTATGGATAGGGTTGGAGACTTAATCCTGGATACATTGTGGATGCGGCCCGTTTGTATTAGATACAAACAAGCTGATCTAGCTCGTTCATGTGGTTCACATGCGAGTGGGGGCATCCTGTGCAATGAGATTGTACAAGACTGGACCGTGAATTATTAGACTTCTTATCGATGTAACATCTTTGTTGATTGTGAGTATAGGACTAATAAATTCGTAGATGACCATTAGTGACTCGACCTTAATCTTAAGCGTGTTACGGACTCCTGTCTGCGGGGGTTTGTCCTTTGACTAGTACGGGTGAGGATGGCCACAGTTGCTCGCCCAATATGCCTATTTTCTCAGGGACAGGACCACGTGGGGAGCTGAGAACTTGACTACGCGAGATGGAATTCACTCGTTCCCGATTTAGGAAAACTAGAGGGGTTGTTCCCTAAGTGTTGTCTCCATGGCTTAAACAACGGGGCCTCACCCTCTCACTAGCCCGAGAAGGTTGTTGTTTATGGTTGGACCATGTGTTGCGTGCAAAATTTATATTGATGCAATTGCAATACCGCAGTGTACGGGTCAAGTTTTAGTATAGTGATTTATGAGTCCAAGTATCGTCCTCGGGAATGGGTTTCTAGATTAATTAATTATTAAGATACTAATTCTCAATTTTAGCTAAAGAACATATCATGGATAGGTGATTGAAAATAAAGACAAGCAAACAGAAAAACATGTGGAGACACGAATTGATAGATTTGAGGAAAGTGATTATACAGGTTCATGACTTAATTAACACATGCAATGAACCAATGAGATGAAGTTATAAACAAGAAGTAAAATAGTCAAGAAAACCTTCCGATTCTTAGTGAGCCTCACACATGCAATAAACTCCATAGTCTCCATATGGAACTACGACATGCACGACATTAAGCAACTTCTTAATGTGTTTCCCTAAGATTTCTAGGTCATTCTCATGCCAGATTTCTAAAGGTTTTGACAATTTTGCTCTAATTCAAGCTTTATCTCTCGAGTCCACTTAAACCAACAAATTAAGAGTTAAGAATGAATTGCCAAAAATAAGAAAAAAACATGTTTCAATTCATAGTAAGAAAGTCTTAACAAGTAAATCAAATCCTAACTACAATTTCTACCTACTCTAAATCACATGAAAACCAAGCTAAACAAGTAGAAAACGTCTCAAACGGAGTTACAATCTGAAAGAAAAGGAAATTAGACTTATGTGTCGATGCCGGTCCTTCGTTTCCGAGCTCCCGTCTTCGATCTTGAACCTCTACGGATGCTTTGGCTCCAAAAAATACTCTTTTCTCTCTTCTTACAAAGTGTATTTCGAAAATAGGGCAAAAAATCTAGCAAATTTGGCTCCCTTGTAATGAGAATAACATGTTCTATTTATAGTGTCTTTCGGTACAACGTTGCAACGCTAGGGACAGCGTTGAAACGTTGTACCCTAGGCGGCTGGTCATATAAGGAATGTCTCGATGGCGTTGCAACGCTAAGGGCAACGTTGCAACGCCGCTACCCTAACACGCGTGCCTTCCTATCGATACAGCGTTGCGACGCTGCGAGGCAGTGTTGCAACGCTCTCTGCGCGGTCCTTCATGTGCCCCTTCTTATCGATATAGCATTGCGACGCTACAAAGCAGCGTTGCCACGCTATCGCCTGGGGTCTTCAACGCATCTTGGTTGCACATTCGGCGTTGCAACGCTCTACATGGCGTTGCAACGCCATCACCTCGGGTTTTCAAGCTTGGTTTGGTCCTTTCACTTCCAATTGATGTTATTTTAAGATCCAAATAGCCTTGTTTCGATCCCGAGTGATCCAAAATGTCTCTAATTGTTCTGTTTACGCTCTTAACCTGAAATTGAGTAATTTAAACGCGTAAAACCTCTGAAATCATTATAAAACTAGCAATAATTAAGCCTAAGGATAGAACATTTTGTGTGCTATCAAACACCTCCAAACTTAAACTTTTGCTAGTCCCGAGTAAAACAGAGTTAAACATTAGATTGTTCTTAAACATACATTTGATTCAAGCCTAAAAAATTTAAGGAAAAATCTAGTAACCACAGGAAACACTCAAACATAACACTTCAGCAACCAATTTAAAACTTTTCCTAAGTGTTCCTACGTGTGTGTGTGATTAGCCTATGTTCCCTTCATTTTTACTAAGCTCGGATCAACTTTATTAGGCTCTCCATTCAACGTCCCCCTACACTAGTCTTAATTACTAATCTTTGAGCCTCCCCACATTCAAGAATTAAATAACTCTACTCAGCACTTACTCTTTTTTTTTAATCAATTTTTTCTATTTTCTTCTTTTTTTGTGCAAGGACACTAGCTTTCACACATCCACTGCAGGGACCCTTACGAATTTTTTTTGCCCTCACGAATGAAGGTAGCTCTTTTTGCCCTCACGAATTTTTTTTTTCTTTAGCAAACAAACAACAAACACCAACTAATTCACATACTATACAGGTTATGCACTTCATATTGTTATTCACTCTATCCTGCAGTTTAACTCTCAAATCAGTTCTTAGACCTATCGAGGTGACATCAAACTTCTAAACCTAATAACTTTGTTCTAAGCATTTCAAAAATACAGGAACACAGACTATGTGCATAATAGTGGAGGAAAAACTCAAGAAAATTTTTAAATTAACTCAAATTCATGTCATGTTTTCAGGTTTCAGCAAAATCACAAAGATTTCCAGGTTAAATCTCATCCGGCTATCATGATCATACTTATGTAAAGGATCAATCAACAATTCAGTACATACTCTGGACAGTTACAACAATTAAACAACATCTCACCCCCAAACTTAAACTAAACATTGTTCCCAATGTTTGCAGAAATAAGCACAAATTAAGTATAAGGGTAAGAGTGAACAATACTGTCCTGAGTTATGGAGATCTTTCTGAGTTCCTTGAATAACCAAAGCATGTGTGTTGGAGTTCCTCAGAACGGGAGCATGGATTTCAACGAAAGATGACATCATCACAACCTACAAAGCAAAATAACAAACTATTAATTAAACTAAGAACTAAAAAACAACTAAAACAAACTAAAGTAAGCTAAAGACCGAAAAACAAAAGTAAGTAAAGCGTGAGTTGCCTCCCAAGAAGCGCTTTGTTTAACGTCTTTAGCTAGACTGTACTCCCTCAAGGTGTTTCTTTCCTTGCTTGCAGTGCCTGGACTGATGTGTTCATTTGGCCAATCTGGATCTCTATATTCTTTATTGCAGCTCCATGACTAGTCACAATACCAGATAGACTGGTGACTGCATTCTCCAGCTGGTTGGACCGACTTCTGGATTCAGCTATGAAGGAATGCAATGTCTCTTTCAGCGATGGTTTCCTCTCTGATGTAGAAGCATTCCATGTAGGAGGATTCAACACATTTTTGTTGTTGGCATAAGAGAAATTCTCATGATACCTCAAACCTATATTGTAATGTATTGGGAGGTTATTATGAGTCTGATTTCCTCCATAGTTGTTGCTTCTATTGTTCAGGTAGTGCAATTGCTTCATAGTGGATTCTCCATTGGGTTGGGAGCATTGAGAGGACATCCATGTCTGTGGTGATCCTGCAAAATTATTCAGGGCATAAGTGAGAGATGTCATATGAGATCTAAGAGAGGTTACCTCATCCGGTTTATACAATCCAACTCATCGACTTAGATCTGTCATGTATGTGAGGCCCTTTGGTAGTGGCGGTTGACACTTCCTCCAGGAGGCACGTGTTTACGCCGCGCATTTCGCCATGAAAGCCTCTCCAGCAGTGGCATCTAGAATGGTGTTGGTCTTACCTTCCAGTCCATTATAAAACAGTTGTACCTTGAGCCAATCTGGGTAGTCATGTTATGGGCACCTCCTGATCATGTCCTTGTACCTTTCTCATGCCTCAAATAGTTGCTCTTCTTCCTGCTGCCTGAATGCTCCTATCTTTGTCCTTAACTTTGCAGCCTTCACAGGTGGAAAGACTTTGGTCATGAAGGCTTGGGCCAACTCCTCCCAGGAAGTGATATTGTCTGAGGGAAGGGACCCTAGCCATTCTTTGGCTCTACCCTGCAAAGAGAAAGGAAAAGGACGTAAGCGAATATTATCAGCAAATACCGTTCATTTTAAATGTACCACAGATTTCTAAAAAATTTTGCAGGTGTGAGTTTGGATCTTCTGTGGCTAAGCCTCTGAAAGCACCTTCCCTAACCATCTGTATCAGCCCTGTCTTAAGTTCAAAATTATTAGCATTTATATGAGCATGGACTATTCCAGCCTGCTCAGAATTAAACACAGGTTGGAAATACTCTCTGATAGGTTTAGGGTTATTGATGAGCTCCTGATCAGCCATAATCTGAGGTTCTGCTTTTCCTTCCCTTAGGAGTCTCCTACAGGTCCTCTCGATCTCAGGATCAAAAGGGTGCAAGTCTGCAGCTCTCCCCTTGGGCATACACCTGGAGGTATAAAAAGAAAGAAATTAGACAAAAACACAAAAAGAACTAGAAAAAAAAAACATAGAGGAAAGAAAAATACAAAAAAATAAAGATATGAAACATAAAACTTGGGTTGCCTCCCAAGAAGCGCTTTCTTTAATGTCTTTAGCTAGACGGTGACTTATCAGGGCACATAAAACTGCTCATATTTCTTTGGGCCCTTCTTGCTTGAATCGATATAGCCTTCTAAGTCTAAAAGGCTATCTTGCTTCTCCTGGGCACCAGACAGATAATTATTTTTGGTATTTTTGTTTAATGAAAAGAAAGAACTAAAATCAAAGTAAGACTCGTGAGTATAGGACAAATGGTTATAAAAAATAAAGGAAATTTCTGGGGATAAAAGGAAAGAAGACTTCTTAGCCTCTAACTCTATCACCTGGATTTCCTTTATGGAAGTGATTATCTCACCAATGTCTACCTCACTAACCCGATTATGGTGTGCCTCAGTCTCCCCCAAACTATCCTCACTAACATAACAAATCCTCCTAGGTGGCACCTCCTGAGTGGTAAGGATAAGAAATTGTTCCTGTAAGGCCTTAAGGGAAATTACTAGCTGATTAAGATACTGAGTTCTATCCTGCACTATTTCCTAAAGTCCTACCACCTCAGTTTCTAACCTATCCAACCTCTCTAATTCACTATGAACCAAATTTGTAAATTTCAATTCTAAGGTATATTCTGTCAATTGGTCCATAAGAGAATATTTTTTCATGGGTTGGTCAAGGTACAAAAAACTATGGTTCCAACTGCCTAGATAACTACCATTACATGAATGTTTATCAATTTCATGTACAGAATGGTAAAAATTAGACAGATTAAATTCAGAGAAATCATGATGCACATACCTAGGGTCCTGAGAGGGACAATAGAATGGTAGAGAATCAAAATCATGCAAAGTCATAATTGAAAAATTAATAATTCAGATCAAGACTTTTACACAATAGCAACACAACCAAAAACAGGGGACAAAGACTCAAAAACAACACACAAAACTACAATAAAACAAATAATGAAATAAACAAACACACAAAAATAAATAAGGAAAGACAAACAAACAAGTTTTAGTCTAAAATTTCAATTTTTCTCCTAATATTAATTAATCTAAATAATCGTCATTCCCCGACAACGGCGCCAAAAACTTGTTGCGTGCAAAATTTATATTGATGCAATTGCTATACCGCAGTGTACGAGTCAAGTTTTAGTATAGTGATTTATGAGTCCAAGTATCGTCCTCGGGAATGGGTTTCTAGATTAATTAATTATTAAGATATTAATTCTCAATTTTAGCTAAAGAAACATATCATGGATAGGTGATTGAAAATAAAGACAAGCAAACAGACAAACATGTGGAGACACGAATTGATAGATTTGAGGAAAATGATTATACAGGTTAATGACTCAATTAACACATGCAATGAACCAATGAGATGAAGTTATAAACAACAAGTTAAATACTCAAGAAAAGCTCTCGATTCTTAGTGAGCCTCACACATGCAATAAACTCCATAGTCTCCATATGAACCTACGACATGCACGACATTAAGCAACTTCTTAATGTGTTTCCCTAAGATTTCTAAGTCATTCTCATGCCAGATTTCTAAAGGTTTTGACAATTTTTGCTCTAATTCAAGCTTTATCTCTCGAGTCCACTTAAACCAACAAATTAAGAGTTAAGAACGAATTGCCAAAAATAAGAACAAAACATGCTTCAATTCATAGTAAGAAAGTCTTAACAAGTAAATCAAATCCTAACTACAATGTCTAGCTACTCTAAATCACATGAAAACCAAGCTAAACAAGTAGAAAACGTCTCAAACGGAGTTACAATCTGAAAGAAAAGGAAATTAAACTTATGTGTCGATGTCGGTCCTTCATTTTCGAGCTCCCGTCTTCGATCTCGAACCTCCATGGATGCTTTGGCTCCCAAAAATACTATTTTCTCTCTTCTTACAAAGTGTATTTCGAAAATAGGGCAAAAAATCTAGCAAATTCGGCTCCCTTGTAATGAGAACAACATGTTTTATTTATGGTATCTTTTGGTACAGCGTTGCAACGCTAGGGACAGCGTTGCAACGTTGTACCCTAGGTGGCTGGTCATATAAGGAATGTCTCGATGGCGTTGCAACGCTGAGGGCAGCATTGCAACGCCGCTACCCTAACGTGCGCGGCTTCCTATCGATACGGCGTTGCGACACTGTGAGGCAGCTTTGCAACGCTCTTGGCGCGGTCCTTCATGTGCACCTTCTTATCGATATAGCCTTGCGACGCTGCAAAGCAGCGTTGCAACGCTATCGCCTGGGGTCTTCAACGCATCTTGGCTGCACATTCGGCGTTGCAACGCTCTACATGGCGTTGCAACGCCATCACCTCGGGTCTTCAAGCTTGGTTTGGTCCTTTCACTTCCAATTGATGTTATTTTAAGCTCCAAATAGCCTTGTTTCGATCTCGAATGATCCAAAATGTCTCCAATTGTTCTATTTACGCTCTTAACCTGAAATTGAGTAATTTAAATGCGTAAAAGCTCTGAAATCATTATAAAACTAGCAATAATTAAGCCTAAGGATAGCACATTTTGTGTGTTATCACCATGCAACGTAGTTGTTCATTAGAGGAGCAGTGTGACTTAAGGAGCAAGACGTAGACACAGGGGTAAAACGGTAATTTGACCCAGGAGTGTCTACGAACAACCTGTGAAGGGTCGACTCACGGGCATTGGTTATATCGATGGACACAACTTGTCCTACAGTGATGAGAGTGCAGGTACGGGCTTTAGTGGAGTGTTACCGTAGCTAATGAATGTTGAATAACCGGGTCAAAGAGTTTGACAGGTTAGTCTCGGATCATTGGAGCTCGTCATCTGTAGGTCCATCAGGTCCCTCGAATGGCTCGAATTGGACAAATTGATGGTTTACAGTTTGATGTGAATTTGAAGTATTCAAATTCATTATTTGGGTATTTATGTCATTTATATGTGATATAGATGACATAATATATAGTTTGATGTGAATGAGATTCATAATAAACTATAGTATAGCCTAATTGATTAATTAGTGATAATTGGAGAAATTGAACTGAGAGAAATTAAATTGAATGTGATTCAATTTAAAATTCCACATTTATGTAAATGAGATTTGTATAATAAGGTATGAGATACCTTATATTATGTGATATGCAAATATGGTTGTGGTAAAATTGTGATTAGGTGGAGATTTTAACTCCATCACACAATAGTATTTAAAGGGTTTGCAAGAAGCTTTTGGTGAAGCAGTTGCCATTTTTTGGATTTTCATCCAAAGAGAGCTTCTCACCTTTCTCTCATTCTCTCTCAATTCTCTCTCAAACTCTCCTCACCCAAAATCCAAAGGGAGTCTTACATACTCTCCCCCAACCTCTCGATAACAACTGAGAAGACCCTTTGGAGGTGTCTCACTGTTCGGATCAAGGATCGAGTTCGTGGAGTTCGTTGATTCGAGAGGGATCGTGATCGGAGGAGGAAAGCATTGAAGAAGAGTTCTTCAACAAGTAAGTAACATGTTTCTTACTGTTTTTTTTTTTCTTCTTATTTGCATGTTTAGCCTAGGAATCTATGAGATAGGTTCGTTTTTAGGATAAGATTTACACAACGAAACAACGACGTTTCACAACGTCTTCCGTTGCGGGAATTTCAAATCCCTCAATCATCACATAGGATACCCTCACTCACATGTCACCTACACGAGCACGTTAGATCACTGTGTTTGTATCAAATACAAAGTGGGTTGTATCCATAGTGTAACCAGGATAAGGTACCTAACCTCATCCCTATACTATAGACCCTTTAGACTGTTTCTTAAACCTTGATCCTTGCATGTCTCTACACATAATACAACCTAGGATATTAGTTTATTAGATTTAGGGTTAATTTAAGGCAAACATTTGAAATTCAACAATATTTGAATGAACAATAATAATAATATTTTATTGAATAATTACGAGCTCCGAGTTTTAGGGCATCAAACCCAACACTTCAAACATGCTTGCACAATTTCCTGTAAAAATTAAGTCATCCACATACAAGCAAATCAACAAAATATCTCCACAATCGTTAGTCTTAATAATAATAGAATGTTCATATAGGCATCTCAAATACTCAGTATCAAGGAAATATTTGTTGATTCTACTATTTCACATTCTTGGAGCTTGTTTCAATCCATACAAGACTTTCTTTAATTTCAGGACTTTGTCTTCTTGGCCTTTCATAGAATAACCAAGAGGTTATTCCAAGTAGACTTCTTCTTCAAGATACCCATTCAAAAATGTTGATTTGACATCCATCTGAAAAATCTTCCATTTATTTTGAGTAGCAAGTGCAATTAGCAATCTTATACTCTTCATGCGAGCCATAGGAGCAAACACTTCATCATAATCAATTCTTTTTTTTCGAGAATAGCCTTTTGTCGTTAATCTTGTTTTATGTCTCTATATTTCTCCTTTTTCATTTCTTTTTATCTTGAACACTCATTTGACACCTACTGTTTTCTTTTCACTTGGAAAAGTAAAAAGTTCTCATTTATCATCTTCTTTATGGCTTTTATCTCTTCATTCATAGCAGTCTTCCATTTTTCATCCTGTGAAGTTTCTTCAAAAGTTAAAGGTTTCACTGTCACCAAAAAGACAAAATAGAGTGAGATCACTAAAACTTTGAGTTAACTCTTCAGTTTCATTATAGATGTCTTGCAAATTTCTCATGCGACGAGGTGTTTCACTTGAGCTTGTAGATGATGAAGGGTGTGCTTTCTTGTGGAATGACTGGTGATGTTAGTGGTATTGATGGAGAAACAACTGCACTAGATTCATCATAGTCTTTAAGAAAAAATAAAAACTTGTAGTCTTTTGGTTCATCATTCCAATTCCAAGTTGTTTCCTCATCGAACACAACATCTCCACTCACCACCAGCTTTTCTGTAGCAGGATTATAAAACTTGTATCCTTTTAAGCTTGCATCATATCCAATGAAAATATGCATCTCACTTTTATCATCGAGCTTACTATGCTTTTGATCTGGTACATGTGCATAAGCTATGGTTGTTGGGATGTATGTCCTAATCTCGTATATGTTTGTAATATTTATTATTGAAATAAATAAGAGTTATTTTTTCATCATTTTGTGTCTCGCACATTTACAAACTTTATCCAATAAACTAAGCTCCAGGGTCATTGAATTATGAGAGAACTAGAACTTGAACGGTGTGTAGTGGACACATAGGGAGGATCACGTTCGAGTTTATGACCCGAACGGTCTACAGTATACGGATAGGGTTAGAGACCTAATCCTAGATACGTTGTGGATGTTGCCCGCTTTGTATTAGATACAAACGAGGTGATCCAACTCGTTCATGTGGTTGACATGCGAGTGGGGGCATCTTGTGCAATGAGATTGTACAAGACCAGGGATAGTGAATTATTAGACCTCATCGATGTAACATCATTAATGATATAGGACTAATAACTTCGTAGATGACCAATAGTTACTCGACCTTAATCCTGAGCGTGTTACGGACTCATTTCTGCGGGGGTCTGTCCTTTTACTAGTACGGGTGAGGGTGATCATAGTTACTCGCCCAATAGGCATATTTTCTCAGGGACAGGACCACATGGGGAGCTGGGAACTTGACTACGCGAGATGTAATTCACTCGTTCCTGACTTAGGGAAACTAAAGGGGTTGTTCCCTTAAGTGCTGTCTCTAGAGCTTAGACAACGGGTGCCCACCCTCTCACTGGGCCGAGAGGGGTGTTGTTTATGGTTGGACCATACAACGTTGTTGTTCATTAGAGAAGCAGTGAGACTTAAGGAGCAAGAGGTAGACACAAGGGTAAAATGGTAATTTGACCCAGCAGTGTCTACGAACAACCTGTGAAAGGGTTGACTCACGGGCATTGGTTATATTAATGGACACAGCTTGTCCTATAGTGATGGGAGTGCAGCTACGGGATTTAGTGGAGTGTTACCGTAGCTAATGAATGTTAAATAACCGAGTCAAAGAGTTTGACACGTTAGTCTGGATCATTGGAGCTTGCCATTTGTAGGTCCATCAGGTCTCTCGGGTTGCTCAAACTTGATATATTGAGGGTTTACAGTTTGATGTGGATTTGAAGTGTTCAAATTCATTAAAAGGGTATTTGTGTCATTTATATGAGATATGATTGACATAATATATAGTTTAATGTGAATGAGATTCATAATAAACTATAGGTTAGCCTAATTGATTAATTAGTGCTAATTTAGATAAATTGGATTGTGAGAAATTAAATTGAATGTGATTCAATTTAAAATCCACAATTATACAAATGTGATTTGTATAATAAGGTATGAGATATCTTATTATATGTGTTATGCAAATATGATTTGCATGACCTAATGTTGTGGTAAAATGGTAATTAGGTGGAGATTTCAACTCCACCTATCACCATTACAAAAGGCCTTTGTGAGAAGGCTTTGTAAGGCTAACTTTTCATTTTTTTGGAATCTCACCAAAAAATTCACTCTCTCAATTCTCTCAATCTCACAAATCCTCTCTACCCCAAAACCAAAGGGAGTCCCACTACTCTCCCTCTACCGACCGAGAACAACCGAGAAGATCAATTGGAGGTGTCCAATTCGTTCTTAGTTCGAGAGTTCGTGATTGTAGAGATCGAGGGCACGAAAAGTTCGTGATCGAAAAAGGAGATCTTGAAGAAACGTTCTTCAACAAGTAAGTACTTCTATTTTACTGTTTTTCCTTCTTATTATGCATGTTTAGCCTAGAATCTATGAGATAGGTTTAATTTTAAGAAACATTTTCACAACGAACACCACGACGATTCAAAGTCGTTTCCGCTGCGGGAGTTTCATTCCCTTCAATGCTCCCAAATACTCTCAAATTAACAATAGATGGCTTCTTCTTGTCCATGCTTGTTGAGGAGTTTTTTCCACAAACTTCTAGTAGGGGAATGATTTGACAAGTAAACAGCACATTCAACTGTTTGTGCCCAAAATTCTTTCGTCATCTTCTTACTCTTCAACATGCTCCGAGCCATATTGAGTATCGTTCTGTTCTTCCTCTCAACAACATCATTTTGTTGTGGAGTCCATGGAACAGTCATAGGTCGACGAATTTCATTTTCTTCACAAAAGCGTTTGAATTCACTTGAAGTGAATTCTCCTCCTCTGTCTGATCTTAAAGCTTTTATATAAAAATCACTTTCTTTTTCAACAAGAGCTTTAAATCTCTTGAACATGCCAAATATCTCTGATTTCTCCTTGTTGACAAAATAAACCCAAGTTTTTCAACTAAAATCATCAATAAACAATAAGAAATAATTATTCTTACTGAAAGAACTTGGCTTTATCGATCTACAAAGATCAGTGTGAACAAGTTCTAGTGGTCCCCTTGCTCTTGAAAAAGATTCTTGTGGAAAACTCTTACTCGATTGCTTGTCATCAAGACAATCTTTACAAAATTGATCTGCATGTTTGACATATGACAATCCTTTCGCCATGTTCTTCCTCGATAATAGTCTCAAACTTTCAAAGTTCAAGTGCCCAAATCTCAAATGTCAAATCCATGATGGATCCTTCAAACACGACTTCAAACATTTTGCAACATCAATTTGAATGTTTAACAAAAACATTCTATTTTTCGACATTTTCACTTTAGCGATCATATTATCATAATGATCATTTATTGAAAGGTCATAATCCTTCATCAAAATATTCTAGTCTTTCTCTAGGAGTTATCCCAACTCAAAATATTGTTCTTCATATTTGGTACATAATAGATATTAGAGATAAACCCATATTTTCCATTCTTCAAATTGATTAAAATTTTACCTTTTCCTTTCACAGAAATTGTTGTAGCATCATCAAATACGATATTTCCACCAACGGATTCATCAAGTTCCACAAACATTGATTTACTTCCACACATGTGATTGCTTGCACCACTATCAAGATACCACGAGTTATTTTCACGTATCTTCACCTTTGCATGCTTGAAGTAAAGATGGCTCACCGCTTTTAACGCCTTGCAACATAGTTGACATTTTCCTCAACTTTATTTTTGCATTTCCAAGAATAATGATCAAATTTATGACAATTATAACATTCCACTTGACTTTTATTATACCTCATGTCATTATTTGATCTTCCTTCATATGGCCTCGAATAATTGTGTCTTCCACAACCTCTTGATGAACTAGTATTTTGAATCATCAAAATTTCTTTGACCAAAATTTCCTCGACCTTTATCTCTAAAGTCACCACGTCCACGACATCGATCTTCTTTTTCTTAGCTATCTTCTTTACTCTCAACTGCAACTTTGATTGAAAAAGTTGCTCGGTTGTTTGTTTGTTCTTCTTGAGAAGCTTTTCTTCATGAGCTTGCAAAGTACCCACAAGCTGATCAATGTACATTGTGCTCAAGTCCTTTGATTCTTCAATAGCTACAACGATGAAATTGAATATTTCATCTAATGAGTGAAGTATTTTTTCAACTACTTGCTCATCATTTATTGTCTCACCATATCTCTTCATTTCATTGACCACTGCTAACAATCTTGAAATATAATCTGAAATCGATTCAGACTCCTTTATGTGTAATGATTCATAATCACCTCTCAATTTTTGAAGGCGAACGTTCTTGACTCGATCTACTCATTTATAAGTGTTCTCCAAAATTTGTTATGCTTGCTTCGCAGTAGTTGCTCTAAGAATATTCTCAAAATTTGTGTCATCAATAGCTTGATGAATACTAAATGGTGAGCACCTTTTTGTCTTTCTTTCTAGTATTTTGTAAAACTTCTCGTTGGGCTTGAATTAAAGTTGTGTCATTCTCTAGTTCGTCATAGCTTCTATCAACAATTTCACATGCATCATGTGAACCATGTAGAACTTTCATACGTATACATCAACTGCTATAATTTTCTGTTGTAAGTCGAGATACTTGGAAAGGAACCAAATTGTTGTTTGCCATTTGCAAAAACAAATCTCTTTTCTTAAACTCGGGCTCTGATACCACTTTGTTGGAAGCGTGTGATGGACACTCACAAATAAATAATCACACAAGGAATATATTTCACAGGAAACAATTCACTTGTATTAAAAAAACACTTTTAAAAAAACTACAAACTTGGTTCACACTTTTTTTTCTCTAACTCACTTTGTTTTTCTTATTATTTACGTGTTTGATTCAATCGTACCAAAGTAATCTTATTTATAGGATTTAGCAAAGTGTTCCCATCCAAAACTCCCTTATTTATGAACTCTAAAACTCCTACATAACTACATTCTTTTAATTCCTAAAAACATGTTGAATTGGTGGGATAACTACATTGAAAATTAAACATGTTTCTTGGTACGTTATTCACATTCAAGTTAATGTAATGTATTTAATTGAAAGTTGTTTTAGGAATTAAAAGAATGTAGTTATGTAGGAGTTTTAGAGTTCATAAATAAGGGAGTTTTGGATGGGAACACTTTGCTAAATCCTATAAATATTAAATAGGATTACTTTGGTACAATAAAATCAAGCAAGTAAATAAGAAGAAAATACAAAGTGAGTTAGAGAAAAAAAATGTGAACCAAGTTTGTAAACTTTTGAAAAATGTGTTTTTTTAATACAAGTGAATTGCTTCTTGTGAAATATATTCTTTGTTTGATTATTTATTTGTGAGTGTCCATCACATGCTTCCAACAAAGTGGTATCAGAGACTGAGTTCAAGAAAAAAAAATGTTTTTACAAATGGCAAACAACAATTTGGTTCCTTTCCAAGCGCCTCGACTTACAAAAGAAAATTATAGCAGTTAATGTATACGTATGAAAGCTCTACTTGGTTCACAAGATGCATGAAAAATTGTTGATAGAGGATATGACAAACCAGAGAAGGAATTGAGTACATTGTCCATTGATCAACTTGTGGGTACTCTACAAGCCCATGAAGAAAAGTTTCTCAAGAAGAACAAACAGATAACTGAGCAACTTTTTCAATCAAAGTTGCAGTTGAGAGATAAACAAGATAGCCAAGAAAAAGGAAATCGATGTCGTGGGCGTGGCAACTTTAGAGGACGAGGACGAGGAAATTTTGGTCAAAGAAAATTTGATGATTCAAATACTAGTTCATCAAGAAGTCGTGGAAGAAACAATTATGAGGTCATATGGAGGAAGATTAAATAATGACAAGAGGTATAACAAAAATCAAATGTAATGTTATATTTGTCATAAATTTGGTCATTATTCTTGAGAATGCAGAAATAAAATTGAAGAAAATGCACATGTGGCCAGTTCACGGCCCATTAAAATTTGGCCCATAAAACAGTCGCCGCCTTCGGTCGGTCCAAACGGGTCGGGTTATCGGGTCGGTGACTCTTTACAAGCTATGCAAGGCGGCAATGGGGGCGGAGTTGTGCTTCGAGCTCTCACAAAGCTTCGCTCTTACGCTGTAAGGAGTAGCTGCTTCACTCTCCTCTGAGAATCACAGATTTAGGGTTTCTTCGTGTCTTCTGTTTCACTCATTCTTTACAGTGAAAGAGAGATAAAAGATTGTCGGGAAGATCCTCAGTCCAGATTCTCAAGGATTCTTCTCTTTGGAGTCTCCGGCGGCAGCAGGATGGTGGTGGAAGCGAATCCTGAAGCAGAGCAGAGCACCGTTGAAACGACGATGGATGAAATTGAGGCTCTCGTTGATGTACAACCTCCAATCTCTTGCTTAATTGAAATCCTCTATTTTCGGTTTGTTTCACTTTTCCTTCCATTGCAGAGCATCACCTCATCTTCTTATCAATCTGTAACTGTTTTTTGTTAGTGCGTTTAAACAAATGTGCATTAAAATTCAACAAACCTATAAAATTCACCTGGTAAATATACTCGCTCGAACAATTCTCTAGAATCGCATATGTGTAAAGATTGCCTTCTTGTTGTATTCCTTTTTTATCTACTTCACAATTTATTCAATATCTGTGGTTCAATGAAGTTTTTTATTTGAATTGTAGCTTTGAATGTCTTCTAATCGACGGTAGTGAACCTAAAATAAACACACTGCTGAACTAAGTGTCTAGGTAAGAGTATTTAGTCTCCAGTTTCAAGTCATTGCAAGGTCATATAATGAATCGGAGAACACATTCATTTCTATTTTGACCAAGGAAATGTATGAACAACTAGAATCTGACAATCTGTGAATTTGCAAATAATCCACCTATTGAATGATTTTGGGTAACTTACTTAGAATTTGTTATGTCACTTGGCAGGCTGCTCGATACAATGATATCGATGATGTAATAAGTCTTGCTTCTGCTGGCGTTTCTCTCGATTCCAAGGATTCTGAGGGCCGAACTGGTAGTTTTCTTATGTAGTTGACAATTTTTTTTTTTTTTTTGGTATTCTTTTGTCACATCTTATTATGTATTGGATTACTTAGTCTCCAACTTATGTTTCCCCAGTTTTTGTAACATTTTAATGAAAGTTTCTGTTCCTATTCAAAAAAAAAAACTTTATGATTCTGGTGAACATAACCATATTCCGGACCATGGATATTTAGTAATTTAAGCTATAAATAATAAATTCAGTTTGTCAACATTCTCAAATGAGAACTTAATTTCTTGACCATTTGATGAGTATGGAGACATATTGAGAATGCCATCATGTTGACTCTTTTATTGTAATCTCTGGTGTTTGATTGCAGCCCTGCACATGGCTGCTGCCAATGGACATCTTTCAATTGTAGAGTTTCTCATCAATAAAGGCGTGGTAAGATATCTTTTCATCAAAAAAAAAAAAAAAAACTTCTCATCAATAGGGTTAACTTTTTTATTGACTAACAAGAAGCAATTGACAGAGGAGTTGGTCCTTGCTCCAAAACAATCTTCTTGCATAGTTTTTCATGCACTTGTGTCACCCATTATGATGGTGATAATCCCTCATCACCATTCTTATCGTCAATCTGCTCGTTGAAGTATGATGTGAATGAATTTGGATTACCACGACCCCGTTTTATAATCATTTGGTTTTTTGGTTTTGTTTTTGAAAATTGTGTTTATTTTCTCATCGATTCTCTACAATAGATTTCTTCTTTCTTAAAAAAAAAAAAAAGAATTTTTAGTCAAACTCCAAAACCAAAAACAAGTTTTTGAAAACTATTTTTTTTAAGGTTTCAAAACTTGCTTAATTTTTTGAAACATAGATAAAAAGTAGATAACAAAAAAGGATACCAGTATTTATAGACTTAATTTTAAAAAAATCAAAAATCAAATATCAAATATCAAATAGTTACCATACGGGGCTTACAATTCTTTTGCTGATTATTGTTGCCTTTTATTTACAATTCAGTTTGTTCACTTGTATGTTGATCACCAACTTGCCTTGCTTGATAACTCAAAAAGAAACTTGCCTTACTTCATCTTCTGTTTGAATATAGGCCAATTGCAACTTTCCATTTTAAAAGCTTTTGGTTGTGAGCAAATTTACCTATGCAGCCATCATCTTTGTAAATTGCAACCTTTTTGAATGTGAGCAGGAGGTGAATGCTTTGAATGCAGAGAAGAATACACCACTCCATTGGGCATGCCTGAATGGTCATATTGAGGTAATTGTCTAATAATTTTCATTGCCCAAAATCTATCTCCTATCTCATTCATGCATATACTTTTAGGTGGTGAAAAAGTTGATTTTGGCAGGAGCGAATGTGAGCCTATTGAACAGGTATGTTGTGTCGTTTTGTTATTAAATTAACTGGAGCATCATTTGATAACCATTTCTTTTTTGGTTTTTGCCTTTGGGAAACGGAGCTTGTTTTCTCCTCAATTCTCTACGATGGTTATCTTTCTTATCAAAATATTTGCATTCGTAGCTATATTCTAAAAACAAAGACATGTTTTTGAAAAGTACTTTTTTTACTTTTCAAAACTTGGCTTGAGTTTTGAAAACAAAAAGTAGATAATGGAACAAGAAAGTCCGTCAGTGGATTAGTATTTATAGACTTAATTTTTAGAAACAAAAAACTAAAAGGTGATCAAACAGAGTTTAGAAAATCTAATTCGAACATTTTTACAAGGATCTTTTTGGGTAGGAAAATTTTCCTGAACATAATATATATGTAACATGTATAGCCATGAGAGAACTCCCATGGATGAAGCTCTGACTCGGGGGAAGATGGATGTCATTGACGCGATAAACACAGCTGTGGCGCAACTCGAGCTCACTGGCATCATGGTTTCGAGTGTGGAAACATAGTTGTGGGAATTAAAGTTTTGATGTGTTTGCTTAATTAGAATATTGGTTTTCTTCAAAAAAAAAAAAAAATAGAATATTGGTAGAGAAATTATAAGTCGGAAAAGAAAAGATAGCTCTATAAGATCAGAAGTTTGTATGTCTTATCTTGTTTTGCTCTTTTCCAACAATGAAATTTTATGGGTAAAAATCGTTGTTAGTATCAATTTGAAATACACATGTTTAAGTTTCCTCTTCAATTCCCATTAGAATGATTTTTCACAGGTCCAAAGTTACAGGTTGCTTTTAATAAATAATATGAATCTGTTATTGCTAAAGAGAATTGGGGGTAGGTTTACTCTAATATTTTTCAATTTCAAGGCATATCTTACTTTTACTTTTTATATTCTTTGATTTTTGCTGTTTTTTTCATTTCATTAATGGAGGATTTTTAAATTTTATGGCTTGATTTTACTCAATTCATCGGATTTTAGTAAGAAAAAAACTTATTTACATCATATTTTTTTCAATAGAGTACCCTCATTCTTCAATCAGTTTCTAGTATTTAATCTTTTTTAATATCTCGTTGTCTTTCATCTGCCACAACAAACGTAGAGTTTTAGCTACGACCAACTCATGTTTATTGGTGCCACTTTGTCAGTTTGTCTATCATCGTCTTTCCTGTTGTCTTTTGCATTTTAGTTGAATTGAAACTCTTGCAACCAAGTCGATTAGACTGCCAATGGTCGTCACTGCCTTAATTTACGTCACATTTGGATCTTCTTCACACTCGTCGTTACTAGAATTGACACCATAGGTGTGGGGAAAAAAGAGTCTATTTGTTTTCGTGTAGGTCCTACCTTCAAGCGTCGAGTTCGAGATTTTCATGGTGATGGCAACCCAATCTGAAATGAAATGATTTTTTTTTTGGTAATTTTTTTTTTAAATATAACAAAAGTACATAGAGCAACACAGTGGCTGGGCATGTGTGAGAAACCATTTTAATGGTGATTGTAACGAAAATTTAACCAAATTTAACTGAATGTGTAAATTGATACACTTATTCAGGTTTAGGGTTTAAATAGATGAAATTAAGAGTTTATAGTTAAAATTCATATAACATGCTAAGTGTAGGTCAAAATTGATTATATTTTTTTTTCAAATTTAGAGTTTCGAGTGATTTTAAAATAATTATTATGTATGCATCTTATTTTGGGGTATCTGAAATATTTTCATTCGTTCTCAACAGAGATCAACAAAGAAACTATTCATTCTCCTCTAATTCTAATTATTTTGATCGTTGAAAACTGGTTCGTTCATAAAAATTATATAAAGGCCTAAATTTTAAAGCTTGAAAATGGTGAAAATAATTTCCCAAACTTATTTCTTACCTCAAATTGTTCCTCTAAATATGGAATAATTTTTTTTTTTTTTTTTTTTTGAAGAAAATGGAATACTTTATTGTTAAGATCTTAAAAAGAAATTAATCAATGTTTCAAAAGCTTGAAAATAAGCTGAGCATAATTTAGCCGTAATTAACATGTAATCCTCTTGAAGTAACAGGTTCGGTAAATAAAAATACGAGCCTAAACTCAATGGTCAATTATTTTAATTTCATTCTTTTTGTTTTTTATTTTAAAAATTTGAGCCATTAATCTAGTTCCCAACCTTTTAAAATTTTTAATTTTACTTTGATATATCATATATTAAAACTTTTTAATTAAATACCTAAAATAATTGTTGACATAAAGCTAATGTCTCTTTTCTTTTTCTTCTTTTTTTTTTTTTAATGGGTCATTCAATTATTATTTTGTTAATATGTGGGCATATCACATATGGCATAATTGATCGATCTAGTCAATAGGTTTTATGTGTTAATACCATCTAAATAGTATATTCTCATGTCTAAATATAATGATAATAATTTAATGAACATCAACTTTTTGGTAAGAAATTTTCACCAATTTTTTTTTTTTGTGGGAGGATCTAATTGAGAGTTTTAAAAATTCAAGAGCAAATTGAGAAAGGATAAAAAAATAGTGTCAACTAACTTGTGTATTTAGTTAAAAGATCAATAAATAAAAATAAATAAATAAAAAGTGAGCATGCATAGGAGGACAAATTCGGTTAATGGGGAGGGAAAAGCTTTTCGTTTCCAGTTACTGACGGAGATTTTACATTCTAGTCAAAAAAAAGTAACATATATATATATATACCACAATTAAAAACTACTATATTATGTCAGCCTCCATTTCCTATCCAAAAATAAATAAATAAATAAATGTCAACCTGCCTCTAAAAAAAATAGGTGTAACATGAGCCTAACTTAAGACATGGTGTCAACATGAACCTAACTATTTTTTTTTTTTTTGAAACGGGTAATATTATAACAAACCAACAAACAACCACTCACTTCTCAAGGACATCATTCCTGATCCTAGAATCTCCAGAAGAGGATGTCAAAGCTGCTAAGGAGTGAGTTGCTTTGTTCTCCTCTCTAGGGACTTTACAAAAAATAATGGACCTAATATCCTTAACAATCAAAAGAATATCATCAATAACAAAAGAGATTTCAGTTAAGTCAGTAGTAATTCCATTCAAAAGCAATGTAACCTCCAATGAATCTGTTTCTACGATCAGAGACGAAACTTGGCTCTTTCCCCAAGCAAGGACTTCCTTGAGGCCTTCCCAAACTGCAAAAGCTTCAAGAAGCTTGACAGACCAATTAAAGGAGATGAACTTACAACCACCGAAGAGAGGGTTCTTAGAGGAATCCCAAACAATCCAACCCAACCCACCTCGATTCAGCTTGTTGGACCATGTTGCATCAGTATTCAGTTTCCAAGCATTCGACTTCGGAGGCTTCCACCCACCAACCTCGGTTGTGGGGGGAGCGGCCGTGGGGCAATGATTCTCGACGACCTTTGATAAATGCGAAGGGCAATATAACCATTTGCAACAATATCTTCCAGGTTTAGCTTTCCTACATTGAACCTAATTTGGTTTCTTTGACCCCCAAACACTCCACAACGCCAACATGATGTTACTACGAACTTCTTGAACTTTGCCATCCTTGAAGCATTCCCAGTAGTCCCAAGACTTCCGAAAATCCCTGTTAGAAGGAAAGACAGAAGCAGAAGATGGGAAGAGAAGATTCCACATATGTTTAGTTAACTTACACTCCCAAAACAAATGAGTGGTTGTCTCCATGTGTTTCTTGCAGAAAGAGCAAGTTGGATCAACTTGCAAGCCTTTTTTACACAGATTATAAGCAGTGGGAATAGCATCATTTAAAATTGTCCAGCACACATGTTTGATATTCGATTTAACATCACTATTCCGAAAATCTCTCCAAAGCTGATTATGGCAATGATCGAGTTGACGATCAAAACATTCGAGAAAGAGAGATGCTTAAAAAGTAAGCGCTTTTAATCGAAAACTTCTCTTTTTTATCCCCATGCCATATGATTTCATCATTTCTCCTTGGCCCCCCAAGAGGGATGTTCAAAATCTCCACGGCATCATGATGTGTAAAGGCCTCCCTAACACGGTTTTCATCCCAACCACCCTCTTGTTTGATCAAGTTTGCAACTCTTTTTCCCCTGCCATCCTCACTCGTCCACCAGGTTTTAAGTTTCTTGAGTTGGGAATCCAAGGGTCCTCGTTGATAAAGACATGTCGATCATTTCCAATTTTCCACCTATAACCTTCTTGAAAGAAATCTCGCCCCCAAAGGATGCTTCGCCATGTGATGGAGGGGTTGGATCCAAGAGTGACATGAACCCTAGGCCTCCCTCCCTTTTGCTTCGCCATCTTGGCTAGGAGACTATTGGGGTTCCTAGATAGGTTCCAACTGTGTTTTGTCAACATTGCTTTGTTGAACATTTTAAAATCCCTGAACCCTAGGCCTCCCTCCCTTTTGCTGTAGCACAGACGATCCCAACTTCTCAAGTGGATTTTCTTTTTTGTGTCAGACGAACCCCACCAGAATCCACTGCATATCGAGCTTAAGTCTTTACAAAGCCTGCCTGGGAGTTGAAAGCAACTCATGGTGTATCCAGGAATAGCTTGAGTCACTGTTTTGATTAGGACTTCCTTTCCACTTGCGGAGAACAGTCTATCCTTCCATCCTTGGGTCGCCCCCCATACTCGGTTTTTTACCTCTTGGAATATTTGAGACTTGTTACGCCCAGTTTGAGTAGACCTAGATACAATCCAAGACTGTCCCCATGCTTCACCCCAAGGCAAGATTGTAGTCTATTGATAACCTCTAGTTTAATATTGCTATTAGTTACGAACTTGGACTTTTCTTTATTTATAGATTGACCCGAGGCTTCCTCGTACTCTTCAAGGACCACCTTGGTGGATTGGCTTTCCTGCACAGAATCATTAAAGAAGAAAATATTGTCGTGAGCGAAAAAAAAATGAGTTAAACTAGGACAAAATTTATTAATTTTAATGCCAGAGATTCTGTGTAAGAAGACTTCCCTGTTCAGACGAGCCGACAGTCCATCAGCGCATTGTAAAAAGAGATACGGGGATAAAGGGTCACTTTGGCGTAGACCCCTCGTAGGTTTAAAGTTTTTCCTGGAAAGCCGATGAACCTAACTTCTTATTTGTTAATTAAGACATTGATTCAAGGAATACCTTTGATACTAAAAATGTATATAAAAATGTTTTTGAATTTGATAAATAAGATATTAAAAAAAACTATACCATCTGGCATCTTTATATATTATATTTTAAATAATATTACGTAATATTTTATTTGCTTTAACATATTTAAGAACATTATTTTGATATGTTCTTCAGAATTTTTTTTTTAAAAAAAGAGCATTAGTTCATTAATTAGTTCATAAAAAAAATGACTTGAATTGTCGAAAAATAAGAACATGAATTTATATGATCACCATACCAATACAAAAGTGAAAAATTCACCTATCAAAAACTCGTTTATATTTTTTTAGGTTGAAAGTTCAATAATGGCACATATATAAGCCAAAAGAAGTAGACCTTGTAATGGGTAGAAACAAAATATTATGATATTTGTAAATCTAGTGGTGATTTTTGAAGATTTGCAAATATAGCAAAAAAATTTTAAAAATTGATTTCCGTTTTTTATTATTGCAGCTTTACTTATTGTTGTATCATCAAGTATATAAGTAGTATATCTAATATACTTTATATTTGATATATCAGTAATATATTAATAGTTCATTTGATATATCAGTGAACTGATACATACTTAAAACGAAGTATGTCAGTAGTATATTACAAATACACTATTATACACTTTTTTCGGTATATCAATTAAATGATATATTCTAGATGAAGTAAATCAGTAACATATCAAAGATTTCTGCATATTTGGTATATCATTGATAAAGCAAACACGGTATATTAGTAGTATATTAGTAATATACCTCATTCAGTGTTATGTTTCATCACCTTAAGTGAAATATTATATCATTATTCACTGTCGATATAATGTATGGACTAAACCCAAGTGTATCAACAAAAATGTAGTGACAAAAAACGATTAATAAAGTTAAAAACTAAAATAAGGTATATCAATAATATATGACTAATATATTTTATATTACATATATGTCATTCCATTTTGATATACTTAAGTGAAGTACATCAGCAATATATCACTAATATACATATCACTAATATACTTCACATTAGATATATTGATACACTGAATATAAATCACTATTATATTCTTGATATACTTCATATATTAGCTATTTTTTATATACGGTTGATATATTGAGTATATCATATTCGGTACATCATGAGTATATATCAATAGTATATCATTGATAGACTATTGATGTACGTCAAGATTACACAGGAGGGATATTTTGGATATTTAACTGACTTCAATTGGGTCAACCAAAATTTTTTTTTGCTACGTTTGCAAAGAGTAGACAGGTTGTAATTGGCCCTTAAAAGAAATACCCAAACCAAAAAAAAATATTCAAACAAATAAGAAAAATAGAAACATACAACAACGACAACAAAAAATAATAATAATAATAATAGTTTTCCAATAAGCATTTATTCCAGCATACTTTTTAAATGGATGCATGTAGGGCTAAAATTGAAGTTTTACCCAAAAAAAAAAAAGAAAGAAAGAAAGAAAGAAAGTGGTGGCAGTGTGCAGGCTATGAATTAAAGTGAAGCAAGCAGTGAAGATTCTCCTGCAACAAAGCCAGATTTGATAGAGCATTGCAAAAGACGAAACCAAAGAAACAAACAAATTTTAGGGTCTGAGACAGAGCCAGAATCAGAGATGCACATCGACTCCTACTTTACTCAAACTTAAACCTCCAAAAATGTGTGCCTTAAGTTACGCCTGCAATTCCTCCATCCCTAGGCTTTCGCACTCATCCACTACTCTTCGTTTTCAATCCCTCACTCAAAACTAACTTTTCCAATTCCAATTTCTAAGCTACCTACACTACAACCGACAAGCTTCCACCACTTTTCTTTCACTAAATTATTGCCTTGCCCTAGCAGTTCCAAAACCATATACACGACGCCTCAAATCGATCCATAAAAGTCTAGTTCCAGAACCTTACCTGAAATCCTTGCCGGAGATCGCGCCAATGCAAGAGAGATCGTTGTCGATGCCGTTCGCACGATCAGGCTCTAGTTCCGGTGGAAATTGAAAAGATCAGGAACTGTAACCAAAATGAGCCGCAATCGACGAGGACTCGATCTATAATAGAGGAAATTACAGAATCGGAGCGATGTGGAAGAATCAAACCAGATTACTCGAGAGAAAAAGGAGATCGATCGCTTATCAATGAAAGAAAGAGGAGAGAGAAGAAGAAGAAGAGATCGATCAGGAAGAGAGAAAACGTCATGTACAAGTACAACGACGATCTTTCATTTGATAATTCAATCAGGATCGATTTGAAAATTGGCATTCTTCTGTGGAGCTTCTCGAAACTTAAAAAGTTAAATACTATGACTATCTAATTTATATTTGCAAATACAATAAAAACAAATTTATGATAATCTCTGAACCAATTTATAAAAAAATAATGAGAACTTCAACATATATAGTTCGGAGATTAAGCCAAAACCTAAAAAAAAAAAAAAAAAAAAAAAAACTATTTCAATTTTTTTACTAGTAATGCTTCAACTACTACACTATGCTCAAGTTTCAAGTATAATTTATGAGAAGCAAAAATTAATATCAAAATAGGATCATACATTTATTAAGAGAAATCGAGAATTATGTATGTATGACAAAGATTTAAGGTTAAATTACAATTTAGTCTTCTAATTTTGAGAAAGTTAAATTTTAGTCTCTATAATTTTTAATTTTAGAATTAGTGCATATGTTTTGATAAAACTCTCATAAATAGTCCAAAACATAAGACTATTTGTGAGATTTTGTCAAATCATAAAGATGAAATTTTAATTTTTAAAATTATAGAGATTAAATTCTAACTTAGCTACCAAATATATAATTTAATCAACCGAGTTTGAATATTTTTCTTTGATCATTTGTATTATTGCTCCAAATATTTTCATAGTTCAACAAAACTGTTTACATTTTGACAAAAATATATCGTCCCTTTCATAACAACCACCGTGATATAATCTAATATTATTAGGGAGTGTGAAAAAAGTGGAAATAAAAACTAAAAAGACACTGAAAGAATATGATAAAATAACCATGCTAATCACTGCCTAGAAAATTAAATTTCTATAAATAATAATAATAATAATAATAATAATAATAAACAAAATAGCCTGAAAAGACCAACTTACTGTCTAACGAGAATTTAATTAAATAAATAAATCCAACTCTCCAAAAGTTGTAAGAAAAGTTGACTGGAACACAGCAATACTAGTGCCTACTCTCTACAGCTACAAGAAATAATTCAATAAAAGTTCAGTTCATTTGAATTCTAGACTAACCATTCATTGTGCGAATTAATACGCGAGGACATTATTTTGAAAGCATCTTTAATTTTTTATTTTTAAATTGCTTAATTTGTTAAAATATCATTTTATTCATGACTCCAATTTTAGACTCTTATTATAAATAAAACTTAAAATTAACAGCTTATATTAATTTATTGTTAATTTTTCTTTATATTATTTATTTTTCTTTTCTTTGGATTGAAAGTCTAGAAGATTAATTGAGTATTTAAAAGTGACCAAGCTTAAAATACAAGCACCAAACTCAAAATACATGAACTAAAATAGTATTTGCTTTAACTTTTAAATTGTTATTAATGCGGCCTTCAATTTGTTTGTGCTCCTAAGAAGAATCCACCAGTTTAGGGCATGTTTGGAAGTGATTTTGGAGTGATCAAAATCACTTTCCTACCCAAAGTGTGATATTTGACAATATTAAACAAATAATTTTGAAAGAATTCAAAATCATTTAAAGTGATTCCCTTCAATCACTTGAGAGGTAATTCCCAAGTGATTTTTGTCAAATGATTGTATTTTAAAATGACTATTATTCTTAAAATAGTATACTTTTAATGACGTGAAAAACTGTAATCTTTTATCAAAATTCATAAATTTCCATGAAAAAATGAATTTTTTGAAAACCAAAATCACTATTAAAAGTATATAACCAAATGATTATATGAAAATTACTTTCAATAAATCAATTATAGACAAATCAATTACACTAAAATCAACATTTGTACAATCATTTCCAAACATGCCCTTATTTTTGTTTCCTAAGCTGTGAGATCGAAAAATCTCATCAATATTTGAGATGGTAATTAGCTTATTAACCATGAACTATGAATTATGCTCAATGAAACAAGTCATACTTAATATGCATTCAGTTGAAACCCTTGCTTTCAATAGAGAAAGGTTTCTACTATAACGCAACAATCTTATAGGACTCAAATTCCCATTTAAAAACCACCAACCCTAACCAAGAATCAATTATAACCTCAATAATAATGTTACAAAAAAAAAGAAAAAAGAATAAAAAAAGAATCAAGAGAAATGAAGATGGGTTCGCTTTTCCTTCTTCGGAATGTCATTCACAAAACTATGACATAGAATTTTACACACTTGAGGAAAAACAAATATTATGACAAAACAGATCCCATAACATACATAAAATCACACAAATACTAATAGAATCAGTTGAATGACAATGGGGTTATAAGAGAATCATAAAATCTCATACTAAAAACGAGAAATTATTTTAGTTGGCATTCCCTTTCTACAGTTCATAAACAATCTCATGTGGTTTCCTACAAACTCGAATCCAAATCGATCCTAATTCAATTTGCAACCAAACACAGAAACGTCACAACAAACATCAAAATGAATAGTTCTTCCCAATTAACAAAAACAGTAATGAAAAAAGAAGCTGGATAGGTTAAAAAATAACATGTTCAACGAGCATCGTACCCGACCAAGTCAGTGTATTAACTTCTATATGATCTTCAAATAGTTCATAAAAAAGCCAAGCTACGAAGTAGATTTGATTTGTTTATGTTATGCAACTGACTGACACCCTCTAGATTCAAACGAAAACACAAGAACACAAGGAAAAGATGGGAGAAGAAGAAAAGAAGAAAAAAAAAAAAAGCACTTCTAAATAAAATGCTTACACTCCAGTCTCCATTGAGTAGGTCAAATATTCAGGAAGGCTAGACTGAGAAGCATTCAATACAATAATAAATTAAAGCAAGAAAGCAATAATTACACAATACAAATTTAAAGCAAACAAATGAATTAAAGGAAGAGAGCAGTCAATGAGTCAAACAAGAAATTACAGAAAATTTTTATTCCTGGAAAAAAAAAAAGAAAGGCAATAAATATAAGGTCATCTAATATTAATTCTTTTATACTTCCACAATGAAATTCAAAAGTTCAAGCCAGAAATTCAGGACAATGACAGTATTTTATGCATATCCGAAAATAAAGAAATCCAAGATGGAATCAATTACTAAAATATTTAATCCTTGACTTCTAATAAAAATAAAAAAAGGAAAATAAGAGTGGGAAAAAAACAATATCTAGAGTTTAAATATATCATATCATATCCATATACTTATCTTTGCTTAAGCGGCTTTATATTTAAGCCCCTTAAATCCCTTCAGTGGCATCAATGTGCTCATGTACGGACAGAACAATCTGAATGTACAGGTTTGGAAATATAAAGATTGTTTCAAAAGGAAATAATAATATGAAAATATTTGTGAAAAAATCCAAGGAGACAATCTATCCACTCATGCATATATTATAGAGGAAATAAGAAAAAACAGGCATTCAATGTGAAGGCCACTTTAGAATAATAAATGAATTAGGTCAACAAAGGCATACATGAATGGATAATAAATATATATATATATAAACATACTCAGCACCCCACAAGACTGTTGCTCTATTAACATCAGACAAACAAATGCCAAAATGTCAACAATAAAAGCATGTAACAATAATGACAATAATTCAAGATCTTAGGTTTTCAGCATTGAGGTAAAGGACCAATTCAAACAACCCAGATGCAAATTTACTAAGACGATTAAACTCGTGAGAGATTGTTCGACGTGGAGTCGAAACAAGTGGATTCGAACATAGCGCTAAACCCGAAAGAAAACATGGAAGATTCAGAGATGAGAATTTGAAGAGGGCAATGGAAACATTAGCCAGACCTTGCCCATTTTTTGAATAGAAACACATAGGAATTTCATTGCATATGTCAAAATTGGACACTATAAAATTACATGTCATGAGAGTGGACTAAAAGAAGTGGAACAGTGAAGTGAAAAAGACATTCTTTTCAATGTTTTCATTTTCTCAAACTGCTTATGATTGTGACACCTCAGCAGACTGTCAAGCTAAAAGACTAAAGACCAGCACCAAACAATGAAAATCAGCAATTGCAGCTTCTCTTAAGCTTGCATTCTCTCAGAAAGAACCAAACTGTACCAAATCAACCAACTACAGAAAAAGCCAACAAACTGGGTGGGAATATATTTCCATACCCATCAAAGAGAAAACACATATGTTTAAACTTTTACAAGCAAAAAGAAAAAAAAAAGCAGATGGTTTCAAATGGGATTGGTTTGAAAAAACAAGCAATTGTTAGGCACATGAGTAAACAGTGAATGCACACACAAGACAAATATGAACACAAGAGATAAGATGGCTCACATTCCTATAATTATCAAGTGATTTTAATATTAAATAATATCACAAGTACGGTAGATTTGGCCTAGAGAAGAAGAATTGTAAATCAAGAAAAGAATAAACAGGAAAAAATAAAAAAAGGAAGCCACACTAAAATGAGAAACATGCAGGTAATATCTATCATCATGATATTTTCTTTTAAGCCCAACTGGAAATAGTGACATCAAGAACAGAAACCAACAAATTCCCACCAAGTCAAAAAAGATTATGGCTAGTTCAGATAGAGAAATTGGTGTAAATGAAACATTAATGAGGAAAATAGTTAGATCAGAAGAAGACATTGAGAGAAATTAGATAAATATACACAATCAGAATGAGTCCAAGAAGAAGATGAGTCATAAATTTAATGGATTTTAAGAAAGGATTGGTTAGTAAAATAGGAAGAGAAAATTCAGATGAGATTACACAGTTGCTGATCCTTTGATTTGGGGAAGAAACTCGAACCGTGAAGAAATTCAGAATGAAATATATCAGCTGATTTGATTACCGTAATTTGATCCGCCGAGAAAACCTGGAGCGCCACCGCCGCCGGAGGCAGCCGCATTGTAAACGTCCGATGGAACAACAAGCGGAGAAGAAGAAGAACCACCATTCCGATTGTTTCTGCTTCCGCCGCCGCCGTCGCCCAAATGCAAATCCGATACATTAGGAAACTGGTCTCCGGGTTCGACGCCTTGGTCGCGCAATAACCCTTTGAAAACATGTCCCCCAATCTTCACTACCGCTTCATAGGCGTATTCGACGTCGCCGTCGCCGCCGTCCATCGCCGTCACTCTCACGCACTTGAAAACCGCCGGTGCACGTACTTGGCCTGGTAATGCCTCGTTAAAACCAGCATCTGAACCAAACAATTCAACGAAATGAAAACCCTACTCAATTTCAAGAAACCACCAAAAAGGAACATGAAAGAAACCCTAAATTTATGACCAATTTTATTCACCTTGGTGACTGGAGCTCGTATCGAGGCTTCTCGGCGGAGTTGTGTTCGAAGTTGAAGTGTGAGAAGTGGTTTGCGACGCGATAAGCCTCGGTTTCTTCGCACCGGAGGTGGAGCCCGAGGAACCAGCGGCGGCGTTGGCATTGACCGCCATAAGTTGCCGCTCTCGCCGCCGCGCTGCAGGAACCCACGTGCTCTTCACGTGAGTCGTGCACTCGAACCCTCGGCTTCGACAGCAAGTTCTGCAGCGTCTATGGCTACAATCTTTCTTCGCTTGGTTCCCACAGTCCTGGCACGTGGTCGTCGCCGATGACGACGAAGCCAATCCACCGGCGATGCCGATTCCTCCGCCGATAAGTTCATTGTCGGTAGCGGAGGCATTGTGGAGGTGATGATCGAGAGAAGACGACGGCGTTTTCTTCAAATAATGTTGCGTCGATTGTTGATTCTGCTGCCATAGGTGAATCCCTCCGCCTCTGCTACTACCCCGACTATTCAAAAGATTGTCGTCCTCAACGCCGAGGCAGGGGCCGGCAGTGAGAAGCGGAATAACACCAACGCCGAGAGCGGTGGCGGGGTTGGAGACAGCGAGGGAATGAGGATCGGAGATGAGATTCGCGTCATGGTGGTGGGGATTAGGGTTGAAAGAGGAAGCCGGAGCAACAACAAATAGATCTCGAAGGCCGACCATGCCCATATCCGATCCAAGGCCGTAATTGAGAGACCTCTGAGCAGCAGCAGCAGCAGACCACATGGAGGAGGGGGGTCCGGCAGGTGGGGCAGCGGCAGGGCCGGCATTGAAGCCGAGAGAAAGGTCATCAGGGGCAGCGCGGGCGGCGGAGGAAGAGGAAGCCGCCCAGTCTGCAAAAGCACCGGAATCAGAAGGTAACCTCCTCGTAGTAGCCACAACTGAAGGCTGATGGGGTTAAATACGGAAAAACAGAAGAAGATAAAAATTTATTTAAATAAAAAAAATAGAGATAGAAACAAAAGAAATTAAGAAAAAAAATATATATATATATATTGTTTGGGGTTAGAAGAAAAAGATTTCGGATCGTGGAACTCAATCTATGTAGGCGTTATATGGGAAGTGGGGTCTCTCTGAATTTCTAGCAGAGAGATTTTGTAGACAGAAAAAGGGGAAGAAGAAGAGGGAGATTTTCAAAAAAGAAAAAACAAAAACAAAAAAGCAAAAATTAACAGAGATGGGTTTTGATTTTTGGATCTTGTTTTTGATTTTAGTAATGGGGTTTGGTTCTTGGAGGCTTTTATATATAATCTTCTTCTCCTTTGTATTAAAGACTGGAAAAACGATACTGCTACTGCTTCTGCTTCTGCTTCTGCTTCTGCTTCTGCTTCTGCTTCTACTCCTGCTGCTGCTTCTGCTTCTGCAGTTGCTTCAGCTGATTACTGCCACAAACTTTGGCTTTTCGGTGGAGCAAAAAAAAAAAATTTAAAAAAAAAAAGTTGGGAGTTTTTAGAGAGAGAGAGAGAAAGAGTATACATTTACGCAAGGTCTGTTAACGACCTTTGAAATTGGAAACTCTTTCATTCATTTTATCTCACCATCGTCATCTTTCTTTCATCTCCACCTTCCATTTCTCTGGTTCTTTCAGAGCTTTTTTTTTTTTTTTTAACACTCTCTCTCTCTCTATCTATCAATATTTTTCATAGAAAGCGAAAACTGAAGTGGGGTTTGTTTCAACTTTCAATCTGTGTGTTCTCTGAATCTCTCTCCAATAATAACACTCACAATTTTTAGAGAGAGAGAGAGAGAGGAAGGGTATAAAGAGTGTTGTGTTGTTGTTCTTTGGTTATTGTAATTTTATTAAAGTCACATGCGGTTCTCTATTCTATTTTGGTTCAGAGGCGCGTGAGAACCACGCGCCTTCCTTCTTCATAATGGAGCAGAGAGAGAGAGATCGTTTTAGAGAGAGAAAAAGAAAGTGTGGAGTACAGCGGCTAAAGTCCTCCCAAATCCTTCTGCTTTGTCGATTGATTGGATTGTATTATTTGTCGGAAACCCTAGAATTTTTTTTTTTTTTTAATCTACTGTCGGACTTTTTTTTTTTTTAATTAAAGCTATTTTTCAAATTATTGTTTTTTTAATTAACTAACCTACCTCCCTCCTCAACTTAATTTGGATAACAAGATTTGAAGCCAGCAAACATAATCCTTACTTTGTGGGTTCTTTTTCAAACCATTGCAAATGGTGTCACAAGGGTGGTTTTTGTTTTCTTCCTAAATTCGAGCATGGTTCATTGGATAAAATATTATTGATTGATTTTCACTTCATAAAAGGATTATTTTCAAAAAGAAATAAAAAATATTTTAGTGTAAAACTTGATATATATATTATGTTCGCTTTTCTTATTTAAGAAAATAGGTTAAATTGTAAATTCTATTTGTAAAGTTTGAAGATAGTGTGTATTTCTCTTTGAAATTTTAAAAAAAAATCTTTAATTATGTCGATATTAATATAGTTGAGCAGTAAATAGGGATGCACAAATAACTCGGTAACCCGAAACAAACCATAAGTTTTTTGTTGAGTTAGAAGTTTAGAGAACCTAAAGTTTAAATCAGTTCTCGGATTGGGCTTTTTAGTCTCAAGTTGACTCAACACAAACTAAAGTTTATATTTTTTAATTTTATTTTAATTACATTTATACTTATAAATAAATTATTAGTCAATTTTTTATGTTTTTCTTATAAACTTCTAACAAAAGTTAAAATATTATGAACTTTGAAGTTTAATATTTGAATTTTATGTGATTTTAGTTATTAATTCAAGAAAAAAATATTTTTAATAATTAAAAAAAAATTAACCCGACAATCAACCCAATAATCAGTCCAAAAAATTCTCCAAACCCAACCCGACTTACGTACACTCAAATAGCGAAGATATTTTTTAAAGCTGGTAGGATTGAATACCCTTATATGTGAGATATAATATTTCAAAATTTAATTTTTTTTTCTTATATTCATCAATTTCACATAAAAACAAAATTATATTCATTAATTTTTATCATATTCAATTTGGTGTCTATGAGCACGAAAAATGGAGATATGACATGTCTATTATATGTGTGGTTGTTACATTTTTTGTCCACCGTCTCAATTTTATTTGTCAAGGTAATTTGTGGTACTCTAGACCAAGAATTTACATGTTTGAATCCTCAATCCAAAATTTATTGAAATTAAATTTATTTAATAACATTATGCAACATTAAATATTCTTATGTCTCATTTTTTTTTGGGATGCGTGATTTTTGTAATTGCATTAAATGTTTGTATTAATTGAGTATTAGAGTAAAAAATATAACTGCATTAAATATTTTTTTTAATTGAGTATTATAAAAAATAACATAATTCAACTAACATATGAATATGTTAGGTGAGTCCAACATTTATGAAAAAATCAATCGAGGACAATTTATAAATCAACTTTTATTTCTCTTTTGCTAATATTAAGAACATAGACAATCTAGCTAGAGTAATACGAGGATTTCTATATCGTGTATGCACTGAATGGAGAACATTTTCTGTTGTAATTTTTAAAATTTTAATTACTCAATTGTTTTTTAATCACTCACTTGTTATTTGTTGGTTTCAAAAATCTTATCAACTAATAAAGTATGTATATGGTGTTGATTAAGATAACAAAAACAAGTAAATTATTAGTAAATGTAGTATTTATAGACTTAACTTTTAAAAATAAAATAGTTATCAAATAGGATCGTAGTTTTTAATTTTTCACTTTGTATAACTATTTAAAAAAAAAACTAATCAAGGAAAAACATCACATATGATAAGATTTTTAAAAGCAAACAAATCAAGTAAATCAAGTGGTATTTATAGATTTAATTTTTAAAAATAAAAAATTAAATAGTTATCAAATAGACTAACTATTAAAAAAAAACTAATAAGAGAATAAAACACATATGGATAAAATTTTTAAACAGCATGTCTCTTAACAAAAACAAATGGTACAATTTTAAAAATAAATGTGTAACCGAAAAGGAAGGAATTGTTTCATTATTTGGATGTTACTTTAAGAGAAATATGATATTCAGAACAATTTTATAAACTAAAATTTTAAATGACTTCGTATTAATTGTTTCTAACTTGAAAAACTTTGTTGGAAAAAAAGTTTTCTATTCTTGATTTTTTTAACTAGATTAATCTAAAAAATTAACGCTACCAAATTTTTATTTCACACTAAAAGCAAATTATAATAGCATAAGTTATAATAATTTGTAGATTTATGTAGTTTATGTTTAGAATATAAAATTATCTAAAACGTTAGTTATTAATAGTATGTGTTTGTGTTGTAGAGTAGTTAATTAACTATTATAATTCATGTCTCAAATAAGTTCTAACTATTTTTTTTCTTTTACGTATTTTCTCAAACGGCTTGTAATTTATTTATAAATGTATTGAAAACATTAGTCCATACGATAGGATATCCAAATGAACAAATGGTCAAATAATAATAATAATAATAATTATTATTATTATTATTATTATTATTATTATTAATTAAACTAATTGTCAAATAATTATCAGGGAATCATTTATGGACATAAAATGTCATATTATATGCATTAATTTAAATCACCAATAAAAATATAATTGCATTTTTACACTTAAAAGTACACTCGCAATTCATTAATGTTACCTTTGTCCATACAATGGATGTGGCCTATTAAGAAATGATTTCACTTTCTCCCATTGCCAAAGTAGGGTCATATAAAATGATAAAATATCAATGCATCATTATTATAATCAATCCATAAGTTCATACATTTACAATTTACAAATCTAATTGTTTAATATTCATAAAGTATATCTTTTATATGTATGCCTTTTTATCAAAACTCAATATAATTTACATTTTAATATACTTATTTGCAAAAGAATAAATATAATTTAAAATATGTGATCAATTCTGGATGTTCTACCTAGTGAAAATTAAATGAGAAGCTTTGACGCATAAATGAAAAAAAAAAAAAAAAGAAATAGAAGAGAAAAATGGAAAACATCGTCACTACCATAAACCCTTTCTTCCAATTAAGGATCCAATACCTTTATTTCAAAATTTATGTCGAGTGATATATAACATATTCATATTATTCCTCTACGCCAATAACTATTTTAAAATAAGAAATTAGAATGGATAGAAAAAAAAATATATCGATATAGTTACAAATTTAGCTAGAGTTTTTAAAAATTTGTAAATATAACAAAAAAAAAAATTAATTAATTTCTGTTTTTTATTATTCTAATTTTACCATCATTAATATATCAACAAAAATATCAATAATATATTTGGTATACTTTATATTTGGTATATCAATAGTATATTATTAATAATCAACTTATATTTAGATATTTCGCATAGTTGTTATTTTCACTAACCTACCTAACATTGAGTATATTAGTAATATACTTCCTTCAGTGTTATGGTTCGTTAGTTTTTTTTTTTTTTTATCTAATAATAGTTCGTTCTTTTGTTTTATTCATTTACTATTGTTATAGTGTATCAACAAAAAAATTAGTGACAGAAAATGATTATAAAGTCAACACTAAAATTATGTAAATCCCTTACCTTATTTTATTTATATCTAATTTGATTGATATATTTAAGTAAAGTATATCAGTAGTTTATCGATAGTATACTTCATATTAGATATACCTAACATACTAAATATAATTTGTTGTCATACTCTTGATATACTTCATATTAACTATTTTTTATATATATATTGTTGATAAATTTAGTATTAAGAAATCAACTTCATTGATATACTTAAATAATATAATTAAATAACGTACACAATAGTATATACTTTATATTAGACATATCATGGATATATCAATGGTTTATTACTAATGACATTCCCAATAGACTATTAATAGATGCTATATTGTTGTTATTACGTGAAGGTTATTTTGGATATTTTGCAAAATTATCGACACACCCGCAATTTTTAAAAAATTGATGACACACTCATAATTGGATTTTTTTTCTTTGGCTAATTATACAACTCTCCCTCTAAAATAAGCGTCATTTTCCAATGAAAGTGATCGTACCACCTTCTTTTTTATTTATTTATTTTTAATTGTTGACCCACATTTCCAATTTTAAGGGTCAAATTTGAAAAGTATTAAAATGTGAGGGACTGATACATATATAGAAAAGAAAAAAGAAAGTAAAAGAGAAATTAAAATTGATATGAGAGTAAATAGGGATTGTTGGAGGACGTGAAAGAGAAAGCTGAAAAGCTCTAATGGCCTTAGCCGCACCTTTTGGTCCTTTGGCTTGGCGTTGGGGCCACGAATCTTCCCCTTCACCAAGTACTTCTCCCCTTTATTCTCATTTATCATCCTCATTTAATTACCTCCCTCTCCCCACTTGCTTTAATAATTATATTATATAAATATAAATATATAATTTATTTTTTTTTATGTTCAGCTTTTTACTTATATTTTAGATTAAATTATAAAAGTTTGTTGATTTACATTTGAGTATATTTATTTAGTCTACACCTATAGACTCTAAAAATTTTGAATCACTCCCTTAGTATAATCTTTGAACTATACTTATTTTTAGTCTTTGTCGTTAACTTTGGGATGAAAATGTTCATGTGATATCCTACTGACCAAAATTTGGAATGAAGATGGAGAACGATAAAGATTTTTTTAAAAAAAAAACTATTATGGTAAATAGTTAAATGGATTACTAGCGAATGATTAGTGTTGTTAAATGTTAGACAGGAGAACACACCTGACTTCCCTGTGACAACAACGATAAATTTATATTCTTTGGAACAAGAACGTGGCCTACAAGACAATGAAAACCTGGACACCGATATAGTGTAGGGCACACAAGCTCTGATGAAGTCATATAGGGTTTTCAGGGAGAATTAGGAAGAAAATGAATTTACCCAACTCTCCCCTCTTGAGAGAGCTTAAATAACTGTTCGCTATGGTTTTTCGTGGGTTTTTGTTGCCTAATAGGAAAGGGAAAGACCGAACTAGGTTGGAATAGGATCTTCGGACTATGAGAGATTAAGACAAGGCCCAAAAGGGGCCTTGCCATCTGGCCGCCCTCGGTCGAGGCCGACTATAGGCTTGGGAAGCTCGGACTCCTATTATTCGATCTTGGACCATAGTAAGTTTCAATTTGGAGTTTTACCATCTGGTCGGCCTCGACCACGTACTTGAGCTTCAAGACTATAGGGATTAAAGTTTTTCTTTAATGAAATTAGTGGGTGTACTTTTAGTCCTTTAAAGTTAACTTTTAATGAAATTGATTATATAATAATAATTTCCATGTAATAAAAGACAATATATGTGTTGGATTTTATATCCTAAAACTCGTAGTTTGTAATTGATAAACATTTTTCGTGTTTCTTCTTCGATAAAATTGTTATTGAATTAGTATACCATTCGAATCAAATAAACTAAGGTCCCGAGGCTATTTAATGTAGACTTGAACTTCATGTGATAACATAAAACATGGATCAAGTTCGAGTATGTAGCCTAAAATGGTCTACAGTATAGGGATAAGGTTGGGCGCCTTATTCTGGGGACACTATGGATACAACCTACTTTGTAGTTAGTACAAACGATGTGATCTTGAATCGTTCATATAGAGATATGTAAGTGGAGACATCCTATGCAATAAGTTTGTATAAGACTGGACCACGACTTAGTCACTTTTGCTTTATAACACCGTTTACTGTATAAAACTGACTAATTCAATTTTGATAACCTAGGTAACTCGATCTCAATCCTGAGCTGCTGCATGGGTGAGAGCAGCTCAACAGCGTTGACTCAATAAGCCTCTCATTTTAGGAGTAAGACCGGGTAGATAGCTGGGGACATAGAGTGTAAGACGAAATTCACTCCTATCTGATTCTATGGATAGTAGATAGGTTGTTCCCTTAAGTGCTGACTTTGGAACTAGAACAAGGGGCCCCACTTTCTCACTAGGCTGAGAGGGACTAGATTTGTTGGTTGGACCACAAATCAATTGTTTTATAGAGGTTCAATGGAATTTAAGGAACAAGAAGTGTTCTCGGGGGTAAAACGGTATTTTGACCCAGCCGCGACCACGAACAACCTGTGAAGGATTGACTTACTTGTTACGGTTATATTAGATAGACAAAAATATATCTACAGTGAGGGGAGTGCAACTACGGGACTTTAGTGGAATGACCCGTTAGTTAACAAATGTTGATTAATTAGGTTAAAGAGTTTGACTGGTTAATCTCGGATTGTTGGAGCTCATGATCTGTAGGTCCATTAGGTCCCCCTGCTAGCTCATATGGATTAAACTTAGAACAGTATGTTGGATTAATTCGAATTGTTCGAATTAGGTTAGAAGTTTTAAACCGACAAGTATATGTGATATAGCTATCGATTTTTTATGCACAATATATTCAAATGTGATTTGAATTTCAAAAATATCAAGAGGGTAAAAATCGTAAAAAGTCAAAGGCTTGACTTTTTAGCTCGGAAAAAGTCAAAGTTTGACTTTGACCAAATGGGAAAAATACTATTTTACCCTTGACTAGAGTTAGTGAAATTATCCAAGTTTATGTTGGACAATCCCACTGACTTAAGTGGACTATGTGTAAACATTATAGAATGACACATAACTCACTTTAGCTAGTGTTTTGTGAGGTGTTGCATTTTGGTGAGCTTTGACATGCATTTGACGCATGTAATTGCTTTATAAATAGGTTTGTTTTCAAAACAAAGGATTTTTTTTTGCTGATGTTTTAGTTTTTAAAAAGGAAATCTCATCAAAACTTACTTCTTTTTCTTTTCCTCACTTAATACTTTGAACCTCTCATTCTTCCTTTTCAATCCTTCATTCACCGGGTCCCACAACCCGGTTCTGAGTCTAGAGGATAGCAGGGAAGCTTTAGTGGTGGTCCGGTTTGTGTTCGGTTTGTGCTTTGGAAGGAGATCATGAAGAAATTGAGTTACAAAGGTTGTATTTTCTTCCATTTTTTAGTTTATTATTTTTTGTATGTTTCCATGTTAATTTCTATTAAGTTAGATGCAATTAGAGTGTCATTAGATTCTTTTTCCGCTACGTATGTCTCGTGTTCCATCAATATGAATATGTTTTTAAAAACTATGAAGGGAGAACTATGTAAAGATTAATTTTAAGATTGATCAAAACTATAGGGATTAAAATTTGACATTTGAAAGTATAAAGAATAAAATAAAATGAAACTAAAACTATAAAGATCAAAATAGTATTTTAACCCACCATTAATTATGGGCAAAATATATTTTAGTAAGCGAAAAAAAAAACATTTGGTCCTTGTCCAAGTGCGAGCGAAAAAAATATGAGAAGCTAAAATGAATGGTTTTACAAGACATTACATATATTTTCATTTCTATTTCAAATGTTGAATGAATGATTGAAGAAATATCATCCCATCACTTTCCAACATATATTTAGAGCATCTTCAACTTTTTGAAGAAGGATATGGTTGGATTCCTAATTTCTCACAAGAATAATTTGACATTACCATCAAATTTATGTAAAACAATACCAAAGTTTGAAAAATGAGTTTCTTTTTTCCTTATATTTCAAGATCTTTTGATAATCTAAATTCTATATTTGAGATCTTACTCTTTTTTTTATAGGTTTGAGTTAAACTACATTCATTTTTTGATATTAGCCAAAATTTAATAACCACTTTATAATGAAATTTAATGTTAGATAGTAACTTTAAATAGTATATGCAACAAACCTTTACGATTATTTTACTAAATTAAGGCTCCGTTTGATAACCATTTGTTTTTTTTATTTTAAGTTTTTAAAAATTATGTTTGTTTTTTTTTCACAATTTCTCTTTATTTTCTCTACAATGATTTTCATTTTTTCTTCAACGACCCTTTGTATTTCTAGTTAAATTTCAAAAACAAAAACAAGTTTTTGAAAACTATTTTTTTTAGTTTTCAAAACTTTGTTTGATTTTTGAAAACATAGGTAAAAAAATAGATAAAAAAATATAGAAAACTGAAAGTAATATTTTTAGGCTTAATTTTAAAAAATCAGAAATAAAAAACTAAATGGTTATCGAACAGAGTCTAAGTGAGTTATTCTTTTGTGCTATCAAAATGAACTAAAAGAAAGTAAAAATAACTTTCTCACAAATGATGATGGTTAAAAACTTAATTTAAAAGTAATTTAGAAGTAATCACTTCTCTATTATCTTCTTTTAACTCAAATTTCAAACCATCTTGTCAAATACAAGGTAAAATGCATTTATGCCAATAAACTCACACACGCGATAACTTAATACTTAATTAAGCTCGAGTCAAAAGTAAAAATGATAAAAAAAACTACCTCTTTTAGAATATTATATTATAAATAAAGGGAAAGACATTCAAATTTCAATTTTTAAATTCATAAAAAAGGGAAAAAAATCAATAAAATAATAATATTTGACTATTTATACAATATATTGATGAAACACAAAATTGATAAACTTCGAATCCTACCTTTTTACATTTACACATAGATGAATTGAATTGCGTGTGGAATTTGGAATGTAGTCGTTTTCTAAAGATTCCCAACATCAACCAATGCCAATTTTTATTTTTATTTTATTTTTTTAATAAAGGAAAAAGGCCCTTTGCATAATTTTGACATATTTTTGGTGCAATTTTGGAAGAATGGGTCCATTTTGGGGGGAAGTTTTGAGAATTAGAAACAAGTATAGAGAAAAATGGACCACTTTTTCTTTTTCATATAAATAAATCTTATTTAAGCAATGGTGGTGCTTATGGGTATTGGTTCTCTTTCATTCCATTTTCAGCATTCATCCAACCACTAGCTACTCTCATGGTGTATATTTGTAACTTAAAAATCCACTTTTTTTTTTCTTCATTACATATTTTCTAAAAGTCAACTTTACTTTAATAATGCTCCCCCTTCTTGTAGCTCTGAGAGTCTGTTTGACCCACTGGTTATAACAGATAATCTGTAAAATACTTTTCACCCCAAACACAGACTATTATAACCCCAGACTATACTATTCCGTATTTTAAATAATATTATATGTTTCACATACTATTATAACCCCCTGTTATTAAAATCTACTCACCGCCCCAAACAACCCCTGAGTTTTTAATTAAGTTCTTCTATAGTGTAGTTAAAGTCACTTCTCTATTAAACTTATAAAAGAATCATGAGTTTGACGTTAATTTGTGTATGTTCAAATTTTAAATGTAGAATCTTATATATATCCATTTATGTAGAGATAGAGTTGAAATGTTACAGAGCTAACAGAGTTCTACATTAGCTAAGAAATGAAGAAATCCATGGTATACAAGTCAGAACAATTATTTTCATTGGTATGAAGTCTTTTAGGGAAATCAAAAGGGTTTATGCCAAAAGTGAATATTATCATACCAATGGTCTCGATATGTCGAGGGTCACTGTCTTTATCCAATTTTATCTTGATACAATGATTGTCAATATATAGAAGATGTGTGAGGATATTTTATTTGATTAGGGTTTTTTCAAACGAGTCCGTAAAATAAATAATATATCATTGTAAATTATCCAATAATATGATATAGGAGTAATTGAACAGGAACTCAAATAGGTAAACGACTTGACTTGAAAGAAGATCAACACACACCACTAATATTCTTTAAGCATACACAATGTCCACGTACACAAATAATCTTCGTGGCCTCTTCATTAGGGGGATAAATTTATCTTAATTTGGCAACACTTTTCCTATTGTTATGTCTTCATCTTACAAAAGAATTTTCAAATTTTACCCTAAACTTTTTTTATCTCATCAAATTGAAATAAAGGTTGTAATACATTTTTTAGCTTTCCTTTGGATAATAATTAAATAGACATTCTCATGAGTGTTTAAATTGAAGTTTTAGAGAGCACAAATGTCAATAAAGATTTTTGCTCATAGTAGTGAGATTTGATTTTTAGAAGATTAATTAATAGGCAATATTGTGTACATTTACTTCTGAAGACTTGATTTTCACTTAACTTAGTGAAATTGTTGTTTTACTTTTTTTTTTTGGTTGATAATACTAATAGTAAGTGAATGTAACCTAAGAATTTTTTTTTTTAATACATATCTTAAATTAAGATTGAATTGGAAATTTTAGAAGGTGAATCAATTTGGGGGTTTTCGTACGGATAACCCGTTTTTCCGCGCATTAATGACATTTGACTTGACATTTTAAAATAATGAAATATGACTCATTCTGACGTGGCAATGCGCGCAAAATTACTCATAAATATAATATGAAGCGGTATTTCTTGTTTACGCTCTCGTACGCAGAAACACTTTCGGTCCCGTTGTCTCGCTTTCGCTCTCGCTCAAATGAGTGGTCGAAAATATAAAGAAAAACGGACAAGGAAAAAAGTCAGAGAAAAGCTGGAGTAGCAGAGACAGCGCGAGTCAACAACAATGCGATTTTTGTTGTTTTTTTTTATTTTCTCCATAATTTTGACAACTTCATTACTATCATGAGCGAGAGAGCTAGAGTCAGAGTTTGGCGCCGTTACGGTAATTTAGACGAAATGCACAGTATAAAAAGGGTCATTTGTCATTAATTTCAGAATATGAGTCAAATCACATCAACGCGCGTGAAAAAAAATATTTTATGCCATTTTCTCATCAATTTTTCAAATGGGGTAAAACAAATTTAAATAATTTTGCATAAAATAATATTTAAATGAACAACAAAAAACAATAATAATAAAGTAAAATAAACTAGGGGGAAAGTGCCCCATTTATGGGTGGGTTCGAGACTCTGTGCATTTCAAGGCGTATCCGTACAGAGAAGGAAAAAGTGCACCATTTATGTGATTAATATTTTTAAAAAAATAACTGTAAAGTATAAAACAATATTTAAAAGTAAATATAATATAAAACTACACGATTCTGTTTAATATTTTAAACAAATTCACTTTTTTAATTAATTAATTAAAAATAAAGAAATTATTGCCTGAAGAAATCTTCATGCATTCGCTTTGATTACTGTTCTATTTGCCGCAGGTTTTCCAACTTTTGTGCCATTATTATTGATCAAAATAATTCCACCATTATTTATAATACAATATTCAATTTGATTATTTTAATCTAATCTTATCTTTATGGCGGTTCTTTAGCTCATTAATTTTTTATTTTCACAACATTTGAGCCTTTAGTTGTGTTTCAAAACAAAACGTGTAGGTAAAAATTATTCTTTTTATTTTCAAAACTTAACTTAAAATTTAAAAATTGATAGGGATAGTGTTATTTCTTAACTTAATTTTATGTTAGTTTTGTTATGATTATATATTCTTTGATGTGTTTTAAAGTATGTTTTTAAAAAGACAGAGCATTTGGAGTAAAGTCAGAGAATCGTGAGATATTTGGACAAATTTTATCAACTTAAAGCTATATTTGAGAATTCAAATGTTGAGGAAAAAAACAAGATAATTGGACCTGGGGGTATAGCGTTGCAACACCATTTGAGAAGCACATCAAACTTGAAACTCAAAGGTGTAAGGTTGCAACACTAGTCAAAATAAAAATTTCCTTTTTTAACAAAATTTGAAGGGACAATGTTGCAATGTCGACGTTGCAACGTTGTCTCGACTCTATAAAAGGTCCAAACTTTGCATTCGTGAAGAGGGAGCCATTTTTTAGAGACTAAAATCCTAATCTCGATTTATACACCGTTTAAGGGCTTAAAGGAGAGTTTTGGAGAGCAAAGGAAGAAACTCAAAGTCCGAGATCGTGGGCATCACGTTGGAAACGTGTGTTGGCACATGACCTTAATCGAATCTCTTTCTCGCTTTTTTTTTGTGGTTTTAGGAGTTTTGTTATGAACTTGATTGTTGTTTATCTTTGTATTTAGATAAGTGATAGTTGTGTACATGAATTATTTGTTTATGTTGTGATTGAATCTATGTTTTTATATCTTTTGTGCATCTTGCTAATATTGTTTAAACCTTTGGTCATGATTTTGCACATTAGGCTAGATTGAGCTCGAAAGAGTGAATTAATCCTTAAAACAATAGATGCATGACTATATTTAATTTATTGCGCAAGAGCAAGTAGACTAATTCTAAAAGCCTTAAGAGAATGGTCTAATGTCATGTTTAGTAATAGAAATAGATCGAGAGGTTTGATTTGTTGCTATATATACGTGAGTTCAATTAAGCTCGAGAGAATGTGTTGATCGCTTAGTAATTCTTGGCATAAGATTTAATGCATGTAATCAATTCTTTATTGTTGGGAGAAAAATATACAATAATAATAATCACAATAAAATTATTATAATATTAAATCTCCCCTTCCACAGGATAAGCCAACCAATAAATCAGAGTCACAAAATATTAAATATCAAGAGATAGGGAAAAGAGAACGACACTGGAATTTATACTGGTTCGCCCCAAACTTGAGACTACGTTTTGTTTTCTGCAACTGCAGGTTGTACTATAATGGGAGATTACAAATGAGCTCTCAAAACTGGCGTCACAAACTAACCCTCAATAGCCCAACAATGACTATTGACTTTCAAGTATCACAACTCGATCGTTTGGGATAAACAACAAAAAAAGACCCACGAAACTACAAAAGAAAAACTTTTTTTTTCTCTCAAAGCCTACTGTCACACAAAAAGAAAATCACTCTCGAATTTTTCTTCTCTGTGTTGTTTTTGCAACAAAGAGAAAAAAATATATATATATATATATATATATATATTTATAAAAGAAACCTAAAATAGATGGGGTTTGGCCCAGTGAATTTCCTTCTCTCTTTTTTTTAATTTGTTTTGGCTCCAAACTCCAACAATCTCGCACTTGGAGACAAAACGACGATCTTGTCTCCCACTGCAACAAAACTCTAATCACATTGGTAAACTCCAAGGCACAACCCCCACTCCAACTGTTATTTCTGATCTGTTTGGCAAACTCCAAGGCGAAAAAATACCTAAAAACACAACAAACTCACAAAAACAAGCAACCATCAGAATATAACTGTAGTGCATCTGTGTTTGCCCCGAGGTATGGGCTCGCTACGTGGATCTGTCTCCCAGACGAAAAAAGATAGACACGACTCCCACTTCAGCTAAGTGGTACCAACTGACATCTTCTTCAACCCTGAACCATTGTTCTTGAAGAAAATACACTCTGAGAAGGGTTTGAACCCTCTATTCAAGTTTGGGGTTTGAACCCTCTATTCAAGTTTGGGGTTTGAACCCTCTATTCAAGTTTGCTGCCAATTTAGAGACTTTACCCTTGACCTTAGTACTTGCTCTGGCCTTCCACTTCGATGCCTCCACTCGCCTAGGCGACTTCTTCAATCAACTGTCCGTCTGACAATTGGGGGTTCATGATAGCCATCAATTTTCTCTCCTGGACTTCCCAATTGTTCCTAAACACTGATTGAACTTGGCTATCATTGTTGTTGGCTCAATTGTACCTCTACTACAACCATCTGCAACTTTAACTGGCATCCACTGTCTCTTCAACCCTTTCTTGGCAACATCCAACCGACATCTATACAGTGTAGATTTCCTGTGACCAACTGCCACTACCTGGGATCCTGACCTGAGTTTACACTGGCTTCTGCCAAACTCACAAATGTAGCTATCATCTGCCAACTTGCCAGTCGAGATAAGATTCATCTTGACACTGGGCACAAACCTGACATCTCGCAGTACCAAATTATTCTCACATTCTGTCTCCAAACTCATCTCTTCGATCCCATTGGTCTTGGATATTTCACCATTCCCCATCCTCACTAAGTCATGGCGGCCTCATGTGAAGGATGTGAACAAACTTCTATCTGAAGCTATGTGAACAGTAGTTGCGTTGTCTAAAATCCACTCAGATGAATTACTACTACTCTCTGTGTCACTACCAACAGTACTACATTTACCTCTTGATTTTGTCTCCTCTCTAGATCCTCTTTCAATTTTCTATATTGACTCTTAAAGTGACATTTCTTATGACAGTAAAAACATTCTATCTCTTTATTCCTATTATTTCACTTCTTCCTACTGCTACTCGATGTATTTTCCTCATCAATCTTCTCTTTTCCCTTAGTCATAACCAGAGCAGATCCTATAGTAGACTCCTTACTACTATCTTTTCTACGAATTTTCTCAGCTAGGGCTAAATTACAAACACCAGAAAAGTGTAGAATATTTTCACCTATTGAATTACACATTGTTTTCTTCATTGTTTCCCAACTATCAGCGACAAAGAGGTTAATAACAGAATAACATTTACTTCATCAGTGAACTATATTCTAACTGATTTCAACTGATTTATCAAAGTGGTTACCTCATTTATATAAGAATTCACAGAAGCATCCTCAGCCATACGCATATTGAAAAAATTCCTAAGCATATAGATCTTATTATTTGTGCAGGGTTTTTCATACCTGTTTGCAAACGCTTTCATTAACTCAATTGCAGTTGTCTCATTGGCTACTTGACTGGCCACGCCCATCGGCAAACACATTCTGATTGCAACAACTGCTTCTTCATCAAAATTCTCTCAATCTCCATCTTTCATTCATTTCGGTCACTTTTTCAAAGCCTTACCCAACTTTTCAACAGTCAAGTAGTCTTTGATCATCATCTTCTAGTATTCAAAATTGTCCCCATTCAACTTCATGACTCCATCAAAACTTGTTGGCTCCACGTAACCTATGACTCCTGAACCAAAAGCTTTGATACCACTTGTTGGGAGAAAAATATACAATAATAATAATCACAATAAAATTATTATAATATTAAATCTCCCCTTCCACAGGATAAGCCAACCAATAAATCAGAGTCACAAAATATTAAATATCAAGAGATAGGGAAAAAAGAAAGACACCAAAATTTATACTGGTTCGCCCCAAACTTGGGACTACGTCCAGTCTTCTGCAACTGCAGGTTCTACTATAATGGGAGATTACAAATGAGCTCTCAAAACTGACGCCACAAACTAACCCTCAATAGCCCAAAAATGACTATTGACTTCCAAGTATCACAACCCGATAGCTTGGGATAAACAACAAAGAAAGACCCACGAAACTACAAAAGAAAAACTCTTTTTTTTTGTCTCTCAAAGCATACTGCCACACAAAAAAATCACTCTCGAATTTTTCTTCTTCTTCTTCTCTGTGTTGTTTTTGCAGCAAAGAGAAAAAACATATATATATGTTTATAAAAAAAGCCTAAAATAGATGGGGCTTCGCCAAGTAAATTTCCTTCTTTTTTTTTAAATTTGTTTTGGCTCAGAACTCCAACAATTCTCACTATATTGATAAGGACAACGAATCTCCAAATATCTCAACAATGGTATGATATTGTCCTCATACCAATGAAGATAATTTTCCTTCCTTATATACCCATAATCAATCTATTCCCTAGCCAATGTGGGACTTTTGTTTGCATCCTAACAATCCTGCCCTCGAACAAAGTACCACAACTTGAGCCTCCCTTCGAGTCTCCCCTTGAACAAATCTGTTTACTCCAATGGATAACCACATTGTGTGATTTTCCTTGATACTCCCCTCGAACAAAGATCTACTCCTCTACCAGACAGTTTGATAGAGTTTACTACTTGTTTACCGTTCCAAGCACTTTTTGTTCGACTCCGGGGTTCATCCACAATGTCCACAATAGGCTTATTAGTCTTTGTTCCACTTTGAGGATTTCTCCAGCACACAACTAGGTTTTATCATGGCTCTGATACCAACTGATAAGGACAACAAATCTCCACATATATCCATATTTGTATGATATTGTCCCCTTTGGGCATAAGCGCTCATGGTTTTTTTTTTTATTCCCACCAAAAGGCCTCATACCAATGGAGATGATTGTCCTTCCTTATATACCCATGATCAATCTATTCCCTAGGTAATGTGGGACTTTTGTTTGCATCCTAACATTTATATTCGAGGATGTGCTTTTATTTAATCAACCATTATGCTTCTAAAAAATTAGACTTCAATATTACAAATAGTAATTTAGATTTTATTCGTCTTTTTTAATCACTCTAAAGTTTTGTTTCTCTAAATAGAATTGTGCATAACTAACTATGGTACGCTTGATTAATCTAAGAACTTCAATCTTTGTCCTTGATCTTGGCCACTAATACAACAAAATTTTAGAGGTCTGACAAGTTCCCCTATAAAAAACATAAGTAAAAAGCAAATAACAAAACAATAAAATTCATGAGTGGAACTAGTATTTATACGCTTAATCTTTAAAAGTCAAATGGTTATCCAATAGAGGCTAGCTCAAGCTCCTATTTTAATTGTTGATGTCTATTTGGAATGTAATATCTAATATTTTAACAAATTATAAATGATTGGATAACAAAATTAGTATTTAAATACAAAATTGATTATCAATGTCATTAACAACTAGATAGAAACAAAATAATTGTCCATCATAGCTATATCGTCGTAGTTAAAGAATCCCTAATTCTTTTAAGTTATCAAATCCAACTTCTTATATGATGTAATATTCTTCTTATTTTTTTAAGATAATTTTTATTTCTATTGTTATTATTATTATCTTCACTAGAAGCTTACATTTATTTAATAGACATTCCACAACAAAATAATTGCCATGATGTCAACAACCATTACTACTACATAGAAATTAGAAAGCTTAATTTAAAGTTTGGGAATATAAGGAATTTTTTTAATGCAAATATACTTTTTAAGGAGGGGTCTGTTCCGAAAATTGAGGGCAAAATCGGGCACCGAAACTTTACCAAAACATATAATAATAATAATAATAATAAGAGAATGAAAATTGATATATATATATATATATGTATAATATAATATAAATAAAAGATAGTGGAATTGTTTGGCAAAATTAAATAAGAAATAAAGGAGAAAGTGGAGGGAGAGAAATTGATTGGAGAAAATTTCACCCAATTGTGCATTTTATTTATCCACAAAAAGTCACTATTTATAGGCAATTTGGAGAGCATGATTTGGTCCATTTGGACACCAATCTATGACCTTTGTTGGACACATAGGAGACACTTTGGCTAGAGATAATTTGCCACATGACATAGGTATGAAAGGGGGCATGTGGAATGAGCATTTACATGTATTGTTTACAATACTCTCCCTTAAATGCCCATTTATATAAAATACGTCTCGTTAAAACCTTACTATGAAAAAATTAAATGGGAAGAAAACCCCTAGTGAAGGAAAAAGAGTACATATTTTATATAGTTTATTATAATACATTTACTCTCACTCATGTAGACATCATTTAAAGTCTCTAAGTCGCCGCATCACAATACTGTGAACCAATTTCTCAAATGTTGTAGTTGGCGATACCTTTGTAAATATGTGTGCCAAGTCATCCTTCGAACAAATCTGTTGTATTGAGATGTCGACATTTTTTTCAAGGTCATGAGTGTAGAAAAGCTTTAGAGAGATATGTTTCGTTCTATCTCTTTTAATATATCCTCATTTGATTTGAGTTATACATGTTGTGTTGTATTCGTATAATATTGTTGGAAGAGGATTACTCAAAGACAAGCCACATGTTTCACGAATGTGTTGTATCATCGATCTTAGTCATACACATTCTCGACTGGCTTCATGAATAGAGAGAATTTCAACATGATTTGAAGAAGTGACCGTTATGGTCTGTTTCACTGATCGCCACGATATGACAGTTCCTTCACATGTGAATAGATAACCTGTTTGAGATCTAGTTTTGTGTGGATCAGATAAATATCCAGAATCTGCATAACCAACTAGATCAAAACTGGATTTGTTAGAATAAAATAACCTCATATCAACTGTTTCTCTCGGAGATAACGAAGTATATGTTTAATCTCATTCTAGTGTCTTTTAGTTGGACAACAACTATATCTCACTAATAAATTTACTGAAAATGCAACTCTATTTTAGAAATTAAAATTTTTAAAGTCTATTTAATAAATTAGAAAATCTAAAACTCTATTTCACAAATTATTCAAAAACATATTTTTGGAACTCTATTTTAGAGATTCAAAAATTGGAAGTTTATCTAATAAATTAAGGAATTTAAAATTTCATTTCATAAAATATTCATAAACCTATTTTAAAACTCTATTTTACAAATTAAAATATTTAAATTATATTTAAGAAATTATGGATTTTAAATAAATTGTGCATCGTATTTTGAAGTCTATTTCAAGGATATATGAGTTATAAATTTGAATTTTATTTTAGAAATTAAAATATTATGAACTCTATTTTACACAGTATTTTGAACCCTATTTCGAATATATAATGAGTTTTAAAATTTTTTTTATAACCATTTTTAGTTTTATTTTAACCTTTTAAAAAATTAACTAGGTGGTGGGGTTGGGAGATTGTTAAAGTGGTCGAGTTGATGGGGTGGTTAGATTATCGAGGTGGTCGTTTGTAGTGATTGAACGTTAGTCAAGTCGCCATAGTAGTTGTTGGGTAGTTGTCGATAGTAGCTATCGGGTGGTTGGGTCGTGGAGTAGTTATCAGGGTGATCATATCGTCAGACTGGTTGTGGCAGTGGTTGTCAGGTGGTCAGGTCGTTAGAGTCGTTGTCAGAGTGGTTATTAAGGTGGTCTGGTCGCTATAGTTGATTTTGGAGAGGTCATTAAGATGACGGGACGCCAAGGTGGCCACTAGAGTGGTCACCAGGTGGTCGTCAACCGTAGTTTTGAGTGGTTGATTTGTCAGGTCGTCGGAGTGATTGCCGAAGTAGTTATCAGAGTGGTCACTATGTAGTTATCGGCGATGAATGCTTGGTGGTTGGATTTTTGGGGTGGTTATTAACTATGGTATCATAGTGGTCATCAACTATGGTTATTGGGTGGTTGAGTCGTTGAAGTGGTTGTCAGATGGTTGTTGGCGGTGGTTCACACAAGTGGGGTCGCAATGGTTGGGTTATCAGAGAGTCAAATTGTTGGAGTGGTCAAGTTGTGGGTAGTTTTCAAATTGATCTATAGAGTTCTCATCGCAATGGTTGCCAGAGGTAATCATCAGCGGTGATCGGGTCACTGTTGTGGTCTTCGAAGTTGTCGTTGTTGGTGGTTGTCGGAGTTGTTATCGAAGTTGCTATCGAAGTGGTTGTCGGAAATGAAAAACGACAAATAGAAGAGGAAAACATGACACAAACCCCATGGAGTTGCACTGTTGAAACCTATGGGGTTGTGTTTCAAAACCAAGAATTTTGAACACCTTGTACCAAACATGGTTTTTGGATCCAACCCAAAATTATAGGTCAAACGCCTCCTAAGTGTCTAACATTTCTATAGAATAACAGACTTATTGGGACATCCCTTTACTACAGAACAATTTGGTCAAAGTGCTTCTATGGATTATTTGGCTTGAGTGGAATAAGAGACTTTTCCAAGAAAAAGCTAGGGAGTTTCATCAAGTTTATGATCACATTATTTTCTTAGCTCTCTCATGGTGTAAATTCTCCAATTTCTTTTGTGATTACAATCTCACTTCACTTCACTTATCAATCGTTGGGACTCTCTTTTGTAATTGGGTATCTTCGACCCTTCTTTTTCGTATATTTCATACCATAAATGAAATGAATCATATGTTTCTCATTAAAAAAAAATATATTTTTATAGAATATAGAGTAAAGAAGGAATTAAAAAGGTAGAGATAGAAAATAAGATTCCCATAAAATGAACCCATTTCAAAAGTTGTTAATGATCAAAGTTTGAAGTTTTGAAAAGGGGAAAAGAAAGATAAGTGGGGTTTGAAAATAGGGTTGAAGTGAACGTAGGGTCTAAATTGGGAAGCAAAAAAGGTGGAGAATATAATTAAGTGTCATTTTCGAATAAATCTTTTTCTAAGTTTCACTTTAATAAACAATTAAACACACTTAGGAACAAAAAACCCTAAATGAAACCTACATTAAATCAAATAATTACTAATCCCTAACAACTTTTATGCTTGAATTTATCCTAGCTTAAAAAGCCTCTCATAGCTTGAAAAGAAAGTGACATCTCTCTCTCTTTCACACTTGCATGGGTTTTATTTATTAATTTTAAAATTTTGTCCCACTCTTTACCCAAGTTTGTAATGATCAATGAGAATTTTTATTCAATAAAAGAAAATTTATTGATGGATAGCAACATAGATGGAAAGCACCCTTTAGAATTTTATATATATTCTCATTTTATTCTAAAGGGGAGGTTTTAACCCCTCTATTAAATAAGATTAAGGGTTTATTTAGTGTTGTATCATATAGTCAATTTAGTATTTTCATATTCGCTAAAAAAAAAAATGAATGCATCTTTTTTCGATGGATTTATATTTGAGAAATGAGTTGCATTTAAATTTATTTTTTAGATATAAAGTAGATTATTGGGTTGATTGGTAATTTAAGATGGTATGAGAGAACCTTAGGATAAGGATGTTCATGGGCACGATCCCCACACCCTAATTTAACCCATTCTCTATTTATCATTAAATTTCGCGAGATTGGTTTGTGGATTTTCGTGAAGAATTTGTAGAAATCGGATTCTTCATAGGAATTAGTGTTTTTTCTTTTCTTTTTTTTAATCTTAATTGGATCAAATAATTTTTTCGATAAGTTTTCCAATTTTTAACTTTTCATTGGAAATATTCTTTAATTTTCAATTAGATAGTTAATTATTCAGGTAAAATCTTCATTTAAATAGTTAATTTCCTTAAAAAAAATTAAAATATCTATTTAAACATACCATTCTTAAACCTCTTAATATAAACGAAAAAACATTTCACATCAAATTATATAATTATATTCATTCACATAGTTTTTAACTATATAATTCAAACATATTCAATTATCTAGATCATTAATCATAAAACTTCAAGGGGTGTTTAGCCTATGATTTTGGGTTGGGGTGGTTTTGGGTTTCAAACCCAAATGTATATATATGTAATAAAATAAAATAATAGAAAAATAAATGAGATGGAGAATATATTCTCTATATAGCTCGTGGAAAAAAAATCCCTACTCCCTCCTCATTTCTCGCATGAATGAGAATTTCTCACTCGACGGTAGATCTCCCATGGAGCCTCTTCTCCAAAGAAAAACAAACATCTCTAAAAGTAGTAGCGTTATATGTTATATGTTTCTTATAGGAAAAATTGCACAAACTACCCCAAACTATAGGGCTTGTTACAATCACACACTTGAACTTTGAATTTGATTAATCATCTCACTAACGTTCGTTAAGTGTTGCAATCACACCCTTAAACTTTTGATTTGATCAATCAATTCTTTGTACTTTGTTAAGTGTTGCAATTAGCCTCTTGTATTATATTAAATGTTACCATCAACTCTCTATTATTTATTAAGTCTAGAGAGTTGATTGTAACCAAGTCTATTCAAATTAAAAATTTAAGAACTTGATTCATCAAATCAAATACGATGGTCACAAATTCTATACTTTACGAATGATGGGTGTAATTAATTGTTCCATGGATTTATTGATGGAAGAAAAAAGTGATGTTTCTTTCCAAAAAAAAAAAAAAATTATTGGAGGAGGGAAAATGAGACTTGAAAAAAGAATGAAATTTATTATTATTATTAATTTTAAAATGCAAAAGAGTGAAATTAGAGAAATATGTGGGACGTCACATCAAGGGTCAAGTCGAAGATGTGACCAATATTTGTGATCACCGCCCAACCACAACCTCACCGTTGACTAATCAACAGTCCCAAAACACACACACATCAAGATCAAGTTAAGAATCCAACATAAATTTACCTCACATCATTTCAATACAAACATACATACACATTACTCTTCTACATTCCCTTAAAAATGTCTTTTATAAGGTTTTAAATTTTTTAAGCGGTGGATTCAGAAATTTATGTAAACCGGACATGAGTCGTATTAATTTACCTTAAATTTTAAGTTTATCAATTTTTAAATTTTGTATTTATGTAGTCTTTTAATTTTTATAATTGTTTAATATGTCCGTAAATTTTTAATTTTGTATCTAATACATCGTTAAAGTTTTACTTTTGTATCCAATAGGTTTCTAGCATAATTTTATATCTAATAAATTCTTAACTCGTTCAAAAAGTTTTAAAATTAATAGATTTTTTAGTTAAAAAATAAAAGTTTGAGGTTGAATTATATATAAAATTAAATTTTATGTCTTAATAGTTAATTTTTTTAAAAAAATAATGTCTTAGATCTATTACACACAAAATTGAAAGTTCATGGTCCATTACACATATTAAAAAAACTTATTAGACACAAATTTAAAAATATAAAAATGTGTCACCAACAAAATTTAAAATTTAGAGAGTAAACTTTTTATTTAACTTTTATATAAATATTATTTTAAACGCATTACATTAATATTTAAATTAAGTATATTAATTATAAATTTATAATAAACTACTCTAACAAGGATGACTATTTAGTTTTTTGATTTTGAAAGTTTAAATATTAAGTTTTCAAGTTTTCTTGTTTTGTTATCATCTTTTTATATATGTTTTTATAAAATAATATATATATTTTCAAAAACCAAACAAGTTTCGAAAATAAATTTTAAACTATGATAAAACAAGCACAATTTCAAAAAATCAAGCGGTTATTAAAATAATATTAATTTTTAAAGCTTCACTTAATTTTTGGAAATATGGGTAGAAAGTGGGAACAAAATAAAGAAATTTATTGATAAAAATAGTATTTATAAGTTTAACTTTTAAAAATAAATAAAAAATTATCAAAAGTTATCAGTACAATTTTATTCTTGTTTCTGAAATTTGGGGAAAATCTATTATAAAAGAATGGATAGAAAATACACACGATTTCCAAAAAAATCTCCTCCCAAACTAGACTTCAAATAAATCAAACTGCTGAAAATGAATGGATTTTAAAATTTAAATTGAAAAAAAAATATAATAGATTTTTTATTTTTTAAAAATTAAACTTATAAATACTGGTTAGTATCTTTTTTCTGTTATATACTTTTAAGAAATTTTCTCAAAATGTAAATTAAATTTAATTAAAAAAAGACTCCATTTAATAATTATTTTATTTTTTATTTTTAAAAATTTAATTTATAAAGACTTCTTTTCGAAAAAGTAAAAATAGAAAACTTTTTTATTTTTTTATTTTTTTTATTTTACACCAAATTCAAATGTTTTCCTAAAGAAATATGAAAACAATTTTAGAGATAGTAACTATTTTAAAAAATCAAATGTTATTAAATAGGGTGGTAATTATTTAAAAAAAAATAAATTTTAAAATGTGACTCAAACTTCAAAGGGTTATTGGAGAATATTAAAAACTATAGCAAGTAATATAGAAAAAATAACAATTTGCCATATAAAACACACAATAATAATAGGGGCAATTAGGCTGGTAGCAAAAAGGCCCAAAATAATTGCCCATATAGCAAATGTCTCAATCTATTTGCAAAAATAGCAAAAATTTGAAAAGAGAAATTGAAATTACTAAAATACTCCACGTTATATCAGTGATATCACTGATAGGATGATATCAGTGATATCACTGATAGAAGTCTGTTTATTTAATAACTAATTTTTTTGTCTGTTTATTTAATAACTAATTTTTCCTTATTATTTTAGTTTTCCATCACCCCCATTGATAGCAAACGAAGAAGAAATCAATGGTAGGATGCTATTAGTGATATCACTGATAGAAGTTTGTTTATTTAATAACTATTTTTTTGTCGTTTGGGAATGGTTACACGATTGTCAGTGTGTTATAGTGTTAGACTTCTATCATCTTATATCAGTGATAGAAGTCTATCAGGTGATAGAACTGATATGAGTGATAGAAGTCTATAACGATTGTCAATGTATTACAGTGTTAAACTTCTATCATTTGATATCAGTGATATAAGTTTATTAGGTGATAGAGGCGATATAAGTGATAAAAGTCTATAACTCTATTAGACTTCTTGTTCTTCATGAATATTATTCTATCGGGCTTGTGATAAATGTCTATCAGCGATAGTTGTTTATCAATCATTAACTTCTTTCTAGTGATAGCTATCGGTGATAGATGTCTAATAGAAGTGATAGACTACTATTGTGATATCTATCACCGATAGAAGTGATATCTATCAATAATAGTTGTTTGATGAAACTTCACCATGGTTGTCTCATCTATTACCTATTACTCATAACCTTTCTATTATCTATTAGACTTATTGTTCCTATCCAAACTACCATTGTCATCACTAATAGAAGTGATAAACTACTATCACTATTAATGATTGATAGAAATTCAAGAAAAAGAAGTGATAGACTACTATCACCGATAGAAGTGATAGCTTCATTAGTGATAGTTGTGCGATGAAGACTTACCTATCTATTATCTATTACTCATAACTTTTCTATTAGACTTCTTGTTATTCATGATTATTAACTTTTTCTTCTATCGACTTCTATCGTTGATAGATGTCTATCAGCGATAGTTGTCTATCAATCATTAACTTCTTTCGAAAGAATAGACTTTTATCGGTGATAGATGTCTATCAGCGATAAAAGTGATAGACTTCTATCGATGGTAGTTGTCTATCACTATCATTGATAGTTGTCTCATCATTAACTACTATTGTTTGTTGTGTGGTCTTCAAATTTTCTCATTAGATGCCAAAGTCCTTGTGTTCATAGTATTGATATTAAACTTTTGAAACAATCACAAACCTTGTATTGATAGTATGAATAGTATGATAACAACACTATTGAGTTCTATCTTGAAAAAATATATCTAAAACTAATTGTCAAAAATTACATCATGGTAAAAATGGTGGAAAATTACATGTCCTACGATTGTGACCAACACGATGACAATGACTACATTTTGTGTGACTTCTTGCTTCAAAGAATCGACGAAATCCTTTGCTTTCACACGGCCTTCCCGCTGGCGTTTAACAATTGGAGGTAATGCATTCATGTCAACATCTATCGAACTCCATTCAGAATGATTCCTAATTGGGCGGATTACACCTCCATAAGTTGTCACTCCCATCACTAATTGCACAAGAGGAGCCATCAAAACAAACATCATTAATATGAGCAACTAAAGGATATCTTGTACTTTGATCTTCCACTAAAGTTAAAAACCAAGCAACATCAAAACAACGACATGGCGTTAGTTAATAACATCCTCATTGCTATGTTTTTTTTCTTTTAATATTATCTAATTTTCTAAAGTATTAATATTAATATCAATATTAATATTAACATTTTCGAGAAAATGAAAAGGAAAATGCTGGAGATAGAGAGAAAGGAGAGGGGGTAGTGTTTGATTTAGAAAATTCTTGTAATGTAAACTAAAAAAAAAAAGATGAAGAAAAAAATTGATTAATATTTTTTTAATTTTGGGGTGTGTGAAAGTGGAAGTTTGGTGAAGTCTTACAACTTATCAGAGTGTCATTCTCTCTCAAATTAACAAACTAGATGGGCCCCACTTTTATTTTTCCTAATTTGTTTTCTTGAAAAAGGGAAGAAAAGGAAATACTGAGGAAGAAAAAAAAAAAATAGATTTAAACCAAGGGTATAATAGGAATTAGGAAAACAATTTAAAGATTTTTGCCATATTTGCAATTATTTTAAAATGTTGCTATATCTACAAATAGTAAAATCATCATTGCTACCCATTACAAATTCTCATAATAATATTTCGTTTGTCTATGTCTTTGTGACAAATGACAAGTGGCAAAGCAATAAAGATCGGTAGTACGGGAAACCGTCGCTAGGGATGAGCAAAAAAGAGTCGAAAACTGATCCGACTGACCAAAAACGACCGATCGATCGATTTATTGAAAGCGTCGGGCGAAGTCGATTTTCCCATTGGTAAAACTGATCGAAAGAAAAAATAAAAAATATTTATATATAATAATAATAATAGTTATAATAATAATAACAATAATAATAATAGTAGAAAACTATAATTTGTTTACATATTTTTTTATTAAATAATTAAATAATTAAACAATTAGATAATTAAATAATAAAAATTGTAAAAAATAAATAATTAATAATTAATAATTAATTTTTTTAAAAAATAATAAACCGACCAAACCGACCAGTCGGTTGGTTGATTTTAATTGGTTTAAGGCCAAATAAATAAAAAAAAATAGGGGTTGGTCGGTTGGGGTTGAAAACCGACCCCGACCGATCGATGATCACCCCTAACCGCTGCCATAGATGAAAGTTTTTTTTTAGTAAAAATATCATTTTGGTCCCTATACTTTGAGTATTATTTTATTTTGATACATGTATTTTAAAATGTCTAAATTTAGTTCATGTACTTTTATTAAAGCTTAAATTTAGTATTTACTATTAGTTTATTGTTAATGTTTTTAAAAAAATGATCTGTATGAATTTTTATTCTACAAATTTTAAAAATATGTTTCCATTATGTTTTTCTTGTATTAAAATTATTACTATTATTTAATTAATTTTAATAAAAATTACCTTCGAATTTCTGACTAATTTTAAGATAGCTAAAACTGAATATTTGAAAGTAGAAGATGAAAATAGTTTTTTATCTTTTATTTTTTGCTCATAAATTTTCACCCGTCTATTATTGCTTTATTTTGCTCGAGCTCCGTGTTGTAATGTCCTCCTTCACTGCGTATTTCTTGGGATGGCCCCTCCCCCTTTGCTCTCCTCTGTCTCTATAATATAATATAATATTTTATCATTTCTTTTTTCGAAAACTATTAATAATTAATACTAATTACTCAAATATGTCTTCTTTTTCCAACCATTTGAATTCGTTGATTAATTCTTTTTTTTTTCTTTTCATGATTTCTGCTCGACAGGTTGTAGATATTGGTGAGAAAAAAAAAAAACAAATGGTAGATATTGTTACTTTTGATTACCTTGGATTCTTTTTTTTTTTTTTTTTTTTTTTGCTTGTTGGTCTATCTTTTTAAGTTTTTATGGCTTGATTTTCAGTTTTTTTTTTCTTTTCTTAGATTTATTGATTAGTTTTGTGAGTAACTTTTTTTCTTGTTCGACCTCAAAAATATATGGATGCCCCAAATTATAGTTCGAAGTTCAGTCATGGATTTCAAAGTTTTTTTAATTAAACTATAAATTTAATCATGTAAAGAAGATTTTTTTTTTCCAAAGCGAGAACAAGTTATTTGTACTAGAAATATTGCAATTGTTTGATCTTTTAAATGTCAGAATGGATAAAGAAAGGAAAAATATTGCATGATTGAACTTTAGGTCATTCTTATCTTTAGTTCATAAATATGAATGTTGACATGTTATATTCACTTGTCTATTCTCTTACGTCAAGAACATATAATTCGGTAGATAAATACATCAATTACCATTTTAAAGATCAATACTTTAATCCTCCACTCTTGTAATTGTTGAACTAAAAAAATTCATCTTCCTACCCCAAAGTAGCTAAAGATGTTAAAGTGTACATAACCAAGCGGTAATTGACATGTACTATTTCTCTTGAGGTTGAAGATTTGAATCCACATACTTATATCAAAAAGGGAGAGAGAGAAAGAAAGAAAATAAACATGTTAATGGTTGTTATGGGTAAATTTGGACAATCGAGAAAACCAACCACAAAAGACAATTGGGTCGAATACATGCCAAAAATCATGATCTATTAGTCATAAATCTTAGTTGATGTCAGTTGAGCGATGCTCTTATTGACAAAATCTATAGTTATAGATTAAATTTATTAATTTAACGTAATAAATTTATGGTCGAAAGAGGTAGGTTTGTAGTCGAAATACAAACCACAGCTTAAACTTGAGACTTGAAGAGTAGCTGATGACATATTCACCACTACGTCAAAAAGTTTTTTTTTTGTTATTTGATCTGACTTTTTCTATACGTATTATTAAAGGTAAAAAATTTGAAAGCGGCTTAGAGCTTGCTTACAATTTGCAATAAATAAACTGCTAAACACATCAAATAGATGTTAGTGTTTTTAGATAATTCTCACGCATGGTATTTAATATTTTCAAATTCCTTAAATTCTCAAATTCATATATAATCTGTTAAAAACTTTACATTAAGTTATTTCAACCAATATAGCCATTTTCACAGATAGCTCCTAAAAACAATAATTTAATAATACATTAAGTTTTTATTAATACGAATTTAATTGTAAAGGGTAATGCGTTAAAACTTAGGAGTAAAATTAAAGCTATTAAAAGATTAAAATTAAAAAAAAAAACTAGTTATATTTAGCCATAAATCTATTTATTAAACATAGACGAATCTGGATGATTTACTATTTCTAAATTTCAATTCATATAAACAAAATCTGAAAATTAGATGGGTGAATAAATGAAGGCATATATGATGAATAAAAAAAGTGGAGTTGTTAATTAAATAAAAATGGAATTATCCCAATCCCATAAACGAAAGGAAAGGCAGAGAATAAGGCCAATAATTGGTTCACTTCACGTCTCTCACATTCACATATAATAATAATTCGAATTAAAAAGAAAAAAAAGGGGAGAATTTAAAAAAGGAAAGCGGCGGTCTCAGAATCATCAGTGATGAGAGCACCATAAATCCCTATTCCCGCTCACTCCGTTCCGTGAGGAAGTGGACGACACGCGCGGATGAAAACGAGGAGCGTGGAAGAGACGTGCGAGTGAAGAGAAAACAAGGAAGGTGGGGAAATAATAGAGTGGGAGCGAGTGCAGAATAAGAAGGGATGGATGACACGTAGACCGAGAAATAGAAGTCGGCCTCGAGCCCTGCAAAACCGACCTTGCCCCCCCCGCGAGGCGAGATCTTCATCTCAATTCCCGTACTTTTTGTTTTTTATGCCCCCCATTTTTCTCTCTCTTGTTTTTTGTTTTTACCCCCCACGCGCTTACTTGGCCGAATGTGGGTCCCACTTTTTTTTTTTTTTTTTTTTTTTTTAAATTTCAGTTTTTCGTATTTAGCGTGAAACAATGACTGCCATAAAGTGAAAGCCTGAAACCCTCTATGGCCATTCCCCTACTCTTCCCCTACTTCCTTCTAAGGTCTGTTTCTAATTTCTGAAATATTTTTTTCCCCCAAAAATCAATTTACGTTTTATTTTTGGGTTGGGGCAATTTTGCAAACTAATAATGCTATTATTCAAACTTAATTTTTTTTTAATAAGTAAATCAATTTAGATTATTGTTGGAGTTTTTGTATGAATAACTTATTTCTACGCGTTTTAATGACTGATGATTTATATTCTAAAATTAATGAAATATGACTTATTCTAATGTGACAATGCACGCAAAATTACTTATAAGGGTAATATGAAACAATCTTTCTTATTCACGTTTTAGTACGCGTAAATGCTCCCGCTCTTGATCAAATGAGTTGCTGAAAAATATTGAGGAAAAAAGGAAAAAAAAAGTCGAGAGAAGAATGAAAGTAGAGAAGTTGAAGCGAAGCAAGCAAGACGACATCTGGCCTAGAGTGAGAGCGAGAGCAAGAGTGAAAAGGAGAACTACAATGTGATTTTTCTTGTTTTTTTCTTTTCTCTAGAATTTCGACAACCTCATTAGTCATTACTATTATGAGCGAGAGTGAGCTTGAGCTAGAGCGAGAGAGCTAGAGTCAGAGTACGATGTTTTTACGGTAATTTGGACGGAATGCACAATATAGAAATGGTCATATGTTATTAATTTCAGAACATGAGACAAATCACATAAATGGACGTGAAAAAGAGTCCTGCAAATTTCTCATTATTGTTAGTGATTAATAACTAAAACCTCTTAAATGAAATTATTAATCTTTAAAGTCTTGCCACATGAAGCTCTCACACAATCATAAATGCTTGGAGAAAAATCTTTATTTCTATATCATTAATCAAGATGATCTCAGGTATGAATATACAGAATAGAGATGAAAAAACTCCTAACGGTTATAACAAAATCTAACTTATTTAACTAACAAGGATACAATAACAAAAACACTTTCCTCTCTTGGGCTTTACATTAGTGGGCTTCTATCCTAGCATCCCCCCCCCCCCCCCCTTCAAGCCAAGGGATGTAATGTCACAAACTTTGAGCTTGGATCTCCATTGCATAAACATTTCAGCTGACAGTGGCTTAGTAAGAACATCAGCAAGTTGAGCTTGAGTAAGAAGATGTTGAACTACTATGCGTTTGCTATAAACTAAATCTCGAACATAGTAAATGTCTAGCTCAACATGTTTAGTCTTGGCATGAAGAATATAATTAATACTCAAATGAACAATGCTAAGATTATCACACCACAGTATAGGAGGTTGGATAAGTTGAATTTGAAGTTCACTGAGTAACATAGAAAGCCATACCATTTCTATTGTTGCCATGGCTAAACTTCGGTACTCAGCCTCGGTGCTTGATCTCGAGATAAAAGATTGTTTCTTTGATCCCCACGATACCAGATTACCACCAAAGAAAATACAAAATCCTAATGTCGATTTGCGGTCGTCCGGATCCGAAGCCCAATCGGAATCTGCACAACCTTGTATAGACAAGTTAGAAGACTTGGTGAATTGGAGACCAAAAAATAACGTACCTTGCACGTATCTGAGTATTCGTTTCACAAGATTCCAATGCGAGATAGTAGGTTTGTGCATGAACTGACATGCTTTGTTAATAGAGAATGAGATTTCAGGCTTGGTTATCGTGACATATTGAAGGGTGCCCACAATACTTCTATAAAGTTTAGGACTAGAGAAACTTTCAGCCTCATAGGCAGAGGGCAGCACCCCACTCATCATAGGTGTAATAATCGATTTGGCTTGAGTCATTTGGACTTTACTCAAGAGATCTCTAATGTATTTAGTCTGAGATAGGAAAAGACCTCCCCCAGGAGGGTGAAAAAACTTAATCCCAAGAAAATATCTCAAATCACCAAGATCTTTAAGAAAGACATATCAATTTGTGTGGTAAGATGAGAAATAGAAGAAGAAGAGGTGCCCATGATTATTATGTCATCAACATATATCAACACATATATACTAGTATTATGAGCATGTCTAAACATCAAGGAACAATCAGCCTTGGAGTGAACAAACTCAAGTTGCCTACGGTGTGTGGAGAGGCGCTCAAACAAGGCTCGTGGTGCTTGTTTAAGCCCATATAATGCTTTCTTTAAGTGCCACACAACAGAGGATCCATCAGATGTGATAAATCCTGGTGGTTTTTCCATAAACACATTTTCAGTCAATAAGCTATGGAGGAAAGCATTATTAATGTCAATTTGTTTGATGGTCCAATTATAATTGATGGCTAGAGTAAGCGAACACGAATGGTTGTTTGTTTAATCACAAGACTAAATGTCATAGAATAGTCAATATCAGGGGATTTGAGAAATCCCTTGGCCACTAAGCGAGCCTTGTATTTAGAATTAGACCCATCCGAGTTTCTCTTAAGCTTGAACACCCATTTTCAACCCACGATTTTCTGATTAATCGGTTTAGGGACTAATACCCAAGTTTTGTTGCGTAACAAAGCATTGTATTCATCTCTCATGGTTGCACGCAAGTGAATATTTTTCATGGCTTCTCTCACATTTGGAGGCTCAACATTATCATAACAGACCTCAGTATTTAGTATCAGTAGTTTGTGAATACCATTTTTTCTACGAGTTATCTTAGGGAGTGTATTTGTATACTAGTGAGGCAGAGAGAAAGAACCCTCTGTTTCAGAGTTCTCAACTGGAACCATAGGCAGAGGAGGGACTTGCTCACATGGCAACGGAACAGGATTGGTTGATGGATTAGGGATGGATTGGTTAGAACAAGGATGGATAGGTGTAGAAGTTGAAAGGAATGAGAATCCCTCCGCAATGGAAGACGATCGAATCATCGTGGTATTGTTATGCTACTCGAATTTCACTAAAATTAACTATCTAATAGTTAAGACTAAACATACAAAATTGAAAAGAAAAACAGCTAGTAGAACACAAGATACTTACTTGTTGAAGACAATTCTTCACTGTTCCTTCCTTCAATTACGAACACTTTGCGAAATCTCGATCTCAACGAATTCTTCTCTCGAACAAAAGTCGAACACAACTAAAGGCTTTTCGGTTGTTCTTCTTTTGGAATAAGGAAAGTGGTGAGACTTATGTGTTTTGGAAAAAGGGAGGAGAGTAGAGAGAGTTGAGAGAGAATTTTCTCTTCTTTTTGGTTGGAATCCAAAAAATGAGAGAATAAGTTAAGTTCCTTCTTGCAAAAAGGGTTTAAATAGTGGAAATTGATGGAGTTAAAATCTCCACATTATTACCACTTTACCACAATATAGGTTATGCAAATCATATTTGCATAGCCATATATTATAAGATATCTCATATCTCATATTACAAATCACATTTGAATAATTGTGGATTTATTAAATTGAATCACATTCAATTTAATTTCTTTCAATTAATTTCTCCAATTAGCCCTAATTCAACAATTAGGCTAACCTATAATTTATTATGAATCTCATTCACATTAAACTATATATTATATCATTCATATCTCATATAAATGACATAAATGCCATTTAAGTGAAATTGAACACTTCAATTCACACCAAAACATTAACCCTTCTTTTAACCCAGATTGAGCCAACCGAGAGACCTAATGGACCTACAGTGACGAGTTCCAATGATACGAGATTAACTTATCAAACTCTTTGACCCGGTTAATCAACATTCATTAGCTACGGTAACACTTCACTATAGCCTGTAGCTGCACTCCCGTCAGTGCAGAATATTACGTGTCCACTGATATAACCAATGTCCATGAGTCGATCCTTCACAGGTTGTTCGTAGACACGGCTGAGTCAAATTACCGTTTTACCCCTATGTCTACTTCTTGTTCCTTTAGTCCCCACTGCTCCTCTAATGAACAACATATTGTGATGATCCAACCATACACAACACCCTTCTCGGGCCAGTGAGAAGGTGGGCGCCCGTTGTCCAAGTCCTGGAGACAACACTTAAGGGAACAACCCCTCTAGTTTCCCTAAAAGCGGGAACGATTGAATTCCATCTCGCGTAGTTAAGTTCCCAGCTCCCTGCTTGGTCCTGCCCCTAAGAAGATTGGCATATTGGGGGAGTAACTGTGACCACCCTCACCAATTCTAATCAAAAGACGGACCTGCAGATGCAGGCGAGTGCGTAACACTTCGTAATCTGTGTCGAGTCACTAATGGTCATCTACGAATCTATTAGTCCTTACTGTCAATGGTGTTACATCAGTAGGTCTAATAATTCACGGTCCGGTCTTGTATAATCTCATTGTACAAGATGCCCCCACTCGCATGTCAACCACACGAACGATTCAGATCACCTCGTTTGTATCTAATACAAAGCGGGCCACATCCACAGTGTATCCAGGATTAGATCTCCAACCCTATCCATATACTGTAGACCGTTCGAGTCATTAACTCGAACGTGATCCTCTCTGTGTGTCCACTACACACCGTTCAAGTTCTAGTTCTCTCATAAATTCAATGACCCTGGAGCTTAGTTTATTGAAAAAGTTTATAAAATTTCCGAGACACAAAGTAATGAAATAAATAACTCTTATTTATTTCAAATAGTAATTTACAAACACGAGTTTAGGACAAAAATTCCAACAGAAGTCTGTTTAAGAGTCATAAGAGGGACACTAGATTGGATTTGGGATGGACAATAGGGTTGAGGATTAGGTAGGTGGGAGGCAAAGGGGAAAGCCTTTTCATCAAATAGGACACTACGAGAAATATAAACTTTGTCAATATTATCTAGACATTTATATCCTTTGTGGTTAGAGTTATAGCCAAGGAATGTGCAAGGATGGGATCGTGGTAACAATTTATGAGAGTTATAAGGTCTGAGGTATGGAAAACACTTACAACCAAAGACACGAAGTTGTGAGTAATCTACCACCCGACTAAAGAGTTTCTCCAAAGGGTTGACTCCATTTAGGACAGGAGTGGGCAATCGGTTTATGAGATAGGTTGTTGTGGAGAAAGAATCATCCCAAAATGTTAGTGGCAGATGAGCTTGAGATAAGAGAGTTAGTCCGGTTTCAACAATATGGCGGTGTTTGCGTTCCATAATGCCATTCTGTTTAGAAGTGTATGGGCAATTAAACCTATGTTCAATGCCATGTTTTTGAAAGAAAGGAGTTACAAGTTTAAATTCGGTCCCACCATCAGTTTGGACTCGAATTAAAGGTGTATGAAGTAAATTTTCAACCAGAGTTTTGAATTGTATAACGGTTTGTGTAGCTTCAGATTTAGATTGGAGAAAGTAGATCCATGTATATCGAGAAAAAACATCAACAAAGCTCATGTAATATCTAAAGCCATTATTGGATTGAATATGAGAGGGTCCCCACAAATCAATAACAACTAGTTGTAATGGTTGAGAATATTCAGTAGTGGATTGATGGAATGGTAGAGCATGAATTTTAGAAACGACACATGCTCGACAAAAGGAAATGGCTTCAGTTTTATTAAAGTTATGAGGAATGTATGTTTTTACAATATGCTGAAGAGTAGCAATAACAGGATGGCCTAATCTTTGATCTAACAAATCAAACGTATGAACATATGAAATAGCAGCTCAACAAACAGACTTAGACAGACAGGGCATATGAGGGGAAAAGGAATTACTAGTATGAGATGATAACAAAGAAACTGAAGCAGGAAGTGGAAACCAATAAAGTCCTTCGTCGAGAGTCCCTTGGAGTAGTACCTGGCCAGTTTCTAGATCCTTCACAAGACAAAAGGTGAGATAAAATTCAAAGCAGATAGAGTTATCTTGAGCAAATTGACTAACACTTATTAAATTTTTTGTGATAGAAGGAACATGGAGTAAATTGTTAAGATATAAAGGACATTTAGAGGGAGATGGGAGCAAACGAGAACCAATGTGGGAGATGGGCAGACATGTGTCGTTGCCAACGTGAACTTGTCCATTGCCATTGTACTCATAACTGGTCGTTAGATTACTCAGTTATTGGTCACATGATTTGTTGCCCCGGAGTCAAGGTACCAGTTACAGTCCTGATTGTAGCTTGGAGTATTAGTCATGGTTGCCACGAATGGAAACGATGGACTGTACGGGATGAATCCTGGCGGATTATACACCCTAGGAGATGGACCTGTGACCGTATTAACCATCTGTGGTCTTTGTGGTCTCCAATGTAGTTGTGGTGGATCATATCTCGAGTAACACCGACTTGCTGTATGGTCAAACTTGTTGTATAGTTGCCATTGAGGTTTCCCTTGATTATTTTACTGAGACCTACCACCGCGAGTATTGTTGGAATGATTATTACGCCCTCGTCCTCTGTTATTCCCATAAGAATTATTAGAGTAGCGTAATAACGTTTGCCGAAAGCAGTGTACCATCGAAATTGACTAGCTTCGCTTCAATCCTTGTCTCATGTGTGAGAAGTAAGGCCATGACATCTTGAAGGCTTTCATAACAGACTTTCGCAGAAATTACAAATACCATAGACTCATATTCATGGCCAAGACCTGACAAAATGTAGAGGATGTGGTCTTCGGAAGCAACTGGTTTTCCTACTGCGGCAAGAGCATCAACACACTTCTTTATTTTCGCAAAATACTCATTAAGAGACATACCTCATTTCTTTAAGGTTTGTAACATTGATTTGGTCTTCATAACTTGAGCAAGATTACGAGAATTGAAGATCTGAAGAAGGCAGGACCAAATATTCTTGGCACAAGTACAGTGAAGCATTTGTTCGAGGATTTTCTCTTGCATTTATCCAATAAACCAAGAACATATCAACCTTTCTTGCTTCTTCCATTGCTCGAACTGAGGATTCGGCTTGGTGACGAGTACTTTATTTTCTAGGACTTGAAGAAATCGTTGCGGAGGACATGCATCTCCTTGAACATGTGGGTCGAACTACCCATGGCCTTCTAGGGCAAACTCCACTTGAAATTTCCATAACAGAAAATTATCGTTACTCAACTTCACCGTGGATACCTTGCTACCCAGATTAACAAACGTTGATGCAAGAGGAGAGGGTACCACCCCTTCAGAGATGGTTTTGGAACTGTCCATGCGGGAGAGAGTGCAGTCGGCGCGAGAGTAAACGAAGACGAAATTGTAAGAATTTGGAAAATAGATAACTGGTAAGTGAGAGAAAGAAAAGGAAAAGAAGAAGGCAGACGAAATTTTTTTTTTTTTTTTTTGTGGATTACACAGGTGACTCTAATACCATGTGAAGCTCTCACACAATCATAAATGCCAGGAGAAAAATCTATATTTTCTATATCATTAATCAAGATGATCTCAAGTATTAATAAACAAAATAAAGATGAAAAAACATCCAACGGTTATAACAAAATCTAACTTATTTAACTAACAAGGATACAATAGTAAAAACACTTTCCTCTCTTGGGGCTATACATTAGTGGGCTTCTATCCCAACATGTCAAAATAGCACTAGAATTTATTGAGTAATTCTTTATAAATAAGTAACAAAAAATGGAGGAAGAAATCATTACTATGTTAATTTATTGAAAAAATCATTACTATTTATCTCATTACAATATTTTTATCTAACTATGTTAATTTGGTCATTTAAAGAAGGTTTGTCCACATGTAAAAGCTATGTATTGATAGTTTTAAAATACCATTTTAGTCCCTAAATTATCAAATGTTTGATTTTAGTCTTCGTACTTATAATAAAACTTAAAAGTTAATTTTTATCAAAATTGATTAAATAATAATATTTTAATACAAAGAAATATCTAATGAAAACATATTTCCAAATTTTATAGAGCAAAAGTCTAATAGAAAAAAAAAATAATGAGAAATTAATAATGAACTAATTGTAGGCCTCCATTTTAAGTTTTACTGGAAATATAAAGACTGAACTGGATATCTAAAATTACATTGACCAAAAGGGAATAAAGTTCAAAATATATTGACCAAAATAATATTTTAATCAATAAAATTCTAACAAAAGTGTAAATTGATTGATTTATAAAGGCTAATGATTTAAATTGATATAATTATGGGGTTTTAAGTTATAAGTTATGCACCTCCTAAGGGTAGGGATATAGTTTTTTTTTTTTTCATTTGTTTTCTAATATTTTAGATGCTTTGATATGTATTGAAAATTTTTCGATAATGTCCTTGTTATTAAAACAATAAATTAATTAATTAACTAATTAAATTAAAATTAAAATTGCTTGATAAAATAATGATACAATGTTAAAATATACTGTGTCTTGATTAAGGATAATCTATTAATTTATGAAATGGGCATAATACCTACCCATAATTTACCAAAAAAAATCTTATTTTATATTAATTCGTAATGCGTACGTAAAAGCATGTTTGACGAAAAGATATTCATTATTATAGTTATTGTATTAAATTTCCGTCGACACGTCGATATTTCTATCGATATTTTTACATGTTTATGGATTCGACATCGACACTACGAGTGAATCATCATTTCCATTATATCGTACAAAATTGATTAAATATTAAAAAAAAATTACAACAAAATATAACATAATGTGAATATAATATTATGACAAATATTTTAACTTATTTGAAAATGGTTGAAGGTTTATTTTCTAATTTAAATATATTTTTAAAAATTTTTATTTTTTAAATTTTTTCAGAAATATCTATCGATATCGACATTTTATCGATATTTCCATCGACATTTCCATGAATTTGAGATCTCGATATTTCCAGCGACATCGACATTTTAAACGTTGGTTATAGCAATTTTACTTACTAATGATGGGCAAACTAATAAACATTTCATTTTTTAATTCATATAACATCATTTTTTTAAAAAAAAATTATTTAGTGACTATGAGAACTTGATTGAAAAAAAGTATAATACATAAGAGAATGAAATTGAATTTTTACCAGTTTAAAGATATTAAAAAAAAAAAAAACTCAAACAAAATACCATTTTGATTCCTATATTTTTAAATGTCCAATTTTAATTTATGTATTGTCAATAAAGTTTAAAATTGGTATTTACAATTAGTTTATTGTTAATTTTACTTTTTAAAAAAAAGTCTCTATTAGATTTCCTCTCTAAATTTTGGAAGTAGGTTCACGTTGTGTTTCTTTCTTGTATTAAAATTATTAAGATTTATTGGAACTACAGGATCAAAATAGTATTTTAACCAAACTAAAACATATATTTAGCTTCTTTTTCAATCTATATATTTGACTCAATTGGTCAACTTTATTAGTGCAATAAATATGTTTTGTTAAGATTAAAAAATAATAATAATAAAATTCAATCAATGAAATACTCGATATTAAGCCACATAAATGTCTAAATTAAACCGTGAAAATATTTGAAAATAGCAACAAATTTGAGGTGGTAAACAATATTCAAATTCAATAATAAAAGTACTCAAATATAACTATTAACACGACAAGAAGTATAAGCTCTCACATGGTTGGTCTTATCGAGCTTATAGTTTGTCACCTTTTTTAAGAAAGTGTAAGCCTAACTAATAAAAGTCTATTAGGCATATAATTGAATTAAATTAGTTAAATTGAACCTTATGAATAACAATTTGGCATCAATAGTTTAAAGTTTACTGTCAATTTTTTTTATCTATATCATCTGATCTAATATTCAATTGAGTCTACATAATATATCCTAAATTCTAATTTGGTCTACGTTAATTGGTTAAAACTCACACAAATCATTATAATTATGCCAACAATTTTGTAAGTATAACCATTTAAATATTGGTGTTTGGTTTTGTTGCATTATTTAAAAAGTTCGGAAGTATAATTATAACTGTCTCATATGTTATGAGTGGTCTAATGTAACAGTCGGTTTATCTTTTAGTTTAAAAAAAAAAATAAGAGAAGAAGTCGGGGGCGAACGACTCGCCTCCTCTCTCTCGCAAGACGTCGTGAGCGATCCGCCGCCGACCGTTTCGGCCGACGACACCCCCTTTTCTCCTTCCTCTCTCTCGTTCTCCCTCTTCTTCCCCGAAGCCTCTCTCTCACTCCGAACTTCTCTCTCTCTCTCTCTCTATTCTCTCTCTCTCTACCGGCGGTTTCTCTCCCTCCGTCTTCCTCACCGTCCACTCTCTCTCTCTCTCACGGTGACTCTCCTCGCCTCAGTCTTCGCGCCGCCACAGCGTGACGCTCCCGGTAGAAGCGCGCGCATGGCCGCGCGCGCAGCCAAGGCCGCCGACAAACCAAGATCCGCGAGACTCGTCGTTTGGTTCAGCTGGTTCAGGCCGTTTTAGGCCAGTTTTCGACGAACGGAGTCCGGTTCTGGTTAGATCGGGTCGTGAGGATTCCGATCCGCCGCCACGCGCGCGCCGCCGCGTCAAGTTCATGCGCGCCGCCGCGCGCCGCCCGTCCGCATGGGTCCACGCGCCGCCGCCTGCAGAGCCGCGACCGTCTCCTTCCATCCGGTCGCCTCGGTCCGTTCCTCAGACCGTTTTTGATCTCCGTTGGGTGAGTTGTGCTCTTCGTAAGTTCCTGGGTCGTGTTGTGCTTCGTTTTATTAACTCGTGTTGTGCGTGTTTTCTAGGAGCCTGGAAGTTGAAGCACGTTTGGAACGCCGCGTTACTCGAATCGCTCGTTATCGTTGGCTTTCCTAGTAAGTAGTCGTTTGGACTAAACTACCCCTAAGTGTAGGGCTTGGGGGCGTATTGCATGCAATTTATGATTGAAAGTAAAGTTTTGCTAGTAGCATGATAGGATGAGATGCTCGGTTGTGCCTGATTCATGTTCTTTGTGGTTGTTACGTTTATCTCATCTTTGGAACTCGAACTCGTAGTTCTTTTCGGTTTCGTCATGCTGTTAGTGCTTGTGTTCATAACTAGTAGGGGCAATGTAACCTTGTGTTGAGTTCCTATTTTTTCTTCGTGCTATGACTGTTTGTCCCGAGTCTGGTTGTCCCGTGCTTAGTATGTAGTGTTTCGGGAAGTGTCGTTGAGCCTTAGGATTGTAGTTAGCACAACTAGCCCTAGTGTAGCCCAAGTCCTAAGTATCTGTGTAACCTTAGTAGATCGAGACTCGAGGTTGGCGAGATGACGATGATGTTATGGGATGTGATGGTCCGCCTCCACATCCGGGTTGTGCGACTTCGGGGTATGATCCCCGGAGTCGAGGGGTTGGATAGAGTCCTTCGCCTAGTGCGGACCGGAACGAGCCCGTGGTCGATCATCGCTGCGCAGTAATACCGCTTTGATGCTTATGGGATGTGGTGGTCCGCCTCATCCGGTTGTGCGACTGGGTATGATCATTAGAGTCGGAGGGTTGGATAGAGTCCTTCGCCTAGTGCAGCCGGGGATGAGTCTCGTGGCCACACGGCCGCCAACCCAGTCTAGGAGCTAAGGGTAGGGACAGAGAACCGAGAAACCGAAAAGAGTAGGGCCAGGATGCTCGTTGAGGTTGTTTGGCGGGCTAGGTGTCGTGTTTAGCTAAGTCTAAGGCCGTTCTTTATGTTCTTTATTCTTCGAACGGAAACGCTTTAATCGAGTATTTTTATACTCATCCCTTCTTTATTTCTTTTTCGTTGCAGGTAAGGCAAACCAGTGAGATGACCACCGACGGCGAGACCCCTGCGAGGTTATGGAAGACTTGTAGGACTTAGGGGTTGCGTTAGGAGTTGTTCTTTTTATTTTTCTTTTTCTTACATATGCGTTATGTTTCTTTTTCGTTATGTTTTTAAACTTAGTTTGTATCGTTCTGCTTCGCTTCGATTAAAGCGTGTTCGATGTTTTCTTTCGTATTCAAAGCATGCTTCTGCTTTGTTTGAGATCTCTGTTAACTCCAGGACCTGAGCCCGACCTATGTGTTCTGTGTAGTTTGGTGGAGGTTGGGTACCCTCGTGAGTCTTTTGAAGTGCCTTGTATAGGTCCAGGATCCCTTTATTTTTTTGGTTTGTCCATGTTGCGCCGTTATGCTACCGGATTTTCGGCGCGAGCGGTGCAACTTGGAAGTAATACCTCGAATAGTTGTGTTCACTTTTTTTCGGGGTGTTACAGTTGGTATCAGAGCGTAGTTTTAGATCTTGTATACTGCCTACATCGTAGGTGTTTAGTCCTTCATAGCCTCTCGCAAGGAGCTTGTCGGGTCATCAAGTGGTTTGCTTTTACTTAGTAAGTAGTAGGATGTTCGATGCTGAGGTTAATGTGCTTTCTTCTGTGCTGTACTTCTTGAACTGTTGTTGATGTGCTCTGTTGCTTTTCGTTTTAGATTATGACACGTGGGTAGGTCGTGCTAGAAGCATTCTTTGGTGGTCGAGGTCGGGGGTGGTCGCAGGGTCGAGGTCGGGCGGTCCGAGACCAGAACCGATCGTCGATGCACTGGAGGTTGAGCACTCCGAGCATCGGGAGGGCTCAACCAGATATCCCGATTGTTGAGGAATCAACCGGGCGCGTAACATAGGTTCCCGTGAGAGAGGCAAATGTCCATGCACCAAGCGTGCGAGGCCGCCGCCGCCGATTCTTGAGCTCATGGCGAGCATTCAAAGAATCGATCCAGCGAATGTAGCAAGTCAAGCTAACCGACGGCTATGTTCACTCAAGCCATGGAGGCCCAGCATCCGAAGTCGGGAACAAAGACTGCGCAGAGTCGTGGGTTTCTTTCGACCTTTACGTTGAGGCAGCATGAAGAAGCAGATACCTGAAGGATTTCAAGAAGTATGACCCGCCTTTCTTTGATGGGCCAGTAGACCATGTACCTGCCAAGGCATGGTTTGCGGCAGTGGACGATATCCTGAGTCGAATGGGTTACTCCGAGCACCAGAAAGTTCAATGCGCGATCTATGCGTTAGCGGGTGCTCTCTCGCGGTGGTGGCGAGTCGTTATACGGTCCATAGATGTCGATGCGGGGACCGATAACTTGGGCGCAGTTTCAAGAGGCGTTCTATGAGAAGTACTATCCGGCTGTGCTTAGAATCGACAAGAAAGTTGAGTTTGTACAACTAAAGCAAGGGCTGAACCAGACGGTTGAGGAGTACGAGCATGAGTTCACATCATTGTCTCGGTTCGCCCCTGATATGGTAGATACAGAAAAGAAGAAGGTGGAGTGCTTCCTCGCGGGTTTGCGAGGAAGGTGTACGTGGGTCGACCGTTGCTCACGATCCCAAGACGTATGCCGCAATGATTCGAGTAAGCGTCCCCGATTGATATCTGAGACACTGAGGCGCATGGGTTCGTTTTGGCCCGAGTTGAGGCGGTCGAGTTCGTGCGCAGTCGAGTTCGGAACCCGGCCGAAGAGGAAGTTTGAATGAGCCTTTGCTAGGCCAAAAGATCCGGGACCGGGGACATCAACCCAAAGCAGGAGCGGCAAAGCGGGTTCATGTTATAGATGTGGAGTTCAAGATAAACGGGGAAGGTGCCATGCGATTAGCAAGATCTCGCAACAATTGTGGAAAATTGGGGGCACTTGTCGATCGTGTGCAGCAGTGAGTCGAGATCGGCGAGTCTGTTATAAGCGTGGAAAGCTGGGCACTGGCCAAGGCCTGCATAAATGAATAAGAACGAGTCCGAAACCGCCAGAGGGGTGGAGTTTATGCGAGTGCAAAGCGAGAACGCGGGAGGTTTGGTCTTTGTGGTGTGAAGTATACTACCCGTTCTTGGCCACTTGGCTCTTGTTTTGTTTGATTCTGGTTCCTCGCATTCCTTTATTTCCGTTGTATTTGTGAGACAAGCCCAGTTAGAGGTTGAGCCTTTAGATGTTGACTGACAGAGCTACCGGTGGGGGTAGAGTTAGTAGCTCGGGAAAAAGTTAAGTGCCGGAGTAGTGGTAACAGTCGCGTGCTAGATGTGGCGTTGGTTGTCTTTGGATCGGCGACTTCGATGTAATTCTGGGCATGGATTGGTTGTCTGCGAACCATGCCAACATCGACTGTCATTGTCTAGAGGTTGTGTTTCGGCCTCCGACAGAGTCCAGTTTCAAGTTCAAGGGAATCGAGACTGGAGTATTTCCGAAGATGATTTCAGCCTTCAAGGCAAAGAAGTTGATAAGTGAAGGAGCTTGGGCTCTCTTGGCGAGTGTTGCTGATACAAAGAACAAAGAACCAGAGTTGAACTCGGTTCCTGTTGTTCGAGAGTTTGCAGATGTGTTCCCTGAATAGTTGCCTGGTCTACCCCCGGTTCGTGAGGTAGATTTCAGTATTGAGCTTGAGCCTGGAACGACTCCGTTGTCAAAAGCTCCCTACCGAATGGCGCCAGCAGAGTTGAAGGAGCTTAAGACTCAGTTGCAGGAACTTCTAGACAAGGGGTTCATCCGTCCAAGCGTTTCACCTTGGGGTGCACCCGTGCTGTTTGTAAAGAAGACAGATGGGTCGATGCGGTTATGCATTGACTAACGAGAGCTGAACAAGGTAACAGTGAAGAACAAATACCCTTTACCTAGAATCGATGACTTGTTTGACCAACTGCAAGGAGCGGCAGTGTTTTCTAAAATCGACCTACGGTCAGGGTACCATCAGTTGAGAATCAAGGATGAGGACATTTCGAAGACTGCTTTCGATCCAGGTACGGACAATATGAGTTCACGGTGATGTTCTTTGGCTTGACGAATGCCCCAGCATCATTTATGGAGCTAATGAACAGGGTATTCAAGGAGTTCTTAGACACCTTTGTGATCGTCTTCATCGACGATATTTTGGTGTACTCAGTCGAGGCGGAGCATGAAGTGCATTTGAGGAAGTGTTGCGATTTTGAGGACCAATCAATTGTATGCAAAGTTCTCCAAGTGTGAGTTTTGGTTGCGGCGAGTTGCCTTCCTAGGACACGTGGTGTCTAAAAAGATGATGTGACGATGGATCCGCTAAGATTGAGGCAGTGGCGGATTGGCCTCGTCCTAAAACTATTTCTGAAGTGCGAAGCTTCTTGGGTTTGGCGGTTATTACAGGAGGTTTGTTAAAGATTTCTCCAAGATAGCCACACCCTTGACTCAGTTAACTCGAAAAGGAAATCCGTTCGTGTGGTGTGAAGCTTGTGAAGCGAGTTTTCAGGACCTCAAGCAAAGGTTAGTCTCTGTGACTTGTGCTTGCGATTGCACTGATGGCTCGGGGAAGTTTTGCGGTCTCTGCGTGATGCTTCCAAGAAAGGTTTGGGTTGTGTGTTGATGCGAGAATGGAAAGGTGATCGCCTATGCCTCTCGTCCGTTTGAAAGATTATGAGCGGAATTACCCAACCCATGATTTAGAGTTGGTCGTCGTGGTCTTCGCTCACGAAGATATGGCGTCACTACTTATATGGGGAAAAGATTCATATGTACACAGACCACAAGAGCCTCAAGTATCTTTTTACTCAGAAGGAGTTGAACATGAGACAGAGCAGATGGCTGGAGTTAGTAAAGGACTACGAGGTTGAGATACTGTACCATCGAGCAAAGCAAGCGTTATTGCCGATGCCCTTAGTAGAAAGGTGGCTCACACACTCGGCCACAGTCACGAGGCAAGTCCCTTTGCGTTCAGAGATGGAACGTGCAGAGATAGCAGTTGTGTTGAGTCAAATCACAGCTCAACTGAATCAGTTGTCGGTACGACCGACCTTGAGACAACGAGTTATTGAAGCGCAACAGGGAGACTCTAGTCTTGAGGACTGTTGGCGCCAGGCAAGAAGTGGCGAGGAAAGTGAGTTCTCTGTAACAGCAGACAGTGGACTACTGTTTAGGGGACGCCTGTGTGTTCCTGCTGAGAGTGGTCTCAAGGAGGAGATTTTGGTTGATGCTCATAACTCTCCTTTTTCAGTGCATCCTGGAAGCACTAAGATGTATCAAGACTTGAAATCATTCTACTGGTGGCGTGGAATGAAAAGAGATGTGGCAGAGTTTGTCAGTAGGTGTTTGGTGTGCCAACAAGTCAAAGCACCGAGACGTAAACCAATGAGGTTGTTGCAGCCATTGGAAGTACCCTGATGGAAGTGGGAAGAGATCTCCATGGACTTTATTTGGGGTTGCCCAGAACAACGAAAGGATTTCTGATGATCAGGTGATTGTGGATAGGATCGACCAAGTCCGCTCACTTTCTGCCTGGTAAGCCTACCTATACAGTTGAGAAGTGGGCACATCTGTTCATGGAAGAGATTGTGAGGCTACATGGAGTCCCAGTGAAGATCGTATCTGACAGAGACCCTCGATTCACCTCGAACTTCTGGGTGAGTTTTCAGAGAGCCCTGGGGGCTCAGAGTAACTTTAGTACAACATTTCACCCGCAAATCGATGGCCAGACGGAACGGGTGAATCAGATTCTGGAGGATATGCTTCGGGCATGCACGTTAGACTTCACAGGTAGTTGGGACTCACACCTTCACCTGATGGAGTTTGCTTATAACAATAGTTATCAGACAACTACTGGTATGGCCCCTTTCGAAGCCCTTTATGGGAGAAGGTGCAGGACCCCAGTGTGTTGGGGAGAGGTTGGCGAACGGAAATTGTTGGGACCCGAGTTGGTCCAAGTGACAAACGAGGCCATACAGAAGATCAGGGCAAGGATGTTAACGGCTCAGTGTAGGCAGAAGAGTTATGCTGATGTCAGACGTCGAGAGTTGGAGTTCGCCATTGGGGACCTTGTGTTCTTGAAAGTTGCACCTATGAGGGGTGTTCTGAGGTTCGGTAAGAAAGGAAAGCTAAGCCCGAGGTTTGTTGGTACTTTCGAGATTCTGGAGCGCATTGGACCAGTGGCTTATCGGTTGGCCCTACCGCCGTCCCTCGCGTCGGTTCATGACGTGTTCCATGTGTCGATGTTGCGAGGTTATGTGCCAGATGCGTCGCACGTTCTCGACTTTGAGCCGCTGGAGTTAGGCAAGGATCTGAGTTATGAGGAAAAACCTGTGCAAATTCTTGCTCGTGATAGTAAAGTCTTGAGGAACAGGGAAATCCATTTTGTGAAGGTCCTTTGGCAGAACCACCATCTCAAGGAAGCCACCTGGGAACGCGAGGAGGAGATGCGAGCAAGCTATCCAAAGTTGTTCGAGAGCTAGCAACTTTCGAGGACGAAAGTTCCTAAGGTGGGTAGACTGTAACAGTCGGTTTATCTTTTAGTTTTTTTAAAAAAAATAAGAGAAGAAGTCGGGGGCGAACGACTCGCCCCCCTCTCGCGCACGTCGCATAACGGCCGCTGGACCCCCCTTTCTCCTTCCTCTCTCGTTCTCCCTCTTCTTCCCCGAAACCTCTCTCTCACTCCGAACCCCTCTCTCTCTCTCTCTACTCTCTCTCTCTCTACCGGCGGTTTCTCTCCCTCCGTCTTCCTCACCGTCACTCTCTCTCTCTCACAAGATCTCTCCCTCGCCTCAGGTCTTCGCCGCGCACAGCAGACGCGCTCCCACCGAGCGCCGCAGCCTAAGGCGCCGACGAACCTAGATCTGCGAGACTCGTCGTTTAGTTCACCGGTGGTTCGAGCCGTTTAGGCTTTTTTCTTAACGAGTCCGGTTCGTTAGATCGGTCGTAAAGATTCGGATCTGCGCCGCCGCGCGCCGTCGCCGTCAAGTTCACGTGCGCCATTGCGCCGCTTGGCCGTCCGCCGGTCCCAGCGTCGCGCCGCAGCAGAGCGCGACCGTCCCCCTTCCATTCGGCCGCCTCGGTCCCGTTCTCGATCCGTTTTTATCTCTCGTTGGGTGAGTTGTGCTCTTCGTAAGTTCCTGGGTCGTGTTGTGCTTCGTTTTATTAACTCGTGTTGTGCGTGTTTTCGTTAGGAGCCTGGAAGTTGAAGCACGTTTGGAACGTCGCGTTACTCGAATCGCTTCGTTGTCGTTGGCTTTCCTAGTAAGTAGTCGTTTGGACTAAACTACCCCTAAGTGTAGGGTTTGGGGGCGTATTGCATGCAATTTATAATTGAAAGTAAAGTTTTGCTAGTAGCATGATAGGATGAAATGCTCGGTTGTGCCTGATTCATGTTCTTTGTGGTTATTACGTTTATACATCTTTGGAACTCGAACTCGTAGTTCTTTTCGGTTTCTGGTACATGCTGTTAGTGCTTGTGTTCATAACTAGTAGGGGCAATATAACCTTGTGTTGAGTTCCTATTTGTTCTTCGTGCATATATTTGTTTGTCCAGAGCCTGGTTGTCCCGTGCTTAGTATGTAGTGTTTGGGAAGTGTCGTTGAGCCTTAGGATTGTAGTTAGCACAACTAGCCCTAGTGCGAGCCCAAGTCCTAAGTATCTGTGTAACCCTTAGTAGGCCCGAGACTCGAGGTTGGCGAGATAGCGATGATGTTATGGGATGTGATGTTCGCCCTCCATCCAAACATGCGACTCGGGGTATGATCCCTAGAGTCGAGGGTTGGATAGAGTCCTTCGCCCTAGTGCAACCAGGGAATGAGCAGTGGTCGATCATGGCGTGAGAGTACCGCTTTGATGCTTATGGGATGTGGTGGTCCGCCTCATCCGGTTGTGCGACTCGAGGTATGATCCTTGAAGTCGAGAGGGTTGGATAGAGTCTTTCGCCCCTAGTGCGAGCCCGTGGATGAGTCTCGTGGCCACGCGGCCGCCAACTTGATCTAGGAGCTAAGGGTAGAAACAGGCGAGAAACCCGAGTAAAGAGTAGGGCGAGGATGCTCGTTGAGGTTGTTTGGCGGGCTAGGTGTCGTGTTTAGCTAAATCTAAGGTCGTTCTTTATGTTCTTTATTCTTGGACGAAGTGGGCTGCTTACTGAGTATTTTTATACTCATCCCTTCTTTATTTCTTTTTCGTTGCAGGTAAGGCAAACCAGTGAGATGACCACCGACGGCGAGACCCCTGCGAGGCTATGGAAGACTTGTAGGACTTAGGGGTTGTGTTAGGAGTTGTTCTTTTCATTTTTTTTCTTCTGTTGCGTTATGTTTCTTTCGTTATGTTTTTAAACTTAGTTTGTATCGTTCCTGTTTCGTTTGGATTAAAGCGTGTTCTGTTGTTTTCTTTCGTATTCAAAGCATGCTTCTGCTGTTTGAGATCTCTGTTAACTCCGAGGGACTGGAGCCCAGCCTATTGTTTCTGTGTAGTTTGGTGAAGGTTGGGTACCCTCGTGAGTCTTTTGAAGTGCCTTGTATAGGTCCAGGATCCCTTTATTTTTTGCGTTTGTCCATGTTTGCTTGTAGTTATATTTGCCGGATTTTTGCGCGGCTGGTGCAACTTAAATAATACCTCGAATAGTTGTGTTCACTTTTTTTCGGGGTGTTACATCTAAGCCTTAGGGGTTGATTATAATTTATAAGACTCTATTTTATCGCATAGGTGTTTGTTTTTTTATCATCGATTTTATTTTACTTTTCAAGTCCTAAGTGTATGTTTGACTAGAATTTTGAAGATTTTTTTTTTCATTGTTTCTTAAAATGTGTACTATCAAAAGTGGTTTGAAAATTTATAAAATAAATCTAAGAAAAAAAAGTTATTTTAAAGAAAACACAACTATTTTCTTATTTTAATACATATATGGAATAAAAAGTGTTTCACTAAAAAAATGCTTCTTTGCATTGAAAAAACGTGCCGACCGAGACACACCAATGAAAATATAATGACATAGTTAGGAATTCTGAGGTCAGAAAAAAAAAATTGAAATTCTGATAATAACAACGATGATTTTTTTTCCCCTTTTTGCAAAAAAACAATATTAATCCTTATGCTATCATTTGTTTTTGTGGGCAATATGTTTTTTTTTCTTCTTTTTGAGAAAGTTTTATTAGATGAGGACACTTTTGTTTTGTATTTTTTTTTTCTAAATTATAAAATATATCTCTAAACTTTGAATTTTGTTTCAATAATATATTTAAATTTTAAAAAAATAAAAAATATCATTGATCTTTAAAAAAAAAAACGTTTCAAAACATTCTTACGGTTAAGTTTTGGATGAGAAACGTTAAGTTTCGTTTCAATAATACTTATCGCCATTTAAAAATTATAAAAAAAATCTCAGCCATTAGAAAAAACGTTAAAAAAATATTATTGTTGTTAAGTCTTTGATGAAAAACATTAAAAATTTGTTTCAATAATACTTTTGACCGGAAAATTATTATTCTTCCTCTCCTTTCAAATTCCTCATCCATCAAAATGATGAGAATAAACGGATTATTAGCATTTAAAAGATTGTGGTAACAATTTGATCGAATAAGTTAAAGAAACCCAAAATTCAAAACCATAATCCTCGTTCGTAACTATCAAAAGTTTTTTTTTAAAAAGCTGAATTGTTGTGTGGGATGGATGTTTGAAACCTAAATGAGCATATCCAAGTAGGGAGTTGTTTAATTCTTCAAAGTTGAAAGATAATTTTGTTGTCGTTTTGCTTTGTGGAATCGATTTATAGCATGAATTCGTTTAAAAATTTAGCTACTAGATGCTTGAATTTGAAGTCAACTTGTAATTATAAAAAATAAATTCTCAATGACACACCAACCATTTCTATCTCTAGGTTTGTTGTTTTTCGTTGCACCAAGATTAACATTGGAATCTGAAGTTCATTTTTGGCTTTGTGTTTTCTGTAAATCCTCAATTTCCTTTAGCATTTGTTAATGTAGCATTAAACTTGAAAATTTAAGATGCATTACAAGTAAAAGAACATTGAGGTAAAAAATGTTAGCTAGCTAGGCTAGCGTGTAATGAATCTTTTTTGCGTTAATGTTGTATAAAATTATTCAATGCAATACCATAAGTATACGAGTCAAGCTTTAATCTAGTTCACTTAATTAACACGAATACAATTACTCAATTTTTTTAGAGAAAGAAATAAAAAGATAAAAAAAGATAAAAAAAATATATAAACTCTAAAATAAAATATGGAGAGCAACCAAAAGAGAGATATATTGGGGGGTTGATTTCACAAACGAGACCAATGATTCAATTATTTAAACAAACAAGAGTGGCATGCAAATAATTCATAATTCAGGAAGACAAGTAAAATATGCCTCTTATGAGCAAAGTTTTTTAAAATTTAACATTAATTGTATTTTGTAACGTTTTTGAAGAGTTTGGGTATTTTTAAAACTTTTAAAACTTCATGACATTATTAAAACGAAACTTTAAATGTTTTCCATAAAAAAATTGTTGTTGCCAAAATCTAGACAGGATAACTCACCCGACCTTCATGTGACAAAGACTGTGAACTTGTTTGAAAGGGGAAAAACGTGGCCTGCAAAAGAGAGAAATACTTGAACACTAGTGTGGTGCTTGCCACACAGGTTTCGATGCTTAAGTTATAGAGTATTTTAAGAGTCTAGCAATGGTTTCTAGAATGGGGAAAAACTTTCATTCCCTTTAATAAGAAGAGTATTTATATGACATTTATAGAGTGTAAACAATAAATCCATCAAAGTAACTGCCCCAACCCCACGATAGGGTAGGCTTATCGGGGAGAAATGGAGGCCCGACCCCATGATTGGGTTAGCCTCGGCCTAGGTCGAGGTCGTCCATAGGATCAGACCCTTGGGCTTGATTCTCACCTCTTCGATTGTTTGGAGGCTCGATCTCTTCTGCCTTTTGGCCTAGTTAGATTGTGTTTACCTATTTTTGGCTCTTTTTTGCATATTTGCCCTTTTGTTTTTTTTGTATTCCAAATTTGTCTTTATAGTCAAATTTTACCCTTAACATAATTTAATTACAAGTTATTTTGAAATGTTATTTAGAGATCAATGATATTTTTAAAAATTTTTAAAATTTAAGAGTATTATCTAAGCAAAACTCATATTGTAAGAGTATTTTCTATAATTTAACTTTCTTTTCTTTTGGAGTAAAAAAAAGACAATCTTTCTAACATTGTTTTGAAGAAAACAGTGGTTCATTTCTTAATTAAAAACTCATTATTAATCCGACGATAATTTAAAACGTAAGATATTAGTATTTTTATTTTAAGTTTCATTAGTAATCATTTTTTAGTTCAACAACATCTAAGATAGAGAGGTTTGAATCGACTCTTGATCATAAATTTAATTGATATCAAGTGAGTTATGTTCCCGTTGGTCATTAGTAACTATTTTTCGAAGTTGAAAATTTAAATCTCCATTTATATATTAAAAAAAAAACTAAATGTGAGAAAAATAAAATAGAAGAAGAAGAAGATAAAAAACCAGTAATTACAGTAGCTAGTAGAGAGAGGTTAGTGAAAAGCAAACCCTAGAGTGCAGAAGCGAGGCAGTAGGGTTTAGAAGAAAGGGGACACGTGGCAGAAAATGTGTGGTGGTTGAGAATCTAGAATGGTCACGGACGGTAACTCCAGATCTGAGAAAAGTTTTCTATCTCAGAGACGAACTTCACGAATCACGATCCTACATACATTCTCCTCAAAGTTCCTCATTTCTTTTCTACATTCCTGTTTTTTTTTTTTTTTTTTTTTAATATATATTTATTTATTTAAAATCCAATCATCAATCACACTCATTCCCAATAATATTTTTTGGGCCCAGGCCCCTCGGTATAAAAGCCCAATCATAGACCCATATACCGATAAAGCGGACCCAAACGACGAGTTTTAATGGCCCGTGTGAGCTTTAAATGGACTGGGCCTCCTTGTTTTCTCTCAAATTGTTCAAAATTTTTAGGGTTTTCTACATAAATAGTCCAATTTGGAGACCCATTTTGTGTAAAAGTATAAATTTCACTATTTTTTACATGACTGTACATTTGGGTCTGTTTTTTTTTACATAAAAGTTGGTGGCAATTTACTCTTAAGCCCTCATTGATCTGGCAATTTTTTAAAAAAAGAATAAAAACAAAAGAAGGAAGACGAACGGTTTTATTACATGACTCTTTAGGAAGATATTCAAAAATAGGAAACAAATGGGAAGATTGTGCAAAATCTTCGGCTTGCCAAAAACAAAAAATTCTCTCAACTGCATTTCGAAGAAGGAGAGGACTGAGATCGAAATAGAACTTAACGAGTATCAACTTGAAGAACACGAAGAAGAAGGACAATATTATATACTGGGATATGTTATATTTAGTCCATCAATGTTTTTTCTTTTCGATTTTGAACAAAAACAAATGTTTATACAACAAAAACGTTGTAAGGATTTTGGGATATATGTGATATGTTAGTTAGGGTTTAGTTTTTTTTTAGATTACTGGTATAAGATTTCAAGTTCAGTGATAAATATTGTAAAAGAGTTAGAAATAATCATATTTAATAGACTTATGATTTTTTTTTCATGTGGTATTTGATGTTTAAAACTAATGTTTATAATGTGTTTAATATTGTGTAATGTATTTACAATGTGGTTATATATCATATACTAGAAGTATATTGAAAAGTTATAATGTTGAGTATGAAGTTACGTTAGTTATTGGAATTTACAATACATTGTGGTATATACTAGTTAGTATTGTGCACTTGGAAGATATATTACCTAGTAATGAGAATTTATAAAACTATTAACATTGGTAGAATATGTGAAATTTGATGTGGAATATGTTGAAAATTTTGACTTAATGTGATATTTATATATGTGTGCATATATCATGTACATGTATTTATGTAGTATAATGCTTGGTATATACTTACATATATGATTAGGTAATGGTTATAGTTAGATTCATTGGAAACCTTGGAAATTTAAGAAGTGAAAGATTATTGGGTAGTTCTGGCAGGAGATCCAAAAAAGGAAATGAAAATGATATTATCTAGATAGATTCTGAGGTATGTAATCGAAAAATAAAGGAAGTTTATTTCTCTTATATGTATGTTTATATGTTATGAAATATCTGTGATTGTAGGACGAGAGAACAAACACAAGAACGATTAGATCGCACAATATTAGAATACCAACAAACTCGTCATTCTTCGATCGATTGTTTGGCGAAATGGATCGTGAAATACATACTCTACAAACTCAAGTAATACCAACACAATTACAAGATCAAAATACAGTGTGCTCTCAAATAGTGCCATATGGATATTGTTTGAGGTATATTTTCAAAAAAAATATTGAATTTATTAATTATACATATGTAAGGATCACTAAATGAAGTTAGATATTCATCCATACTGTTATGAATAAAATGAGTATACCTGAAATGCCCGTCGGGTTAACCCGATCAATAGAAGTGACCCCTTGAGGACGACTTTGGATCGGTAGGCCTGGGACGAACCAGCTGGGGAAGCGGACACCAAGGGATTCGCCCCGGGTCCATATCGGGAAGCGAACCCCAAGGGGTCCGCCCCGATCCGAAGTGGGTCGACCCAATGTGGTCGGCCCGGTTCGGGAAGTCGACCCTGCCAAACCGGCTCGGGAAGCGGACCCCTAGTGGTCTGCCCCGAGCCGAAGTAGGCCGACCCCATGGGGTCGGCCCGAACCAAGCCGGCTCGGGAAGCGGACCCCTAGTGATCTGCCTCGAGCTGAAGTGGGTTGACCCTGAGCCCCTAAGGGTTGACCCCCCAAACTGGCTCGGGAAGCAGACCCCTAAGGGTCCGTCCCGAACCGAGGTAGGTCGACCCCGTGAGGACAACCTGGTTCGGGAAGCAGACCTCAACCAAGGTGAGTCGCCTCGATGAGTGGACCCAAACAAGTGCAGTCCTTTGACACTCTGTAACGGTTGGGGAAGACGAAAGAGGAGTCATTGCTTAACGTTCCCCATTGTGTAACGAGTGTAATTATTAGTTAGATAATCATGACGAGTTAGTGGTCATAATCCTCTGTCAGCCGTTACGAGTCACAGAGATTATATATTAAACATTGCAAGTTGGAAGGGGGTAAGCAATCATTTGGCTTGTGTTCTAGCTTGAGATTTATTTTGTGAGAGATTATCCTTTCTAACTTAAGCGTTGGAATGCGTGTGGTGGAGCACCACACCAGTGGTAGCTACCTGTTTTGCAGGAGATCGTTGTCCCAGCAATAGAAATTCACCGTTGATCCGTCCATCCAAATTCCATCATCAACACATACCATATATCATTATGCTAAATAATCATTCAACATTCGTATATGTGTTCACTTATACATCCTTCTTAATGAAAGATTGAGATCCTATACAAACATATATATCGGACGAGTCAATATGGCCTACATTGCCCAACTTTTCTATGATAGATTGTTGTGACTCAATGACGAATGTCATTCTATCTTGCAAAGTAATCTCAGATATACACTTAGTAACCAACATAGTTAACAAGCTCGTTCCAAGATTAAACACATAACATATGTAACGACCCAGAACTCCAAGTACTTTTTAAATTATATTTTGGATTAATTTAATGGAAAGTATTTAAGTTGGGTCTTTAAAATAGATAAATTGAGTTAGTATTCTTGTGCAATTATAAAAATTAGATAAATGGAGGTTTTATGGAAGCTTTGGGACATTTTTGCAGTTAGGAGCTAAAGGAAGGGCATTTTCGTAATTTTGGTTTAAGAGAAAGTTGAATTAGGGTTTCCTACTTTGTTTGGCACACAAATCGAGACGAGCATCTCCTTCCTTCTCCCTCTTCATTCCACGAGCAGCCTTGCTTTCCCCTTGCAAGTCGTCGCCCGACCAACTTCCAACTCCAGCCTCGTCGCAGATCGATCGCAAACACCATCGTCAACGTCCGTAGATGTCCACGTCGAGTCAGCCGCAAACAAAGCCACAACTGCCACGTTGTCGACCCGTGTCGTTGCAACTCGCACTGTGAAGCTGGGTCGTCGCCTCGCCGGAAGTTCTAACACTGCTCATTCGTCGAATGCTCGTTTATGAACTCATCGTCGATCGTCGGACGCTCGGAGACCTGCAAAACTCACGGATCTGAAGGGAGTTTTAGCCGAAACGCCGCCACTTTGGTTTGATCGGTTCGTCCATTTTTCGATCGAATTTTGGGATTTTAAGACTGGTTTCGAATAGATCGGCTCACGAGCTACCTGGATCTAGGTTCCATGCGTTGAGAAACGTCGTCGTGTTGCCACACGCGCCGCCGGCGCCGGTCGGCCACTGTTCGCTGGAGTTTGCCCAATCTGATCAGTCTCGCTCCCTGAGTCCGTTTTAAGCCTTCGTTATTGGTAATTAAACCTAGTTAGTGTTTAATTTCAAAATAAGATTAATTATGTTTATGGATCTAAATTAGAAATGTGTATGAATTTAAATTAGGAGGTTATGATCTTGTTTTCGGGATCCGTTCATTGGCCAGTTGGGACGACATCAAAGTGAGAACGAATTTTTGTACAGATCAGAGCTAAAACTAAGGTGAAGGACCTCGTGCCGAACCTTTTTAAAATGGGATAAAAGTCATGAATTTTGTTATGTTTAATTGTTTTAAATATTTCGAAAAGTATTATGTTTTAAAGTATGTTAAATGGAAAGATATGAAAGTTATACTATGATTTATGATTAATGGATACCTTAAATGTTATAAAAGCTATGAAAGTTATATTGTGATATTTATGATTGATTGATAGCTTAATTGTTATGAAAGTATGTTATGATATGAGATTTACTATGATTTATGACATATGCATCATAGAATATGAAAAGAAGATGGGACCTCATGCATGATTGTATGTACATGATAGAGATATGAATGACCGTGGTAATTATTCTCCATATGACAATAGGGGTTTGAGAGGACTCCACATATGATAGTGGTGTCTGGACCTAACATGCTTCCGGGGTTTTGAGAGGACCCCATATGACAGCAGTCTTCGAACTCAACATGATTCAAGAGTCTTCGGACTCAACATGCTCTCGGGGTTTTAGAGAGGACCCCATATGATAGAAGTCTTCAGACTCAACATGATTCAGGAGTCTTCGGACTCATGCTCGCAGGGTTTTGAGAGGACCCCATATGATAGGAGTCTTTGGACTCAACATGACTCAGGAATCTTCGGACTCAACATGCTCTCAGGGTTAGGGAGGATTCCATAGTACAGGAGTCTTCAGACTCAACATGCTCTCAGGAGGACTTAATTAACCACTAAGAGCCAAAAGAGAAATAGTCATGATAGTTATGAGAAAGTTAGGTCCCACACATGAGAGTTTTATAGTCATGATTGTATGTGTATGCATATCACAAACCTCGATAGCGAGGTCACTTACTGAGTATTATTTTTATAATACTCACCATTTCTTTTAAAATGTTTTTCAGGTAAAGGCAAAGGCGTACAGGGCGAGAGACGGGACGAGTTACGAAAGCCATGGGACAAAACCATGTTTTTCCACATTTATGTCATAATAGTTATGATTAAACGATTTTGATTATGCATTAAGATAGTATAGAATTTTAAATTGGGCCAAACTGATTTATGTTGTTTTTAAATGTTTTGATTTTCTTTGGGATCCCTAAATGTAGTTTTGACCGTGTTTTAAAATTAAATTGTTCTTATTACATTTTTAGCCTAAAATGCATGCATGAGTAGTAACGTCTTTAGGAGTCGAGTTATAAAAGTTAGGGGTGTTACAACATAGGTATAACACAACTACCTATACATTTATATTACAATATATCAGATGTTTATGGTATATATGTCAGTATATTAAGTATATACATTTGTCTATTAACGTAAGTGTGTAAGTATATATAGAATAAATTGTTGAATTTGTTAATCAGATCGATGGATAAAGCTACCACTATTTTCTATGATGGTTTGTTTGTTTTTTACTTCAAATGGTAAGTTTCGATATCGAAATTGATTTGACCTTCCATCGAATCGACTCGAGAAATCGAACTCGGATCGAACGTCAATCAAACAATCCATAAGGGGGTGTTTGGTTTATGGGGTTGGGTTGAGTTGAGTTGGGTTAATAACCCAACTCCTTGTTTGTTTCACCAACAATTATAACCGGTGACTTAATAACCCAACCCCATGAAGTTGAGTTATTAACTCAACCGCATGCGGCATTACGGCGCGGCGATCAGGACAACTTTCCGACGACGGTCCGGCGAGTCTCTGACGATGATCCGACGAGTCTCCGATGACGGTCCGGTGAGTCTCCGACGATGGTCCGGCGACTCTCCGACGACTTCCCCGACGATTGTTCGGCGAGATGAAGAAAGTGGAGAAAAGAAGAAGATGATGAGAGTTTTTAAGTGTGTCTTTAAGTTGCTAATACTCTAGTTTAAATAGACACCAAAAAGTCTTAATCATTTTAGAACAAGGAATTCTAATCCTTTTAGAAAAAGAAATCCTAAACAAACAAAAATCCTAATTCTTTTTTAAACTTTGAAACACCATTTTCTAATTTTGTTCTGATTATCCAAAGATTAAAATTTAAAACAAATACAATTAAATCATCTAATTTTACGGGGCGCCACAATATACCCATCTAAGAAAAACTTTCGTTCTCGAAAGTTGCTAGAACTTTACAACGGTCACATTTTCGAGTCATAATCTAAACTTAAACTCTAAACTACATTTGCACAAGAACAAAGAAGTCAAAATCATAGCATAACAAGTGTCAACACACAACCAACTCAAATAACTTTAACTAGACTTTCTGCGAGAGGATATAAGGATCGTTAATTCTGACAACTTAATTACTATCATAAGCGAGAGCGAGAGCGAGAACGAGACTTGAACGAGAGCGAGAACGTGACTTGAAGCGAGGAAAGGCGAAACGTGTTGATGCGCTTACGGTGAATTTAGGCGGAATCGACGAAGACAAAAAAAGTCAAATGCCATTAATTTCAGAATATGGGTCAAATCACATTAATGCATGTGGAAAGGGGCTTTTCATGTAAATTTCTCTGTGACAGATTTGTAACTTTTTATCAGGGGGTTCACTTCAACTTCTTTACGTCCGATAAAAGCCATTAGAAAGTCCAGTGGATAATGATGGGTGGGGCCCGCTTATAAATGTGGGCTATTTTCCTGAATATGGACATTATTCTTGGGCCCAATACAGGCCCAAATTGGAAACTAATTTACGAAAGTAGCGCTTTATAAACGGAGGTCAGGATGTGGGTCCCTTTTTAAGCTTTGTATTGTATTTGTAGCTATTATTTGCATGATAGCCCCTACATTTCCAAGAAATAAGAATTGCAGTCCTTTTTTTTTTTAATGCCGAATTAAACTTTATAATTTGACATTTTCATTGAAGCACTATTGCAATTAGTGATACCTTTATTTTCAATTTAATAAAAATTAATTTGATGAGTGATGATTTGAAGTTGAGTTCGTTATGAAATTTAGAAAAACTTATAAAATTATTGTCTATTGTTTTTTTAGTACATCATCAATTAGAAGTGAGAGATTCAAACCCATGACCTCTTAGTCATGAGTCATACTTGATAACAGTTGAGTTATGCTCTTGTTGGTTATTGTCTATTATTTTAGTTCTATAAAGGTAGGAGTTGAGAATTAAACTATTCATTTTTAAGATAGTAATGTTAAAGTGAGCATAATTCAACAGAAATTGGCATACACCACATTTTCTAAGGTTAGAAATTTGGATCCTCATTCTCTACATATATTGTACTATTTGAAGATGAGTTCAATATGAAATTAAAAGAAGCATATGAAAGGGTTATTATTATTTCAATTGCCAACTTGAAAAATCTCCTACTCTATATTGTTAAACTAAAAAACATACATATAAAAGGACAATATGTGCATAACTAATCTCCTTTTAAAGTGTATTTTGTTATTCTCTTTCCTCCCTACTTTTAAAGTATCATGACACACACACATTATTATTATGCAGGGCTATCAAAAAGTGCTAAAGATATTGTCGTAAGATCAAATTTACCATAAACTATCCACCTAAGATTTTAATTGATTGGTAATTTAACAAAACATTTGATGTGGGGGACTCAAACTTCTAAATTCTTGGTCGATGACAAAAATTTATGCTAATTGAGCTAATATATGTTTCATGCTAATCGAGTTATGTTCTTATTGACGCACAACAATTTCTAGTCAACCACTCTCTCTTTTATATTTATTTGCTTGTATATGTTCAACAATATAATATTGTATGGAGAAGGAAAAAAAATAATAAAGTATTGATCTTCCATGCTACTACCTAACATAATGGATCAGGTATATCTATTACACATACAATAATCAAAAAGTGGATCTACTTGGCTCCTAATGCCTCCACATGGTTGGTTATTATTAAAATACATTTTGATCTCTCTAGTTTGAGAATTGTTCCATTTTAGTCCCTATACTTTCAAATAAAGCTTAAAATTGGTTTATATGATAAGTTTGAAGTTGATTTTATTTATCAAAATTAGTTACAAAATAATAATTTTAATACAATAAAAGACACAATATGAACATACTTTCAAAATTTGTAGGAAAAAAATCAATAGAAACTATTTTTTTAAATAACAATAAACTAATGGTAGCGATCAATTTAAAACTTTATTGAAATTACGATACTAAAATTAGACATTTGAAAGTACAGGGACCAAACTGAAACAATTTTCAAAGTAAAACGACTAAAATGACATTTTAACCTAACATTTATTATTTTGCATTAAAAAGAGTATTTTTTTTAGTTAAAAAAAGAGTATTTAAGTTAAGTTTTGCCTTTTCACCTACAAGATGTCATGTTAATTTTTATTATAATGTCATGTTAACTCTATGTTACAATTAAACTGGATAATTGATATTGAAGAATAACATCCAGTTTAGATTATGGTGAAAAAAATGTTTTTAAAAATGCATTTGTTTAAACTTTTTTTTTTTAATTTATAAAAACGGTTTGTAATTAGAACACTGGTATATTTGGTTATAGTCCCTAAAAATATTTTAATATATAAGTTTGTTTAGTTTGTTTTACTCTCAAAATGTTTCAATAAATGTCAAATTATTATAAACGACGATTATTAAACATTATAAATTAATAACTTTAAATTTGTATTTAAAATACTATGATCATGTACGAGGTAGCAGTGGAAGATGGCAGAAATTGGCAGTCGCAGGATAGGGACGTGACGATGGATGGCAACAAAAATCGATGGTGACTCTCCACCACTCCTGGGCTCGAGAGCCTAAGTGAGTCACCCCGCAACACGTTAGCGTGTCATGACTGGGGCGAGCGTTACAAGAGAAGTGTCTTGAGCGTTTTCATTTGTAACGGGTTTTCAAGAGACAGTGTCGGACGACACGTGTGTGCCGACATTGTGCCCCTTCCCATGACTTGGAGGTTTAGGGGTCGTTAGCGACTAACGATCCGAGAATGTCCCGTTAAAACCAACTCATGGGAAAGACCGAATGCATGTACACGGACGGGCGACATGTACGGTCGAGTTGTATTCTGCTGCTTATTTACTTGATGCTTGGTTGAGGACTGAAGAACTTCGCCTAAGGTCCAACGAAACCACAGATTGCGATTATAGAGATGGGACGAGAGTTCCCCTTAAACCTAGTCATGTTCGAGGGATGATTCATGGTACCGCACAGTGGAAGAGGTGCGACCGTGACATTATAGTGGTTGCCGAAAGTAATGATGGAAGTGAATGGTGGCAGAATCCGATAGTCGCGAACAGTTAGGTGGTGGTGACCATCGAGAGGTGAAGGTATTGTGGAGGTCTTTTGGCATTCTCATATATAGTACAAATTTGAGAGAAATTCCCCATTAAACACCGAAAGTTTTTTTTTTTTTAAAGTGAGTAGTTGCCCATTACTATAAATATTATGAAAACGTTTTTTAAATTATTATTTTTTAAATTAAACGCTCAAAAAGTGAATCCAAACACAGTTAAATCCACAAATTTATTATAGGAGCAAAATTAAAATATAAATTAAACCATTGCATTTGTGTCACATTTTAATTTTCCTGACTCTTTTTAAATGTTATATTTGTATATATTTTTCAATAAAGCAACAATTTGGCATTTAATTACATATAATCAACTAAGTTGAAACTCAAAATATCTTATAGTATTAAAAAAAACTTGTTTAATTTGTATTTAGAAAATGAAAAAGAAAGAAACTTGTTTAATCCCAACAACTTGATCCTATCACAATTGATGAAGATATTATAAATATTTGGACAAAAAATCGGTTTATCTCTCAAAATTTTAGAAGTTATATCAATTAAAACTCTAAATTAATAATTATATCAATTTAAATCTTTAATTTTTATAAGTATGTTAATTTACTTCCTCGGTTAGATTTCGCTTAAAAAATGTTAGTTCATACGTGTATAGACTTATAATTATAAAAATTAAACTTTAAAACATTTATAATTAATCAATTTAGACGCTCTAGTTGAAAATCGTTAATGAATCAATGTAGACTACTTGTTTTAAATCAATTTATACTCCTAAACTTTGAATTCAAATCATCCCACATATGGTTGAACTAAAAAAATATTGAACTTTCACACATATATAAATTTAGACCATCCATTTTAAATGCATGAATGATCTTCAACTAAATTGAATCGATTATAAAAGTTCAAGAGTTTAATTGTTACAATCATAAATTTGCACACGCATGAGTTAATGCTTTTCAAATAGGATCTAAAAAAGAGCGTAAATTGATATCGTTTTGATTTTTGCAGTGGTTAGAAATTTAAACCCTACCAACTTCATGTAATGTAGTGATAAATCGTTGATATCAATGTTTATAAAAATTCAAGTGAAAACTTGACTTTTTTAGTACAACAAATGTGAAATACGAAAATTTGAACCTCTAACCTCAAAAAATGAATACGCATTAATTATCATTGAATTATGATGATTTTGGCAATGAAATTAAAAGTTATGTAATGTGCATTAATGATAAATTATACATAGAGAAGTGACAATTAAAATCAAAATAAATGAACAAAATTTATAATTAAAGCCTTTTAATTTGAAACCCAGGCGTTTAAGGATGCAATAAATTTATGGGTGGGAAGAAAGAATGAGAAACAGCCCAAAGAACAGCGAAACCCAGCCCAAATAAATGAATTTTAGAAGAAAACTGGGAATTGGAATTTAGATGTGCCTTAAAATTTTTTTGCTTTTTCTTGCTGGAAGATACTCGTACGAGTCATATTGGAGGAAGATAAACATGAAAAAACAGCCAAAAATGGATTTAATTCTACGCAAAAGAAATTTTTTAACTGTAAATAGTTATTGCAACAAGAAACCCCATACGCAAAATCAAAGAGAAATTCTTCTTTCTGCCTCTTCACCTTCATCTAAAATTCCCCACTTTTCCATTTGGGATTGGTTTTTAATTATGTGTTAATTAACCAAACACAGGAATTTAATTTTATGCAACCCATCTTACCATTGTCTTATGCTTCAATCTTCTTTAAGCTAGATGGGTTTCTCTTTTTGGGTCAATAGATGCCAAAATATAGCAGTAGGACAGAGCAGAGGAGAGAGACGGAGGGAGATGAGATAAGCAAAGCAAAGCAAAGCAATCGAAGAAATTTACGCCATGGAAGAAGGTGAATATTTCCTCTACTCCTCAGATCGTCTAATCGCTTCTTCTGTTTTCGTTTCTTCTTTCATTTTCTTACACAGCCCTGGGATTGGATTGGATTGGATTTCTTTTGTGTTGGGTTAGGGATAATTTCTCTTGTTTGATTGGACGGAGGTTTTTTTCTGCAATGGCGTAAGCGGGTGTTTGGTTAACAAGAGAACTGAGTTAACAGATGATTTTACATGTTTGCTTTTCTTGCTGTTTGACCCCCTTTTCGTTTTCTCTCTTTTGGGTTTTGTTTGTCGTTTTCAGCACTCCTAAGAGACGGTTTCTTTTAGGCATGTATCCATAGTTTTGATTCTGTGGCAATAGTTTGAGTTTGCTGGTTTGTTTTGTTAGAAACTTAGTCTAGGTTTGATCAATCGGATGAACAACCAAATAGAAAGCCGATTTTGTTGCTGGGTTGATTTTTCCATTCAAATGCTTGATGTTGTCCTGAAAGAAGCTTGGCTAGGAGTGATAAATCCCGTTTGATGTTGTCCATTCCCTCCTGTCTGACCCCCTTTTTTCTCTTTTGGGTTTTGTTTGTCGTTTTCACAAGTCTTAACAATGGTTCCCTTCAGACATGTATCTTAGTTTCTATACCTTTGGTTCTGCGGTAATGGTAATATCATATGAGTTTGAGGTTTGTTGTTAGAAACTTGGGATACATTTGATCAATTGGATGGATAACCAAACAGAAACTTGAATTTGCGCTGGGTCGATTTTTCTATTTAAATGCTTGATGTTGTCCTGCAAGTAGCTTGGCTAGGAGTGGTTATGCTGGCCACTGAGCCAAAATGTTTCTTTCCATTAGATCTCCTTGGTAGAACACCCAATCAGTTCTCATTCTCTTTTATCTTTTTATTTCAATGCAAAGAGTGGATGCATATCTGCTCTAATCCAATCCCTTCCCCTTCTTTCCCTTCTATTTCGATTTCCTCTCTTTGATTCTTACAAGTAATGCATTCTTATCTTTACCTTTCTTGTGAGTTGTGAGTGTTGGGATATATGATTCATTGATTATTGAAAGGAGCCAAAAGATTGAGTTGAGTATCAATTGTCTGTCCCTTGCCCTTATGCTGTTTTTTTCTCTTTCTTTTGATTTTGAATATACTCTCACTTCTTATTAAAAAAAAAAAGAAAGCTATTCTGTGGCAAAAAGGCACGTTCTTTTGTGTTAATTGTAGTTACCTCTTTTATCGATGGGAGTGTTATTATACCAGGACTCATTTGAAGCTTTGGTTTCTGACATGGTGGTGATTGCATAGGCTTAATGCTTTGATGTGGTTATGTATGATCCCACATTCATTTATTACATTTCCAAGTAAATAAAAAAATGAAATCTCTGATGCTTTGACATTTATACGTGTGGTTTACATTATTATTCAACTCTAGCAGATGAAAATGCAGCGTGTTTGTAGCTTTCCAATATGTGGACTTGGAAACATGCATGACTATCACTTCTATCATTTATTTTTACTGATTTCTCCTTTTCTTGAACTCAGAATTGGGTAATGTTATGCATTCGGAGGAGAATAAGGATTCTACCGAAAAGAACAAGAAACGGAAGCTCAAAACACCTACCCAGGTGATTGCTTTGGAGAAGTTCTATAATGGTAAGAGTTCCTTTTGTCAATTCCTCCTCTAGGTTCTTTGTAATCCCTTTAAATCTGAAAAAAAGTTTTAATGCCAATTCCAGAACATAAGTATCCTAAAGAGGAAATGAAAGCACAGCTCGCAGAGCAGCTGGGTTTGACTGAAAAGCAAATATCTGGATGGTTTTGCCACAGAAGATTAAAAGACAAAAGATTTTGTGAAACATATACTAGTGTACGGCAGGATCGTTCAAGTGGTGTCATTCAAGATCATGGCAGTGGGCTTGCACAAGATTCGTGTGGTAGCACGAAAAATGGAGACTATTGGCATCTTGATCCACGTGAAGTTGAAAGTCAAAAGCCTTACGGCCAAGAGCTAGCTACAGATAATGTCCTTGAGCGTAGGAGTCAATATACAGAAAATGTTAGTAATATGGATAATACATCTTCGGAAAGCAGCTCTTCTTTAAAAGATAGGTTATTATCTCAAAGTGAGAATCCATATGATACAGAAGTTTCTCGGTATTTAACACATGAGGGTGCTATTCCACCATCAAATCCAAAGGCCTTAAACTCCCTGCGATATAAACCATCTGGCTATTTAAAAGTGAAGGGCGAAGTTGAAAACGCTGCTATTACTGCTGTTAAGAGACAGTTGGGTGTGCAGTATCGGGAGGATGGTCCACCGCTTGGTGTGGAATTCCAGCCACTTCCTCCTGGTGCATTTGAGTCCCCAGCTAAAGGTCCAATCCATGGTAAACAATAGAATGTATTTCAATGTCGGCAGTGCTCCTTTTTTCATAGTAGTCTCTTATACAACATATGAATGTGCACTTGTAAATGAAAATGTTTTTACTTCTTGTTATGCACAATAAAGTTTTATTTACTATTTTATGCCCTCGAGTAATATTAATTGGGTAGCAGTTATTTCTGTGTTAATCATTTTATATAGTGCAATTGGACATGCATAATAGGGGTTCTGATGATAGATGGAGGCAGATAAACTTCTGAAAGATTGGATTGCAAATAACAAAGTGTGGATATCTTTTTTATTTTCGCTATTGATTGCTAAAAATTTAAATTCTAAAGAACATTTGACATTTGTGAGGCAAATTATACTATTGGAAACCTTGTCCCTAACATACAAAAACAAAAGTGGATAAATTGAAGTGAAAGAAAAACTAGATGATGAATCAACTTTTGTTGTTCAAGTTGTTGTTGTTATTTTAATTTTTTTTTTTTTTTTTTTTTGGGGGTGGGGGGCTGGACTCAATATGATTCTAGAGTGTGACATCAAGAAGAATAATCAGTATCACAGATTCAGTGACATTGCAATTGATTCGGGGAATGAACCATATTTCTTGTTTAATTACTAGATGATGAATCTCTGGCATTGGATGGTGGGTATTGGGTGGAGGATGTCGGAGAGAGAAGGCTTTTAGGGTATGAAGAGGGTGTAGGAATCGGAAGATAGTAGAATGTTAGGTAACATTTAAACTTTAAGGGGTTGTTTGGGGCGCTGAGTGGGTTATAATAGTCTGTGGGTTTATTATAGTATAATGAATTATATAATATTATTTAAAATCCAAAGTTGTTTAGTTTTGGGTTATAATAGTCTGTGTTTGGAGTATAGAGTATTCTACACGTTATTATAATCTGTGCCCCAAACAGGCCTTAAAGTAATAATCATGGATCTAATGAATACAACGTAAGAAACTCTTAGTTTAAGTGCTTCATCCAGTACAGAATCTTGTCATGCCTTACAGTATGATGATTTTCTTCTGAATTTTACCTCCTATGATTTTATTTAACTGTTACATCGAACTTTTCATTGAGCATCACACCTATTTTTTTATGGATACTTCACAGAATCATGCTATGCTGGAAATCCAATACTTCCTCGTTCTCCAGACATATTGACAATGAAGAAACAAAGAGCTCTTGGCTCTGTAAGTGGACCTTAATTATGGCTTTTTTAAGATGTTATTGTACTATGGATTTTGTTTGATGTGGTCCTAACATTAAATTAAGAGTTAAAATAAATCTCTATTGATCTATATGCATGGATTTTATTATTGAATTTGATGATCTATATGCATGGAATAAATCTTTGTTGAATTCAAAGGCCTCATGTTATGCTACTCTCTTGTCTTCCTATTTCCTTGTTCATCCCAGATTTTATTGGTAAATCTGTGAGCCATGTAGTGGAAGGACCTGAAAATATTTGTTTTATATGCTTTTATTTAAGCATGACAACGGTGCAATCTATTTAAGACATAGATATACACATACACATACACACACGCACACGTATATATTGGTAATCTTGCTGAGTCAGGATCTTCCATTCATGGTTTACAAAGTGAAGATGATTAGTTTTTGCTTCTTCTGGGAATGCAAAGAGGTTACTGTACAGGTGTTCTAAAGTTGGTCCCTTCCAAGAAGATAAATTTCATAACCTGCTCATGTAAATTCATTATTTAGTAACAAGTTGAGACAATTACTGATGTAACATTGAAAGCCCCAAGTTTGAATAATCAAGTCATGCACTTTGAGAAACTTGACATTTAAGATAACTTTCTTATTTTGATATTGAAAAACAGTACATAGTTGTTCCGCTAGCTTTAAAGGATGACCTTTCCAAGTTTCAGATTTTAACAGCATAGTTTGCAAGGAAGGAACTCAAATGAGGAAAAAAAAATAATGTTCTTGTTAATGGATTTAATATTTAATTGATGAATAGAGCTTACTCCCCCACTCGTGCTTTTATTTTGAAGAAGCAACTTTTATCACTGTGAAGGATGCAACACTAGTATTTTCATGCTTCAATATGAATTCTGACTCCAATAGTTTAAGCGGTAACTGTAATATGAACTCTAATACGCTTAAAATAATTTCGATCTTTCATGATTATCGGTGATCTGATATCAAGTCAAAGATAATGTTTCATCAAACAAAAAGATATCGAAGATGGTAGTTCTCCTAATCTTTTTCTTGCCACTCTGTTTGATTGTTCTACAGAGGTATGATGTGCACAGTTCAAATATGAGTTCTCAGGACTCATATATGGAGGAAGCAGTCCCCACTAGCACTACATGTAGACCCGAGTGCCAGGACAAGAATTCTATCCACCAATTAAAGAAAGGTTCCAATTATTACAACAAAACCGATCCTTTTCCTCGCCAGAACTCTCCCTTGAATTTGTATGAGGAATCTGGCGGGTTGACATTTTCCAGTAGTAGCAAAAGGGATCATAGAATGAACTCTAGCTATAATATTCCTAGAAGTAGAACTGATTCTGTTTCCAACAATCATGGGTCCTATTCTTCAAAAGTTGCTAGTGAACAGACAGAGATGCAGCTGCATAACCATGGTAGTGTCGGCTCGAAGAGTTTTTATAGGAGTGGCTATTTGAACTATAATTCTAAAAAGGTGCCGAAGGTCTGTACTTCATACATTTTTATTGAATGTTCTTGTATTATTTTTCCCAAGGACCAAATTTGGATATATCCATCTTGAATTTTTCTAATCCTTTTTGTGCTTATATAGGAAATGTTCAATGGAGAAGAAAAGGCAGTAAATGAAGGTAGTGATCCAGTTAGAGGGAAGATCCCACCACCAAATGAATTGGCTGTGAGTTTAAATGGTCATGTTTTGCATAGTGTTATAATATTGTGTTATAATAATGTGGTATTGTGGTGTTCCTTACTTACACTTCCCCTACTCATATATCAAGGTTGCCAATCGATGTCACTTGGATTTTCCTCGGTCAGACTATGCTGGAAAAGCATCCTTTTCTGAAAAACCAGGACGGAAAAATCATGCTAGAAGGTCAGTTCAAGTAACTGTTGCTAGTAACATGCAAATTATTGTGCATATATTATATTGAAATTTTTTATCGTCTTTTCTGTAAATGCTTCTCATTTACACTGCCCTTTTTACTGGCCCAATTCCAAATTTGTTCTCGAGTCTTGCATTGTAGGGGAAAAAATCATCTTGATGATGATGGTTTGATCAATTTTGGTTGCAAGTGGTTAGAATTTTTCTTTTTTTTGCAATAAGAAAGTTGTTCATTAAATGGGAATAAATTGAAGGTGTTTCACAAGGTATCCTCCAATGCACTACTAGCTCTATAAAGAGGAGGTCCAGTTGGTGAGAGTAAAAAAAAGATATCACCAAAGAAATTTGATAAGAGTACACCAGACAGAACTCAAAATAGCCTAACAGATTCCCCATTGGTGATCTGGTTTCTCCCATTGTGAGGCATCACCACATACTTTGAAACTGTCTTAGGCTCCCTTAAATTTTGTTCAAAACGGTCATTAGGTTTCTCTGGTAGGCATCAAGAGTGGCCAAAACCATGCAGTAACCTGGACCAGTGCTCTAGGTATAATGGCAGTGCAGAAACAGGCAATCCAGGTCTCCCAGATTTCACTTGCAGGGTAACACTAATTCGGGGAAGATGGGAGGTATAAGGATTTGTTGTTTGGATCCTGTTTTCTGGTGTTCAAACCCCTCAAAACTAAGGACCACATAGATAACTTAGACCTTTTCAGGGACTCACTACTTCGAAATGGATTTGGTGGCGTGCTTTGCAAGTTACTATCTTGAATTAGTTTTTTGAGTGACAAAAAAACTTACAAGAATAGCTCCTAGATTTCCCTAAACCCTAAGACCCAAACAATTGAATTTCTTTGGAGAGTTGGGAAACTTTTTGATGCCAACCTTTTGCATGTGACCTAGCTTAAGATCTACTTTGAAGTGTTTTATATAGAAGAGGCAAACATCTATCTAGATCCACCTCAGAGTGCTCTCTTCTTTCGGTTTTGACCGAGGCTACTGAGAAATTGCTGTATGGATGTCAAAACTACAAACTTGATCAATAGATGAGAAAGAAGTACAATTATAGCTGGTATTTATAGTCTTCTTGCATTCACCTTAAATGTGGTTACAAATTGCTGTATATATTTCCTGTACTGTAACATGAGTGCTTCTCCTTGGAGATTTTCTGTGAGCTATATATTAACAACAACACGTCATGTAGATCCACAATGGAGATGACATACAGCTTCACCGTCGATGAAGCTGAAGATACCAGTTCGTCATTGGATTGATCAACGGTAGAAGTTTGGCGAGGTCTCGAGATTCAGAGTACATAATTTGGAATTACTGTAAATTGGGTAGCAATATTAGTGAGTTGCAGCAAACCTTAGGCAGATTCTGGCTGTCAGGCTCTCTCCCTCTCCCTCTCCTTTCTTGTGTATAAGTACAAAGCCTGCATTTTATAACTATCTTTCTGAGGAAAATTCTACAAGGTGAAGTCTATCTACCTATCTTTCCTTTTTGTTTTTGTGCGTGGATCTCCTATCAGGTTTCTGGTCACGTCGATTTGTACTTCTGTAATTTTGTTTGATTGACAGAGAAGCATCGACAATGTATTATAACTGCATCATCCATTTACGACTCGATATCTTCGTTTCAAGGCACTGTTTTGAAGTCTTAACAAATGTGTTAGATCTTACATTTTAGCTATTCATTTGTTCACCAAAAGGGGTACTCACCACATGTTATGCCCAAACATGCCTATGTTAGATTTTTTTTTCTTTCTTTTTTTGTATATTTGCTTGACATTATTTTATCCCATTATGACATATGTAGCAGACCAGAAAGATGCCATTAATTATGAAAATAGCTCACTTATCTACCAAGAATTTGCAGAAGGAATTCTCAGCCACACATCTGTCTCTCCAAATTATGTTATGTTGTCTTTAAGTGGTTCTAGTGATCATGCTGTTCTGAAACAATGCAAGCCAAACAGTCTCTGAATGCCTCAATCATCAAATTTGTTAGCACTCGGAACTATCTCGTCTCGATCTCAATCTTAATCATCAAAATGTATGATTTCGATTGAAATTGTCGTTGTGATTGTCCATCTCTACACGTCCCTGCACATGAATTTCCCGTCGAACAATGCTGAATTCTTGCATGTATTGTTGTTTTCAATCAATCAAGAGATATCTGTCTCCAGTTGAAGGCTTAATAATGCAAAAACGTTGCGAGAAAAACAACTGTGTCGAATTATTATTTGAAAGCTTTCCTTCTCGTTCTCCTCCCAACAACACACGATCACATGAACCAACATGAACCATTCATTACCCTTGGCTATGGGGGGGAAAATGGTAAAAAAAAATAGCTAGGCTTGGACCAGAAAAAAAGTAGGAAGATGAATGTACAAAATGGCACAAAAGGCAGTGGCTTTTTAGGTGTAGAAGGCATCATGTGGGTGGGAGATTTGCAATTGGAGGGGCCTGCCAGTGCCAAAGCCTCTCAATTTGTTTGATAAACACATTTCACACAAAAAGAAGAGTGCTCAATTTACAAGAAAACTGAGGAATAAATTATTGAACACATGAGATTGTTGAGATATAGAATCAAAGCATTCAATGGATGATGTCCAATGTTAGGGCTTCATTTACACCTCAAGACTTTTTTTAAATTTTTTTAAAAAAGGTTGGGTTAGGAGCATTAGGACCACTTGAAAAGGAAGTCTCTTACAAGTTTACAAGTGACTTTTGTGGCCTCCATCACTCTCAATCCTCACACACCACTTTTTTTAAAAAGTGTACCCACCTTCTTGTTGCTCTCATTCTTCATTCCTTGTAATCAAAACTCTCTCTCTCTCTCTCTTTCAATGGCTTTTCTTAGCCTTTTGTGTTTTCTTTTTCTAAATTGCATGTTCTCAAAGGCTTGGTGGGAGCGTTTTGGCTCATGGGTTGGTTTTTTTATAACTTAGAAGTTTTGTGTTTTCTTTTTCTAAATTGCATGTTCTCGAAGGCTTGGTGGGAGCGTTTTGGCTCATGGGTTGGTCTTTTATAACTTAGAAGTCGAGTCTGTATCTGAGCTGAGTTTTGGAATGGAAAACACTTTTAACCTCTCGAAAGTCCTTTTTAAAATTTTATGGTCAAAATTAATTTTGTAAATTCTAAAGTCATTTTTTGGTAAGATTACACATTTAATCTTGTGGTTTGGAGAAAGTCAGAATTTAGTCAAATTAGTCTCTATGGTTTGATAAAACACAACATGAACTATTCATGAGGATTTATCATAAGGGACTATTTATGAAGTTTTATCAACCATAGAAACAAAATTCTAACTTTTAAAATTGAATGGGTTGTTTGGGATGCTGGGTGGGTATAATAACACTGAGTTATAATAGTCTGTGAGTTATTATAATCTGTGGAATCATATAATATTATTTAAAATGCAGAGTAGTATAGTTATAATAGTCTATGTTTGGGGTGCGGAGTATTTCACATGTTATTATAACCTGTGCCCCAAACAGACCCGAAGAGATTAGATTCTAACTTTTTTCAAACCGTAGGGACCAAATCTGTAATTTAATCTTATTTTTAAAACACCTCTCTCTCCCAGGCAAGTTTGGTGGGAGCCTCTTGGCTCATAGGTTGATTTCTACACCTTAGAAGTTGAGTCCACATCTAGAATGAATTTTGGGTTGACTACACAAATGACAATTTTTTTATTTGTAGTTTTGAAAAGTGGTAAGTAATTCAAGTTTTAAAAATATTAATTACAATTCTTTTAAAAATATCATTCATACCATCTTTGAGTCGCTTGCGAGAGTGAAGACACTATCCCCACCAATCAACACGGGATCCTTTCAACATGGTTTGTCCCCACTCACATACTCCCTAGGAAAATTCCTAGGAGGTCACCCAACATAGGATTGCTCCAAGCCAAGCACGCTTAACTGTGGAGTTCTATGATTGAGCCACCGAAAAGGAAGGTGCACCTTGTTGGTATAGGTAGTAGTTATCAATTCTTTTAAGCCTTTCTCAACTATACTTTCATATCATCATGGTCACTCGCACGTACCCCTCTTCCTCGGGCACCATACTTTCATATCCTCAGGATCCCTCTTATTTAGATGTGGACTCAGTTCATTCATGTACCCCTCTTCCTCGGGCGTCACAAGTTTACCTTTCACTCTAAATCGAAGACTTAAGAAAAGTAAGCGATAACAAAGACTTTCGAGACCGAAGATTAAGGTATTTACAAAAAAAAAAATTATCCGATCTTTAGGAAAAATAGAAAGTAAAAATATATTAAAATATAAATAGATTCAGTTTTTTTTTTATTCTACACTTTAGCTAGTTAATGTTTTGAAGTGATGATATAAACTTATGAAAGTTTTTAAGTGGTATATGTCAACCTAAATTATTAAGAACATACAAAGAGTAACTATTACTATGAATTATATAAAAAATACAAAGTACTTCCTCCAATTCTAAATTTTGACATATAATAATAGTACACAACAAAAAAATATAAATCATGCATACACATATACAAAGACAAAAGCTCAATTGAGTTAAAAAAAAAGAATATAAAAATACTTTGGATTATTTAAATTGGATATTTATTATACATAAACCTACCATCGTCATCTATCTCTTGAGTTGTATATATTTTTGTACTCTAAATAAATAGAGAATAAAAATCAATGGAACGAAATATCTATAAAGAAATAGATCGTAAAATTGTGTATGTGCCTGAAATAAATAGAGTAAAAATCAACGAAACAAAACACCTACAGACATATCTATACATAAAAATAATAATAAAAATACGAACACAACCATGAACCTCGATTTTTATCAATAAAAGCAGTAGAGTTCACGACTCTTCTATGCCTTCTTAATCAATGGAACCAACAATCACCTTATCCTAAATAACACTCTCCTCTTCATCTTCTTCAGCACCGAGCAACTCAACTCCAGGTCTTGAAGAGTCCGCGAATCACTTTTTAAAAATTTCCATAAAACTCCAAATCGTTATTCAAATTGTCAGAAAGTTGAGAAGAAAGTGACTGAACAATGCACATAAAATTGGTTTGTGCAGCAGGGTGCGGATGACTTGAGATTTGAGATTTAGAGAGAGGAGAGAAGGATTGTCTTGGTGAGAGAATCAATAAATATCAATGACTTAAGATTCAAAGAGAGGAAGATTGTCCTGACAAAATTTCTAAATTTCTGAGAGAGGAGAAAGAATGCACATGAAATTGGCTTGTGGAGCAGAAAGGAAGAATTGTTTGAGAAGAATTTTAGATTGGCTTGGTTTTGGAAAGAGAAGGATTGAGAGAAGGAGAAAAATAAGTATAAAAATAATAATTGCTAAAACTTTCAAAATACAAATTATATACCATTTAAAAAAATAGGAGATGAGAAGATTTTTTAAAAAATTAAGAATGTAAGAGGCCAAAATGAAAATTTAAAAAAAAAAAACGCCACATGTGCACCTCACTGTGTGACCATAATTAAAAACATATTTGAAAACCACTTAAAAAAATGATTTTAGAAAAAAACACTTTATTAATACCTTTTACATTTCTTAAAAGGAGATTTTAATTTAGGAGTATTGCCCTGAAAAATTATTTTAAATTCACGCTTGCCATGCAAATTTGTTAATCCGAGAAGCCACAACTTATGAGTTTGTTGTTTCAAATTCATTTGTCTTATTTCACAGATCACAAACTCACATGCTTTAGTTTAGACCTACAAACTGTTTTAATTGATATATTTGATTTGGGTATTGTTGGGAAAAACACCTCCAACCACTAGAAATAAACATAAAATAACTGAAAAATTAAAAGAAACCAACAAAATAAGAAACATAAGAATTTACGTTGAAAAACTCTAAATTCGGAAAAAAAAACCACTAACAGAAATTTCCACTATGTGAAAAATTGTTACAATCACATAGAATTCTCTCTCCGACCCCAATTACAAAAACACTCTCCCAAAATTTATACCACTCACACCATTTTCTCACTCTCAGACCAGAGAATATAAAGAGAATTTAACCAAAATTTAAAGACACCAAACCTAAAGTGTTTTTAAGCGGGATCTTTAAAATCAGCGTAGATTTCACTTTTATAATGTTAGGGTTCTATCACTTTTTGTCACTCTTTCAGATGTAGGACAATTTCACTCCAGGTATATTTTTTGATCTAATAGAATTTGTAAATTCAGGTATGTTTCTTGATCTAATAGAATTTGTAAATTGTGATTTCTTGTTGCTTTAATTTAATCATTCATTCCTTAGTGTTCTTGATTTCTTCGATTGGTTGCTCTCAAAATGCAATCCATTTTGCTAATAACAAAGTTGATGTTAACATTTTATTAAATTGTTTCTTTTTTTTGATGTTTTATTTAATAATATTAAATAGTTGTATATATTAAATTCAAACTCTCTCTATATATATAAAAGACGACTTGCCTTTTTTCAATAAAATATTTTTAAATGTGTGGCGAATAAAGTGACCATATTTGTAAAGTTACTGATAGAAAATAAAGATAATAGTAAACATGACATTTTTTAGGTTAAATTACAAGTTTAGTTTTTGATCTTTCAGATTTATATTTATTTGATTCATGAACTTTAAAAAGTATGTAAAAAATTCATAAACTTTCAATTTTGTGTCAATAAGGTTCTTAAACTTTTAAAAGTATCTAATAGGTATTTAAACTTTCAATTTGTTCAATGTCTAATAGGTTCTTGACATATTGATCATTTTCTAAAATTCAGGGACCCACTAGACACAAAATTGAAAGTTTAGATCATGTTTGATAACCATTTGATTTTTGGTTTTTGGTTATTGAAAATTGTGTTTGTTTTCTTACAATTTCTTTACAATGATTTTCTTCTTCTCTATAAAAGATTCCATTTTTCTAGCCAAGCTTTTGAAAACTATTTTTTTTTTAGTTTTTATAACTGACTTGATTTTTGAAAACATATGTAAAAATAAGATAAGAAAACATGAAAACTCATAGCTGGAGGTAGTATTTGTAAAATTAATTTTCAAAAACAAAAAATCAAATGGTTATCAAACGAGGCCTTAGAGTGTCGTTAGACACAAATTTAATTTTATCTAATATAAGGAACTTATTAGACACGAATTGATAGTTCAGACACCTGCTACAATTTCAATACATTAAAAGTTCAAGAATTTATTGCACAATATTTAGGGATTAAATAGACACAAACTTAAAAGTTTAGGACTATAATTTAATTTTTGGGATGAATTTAATATTTTTCTTATTTCCTCATTTATAAGACTTTTCGTATTTTCATTTTTATTCTCTCAAGTAAATACTTGGGCAACACCGATGTATTTTGCTTCTAGTCACACAATTTTTTTCTTTTTTTCCTTTTTTCAAAAAAAGGAAAAAAAAATTGTGGTTAAAAAAAAACTACACGACATGGCATCACCCAAGTTGTACCCTTCATCTAATTATGGACCAAACAATTTAATCTTTTTATATATTAAATTTGGATTTGATACAATTATATTTTTGCTATTTTTATAATAATTTTTTTGCTAGTTTTTAGAAGGGTTGCTTGTAAAAAAAAAAAAGTCAAATTATTAAAAATTTTAATTATACCAAAAACTTGGAAAAGTTTCATTTTACCACTTAAATTTATTTCAAAACGATCCTTAAGGACTTTTTTTCTGTTTTAAATTCATGGACGAGAAAATGGTGTGTTTGCATCTATGTTGCTATGTGAACATATTTGAATCTATATGTGAAGAAAAATAAAGAGACATACAAACACACTATTTTTCTTTCATGAATTTAATCTTAAAAAATTATTTTTATTTTTTTAAAATTAAACAAAATATTATTTATCAAAGCTACAGTTATCTCAGTACATTCGTTGAGCTTTATGATGTTTTTTCAAAAAAGAAAACAATGAAAAGATAATATAAATAGGTTAAATCATAGATTTACTTCCACCTATTTAATTCATGAGTTTTCAATTTTATTTCAAATTAAGACTTTATAAACTTTTAATTTTTGTGTTCAGTACATTCATAAATTTTAAAAAACGTCAAATATGTCAAAAGACTTATTAGACACAACATCGAAAATCAAGACTTATAAAACACAAAATTAAAAGTTCAAGGCTTTATTAGATATTTTTTAAAATTTAAAAACCAATGGACACAAATTTTATTAAAAAAATTTAAAAGTTCAAGAGATAAAATATGACTTTTTTTATTAATATTGCAAAATTTAAAACTTATTATAAAAATATCATATTTTTCAAACTATTTATAATAATATTGTAGTTTTAATGACAGACAATGATCAAATTTGCCATATGTCAAAAAATTTAAAAAATTTGTAGAAAGAGATAACCATCTCAAAATTTTTAGCAAAACTTGCTTCTGGCAGAGTGGTTGCTTTTGTTTATAACCCACGAGCTTGGTGATATGAAAAATATTAATATGGTTCTCTCTTAAAGAGGTAACCATCCACAATTTTTTTTAAATTTTTTGACAAATGAACCATTACCAATGCATTAAAACTACGATATTTTTATAATAAGTTTAAAATTTTACAATATTAATAAAAAAAAGTCCGATAAAATAGATACAAATTTATAAATATTAGTGGATTTAAAAATAAGTATATAATGAGGTATTTGAAAATTGGGTGAGAAAAAATGGACGCCGTTGGTCGGGCATGTGTCAAGGTCCAACCGACGGAGAATGGAAAGGGCTAAATGTCAACATCCAAATTTGACAAAATATCGTGGCCATTGTCACTTTTCATATCAACTTTTTTTTTTTTCCATTAATATTTCCTTGCCAGTTTTTATATTATTTTATCCTTCTAAGCTCTAACAAATAAACTATAGTGAGTTCCAAAAAAGAAAAAAAAAATCAAATAATACTATGGTTGGCCATGGTTCAATATAACGGCAGTACTGTACTGAAGTAGTAAAGCTTCAATATTGCTTTTGGGGTGGATTTACCATGATTGTTTTTTTTTGTAAAGTGGATTTGGATTCTGTAGCAGGAGGCTCGAGCCCCGTTCAAATTTTTTATCTTTAATAATATGTATAGAAAAAGTCAGGTTAAATAACAAAAAAGCGTTCTGGTGTAGTGATAAATATGTCATCAACCCTTGCTCAAGTCCAAGTTCAAGCTCTGGTTTGTACAATGTTAAATATTTTTTTTAATGTTATATTCAAGCCCCCTCGATACAAATTCTGGATCTGTTTGTAGATTTTAGGTTTAAATTTTCTATTAATGTGATATTTAAAAATATATAGAATGTTTTTCCCTTAAAGGTTAATTCAATTTAATTTGGCACGTTTATGATTTTTTATTAAAGTTTTTCAAGCTTTATCAGTTTAATACTCAATCATTATTGCTAAACATATGAGTCATCAGTAAAAAAGTTACCTTATTTGTTTCAATTAAAATCTATTTATAATTAAGATTAATGATATTGAAATTATTATTGTAAAAAAAGATATTGAGATTATGATATGAACTTTTTTTTTTTTTTAACTTTTGAGATTAATTATATATACCATATATAGTGTGTTATACGTTGGGTTTCAATATGCATGAAGATTTATTCAAATGACGGACAAAGATAATGGCTAAAAGAATATTTTATATAAAATTTAGAAACAAAGACGCAACATTGAGATTCTTAAAAAACAGAAGGTGAGTTTGATGTACCTTTTAGTTTAATACTTTTTTTTAATTATTAAATAGCCTCTAATAATGTTCACATTTTCTTAGATGTAATTTTATTAACATGTTTGTTTAATTACTCATACACTACCTCTAAAAGTAATTCTAGAGATACCAAATTGCTAGAGTAATTTTATTTTATCAATCGCTTTAAAAGTTATTTTTTTGGTGAATCAACTTTCAAGTGTTTTTTTTTAAACAAAATAATTTGAAATCCATTTGATATTTTAAATGTGATTTGTATTTGGAACATAGCACTGAAAATTAAAAAAGAAAACACCTTTACAAGGACTAGAGTATGATAATTTAGAGCATGCTAGAATGATTTTTAAATGATTAAAATCATAAAATTTAAAATTATTTTAAACATGTACTTTTTATCATTCAAAATGAATTTAATATTTGATTTTACACTTTTAAATGCAATTTGCATACCATAAAAATTAAGTTTGAATAATTAAACCATATTTTGGAATGATTTTGAATACGACAAAAATAATTTTTATCATTTCAAAATTGATAAAAATTATTCCCACATACCCTATAATTTATGATCTATGATATAATTTTATTATTTTAAAAATAATTATTCTATTTACATTAACCTAACATACAAATACTTATGACTAAGTGGTTATGAATTCGAATCCACCACCCCCCAATAGATGTTGTACTAAAAAATAAATTACTTTTGTGTTTCAGAGTGATTTAACACTACGATATTAGATTATATTAAATTTCCGCAAGTAAGTATAAGTACTGATGCATCATGGTGTTCGAATTTGAAGTGTGGTGGTTTAGGTTGGTTAGTTCGAGATTGGGAAGGAAAAGTGATTAGTGTTGGTCACCAGTTCATAAAAACGAATTTGCCTATTTTGATTTTGAAACTAAATGGTATATTAAAGGTTTCAGGTCCATATCGGACATAACACTACTGGTGGTGGAATCTGACTCACATTATTCAAGTAAATGTTATATTGAAGATTATACCGAAACAAAAGATTTTATAAAGGAGATTTCACAATTATCAAATGATTGGCCGAAAATTATTTTCAGATATATCCCTCACCTATCCAACCACAAAGTGCATAGGTTGGCACAAAGAGCACTTCGACTATGAACGGATGAAGTTTGAATGTATTAGAATATCTTAGTATCTTAGTCTTTATTGCATTAGATCTTAGTCTTTATTGTATTAGATTATATTTTATTTTATTTTATTTTATATTGTCCTATAAATAGGACCTCTAGCCTTGTATCTCAATAACATATTATCAATACAACACAATATCAATTCAGAATGTAAACCCTAGCCACCATTTGTGTTCTATCCCTTTTCCCCCTCCATCTTATAAAAACAACATGGTATCAGAGCCTCTTCCCTAAAATACCCCCTGTTATTGTTATCTTCTTCCTTAGATCTGCAAGCCTCTGCCCGTGCCACCGTTCTCCGTCAAATAGATCTGCATCTCTACAAGTCTCCTTCCTTCTTCATTTCATCCACCGACTCTGCATCCCCACCTCTGCATCTCATCCACTAGTCCAGATCTCCACATATCACCACTTCGTTTTAGATCTATGTTTCAGATGCTATGAGAACTCGAGTTTGTCTCAAACCCACCATCTACGCAAGTTTTCATCCAAAACCACAGTATCTTAGTCCCAAATCCACATGAACTCCAACCTCTAACCCACGACAATAATGAACCCAGACTTTTAATCTATCGCGAGACAACGATGGCGGCAACGCCATCTTCAATCTATTCCAGTTCCGCCATTTTGTCGTCGACACCACTTAGGGTACCTCCACCCCGTTCATCTTGATGGCATCGACATCATCATCTGCCATTTGAATTTCACCATATCTGAAATTCCTGAAGCATCTGCCCTTACATGTCGCTTCAGATTTGTTTGAGTGATTTGGTGCAGTTCACTAAGATTGTGGTTTTCTTCATGGCCTCTGAATCTGCCTTTACCTCTGCCTGTGCTTCCACACTCTACTTGCCCGCCGCTTCTGTTGTGCTTTGGCACCTGTTTGTTGTGCTTCGGCACCTGCCCGCCGCCTCTGATTGTGCTTCGGCACCCCCGCCGCCCCTGATTGTGGGCCTCTGATTGTGGGCCTCTGTTGTGCTTCGGCACCTGTTTGTTGTGCTTTGGCACCTGCCCGCCGCCTCTGTTGTGCTTCGGCACATGCCCACCGCCTCTGTTGTGCTTCTTGGCATGCTTGCCTCATCCTAATAAACTCACAAAGGATTGTGAGTTTGAGAGGGGATATTAGAATATCTTAGTATGTTAGTCTTTATTGCATTAGATCTTAGTCTTTATTGTATTAGATTAGATTATATTTTATTTTATTTTATATTGTCCTATAAATAGGACCTCTAGCCTTGTATCTCGATAACATATTATCAATACAATACAATATCAATTCAGAATGTAAACCCTAGCCACCATTTGTGTTCTCTCCCTTTTGCCCCTCCATCTTCTAAAAACAACATAATGGATGAAGAGAACTTTTAAATCTCCTTAGCCAATTTTTTATTATTCTCTTATTTCTATTCCAAAAAAAGCTTCAACAATAATTAGGGAGGATAAAAACACCCATGGAGTCAGAGACCACCCTCAATAGGAAGGTAAATCCCCAATTTGATTAGGTATGAAGTTGGAGATTCTTTTCGATCCCCCAATTAAGGATGGTGCGGGGATGGGGGAAGGTACCTGAGGCCTCGAATAATTTTTTTATTAAAAATACAATATATATTATGATTATATTAATATATTTTATTTGTGGGGAATTCGAACCCATGACCTTTTAGTTGTAAGTTTTACTTAATGTCAGTTGAACTATCCTCTTGTTGGCAAAACAATAATAATACTAACTCAACATAAAAGTATATATAATTTTCTTTATTTTATTTTTTTTTATAAAAATAACAACTAAAAATAAAAAATAAAACAAAAAAGATGAGATTTTTTTTTTCGTGCGGACTCGATCTCCGAACGAAGATTCTCGATCCTCCAAAATAGATAATGAGGCAAGACGAGGATGAAATATCTCCATGAAGACATAGATGGAGAGTGCATCCTCGACCTTACCTCTACCTAGTTGCTATTCCTAGGAGTAATTGACATGTATTTCGATCGGAATTTCAAATCTCCATACCTCATATTTATTGTACTAAAATAAATTATAATATTAAATTGAAGATGGTTCAAGTAAATTAAATTTACACGTTTAGAAATGTAAATAAAAATGATGATATTTTATTAGAATAGATAAGAAATTAAAGGTTAAATTACAAAATTAGTTTATATGGTCTTGACAAAGCTATAATTTGATCTTTATCATTTCAAAAATTTCCATTTCGTCTATATACGATCTAGTCAAGCTCCACCAAAATTTCATTTTGTTATCATAGTCAATGTTTTTCATTCCATTGGAATAACTCCTACAAATTTGAGTTGGATTAAGTTCATTTTGGTTTAGGTTGTGTTAGAATTTTGAAGAACCAAAAATTTGGATTAGTTCTCGAGTTGACCTTTTTAGGCTCGAATTGACCTGACCCAATTCATTATTTTTTTTAAAAAAAATTTATATATATACTTATAAATGAATTATTTGTAAACTTTTAATGTTTTTCGTTTAGTATTGTAATAAAAGTGAAGATGTTATGGACTTGTTTGAATTTTATAGAATTTTAGTTATTAATTTAAGCAAAAATTATTTTTAAATAATTAAGAAAATTATAAAAAAATAAAAATTGAACCCGATAATCCAATCCAACTCAATCCGAAAATATTGCAACTCAACTCAATCCAATCCATATATTCCTAAGAGTAACTATGTCAAAATATTGTGTCATTCTTGAGTGGATAAAATACAATTTAAGGAAGGAAAGTGACCTTTGGTTAAAGACAGAGACAAAATTACAACCAAGGCCATTCTATAAGTGAACTAAAAAAAGCCATTTTATAGGAATGATATTGAAAATCTCAAAATTATAAAGATGAAATTCAAACACTATAAAGACTGAATTGAACAGTTTCAAAAAAGAAAAGAAGACTGAATTGAAGGGGTAAACTATAGGGTGATTTTTATTAATATTGTATTTTTTAAAATTTATTATAAAAATATTGTAATTTTAAAACTATTTATATTAATATTGTTGTTTTTTAACAGGTGGCAGAAGGTCAAAAAAGCGGGGCAGACCATGTTCAATCTGGTAGATGGTCGTCTCTTCAGGAGACGACCATCTCACAAATATAACGAAAATCCACGTTTGGTATAGTGGTTGGTTGAATACTTAATATATTTAGGTTCTTGAGTTCAAGTCTCACCAAATGCAAGCTTTAACATTTTTTTCTCTTTCTTGTTTCTTTAGTTTTTTCTTTATTCCGTTTTCTCTATTTTTATATTTTCTTTTATTTAAATCAAATAAAATATTTTTAATTTTTAAAATATAGATTATATTGTAATTTATTATCTTATTTGAAAATGTTCTTCTTCTAAAATATTACCGGAGCAATAAGACAAATTATTAATTTACTTTTAAAAAATAAATTGTAATATAATATTCATTTTACTTAAATTATTAAAAAAAATTAAAATATTTAAATAGAATAAAGAAAAAGGAAAAGAATTATCATTTAAATCGATATAGATAAGAGCATATTTTTTTTTTTTCAAATAAGATAGTAAAGAATTATCATTTAAATCAAATAAAATAAGTAAATTGATAATTTGTCTTATTCTTATGATAATGTTTTAGAAGAAAAACATTTTAATTTACGTCATTTTAGGTTGACTTTATTTTTTTTTAATATCTTAAGTAAATTGTAATTTATTGTTTTTGTACTATAAATGAAAAAACTAAAGAAACAAGAAAGAGAAAAAAAAAAATGTTAAAACTTGCATTTAGTTGGACTCGAACCCAGGAACGTGGGTATATTAAAAATTTGTCCAACCGCTATGCCAAACATGGCTTTCCATTAAACTTGTGAGATGGTCGTCTGTTGAAGAGACGACCATCCCCCGCTTTTTTGACCTCCTGCCAACTGTAAAAAAACAACAATATTAATATAAATAGTTTTAAAATTATAATATTTTTATAATAAGTTTTCAAAAATACAATATTAATAAAAATCACCCAAGGGATGATATTTATAATTTTCTTTTTTTGAGAAAGATGATATCTATAATTTAATCAAAGTTTTAAAAGGAATATATAATTTATTTTCTCAAAAAATAAAAAAACAAAAGGAATATATAATTTATTTTCTCAAAAAATAAAAAAACAAAAGGAATATATAATTTATTAATTATTTTTCATGGAAATTTACAAATATCACCGTGAGAATGAATTTTGTATTTTTTATCATTATTATTCATTTTTCTTTTCTTTTCCGATTAAGCTTGAGCCTCGAACTCACCTCCGAACGAACAGCCAATATTTCCTTTCTTTTTAATGGTTTTTTTTTTTTTACAATTAATTCTATTCGTCTGCTCTACACTCTCTGTCATTCTCTCTCCTCGACTTTCTAGTCTCTCTCTTTCTCTCTCTCTTCCTGCAACTCCGAATCAGATCATAGTTCCCAGTTTTCTTTCACTTTCTTGCACTTTCATGGTCAGGTACTTCTTCTCATACAGTCAGAGGCATCGCTCAAACTTTTGTGGTCTGTTCACGCGAATCCGTGGAGTTTTCACCTCTGTTTTCGGCCATTTCGATTCTTTAACCTAGCTGTTATATTCTCCTGTCAAGTCATTGAAGCAGCCTGCTGCGCAATCCAATTCAGCGGAGTTAATCAAGAATTTGCAGCTGTAGTGTTTCAGAGTCAGTGCAGTTTCAGAGCGGTGGCTGGATGAATCGGACGGGAGCTGTGTAGTTGAGTTGAGATGGATGATTTTATTGTTGTAGATTGGAATTGCTCGCTGAATTTGAGTTTCAGGTGGAGAGTGAGCGGATTATCGCAAGAACTGGTCAATGGAAGCGCTTGGGTTTGAAAATGGGTGAGCTAAAGTTAAGTTTTCAGATTTGAGGGTTCAAGAGGGAGAAAACTTGATGTCGAGGATGGATAGGATGGCTTCAGATCTTAATAGGAATGGTCCGGTGGAAAGGGATATCGAGCAGGTGCTCTCACTCTTTCTTCTATTTTATGTCCTTGTACTATTCAAGCGTATGTTGTCCTGATTTGCGCATTTATTGCTATGTTTCTCTTAAATCAGTGTAACAAGCGTATAAATGAAGTAGTGGAATTTTTGTCGGTGTCGCTTTGCACTGCCGTCCCCATCACTCGCGTATTCTAGTCTCGTTTTCAGTGCAAACAAGTGCCGTTTTAACTGTGATGCGGTCATCAGAAGTTGAATTGGAATAACTTTTGATGAATTTCTGAAGGCAAGTCTGATTTTCATAGCAGGATATGAAGAGTAAATTAATTGGTCGAAGGTAGTTGTGTGCGAAATATCGATGACTATTTTATAGAAAGCTACTCGTTCAGGTTCTAACGAGGCAATTTAGCGTTGGTAAAAAAATAACATCATTTGAAGATTTCCTATGATCTGTTGATATATGATTTCGAAAATTGCTTAGAGAAACCGAAGGGTGCATCCTACACCCTCTCTTGTTGATCTGGAATCAACCAGGCTACCTTCTTGTATAATGACAATGATTGAAGATGAATCTATCTGAACCATCGCATCCCCTCTCAACACTGATGCCCTGGATGCTGGATCTAAATTTAATTATAGGATCAACAATAGTTTAGCTATTATGTTTTAATTTTCACGAGCAATCATTGCAAAGAATGAAGATGTGCTGTGTTGTTTGTTCATTTATTGATCCAAATGGCTGAGTATATTCCAAAGACTAGTCGTTGTAGCCAATAATGTCAATTGGCAACGTGTTCAAGGCTTTTAATAAGTGCAACATGACATTTTAGACTGTAGAGAGGAAGATGGAAATCATGATGAATCTCTTGGAGGATGTGTGAAGCTTAGCTCGTTTTAATGTCTCTATCTGGATGTCCATGAATGATTAATTAATTGATTTTTTTCTTTTTTTTTAGTTTTAATTTTTAACAATTGCAGCATGACTATACAGTTTCTTGTCTAGCATCTACATTTCCACCACTTGATAGCAAAACTTTTGGAAGCCACTTAAATGGTCTCCACATGCATATAATGTGTAATACCTTTTGCTGTTTTATATATTTCAGTCCATTATTGCTCTAAAGAAGGGAGCTTATCTGCTAAAGTATGGAAGGAGGGGTAAACCAAAATTCTGTCCTTTCCGGCTTTCCAACGTAAGTTTGGTTTGTTGTGACAAATTTGTTGCTGCGTTTGTTCAGAAATTACACTTTTGTATTAGTCATTATTGTTGTATGTATGACATTACCCTCTGATGGGATAAGCTCAATTTGAACACCATGATGGTGCATGAACTTTGCTCGATGAAATCCTGTTTATGAGAACATTGCATCTTACGTCTGAAAATATCCACGTAATTGATTTAGCTAAAGTAGAGTCATTATCTGTGTAGACATAGTTGCTTGGAGCTTGATCATTGGATAATATATCATCATAAAGAAAGGGATGTCCAAGTCCAGCTGGATAACATGACATTCTCCCTCAAAATTTGATGAAACTTTGCTGTAATTGAGTCAGATAAGAAAGAAGAGCAGATAATTTGACATGTTTAAGATCCTAACGTAATTGAGTCAAATCTTTTACTTTGATTGTTGATGGAGCTCCATACTATGATTCCTTCTCTTCTTTATCTTAGTTGCATGGGGTAGTGTCATAAGAACTTAAAGTGATTGGTGGTGTTTTATGTTTTCAGGATGAGTCTGTTCTAATTTGGTATTCAGGGAAAGAGGAGAAACACCTTAAGCTAAGCCATGTTTCTAGAATAATATCTGGGCAACGCACTGTAAGTACCATTTTCTAAAGATAAGATTTATTTAGTACCTATGTGTGTTCTCCCCTGCCTTTGTGGCCACATCCACATCGATTTGCATCCAATGCAATATTGTGATAATTATCAAGAAACCTTGGTGAGGTTATGACTCTGAACTTTAATAATCTGTAAAATTATAGCTTTTTGTATACTGAAGAGTCACAATTGAAAAGGTAGCTACTTACATTGTTTATGGTTTATTTACAAAGTTAAGAACGTGATGGCTTTAGAAATTTTAAGCTGCTTGCACGTCATCTATGTTGTTAAATCCTTCCTAGAAGCTGTTCACGTGTTGGCCTATAACCAAGAAAAAGTAGAGAATAACAGAAATTCTAAGGAGAAGATATTTGTTGTACATTTCCTTCTGAAGGTCCTATGTAAAACTTGCTTTCCTATTTCAATCTTTGTATAAATCCATTATACAGCGTCCTTGGAAGAAACACCTTGAGCACATAAGTTTAGTGTGTGTCGGGGTTTTCTTCTCTTTTTTTTTTCCTCCACATTAAAAAAAAAGTAATAATTGGCGTTTTGGCATTTGCTTATACTTTATAGGTTTAGATTATTTGGTTCATTCAATGTTTACACTTACTTGCTTCTGGTCCTTATTCTTTGATATTTTTTCTGTCTCTAGATCATGAACTTTTAAAAATGACACATTTTAGTCCATTTTTTATTTTAAATTTCTGTATTACATTAATAGAAAAATTAGGCTATCCTTTCTAAACTTGATATCAAACATAAGTCTACATTGGTGAACAATGAACATAAGATTTCTATTACATTAACTACAGGTATTTAACAACACATGTCAAAATTCTTTTTTGCAAAGTTTAGTGTACATGTTAGAACATTTGAAAATATAGAAATCAAAATAGTATATTTGAGAAAGTTTTGGAACAAATATAAGATTTAAACTGGACTTACATTTTTAGGCTTATTTCAACCAAAAATGTTAATGGGAATCAGTGACTATTTTACTTATGACTTTTTGATGTATGTATGATCTACTGATCAGATCTGTTTCACAAAACTTTCCAGCCAATATTTCAAAGGTATCCACGGCCAGAGAAGGAATATCAGTCATTTTCTCTAATATATAACGACCGATCTTTAGATTTGGTATGTTATTATTTTAATTATTATTTCGTTTACTATTCTGATTGCATTCAGTTTATTGGCCTCACCCTTATTTATCTTGGCTACTTAGTGATTTTAAATCTTAATAATCTGGTTATTCTGCTTACTAGATTTGCAAGGATAAAGATGAAGCTGAGGTTTGGTTTAATGGTTTGAAAACATTAATTTCCCGTAGCCATCACCGTAAATGGAGAACAGAATCTAGGAGCGATGGAATGCAGTCTGAAGCAAATAGTCCTCGAACTTACACCAGAAGAAGTTCTCCTCTTAATTCACCGTTTGGTAGTAATGATAGCTTGCAAAAGGTAATTTATTTCTTCCTTACCTCGTCTACTACACAAAGTATATTTAGATAAGTAATTCTTTTAACCCTCAAAATTTAGGATGGCGATTTTCGACTTCACAGTCCATATGGAAGTCCTCCTAAAAATGGAATGGATAAAGCGTTATCAGATGTGATACTATATGCTGTTCCTCCCAAGGGGTTCTTCCCTTCTGATTCTGCCAGTATATCAGTCAATTCTTTATCATCAGGTAGTTCAGACATGCATGGTCCAATGAAATCAATGGCAATTGATGCTTTTAGAGTTAGTTTATCGAGTGCTGTCAGCTCATCCAGCCAAGGCTCAGGTCATGATGATGGTGATGCCTTGGGGGATGTTTTTATTTGGGGTGAAGGAACTGGGGATGGTGTTCTTGGTGGTGAAAGCCATCGAGTTGGAAGTTGTTACAGTATCAAAATGGATTCTTTGCTGCCTAAAGCCCTGAAATCTGCTGTAGTTTTGGACGTTCAGAACATTGCCTGTGGTGGACGCCATGCTGCCTTAGTGACCAAACAAGGAGAAATTTTCACCTGGGGGGAGGAATCGGGAGGCAGGCTTGGGCATGGTGTCGATTCTGACGTTTTGCAACCAAAGCTTGTAGATGCCCTTGGTAATACAAATATTGAATTGGTATCTTGTGGTGAGTACCACACATGTGCTGTAAGTCTTTCTGGTGATTTGTACACATGGGGTGATGGAACTTACAATTTTGGTCTTCTTGGCCATGGGAATGAAGTTAGCCACTGGATACCTAAAAAAATAAATGGACCATTGGAGGGCATACATGTCTCTTCTATCTCTTGTGGACCTTGGCACACTGCAGTTGTAACCTCTGCAGGGCAACTTTTTACCTTTGGTGATGGAACGTTTGGTGTTTTAGGCCATGGAGATCGCAACAGTGTCTCAATGCCTAGAGAAGTGGAATCTCTCAAGGGTCTACGCACTGTGCGGGCTGCTTGTGGTGTTTGGCATACTGCTGCCGTAGTTGAAGTTATGGTTGGAAGCTCAAGTTCCAGCAATTGCTCTTCAGGGAAGCTATTCACATGGGGAGACGGAGATAAGGGTCGACTGGGGCATGGTGACAAAGAAACTAAACTTGTGCCCACTTGCGTTGCAGCTCTTGTTGACCCTAACTTTTGTCGAGTTTCTTGTGGGCACAGCCTGACTGTTGCCCTTACAACATCTGGCCATGTCTACACAATGGGAAGTCCCGTTTATGGCCAGTTAGGAAATCCTCATGCTGATGGCAAGGTGCCAGTTCAAGTTGACGGAAAGCTTTCGAAAAGTTTTGTGGAAGAAATAGCTTGTGGTGCTTATCATGTTGCCGTTTTAACTTCAAGAACTGAAGTCTACACCTGGGGCAAGGGTGCAAATGGTCGTTTGGGTCATGGTGATACGGATGACAGAAATTCACCAACGTTAGTAGAAGCTTTGAAAGACAAGCAAGTTAAAAGTATTGCATGTGGTACCAATTTTACTGCGGCTATCTGCCTTCATAAATGGGTTTCTGGTGTTGATCAGTCTATGTGTTCAGGCTGCCACTTACCATTTAACTTCAAAAGGAAGCGGCATAACTGTTATAACTGTGGACTTGTTTTCTGTCATTCTTGCAGCAGTAAGAAATGTCACAAGGCTTCTATGGCCCCAAATCCTAACAAACCTTATCGTGTATGTGATAACTGTTTTAACAAACTCCGGAAGGCACTTGAAACTGACGCTTCTTCTCAGTCTTCACTGAGCCGTAGAAGAAGTATCAATCAAGGATCCACAGAATTTGTTGAGAAAGATGAGAAACCAGAGTCTGTCAAGTCTCGTGCTCAACTTGCTCGGTTTTCTTCCATGGAATCTGTGAAGCAAGGTGAAAGCCAATACTCCAAGAAAAACAAAAAATTTGAGTGTAATAGTAGTAGGGTGTCGCCTGTGCCAAATGGAGGATCCCAGTGGGGAGCTATTTCTAAATCATTTAATCCAGTTTTTGGGTCATCCAAAAAGTTCTTTTCAGCTTCAGTTCCTGGTTCTAGAATTGTCTCCAGAGCAACATCCCCAATATCAAGGCGAGCAAGTCCACCTCGTTCAACAACACCTACCCCAACTCTTGGAGGTCTTACCTCACCAAAGATTGCAGTAGATGATGCTAAAAGGACAAATGATAGTCTTAGCCAGGAGATTGTTAAGTTAAAAGCTCAGGTACTCAGCATCTGCTTTTCCCTAAGCTTCTTGAATAGAGCTGATCATATGATTTCTCATGCTTATTATTTTGGTGTTGCATTTCATGGTATATGAAAGTTAACTAATCTTGAGAAATTAATTAATACTTTTTTTAGCAAAAAGGTGTCGTGTAACACAAAAATGTTTCCATAGAGATGTAGCCACTTCAAAGCATTTTTTTTTTTGGATAAAGAAACAATTTCATTGATGAATGAAATAAGGAAGAAAAAACTCCAAACACCTTATTGGTGAAATTACAATAAAATTCTCCAATTGGAAATAAAAAAAAGATGGACTGTAATAGCCACTTCAAAGCTTAAGAGTAGTAGTTGTATTAGTTTGATTCCTATGATACAATTGATGATGATGTAGAAGAATCAAGATGTCATTCCTCATTATTATTCTTTATGGTGAATTTACAAGCGCTTTCATTGCCAAAATGTCCAATTTACCAAATTGGTTTCCACATCAGAGAAAACTATACGGTATCAAGTAAATAATGCAGTACTCAGAGGTATACAATTATTATCTTATTTATTTAATTAATTACGTTCCCTCCAAATTGTTGCAGGCAATCAATTTTTTTTTTTCAAATACAAATAAATGAATTTATAAAAAAGTTTATAGTTGGGAAGAAACCATAGGTTATGAAATTTCTTTGATCCTCTTGGTACTCTCTCTAGAGTTTTTCTAATTACGCTTTTTTTTTTTTTAATTAATGCCGAATGGAGTTCTTCTTCTGAAACTCCTTAGTGAGTGCCTGGGTGGAAATATTTTCTTCCCTCTATTTTCCCCTCGTTCTATCAATTGAAATCTGTGTATTATCTAAAACAATTTATTGAAAATGTTGAGTCTTCAAAAGGTTGTTTTATTGAAAATGTTGAGTCTACAACCTTTTGATTAAGAAATGGAACTGTTGTACTAAACTTCTTCAAGGTCCTTAGATTCAGTTTCAGATCTGCTTTATCAACATTGTCCTTTTTACTTTATTGTACGGAAACCAAATTTACTTCAGTCCTGAAACATATCAGGCCTTATCAATTGTTTTTCTTTCTGCAGGTTGAAAATCTTACCCGTAAAGCTCAACTGCAAGAAGTTGAGTTGGAAAGAACGACCAAACAGTTGAAGGAAGCACTATCATTTGCTGCAGGAGAAGCGACAAAGTGCAATGCAGCAAAGGAAGTAATCAAGTCGCTTACTGCCCAAGTAAGTTGCATTCTTGTATGTGATGGTATGCTGGTTTATGGAGTTATTTTGTATATCTGTTATTATTTCTGTTTCTTACCCTCCAAATAGGACATTTTGCATGCCATTTACTTGAGCTCCCTTACATTAGTGTGTATCGTAAGTGCCCTCATAAAAATAGTTCTAATAGTAAATCACAAATCATGACTACCTATTTATGTCCCTTTTTGTAATGGATCCTTTGAAATACTGTCTTGGCTTCAATCTCTCCTTTTAATAATACCCATAAATATAACGTCCTCTTCATGTTCGCAGAATTTGAGACGGGGGACTGTTATCTAGCTTTGTAACTTGGACGGTGAAGAGTTCTGAGTGATATTAGTATACCTTGGATGGAGGTGACCATAAGATAACGTGATTTGAACCAACCGCCTCTTGCACCAATCTCAAATTTAACTGATGAATTAAGATTCTTTTACTACTAAGTCCTAACCTGTAGCGTTAGGGTTTGTCTAGGCATTTTTTACCTTGGGTAGCAAAGTCTACTTGTGTTCTCGTTAATTCAAAGAACTAAAACTAGTAGTCAAGCTAATTTATTTATATTACTGATTATAAGCCCGTACTGAGAATTAGAAAAATAAAATTGAAATCTTTTTGGCTGTCGATCTGATGGTAGCTTAAGTAGCTGCTATCCTGATTGAGATCGCAGTTATTGGATTGTCTCTTACTTTCTGAGAGCACACCTTTCAGGTGGCAAATAAAATTTTCAACTTCTTTCAGTAGATAGATCTTGTTTTTACTGTTATCATTTTTACTTGAAGGTGCAATCTTCTTTTTCCTGTGTTTTCAACAGTTGAAGGAAATGGCAGAGAGACTTCCAGTTGGAGCAGCTCGCAACATTAAATCACCTTCTCTTGCCTCCTTGGGCTCTAGTCCTCCCTTCAATGATGTGGTTACTCCATCGATTGACCGATCTAATGGTCAAACTATGTCTCTAGAAGCCGACATAATAGATTCAAACAGTCACTTGCTGTCTAATGGGTCTAGCACTGCTAGTAATCGTAGTTCAGGCCACAGACAAGGCAATTCTGATTCAACAACTAGAAATGGTAATAAGGTTAAAGAAAGTGATTCTCGTCATGACGCTGAATGGGTTGAGCAAGATGAACCTGGTGTATATATCACGTTTACCTCTCTTCAGGGTGGTGCCAAAGATCTCAAGCGAGTGCGTTTCAGGTATAATTCTTCAGCCTCGTTGACTTGATCCTTTGTAAAAGAGTTGATTTGAAGCTAGTAGTTTATATGACTTCGTTATCCGACTGTCAAAAAGAAGGCACATGCCCCTTTGCCTCCATCTTTATTCTTTTGCAGAACAGCAGTCTGTTATCCTCTGGTTTGAGTGGTTTTTGGTAATAACTTAGTACAAATAAATTTGTTATGCTTGAAAGCAGGTTGTCTCATTGCGTATTTGAGGCAATTTAACCATCTAAGGATAGGCTATAATAAAATCAACCACCATTAACAATAATTCATTAATATGAAACTTCATGCATGACGATAAAAGGAAAAGTCAAGGAAATTCATTGGCCATCGCTGGTAACCATCAACTTTAAACTTCAATGCTTTCCCGTCATTATTGATGATCAGAAGTTTGTGAGATAAGAACAATATGGATCAATCATTTATTCTTGTTGTTTAATGCTGTTGAATTTTGTGAAGCATGTTGTGTGTGATGATGAGTCACTTGGTGGCCCTTCAGTCCAATCCCACAGTACTAACAATAGCATCATTTTTGTAAAGCATATGGTCTACCTACCATAATTAGATGGTGCAGAATTTATAACACATCACTTTTTTGTTGCAGTCGGAAACGGTTTACCGAGAAGCAAGCAGAGCAGTGGTGGGCAGAGAACCGAGCAAGAGTATACGATCAATATAACGTACGTATGATCGATAAGTCGAGTGTGGGCGTCAGTAGCGAAGACTTGGCTCACTGACATGGAAATGGGTCAGTCTAATCCAATTGATTGTAAATGAACAGGATGTTTACAGGCTCACACCTTATATTACTGGTAAGTGATAATATGATCAATTTGTTTGGTTTTAATCCATCCCTAGGGATAGAAAAGCAAAAGGCAATATATGGTATTGAGTTAGAGGGATAACTAGAGGGGTTTGTGTTTTTAATTGTTCCCCTGTTTTTTCACCTTCATTTTCTTGTTTGTTTCTCTGCCCTATTTTCTATTTTTGGGGGTCCCTCAATTTTTCCCTATATATGTGTCTATTTGGGGGATTGAGTGTGAGAAATGTAAATTTTTAGTTACTCTGCTGGCTGTTGTTCTTCATATCAGCTGCAATGTAAATCCGATAAGCGAATGCATCTGCATATTTTTGTACTTATATTTGTTCTGAGCTTAGTTTATAATTCCATTTTTTTCCTGTTTATAGAGCAATTGTAATTTATGCGTTGCGTTTTGAATACTTTTGCTCTCTTGGATGCGGTGCATTTGAGTCGTATGATGCTCGAGTCCCTCGAATGCGTTGCTTGCGTGTAAAGAAAGAAAGGTTAATGACTTACCTTACATTAGTGTTTGATGATTTTGTGCTAGAAATTTTAGCTCTTGCCTAAAAAGAAATGGTTCCTTTTCCATTAGATTTGTCAGACAATATGGCTAGAAATATTCAAAATTGCTAACTTTGGATGAACTCTTCCAGCATTTACCAAAGAACACAATTCTTTGGTGGGGTAATTTGATCCACCAATAATTTTGACTTCTATTAGGACTTTGTTAGTTTCATTGTTAGGCTTTAGAACTTAGCATGAAATCAACACACAAGATTTGAACATTTAAATGTAAAAAAAAAAAAAAATAGAAATTTATATTGAAATGATTAATGAAACAACTTGGTAGGTAGTGACGAATATTTCAAAAACCTTTTAGTTGATGAGATGAAAAAGGTTAAGTTGTTTGACGAAAGTAAACTAAAAATTTTCATTAAAAATAAAATAATCAACCCCTTTTTTCTTAGAAAATGAAAAGAGATAATAATAAAAATATAATTGTTAATCAATTGATCTAATCAATATGATCATGGTCAAATTTCCGATAAGATCGTGGCAATTGGTAAAAAAGCAGCTCATTGTTGCTCTAATCTAAACTAAAGGCTCATCATTGTTTATTGGAACTTAATCTGAATATGACCAATTAAGTAAAATGAAAAAAACCATTTAAATACTACGAGAATAAATGGCTTAAAATTTTCTAATAAAAATAAAATAATTAAATCTTAATATGATATAAATGAGAGGCTAGTTGAGCTATACTCTTGTTGGAACATCAGAGATTGTTTAATGATAAAATCATTCTTCACATCATTAAATAAGAGTTTTGGATACAATTGTGCCTAGTGAATGAAAAACCCAAAAACGTTTTCTTTATTGTTATCATTATTTCTTTGACACATTGGTTTGAAATTTGAAATGTTCTGAAGAAGTTTGCCTCTCCATACCAATATGAGAGTTCATATAAATAGCTATCGAAAAAGAGGATGTACTTTATCAGTAAAAGTAGTACTTATCTATTCTTTTGAGTATTTATTAACCATGCATGGATAACTTAAAAATTTCTCTCATTTTGATGTATTGTCAGGTTATTCACCTTCTACACGAGCGTCATACAAGTAAAGGTTCAATTATAATTTAGAATTTTAATTTGTGAGACATTTAATTCAAGTTAATTCTATTCTCAAAGGTTAGTTATTTTAGTATAGAAATGACTTTAATAAATAAAAAAATTGAGCAAAATCAATTTATATCTAAACTAATAATTGTATCAATTTAAATCATGAATTTTCACAAGTGAATCATTTTACACCCTTTCTAAGATTCTGTTTGTAAAATGTTAGCCTACATATATGCAAATTTATAATTATACATTCATGAAGGATCTTAAAATTTTATAACTTGAATCAATTTAGACTCACATTTTAAATAATTGACGATTTTTAATTGGAGGGGTCTAGATTTTTGAAGAAGTTGACACATAATTGATGTATGGATAATTTTTAAATTAAAGGTTTAAATTGATTCATTTATAAAATTGATATACTTATAAAAGTTTAGGATTTTAAATGAATATAATTTTCAAAATTGAGAGGGTAAATAGATTGATTTTATCTCTTCCCTAATTCACACGTGTGCATGAGCTCTCGCCTCCCAAACGATTCCACTTCTCTCTTTCTTCTTTTCCATCTATTTCTATTCTTAAATTTGAACTACAATATATGGATTATACGAGATTATTATCCGCCTTGAGAACTTGCGCTAGCTTCAAATCGCTGAAACAAGGCAAGCTTATTCACCAGAGAATATTTTCTTCAGGCTTTCAATCCAACATTGCCCTCTGCAAAACCCTCATTGACTTTTACTTCTCTTGCCATGATTACAGATCAGCGGAGCTTGTTTTTCAGACCAGCGACTGCACATCGGATGTTTCTCTGTGGAATGCTCTTCTTTCTGCTTACACCAGGAACTTCATGTTCGTTGAAGCTCTGCAACTCTTTGACGTCCAATTGAAGTGTCATTCTCATGTAAGACCTGATTCTTACACTTACCCAGTTGTTCTTAAGGCGTGTGGTGGATTGGGTAGAGTTGTTTATGGGAGAAGGGTCCATGACCATTTGGTAAAAACGGGTTTGATATGGGATGTTTTTGTGGGGAGTTCTCTGATGAATATGTATGCGAAATGTGGTCAGTTTCATGATGCCATTAATGTGTTCGACGAATTGCCTCACAGAGATGTGGGGTGTTGGAACGCTGTAATCTCTTGTTATTTTCAAGATGATAAGGCTGAGATTGCCCTGAAGATGTTCGATAAAATGAAACAGTTGGGGTTTGAGCCTAATCCAGTGACTTTTACTATTGTTGTCTCATCGTGTACACGGCTTTTAAATTTGGAAAGAGGCATGGAGATTCATAGGGAGTTGATAGATAGGGGGATTTTGTTGGATGCTTTTGTTCTTTCTGCGCTTGTGGATATGTATGGAAAATGTGGTTGTTTAGAAATGGCCAAAGAAGTTTTTGTGCAAATTCCAAGGAAGAATGCGATCACTTGGAATTCTATGATCACAGGGTATAGTTTGACAGGTGATAGCAGATCCTGCATTGAACTTCTCAGGAGGATGAATGACGAAGGAACCAAACCGACTTTGGCGACTTTGACCAGCATAATATCGGCTAGCTCAAAGTCTGTTCAACTTCGGCACGGAAAATTTATACATGGATATATTTTGAGAAATCAAATAGATACTGATATCTTCATTGACGTTTCTCTCATTGATCTATATTTCAAATGTGGATATATTTCTTCGGCTGAAACTATCTTCAGACATATATCCAAGAATGAAGCAGTTTCTTGGAATGTTATGATTTCTGGATATGTCATGGTGGGTAATCACATTCAGGCTCTTCGTATCTATGATAACATGAAAGAACATTGTGTTAAACCGGATGCCATTACATTTTCTAGCACCTTATCAGCTTGTTCACAACTAGCAGCGTTGGATAAGGGTAGGGAGCTTCACCACTGCCTCATCAGTCATAAGTTGGAAACCAATGAAATCGTTATGGGGGCTCTTCTTGATATGTATGCTAAATGTGGGGATGTCGATGAAGCACGGAAACTCTTCCATCAATTACCAGAGAGGGATCTTGTGTCATGGACATCAATGATCACTGCTTATGGATCTCACGGCCAAGCTTTAGAAGCTTTGAAGCTTTTTGATGAAATGCAGAAGTCGTCGAATGTACGAGTCGACTCAGTTACATTCCTAGCAGTTCTATCTGCTTGTAGCCATGCTGGATTGGTTGATGAAGGTTATATATATTTCAACAAAATGATCATTCAGTATGACATTAAGCCCGGAATTGAACACTATTCATGCTTGATAGATCTTCTTGGACGTGCTGGAAGATTACATGAAGCTTATGAGATTCTCCAAAGATCAGAAGAGACTAAGAACGATATTGGACTGTTAAGCACATTGTTTTCTGCATGTTACTTGCATAATGATTTTGGTTTAGGCATAGAAATAGGAAAAATGCTTATGGAGGTAGATCCTAATGACCCATCTACTTACATTGTGCTGTCGAATATGTATGCTTCTTTCAATAAATGGGAGGAGGTACGAAAAGTACGACAAAAAATGAAAGAACTAAGATTGAAGAAAAGCCCTGGTTGCAGCTGGATTGAGATAAACCAGAGGATCCAACCATTCTTTGTTGATGATAAGTCAAACCCTCTGGTCGATGGGGTTTATGAATGTCTAAGCATTCTAGCTGGTCACATGGAGAAGAATGAACTAGAGCTGTAGTAAATTATCAAAAAATTGGTACACTGATGATGCCTTCTTCCATACAAAATACAAATCAAAAGATCTTGCCTCCTGGCTCCTATAAGACATGATAAAGATTTAAGAACCCAAGGCCTCGGTATCATTAAAAAGAATTGCAAAATCAGAACCGTGTCAAGATGATATGTACTAGTATTAATCCCTTCTTCTTGTGCCAAAGTTTTTACCATTTCTGAGTGGATGAATACTGTATGGATGAAACAAAGAGGATTCGACATCCTTCATGGGCAGAAAGTGGGCTATACGTAAGAAAAGAGGACTCAACATCTACATAGACAAAAGGTTGTTGGGCAATAAGTGGACACCTTGGAGCACTTTGTATTACTCGAGAAATTATTCGGTGAGACCGCCACAATGTAACCGACAGTTTTTTACCGTAGGATGGAGAGAGAGAAGTATATCGAATTTATATCTAAGAAATATTAGGGGCATAAAAATTATAGGATCAATATCCAACGGTTATTATGAGGTAACGACATTGTGGTGACTTTATTGAATAATTTGTCGTATTACTCCCCTTATTCTTATATTTTCTTTGATGAAAGCATTTGATCCGATAATGAATGACACCACTGGTATTAAAAATAAGGTATCTATGGTGTAACAAGAGTATATTCTTGGCTTAAATTGAAGAGTGCACCATTTTTAATTTTCTTTTCTCTTCTTTTCTTGAGTCCACCTTTTTTTACTTTTCAAAGTAAATAAATCTTAGGGTCTGTTTGGTAAGCAATCTAAAAACAGAAGTTTGAAAACAAAGGATTCAATGAAAATAGAGTTGTATTTCATGTTTTCAGATATGTATTTGATAGCAAATTTAGAAGTTTGATTCCATTCTAAACAGTTGTTTAAAGTGTGTCCTATAACATGTCTATAGATCATGAAATTAGTTGTAGTTGCAAAACTAATTATTAGATTGAATATAAGTCATTATTAATTAATTTATGAAATGATTTTGTAAATTTTATAAAATTATCATTTTAAAATATAATATTATATAATTTATAATATATTATATTATACATATTTTAATTTAACAAAAGTAAATTAAGTTCATAACATGAGATATTGTATTTATTAATATATTTATCTTTGTTTAATATAATTCTGCATTTTAAAATTTTAAATTCAGAATCTGAATATAATGAAAACATAAAAATGTTGTTTTCAAAATTTCTATTATTTGGATCCCAAAATCCGAAAATAGTTTTTAAAACACATCTGCCAAACACATATTCACTGAATTCAGTGAATCCAAAAACATAAAACAGAATCCGGATTGCATACCAAATATGCTCTTAACCTCTCATCAAATTCTTTGTATGGAAAGTGAAGTTAGAAGTTTCATAATGGTAAGAGGTCATTTAAACTCCTTAAAACTTCTTTTTATGTTTTTTTTTTTTGTTTTTTTGAATGAAGAAAAAAGTGGGCACCCATTTAAACTTCTTAAAACCCATTCTTAAAACCCCATCGATTTGAATAGCTAGTTCTCTTATGTACCATTGGTCTTTTTTGTTGTAAAATTGAGAGGCAAAACTTGACACAAAAATTTTACCAAAATATATAATAATAATAATAATAATAATAATAAAAAGGGAAATTAATAAACTATTTGAGAAAGAGAGAAAGTGGAGAAGATCACCAAATCATGTGTGTTTTTAATTTTCACCAAGAGCATATATTTATAGGCAATTTGGCAAGCATGATGTGGTACATTTGGAACTAAACAATGATAGATTTTGGACACATATAAGCCACATGAGTAATGGGAGGGATGACACATGGTATAGGGGATAATTGCCACTATGTTTATAATACTCAACCCTTAAATGCTCATTTTATATAAAATATGTCCCGTTAAAATCTTACTAGGAAAAAACCCTAGTGAAGGATATTTTATATAGTTTACTATAATATATTCACTCTTCCTTATGACAATATCACTTGAGATCTCTGGGATACTGCATTCTAATATTATGTACTAATATTTAAAAGATTGCAGTTGATAATGCCTTCATAAATAGGTTGACCATGTTATCCTTCGAACAGATTTGTTGTACAGTGATGTCACCATTTTCTTCAAGATCATGAGTGTAGAAAAGCTTTGGTGAGATATGCTTTGTTTTATCTCCTTTAATATATTCTCTTTTGATTTGGGCTATACATGTTGTGTTGTCTTCGTATAACATTGATGGAAGATGTTTACTAGATGACAAACCACATGTTTCACGAATGTGTTGAGTCATCGATCTTAGCCATACACATTCTTGACTTACTTTTGTGAACTGCAAGGATTTCAACATGATTTGAATAAATGGTTGTTATGGCTTGTTTCACTGATCGCCATGATATAGTGGTACCTCCACATGTGAATAGATAACCTGTTTGAAGTCTAGTTTTGTGTGAAACAAATAAATATCAAGAATCTGCATAACCAACTAGATTAAAATTGAATTTGTTAGAATAAAACAACCCCATATCAATTGTTCATTGAAGATAATGAAGTATATGTTTAATTTCATTCCACTGTCTTTTTGTTGGACAAGAACTATATCTTGCTAATAAATTTACAGAAAATGCAATATCTGGTATTGTATTATTAGCAAGATACATAGATCCACTAATTGCACTAAGATATGATACTTCAAGACCAATTAGTTCTTCATTATCATCTCGATGTCGAAATATATCTTTTTTTACATCCAGTGAACGAACTTCCATTGGAATGTTCAATGAATGCATGTGCTTTACCCATATAGAACATTTTAAACATTTTTTTCTGTATAAGTTGATTGATCAACAAATATCCCATATGCTAAATGTTCAATTTGTAAGCCAAGACAAACTTTTGTTTTACCAAGATCTTTCATCTCAAGTTCTTTCTTAAGATATTCTATTATCTTTGATAGCTCTTCAGGAGTTCCAATTATATTCAAGTCATCAACATATACAGTTATAATAACAAATCTTGACTGTGATTTTTTTTTATTATAAAAACACATGGACATATCGGTTTATTTTGATAACCTTCTTTCAATAAGTATCTACTCAGATGATTATACCACATTCATCCTGGTTGTTTTAATCTATATAGTGATCTCTGTAAGTTTATTGAATACTATTTCTGAGAACTTGACTTATATGTTTATGGTATCTTAAATCCTTTAGGGGTTCTTATATAAATGTCATTATCTAGAGACCCATATAAATATGTTGTGACTACATCCATTAGATGTATGTTAAGCTTTTCATATACAGTCAAGTCAATTAGATATCTCAATGTTATTACATCCACCACAGGAGAATATGTCTCTTCATAATCAATACAAGGTCTTTGTAAGAATCCTTGTGCAATAAGTCTCGCTTCATATCTTGTGACCTCGTTCTTTTCATTTCTTTTTCTTACGAATACCTATTTATATCCCACACATTTGACATTTTCTAGTGTCCGGACTACTGGACCAAAAACCTCACGTTTTGAGAGTGAGTTTAATTCTACATGGATTGCTTCTTTCTATTTACGCCAATCATTTCTATGTCGACATTCTTCGATAGCTTTTGGATTAGAATCATAATTTTCATGAATAATATCATGAGTAACATTGTAAGCAAATTAAAGATGTTGTCAATAATTATATCATTTTGGTTCCATCTTTTTCCTGTTATAACATAGTTTATGAAAATTTCATTATTATCCTCAAGTATTGGACTTTCAACGATACTTTTATGAGTAGTTGTATTCGAGATTTCTTCTGAAACATCCATATCTTTCATTGGATCATTTTGATTATTAACTACTTTTCTTTTTTGAGGATTTTTATTTTTGGAATCCATTGGTCTACCACGCTCTAGCGTGCCCAAACTCATTACTGACAACTTGTTGCGTTGAGATATCAATTTTTGATGGAGCATTTGTAACTAATATATATGATTTGGTTACTTTCTTAACATATGTAAATGCATCTGGTAATTGATTTGATATATTTTGCAAATGAGTTATCTTTTAAACTTCAAGTTCACATTGATCTGTACGGGGAGATAATAACGATGTATTTCATGTAATCTCATTTTTCAATTTCTTAACTCCTCACTCTAATGTTGAAAAATTTATTTCATTAAAATGACAATCAACAAATGGTGCAGTAAATATATCTCCCATTAGGGGTTCAAGATATTAATAATTGGTAGGTGAATCAAATCCAACATAGATTCCTAACATCCTTTAAGGACTCATCTTAGTACGTTGTGTTGGAGAAATTGGAACATATGCTGCACATCAAAAAATTCTTAGATGGAAAATATTGGGTTACTGACCATATGCCAATTACATCGATGAGTACTTATTATAAGCTACTACCATAATGCATGCCAGTGATGTAACATGCAAAATATCATGATTCCATACATATATTGAAAGCTTTATTCTCATAAGCATTGGCCTAGCAATTTATTGCAAGCGTTTTATGAATGATTTTGCTAAACCATTTTGTGTATGAACATGAGCTACATGATGTTCAACATTTATTCCAATGCTCATACAATAATTATTGAATGCTTGAGATGTAAATTCACTAACATTATCAAGACGAATGGTCTTAATTGTATAATTAGGAAATTTTGCTCTTAACTTAATTATTGGAGCAAGAAGTCTTGCAAATGCAAGGTTTTGACTTGGTGGATTAATAGGTCCACATATATCACCATGGATCCGTTTAAAAAATGCAGGTGATTCAATTCATACTTTAGCTGGTGATGGTCTAATGATTAATTTACCTTGAGAACAAGCATCACATGATAATTCATTAAATTGAAGAATCTTCTGGTTCTTTAAAGGATTCTCATGTGAATTCTCAATAATTTTTCTCATCATTATTGATCCTGGATGGTCCATGTCAAACACTGAATCTTTCTGGATTCATGAGCTTCTGGTTCATTTGTGCACATATTTCAATTACTCGTATATGAGTATTGTTCGATTTTATGTCATAAAATTTGTGGTTTGTAAACTGAATGTATATTCTATTTTGCAATAAAATTGTTATTGAGGTTTATTCAATAAAGGTGTTATTGAATAAAGTGAATTGTGTATTTTATAACCTAATCCAATAAGAACCATTGGCTATAGGATGTATACTTGAACTTTATATGTGACATAAAAGTGGATCAAGTTCAAGTTATAGCCAGAACGATCTATAGTATAGGGATGAAGATGGGTACCTTATCCTGGAGACATATGGACTCGACCCACTTTGTAAAGTACAAACGATATCATCGTGAATCGTTCATATGGAGGCATGTGAGTGGAGGTGTCCTATGCAATGAGTCTGCATAAGTCTGGATCGTGAAATAGTCACTTAGACTTTATAACCTTGTTTACTGTCTTAACTGACTATATTTATACAATGACCTAGGTAACTCGATCTTAATGATCTTGAGCGTGCTATGAACTCCTGTTTATTCAGGATTATCCTTAGATTTGCTGGGTGAGAGTAACCCGATATCGCCGACTCGATAAATCTCCCATGTTAGGGATAAGAACGGGTAGATAGTTAGGAACATAATTCTGCAAGATGGAATTCACTCATACCCGATTTAGGGATTAGTAAAGAGGTTGTTCTCTTCCAGGTCTTGAACAATGGACTCACTCTCTTATTGGCTCGAGAGAGATTTGGTTTGTTGGTTGGACCACAAACCAATTGTTCATTAAAAGATCGGTGAGACTTAAGGAACAAGAAGTAATTACATGGGTATATCAAGTGGACATAAATATATCTACAGTGAGGAGAGTGCAACCACTGGGCTTTAGTGAAGTGTCCCAGTGGTTAACGAATGTTGTTAGCTAGGCTAAAGAGTTTAGCCGGTTTATTTCGTATCGTTGGAGCTCATGATCTGTAGGCCCATTAGGTCTCCCTTACTAGCTTGGATTAAGTCTTGTAACAATTTGAGAGAAAAGAATTTGAATTGTTCAAATTCGGTTTTGGGAGAAAACGTTAATTATATGCGATATATTTAACGTGTCGTAACTTAGTTATGAATTAAACTATGATTAAGAAGATGTAAACATATTTAGTATGATTTAAATATTGGTTCAGTTTATAGCATGAATAAGGATTCATGTTTGAGAAATTGATTTTGAGATCGGGATTGGACAAATTATTTAATTTAATATTTGATATTAAATTAAATTAAATTAAATTAAAATTAATTAATTAAATTGATTTTAATTTAAAATTAATTTTATATTAATTTTGAATTAAAATAAGTGAAATTTCAAGTTTTATCTTGAAATCAAGTTGCCAACCTGCCCAATATGACTCAATCTCAAAATTAGTCAAAATTGACCTCTTCGTTCTTCAATCATCCTTATCACTCATGTGTTGGCACCTTCACAAAGCTGAGCTTTATATGAAGGATATTTGAGGTGATTTGGAAGAATCTTACATAAATTCACAATGTTCTTGGTTTTTGACCTTTGATCACTCTTCTTCCAAATTCTCTCAACTTAGGATTCTACAATCCGTCTCAAGACCTGAAGATAGTAGGAAAAACACTAGAGGTGGTCCACGAAGCGTTTTTGTTGCAAATCATCCATCGAGTGAAGAGAATTTGATCTTCAAAGTTGAGTATTCTAACTCTTTGTTTTTCCAGTTTTTAACACGTTTTTTATTTTACAAAATTTATCAAATTAGAGTGTTCAAGATCCTAAATTGATTGCGCTTTCTTAATATGGACTCCTTCAAGTATAATATAATCCAGAAGAAAAAGCAGACAATGTTTCTAGTATATGTTTTTTTATGTGTGAAATAATAGATGTGACATAGAGACATTCTATGTTATTTTTACGATCAATTTTAACATGATAACTATTGTCACGTATATCTTTGAAACTCAATAAGTTCTTTTTTTACTTACTAATTAAAGAACAAAACATCATTAATTGTGAATTTTGTTCCTCTAGACAAGCTAAAGTTTATTTTTCCAAAACCTTCAATCACGTTTGCAGAACCTGATATAGTATTGACATTTGCTTCGAGCATTATCAATTTAGAAAAATATTTTCTATTTTTGAGTATGGTGTTTGTAGCTGCACTATCTGCTAAGCATAAATCTTCATGAACCATCTTTGGATAAACAAAATTATGAGAAGTTGGTCATGATTCTTCATTAAAGAAAAAAATGATTACAATAAGTCTTAAAAAAATATTGTACATCTTCATATGAAGTATCTTCTACTTGTTTAATTGCATCAATTCTCTCTCTAGGAGATTCAAAGAAGTCTGCCACATCTAGATCCATCATATTGGAGGGGTAAAAAACATCATCTTCTTGAATTGCAAAGTTTACTCTCACATTTTTTCATTTTTCTTTCTCTTTCAGGAAAGCTTGATAGAGATCAACTAGGTGTTTTGACGTACGACAGGTACGTGACCAATGCCCAGTCATTCCGCATCAGAAGCATTTATATTCATAACCTCTCGAACTCTTATCTTGTGGAGCTTTTCCTTTATGATCATCATTTCGTGTGGTTTTCTTGAAATTTGAATTATAATGACCACCATGAATAGAATAATTATTTCTTCCCCTACTGTGGTCACACCCACAACCACGATTTTTCATTAATAGCTCGTTATTTTGTTTAGGGAATGATGTTGCTCCAGTTGGTCGAGATTCATGATTTTTAATTAATAGCTCTTTATTTTGTTTAACAACAAGAAAACATGAAATAAGTTCAGAATATTTTGTAAAACCTTTTTCTTGATATTGTTGCTGCAAGAACATCTTTGAGACATGAAAAAGTAGAAAATGACTTCTCTAACATATCTACCTCAGTAATTTTTTCTCCACATATAACTTCCATTTTTGAACTAATTTTGAATAATGTAGAGTTATACTCACTTACTGATTTAAAATCTTGCAACCTCAGGTGCATCCAATCATAATGAACTTTTGGAAGAATAATAGTTTTTTGATGATCATACCTTTCTTTCAAAATTTTTCAAAACGTGTAGGATCTTTTATGGTAAGATATTCCATTTTCAATCCTTCGTGAAGATGATGGTGAAGGAAAATCAAAGCTTTTGCCTTTTCTTGATTTGATGCATTATTTTCTTCTTTAATTGTTTCTCCAAGATTCATGGCATCTAAATGAATCTCGACATCAAGGACTCACAACAAGTAGTTATTTCCATTAATATCAAGGATTGCGAACTCTAGTTTTGTAAGTTTTTTTCGTAATAACACAATCAAAAGACATTATATTTATATTAGAAAATTAATATAAACCAAACATGCAAAATAACATTTAATTATTAAAAAAAAAGGCTTACCTATAGTGTTTTAAATTTGTAATTTGCTCCAATTTGATCAATAAAATGTTATTGTTACTATTCAATAAAGTGTTGATGAATTTCATTTAGTTTACCTTAAAATAACCCTAAATCTAATAAACAAATATACTAGGTTGTGTTATGTGTCTTGAACTGTATGTAGAGACATACAAGGATCAAAGTTCAAGAAACAGGCTAAAGGGTTTAAAGTATAGGGATGGGGTTGGGTATTTTATCCTGGTGACGCTATAGATGCGACCCACTCTAAGATACAAACACAATGATCCAACACCTTTGTGTAGGTGACATGCGAGTGGAGGTGTTCTATGTGAGGAGTTCACATAAGATCGGGTCGGGAAATAGTAACCGATAGATATAACTCCGTTGACTATTTAGGTTTCTATTTCAATAAGATGATCTAGGCAACTTGATCTTAATCCTGAGCAAGTTACGAACTCATGTCTGCGAGAGATTTTCCTTTAACTAGTATGGGTGACCCGAGACGCCGACTCAATAAGCCTACCTTCTTAGGGACAAAATCGTGTGGGTAGCTGTTAGCTCTTAGAATGAGAGATAAGATTGAGCTTTTATTGTGATTATTCCTTGGTATTTTGAGCTTTCTTGACTATTTTAACCCCTTGATTAGGTACTTTTGTGTGTTAATGTTTACAAAGTACTTTTGAAGTACCTTAAAACCATTGAAGTACTTTTCATTGCTGAATTTTGTCATATTGGCCATGTTTACAGGAGTTTTTGGGAAGATGAATGTTATGAAGTGCTAAAGGTCTATTTCGAGCTGCTGAAGCTGTGCAATTGCTAAAGGATCAAGATTCTTTGGAGCTCAATTCGATATCGGTTATGCATTGCACACGCGTGGACAAAATTCATTAATTGAGCTGGATAGAAATTGCCTTATCAGCTGCTATGAGCCAATGAGAGGCCTTCATATCATTGCTCCTTGTCTATTCAACCCTTAATTCGAGGTGGATATGGTATAAATACCTTCTTTGGCCGTTTTTGGTCGGGAGAGGAGATAGGACAAGAAGAAAAAGAGGAAAACTCGATTGGGAGAGGAGACAACAAGAGAAAATCAAGAGGAGCCAATTTTGGAAGCATTCCCCTTCTGGAAAGAGGCTGGAGTGGACCAAAGAAGGCCTTGGAACTTCACCCATCTGTTCATTCTTTTGTTTTCCTTGCTCTTTACTCTTCTACATTGTAACTAAGATCATTTTAAGCATGTTTAACATTAGGTTTACTGTTTTATTGTTGTCTTTTCTTACCACCATGAACTAATCACCCTTGGGGTGAGGATTAGGAGACTTTATGTAGATGCAACTTTAATGAAAGAGTAATTTGCTGCAATCCTACTCTCATGCCTTGTGAGTTTACTGTTTAACTAGAATTTGGTTGGCCATCTCATTTTAGCATTGTTTATTCCAACTTGGGAAAGAGAAGAATAAACCGATTTCAAGGCATGACACTAGTTCTGATTAAGAGATTTATTCCTCTTAGGTGATTGGGGAGTCTAGGGATAGTCACTCACCTAGTGTTAACAGTTAGGAGCTAAATTAAGGGTGTTTAATGGGAATTGAATGCCTAACTCGCAAGGAATTCTGGGAAGATTCCGTGAATTAAACTGTTTTGAGCTTTGGTGCAGTGTTGAGCTCTAGCATTAAGATTGCTGAAGCATAATTTCATCCCTAATCTTATCCCCTTTTTACTGTTTTGGTTAAACTTGTGTTGTTGTTGCATTACTTTTATTAATCCTCTTCTGCATTACTTTAACATTTCAATTGTTACTTTTAATTTCTAATTTCAATATTCATCTCATTTATGTTGGTTACCCTTTACTCATTAAATTCAACTCAACCTTGTGTAATTTCTACAACTAATCCCTGAGGAGACGATTAAATTTACTTATCACTTGCTGCTTAGATTGTGTATACTTGCACAATTTAGGAGTGTTTTCTTGATAATTTCATACACCCCTTTTAAGCAAACAGTACCTGAGAACTTAACTTTGCATTATGGAATTCACTCATTTCCGACTTAGGATAAATAGATGAGTGTTACCTTAAGTGGTGCTTCCGGGACCTGAACAAAGGACCATACCCTCTCATTGACCCGAGAGAGGTTTTTGTTTAATGATTGAACCATAAACAGGTTGTTCATTAGAGGAGCACTGATATTTAAGGTTATAGTGAAGGGATGGAATCCTGCAGCGGAAACGAATTGAATCGCCTTGCCCCGATTGTGTTACTAGAACTAATCTCAAATTTCATACAACCTAGGTTAAGAATAAAAGGGAAAATAAAATTTACCTTTGAAGAAACCCTTTCTTCTTGTAATCCTCTTCACTCGATCTCTACGAATTCATGAACAAATCACAAACTTAGACACTTCCAAGAAGTCTTCTCGGTTGTTCTCTAGGAAAGGGAAGGCTTGTGGGAACCTTTTTTGGAGAATGAAATTGTATTGAATTTTTAGAGAGAGATTTGTGTTTTGATTTTCCAAAAACCAAAAGTGAGATAGCATGAGTGCCATTTTCACCAAAAGGCACTTATTTATAGTGGGTGAGGGTGGAGAGAAAATCTCCACCCATTTAACCCACTACTTTCACAATCATATATTATACAAATCATATTTGTATAACATAAGGTATCATATATATGCATGTGGAATTAAATTGAATCATATTCAATTTTCATATCTCTTAATGTTAATTTCTCTAATTTATGTCATAATTCCATAATTAGGCAATAATATAGTTTATTATGAATCATATTCACATCAAACTATATATTATATCAATTATATCACATATAATTGACATAATACCCCTTCATATGAATTTGAACACTTCAAATTTATTCCAAAACTTTATACCCTCATTTATTCCATGTCGAGCCAACCGAGGGACCTAATGGACCTACAGATCATGAGCTCCAATGATTCGAGATTAACTGATCAAACTCTTTGATCCCGTTAATCAACATTCATTAACTACGAGTCACTCCACTATAGACTCATAGTTGTACTCTCCTCATTGTTGGATAAGTTGTGTCCATCGATATAACAAATGCCCGTGAGTCAACCCTTCACAGGTCATTCGTAGTCACAACAGGGTCAAATTAACATTTTACCCCTGTGACTACCTCTTGCACCTTAAGTACCATTGATCCTCTAATAAACAACTTGTTTATGGTCCTACCATAAACAACGTCCCTCTCGGGCCAGTGAGAGGGTGGGGCACCATTATTCAAGACCTGGGTTCAACCCTTAAAGGAGCAACCCATCTAGATTTCCTAGCTCGAGAACGAGTGAATTCATCCTTACGTAGTTAAGTTCCCAGCTACCCACGTGGTTCTGCCCCTAAGAAGATAGGTTTATTGAGTCGACAACTCTGGTCACTCTCACACGTACTAGTCAAAGGACAGACCCCCGCAGACAGGAATCTGTAACCCGCTCAAGATTAAGGTGGAGTCACTAATGGTCAGCTACAAATTATTAGTCCTAATCTGTTAACAGTGTTACTACAGTAGTATAATAATTAACGTTCTGGTCTCGTACAATCTCATTGCACAGGATGCCCCCACTCGCATGTCAACTACATGAACGAGCTGGATCGCCTCATTTGTATCTAATACAAAGTATGTCACATCTATAGTGTTACCAAGAAGAGTTTCCCAACCTTATCTATGTACTATAGACCATTAAGATCATTTACCGGAACGTGATCCTACTTGTGTGTCCACTACACACCGTTTAAGATCTCATATATATGACCATGGAGTTTAGTTTATTGGATTAAGTTTGAAATGCATTAATACAAGTTTTGATGAAAGAAATAACTATTATTTATAAACATCAAATGATTACAAACTACACGAAGGGCATACACCCCAACACATAGATGTAACCCAGGGGTAAAATGGTAATTTTGACCCAACTGGTGTTACAAACACTCATGAAGGATTGACTTGTTGTTATAAAATTCTGGAACAACACCAGGCCTACCTTCTTGGGGACAAAAATGTGTGGGAAGATGAGAACTTAACTTTTCATGATGGAATTCACTCCTTCATGACTTAGGGTAAGTAGATGAGTGTTCTCTTAAGTGGTGCTTCCGAGACTTGAACAAATAGCCATACCCTCTCACTGGCCCGAGAGAGGTTTTTGTTTAATGGTTGAACCATAAACAGGTTGTTCATTAGAGGAACACTGATACTTAAAGTCATAGATGTAACTGTTGTGCAAAAACTCACTACGCAAGCATACGCAATCGTAGGTAGTAATTGGTGAACAAGGTCGATCCCACGAGGACTAATGTTTGCAAAAGTTTGAGAAGATAAGTAATGCTAAACTAGACTTAAAGCGCCTAAACAACTCAAAAGCAACAAAAATGAGCTTAGCATAAGAGAGATTGAATCTAGCTATCTAAGAGCGATAAACAACTCAAATGGACAATAAACAAGTTGAGGATGAAGTAATAAAACGTTGGAATTTATGGAAATTAACTTCTAAATTCTCATTGTCTAATGTTGTAGCAATGCTACCACATTCTTTGCCACATTATCTTGATCTTGTGAAGAAGCGGAAATTATGCGAGAAATTAGAAAATTATTTCTAACTTCGAATTTTAGCCTAAAAGTAGAGTTTAACATATGTCTATGAATACCCAACTTTCAAACATAAAATTAACACAAATTTCCCCAAGTTTACAAGCCAAAAGCATATGTCTATACCTTTGGAACCTTTTTCTTTTCAAGACAAAGACTCTCTTGCATTGCCTATGCTTTTCCATTCATTCTAACCTTTTGTAATTAAAACAAACTAGAATTCATTCCTAAGGTGATCAATCTTAAGAAGAACCTTAAACAACAAAACACCCATAAGCAATCTACACACATAAACAATGCTCCAACAAAAGACTTCAAAACTAGAGTTTCATTCCATAAATTCCAACTTAAACAATTAGCTCATAGTTTTTGCAGAGAATTCAAGAACAAAGAAGATAATGATCATCCACATCTTTGAAAAAAGAGTTGAAATTACAAGAAAAATGTTAACTAACAAGTTTTTCAACAATCTAAGCTAGAGGCAAGAAGAAAGCAAACTATAAAAATGAGAAGAAAAGAAGAAACTAGGGTTGGCAAAGTTGATGAAGCAGCAGCATGAACGAACAGCAGCCTCCCTCCTTCTTCTCTCCCTTTTCTCGATAAAAAAATGAAAGCCCCAATCGATTTCTACCATTTTCTAAATTAGGGTAAAACTTTTGTTTTCTTTCTTTTGCACCCAAGCCCCTAAACCTTCTTCTTTTCCATAAAAAACCATTCCTAATCTTTAAAATTAGATTTTTGGCGTTAAAATCGCGTCATTCAGAGAGGTGGGCCCCAGATTTGACTTTTGCGCCGAATTCAATGTTTGCAACAATGTTGTGACATTCTTTGCCACATCGTGCCATCTCCTCGCTCTTTAAAGCTACTGCATAGTGGTGCTAAATCAAAGGTGTGTCACAACCTCCATCTTCTTCCTACACACACCAAACAAAACTCAAAGCACAACCAACCACAAAACACGGTCATGAACAATAATTAAACACACAAAACTCAACACACAACAAACATAATAAGCAAGCAAACTCAACAAAACAAAAAAGGCATAAAATACTAAAATTAACCTAACACACCCAAGAAAATAAACAATTAGACACTAAACATACTACACTCCAAAACTCAACAAAAACACGCTAAGAAAACGACTTAAACACGCCCACCACTGAATTTTGAGTAGAAATAAGCAATGGAAAGTGCCAAAAATAAACTTGTCCACACTTACCAAAACGTCTTCTATTTTACCCTCTGGATATACTACTGATCGATCAGCTAGTTGTAATGAAACTGTGGTGGGCCTTGCCTCTCCAATGCCTAGTCTTTTAAAGATGGACATGGGCATCAAGTTGATGCTAGCCCCTAGATCGCACAAGGCTTGCCCACAATAAGTATTCCCAATGGTGCAATGTATGGTGAAACTCCCTGGATCTCTTAACTTCTGAGGGATCTTTTGTTGAACAATAGATGTACATTCTGAGGTGAGTGCAACCGTCTCAAACTCTCCCAACCTCCTCTTTTTGGTCAAAATGTCTTTCATGAATTTCGCATAGTTGGGCATCTGTTTCAAGGCTTCCACTAAGGGGATGTTTATGTGTAGTTCCTTCAGAATGTCCAAAAACTTATCGAATTGTTCATCTTGTTGCTTCTTTTGAAAACGTTGAGGGAATGGTGGTGGTGGTCTCAAAACAAGCTGAGTTCAATTTGGTTGAACTTGTGGAAGAAGCTGTTGTATTCTTACTGCTCGCTTACGATGTATCGGCATCTTCGCCACATTGTCCTCTGCCTGCTCTATCTCAACCTGACAGCTCGGAGTTATTGCTGCATCTCCTTGTGTTTGCTTGCCTTTGTCACTAGCAACTTGGATTGAAGTGGGCTCTCTTCCTTTAGGGACCTTGGGTTTGGCTACCACTAACCCTTTCCCACTTCGAAGCTGTACTACCTTACAAGTTTCCTTGCCTTTTCCTCTTGGATCTTCAGTGTCACTAGGCAAGGTACCCTGAACTCTATTGTTTAAGGCTGAGGCTAGTTGACCCATTTGGTTTTCTAGGTTCCTTATTGCTGCAGCTTGGCTTTGCACTATGGCATCAGTTTTAGCCATGTGCTCTTTCAACAATGATTCTAATGAGGATGTGGGCTCATGAGTTTGTACCTTAGGTTTTGCAAAAAATCACGAGGTATCCTGTTGTTGAAACCCCGGAGGTACTTGGAGGTCTTACTGCACGATTTGAAGGTCCTGCATACTGATTGTTCCATGCAAAGTTCGGATGATGCTTCCATCCCAGGTTATATGTATTCTAGTAGGGGTTGAAGTTCTTGTTGTACCCTACATAATTCATGACTTGCCCGGATTGGATGGGCAAACATCAAAAGTATGTCCCTCTCCACAATACACACAAGAGATTGACTTTGGAGGCCCAAACCGATTTCCGACCCCATATTCATCGACTTCAGTGGTATTGGTAAGTGTGGCAATTTGTCTTTGCTAGGCTCATTGTACTCGTGATCTGCACCACCGCACTTTGCTGGCGAGAGTAGGATTAAGGCGTGAAGTAGGCCACTGGTAGTTGTTCTTTGCAATCTTTTCTAGGATCTCATATGCATCATTATATGTTTTTGACAATAGTGCTCCTCCAGCTGAAGCATCAACTACCATCCTCGTGTGGGTATTCAACCCATTATAAAAAGTCTGCATCTGAATGCCATAGGGAATACCATGATTCGGGCATTTGCGAAGCAACTCCTTAAACCTCTCCCAAGTTTCATACAGAGATTCGTCATCCTGTTCTTTGAAAGGAAGTAATTTCACTCCCGAGCTTTGCAGTCTTGGTGGGTGGAAAATACTTTATCAGGAACTGTTCCACCAATTCATTCCAACTTGAAATAGCTCCAGGTGGAATCGTGTTCAACCATTCAAGTGCTTTCCCTCTTAATGAATAAGGGAAAAGCGTCAACCTAAGAGTGTCCTCACTTACCCCTCTGATTACAAAGGACTTACACACACCCATGAATAACTGGAGATGTAAGTGAGGATCCTCCATTGGCGTACTCCCAAATCGCTTTGTGTCTTTGGAGCATCCGAAACATGACCGGTTTCAGTTCAAAATGTGGTGCCTCTATCTCTGGTGGCATGATCCGGAATCGAGCAAGCACTTTGCATACTCCCGAATAACCCGATCTCTCTCATCTTCCATCGCCTAAAGCACCACCATTATTATCAATTCTCTCGTGGTGGTTCGGCCCATACCTTCGGATTCGCTCGTCCTCTTTGTTCCCTTCTTCGACGGTGAAATGTGTGTTCGATCTCGGGATCAAAAGGCTGCAATTCAGGATCGTGCTCCTCGTTCATATAAGGAATTCAGCACCTAGCACGATAAAAAGGTAATCAATCAAAGTTTTGAGTGAGTTAACTAAAACGAAAAACAACAAATAAAAGTACTCAAATTCACAAAATTCACAAACAAATAGTCCCCGGCAATGGCGCCAAAAACTTGTTGTGCAAAAACTCACTACGCAAGCATACGCAATCGTAGGTAGTAATTGGTGAACAAGGTCGATCCCACAGGGACTAATGTTTGCAAAAGTTTGAGAAGATAAGTAATGCTAAACTAGACTTAAAGCGCCTAAACAACTCAAAAGCAACAAAAAATGAGCTTAGCATAAGAGAGATTGAATCTAGCTATCTAAGAGCGATAAACAACTCAAATGGACAATAAACAAGTTGAGGATGAAGTAATAAAAACGTTGGAATTTATGGAAATTAACTTCTAAAGTCTGGCATCGTAATGTTGTAGCAATGCTACCACATTCTTTGCCACATTATCATCATTGTGAAGAAGCAGAAATTATGCGAAATTAGAAAATTATTTCTAACTTGAATTTTAGCCTAAAAGTAGAGTTTAACATATGTCTATGAATACCCAACTTTCAAACATAAAATTAACACAAATTTCCCCAAGTTTACAAGCCAAAAGCATATGTCTATACCTTTGGAACCTTTTTCTTTTCAAGACAAAGACTCTCTTGCATTGCCTATGCTTTTCCATTCATTCTAACCTTTTGAATTAAAACAAACTAGAATTCATTCCTAAGGTGATCAATCTTAAGAAGAACCTTAAACAACAAAACACCCATAAGCAATCTACACACATAAACAATGCTCCAACAAAAGACTTCAAAACTAGAGTTTCATTCCATAAATTCCAACTTAAACAATTAGCTCATAGTTTTGCAGAGAATTCAAGAACAAAGAAGATAATGATCATCCACATGCTGAAAAAGAGTTGAAATTACAAGAAAAATGTTAACTAACAAGTTTTTCAACAATCTAAGCTAGGCAAGAAGAAAGCAAACTATAAAAATGAGAAGAAAAGAAGAAACTAGGGTTGGCAAAGTTGATGAAGCAAAGAAAGATGAACGAGCGAGCAATGACCTCCTCCTTCTCTCTCTCTTTTCTCGATAAAAAAATGAAAGCCCCAATCGATTTCTACCATTTTCTAAATTAGGGTAAAACTTTTGTTTTCTTTCTTTTGCACCCAAGCCCCTAAACCTTCTTCTTTTCCATAAAAACCATTCCTAATCTTTAAAATTAGATTTTTGGCGTTAAAATCGCGTCATTCCGAGAGAGGTGGGCCCAGATTTGACTTTTCTCGCCTGAATTCAATGTCGCAACAATGTTGTGACATTCTGCCGCCACATCGTGCCATCTCCCGCTCTTTAAAGCTACTGCAGATGAGTGGTGCTAAATCAAAGGTGTGTCACAACCTCCATCTTCTTCCTACACACACCAAACAAAACTCAAAGCACAACCAACCACAAAACACGGTCATGAACAATAATTAAACACACAAAACTCAACACACAACAAACATAATAAGCAAGCAAACTCAACAAAACAAAAAAGGCATAAAATACTAAAATTAACCTAACACACCCAAGAAAATAAACAATTAGACACTAAACATACTACACTCCAAAACTCAACAAAAACACGCTAAGAAAACGACTTAAACACGCCCACCACTGAATTTTGAGTAGAAATAAGCAATGGAAAGTGCCAAAAATAATCCCATTTCATGGGATTATCAGTAACCTATGACCATAAACAGGTTATTCATTAGGGGATTCACTTGCTGTTATAAAATTCTAGAAGAGCAACAACCTTCTAAAATTTTTAGAATAGAATGTGAAAGATATCAGGAATTTGATCAGCCTTTATAACTAGAACGTGATCAAGGTTTATGACGTCGAATATGGGAATATCCTATAAATTTACAAGATCAAATTCGACGAGCTTATATTAAGAAAGGACCTTATCAATTTATTCTTTCTGATTATCCACGTTCTGGATCAGAAAAATATCTTCAGGGATTTCAATGTACTTGGTTCAAATTATTTTCTTGGTTAGGGTATGCACCAACAAAAGATGTTGCATTTTATTTTCCATGCTTTTTATTTTCTAAGAAACCATTAGGACGTCTAGGATCGAGTGCATTTACTATCGAATGATTTCGAAATTCAAAGAAAGTTAATGACGGTAAGAGAATTGCTTTTCTTAGTCATATTAGTGATGATCCACGTTCACCTCACAACATTGCAGTACAATCATGTGATTGTTGGGGTGTATGCCCTAAACTCGCGAAGTTTGTAAAATTTTGATGTATATAGATAAAAGTTATTTTTCATCAAACCTTGTATCTTGCATTTCAAACTTAATCCAATAAACTAAGCTTTAGGGTCATACATATATATGAGATTTTGAACGGTGTGTAATGGACACATAGGTAGGATCACGTTCAGGTTAATGACCCGAGTGGTCTATAGTACATGGATAAAGTTGGGAACCTCATCCTGCAACACTATGGATGCGACCCACTTTGTATTTGATACAAACAAGGTGATCCAGCTCGTTCGTGTAATTGACATGCGAGTGGGGGCATCTTGTGCAATGAGATTGTATAAGACCGAACCGTGAATTATTAGACCAATTGATGTAACACCGTTAACAGTTTAAGACTAATAAATTCGTAGATGACCATAAGTGACTTGACCTTAATTCTGAGCGAGTTACGAACTCCTGTATGTGGGGTCTGTCCTTAGACTAGTACGAGTGAGAATGGCTAGAGACGTCGACTCAATATGCCTACCTTCTCAAGGGCAGAACCACGTGGGTAGCTGGAAACTTAACTCCGCAAGATGGAATTCACTCGTTCCCAAGCTAGGGAATCTAGAGAGGTTGTTCCTTTAAGGGCTGACTCTAGGTCTTGAACAACGGGGCCCCACCCTCTCATTGGCCCGAGAGGGACGTTGTTTATGGTAGGACCATAAACAAGTTGTTTTTTAGAGGATCAGTGGTACTTAAGGTGCAAGAAGTAGTCACATGGGTAAAACGGTAATTTGACCCAGCTATAACTACGAACGACCTGTGAAGGGTTGACTCATGGGCATTGGTTTTATCGGGACACAACTTGTCCTACAGTGAGCGGAGTGCAGCTACGAGTCTATAGTGGAGTGACTCGTAGTTAATGAATGTTGATTAACGAGATTAAAGAGTTTGGTCAGTTAATCTCATATCATTGGAGTTCATGATCTGTAGGTCCATTAGGTCCCTCGGTTGGCTCAATTTTGGAATTAATGAGGGTATAAGGTTTGGAGTGAATTTGAAGTGTTCAAATTCATATAAATGGTCTTTATGTCAATTATATGTGATATAATTGATATGATATATAGTTTGATGTGAATGAGATTCATATTAAACTATATTAAATTATGGCATAGTTGGAGAAATTAATTTGAGAGATGTTTAAAATTGAATATGATTCAATTTAATTTCACATTATGCAAATATGATTTGCATAATAAGGTATGCGATATCTTATATTATATAATTATGACAAATGATTTGCATATGATATGATTGTTGGGATGTATGTCCTAATCTCGTTTTGTTTGTAATTTACCATTTGAAATTAATAAGAGTTATTTATTTCATCATTGTGTGTCTCGTAATTTTTACAAACTTTATCCAATAAACTAAGCTCCGTGGTCATTGAATTTATGAGAGAACTAGAACTTGAAGCGGTGTGTAGTGGACACACAAGGAGGATCACGTTCGAGTTAATGACCCGAACGGTCTCATGATATATGGATAGGGTTGGAGACCTAATCGGATACTGTTGTGGATGTGACCCGCTTTGTATTAGATACAAACGAGGTGATCCGACTCGTTCATGTGGTTGACATGCGAGTGGGGGCATCTGTGCAATGAGATTGTACAAAGACCAGGATCGTGAATTATTAGACCTCACGATGTAACACCGATTAATGGTATGAGACTAATAACTTCGTAGATGACCATTAGTGACTCCACCGAATCACGAGCGTGTTACGGACTCCCATGCATGCTGTAGGGTCATCCTTTGACTAAGTACGGGTGAGGGTGGTCACGATTATTCACCCAATATGCCTATCTTCTCAGGGACAGGACCAAGTAGGGAGTTGAGAACTTAACTACGCGAGATGAAATTCACTCGTTCCCGCCTTCATGGAAACTAGAGGGGTTGTTCCCTTAAGTGTTGTTTCGAGGGCTTGGACAACGGGCGCCCACCCTCTCATTGGCCCGAGAAGGGTGTTGTGTATGGTTGGATCATTACAACGTTGTTGTTCATTAGAGGAACAGTGGGGACTTAAGGAGAGACATAGGGGTAAAACGGTAATTTGACCCAGCAGTGTCTACGAACAACATGTGAAGGGTCGACTCATGGGCATTGGTTATATCAGTGGACACAACTTGTCTTACACTGACGGGAGTGCAACTACGGGCTTTAGTGGAGTGTTACCGTAGCTAATGAATGTTGATTAATCGGGTCAAAGAGTTTGACAGGTTAATCTCGGATCATTGGAGCTCGTCACTGTAGGTTCATAAGGTCCCTCGGTTGACTCAAACTTGATTAATAGAAGGTTTACAGTTTTGGTGTGAATTTGAAGTGTTCAAGTTCACTAGAGAGTAATTATGTCATTTATATGAGATATGTATGACATATTATATAGTTAATGTGAATGAGATTCATAATAAACTATAGGTTAGCCTAATTGTTGAATTAGGGCTAATTTGGAGAAATTAGATTGAGAGAAATTAAATTGAATGTGATTCAATTTAAAAATCCACAATTATACAAATGTGATTTGTAAAATGAGATATGAGATATGAGATATCTTATTATATGTGGTTATGCAAATATGATTTGCATAACCTATGGTTGTGGTAAAATGGTAAATAGGTGGAGATTTCAACTCCACCTATCACCATTATATAAACTCCTTTGCAAGAATGAGTGGTAAGGCTTTTGCTCATTTTTTAAATTTCTCACCAAAGAGCATAGTATTTCTCTCTCAACACTCTCTCAATCTCTCCTCCCCTCTCACCATAAGAGACCCACTTCTCTCCTTCTACCAAACGTAGAACAACCGAGAAATCGAGTGGAAGTGTTCGGTTTTCACTATTCGAGGAGTTCGAGGACGTTGAGATCGTGATCACGAAGGGCTCGTGAATAGGAGAAAGAAAAACTTGAAGACGTTATACAACAAGTAAGTGTTGCTTGCTGGTTTTTCTTCTTATTAACATGTTTAATCTAGTTCTTATGAGATAGAAACTGTTTTAAGAAAATGGACTTTGCAACGATACCACGACGATTCAATCGTCTTCCGCTGCATGAGATTTTCATTCCCTTCAATTGGTATCAGAGCCAAATCGTTGGCTATCTCGTTGTGCATCTGTTTTCTTAAAATTAGGTGGGTATTTGCTTTAATTCATGTGATGAATTGTGGTTTTGCAAAATGGATGTTTCGGTTTTGGCATTTTTCTTAGATTTATTTTCGTTTGATGAGATCAAATTGTAAAGGCCCGTATTTTTGGGCAAATTAGAAAATAAATCGAGTCTGTAAGTCCTTTGGCGGCAAGGGTTGTTGTGAAGAAATCGGAGCGAAAACGGACGAGAAAATGAAGAAAACAACAAAGGATTTTGCTGTACAGGCGACGACGTTGAGATGTTGTTCTTCGGTGTCTCAACGCTGTGCCCGCGGGAACAAGGCGCGTTGCAGGACAGCGTTGCGTTGGGAACGCTTGCGTGACGCTAAGTGCTGCAGCATTGCAACACTGCGTGCGTTAGTGGGCAGTTCGCGACAGATTCGCGTGAGTTCGTGGGACGCGATGCTTTCTTCAAACGTGGGCGGTTTGCATTATTTTGATTTATTTAATTATATTTTGTAAAATGTAATTTATATTTATTTTAATTAAATTAATTAATTAATATTAATATAAATGTTATATTAATGTTAATTAATTTATTTAATGCCCCTTAGTGCCAAAACTGGTCTAATTTTTGTTATTTAATTATTTTATGCATGAGATGTATGAATTAATTATTTCTTTGTGCATAATGTATATCATATAGATTTAAAATCCCACCTTAGGTTAAACATTTCATGCATCATTTTATATTATAAGTGTTATAATATATAGTATGCATGATAGGTTATATTATAAGTGTTATAATATAATTAAAAACATGTTTTAATTTATTTAATATAAGAGTTATATTTCTTAGATTAAAAGTATGCTCATGCATTTATTTCATGTGATGAATATATGTTATAGTATAGTTATTCATGTGGTGAATGATCAAACACTATAACATAGAAATGCATGTAACTTAAGTTAATTATTAATTTTAAAATGTTTAGAACTTGAATAATTAGACTTAGGTTTTCTAGTTCTAATAAGATTAGAATTGAGAAATCAAATATGACTTTTGAATGATGACTGATAAGTAACTCTGTCTAAGGAAGGTTTTGTCTAAGGCTGGGGTATTTAAGTTGACGCTTTGCGGAACACCCCTACCTGAAAACCGACCAGGAAGTGAATTCGGTCGGGAGATTCTTAGGTTATATTATCGTGAGTGCCGTTAATTAAAAGTTGATTAATTTACTCACATAGACCTAAGTTAATAATGTAATTATAAACTTAGGTTAAATCAATATAAGAGTTATATGGGTAGACTTAGGTAAATTTTAGCCGATTTATCTAGGTCAATCTCGAAAAATAAAAGGTGTTGAGTGAGAGGAAATAAAGTGTATAAGATACATTTAATTTTTCGACCACAAATCTCTGTAAAGTCTGCACCGTGAGATCCGTACTCGGCCTTGTGACGCAAATGAGAGTGTCCCCTTTCAGGTGGTAGTTGTATGGATCAATTTCATAGTGGATGGAAAGAGTATTTATAATGAGTGGGAGCGAGACCCACTCCTTTGCAAGAAGGAGTGGTAAGACTTTTGCTCATTTTTGGAATTTCTCACCAAAGAGCATAGTATTTCTCTCTCAACACTCTCTCAAACTCTCCTCCCCTCTTACCATAAGAGACCCACTTCTCTCCTTCTACCAAACGTAGAACAACCGAGAAATCGAGTGGAAGTGCCCGGTTTTCACTGTTCGAGGAGTTCGAGGACATTGAGATCGTGATCACGAAGGGTTCGTGAACATGAGAAAGAAAAACTTGAAGACGTTCTACAACAAGTAAGTGTTGCTTGCTGGTTTTTCTTCTTATTAGCATGTTTAATCTAGTTTTTATGAGATAGAAACTGTTTTAAGAAAATGGATTTTGCAACGATACCATGACGATTCGATCGTCTTCCGCTGCGTGGGATTTTCATTCCCTTCAATGATATGTGAATAAGTGGGCAAAATAGGTGGAGAAATTCTCTCCACTCCATCCCACTATAAAAGAATGCTTGGAGAAGCATTCTCAGACAAACATTTGCCATTTTTTGGATTTTGGCAAGAACTCCAAAACTTTCCTCTCTCAAATTCTCTCTACACTTAACCAAAAAGGATCCCACAACCAAAAAATATATCGAGTGGAGGTTTCCGGATTCGAGGCGTTGATCGGGATCGGGAGATCGTTGAGAACGAGGAAGATCGCGAGAGAAGGAATACAAGAATAAAGTGTCTTCAATAGGTATTTACTGTTTTTCACTTCTCCTTTATGCTTAACCTAGAGTACATGTGATGTACATTTAATTTTGAGTAGAATTCATGTAACACAACGGGGTAATGCGATTCACGTCGCTTCCGCTGCGGGATTCAATCCCTTCAGTGATGATCTTATGAATCAAACAAGACATATTGATGAAGTGATGAATGCCCAAACATCTGAGCAAATTTCTAAAAATAGGCTAAGACTTAAGGTCTTAATTGATTCAATTAGGTGGTTAACCTTACAGGGTTGTGCTTATAGAGGTCATGATGAGAGTTTTGAGTTCTAGAAATCGAGAAAATTTCATCGAGATAATAAAGTTATTAGCAACATATAATGAGAAACTTGCTAGAGTCGTTTTAGAGAATGCCCCAACAAATGCAAAATATATTACACCGAAAATTCAGAAGGAAATTCTACACATTTCTCTCTGATAAAGTGAATGATAAGATCTATAAAGATGTAGGGGATGCAAAGTTTTGTATTATTGTGGATGAAACACGAGATGAGTCAAGAAGAGAACAAGTTTCGCTCGTTTTAAGATTTGGTGATAGTGATGGTCATATATGAAAGTGTTTTTTTAGTCTATTTCGTGTTACTGATACTGTAACAATGACTTTGAAAAAAGAATTATCATTTGTTCTTGCTCATCACAATCTTAGTATCAATGGCATTCGAGGCCAAGGATATGATGGTGCAAGTAATATGCGAATTGAATGCAATGGTTTGCATTTTGCAAGCATTATTTCTTCATGAGTGCTCAAATGCATATTATATACATTGTTTTGCTCATCGATTGTAACTAGCATTGGTAGCTGCATCAAGAGATATTATTCTTGTCCATCATTTTTTTTAAAACTCATATTTGTCATCAATATCATCACTACTTCTTGCAAACGGAATAGTGAATTACAACTTGCTCACATTGTTGAAATTGCACAACTAGATATGGATGAACTTGAAAGTGGTAGAGGAGCAAACCAAATTAGTACCTTACAAAGACCTGGAGATACTCGTTGGAGCTCTTATTTTCGCTTTATTTGTAGTTTAATAAAAATGTTTGGTGCAACATGTTCAATATTACAAAATGTAATTGATGAACGATCCACTTACTCTCAACATGGAGATGTCGATGTTGCTTATAAAGATACCATCTTTTAAATCTGTCTTCATTTTACATTTAATGAAACGAATCAAACATTTTTATTAAACTACAAATAAAAATTATAAATCGAAAATGAGAGCCCCAATAATTCATCAAATAAAAATTTAATGAAGCGAATCAAACATTTTTATTACTATTGAACATCATTAACGCATTGACATATTTACAACAATAATTGATTCACAATTGTATGAATTGACCAATATATTCAATGAGAAGACAATGAGTCTGATTATACTCAGCTCGTCATTGAATCCAAAAGAAAATTATAAAGCATTCAATATTGATTCTATTCGTAAGCTTGCAGAGAAGTTTTATCCTCAAGATTTTAGTTACTAAGAATTAATCCTTTTGCGGTTTCATTTACAACATTATGAGTTAGATGTAACTAACCATCCAAGTTTAAAATACATGTCCACAATTACAAATCTATGTTGTGGCTTAGTTGAAATAGAAAAGTCAAAAGTTTATTATTTGATTGATCGACTAATTCGCTTGATTTTGATTCTGTCTGTATCAACAACAACAACAGAACAAGAATTTTCTGCAATGAGAATTGTGAAAACAAGGCTTCGAAGTACGATGGAAGATGAGTTTCTAGCAGATTACTTAAGTGTCTACATTGAAAAAGATATTTCTAAGACTTTTAGTTCTGATTCAATTATAAATGATTTTTACTTTATGAAAGAACGTCGAACACAACTTTAGTTGGTATAATGATTTATTTTTATTTAGAATTGACATTTTAAATTAAGTTATTTTATTTACATATTGTGTTTTTTTCTCTATGAGATGAGCTAGTGGTGAACATTCTATAAGATTATGCTTAGTTGAGATCTACAAGTATACCTAATTCATTTTTTCAATAATTTATATATTATTTTTTCTAATTGTATTTATATATTAAATGATTATTTTTTCTAATTGTATTTATATATTAAATGGGTTGGCCCCCCAACACATAATTCTTGGGTTTGCCCGTGCTCTCCTCTATTTCTAATTATTATTTTTTAAAAAAACATTAACAAAAAAGTTCATTTTATAGGTCTAGTCTTTTTCTATTTGTTTGATTATTTTTTAATTTGTATTTTAAAAAATATAGGAGGAATAAAAGATATATATTTTTTTTAATTTTCAAATTTGTTAATACAATGATTAAATGACTTAAAATTTGCTTTAAATTCACAAAATTTTATGTAATATAAATTTGACATTTGATTCCTCTTATAATCTAATAAGTAAAGGCATTTTAATTTTATCTTTCACGTTTTATGTGTAATTTATATTTAATTAGTTAATTATAATTATTTATTGAATTCTCCCAAAGGTTGTGAATTAGAATAACCTATGGATTTAAGGTTCTTTATACTTAATATTATTATCAGAACTATCGGTGCTAAGTTTGTTAAGACTAAACGATTATAAGTTGTTAATTGAAAATCAAGATAATATATTCTAAAACAATGATTAGTTTAGATAATCTTTACATACTAAAAATTTATGAATTTAGGAGATTCACGGGTTATCTAGAGTTGTTTTTAGGCATTTAACGATTATAGTTTAGGGTCATAGGAATTTAGGGTTTCAAATTTTTAAGGATTTAGAAATTTAGGGCTTTTGGAATTCTAGGAATTTATGAGATTTAATTGTGACGCTCGAGGAAGAGGGGTACATGAATGAACCATGCCTACATCTGAATGAGAAGGATCTTGAGGATATGAAAGTATAGTGCCCAAGGAAAATGGGTACATAAGAGTGACCATGAGAATATGAAAGTATAGTTGAGAATGACTTAAAAGAATTGATAGCTACTACTTATACCAACAATGTGCACCTTCCTTTTTGGTGACTCAATTATAGGAACTCCACACGCTTAGCATTCAAACTTATTTATAATTTTTTCAAATTGTTTGTCCTAAAACTAATACACAATTTTGTCTTATAAACTGATTTATATTATTTTGCATGAATCCTTTGTTAACACACTCCAAATTATTCATAGAGAAATTGTGATAAATGAGTCCATTAGAAGATCAACTTACAAATTTGTCCCTAATTTATAGATTTTGTATTTATGGATTTTTTGATTTTACAGAAATGTTCAATAAAAAAATTTGGATTAATTTGCCTTTGAAAAAACGTGTAGTATATTACTTGTATGTATATTGACTTTCCTTACATACAGTTTTTGAGCATTTAATTTTATATATCATTAAATGATATATATATATCTTTATCTCTTCAAATTAATTATTATCATTATGACCAAATCATCATTAATGTTTATATTAATTAAAAATATATATATTTTTATATTTTTACTATTTTCTATTTCAGAATTTGTATTCATTTTTTGTGACGCCCGGTAAATTTCAAGTAAGTTATTGGTTCTTTTCAGAGTTAACTTTGGGCTTATGTTTTAGTTTTAAAAGTGTTGGGCCAAGAAATTAATTTTTGGATCTTGACTCAAATATTTCTAAATCTCGCTTTAAATTTGGGGTGGGTGACCTTAAGCTTCTTATCGAGCGTTTTGGGAGAAGGGAGTCAAGGTAATTTTCCTTCTTTCTTTCCTCTTAAGTTTTTAGGGTTAAAAAAAAAGAGAAAAAGGAAAAAAAAAACGGGAAGGGAATCGCGAGGAGGCGATGCCCCTCCCTTCTCGTTGTCTCCTTCGCAGCAGCAGGGAGCACGCGCCGGCGAGGCCGAGCCGGCGGCTTCCCTCCCTCTCCTCCTACCCTTCTCACCGTCCGCCTCTTCCCCTTTCGATCCCCGACTCTCCCTTTCTGCTCTCTCTCTCCGTTCCGTCTTTTCTCTCTCGGTCGCCCCCTTTCTCCCTCACTCTCCGACCGCCGTCTCTCCCTCTTTCAACCTCACTCTCTTCGTCGATCTCTCTCTCTCTCGACGCCTCCCCTCCGTTCGTGAATCATCGTCTCCGTCTCTCTTGGTTGTCCCTCCCTCTCCGTCTCCCGATCTCTCCCTCGGGATCGTTCGACCATCTCTCTCTCACCTCGATTTCCTCCCTCTTTCCCTCAGATCTGACCCCCTCCCCTTTAGATCTGCCTCTCTCTCTTTCGGGTTCGAAATTTGCCTAACTCTCCTGCCCAAACTGAGTTGCTTCTCACTTTCTATTTTGTGGTTGTTTTGTGGACAGGGGTAGATCCGTTGGCGAAGGAGTAAGGTCTTTGAAAGAAGTCTGGAGGCTAAGAACGAGCGGAGAGCCGGTTCAATTCGTAAACTGTGGGTAAGATCCGACCTCAAACCTATTTGGTCCTGGTTTTAGGCGTAGAATCTGTTTAGTTTGGCTGTTATATCCGTTGGTTGAGTATAAAGTATTTTGTTAGCCCGGTTGGAGTCCGTTCTTGTTTTGTGCCTTAAGGGTAGGATCACGAGGTAGGTTCCCAGCTGAATTCGTGCGTTGGTTGTGGTTTCTGTAGGTGCTTAGGGTGGCTAGCAAGAGCAAGGACCTCCCTTTTGTGCACTTTATTCGAGGTAAGTAGTTATTTGGTTTAAGTATCAAACTCGTAAGCGAATGAGTTTGAGTATAAGGTTGTTGTTGTTGGCTTTATAATTGTTGTTTGGGTGCAAGATTGTTACTTGGTGCATGAGACTCTGGATATCCTGTTCTGGTTGTGTTTACCTTGTATCGTTTATAAGTTTTGTGGTTGAATCTCTTGCGTGCCCTGAACGTGTTGCTTAATGTCGCGATTGTGTTGCTTGTGTTGGTTGCTAAGTGAGACTCGAGCTTGTGTGGTAGTGTGCACTGTGTGATTGATCCCTAGAACTGAGCAGAGTTTGTGATGCTCTAGGACAGGGGTGACTAGTTAGCTCCGTGGTTGGGGCAAAAGGTTGTTTGGCGGGATGTGTGGTTGGTCGGTTAGGCTGTTGGTTAGGGACTCGATTTCAGGATGACCTCGAAAAGGTTTAGGGGAAACCTAGGAGAAACGTTGAGCTTGACTTCCTAGGCTAGCGTTACCAAACCCACTGAGTGACCCCGAGCGAGACAAAACCTTTAGGCTGGCATCTCTGTGTGGGCATTAGGGTCGAGTGCGCCCTTTTGCGAGCTGTGTGGACATTAGGGTCGAATGCGTCCTTTTGCGAGCCTGTGGGCATTGGGGTCGAGTGTGCCCTTGTGCAAGCTGTGTGGACATGAGGTCGAGCACCCTATGTGATCTCTGTGTGGGCACTTGGGTGGGTCGCCCTTATGCGATCTGTGTGGGCTTTAGAGTCGAGGCTCTATTGCGTTCTGTGTGGGCGTTAGAGTGATTACTCTTTCGCGTTGGGGCGCGCCCCCGTCTATGGTCGCCTAGGTTTCTGGATCGTCGGTGAGTCTCGGGGTGAGGTAGACACGTGAGCGTCTAGTCTTGAGTCCCTAAGATGCTTTGGTTGCGAACCTGTTTTACCTCTTTGTGTGCACATGTGAAATTTGTAGCTTGGACGTGAGTGGGCTACTTACTGAGTATTCTTATACTCACCCGTCTAGTTTAATGTCTTTGGTTGCAAGTAAGGGGAAACAGTGAGCTGGAGAGCGACGGTGGCGACATGACGGGGCTATGAGACCACTCTTGTCTTAGAGGGACTTTTATTTTGGAACTTAGGAAGTTCTTGTATTTATGAGTTGATTTATGACTTTACATAATTGTTCTTGGATTTCTGAACTCTCTGTGTGTTGAGCATGACATTTATTCATTTAGTTCCCTTGTTCAGCATGTTCGTTAAACTTTTGTTTACTGCTTTTGTTGCCTTTGTTGTGTGGTCTGCTGGAGCCCGACCTGTTTTGTTGTAGTCTGGAGGAGGTCGGGCATTGAAAAGTTCTTAGAAGTGTTTCTTGCTTAATCAGGTTAAGTAAAAATTTTGGATTCATCCGGATAGCGTCGTTATGCTGCCGAAATTTTGGCGCAGAGGGTGTTATCTAGTGACGTCCCTAGTTGAATTTGTGTCAAAAATTAGGGTCGTTACATTTTTGTCCCAATTTCTTTCATTTTTCGTCTACATTTCCATAACCTCCATAATTCATTTTCTTTTTCACGTTTTTTTTTTCCGAAACCTTCTTCATCACCAATCGGTAAGATTTCTTTTTATACATTTCTCTGTTTTTACATATTTTAATGTAGTAAATAGTTTTCTAGACATTTTTAAATTTTATTTTTCTGTATATTTTTGTCATATATTTCATATTCTCACTTTTTTTTGTACATTTCATATTCAAAACTTTATTTCAGCTCTATTTCTTATTATTATAGCATTTGTGACTACTATTAATATATTCAATTCCATATAAAAATTACATCATGTCATAATACTGTTAGTCAAAATTTTGTTGTATCTTATGTTATTGTAGTTAATATATACAGTATACATATTATTTTTATACAAGTTCGAACGCATATCTCATACGAATTGTACTCTATGGTGTATGGAATTAAAATGACAATTACATAAACTTCAAGGTTTATAAGATAAAAATGGTCCCTATGATGTCATTTCATATATATCTAATATATACTCACATTTGTTTTTTTAAAAAATTGATTATGGAATTGAATCTAGTTTCATCATGGTATATTATATATTCATCAATATTTATCTCAAGTATTATATAATGTTGGTTAGTACAAAACATTTGTCGAAATATATACAATGTATTATATTCTATAAAACATAATTTTTTGTAAATATATACACCATTATTATATTTGTATTTTATGACGCATATCTATACCTATATCTATATCTATATCTATATCTATATATATATATATATACACACTTAACCCTTCATATAATGTATAATATCAAATATCATACCATGTATATATAGGCACTACAATGTATATATCTCTATACTTAACTTTATCTTCCATTCTTCAATTATTTCTTATAAACCTAAAAAATATAACAGGAATATTAAAAAGAAAAAAGGGAAAATACATTCACCCTATCTTCCCCTATTGTCCAATCTAGCTTCACAGTTGTTACTATCCTTTAGTGATACATCACCTTTGACCAACAAACAACTGACTGACATCGCCAATCGTCTTATTCATTGGAAATGAAGCTGCGTCAATAGATCTGCGAGCCACATGCATTCATAAATGAATAATATGTAATATTAAAGATTACTCATAAACGAAGTATATTCAAATTCATATCATTTGTTGAGTTTCATCCAATTCCTTTATCTAATCTTGTAATTTCTCTATCCTATTCCCATTATATTAGATAAATAAATATCATTACATTATACAAAAATTAGTATAAATTTAACATAACTAGTCCAGTATTTAAATAATATATCTCATCAGTCTCCTCTAATATTGAATTAGTTTCTTTCTCATAATCCACATTCAGGTAATCCTCTATAGTATGTATATTGTCACTAGTTTTAACAGTGTCAATCTATTCTTCAACATCCTTTTATATTTATTATACATATTTTCATCCTTCATTAAAGATCAAAATCATGGTTATATTACATATATACTTATGTATATAATTTGATCCTAATTTTATATACTTCATATTTAAAGTAGAATTTTACATCATATTTGACTTATTTTTTAATGTCCTGCTTGGGAATCCTAACAATCGTTGACTTCTTCTCCTCTCAGTAATTTTCACCATTTATCCTATTATAAATATATTTTATTAGTACAATGTTATAAAGTATTATTAAAAAGATAAAACCGTTTATAAAATCCCATCTAAGGTAAACACAATGTATATATTTTACATATTGAATTAATTACATAATACGTCTACGTCTCCAACTACTGTGTTTTAGTATACTGATAGAACAATTATGTTTTTGTTTGATAAATAAGATAACAACAATGTATATATTCTATAGAACTATCTAATTAATACTAATGTTTTACATGACTTTTCTTAATATAATAAATAAATACAATTTCCCCAAAATTTGCTTATTAGATTTTTTTTTTTAATAGAGAAGTTCCATAACCATATTTAGATAAGATTATGGATGTATACACTCCTTCTATATGTTGTAAATACATCCTCATGGACAATGAAGTTACAGGACCACACGAACGCTTGCATTATATTGCATAAATACCTTGTAAATCTTCAATTCCCTCAAAAACAAAATCATAAGATGTATTTTTCAGTTTTCGCTCTAAATACACCTTACTATAAACGTTTTTCCACCATGAACAAGAACATGCATTCCCATTTTTTACTAAAACTCAAAAAGATACCCAAAACCCTCAAGTGTATACCGAATGATGGAGAAGAAGATGATGTCTGCAAAACCTTAGAGTCATTCGGACCTTGACGAAGGAAAGAGTGAAGAGGAAGTTTTGTGACTTTTTGCTTTTTTTGAAGAAAGAACTAGGTGTTGATTTGCTAATTTTGGAGAATTTTTTTGAAACTACCTTAAAAGCTCTTTCCTTTTATGTTTTCTTTTCCATTCTTTTTTCCAGATAAACTCTAGGGTATTTTTGTAATTAGGTCTATTTATTTAAGATGTTAATTATATTAGGTGGATAAGAATGCAAATTTTAAATCTTTTAGATATACTTACAAAAGCCCATTGTAAAAAGTCCATTTATGTAGTTTACCCTTATTTATATTATTTTGCATGAAGGTCAACCCCACCACAGGTTCAGTCTGGGTCTTTTCTCCTCTCCATAATTTCGTTCTAGCTCTGTTTTCCAAAAAAAATTCTAATTTTTTATGACAGTCGTCTTCATCTCGTCATGACCATCTGAATTGAAGCTACACATAACCCAAGATGATTATAAAGAAGCAAACAAAGTGATTACATGTGAACACTGAAAGCTAACTCCCAAGCGAAGAATCTTAAACCCAAAGATAGACCGAATTGATCCGACAATCCTAGGGATAATCCAAGGACTACTTTAGAACCTTAAAATTTTCTCCAGTAAAGCAGTTGAACACCGTGAATCCAAAGGAGAATTTTACACCTAGGGAAGACTAGGATCCATCGTACGATGTATGATCGAGCAATCTCGAGATAATCCAAGGACTACCTTAGGGTGCGTTTGGCGCGCAGAGTTGAGTTGAGTTGTGCAGAGTTGAGTGCAGGAAATCTGTGTTTGGGGTGCAGAGTTGAGTTGAGTTGTTGCAGGAAGTCTGTGTTTGGGGTGCAGAGTTGAGTTGAGTTTAGTTGTGCAGAGGTATTTGATGCAGTTTTTTTTTAAGATCAAATAATCAGTTTTTATCTTACTATGGTTTTAAGATCAAATAATCAGTTTTATCTTCCCATCATTGATGATACATTCATTTATGACAAAAGAATTAATGACATGCTATCAAATCTTATCTCTCATGCCCCCAAAAAATTAAAGTATACAAAAAATATTATCACTCACAAAATATATCTAACGAAATAAACATGAAGTGCTTGTGGAGTAGGTGTTCAACCAGTCCTACCAAGTATATGCAAGTAGTATCTATTCTTGGATTATGGTGGGACTTGGAAGAAACAACCCGTCTTTTGCATGTCTGCGACTAAAGAGATCATCATTGGTCAACCCTTCTATTGCATACAGTTGGCCTACAATATTTTTACATCTAGCAGATTCCATTTCATATTTTTCTTTTTTTAATCACTCCTCTGTAACCTTTCTTTTCGTTTCAACAACGAAACTTATGGATAATTCAACTTAAACCCCTTATTTTTTTGTAACCCCGTAAAATCAAATGATTTAATTGTATTTGATTTAAATTTGAATTTTTTGATAATCATATAAGAATTATGAATATAGAGATTTTTTAGGAAAAAGTGTTTCAAAGTCTAAAAAGGATTATGATTTATGTTATAAAAAAAATAAATCAAAAAAGGATTAAGATTTTTTTTAAAAAAAAGAGGATTAGGATTTCATTTCCTAAAAAATAGGATTTCTTGTTCTAAAAAGATTAGGACTTTTTGCTACCTATTTAAACTAGAGTAATTGCAACTTAAAAGATGCACTTCAAAACTCTCCTCTTCTTCTCCTTCTTTTCTTTTCATTTCACTCTTTATCCTGGACAATCGGGCGAAGTTTCGCCGGAAGTCGTCAGGTCACCACCAGAAGTCGTCGGACCACCCGTCGGAGGTAACCGGACCACCGTCGGAAGTCGTCGGACCACCGCCGGAGGTCGGAAGGGAATCAAAGTTTAGGAAAATTGGTGGAAAATGTATATGAATTGATTTTGTGGGGAGATGTAAGGTGAGAAAATTGAGGGAGATATTTGGGAAGTGGGGAGTTGAGAACTCAACCCAACTCAATGCCCTAAACAATGAGTTGATTTTTTAAACCAACTCAACTCAACCCATACCATCCATCCAAACACACCCTTAGAGTTTTAAAATTTTCTCCAGGAAAGCAGACGACAACCGTGAATCTAAAGGAGAATCTTACATCTTGGGAAGACTTAGACCAATCATACGAGGGTATGATCGAGTAATCCCAAAATAATCCAATGACTACTTTGGAGCTTTATTATTTCTCCAAGAAAGCGGTTGAATGCCACGAATCTAGAGGAGAATCTTACACCTTGAAAAGACCATCGATCAATCATACGAAATTGATTAGACAATCTCAAGGATAATTTAAGGATTACCTTAGAGACTAAAATCTACTCTTTTAGAGAATGATCTAATATGACTAAAGTAAAAATGTTCTAAGCAAAGAGATAAATCAGATTTCTCCCAAATCAGTCTTCGTACTAATAGCCCAAAACAACAAAGTTACACTATGAATCATAATTAGGGAGTGGGGTTAATGTTATGAGTGAAATTCAACCATAAGGAAAAATTTAGAATACAAAAGAAATAGAAGAGAAAATGTGCAAAGAATGGCCAAAAACAAGAAAAACATATCCAACTGAGCTAAAAGGCATAACAGATCAGGCCTCCACATAACCGAAGAGGTGAAAATCAGGCTCGAAGAACCAATCCTCTGGTCGGCCTCTGCCTAGGTCGAGTCGACCCCATTATAGGGTCGGGCCTTAAATTCACATGGTCGGCCTCGGTCGGGGATGGGCCATCCTTTTTTGCCTGTTGAGTCTCAACCTGAACTACAATTCGCTCTTTCCTCTTCCTACTCCGTGAGAGATTAGGGCTTACACTCTAATAAGGCCATACAAATACTCTTCTGAAGAAATCCTACCTCATTCTAAAAGCCCTAACTTGCTACACCAAAATACTCGTTGACTTAAGTATCGAAGTCGATGTGGCAAGTACTACACTGATATTCAGATCTTTCTCTCTTTTGTAGGTTTTGTTCTTCCTCCTTCAAACAAATTCACAATCGTTGTCACGTAAAGGTCAGGTGAGTTACCTGTCTAGATTTTGACAACAACACAATATGTTTATTTTTCTTCATAAATAGTTATTTTTGTACATGCATTTCAACATTAATTTTCTGCATTTTACACTGCATGCATTTCAACATTAGTTTTCTACATTTTTCACGACGTGTATTTCAACCTAATTAATTTTCTAGTTTTTGCATTTTGACAACATATTCCATCACCACTGAAAAAGTGTTGGTTTGCATGGTTTCGAGGTGAATACCACCAACACCGCTTTGACGGGTTTGATTGGAAAGTCCTCAATGTGCTTTTTCAATAAACGCATTTCAACTCAATGCATTTCTCAAAGAAACACATTCGAATGACTAACGAGAAAAGATCAACCCCTTCTTATATCTAACTTGCTTAACAGGGAGGGGAATTGGAATGTGGGTGTTATTATGGAGGGTTTTTGTAATCTCGACTGTGAGGACATCATAAATACCCTTTGGGTCCTAGGGGGTTCAAAGACGAAATCATTTGGGGGGAGGACCCTAAGGGTTGATTTTCGGTCAAAAGTGTGTATCATTTGGCTACTAACTACGGGACTAACTCGTCGGGTAATTGTCCTAGACTTTGGAACTGCTTATGGAAATCCAACCTCTCCCTAGAGCTAAAATTTATGTTTGGAGAGTGATCAAAGACGTTATTCCCACCAAAGGAAATCTTATTAAAAAAGGAATAGATATTAACCATGTTTGCTTATTGTGCAGGAACAAACGCGAGAACACCAACCATGTCATTTGGGGTTGTAGGTTCTCTATTGGAATATGGCTTCATTTCTTACCAAAGTTGACTCCTTTATTTGATGTTTGCAGGGATGACTAGTTGCCGTTAGCTTTTTGGGATTGGTTGTCTAAAAACCTGGACGAGGAAGAGCTAAACCTGGCTATTATCATTGTGTGGAAAATTTGGACTGCTAGAAATTTTATAAACTCTAATATTTGTGTAATGTCTTCTGCAGATCAGCTAAAAGTCATCAGAGAGATCTCTCTCGCGGGGGAAGAGCTCTTGACAATGTAAAGAAGACATGGTCCTTTGGCAAGATTGGAGAACTGTGAGAGTCATGGAGAGTGGTCCCCCCCCGGACCGTGATTGCTGGAAGCTCAACTGCGATGCTTCGTGGGATGGTATTAATAAAGTAGGTGGAATTGGGTGGGTTATCCGTGACTCTAATGGATCTCTGATTTGTGCAGGTGGGAAGCAAGTTAAGGGGAAATGACCTGTTAAAACTCTGGAAGTTATTGCTATTTTGGACAGCGTGGAAGCCTTTACCAGGAGAAATTACAATTTTTAGCCCCTGGATTTTAGACCCATATTTCAAATTCTGAATTTTTTGCACCCCATGATGATGAAAATGAGGCAAGAAAGAGAAAATGCATGAGATGAAATTACCTATTTGCCCTCCATCCATATATATTATATTAAATATATTCATTACCATTAATACAATTTCAACCACCTAAGAACTTCAACAAACCAATTAATTATCTAAAATAAACCCTTCTCTAAAACACTTTCATCACTTATCTAACTTATTCACTAACAAAATACTTTAATCTTACATTCTACCTCTTCACTTACTTCAAAATATCTCAAAGTTAAATTTATACCTATATACACAAGTAAGTATCTTCTTTACTCTTTGCATTCAGTTTAGTTTACTATTGGTGCACGAAATATGAGGAAAAAAATAGTTCACTTTTTCAAAATTTTGCTTGAATCTCGACTGGAAAAGGAGGAATATGAACTGGGAAATTTTTCCGGTGGGGATGACTAACCGAGAAATTTTCCCGGTGTGGATGTTGAACCGGGAATTTTCCTGATTGAGCATTTCCACCGGAAAATTTTTTCGGTCAGCAATATGCTAACCGGGAAATTGAACAGATTTTAATTTTTTTGTTTGTGATTTTTATTTTTTGCAGACATCATGTCGCGTGTTTGGGTTTGTTTTGGAGGTATATGGAATGATATAGAAAAAGATTATGATGGTGGTGAGGTTAGGGGACTTGATGTGGATGTAGAAATTACGCTTGAGGAGTTTTTGGGTCTAGTCTATGAGATAAGTTCTACTGACCGAAATGATTCCAATCTTGTAATGAGATGTATATTGTCATTAAGATCCAAATCCCCCAACATTTGTTATTAAAAATGATGTAGATCTCAAATGTTTCCTCACTTGGGAAGATGTGTTCTCAATTCCACCCTACATATCTACAACTCCTACCTTTTCAAGAAATCATGCATTTCAACCCTATCCAATTCCTTGTAAGGTACTAGATAATCCATATACGGGAGTACAAAAATATCCATATGCTCAATTCATGCCTACATCCACAGTTGATCCTGGATATATGTCTCCATATATAGGAGTGTTTAATTCCCCGTTCCTTTCAAATCCATCCACAAATTATAACATCCAAGAGATTCTATCTACATCCATATACTTCCCACATAATATATGTGAACAATTTGGTGAACCAACATCCCAACACAATAAGGTTGAAGAAGATGCTCCCTCAACCAACCTCCCAACTCTGCAAACCAACCTCTCAATCCCACAAACTAACCTCTCAACACAAAATACTGTTGACCTGGTAATCAACCTTTCCAGATTATGAGGTTGTTTCATCCACCTTTCCACATGTACCATCAACATCCTCCTATGTGTCATTCACATCTATGTTTGGGGATGATGTAAAATATTTTCATAATTGGGGTAATTATAGCTTGGAGGAAGGTGATGTTGGGGTTGAAAGAAATGAAACGAGCGATGAGGAGTTGGAGGAGACAACATACAAAATTGCGGAGGAGACAACAAATGATGAGATAGAAGAGGCAGTAGATGATCTTGATCAGGAAGACGATGACGAGGTAGAGGAGAGAAATGAAGATGAGGTAGAAGAGGAAAACAATGATCGTGAACTTCCAACAAACCCCAACTGTACAAACCGATCTCATGATGTACATGGATCGTCAGGTAAACAGATAATCATGTCATGTGAGTACGCTTCAGTTAAAGATATCGAAGTGTGAGAGATATTCCTGTCTAAAAAAAGATTTATGCATGCGATTGTATGTGTTGGCAATGAGAGCCAACTTTGAGTTTAGGGTGAAAAAGTCAAATTCTAAACTTTACAAAGTTGTTTGTATTGTTCAAGAATGCACGTGGAGGCTACGAGCTATGGGATAAAGGGTAGCAATATATTCAAGGTGTCGAAATACTGCAAGACACATACATGCCAACATCAGATGTTGACTCACGATCATCGACAAACTAGAAGTTGGGTAATTGACACGCTTCTAAAATCTAAATTTGAACAAGTTGGTCGTAGTTATAGGGTGAATGTCATAGTTAATGACATGCGGCAAGAATTTGGTGTGAATTTAAGCTATGATAGGGCGTATAGTGCTAGAGAACAAGCCTTAGTTTTTGTCAGAGGGTCGCCAGAAGAGTCATTTAATTTGTTGCCAAGATTTGGGGAAGCTTTGAAAATTGAAAATCCAGGCACAGTATTTTGATGATGGTTGATACTTCAAACATGTCTTTATGGCAGTACGTGCATCTATTAGAGGGTTTTTGAGTTGCATCAGACCTATACTTGTTGTAGATGCAACACACTTAAGAGGGAAGTACAAGGGCAAGTTGTTTGTTGCAGCATGTGTGGATGGGAATGACCAACTCTACCCGGTTGGTTTTGCAATCATCGACGGAGAGACCGAAGTAGCATGGTCATATTTTTTTCGATAAATGAGGATTGCGATCGGTAATGTTGATAATTTGGTTGTTGTTTCCGACCGACATGTGAGCATATGCAAGGCAGTTGCTAAGGAGATGCCTGATGCATTCCACTGCATATGTGTCCAACACTTGGGAGATAATTTGATGACGAAGTTCAAAAGTGAGGAGCTTAGGGGTATCTTTATCCTCGCGACAAAAGCATTCCAAGAGTCAGAATTCAATAATTACTGGGAGCGTCTTCCAATTGTTGTCAAACAATATTTAGAAGGCATAGGAGTACATCGATGGGCTCAGGCATTCCAATGTGGTCGAAGATACAATCAAATGACAACAAAATTTGTTGAATGTATGAACTCAGTTCTGAAGGATGCACGGGAGTTGCCAATCACTACAGAAGGTCTCCCAATCATCAATAACATCTAGGAGGCTAGTATCTATTTGTTGTTTTCTCTCCCTCCCCATCATCGCCAGCTCGATGAAATAAAATAGGGTCACCTTAATAGCATCCTCGTCATCTTGGAAGTCAAGCGTGGGGAACAATTTATCTAAATCATCCCCCTTCAAACCTTCTCTACCCCCTAAATACAACTCCCTCAATCTATTGGTAAACATTGTCCTCCGCAAAGGTCTATTCCCATGCCTAAGGCCAGTTATTAGGTCAAACTCACGCTTACCAAAGGACACCTTATGACCCATTAAGTTGAAACTCATTACATTGACCCTAGTCTCATTCACCTCCCTCAAAAGTATATAATGTACAAGTTGCCCATTAAACATGACATTTGAATTCAATAATGGGCCAAAAATAGTTTACCTAACCATGTCTAATTGATTTCGGGTGAGCTTGTTCTTAATATTTTTATTTGTTCTACATAAGTGTGCACAACATGTTAAAGCTGCAGGAAAGTGATCGGTATGAGGAATTTTTTCAACTACTTCCATTGCAAAGCACCTATATATAAAAAAATAAAATAAAAAAAGTTGAGAAAATATTTCAAATCTGATAAATTTCCCGGTGAGGAATCAATTCCCGGTTGGACAAAATTCTTGGTCATCCTATTTCTCGGTTTGTATTCCTGATAGTTGATTTCCCAGTGTCCTGGTGAGTATCGACTACCGGGAATTCAACGCGAAGATGAATCCCGGTCTGAATTCATGAATCCCGACCAGGATTCTTCTTCGAAACCGATACCTAAGATTCCACAAAACATGAAAAACTCAAAATTTACAAATTCTACACACACAGAACAAGACGACAACACGAATGCAATATTTCTGGGCAAAAAACAACTTAAAAAGCAACTAAACTAACAGATTCATGTATTAAAGCAAAGAAACCTAAAACCTAACATTCCAAACTACTTAAATCAAGAATAAACTTCAAAATACGTACTTGTTGTGTCGAAATCTACAAGAAACTAGCACGAAAACAACAGATAATCAACACCAAAATTCGGAGAGTAAAGGCGAATGGGAAAGGGAAACAAACGGGAAGAGAGGAACTTACTGTTTTTTTATTTTGTATAAGAGCAAAATGGTAATTTCATGTGTTAAGGGGTCCAAAAAATTCAGAATTTAAGATTGGGGCAAAAAAATCCAAATACAAATTTAAAAATGACCAAAAATTGCAATTTTCCCTTTACCAGGTGCAAAGACAGACCCAGCTTCTCGTTGATGATCGAGTTTGATTCGCTAGAGGTTATTAATTGCCTAAGTAAAAATGCTAAAGACCTTTCGGAGTTAGAGAAATTATGTTAAAGCTATATTATGCGTTTCCAGTTCTTTTCCTGTTGTAAATTTTGTTAAGTGTACCCGGTCTAAAAATTCTCTAGCCCATAATCTTGCTAGAGGGGTGTGCAAGTTTGGTGACTTTGTTGGAGCCTTTTTTCTCTCCTCTTGTTGGAGTTGTTAGGTGTATTTTTGGCGAGTACCCACCTTGGGTCTCCGAGATACTGTGTGTGCTTTGTGTTTCAGGAGACTCTCTCCTGAGCTAGTTTGGTTGCTATTGCATTGGTTTGTTTTTCAAAAAAAGAAAAACCCCTTCTTGTAATAGTTTTGTAACTGTAATAAATTTTCAAAAGAACTCTAATTCTATAAATCTTCCTACTTTCTAGATTAAACAATCTAGGTATACTAATTATTATAATAATATTTTTTTAGGGGTGAGAATATGTTGGTATCTGAGTTCATTAACCCGCAGAAGCAGTGGAATGTCCCGAAGCTAAACAGTTTCTTTACAAGTGAAGATGTGATGGTAATTGCTAATCAACCTATCTCCCTACCATATTCTCCGGATAGATGGATTTGACACTTTGATAAGTCAGGTTGTTATAAAGTCAAGAGTGGCTATAAACTGTACATGTTGGGGGCAGATAGACCATCTACTTTTAATGAAGGGGCTGACAGGAAATGGTGGAAATTCTTGTGGTCCCTGACTTTACCATCAAAGATCAAGAATTTTGTATGGCGTGCTTTCCAGGATTGTCTTCCAGTGAGGGTTAATCTCGTGGGTTGCGGGGTGGATGTTCAGAGTATTTGTCCGGTTTGTGGATCTAAGGCAGAAACAGTAAACCACGCTCTATTTCAGTACCAAAGGGCGAAAGAACTATGGGCTATCACCTGAGCTAGACTTGAGATGGGTGAAAGCTAAATCAATTCAGGACATTTGGTTGAAATTATATAACGATCTTCCAATGAGCTCTTTTGAACTCATCTGTGTGGGCTCGTGGGGATTATGGAATGATTGAAACCACTTATGCTTTGGTCGCCTAGTACAACCTGTAATTGTGAAAGTTGAGGGCTTGATTAGATACTTACATGATTTCCAACGTGTGAATGTGAGCAACAAAGATACGTGCAATATAGGGGCAGGTAGAAGTTTAGACAGAGATGAGGATATAAAGGTGAAAATTTTTATGGATGCAGCGTGTGATGAGTCTAAAGGGTGAACAGGTGTTGGGGTTGTTGTTCGAGATCCAAATGGACGCTTGTTGGCAGCTATGTCCAATGTCCATGACACTTTCGTCAATCTGGCTTGCTCAGAAGCATTGGCCATTCTTGATGGATTGTAGCTAGCTGAGCGCTTAGGATACTCTAAGCTACACATTTTCTCGGACTCATTAACCAATGTGGCTATGATCAACGGGATGCTACGAACGACTGCTGAAATCCACAAGTACATCAATGATGTTTTATTTCTACGCCGAAAGTTTGAGTCAGTACAGTTCAGTCATACTAATCGTACGTTCAATTGTTGGGCACATAGTTTAGCAAAGAAGGGTGTATTGGGTATGAGGGGTCTATGGTTGAGTAGTTTTCCATTATGGTTTTCTGAGAATTTGGGCTTGAACCAAATTCTCCCTTTTTGTAACCCGTCCGTTTGATTTTAATGAAATTATATGTTTTCCTCAAAAAAATAAATAAATAAAATAATGCTAGAAATTTCCCCATGCAAATGGGTAATTATGGAGAAAAATCAAACTCATCAAAACCTTTTAAGAAATGGACAACTTATGAAGAAATCCATAAAATCATAAATTTGGCTGCCACCTTAAAACTTCCCAAAAATTCAGTCCCCTCCCAACACAAAATCCATTCAAAACCTTTTCAGATCCCAAAAACTTAAACAACATTTATTTTACCATTGATTCCCATCTCCCGGTAATGTCTTGACGAGTTCTGTTCTGGAACAATAATCTTCCTTACAAAAACAGAGCCACCATTCATGGCAGGGCCACTCTGTTTCTTCACAGTCTTCCCTTCCTTCCCTTTAAATTCAATCATCCATTGGCCAAAGCTCCAAAAATGGCGAAGAAAAATTTTCCATTCTTTTTTTCCTTCATCACTGCTCTTTTAGTCGCCATTTTCAGCTCTGCAAATGGATCAGAAAGAAAACTTCATATTGTGTACATGGGGTCCATCAAAAACAGGGCAGTCGCAAAATCAACCCATCATTTGAATCTTCTTCAATCGGTGATTGGAACTTCTTTCAATGCTGAAAGTTCATTCATTCGTAGCTATGGAAGGAGCTTCAATGGCTTTGCTGCAAAACTCACTGACGCTGAAACAGAGCAACTTGCCGCCATGGAAGGAGTGGTCTCTGTTTTCGAGAGCAAGGAACTCAAAACCCAAACGACAAGATCGTGGGACTATGTGGGGTTCGGTGAAAATCCCAAAAGAAATCTCGCCGGTGAAGCCGACGTCATAATCGGGTCAATCGACACCGGAATTTGGCCGGAATCGGAGAGCTTCAACGACGAGGGAATAGGGCCACCACCGCCGCGGTGGAGAGGGGCGTGTGCCGGCGGAGAGAATTTCACGTGCAACAATAAGGTGATCGGAGCTCGGTTTTACTCCGCCGAGTCGGCGAGAGACAACGTCGGGCACGGCTCTCACACAGCCGCCACGGCGGCCGGAAAGTCGGTGAGAACGGGCGGATTTTATGGGATTGCCGGGGGAGTTGCGAGAGGAGCAGTTCCTTCTTCGAGAATCGCCGTTTACAAAGTGTGCAATCCGAGTTGCTCGGAAGTGGATATTTTGGCGGCGTTTGACGACGCCATTGCCGACGGTGTGGATGTTATTACGATTTCAATCGGCGGGCTGGGTGCGTTTGGCTTTAAATCGGACTCCATTGCAATTGGGTCTTTTCACGCAATGGCTAGAGGAATCCTGACCGTCCAATCCGCCGGAAATGATGGACCGGTGGAAGGATCGGTGGGAAGTGTAGCTCCGTGGCTGTTTACCGTTGCAGCCACCACTACAGATAGAACCATTGTTGACAAGGTTTCATCACTCAACTCAAAACCTTATTTCAAATCCTATTTTTTAGTAGTTTAAAAGTTGAACTTTTTTTTTTCCCCCTTTTAATTTCACCAACATTTGGGTCTCTTCAGTTCAGAGTACGGGTCAATTAGCGCTCAAACGTTAAACTTTTTAATTTAGGTTAAATAGGTGTCTAAATTTTAAAAAATATATAATAAGTTTGTAAACTTTGAAGTTTGTAAATAAGTCCTTATTTTTTAAAGGAGATAAGTTTTCATACACTCAATTTTGTGCTATGTTTAATACGTCATTACCCATTCGACATGTTTTAAAATTTATGAACTTATTGAACACAAAAAATAAAAGGTTAATGTCCTTAGACACAAAATTTTATGTTCAATAGATATGTTAATTTTAAAGAATGTTGAATATGTGAAAGATCTATTAGACACAAAATTAAAAGTTTAGAGATCTAGTAACATTTTTAGATGTTCTTTAGGGCGTTGAGTGAGTTATAATAAAATGACTTATAATAGTCAGTCTATTATAGTAGAATTATATAATAATGTTATTTAGAATGTAGAATTGTTTAGTTTAGAGTTATAATAATTTGTGTTTGGGGTGTAAAATATTTCACATGTTATCATAACTTTTGCCTCAAATAAGCCCTTAAAGTTAGTCTTACTAGACAGAATTGAAAGCTTAAAGACCTATTTTGAAAGCTTAAAGACCTATTAGATAGACAACATGAAAGTTTGAGGATTAAACCAATGATTTAACTTAGTTTAAAATAGTTATTTTTAGCACTTCACTTTTAAAATAATATTTTAATTCATGTTATGCAAAATCTTAACATAAATATTAATTACAATGAAAATTCTATACTAAAAACAAAATGGTCATTATTTAAAAATATAGTCATTAAAATGGACAAACTTTGAACGTATAGAAGCGGATATATAATATAAACTATTTGGTTAAATTACAAGTTTAGTACTTGAACTTTGCGGTTTGTGTCCATTTAGTTTCTAAACTTTAAAAAGTGTCTAATAGATCTTTGAACATTCAAATTTGTATCTATTTGGTTTCTAAACTTCGGAATGTGTTTAATAAGTTCTCAAATTTTCAATTTTGTGTCCAATAGCTCACTGAATTTTCAATTTTGTGTCTAATAGGTCTTTGACTTAGTCGACGTTTTTTAAAATTCATGAACTTACTAGGCACAAAATTAAAAACTTAGAGTTCTATTAGACAAAAAAATCATATTTTTATATCTAATAGATCAATTAATTTTAAAAAAGTATAAATATGTTAAGGACCTATTAGATACAAATTTAAAAGTTCAAGAACTAATTAGACATTTTTAAAGTTCAAGGACTTAATAGATATACAATTGAAAGTTTACGGACCTATTTGACACTTTTGTTAGTTCAGTGACGAAATAGACACAAATCTCAAAATTCAGGGATTAAACTGTTAATTTGACCAAACTATTTTTAAATTTATATCCTCAACATTCATCTTTATAGGTTTGGAAATCAACAAAAATCCAACAAGCGACCCACCATCTCAATTGAGTTTTTTCTTTCTTTCTTTCTTGAATTTAAGATTTCGAGATATCAATCTGTAATTATAGTCTCCATTACTAAATTATTATTGAATTAACAATTTTAATTGAGTTATCATTTTGCTTAAGCGAATGTCTTACAATGAGTTTAATTCTTTTGATTTATATTTCTAACAAGGTTGTACTCGGCAATGGAAAAACTGTCACCGGCGATTCAGTGAACTCCTTCTCTCCAAACAAGAACGTTCCATTGATTTACGGATCAAACGCTTCAAAAATTTGTTCCTCCTTCGATTCAGAAATTTGTTCGGAAGGTTGCTTGGATCCAGAATTGGTGAAAGGGAAGATCGTTCAATGTATGGCCTTTAATGGCGCCTCCGAAGCTTTTAAAGCCGGAGCCGACGGAGCAATTGTTCTCAACGACAAAGCCGATAATGTTTCCTTCGTTTTTCCACTGCCTGCAATCGCTTTGAACATCGAAGATTTCACAAATGTCGCAAATTACGCAACCTCTGCAAAAAATCCCCATGTCAGAATCCTCAAAAGCGTCGCCATTAGAGATCCTTACGCTCCAATGGCGGCCCAATTCTCCAGTCGCGGCCCCAATCTCTTAATGCCGGAGATCATGAAGCCCGACATCGCCGCCCCCGGCGTCGAAATCCTCGCCGCCTTTTCTCCGATTGCATCCCCTTCTAACGATCTCGGAGACAAAAGATCCGTCGATTTCACGATAATGTCCGGCACTTCCATGTCTTGTCCCCACGTCGCCGGTCTGGCTGCTTATGTAAAGAGCTTCCATCCAAATTGGTCGCCGGCGGCGATTAAATCCGCCGTCATGACGACGGCGGACCAGATCATGAATACTGACGGAGTTCAAATTGGGGAGTTTCTTTACGGGTCGGGTCAAATCAATCCAAATCAAGCAATCGAACCCGGCCTTGTTTATGAAACTTCCGAAGAGGATTATTTGGATTTGCTGTGTGGGAATGGGTTTGATTCGGAGACGGTGAGGATAATTTCAGGGAACGAGAGTGTTTGTTCGAGAAATTCGAGGAAATTTCCGCCGAAGGATTTGAATTATCCGGCAATGGTGGCGCAGGTTTTGCCGATGAAGCCGTTTGTGGTGACGTTTGAGAGAACAGTGATGAATGTTGGGGTTGCAAATTCAACTTACAAATCGGAGTTTTCGCCGTTCTCGAAAGTTTATGTTCTGAAGTCGCCGGAAAAGCTTAAGGTAAGTGTTGAGCCTCAAGATCTGTGGTTTGGAGATTTGAATGAGAAGAAGAGTTTTGTAGTGACGGTGATCGGAGGGGCGATTCCGTCGGAGACTGTGATTTCTTCAGCATTGGTTTGGAAGGATGGGATTCATAAAGTTAGAAGTCCGATTGTTTTGAAAGTTGTATAGATCTAGTCGTCTCTAACATTACTGTTTTGGGCTTTGAAATAAACATGGCGAGCACAATTTTTTTTTTCCAAAATTTTGTTGTTATTGTTGATCAATAGATATCAAAATGCATAGTTGATTGATTTCACATGATATATGTAAATTTGAACCAAAAGAAAGAGTATATATCAAGTATCGACCCTAGAGTTGAGTTAAGCTCATTTTAGGGTCGACTTTTTTTTTTTTTTTTTTTTTTTTTTTGAAAATGTAAACACATGATAAACACAAACAATTAGATGACATCATGAAGGACAAAGTGAGACGCTCAAAAAGGTATTTGTGTTGTAAAGATTCTAGAAGAACCTTGTATCAATTATTTTGTTAATTTTCTATGAAATCTGTGATGGGTCTAGTTCTTTAAAGAATATGCACCTTCCTTAGCATATGTGAGAACTGTACAAACCAAAACTGATGACATATTAATCACTATGTCAGAAGCCTTTTTTATTATTTGATCTAATTTTTTCTATACATATTATTAAAGATAAAAATTTGAGGGAGTTGGAATCCCCTGCGCCCATGGTAAATTCGCCCTTGTGTGAGAATGTCAAAAGCATCTACTACCTCCCTTCGAAGGAGCTTGATTGCATATATATTATCCTATTCGACAATCACAGGAATATTGCCATTTGTGGGCATCATTCTCAAACATTCGATAATGTTTCTTATTTCAAACATTTTAACTTGCATCAATATTAGTAAAAAAAATTTGAACCTGTGATTCTTAGTAGATTAATACAATATAACTGTGATTCTGAATACGTCTATCATAATTTAAATATTTGTATTGTATTGATTGGAATCATCATTATATTGTAATTGTATGTTGATGTCAATATATTAATACAACATTTAAAATCATCATTATATTTTATTAATGGTCTAAATATTTCTCATTTAATTTATATGAATATATTATACTTTTGGGTGCAAGGGTCATTTGGCTTCATAAAAAAAAACAATCTTCATTGAAAAAAATTGAGACATTTTATTAGTACTAGAAAACACTAACGCACGTGTGTGAAGTCTTATATTTGAATTTTTTTTTTAACATCAATTAGAAAAAATAAATTTTAAGTTAAGAAACATCAATGTTTAAGATCATAAAATATAATGGTTATATAAAATGGTAGTGTATTAAATAAGTACTTTTTTATATATTCCTAAGAAGTGATAGGACAAATTTTCTTCAAAATTAGTTTGTGTGGTGGAAGACCATTTGGTAATAAGGAACTTAGGAATTTATGTGTGATCGTAATTATTTGTATCATTAATAGCTTCATCAAAGCTCATGAATTCTTTGGCATCTTCGGAAACATCTCTATCATTTCTGCATTGATGTAATCAACATATTCATTTGTAGTCGAGAGGATTGCTCTTTGTGTGACATATATTCCAAATAACATTACACATATTGAGATTTTTTATTCACATATTTTGTTTAATTATTTTTTTCATAAGGATAAAAAATAATATTATACTACAATAAAAAAAGAACTAATACCTTTGTAACAGGTGACCTTAACATTAGACACAACAATTATTTGACATTGTTTGTTGTTCTTCTCTAAAACTCCTCCTTCATGTTCAACAAAATCTGCCCACATTGTCAATTTCATGGTATTGAAACTACACATAATAAAGAATTATAAGATATATGAATAAGGAAATTGTATTTAATTAACTTTTAAAGGATAAAAATACTTTTTATCAAGAATGAATGCATCACGTTTCTTGGCAAATTTTTCTTTCAAATTTCGAGATTTGATAAGAGTAGTTGGTTTTACACTTGTTACAACTCCAACAATATCTACAAATAATTGAAAGTTGGGAAAAGGAAATTAAATAATGAAACTAAATTGTTTTTATTTAGAATATGAAAAAAAAAATGCTTACTAAAAACTTGAGATCCAAAATTGTTGTTGATGGAAGTAAAATCCATGTGATTAATTTTTTATTATAAAAAGACGCATTTTCCATCAACTCAATTTCACTATTATTTGTGAATGCAATCTCAATCTCATTATGAGCCTTCAGATATCTGCGATTCACTGTACTGATTTTTCTATTACGAATGATATAAACTTTGCCCTTCTCTAAAAGATCATTGAATTTTTTAATTAAGTCATTATACAAAGTAATTTGAATCTTTATTCCCTAAAAAATAAAACTAAATGGAACAAATTAACAAAACATCTAAATATCTAGATTTTGCAAACTCTTCAAAAATTGTAAAAGAAAAAAAAGAGAGAAACAAAGATTGCTTAAGTGAAAATATAAGTTTTTTTTTACAAACTAAACTATGTTAAATATTTAAAATTACACTTTCAAATAATTATCAAACTCTTGCAACGTGTATTCTTAAAAAATTATGAATATTAAAAAAAATTAAAGTTACCTCTTCATCCATGACGATGACTTTCAATACCTCTAGAAGTTTTTCCTTTTTAGTTTCATACTTTTCAATAATACCTTTACGAATAACAATTGTTTTCAAATTCCAAGTATTTTGAAAAGGTTCCAAATCTCGTATAAAGATATCTTCCATTTCGCCTACAATTTTACAACATAGATTAGAAAAATTAGATTAAAATGAATTTGAAATAAACTATTACGAATATAAATGGGGATAAAGAGAGACTTAAAAATGGCATTGCAAATAGTATAGTGTGCAAAAAGTTAAATGTAAATTTTACTAAATCAAAAGTTAAGGAAAATTGAAAGGATTGTATACCTAAAATGTATCAATCAAATTATGGTACCAAAAAGCACAATAATCTTTACTTGACAAATGTATGCAACGATTTATAAGAAGGGAGGATGTATAATTGATAATTCAATTTTTGAGTTATGAAATATGAGAAGATGGTTAAAATATCATTCAATTTTTGAGTTTCGGAAAGATATCAGTTCTGGTTTTATGGAACTTAGAAAGAAAACTAAAAGACTTCAGTTTTACTTTTATGTATATTGGAATTTGGAAAGGAAATCAATAGTGCTCCTTGACAATTTTGGTACGTGCCTTGCATTTGCATTTTGGAAATTAGTTTATTATTTAATTATATAAAATAAATAATTAAAAATGAAAATAATAATGGCATATTTAGAATTATGGAACAATCATTTGGACAAAATAGTCCAAAAATAATCTTCTTCTTTTAAGATAGTAAGCTTAATATAATTAGTCTTAGGTAATGAAAATCAGTAATCCGTTGTCGTCCAGCGGTTAGGATATCTGGCTTTCACCCAGGAGACCCGGGTTCGATTCCCGGCAACGGAATTTTTATTATTTAATTTTTATTGAAGGCTTGGTCTTACTGGGCCGATCAAAGCCCATATTCAGATCCTCCAAAGAGTCATCTTGTGGAAGTATTTGGGCCTGGCCCATGGTCGTGGTTTAAACTGGGCGGAGGCGCATGCCGATGAAAGCCCAAATTCCGATTCCCAAACGGCCATTCTATGGTAATTTTCAGTTCTTTTTCGAGATCGGAGGATTCATATTTCAACAAAAAATCGTATTGAGAAGATTGTCGATATAATTCGAAGCTAAATTGCTTGAGGAATAAATTTTCTCCGTGTCTTCTTCAAGGAGAATAATATCAAGGTCGCGACTATGGCGAGAGATAGCTGCTTGGCTCGAGTTACTGCCGGAGTAGCCGTCGGCGGCGCTGTTGGCGGAGCCGTCGGTAAGGAAAACCCTAACATCTTTCCAAAGTTCTATTACCTATCGTCTTTTCAAACATCTTTGTTCTTCCCTATTTCTTCTTGTTTCCTGAGTTCCTTAGTATTCGAATGTTTGAATTGTTGTTTAACTGTTTCGATGATTAAGTTGTTATGTTCGGATATACTGGATCAAAGAGTTTTGACAAGAAGTTGGATATTTGGTCAAGTTGCGTTTGTGATTGAATCATGTTTTTCATTGATAATACGGTAATGTAGCCTTATAGAATTCTTCCATTTGATCTTTCATGTTTAAGCTTGGTTTCTTTCGGTTTTTTTTTTTTTTGTTGGACCATATCACTTGCTCGTGGACATAATTTTTATTGTGTAGAAAAAGTTCTTAGTTTTCCATTGCCCATGGCAATGATTAGTTTCGATTCTTTTGAAAGTACTTTGGTAGATTCGTCTTGTTAAGTATGGAGTCTACTAATCGTCTGTTTTGGGGATTTGTTGTACTCCGTTGGCTTATTTTGTGTATGCCTTATCTCATAAAGTTGACCGAATCTTGTAATAAGGCATGTAGCCTAGCCATTGACCTTTATGATCCATCCCGGTCTATACTGACTTTCTTATGCTCAAAATTTGACCTTATTTAACATTACACATTTTTCAGAACCTCTTTATTTGCTTTCTTAGTTGTTAATCTATTAGGAGTGTCAAGCATTATGAACTAGCCAATGCCATAACTTCGAAGACTTACATCAGTATGAAGCCTTTGTAAACAACAATTTGGGCTGTCACTTTTTCTTTTAGAATGTACATCAGTAATGACTTTCTTTCCAAGTTGCAATGTATTTTTCTCCTGTCTAGGGAGTAAGACTTCACCACATCCGCATGTGAGAGTACTAGTGAGGGGTAGGTTGGGGTTATGAATTGGATGTTAGTAAGGACTTAGTGGTAACTAGATAAAGGATGTCTTAGTAATAGGGGGATTATTTTAGTGGGATTGTCCATAGTGGGGCGTGGGAGAAAGATAGCCCACTCAAAAGTCTGTTGTTATTTTGTAATTGTCTTTAATATTGCAATATAGTTCTATCGTTTGTTCTATTGAGTTTGGGTACCAAAAGCCCCCCCAAATATATTTCTTTCCATGTATTCCTCCAGGTCTACGCTATAGTTTGAACTGATACAATCTGTTCCATCCTAAGTTTGATATGTTTTGCCAACTAACATTTTGTCTTTCTCTAGGTGCTGTTTATGGGACTTACGAGGCCATTAGATTCAAGGTATATTATCTTTTCTGATTCTAATCTTCAAAAAATTAGACTTGGAATTCAACCACACGTCCCTCTAGCTATTTATGATTTTAGTAAGATTCTCATCAAATTATTATTTATGGTTAATCTTTTTATTTCTTTTTTTATTTTAACAATTAATTAATGACACTTGTCATATCTAAATATGCATGAAACGAATATGAGATTCCAGCTACTGCCTCATTAGGAATCATAGGAGACTATCAAACTTCTGTGTCATTAGCATGGGATTTGAATTCACAATCAACCGATTCTGAAGTGAAAACAAAATTACTTCACATTTGGTCCTTCTGGAAACAAATTTCATGATCTTCCATGTATTTTCATTTCTCGTCTTCGTGTTATTTGAAATTGTTAATTAGGGGAACCCATAGATTATAGGGAATTGGTTGTTTCTACATTCTTTTCTGCAGACAAAAGTCTATCGCATGTCTTAAGCCATTTTGCTCATTTTTCATTCTTACTACGTTAAGTTTCTGTCCTGAAAACCCGAAGATTTACTATGTCCAAGTATGTTAGGTTTGGTTACTTATTGTTTAATACAGATGCTGATGATGATAGATGGGAATTATAATTTCTTATTCAGATTCTGGACTCTTTTTTTTGTTTTAGTTCAACACTTGCAGGTGGGAGATTGAACCATTATTAACCTCTAGAATTATAATTAATGTGTTACCCACTGAGCTATTGGCTTAGATTCTGCACTTATTTGCTTGGACGTTAACAAATTAGGTATTTATAAACTTGCATTTGTTTGTACAGGTGCCAGGACTTCTGAAAATCAGGTATATTGGACAAACAACGCTTGGAAGTGCTGCCATTTTTGGTCTCTTCTTGGGTGCAGGCAGTTTGATACATTGTGGAAAGTCATACTGAATCACATGGCTCTGTATTTGGATCAAATAATATTGGTTTTTTTTAGAGTTTTTGGTTTTCAACATGAAGTTAGTGCAGTCAGTCATTTGTTTATTTAAAAGCTTCCATTTGTGTTAGTTAAAGGAACAAAGTGGTCAATTTGATGGTGATTTGGCTTCACCCTACTTGGATTCAAATTTCTATGCCTTTTTTGGTGGCTCCCTTTTCTTTAAAAAAATTATAAAACATTTTAAGTATATTTATTTTGGAAGGACCCTCCATATTGTTTCATATGGTTAAATAATCTTCTCAAGAGCACTTCTGATCACTGTATAAAAATCTCCTCCGATCGACTTTATGGACTGTGCGAGTTAATTTGCAAGGATGGACTCAATCTCAGGATTAGAGTTATAGATTACTTGGAAAGAAGCATTTTTTACCAACTTTGCAGGTTGTATCAATTTTAATCCTTAATTTTCAATTTCATTAATTTAAACCTTAAACTTAGCACATCTTTCAATTTTATTATTTAAACATCAATTTTGAATAAGTGTATCAATTTACAATCTTATTAAAACTTATCTTCATCAAAATTTACTTCAATGGAGTACTTTCATTCTTGAATTGGTTGCCAATATTGATTTTTTTAATTTTTTTTGTCAGTCTCGAGCTTGATTTGTCCAAAATCCCTCACTATCGAAGTCAACAAAATCACCATGATCATTGTTGGTGGGTCCTACTTTCAAGAATTGATTCGTGTTTTCATGATAGTTGCAATCCAATATGGAATGATTTAATAATTTTTTAAAAATTAAAAAAAAAAGAGTATGTATCATTAAGCAAGACATGATTTTGGGCATGTGTGGAGAATCTTTCTAACGGGGATGGAAATAGAAACTTAACCGAGGGTGTAAATTGCACTTATTGAAGTTTGAAGTTTAAATTGATAACATTAAAAGTTTAGGGTTAAAATTGATACAATCTGTCAAGTTTGAAGTTTAAATTGATTAAATGAAAGTTCAAGGTAGAGGTGTACATAAGTCGGGTTGGGTCGGGTTGGGGGAGTTTTTTGGACCAACTCAACCTTCAACCCAACCAATATTCATGAGAGTAACCCAACCCAACACCCAATATTTTCGGGTTGGGTTGGGTTGGGTTATCGGGTTAATTTTTTTATTTTTTATATTTTTTAAATTATTTGAAATATATTTTTTCTTCAATTAATAATTAAAAATCACATAAAATTCAAATATCAAACTTCATAAAATTGATAACATCTTAACATTTGTTAGAAGTTTAGAAGAAAAACATAAAAAATTGACTAATAATTCATTTATAAATATATATATAATGAAAATAAAATTAAAAAATATAAATTTTGGGTTGGGCTAGGTCAACTCAAGAATCGACCCGAACTTTTCGGTTCTCTAAACTTCTAACCCAACCCAAATCGACAAAAAACCTAACCCAACCCAACCCTAGGGTTGAGTAGTTCGAGTTACCGAGTTATTTGTACACCATTAGTTCAGGGTTAAAATTAACACAATCTGCCAAGTTTAAAGTTTAAATCAATGAAATTAAAAGTTTAGGGGGCGTTTGGATCGCATAGTTGGGTTGAGTTGAGTTGAGTTGGGTTGAGTTGTGCAGAGTTGTTTTGTCAGTGAGTTCGGAAATCGGTGTTTGGTTTTGCAGAGTTGAGTTGAGTTGAGTCAAGAAGTCGGTGTTTGGTTTGCGAGTTGAGTTATTATATGAAAGGTGTATCGATGCGATTTTTGTAAAGTGAATAAGTCTGATTTTTTGTGACTTTTTTCTTTACTTTTTTGTTTCCACCAAATCAATTCCAAACATATTTGTCTACAATTTCAAAACTCCATTATGAGATCAATTACAAATTTACAATATATATTACCATTTGCAAGATATATGAGATATTTAGAACAATACTGAATATTGAGATTGATATCAATTTTTCTTCTCCCCTAAAAATCATTTTTATCTTATGTAAAGTGAAAGGTTTGATTTTTTTTTGTGACTTTTTTTCCTTACTTTGTTTTCACAACAAATCAAATACAAACACATTTGTCTACAATTTCAAAACTCAATTATGTGATCAATTATAAAATTACACATATTACCATTTATCAAATGTATGTTAGGGGTATTTGCAAAAGTAATGGATGTTGAGTTTGATATCAATATTTCTTTTCCAATAAAATTCATTATTTAGAACGTTTACTCTTCAATATGAACTTTATTCCTTTTTTTATACACATGTTCACCACTACTTTTTATTTTAATTTAGGTAGGTCTTAATTTAGTATTAATACTTTGCATATGAAGAGTGTTTATTTAAATTTGTCTAAACACATGCATTGTCTATGGACATCTTTAGAATGGAATAAATAGTTTACCTTGTGAAGATGTTAAAAATATGTCAACATACTTAAATATTTTATGTCATATTGAAGTTGCATATCTACAAAATATTAGATATGTCATCAAGGTCCTAGTAGCGTCGTTATACTACCGAAATTTTCGGTGTAGTCAATGTTGCTTAGTAACGTCCCTAGGAAATTTTGAGTTTAAAAATTAGGGTTGTTACCGTTGGTATCGAGCACACGAGTCTTAGATTTCGTGCATACTCGCCTACATCAGAGGCAACGATCCTATAGTCTCTCGCAGGAAATCTAGTTAAAGTCATTTGAGATGCTTGTGTGTTGACACTTGTTATGGTATGCTTTTGACTTCTTTGTTCTTGTGCAAATGTAGTTTAGAGTTTAAGTTTAGATTATGACTCGAAGATGTGACCGTTGTAAAGTTCTAGCAACTTTCGAGGACGAAAGTTTTTCTTAGATGAGTATATTGTGGCGTCCCGTAAAATTAGATGCTTTAATTGTATTTGTTTTAAATTTGAATCTTTGGATAATCGTAAGCAGGATTTAGAAAATGTTGTTTCAAAGTTTAAAAAGGATTAGGATTTGTTTGTGTAGGATTTCTTTTCTAAAAGGATTGAAATTCCTTATTCTAAAATGATTAAGACTTTTTGGTGTCTATTTAAACTAGAGTATTAGCAACTTAAAGATACACTTCAAAACTCTCCTCATCTTCTTCTTTTCTCCACATTCTTCATCTCGCCGGACAGTCGTCAGGGAAGTGGTCGGAGAGTCGCCAGACCATCGTCGGACCGTCATCGAAGACTCGCCGGACCGTCATCGGAGATTCGTCGGACCGTCGTTGGAAAGTTGTCGGATCGCCGCCGGAAAGTACCGTACGGTTGAGTTAATAACTCAACTCCATGGGGTTGGGTTATTAAGTCACCGGTTATAATTGTTGGTGAAACAAACAAGAAGTTAGGTTATTAACCCAACTCAACTCAACCCAACCCCATAAACCAAACACCCCCTTAGAGTTAAAATTGATACAACCGGTACAACAACCTATAGACACTTTTAAAAGAAATATTAATTAAGCACTCTTTTTCATAAGCATTGGTGTTCGTTCTTTGGGTAGTTTTCAATAGAATTTTTGTCTAATTTTGTTTTTGAATGATTTAATAAAAATCATAATAGGATGTATGTAAAAATATAATCAAGATATTAAAAACTACCATGCCTCTAATAATATTCATACATTCGTTCTTGTGAAATATGATAGATACTATCGTTATTATTAACACAAGAATTTGATGTTACAATTTTGATTCTGGATAAATAAACAAATAAGTTCCGTAGACCAGCGCCTTATCCATTGGGCCATGAAGTCAGTTTTGAAAAAAAAAATCTACTTAACAATTATATCTTCGCTGATTTCTTCATTTATTATTGACTTTTTTTTTCCCTTTATTTTGGAAAAAAAATAACTTGTCATTCCCATTTGAAAAATTAAGTTATATATGTGCTTAAATTCATGAAATAGAAAAATATGCAATGTAAGAGTTGAATGACTTGAAAAAGGAGTAAATTAAAGCCTAACTAAGGGGATAAAATACATATAACCTTCTTGTAAGTTTGATTTCCACATATCTAGTTATTGAACTAAAAAAAGACTTCGAAAACTAAAGATAAGATTGTAAGGTATCTACTTACAATATATTGATATTCAAGAGAAAATGAGAATTACAAGCAACAAAACCCAGTAGAAGAGAGGTTTTCTCTCTTTCCCCGAGTCGATGGCTTTTTTTCCTCTGCCAAAAACATACCCAACTCTCGCAAGGAACCCTCTCACAAAAACCCTCGCAGTGGCCCCCCTCTCTTTACACAATTCCCAAAATACCTGTAACTAACTCCTCAATAAAAGTACTATTTTACCCTTTTTATTATTCTCTTCTATTTCGCCTATGATAGACTTTCGTAATAGGAGACCACGATAAAATCTTTATCAGCACTTCTGGAGTGAGTTATTCTGAATGCAGGGTACAAAATTGTGCAGGAGCACAATTTTTCACCCCAATATGATAGTCAAATCGAGAGGGTAAATAGGTGTCTGGAAACTTATTTACGTTGTTTCTGCAGTGAGCGACCAAAACAATGGAAGAAATGGTTGCATTGGGTCGAGTATTGGTATCCATCAGCATTACACCATTCCAAGCAGTCTACGATCGACCTCCTCCTCCACTCTTATCTTATGGAGAAATGAAAACTTCTAATGCTACATTGGACCATCAATTAGGGGAGAGAGATGTTGCAATTGATGTGTTGAAAGAAAAACTACGGGTAGCTCAAGATCACATGAATATGTTGATAAAAGACGAACAAAAGTCAGTTTCTCTGAAGGGGATGAGGTTTTTCTAAAGATCCGACCCTACAGGCAATCCTCTTTGGCTAAAAAACGCAATGAGAAGCTGGCTATTTTTTGGCCCTTATTGGGTGCAAGAGAGGATTAGAAAGGTGGCTTACAAGTTGCAATTGCCAGTGGGATCTTTGCTTCACCCTGTTTTTCATGTATCCCAACTGAAGAAAGCTCTCGGAGCACACCAGGAGGTCATAGCAGAGCCACCTATGATGAACGAAGATTACGAATGGGTTGTTGAGCCTCAAGAGATCTTTGTTGACCGAATAAATGCTCATTCAGGGGAAAACGAGGTCTTAATCAGCTGGAAAAACTTACCACCACACGAGGCAACGTGGAAATCTGTTCAAACCATGGCCAATCAGTTTCCCTCTTTCAACCTTGAGGACAAGGTATCTGCGAATGGGGGGAGCATTGTCAAGAACCCTCCTATTACGAAAGTCTATCATAGGCGAAATAGAAGGGAATAATAAAAAGGGTAAAATAGTACTTTTACTGAGGAGTTAGTTACGGGTATTTTGGAAATTGTGTAACGAGGGACCACTGCGTGAGTTTTTGTGAGAGGGTTCCTTGCGACAGTTGGGCATCGGCTTGGAGAAGGAGAGAAAGCCTATCTTGTATTCGGTTTTGTTGCTTGTAATTCGCATTTTCTCTTGAATATCAATATATTGTAAGGAAGATATCCTATCATAGTTGTGCTGAATTTGGGTCAATATAAAAAGAGTTGATTCAATAAAAAACTGTTTCAAGCAGTTAAAATAAACATTGCATCAGCTTTGAAATAGTTTATTGTTTATGCAAATTGGAATTTGGAAGTGTTTGTAATAGATTTCTGAACTTTCTCAATACATAGCCAGCCAAACATTCATCTGATGAATGCCTCAAGGAGTGAAAGTAGACAACAAATATTACAATACAGTTCTTTCTTTACAGAGTAGACGAAAGCAAATGCATGAGAAACGAATCACGATTTCGACCGAAATCAAATTCGAGAAGGAATGAGAGGAATGTTGTTCTGCAAATATGCAGAAGCTGCTGCAACACCACTTCCAAGCTTCACTGGATAACCAACATCCTTCAGGATCATCTCCACACCAGCAAGACAACCCAACAGTTGCAACTGCAAAACACGGACCGATCGATGTATTAGTCGATAAAATCAAACAGTTACATTGTGGCAGTTCATATGTTCAAGGCTGCTATGGTTTCTCAAAATTGTAATTAGTAAACTCTTTGCTTGTTCAAACTATAAAAAAAATGCATAAGGGAATTCTTGGGTCAACTTTAGATTATATTTTGTTGGAATGTCTCATGTTTGTGTGATTTGAGTTGAAAAATCAAGAATACAAATATTGAAGCAAATTCGATGCCAAATCCTGAAGAATGTGTTCTTCGCGCTTATTCTATTATGATCACTTGATATAGACACATCATGGTCAATACATATTTACAATAATAAATGTTTGAAGTCACATGTAATAAATAAGGCGTTAATTTCCAAATAGAGTCAAAAGAACTTAAACGAAGCATTCGAAAGTCGAAAGAAACAAAAATGTTTGGAAGTTTAGAAATCAATACGAAATAACTGTCATGAAAATAGAAGAGTATTGAAGATCAAGTTCACCTCATTTAGGTTGCCAAGGTGGCCAATTCTGAAAACTTTACCAGCAACTTTGTTCAGGCCAAGACCTAAACTCAAATTGTATCTCTTCCAAGCCCTTCTAACAATTTCTGAACTGTCAATGTATGGAGGAACAAGCACAGCAGTCACAGTATCACTGTACCATTCTTCCTTCTTTGTGCAGTTCTTCAAACCCCATGCCTCCACAGCAAGCCTGTATGCAATAGGAACAGTTTGAGTAAGTTCGGAACTAAAACCGAAAACCCGAATCATGAATGTTAGAATTCCAACTTCATAAGTCTTTCATTACCCAACTTGAAAGAACAACATTTTGCAGGAATTACTGTTAGGGAAATGTACTATTTAAGGGATTATTTGGGTCACTCAGTGTATTATAATAACACGAGTTATAATAGTATGTGGAGTTATGTAATTTGTATTTAGGATGTAGAGTCATTTTGTCGAGTTATAATAGTTTGTGTTTGGAGTGTAGAGTATTCCACAGACTATTATAACTTAGACTATTATAACTCACGCCCCAAACAATCCCTAAGTTGTTTGTTTGTTTTTTCGCAGCTGCAACAAAAGATAAGCATAAACCGACCTTGTCGCTTGGCCCAAACGACTATGCCTCGCAATCACATTTTCAAGGCCTTCCTCAAATATGAGATCCAAAGCTGCTCTAAGCCCATACAAGAGTTGGATGGAAGGAGTGTAAGGCCAGTATGTTCCCAAGTTGTAGAACTTGAGGTAGTCCTTCCAGTCAAAGAAAACTCTGAGTGATTTAGCTGTTTTAGATGCCTCGAGCGCTCGGGGGCTCGCGCACACAATACCGATCCCAGTTGGAAGAGAAAGAGCTTTTTGAGACCCAGTTAGAGCCACATCTACTCCCCAGTCATCCATACGAAAATCAAGAGCACATATCGAAGACACTCCGTCTACGAGGAAAAGAGCTGGATGCCTGTATTCATCTGAGAATTCAATAAAAATGTTAGGACCTTATGAATGCAAATACAAAAACTTAAGAATGAAATCTCATAGGCAAATTACAATTAGTCAATCACATAGGGATAAAACTTGACCTCTGTTGACAACAATGTTACAAAAACACCATGTTGAAATGAAGGTTTTGGTCAATCTAGTTTTAGATTGATTGATAAGTAATGGGACACTTAAAAAAACTCAAAATACAACTCCAACTACATTCAGATATCAAAAGAAATATAATCCATCCTGTCAGATGCTTACCCAGTATACTTCTTACTAGAGACAAATCATTAGTCACACCAGTTGCTGTCTCATTATGAACAATACAAACTGCCTTGATAGTATGTTCAGTATCAGCTGCAAGTTTTGAGGCCAAAACATCAAGTTTAGCACCTTCACCCCATTCACTTTCGATTACATCGACATTGAAATTTAGGCGCTGCTGCTGATCAATCCAGAGCAAACTGAATTGACCAATGAGGAACGACACAATCCGATCTCCAGGAGACAATGTGTTTGTGAGTGCACTCTCCCATGCACCAGTACCTAATCCGTAAGTAACAACGTTATTCGGTATAAAACAAAGTCATTGGGAGAAATGAGATTAGTTTTCTAAACATTTCTTACGATCATAACCTCGAAAACAACATAATACACCAAACTTTCAGTAACATTATCATAAAATTTTATCAAACTCCAACATGGTAAACCTATGAGATTAAGGGTGAGTTTGACATGACCCATGAAAGCTATTAATATGCATGGAAACATACTAATATACATGAGAGTTCTATTCAATTAGCCCAACCAGAATATGGTACCTGTGGTAGGAAACAAGAATGGAGTGCCCGAAGTGGTCTTGAATATCTTTTTAACATCCTCAAGCAGAGTCTTTGTCAGTGCTGGAACGGCGGGAGAACGATAGTCCTCATTGTTCCTGTTCATTGCCCGAAGGACCGGTTCAGGGATATTAACCGGCCCCGGGACGAAAAGATGGTTCCTTCCAGGTCCATAAACATAGTCCATCTTTCCCTTTTCAAACTTGTCAAATATTAACAGATTGCAAACCTGAATTTGCTGGTCTCAACAAGCCTCAGCTACAGAAAGGAAAGAAAAAACAATGAATACTCATTCAGAGCTTCCTTCTGAAGCAATTTTATCTTCTATAAATACATCATTCAGTTTACAGACATTTTATCCACTATCAATCACAGTCATTGGGCTCTTGGCAATCAGCATCACCTGTGCAAAATCCATTAAGGGATACAAACTACTTTACAGTTTTCTACAAATGAAAGAACAGCTAAAACAATGGAATAAAAAGTGCTTTTATGGCTTCTTGCTTTTATAAAAAGATTATAATTCAACAGATAACAGCAGAACCTTTATTATCCATCAAACTAGTTTTAGTTTCTTGCTTTACACAATCACTGATTCAAGATTATCATTGTGTTCTATCCATTGAGGAAGAAAGCAGAGTGATCATAATTGCATAAAATTCTCCATGGTTTCTCATGCAGTCTGAAACAGTCCTAATAATATGAAACAAAACAACATCCAACAGATAACTCTCAACTTCTTTTCCAAAAATGATTAAGAACTGTTCTACAAAGCTATGAATAGCTAGAAAGTTTTTCATAAAACTATTGCTCACAAATCAGAAGTCCATAATCTTCAAACAAAAAACAACATATAAGCCATGAAGGGGGCAAAAAACTAACCATTTTCACCAAAGATTGGTATCCAAATTTCATTCTCAAGAACAAAGAGCAGTGATTAAACTAAGATAGTATAACTTTGCATGAAGTAAAGTTTAGAAACCTATAGGCAAGATACAAAACAGAAAGTCTTTTTTCAAGTTTCCCACATCACAAAATTCAAAGGGGATGATGGTCCATCAAAACTCAATTCAACAGAGCATATTTCAGTTCAGTTCTTGTATTGAAACCATCAATTTGCATGCAGTTTTGAGGAGGGAAAAAATAAGAAGAAAAAGGAAATTATAGCACATAGAAAAACAGCAAAAGGGAAGGGTTTCATGTTGAGATTACCAGAAGTGAACTGAGAGGGAGGAGGCTGGAAAGTGGGGGAAACAAGTTGATGTTTATAGGAGTGAGAACGGGAGAGCCAACCATATCAGAAAGGGCCCCATTTCACTCGCACTTCGCACTTGGCAGATAAGAACTCAAACTCATGGCCCTGTTACTTTTTCTTTTTTACCTGTCTTCTTTATTCATATACTTTGTTTCTCCCTAAAGTTTGAATCTTTTTACTCCAACCCATTGTTTCAACTCAAAAATAAAAGGGTCATTAATGCAGTTGAAGTTATATATAATAGGTTAAAATACCATTTTATTCTCTGTATTTTGAGATTTCGTTTCATTTTGGTACATGTACTTTCAAATGCTCAATTTTAATCTATCTACCTTTAATAAAGCTTAAAGTTGGTCCCTACAATTAATTTAATGATTTTTCTTTAAAAATTAGTCTATATTAGTTTTTCCCTCTATAAATTTTGGGAGTATGTTTGCATTATGTCTTTTCTTGTATTAAAATTATTGTGATTATTATAACTAATTTTGATAAGAATGAACTCCAAAATTATCGTATATCAATTTTAAGCTTCATTGAAAGTATAGGGATTAAAATTGGAGATTTGAAAGTACAAAGACCAAAATGAAACAATGCATAAAGAACGGAGACCAAAGTGGTATTTTAGCCTAATATTATCTATTTTCAACTTAAATTCATTTTGAATTATCAGTAGAGATGTTAGAAATTCCTTTAACTTACAAACCTCGTAATAGTAGACAGTTTTGATTTGTTAGTGTAGTTATATTTGGTTGTACAGAGGAATATGTTGGCAATTTAGAAGAATAAAAAAAAAAAAGAAAGAGGAATCTCAGTAGAGTAAATTCCAAAGGTTGGCTTTTAAATTTGTTGTTGCAGAGTTAAAAATTTGAGGCAGACAAAGCAAATTGTAGAGATAAAGTGATAACGGTTTGTCAACCACAGCCTTCCTCCAAGAACACAGTCCACACAGTTAGGATTTCAAGTCGTTGTTGTTAACTCCAAACTTCACTCCTAATCAGCAATTTTATCCTTCCACCTAAACCAAACTCAAAAATTATGATTGTTTTCTATTCATTGAAACAAATAAGGGTGTACACTGGTTGGATTGGATTGAGTTGAAGGGTTTTTTGAGACTTCGGGTTGGTCGGGCCGGCAACCCAAGTTACCCTATAGATTGAAACCCAACCCTATATTTTCATATTTTCAAGTTGAGTCGAGGGTTGATTTTTAAAATTTTTTTTTTGATAATTTTCTTAATTATTTAAAATAAATTTTTTCTTGAATTTATAATTAAAATCACATAAAATTCAATTATCAAATTTTAAACTTCATAACATTAAAAATTGACAAATAATTCATTTATAAGTATATATAAAAATTAAAAATTGGGTTGGATCGAGTCACCCCAAGCCTAAAAAGGCCAACTCGAGAACTAACCCAAGATTTTGATCTGGATTTCTCGGGTTACCGGGTTATTTATACACCCCTAGAAACAAAATTATATTGACTTGTACTTTGTAATAGCTTTGATATTTGTTTATAAGAACAAGGGAAGTTTTTCATCTTTTGACAATCATAGAATTGTAGCTTAATAAAAATGGTTACGAAGAACAAACTACCAAACTAGTTAGATTCGAGCTATGATTTGATTCATATATGTTTTGTTGGGAGTGAACATCTGCTAAATTCTCACTCAATTTGGCTGCTATGGCTTTTTGCAACAGAGGGAATCTGATAGGGACAAAACAAAAGTCATCTAATTAGCTTGCAACATCTCATTTACCAAATGGTAAAATTTGTTGGATATGTCTATGTTTCTAAATAAGAGTCTTAATAGGGAAAAAAGAAAATCCAATGATTACTTGGGTGTACATTTGAAGAATCATTGAACTGCATTTCTTATGGACAAATGAGGAAACAAATTGCACTATTGTAGCCAAAAAGAAAAAATGATAAAAAATTTTCTGAAATAACTGATAATGTACAATTTTGGGTGAACATAGTATGTATTGGAACTACCCTCGTGAACTTGTGTGCCAAACGAGCGAAAAGTAGATCCCTTTCTTCCAAATTTTTGCTATATACGAAGAAATTACTCGAACTCAACTTGCAAAGATGCCTCTAGCCTCGAATATGATGTAGAACCTTTTCAACTTTCCTTGGCGATCAATGGGGTCAGGATCAAAAAGTCCCATTTTTATGTTTTTTTCGCAGATTAACTTTCTAGGGTCAGCCACATAACACAAATAGAGGTGTGCAGCTATTTATTCCCATGGTGGAAAAAGAACCATAGAATTATATACCGCTGCAGTGGTGAACGGGGCCGGGCCCGGGTCGAAGTTGAAAGCCTTCTCTCAAATCAGCCACCCTCCCACACTGCAAAAGAGGCTTGCTTGGTCCTCCCATCTCAACCTTGTCTCACAGGAAAACTACTTTGACGGATCCTGTATGGCCGCTCGTTAGCAAACCTCCTATTCTCAGTTGGTGCTGCCCCAAGAATCCCCAATGAATTTGGATCTGGTGGTATCCGACTGCCATTACTCACAGGTCTATCAGGTGGACAAGGAACTTGGTATTGATTATCGGCATCCCCTCTTCTTCGTCGTTTCCATGCTTCGAATTTTCCAGTTTCGAGACCCTTCTGAACTGGTTCAGACATTTGAAAGGAAGTGTTATTTTTGTTCCCCCGTACCCTCTGAAACTGACGCGGCAAGGCTCCAAAATGAGTGTTGTCCCCATCCCTGCCCATAAGAGCAGATCCAGTACCATTGACGTAGGATGGACCTGCTCCCACTTCTTTTTCCTGCTTGAGTTTTGAATAAATTTGATGAAGTCTCTCCCCAGACAAATTTGAAAAGGTGGAGACATAGTTCCACAATCGCATTGTCATCCCTGAAATTAATATCAACCGATTAGATTCCATTGCTTCAGAAAAAGCACGACATTTGTCAGTCTCCAATATCCTGCCCGCTGAAAGATATTACCATCATAAGTAGTTCAAACTGAAAACTATGGCTGGTTAAGAAAATAAGTGACAAGAGCATATAGAAAAAAAGAATATCACAAATACTTATGATAGCCTAATTGTTATCCTCGAGCACATACTATCTTGTTTATATGGTTCCTCCTCATGATCGAGAACAACTTGATCTATCCTTCGTCCAAGAAGCTGCAAGTAGTTGCGAATTTTCAAAAGCACCTGAGCACAAAAGAAGATAGAAATTCAAAATATTATTCCATAAGACAGAAGAGTTCAGAATTCAGAACCAAAATAAAAGCACCTTTTCCTTTGGGAGTTTGGCACTAGTTGTCTGTAACCTTTGAAGTCGTTCCAGAGTTTTAATTTCACCAGACATTACATCTTCACACCATTCCATCCATTTAACTTCCTTGAAATGCTCGTATACTTCTTCGTTGTCAGACATTTCACCCTCCTCTTTCACGAGGTTCTCAACTCTCTGGGGTTTAGAAGTTCTGTCCCTCAATTTAGTGTTAACCTTGGGAGAACCTGGTTTCCCCTTTCTATCCAAGCCACGTGAAGTTGGAACTTTTTGAATATTTTCCCTATCCTTCTTGGCAGTCTTGCGACCAGCTTTGGAATTCAGATTTTTACCTAGTGCGGCAAGTTCCTGGTCAAAAAACTTGATGAAATCATCATCCATAAATCATGAAATCTCTAGAGTACAAATTAAAAAATATATGCGAGCACACACAAAGAAACAACACTCAAACTACAAAGAGACTGAACTTACACCAGTAACTAAAGACACATAAGCAAAGCTGTAAATATCGATACAAAATTAACTACTTAGGCCTATCAGATAACTATTTGGTTTTTTATTTTGAAAATTGTGTTTGTTTTCTTCTCATTTCTCTACAACGATTTTTATTTTTCTTAAAAAACATTTGATTTCTAAGCCAAATTCTAAAAAACAAAGACAAGTTTTTAAAAACTATTTGTTTTCAGTTTTCAATTTTTAAAATTTGGTTTAGTTTTTTAAAACACATGTATAATGTAGATAATAAAAAAAGGAAGCTCATAGGTGGAAGTAGTATTTATAGGTTCAATTTTCAAAAATCAAAAATTAAAAACCAAATGGTTATTCAATGGGGCCTTAATCATCAATTCCTTTTTTAATCTTAATACGTGCAATCCCTACAACACCATAGCATATAATCTCACATTCGTTTTTACAAATTCTTAATACAATATCTCTTTTTTTTTATCTTCTTTCTAAACTTTTTGAGATAAACTTTGGGGTGGTGTACAAACCAAATAGAGCGATGACCTGGGCTGTACCAAGTCTAAGACTCCACTGTGCTCATTTAATACAATAGCACGTCCTAAGAAAATGTGAATTGCATGGCTTGAAACAAATTTCTTAACAAAGCAAGACTGCATTTTAAGAACTGAAAATGCAAGCTCTAAGTAGGCCAAACAGTTGAGAAACTGGTAGAAACTACTAACTTTGCATGTTTATATACTAGCTTGGATATGCAAAGCGCTGAATCATAAAATAATCACCCGTATGGAACTTGAACCAAGTTAAATTGGAAGAGTCCGAATTGAAATAATGCAATGTCACCATCAGAGGTTGCACAACTAATAACTTACCATCTCCAGAAGCGCATTAGCACGATCTCTCAAATTTGGAGCACGTGGCAGAAAGGTCTCATGATGTTGAAGTTCCACTGGAGCAATCTTTTTCATGAGACCAAGTTTTTCATCCAACCTGATCTTTTCCCAATTACCAAAACCATGGTAGTGTATTCCCAAAAGTAATCTTGCATCATCAACTTAGAATAAATAAATAGAAGTATTAGCAGAAAATAATATAAATGGAGGAAGGAGAGTGGAAGGAGGACAACTGAATACTTACTTTGGTTCCAACCACAACCTTTTGACCAATTTGAAGGTTTCAGGTGCATCAAGGCACGAAATTGTTTGATAGGATCTTCATAACGGCTAATTCGCTTTGCTAGAAGCTGAAGTTCTTCAACTCGATTAAGAAGTTCATTAGCTTTCACTAGCACACCAAAGAAATCTAACATAGGTCCCTAGAGAAATTATTCAAACTTTAATCAACCAGAAAAACCATCAGGTTTTCCAAATTGCAATTCATCTTCAGCAACCAGAACAGGAATTCATGTTTTATATAATCTAAACAAACCTTTGGGTCTGTTGATCCTGATTCAACAGCGTCTCGACAGCCATCAATTAAACCATTGAATAGCTCAATTTGCGCTTCAGGCTTAGCTGCTCCAACAGCACCACCAACCTCAGCAGCTATCAAGCTACTTTGACTCTCATTTCCAAATTTCATAACCTGATTTAAGTTATAACAGAAAGTCAAGCAATGTGAACAAAAATCAAACATGTCAAAGTTCAGTAGAATGATATTCCAAAGAGAAGATGGTAGCAATTAGTAATTAGCGTAAAATTAAAAAAAAAACAATAAGGTTAGTCGCACGTGAGCCATTTATCAACAAAAAATTTGAGTGTCTAGGTTGGAAGATGGAAATTTCCTCTCCAATATTAGTAAGTAGCACGCCAGTATTCCTAATGTCTCAATAGATATTGGAAGAACCATGGAAACGTCTGAGAAAAAACTAAAATTTCTTATCATTTAAAAAGTTCTTTACCATTCTATTTCTAATTACGATTCTGGTATATTCATTCCTACCGTATGGAAGGGCTTAACTTTTTTCCTATACTATTTTCATGAAACATATTTTCCAATGAAATTCAATTCAATGGTTATATTTACCAATGGCTTAAAAGTCATACACAAGATTGCATGGTATTTCTTCTCCGCCAACGCCTTAAAATATACTTCATATTTTTCATAAGCAATATATTTTATAGAATACAGAATGGCGTAAACAATGAATCAATGATTGAATTAAAAAGTATTGTTGATTCCTTCTAAGCTTCATCAAAACGTCCCCAGGAAAACAACATTTTCCTTAAAATTCAGACTCTTGAGAAACTGGACGGTTATATAAACATCTTCACTGGCGGTGATCAATAATTGAGGACTCATAGGGCAAACAGAAACATGACCACAAACGTTGGAGTACCATAAAACTGCTAGCAAGTGGTTTCTAGTTATAAAAATTGTGAAACAATGTCTAGTATGATAGAGAGAAAAGAATGGAATCCAAATTTCGCTAGTCAGTTTAACCATTAAATTTTAGGGAAAAGTACAACCAAGCACTGACACGATCAAGAATAGGAGAGTCTTCAAAGGTGTATAATGCCTTGGAAGGACGTTTGGTGGGTTTATCTGTCCAGGGTTTTTATGATGTTCCTTAGTTTGGCTTAGCCCACATTTAAATATTGTTTGGTTCCCTTTTATACTTAACAGTCCATTTTCATAAATCCATACCATCCATGAATCTTTCATTCAAAAAAACATGTATACACATTGATATGCATCCTTCTCAAACACCTTTAAAATGTTTTCAATACCATGACAACAATTCTAAAGCCTTCAGTATCGGTACGTCTAGCCCATATCCATCAGAATTTCATAATCGAGCTTCAACACTCTGAAATGCTCTGGTTAATGGTCATAACTCAAAATTGAGAAAGATAAGCTCCCAATTATCTTGCTCTGGATAATGGTTTGGGTTGCTTTATCTTGTTGGCCATTTGTTTTCTTTGTTTTTTTGGTAAGAAACAATTTCATTGATGTATGAAATTTACAAAAGGGATGGAAATCCATGTAATTACAAAAGGCTTTCCCAATTTGTTAAAAGGGAAGCATGCGTGTATGAAGCAAAGATACTAGAATTTTTACACCAAGAAATAGCATAATAAATAATGAGGTCATAAAAAGCATCAAAAGATTATTCCTATTCCCGAAAGACTTGGGTTTCTTTCTTTCCAAAGAATCCAAAAGAAGGCTCTATTGATGCTCATCCACAGCCAAGCCTTCTCATTTTTGAAGGGGTATCCCACCAACACAATTGAGAGAAGATCCTCCACGCCTTGTTGGCCGTTTGTGTGGCATAGTTTGGATTTTGGGGCTCTTAGTGTTTTTTTCATTTGTCTTTTGAGGGGTTTTCTCTATAGTTTATATGTTTTTATGTTTATTGTGGGTTGCTTTTATTTCCTTTGTCCTTTTTGTTCTCATCTCCCTCCTTTGTGGAGTTTGTATCATTTGAGCATTAGTCTCTTTTCATTTTATCCATGATAAATTTTGATTCTTATTCAAAATAAGATCCCAACTCCCAAATTACTTTACCAAGAAAGACTCATTTTTAAAAATAGTAAAAGAAGATAATAAATTCAAAATTAAAAGTAGTAATAGAAGATAATCTGCCATCATTTTGAGTAAGTCCATCTCAAAACTTCTCTTTTTTGTTCTCTCTCCAACTCTTTCATTGGATTTTCTTTGCAGGATATTTGCTTAAATTGTAATTATTTCATTTTCTCTTTGTAATTTTAATTTTCCTTTTTTCCCTCCTTTTGAATCTATATCTTTCGAGCATTAGCCTCATTTCATTTCCTCACTGAAAAGTTTTTGTTTCCAGCTTATTTATGGCAATGAACTCAAAAAAAAAAGAAAAAGAAAAAGAGGCTAAAACAGCAACTTAACTCCATGTTCAAAAAGCCTGTTCTTGTCAGTGTACACATGCTGCAGAAGTAATCCAGTCAAAGACATTTTTATAGACAAGTGATGGCATACATTATCCAATAAGAAGTGAGTGCATCATGGCCCATTAAATTAGAAAAGAAAGGTGACAACAAATAAAGATAGAAAAATCTTTCATATGGTAAAAGAGTCTGAATAAGTCATAAATCTAGTAGCTTCATAAAGAATAATATCATGCACGTAAAATTAAATGGCACAAGTGACAATCTGTTGTTAATCCGACCACATGCTTAAATCACCAAAAAGAAGGGAAAGAAAAAACACAGAACCTTACCGCACGAGAAAAACGTAATGCATCTCTTTTAGACAAATTCCCACAAGACCACCTTCTCACTTGAGCAGAAGCACCCTCAATCATTGGTGCTGAAGGAGCAGAAATATCACCTTTACGGCGTTTCTGAACCCTCTCCACAGGCCCAGATCCTTTCTTCCTTTTACCACTATTCTCATGCTGATTAGCCTCTGCATAGCTCTTTGTATTCCTGGCAGCACGAGGAGCTAGAGCTTCCTAAAATAAAAGAAAATATGGATGGATGGATGGATGAATGCTCTTTGGAATAGAAATCAAGAAATAAATATGCAATATGATTTTAAATGCTAGTAGAAGGAAAGGTCTTCAGGTTCAAAATTAAAAATAACAGTATGGTATATGTTCATACTTCAGCCTGAGACACTGCTTCTGGTTTTATCCAACGACTCCAGAAACTTCCATCATCTTCAGCACTACAAAAGTTAGCAACCTGTTCATTCATAACCACCAACACCCCCAAAAAAAAAAAAAGGGAAAGAAAAGAACGAAAATGATCAGTAAAAAAGGAAAGTCAAACAATCAGCACAAGCAGAATAATACAGCAGCCGCATCTATGGGTTGCCATCACTGCTCTAACACCATCTATACGCAAAAACATCTACCATAATAATCACTACAAATAAAGACAAAAACAACAAAGTGCATCACCACAATAATATCTATCTTGCCTTGAAAGCACCAAGCAATTCATGCCCTTCCTCTCCGGCAGCTTCTTTCTCTTCAACCTTCTCCGCTCTTTCAAGAATCTCATCAATATCCATACTTTGCAGCCTTTTCTTACTATCTTCATCATTCTTGTCCTCCTTGAAAAGTTCCTCTGCCCCAAATCTTAAGATAGCCGATAGCTCATTCTACAAAACGTAAAACACAGAGATGTTAGAGAATTTTTTTATCAGAGAGAGAGAATATAGATCTTAGACAGCAAGGGGAGACATCCAGTGAAAATTGGAGTCACACAATTTTAATCATCCAAACAATTCAGCCTTCCACGAAGTCAAATTCAAGTTTTTCAATTAAGCAACTATAGTGGTTTTGCAACACCATTCTTACTTTATCAAAACCAATGCCTTTTTTGGCCTCTTTCTTCTCCAATCTACCCTCCGCATTTAATTTTTGGATCACCAGATGGTCAAGAACCTATAAAAGCACAGAAAAATTGAGATCACGTGGAAACAAAATCCTAAAACAAAATACAAGTTTCATCAGCAGATGTACAAGTAGACTGTATACAAATCTAAGTGTCAGAATCATTTTTAACAAGTAAATTTAAAAATAAATGAATTTTTTTAAAAAAATAGAACAATATTAATAGTACCATCTTCTTCTTCGCTCTCTCCAAGATATCTTCCTCAACACTTCCGCTTGTAACAAATCTGTATATATTAACTACTTCCTGTTGTCCAATCCTATGGGCTCTACTCATCGCCTACAACAAAGGAGAGAATTTAGAAAATGAAACCTCTCAAGAAAGATGACTCAAAAGCATAGATTCTAAACTCAACCTGTAAGTCATTTTGCGGGTTCCAGTCTGAATCAAATATGATAACTGTATCTGCTGTTGCAAGGTTTATACCTAAGCCACCCGCTCGAGTTGAAAGAAGGAAGCAGAAATCATCACTACCAGGTGCATTGAAATGATCCATCGCCTGCTGCCGAAACTCAGCCTTTGTACTTCCATCAAGCCTCTGAAATTGGAATCCTCTATATGACATGTAGTCAGCCAAAATATCGAGCATTCTAACCATCTGCAACATACCATCACAATCACCATATTTATCAGCATGAAAAGCTAACAAGGCATAATCTCGATTGAGTTGTACTTGTACATAGAATTGGGTACACCAAAACTGCAGTGAAGGGTAGTTTTAAAAGAAAAATCAATAAAAAGATATTTTACAAGTCTTTGAAGTCAGATGGCAAGGGAATCTTTAGAAAACTTCACCGTAAGGAGGAGAAAAGGTGGAAGTACCCAACGAAATCCTTGCAAATAAAAAGTGAGACTATCTCTATAGAGGTGGATAGAAAATAAAGAGGAAATAGAGCTAAGTTAGCAGAACCAGGCCAAGACAACTATTATTACTTATTTTCAATCCCTACAGAATTTTGTCGCTTCTCCTTACTTCAAAGTTTGACCCTTCAGGTACCAAGACTTCCGTGAAGCAAACTCACAAAGATTGTGATAGGACAAGTTTTGAAATAATGATTGGGTTGCCTTTGCCTTCTAGTCTTTTTCACAAGTACAAGAATGAACTGAGACCAATCAAAGGGGATCTTGAGACTATGCAAGCATGGTTAAGATAAGCTTAAAAGAATCAATAGTTATTACCTACCAACAAGGTGCACCTTCCTTTTTGGTGGCTCAATCATAGGAACCTCAAAGCTAAGTGTGCTTGGCTTGAAGCAATCCTATGTTGGGGGATCAAAATTTTCTTAGGAAGCATATGAGTGAGGACAAATCATGCTAAAAGGACCCGTGTTGGTTTGTGGAGACAATCTTCACTCTCAGAGCAGTCCAAGACAAGTAGGTAGCATGGCCAAGTCGCAGGAGAATGCCAAGGTCGTCAAGTGTCGAATCTGAATTTCGAATCTTGAGCTTGGGGCATTACAGTCACCCTCCATGAACAAAGATCCTTCCGAGATCCTTTGAAATTCCTATAACATTCGTAGGTCCGGTCCTTTCTTTCTGAAGAAAATTCTCTGAAGAGAAATTCAATATGACTAAACCCCATAGATATCATCTTCACGTTCACTCCAACACAGTGAAGATTGTTGGCTTTGGATTTGTGATAATATGGGTCATTATATATTCAAAGAACATCTTAATCTGTATAGCATACATGCAATCCGTTACCCAACAAACCTCATCAGGCTCTCCCTACACGTTGGTGCTCTATGTGAAAAGAAGATAGTGAGACTTAACCCATCTTATTTCCACTTCCTCTTTTGTTGTCAAAATCTGGTACAACAAATCCTTCTCTCTTTTAGGGAGTCCAAAGATCTCCCTAGCTAACATCAATAACGCCATAACCTATGCTATAAGAGGCCGTGTTTTTAAGGCTCAAGGCGCACTAAGGCGCAATAGCCCTCTGGAGCCTAGGCGCAAGGCGCACCAAAATGCGCGGGCTTTTTTTCTAAGGCACACTATATATAAAAAAAATATAAAATATATATGTACACATACACAATAAGAAAAAACCCTTCATGGGAAGAAATTAAGTTTTATCCAGAAAAATAGGTAAAAGAAATAAGGTTCAAGTATTAGTCTTTGAACATAGATTGAAGGAGAAGACAGAAAGTGTGGGACTATCAACTGTGGGTTGCAATTCTTTTAAGTTTTAATGTAAATGTTGTATATGTAAACCCTAAATGAAGTGGGTTTCTTGTGTTTTGGTTTTTTTTTAAATATATATTTAAAATAAGTAAAACAATACGTTTTACTATTAAAACTGGAAAAAAAACACTTAAGAAGCCCCAGAGCGCGCGCCTCTTGGGCCATGGGGCGCGCCTTCTTACATGCGCCTCGCCTCGAGGCGAGGCACTTAAGGTGCGCCTTGAGCCTAGGTGCGCACCCGAAGGGGCTTTTTAAAACACTGATAAGAGGCCATGATTTTCAAAAGGAGAGGATGTTCCTCAGGTCTAATGTTATGAGCATTTTTCATTTTGGTGATTATTGTTGAAAATCAATAGAAGAATCTTTGATAATGTCAAAACCTATGAAACAAGCAATGATTAGAATTTAGAATATCCAAAGTTTTGAAAAGGGATGCTAAAGCTACAAGCAGTAGCATTCAATAAGAATGCCTAAATACATGAAACTGAAAGAATGTGGAAGTGTAAACATGCTATATTATGCAACAGAATACATCCACTATATTTTCAGCTCTCATGACTTATCGAATCAAGTTTTTTCTTCTTTTTTTTATTCAACTTTTTTCTCATGACTTGAAACAAATACGTCCCTAGGAAACAGCAAACTGATTAAACTCATATTAGTTGAAAAAGTCCCCCCCCCCCCCAAAAAAAAACAATATCAGCCACTTAATTTATGAAACAAGAGTCAACAGAAGGTTGAATATATCAAATCAAAGGCAATATCGATAATAATACAATGTGAAAACAAATTTGACTAGCATTCAGAAGTCTGTGACTTGACCTGTGAAAAATCAGAACCCGATGCTTCGTTTCATGCAATCTCATTAATAACTTATCAAGTATAACTAGCTTCCCACTGCTCCAGATTATTCGATCCAACTTGCTGCTATCATTTGAGTCGAAGTCCCCACCGTAACCATGATCTGCACTTTCGAACAGAAAGGGGTGATTGCAGCATTTCTTTAACTCCACAACAATATTCAAAAGTGAAACCTGAAAAAAGATATAATTTTCAAGTAATCAACAATCCTGAAGTCCAAATAGAACAAATTTAATCATTGAAACTAATGTTAACAACAACAAATAGAAAACTAGAATATGATCGATGCGGACAAAAATAGAATAAGCAATTCTAACAATAAACCCAAAAAAGTAATTGAATTAGATTGCTACCTGATTCCCACGAACTCCTTTGTTTAAGTCATGGAAGTTGCGCTCTAAAATCCACTTGTAATATCTAAAAACAGAAAAACAAATATTACGTATTGTTTGTAAATCTATTTCTATAATTGAAAATATTACTAACTGTTGTAAGCTAAATTAGCCTTTTTGTAATTTCATTGCATTAATGAATAGATTTTCTTTTTCCTTTAAAAATGTGTGTGTGTGTTTATTACTTACTGTTTCTGAAGTGGAGACATCTCTACCCTAAGAATACGCTCAATCTTTGGAGGCAAAGACTTCTCAACATCCTTTATAATACGACGAAGGATGTGGGGCTTCAGTTCCATGTGAAGACAAGCAAGCTACAAATAATCCAAATCATGCAGGATCAGATGAAAGCAACATCCTCAAAGTGAAACAAAGAAATCCTACAATAGGATATTACCTCAGTTTCATTGAACGAACTAAGGTTCTTGTAATTCTGAATAAAATCTTCCTTATTCTTGAACTTATCAGGATCAAGAAAGTGAAGTAGAGCCCTAGGTGTGGCAAAATGGATAAACAATTTTTCAATCGAACACGTACAGAAAAAACTGAATTTACTACTAATGAGCATTTCAATGGAAAAAATAGCACTAGTTCATTTGTTCGGATTATACTACACAGGAAGTTTGCAGTTACCAATTAAAATAAGAATAATGTAATCTTGCAGGAGACTATACGGAAGAATACCAAAAAAATTCTAAATCACAATACAATACATACAAAAATTTAATAAATAAAGTTTATGAATGAGAAATAAGCAGAGAATATCTTTTTTAAAGGTAGAATTGGAAATAATTTCTTTGTCGGGTGCATGGACAAACCCAAAGACAAGCAACGAGGTTCTTCCTCATGTAAAGTCACTTGGACTACAAATTATTGATGGATTAAGATTTATCTAGTAAATACTGATCCGATGGTGAAATGTTATTCTCTGCAAAATCACTACATCAACATTGACAGAAACACATTTTAAAATATATATTTTCTAAATACATTAAAAAGACTTTTGCACATTTCAATACTTCGAGTTACAAACTTTACATCCTAAATATCAAATGTAAAATATGGCAAAATATACATCTCTAAGAAGCATAACAAACAAATTGCATGTTTCTAATGACACTGAAAAGAATATTGAAAATTCAATAAATCAATTCAAAATTAAATATTTTTTTCTTATATATGTTTTTGTACCTATGGAAAATTTTTTAAAATAATTGATAAAATCAAAAGGCCTAACACACGAGTTTTAAGTGTCCAAGCGTTGGATATGGACATGTTGATGAATAGATAACACAAATGTAGACCCACCCCAGGTTCGGTATGCACAAATTCACACACACCAAACTCAAATAAACCATTGAAACAATATTCCATAAAAAGTTAAATAAAAGGGTCTGATATAACACAAGAAACCATAAGGGGGTACCATAAGCAACCAAAGCACATTTCACGCCAAAAGACAGGAGAAAAAGATTAACTGAAAGATATCGAGACAGCCTTCAATACCAGAATCATCTTTCGAATTTAGGCATACATATGAAAGCAAATAGGAAAAAAGGAACTGAAACACAAATATGATGAATATCCATATTAAAAAGAAGAAAATTAAGTAATACCATAGCTCTTCCACACTGTTCTGTAATGGAGTACCAGTAATGAGCAGTTTATTTTTTGTGCTAAATTCCTGTAAACCCAGGAAGACACACATCAGTAATACATTAAACAAGTATGACATTAGAAAGTTGCAATAATTCAAAATAAAAGCATACCGAAAGAGTCGTATACAACTGTGCCTCACTATTCTTTAATCTATGAGCTTCATCAACCATCAAATAATTCCACTTGATCTTTGAAAGAACGGCACGGTCCTTCAGAACTACTTCATACGTAGTCAACAACGCATTAAACTTTATAGGTCTGCCAGTTCTCTTATTTTCAAATTCATGCTGCTGACAAACCTGCAACCAAAAAATTGCATGCAAGAGTAGAAATTACCAAGAGAAAGGACAAAACAAATAAAATTCTCAAGGGGTTGATTAACTAAGGAAAATAAAATCTTAGCACATAGCCTTCCCATAAACTTGTTTTCAATTTTATAAAAAAATAACTTCATTGCCAGTAAAATAAACATATAGTGGAGATATTTTCATCAAATAAGCCTGTCATTGTCACAAACATCACCGTCTGATTAAAGTCAAAGAAAAAACAACTTGCCTCTCTGCTTGCACGGGTACCAACATAGATAATAACATTCATATCAGGCAGCCACTTCCTAAATTCTTTGGCCCAGTTTGACAAGGTGGACAGTGGTACGACAACAAGAAATGGACCGTGAATTTGTTGTGCATTCTGTCCAAAAAAAAGTATATTTAGTCCTCAAGATTAATCTATCAGAAATACTCATAATACCACTGAAGAGAGAGTTATTAAACTCCACCTGTAGAAAGCCAAGCATGGAAACAGACTGAACAGTTTTCCCAAGACCCATTTCATCAGCTAAAATTACATTAGTATCATTTCTCCAACTACAACCATGAAAAGAAAGACCAATCACATATCTATCAAAGAATTATATTTAAAGAAAATAATTGGGTCTGGAACAGTCGTTTTTTATAAAACTGAACAGGGACCAACTTGCCAACCACTTCTCGACCATTCTATTTGTATATTTAACTAGGTTCAAACAATTTAAACAAAAAAAAAACAGAAAATAAATATAAACAGATCTAACGTGAAATTAAAAAATAAGTAAATAATACCTATTAACAAGAAAATTCAAACCCTCAAGCTGATAATCTCGAAGCTTGCCTCCCTTCAACCACTCAGGCTGTTCATCAAGTTTCCTTAAACTCACTAGAAATCAGAAAAGCTATAATATTAAAGCATGTTAACTATACATAAAGTATACGAGGAAGACAAGCATTTACAGCATGGAAAAGGAAAATAGAGGCCAACCAGAGATAAAGCACCAGTACCATTTCAGATATACACAATTAGCATCAACAGTACAAATTATGTAACTTTATTCAATTAATATCCTTCTCCATCATCACTCCAATTACTTAACTTCTACTCCATCTTGTCATGTCTATAACCAAAGTTGTAATTTACATTCTTATTCTACCTTACAGCTTTTGTCTGTTTCATATGTTTAAAAAAATATATATACTTCACATCAGTAAAATAAGGCATTCAATCTGTTTGTTTATGCTTTAATATTTTCCTTAATTACCTTAGTAGCTGTAATTTGTGTAATTATTTGTGTAAATTCTTTCCTTTTATGTATTAGGGTTTTCTTCTATTTAAGAAAAACCCTTTGTACCCATTATGATTATGAAAAATAGATAAGTATTCTATTCATATGTGATTGATATTTAGCACAATCTGCTGAGTGTCATAATCAAGCATGAGCAACGAGATGATTGTTAAGTACCATTTCCTTTCTACCCTTGCAAATTTTAGGTCTCTTAACGACTTCAATAAATATATAATTGATTTGTCAAAAGTTGGTTATAAGTAAGATTTCATGACATCAAGTTTCCACGGAGTTGGTTATAAGTAAGATTTCATGACATCAAGTTTCCACGGACCTTTGCTCTTTTTACGCTGAAGGTCAACTGATTTCCCTTGCACGGATATTGCAGCTTCACGAGCCTGCTCAAATTATGAAATTATGAAACATAAAAACATGTGACAACCAGCTTCGATCATACAAACAAGATTGAAAAAATTAATCACAATGATTTGAACAAACTAACCGGTACAAAGATCTCTATCTTAATTTTTCCTTTTTCTCTTTCATGAAGAAACCATAACCAATAATAAAAGCAGAAATGAGAGAATAAAAGAGGGCAATACAAAAAACAGAAACAACCGTAATGAAAGGAGCCCAAAAAAAATCAAAAATTAACAAACTATACAATTACCAAAAAAAAAAAAATTAATAAAACAAGAGGGGAGGGGGGCTCCATTTCAGAAGGATTGAGATAAAGGATGCGCACAAAAATTTTGTCTAGTTTTTAATGAAATGACCGTACCATTGGCAAAGGACCAAATATTTGAAAACAATTTATCATAAAGCCAGTCACACCTGATTTGAATAAATGCATAGCAACCCCAATCCCAAAGATCCATAGCAATTGCTTGATGCTTGAAGAATGAGCAGGTCCCAAACAATCGCAAAATGCAGAATCAAGTTATGATACTCTATTTTCCTTTTCCCTATCATTTTATACATGTTGATATATTGCTTTGGCAAATAACCTCAAAATATATTTTTAAAAAATCAAAAATTGATAACAAAGATTGATTCTCTTTTTTTGTAAATTAGTGTTATCTAAACCTTCCAAGACATGGAGTACCACAGAAACGTTTTTCTTACATTAAAAAAAAAATGTTTTTGCTCTTTTGTGAGTGTGTGCGTGTATATTACCCAGAAACACTTTTCATCAAAATATTTATCATCTAATAATAATTAAAAGATAAATGTACTTGAAAACGATCAGGAATCGCATGCCTTACTTCGCCCTTCCCTGTGGATTCCTTCCTTCCCACAAGAATAGGGGTACCTCCCACTGTTTCCTTCCTTTGTTTTCTTTTCTGTTTAATTTCTTTAAAATTTTTTGTTTCTAAGAATTATTTGTAATAATATATATACACACATAAAATCCTTCCCAGACCTTTCTCAGGCAGTCCTGGGGAAATCAAAGTAAAACCGTAAGAACCTATTAATATTTTTTGGAAATTCAATTTGCAAATAAATCCAATTGTTTCAAAAATAATTTTTTTAGTCTAAATTTCTCAAAAGTGATAGGAGGCAAATAGATTATTATGAAATGTAAAATATTATAATGAAGAACATTTAGTGAAAATAGGAGCATCTAGGCTTAAAATTCGAAGGAGTATATCTTAATAAAACATTATTTAATAAATAGATGTTAAGCGCAATTACATGAAACTGATTTTGATAATATCAACTGCTAGACATCATACGATAATTCTCCATAATACCTCATTGCTTACAAATATTTTTAGCTGATTTCCATTTCATGTCATAACAAGTTAGATATTTTTAAGTTACATAATAAGTCATCCTACATATTGCCACTTGTAACAAATTAGTCCGTGGGCTTCCATTTGCTTCCTTTCTTAGTCCGTAATGTTAATAATATAATTAACTAATAATGTAAGCTGACCTGGCACCACATGGAAGCTAACATGACAATTTTCTATGATATGTCCACGGTTGCAAATATAGAAGTAAAGCTGAAGTGGCATCATGTCAGCTTCCACATGGTGCCATGTCAGCTTCCACATGGAATTAAATCCATATGCACACTAAAATGTAGGGACTAGAATAAATCAAATGGAAGTATAAGATCAAAACATTGACAGAGTACAAGAACCACAATTACACAAGTTGGCCATCATTGTTTACTAAGAAATACTCCAACATGTCCTTGTTCTCTAGGTTGCAAAAGAAGACTACAACCTAGCTGAAGAATATGACCAGCATGCTTGTGCCTTCTTATAAAAAAAAATTAATAATAATCTCACAGCAGTTGAAAATAAGAACTCCATCTATTTGGCTCATACATCAATTCACTAGGACCCCATTCTTTAGGTAAATCATGTGGGTGTAAAAGGTTTTTGAACTTTGGATGAGTCATGGAAAGTGAAAACTCCTAGAGTGATACTTTTCGTTCAGTCAATGACTCATAAGATTAGCACTTGTGACATCATTCTAAGTCTTGCTTATGCACATCTCTCTTTCCTGGTCGAGCATTTTTCTTTTTTCTTTTTTTGATAAGAAAAATTTTCATTGATGTATGAAACTTACAAAAGGGATGGAAAATCCACAATGCTTACAAAAGGCATGCCCAATTGGTCTAGCATTTTTCTAAAGGGAGGTTGATGCCGACTGGAATCATTTTCCCTTATACATTATGCTTTTAAGTTTCATATTTGGTGTACATGCAAGAATTTACAGTTTTTAGGCTTTGAGTAGCACCTAATTCGATGGTCGAGACTCATAAGAAGGACCTTTTCTTTAACCGTCCATTGTTTGGTAGAAGGAGTTTTATGGAATGTTGGAATTTAGATGCATATTGGAGCACCTAGCCCAGGGACAAAAAGAAGTTTTTATGATTAAATCACCCCGGGTTGGCCTAGTAGTCAATAAAAATCATGTAAATAATCAAGGTTTGATATGGGTTCAAAGTTCAAACCATGATAATCACCTAGGTAAGATTCTATATCCTATGAGTTTTATTGGCAACCAAATGTACTAGGGTCACGCGGTTGTCCCATGAGAATAAATGAAATGCGCGCAAGCTAGACACTCACAGATATTTTTTTAAAAAAATTTGTTGTAGTTGCAGTGTTGGGTGAAATTCTTATATAGGAGTTTCTATCCTTTTTCTTCAATTATATTTTGTGGCCACCACAGTTTTGGGCAAAGACCCACAAGTACTTTCACAATTCAAAAATGAAACGATTTTGATTCCTATTAGAAATAATGATCTTATGAAATCAACATCCTAAAACATTAGACATCAGTAAATAAGTACTATAGAAGTAATATAAAAATAACATTTTAAAGTCAACAATATTTAGAGAAAGCAAAATGCAAATAGCCAAATACCTTGTACTCGTCAATAGCATCTTGTGCAAATGGAATATCTACATCCTTCTCCCTAACCAAATTTTACAAACAATAATAAACGGTCAAGGACTTCCAATAAGTAGAGGAGGAACTAATACATGGGAAAAAAAGACATCAAGCTTCATAGGATTAGGATATGATATCGTGTAGCACTTCTTAACTAACTATAAGGGCAAATAAAAATTTCTCTGAGCTCACTCATAGTAGATTATAAAAGGGGAGCAAAACTCCTTATAATAACACATTCAGAAGTTCATTAAAAAAAACCAAAAAAAAAAAAGTTGATTCTAGTTACCAAGTTGCTTCAGCATAAGACAATCCTTGCCACTTTACCAAATACTCCGGTACTATATCACCTGAACCATCTTTGCTGATACGGTCAGCAATTACTCTCTCCACCTACGAATCCACATTTAAATATGATTACTAAAAGTTATAAGCAAAAACAATAGCGGATAAAGATCAACAAAGTAACCTGACTATTTTGCTTGATGAGATCCAAATCCATTTCCTTACTGACATCATAGACCTCAATCTGTAGACATATCCAGCAAATAATGAATGAGATAGCTTATCAAAAGTTGTAGTGAACTTCTTGGTTAAAAAGAATCGTTTTAAATAGAAGCACATCATCATCAAGGTATTAATTCATTCTGAATCAACAATCCATCATCAAGTTTTTTCGCTTATAGAAAATTTTATTTTACTACGATTTGATACAGAAAAATAATTATAAATTCCTTAAAAGAGACTAATCCGATATAGTAGATAGTCAGAATAGATAGACAAATTAAGATAAATAAGAAGCAAGTGCCTCAGTGATGGAGTAAAAGGGAGTTTCCATTAATACCGAACTGAACATTAACAACACATCCATGCACACTACAAAACCAATTTTAAGAATTATGATACTGCTCTTAGATGATCAATGAAATAGTTTCATGTTCAAAAAAATAGATCGTAAAACCATCCATTTACGTGAATTAAGCATACTTTAAAATATTGCAATAATAGGGTTGATTACAATAGCTATTAAAATTTAATATTATAATAAAATAAAATCACAGAAAAAGTGGCCTAATTGCAATATTTGACTTCAGACAACTTAGAAGACAGCTCGTGACTTATAAATCCTTCTACGGAGGCTGCAACTGTGCAGGTGTGCGTGCGTTCAAAGATTGTCATACACGTTATTTTAAAATGCTTCTATTTATAAAGCACTTCGCAAATATTCAGAGTACTCTTACGTCAATGAAAACTTGAACTAATTAATTTTATTACAATATCAAGCAAAAATTACCTCCTCACGGGAGACACTCTTCCTGTACCTTATTTCCTCCATGACCTTTTTAGTATAGTTTAAAACCTTCTTAAAACCACTAAGCTGCAAGGAAAATGTGTTTAATACCGGAGAAAAGAATAAAAAGTCAGCTAAAGACAAAAACGCATTGCACTTAAACGAGAGAACATTCTTTTGATGAGACAATACAAAATCCAAAAAAAAAAAATCATTGACAAGCATACATGTTGTAGTTCAGAGAATGGTTTCCATTGACAGTGTAAATGCGACTGGCCTTTCCATTTTATAAAAAATTCCACCTCATACCAATCCGGTTCAGAATCAAATGAATGACTAGACAGGACGGGCTCTATTGATCTGTTATTTCTTATAGCATCTTCAGCCGTGCCCCTTGGCTGGTGCCAGAGAACTTTTTCAATTGCATCACCATCTTCCTCTTCAACTTCCTCCTAAAAGCACATACGACAAAGAGTAAATTAGCAATCGAAACTAATACACAAAATAATAAAGAAGACTGTTTCTCTTATTGATGTTCAAATATAAGATAATATGTGAAATGAGAGCCTTTAAATAGGCCCCAAACAGTCAATACAGCCAGTTAAAAAACACAACTGGTAGAACCAATAACCAACCAACCCAACCCCTGCAAAACCAGACCGTAGAAACAAAAGATAATAAAAAGGTAACAACAAATGAACTACAAATAAATGGGACTATGGGTAACGATATGAATATACAAACACAAAGAATCAAAAAATTAACACCAACTATCACAAGCTACATAAAAGTAGTACAGTTCATTGCAATTCAGTGAAGCAGCAACCCATAATAGTACGATACGTCGACACTTATTATATTTTTCAAAGAAATAGAAACCTTGTATCAAAAAACAAAAAACCAGCAAAGATACAGAAACAGAGTCTTAGTTCAAAACCATATACATGGTAAACAAAACATTATTTTAGAAGCTACAAGAATATATCAGCCAGCCTCTATATAATTCGAAAAATGCAGGCACACCTTTTGGGACTTGTTCTTTTTGCCTTCGTCAAATTCTTCACTTTCTTCACTTTCAACATATGAAACTTTTCGAACTGATCTACTTGAAGTTCTGACCTCACTTCTTCGTCCTGAGACACCTGTTGTTGCAGAATAACGACCACTATTCTTGCGAAGGTGAGTGCCAGTCTTCCCTGAACTTCTAAAGCCCTCAACACTATCACTGGCAGAATCCTCTGTTGAAGATTCATCCTCTTCATATGAGGATTTTCCTTTTCTTTGTCGAATAGTTGATTGGTACGACTTTCGTTCACTGGTAGATTTTACATTGCGTCCTCCTTTACCACGTTGCTTTCCCCTGCCTTTCTTTCCATAATTAGGTCCATCATCATCAGAAATCTCCAAATCATCATCACTCCCATCATCTTCCTCATAATCTTCACCACCATCCCAGTCTTTATCCTGCTATCAATAGAACACTAAAATTAGTGTACACTGTGTAGAAAGAGACATGTCAGGGTCAATAATTAGAAACTACAAGAACAACCATATATGAACAGCATAATGAAAAAAATATACGTGGAGAAAAGAAGCTACATTTCTATAAATATATATACACACACATCATATACAACCATGATGGGGAAGAAGAAAAAATCCCATTCAGAGAAAAACAAGTAATAGTGAGACCTGTAAGGTAAAGATTGTTAAGGGAATGAAGAAAAAGACCCAACGAAATGAAATTCATTCAAGAGCATCAATGATGGGGGAGAGCCAACGGAATACTGATAAATAAAGAGAGAAGAAAGAAATCAGTCAAGATATTGGTTATATAGGAGAAATTCTAAATAGAATACTGCTGCTCACAGTAAGTAGAAGGGAGAATCTTTCAGAGATTAGCTTAAATTTTTCATTTCACTTTAAGATTACAGGGTTTCATACTTGTCACAATTCCGCTCCATGATAAGATGAGTTTCATTTATATATGAGCAGTTTTTTTCCTGTTTTTCTTTGATGCGTTTGTGCCTCATGTACTTTGTACGTTTTTTTCAACGTAAGACGAACAAAATTAATAAAAGAAAAGGTGAAAGAAAGGAAGAAAGAGGGAAATGGCAAATGTGGTTTGATAGAGAAGGAAAAAGTTGTATTTACCACATCATGAAATCCAGCACATGAAAATTATTGAACAAAATACATAAATGTATGCAAATACCTAACCTTTTTCACTGAACGACCACTTGAGACACCATAATCAGGTTCGAAGTCCACATCATCAGGGTCATCTTCTGCAAACACCACAGATATAAAATTTAGCTAATATGGTAGTGAACCATATCAGATGAAGTATATTGATTGTAGAGTAGGAACAAAGTGTAACCAAATGCAAACCAATTAAAATAAAAGAAGCATGGTAATCAGTTTAAACATTAAAATAAAAGAAGATCAATAAAATAATCGGCAAACAGTAAGAAAGAAACATTAATCCACAGTCAGACTTGAGGGAAAATAATACTACTGGAAAAGGTACCTTCTTCCTCATCCTCTTCATAATCAGCATCATCATTATGATCTTCATCATCTCCGTCGTCATCGTCGTCATCATTCACAAATCTAGAATTTCTTTGCATGTGATTGTTGTTGGCATTAACAGACTGCGACTGTGACCTATTTGACTTCACTGAGTGATGAAACCCTCTGTATGGCATGGAATCGCTCTGCTCATCTCCATCCTGCTCGTAATATTCATCTGACAACATCCCATCTTCTGCAGGGACATCTGTATACCTTCTTTGACCTTTAACCTCTTTTAGTTGGTCATCATTTTCAAATTCTGATCCTCCATCCTTTTCATTGGATATATTATCTTCTGATCCGTCTCCAATTCTATTGTCAGACTCACTCTTAGACTCCTGCGCAGAATCAGAACCCCCATGAATCATAGGTTGACAGTCCTTCCAAAATGTCGAACCCCACCTTCTACCCACTGCCGTTCTTCTTCCAGAATTTTGTAAGTTTGACACTCTCATAGCAATGCCATCATCTGCAGCTGACTCATTTTGAAACCTACGGGAATCATCTACCTGACCTCCATTATGATAGGGTGCGTCTATGTTCATATTAAATTCTTTTTCTGTACTCATGTCTTCCTCGTCATTTCCTGCAGAGGTGTGAGTTCTATCGGCAACTTGTCCCTGGCCTTTATCTTCCAAGACACCATGAGAAACTGGTTCATTTGAATGATTCCTAAAAAAGGCCATTCTTCTACATGGAATAAAACACCTCAACTTAGTGGTGGTGAAAAAGAAGCTCTGTACCCTGAAATAAGAAAATGGTCAAACAAGAAGAAAAGGCTACACTTGATACTATCTCAATCAAAGTGGAAAGTAATGAACTAGAACAATTAAGGTCTCTTTTGATAACCATTTGATTTCTAGTTTTTTGTTTTTGAAACTTGTGCTTGTTTTCTCTTCATTTCTCTACAATGAATTTCATTTTTCTTTAAAAAACATTCGAATTCTTAGTTTTCAAAAAAGATTTGAACTCTTAGTCAAATTATAAAAACGAAAAACATGTTTTTGAAAACTAGTTCTTTAGTTTTTAAAACTTGGCTTGATTTTTTAAAAACATACTTAAAACTAGATAATAAAACAAGGAAACTTATAGGTGTAAGTAATATTTATATACTTAAGTCTTTCTATAGAAAAGGACAGGTATTAAAAATCATAAAAAAAATATGGCGTATCAGAAGACAAAAGACTATGAGTAGTGAAGGAGAAATGCAACAACACAGAAAGCGGGAACATGAACCTCAGAGAAGGAAAAAAAACGTTCAAGAAAGCAACTAGTATCAGACAAGCTCGGTATGCACCCTCCTGCACACTTCTTTTTTTATATAAGAAACCGAGGATTCATTGAGAAAAAATGAAAGAACCCTCTGCACACTTCATTGAGTTAAAACTCTCAAAACACATTGGATGACTTAACTTACTTCATACATTCAACAAACCAGCTTTTAGTTTCTTTTGTTTAGTAGCCTTTCGGAGCAGAAAACAGTTACAGGTGAACTACAACAATTATTTCAAAGAAAGGATGAATTAAGCAAATGTAAAGAATTGAACAGCACGGTTTAGTAAGAATCAGCTCCTATTCGTAGTTGCTTCTTTTATGCAAAATCCCAGCAGAAGGTGCACCACGTGACGAAGCCCAAGTGAGTGAGCAAACGAGACTCGAGACTAAGCATTCGTCCATCAATCAGAAAGAAAATTCCTTCATCGAATTCTAAACACGAGGATATCCAGAGCGGAGATAAATTCAAAGAACGCGGAAAACTAATGCTAAAAACATATTGCACACGGCAATTTTCAGATCAACAAGCTAATTCCGAAATCAAATATTTTGAAGGCTAAAACCCCTCGAAACCTTTTAAAAAAAACCCTAACATTCAAACGAACTACCAATCCACAATCAGAAACCTAAAAAAACGTTTCGAAATTACAGCGGAATGAACGATCGGGGAGGCAGAGGAAAAAAGATGATCGAAAACAAAAGTAAGTCCCTCACCTTCAGAAGGCAAGCAGAAGAGAGAATGAAGTTTGACTAATCAAGATGGAAATAACGTGCGGGTTAAGAGTATTCCTATTCCTATCGACGGCGCCAATTGTGGGTCGCCGGAACTGAATCGGCGGCAAGGCGAACAATGAGGAATTGAATCGGCTCGGGTTATCGGGTTTGGGAGGGAAAAATCGAGGAAATTCAAAAGGTCGTCGACGACGGCGGCGGCGGCGGCGGCTAAGATGCGCCAGGTGGCAAAGTTAACAACAGATTTAGGAAGAAGAAGACGATGAAGAAGAGTGAAATTCTATTCCGTTTAACCTTCTTCTCGTTTTTTTTTTTTTTTTTTTTTTTTTTTTTCCGTCTTGGGGATTTTTTTTTTTTTTTCCCTCTTTTGTGGTTGATTTAACGAGGCTTGTTTTTGAGAGAGATAGGTGTTTGTGAAAAGGGAGGAATTAGGAATTCGGAGATAATTGAGGGTATATCATGGGATGGCCTTGAGGGTTTTTTTTTTTCTTTAATTCTCTTTTTTTCTTTTTCTTTTTTTCTTTTTTTTTTCTTTTTTTTTTCCTTTGGTGTTTAATAGATGGCTCTCGATTTCCCACTATCTCGTGGTTATTTTCGCCAAACGACCAATTATTTCCAAACTAATTGTTTTTTTAATTCATCAATGTTTATTTATTTTATTTATTATCGTGGATAGCATGTGATTTTTTTTAAGTTTCATTGCATGTGATTTTTTTTACTTGAAATCAATTATCAAGAAGGCTAATTTTTTTAATTTTCAAAACTTAGCTTTGAAAATACATCTAAAAATAGATTAAAAAAATATGAAAATACATACATGCAAATATTCAGGGGCAAATTTACCATGGGCCCAGGGACGGCTCGAGCCCCCTCAAATTTTTTACTTTAATAATATGTATAGAAAATGTCAGATTAAATAAGAAAAATGTCTTCTGGCATAGTGGTTAAAATGCCATCAGCCCTCCCTCAAGCCTCAAGTTCAAGCTCATGTATATAAAAAATCAAATTAAAACACAAAAAAAAAAACTCTCGCTTAATGGTTAGTATGTCTTTAGCTCCCCTCAAGTTGTAGGTTTAAGTCATTATATGAACAATTTTAAATAATTTTTTGAATTTCATATTTAAGCCTCCTCGTTGAAAGTATATTTTAAGATATTGAAATACAATTCTTACTTTTAAACTCGGTCAAGTTTTATTAATTTTCATAACAATTTTTCAAATTCTATTATATTGCACCTTAAACTTTAGTAAGTGTAGTAATTTTTCTCTTTTGATCAATTTTCATTTTAAACGTCGCTAAAAAGTATTTTTCACACATCTTCATTAAGTATGTATGGCAAAAGAATTTATAGCATTTAAACGAAAATTAATATAAATGTTAAACTCTTGTTCAAATTTAGTACTCACCTAGTTTATTACCTTGTTAATTTGTGCATTAGTCAAACTAAAACTTGATGCAATATTTGTATGAAGATTTTTGTATTGTTTGTTGTTAAAATTAATGGGTGAATTAGTAAGAATGGAGAATGGGTAGAAATTGCAACAGTTATATAAATGTAAGGTTCAATCATTATGAATTTGAAACTTTAGGTGAAAATTAACTAACCCAACTTTGACAAGATCAAGGGTAAAATTTGAATTTGTTCTAAATACTTCAAATTAATGGATGAGATTCAATTTTTTTGGGTTAAAATGTCATTTTGGTCCATATACTTTGAGCATTGTTCCCATTTTTGTTTTTGTACTTTCAAATGTTCAATGAATTTTTATACAAATAAATAGATTTAAAATAGATATTTATATTTATATACAAAATATCTTATTTATTATATCCATAGACATTTATATGGTTTTTTTTTGGTGAAAAATGACCTTTCTAAGAATTGTATGATAAAAGATTCTAGATTTATTTTATTAATTATAACACAATTTCAAGGTTGCTTTTAATTTTCGTTAACTCATCAATGTGTATTTAAGTATGTTTATTTTACTTTCCATAACTCCTTTTATCTATTCTTATTCTTTTTAATTCCATTTTATTTCAAATTTTCGTTTTATTCACATTTCACACATCATAATCTTTTGTATTTTTTTTTTCGTTTCCTCCTCTTCTTATATTTTTTTGTCCGTTGACCCCGAATGCAATAACATCACATTAATCTAGCATACCACTGTATGTATATACAATTTCACTTTGTAATATATTTATGTTTATATTACATATTGTGTTGTATCTAACGTATATATACGATATGTTATATTGTAATATAGCTGTATAGGTAGTTGTGTTTTACCTATGCTATATGGTGGATATTTGAATGAGTCTGATAATTATAACATTGAAATATAACGAGGTTGTGATTGTAACATTGAAATATACGATGTAATCAAGTTTTATGAATATTATAAGTCATAACGTTTATTGTATAATATGTAATATATCCCGTAGTTACTATATCATCACCTTAGTATATATTAAGATCGTAAATTATGTTATATAATAATCTAGCATACAATTACTTTTGTAATAGACAAAATGTTTATATTACATTTTGTGTTATATCTAACGTATATACACGGTTTGATATATTATAATATAACTATACTTCACGATCCATGTTACCAAACAATCAATCGAAAAATGGTCCCGAGTTTGTCGGTACTCTAATATTGTCTGATCTAACGATTTGTATATTTGTCCTCTCGTCCTGCAATCACACAGACGCATACATATAATCACATATCAATAATTATATGTGAAATAAACTCCACATAGATTTGCATTACATACCTCACATTCTGACTGGATAACCTCATTTTCATTTTCTAATTTTTTATGTTATCTTGCTTGAACTACCCAATAATCTTTCACTTCTCCCTGTATTCTCACTATTTTGAGTGAATCTTGTTGGGATGTATGTCCTAATCTCGTTTTGCTTGTAATATTACCATTTGAAATAAATAAGAGTTATTTCTTTCATCAGTTTGTGTCTCGCAATTTTATAAACTTTGTCCAATAAACTAAGCTCCAGGGTCATTGAATATATGAGAGAACTAGAACTTGAACGATGTGTAGTGGACACACAAGGAGGGTCACGTTCGAGTTAATGACCCGAACGGTCTACAGTATAAGGATAGGGTTGGAGACCTAATCCTAGATACGTTGTGGATGCAACCCGCTTTGTATTAGATACAAACGAGGTGATCTGACTCGTTCATGTGGTTGACTTGCGAGTGGGGGCATCATGTGCAATGAGATTGTACAAGACCGGACCGTGAATTATTAGACCTACTGATGTAACACCGTTAACAGTATGAGACTAATAACTTCGTAGATGACCATTAGTGACTCGACCTTAATCCTGAGTGTGTTACGAACTCCTATATGTGGGGGTTTGTCCTTTGACTAGTACGGGTAAGGGTAGTCACAGTTACTCGCCCAATATGCCTATTTTCTCAGGGACAGGACCAAGTGGGGAGCTGAGAACTTGACTACGCGAGATGGAATTCACTCGTTCCCGACTTTAGGAAAACTAGAGGGGTTGTTCCCTTAAGTGTTGTCTTCAGGACTTGGACAACGGGCGCCCACCCTCTCACTGGCCCGAGAGGGGTGTTGTATATGGTTTGACCATTACAATATTGTTGTTCATTAGAGGAGCAGTGGGGACTTAAGGAGCAAGAAGTAGACACAAGGGTAAAACAATAATTTGACCCAGTAGTGTATACGAACAACCTGTGAAGAGTCGACTCATGGGCATTGGTTATATCAATAGACACAACTTGTCCTACAGTGATGGGAGTGCAGCTACGGGTTTTAGTGGAGTGTTACCGTAGCTAATGAATGTTGATTAACCGGGTCAAAGAGTTTGACAGGTTAATCTCAGATCATTGGAGCTCGTCACTTGTAGGTCCATTAGGTCCCTCAGTTGGCTCAAACTGGATTAATAGAGGGTTTACAGTTTGGTGTGGATTTGAAGTGTTCAAATTCATTAAAGGTAATTATGTCATTTATATGAGATATGATTGACATATTATATAGTTTAATGTGAATGAGATTTATAATAAACTATAGGTTAGCCTAATTGTTTAATTACGGCTAATTTGGAGAAATTGGATTGAGAGAAATTAAATTGAATGTGATTCAATTTAAAATCCACAATTATACAAATGTGATTTGTATAATGATAGATGAGATATCTTATTAAATATGGTTATGTAAATATGATTTGCATAACCTATGGTTGTGGTTAAATGGTAAATAGGTGGAGATTTCAACTCCACCTATCACCATTATTTAAACTCTTTTGCAAGAAGGATTTCTCACTGGGTTGTTCATTTTTTGGAATCTCACCAAAAACAACAAAAATTCTCTCTCAACTCTTCTCTCAATCTCTCCTCCCCTTTCACCAAAAAGGAGTCCCACCACTCTTCTTCTACCTAAGGAGAACAACCAATAAGCCTATCGGAGGTGTCTGGTTTGTTGGTTTGTTCGAGGAGATCTAGTTCGTTGAGATCGTGTTCGCGAAGAGTTCGTGACCGGAGGAGGAAAACACGAAGAACGGTTCTTCAACAAATAAGTCTCTCTTACTGCTTTTTCCTTCTAGATTGCATGTTTAACCTAGGATTTATATGATAGATTCGATTTTGAGAAAGCGTTTTTCACAACGATACCACGACGATTCAATCGTCCTTCCGCTGCGTGAGATTTTCATTCCTTCAATTGGTATCAGAGACAGGTTGTTGGCTTTTCGTTATGCAAATGTTTTTCTTATAATTAGGTGGGTATTGCTTCAATTCATGAGATGAATTTGTTTGTTTTGCATAATTGGACGTTTTCGGTTTTGGTACTAGTTTTAGGTTTATTTTCTGTTGATTAGATCAATGTAAAGGCCCATGTTTTTGGGGCGTTTAGAAAATAAATTGAGTCTGTAAGTCTGTGTTTTTGTCGGTAAGAGTTGCTGTGAAGAAATCGAAGCGAAAACGGGCGAAAAATGACGAAGAACAGCAAAAGAGCTTGTTGTTCTGGTCGACAACATTGAGACGTTGTTCTTCGGCGTCTCAACGTTGTCCGCGCGGGAGAAGGTTGAGTTGCAGAGCAGCGTTGCAACGCTACCCACGACGTTGCAACGCTTAGTGCTTGATGGGCGGTTCCAGCGGCAGTTTCACGCGAGACATGGGATGAAGCATCATATGCTTTACGTGGGAACGTTATTTTAATTTGTTTTATTTATTTTTAATTGAAAAATATTTTTTTATTAAATTAAATTAATTAATTAATATTAATATAAAAGTTATATTAATGTTAATTAATTCATTTAATGTCCCCTAAGTGTCAAAACTAGTCAAATTTTTGCTATTTATTTATTTTATGCCTGAGATGTATGAAATGTATGAAATATTTAATTCTATGTGCATAATGTATGTCATATAGATTTAAAATCTCACCTTAGGTTAAACATTTCATGCATCATAATTATATTATAAGTGTTATAATATATAGTATGCATGATAGGTTATATTATAAGTGTTATAATATAGTGTATGCATGTCTTAATTTATTTAAATATAAGTGTTATATTTTTTAGATTAAAAGCATGCTCATGTATTTAATTAATGTGATGAATGTATGTTATAGTATATTATTATTCATGTGATAAATGATCAAGCACTATGACATAGAATGCATGTAACCTAAGTTAATTATTAGTTTTAAAATGTTTAGAACTTGAATAATTAGACTTGGGTTTTCTAGTTCTAATAAGATTAGAATTAGGAAATCAAATATGACCTTTGAATGGAGACTGATTAGTAGCTCTGTCTAAGGAAGGTTCTGTCTAAGGCTGGGTATTTAAGCTGACGCTTTGCGGAACACCCCTACTTGGGAATCAACCTGGGAGTGAATTCGGTTCGGAGATTCTTAGGTTATATTATCGTGAGTGGCGTTAATTAAAAGTTGATTAATTTACTCACATAGACCTAAGTTAATAATGTGATTATAAACTTAGGCCAAATCAATATAAGAGTTATATTGGTAAACTTAGGTAAATGTTAACCGATTTATCTAGGTCAATCCCAAATAATATAAAGTGCTGAGTGAGAGGAAATAAAGTGTATGAGATACATTAAATTTTTCGACCTCAAATCTCCATTAAAGTCTGCACCGTGAGATCCATACTCGGCCTCGTGGCGCAAATGAGAGCGTCCCCCTTCGGATGGTATTTGTATAGATCAATATCATAGTGGATGGAGAGAGTACTTATAGTGAGTGGGAGCGGGACCTCTGAAAACAGGACCCACAGTCTCTTCTTTCGATTCACACCGTGAGACTCCTATGATCCGCCTGCTAGTTTGGTTCTGCTCGTAGGTAGTAATTGGTGAACAAGGTCGATCCCACAAGGACTAATGTTTGCAAAAGTTTGAGAAGATAAGTAATGATAAACTAGACTTAAAGCGCCTAAACAACTCAAAAGTAACAAAAAATGAGCTTAGCATAAGAGATACTAAATCTAGCTATCTAAGAACGATAAACAACTCAAATGGACAATGAAGCAGTGAGAATTAAGTGAAGAAAACACTTTGGAATTATGGAGATGAACTTCTAAATTCTCATTGTCTAATGTCAGTAGCAATGCTACCACTTCGCTATGAATGCTATCTATTGTGAAGAAACGGAAATTATGCGAGAAATTCCGAAAATTATTTCTAACTTGAATTTTAGCCTAAAAGCGAGTTTAACATATGTCTATGAATACCCAACTTTCAAACATAAAATTAACACAAATTTCCCCTAGTTTACAAGCCAAAAGCATATGTCTATACCTTTGGAACCCTTTCCTTTTTCAAGAGAAGGACACACAAGCTTTGCTTATGCTTTTTCCATCCATTTCAACCTTTTTGAATTAAAAAACGAACTACTATTCAATCCTAAGGTGATCAATCTTAAGAAGAACATTAAACAACAAATACCCATAAGCAAACTTCACAAGTACAACAATCCTCCAACAAAAGGTCTTTGAGAATTTAGTAATTCATTCCATAAATTCCAGCATAAGAGAGATTAGTTCATGGCTATTACATAAAACTTAAGAACAAAATGTTTAAGGTTTATATACATACCAAAATCTAGTTCAAGTCACAACAAAAAGAACAAAGACACAAGCAAGAGAAAAACAAGCTAGAGAAGAGAAGAAAAGAAACGAGCTAGGAGGAAATAATGCAGCAACTTCTCCTCTTCTTCAGGGGTTTCGACCAGGTTCCTTCCTCTTGTTCTTCTGCTGTTGTCTTATCGCAAAATGGTGGCTCTCCCTTTCGATCCCTCCCTCTTTTCCTTATTAGGTTAGATTTTCTTCAACTTTCTTTTCTTTTTTTTTTTCTTTTTGCATCCTTCGTCCTCTAAGATGTCTGAAAATCTCAATAAAGCCCAAATCTAACGATTTAGACCGGGAAAAGAGGTGCATTGCGTCATCCCGAAAGGTGGGCCCTACTTTGACTTTTTCTCGCCTCGATCTGATGTCTTTGTCGCCATCTTTGCGACATATTCTGCTACATGGTGAATTTGCTTTTCGCTCTTAGAAAAGCACTTGCATGCAGCCTTTGTGGCATTGATTTCGCCACACTTAATGATCTTCTTCTCCTACACCAAACATAAGCATAAACAACAAAGACAACCTACACACAAAACTCACAAAGAAAGCCTAAGGAACACATCAATTCTAAAGCCACTACATAGACACAAAGTACCAAAGTTAACCTACACAATGAGAAAAGGAACAATTTAGACACTAAAATCGACACACTCTAGACTCAACAAAATCATACAAAGAAACTGACTAAAACACGCTAACCACTCAATTTTTAGTAGAAATAAGCAAAGGAAAGTGCCACCAATAATCCCATTTCATGGGATTATCACCAGACAATCCCTTTGGAGGGCCTTGATCATAGGAGTCGGAACACCGTGAATTCCCGAAAGGGATACAGTTTTCTTGTTGGTTTTCCTTCTTGGTTCACCCTTCGGTGGCTATTGTTTGGACCGTTTTACCCCTGTGATTACCTCTTTGTTTCTTAAGCACCACTGATCCTCTAATGAACAACAAGTCTATGGTCTTACCATAAACTCAAACCCTCTTAAGCTAGGTTGTTCAAGACCTATACTCAGTTCTTAAGGGAACAACCTATCTAATTCTTTAGTCTAGGAATGAGTAAATTCTGTCTTGCAGAGTTAAGTTCCCAGCTACCTACGAGGTTCTGTCCCTGAGAAGGTATAGGCTTATTGAGTCGGCTACAAGCCACTCTCACCCATACTAGTCTAAGGACAAACCCCTATAAGCAGGAGTTCTTAACTTGCTCAGGATTAGGTCGAGTCACTAATGACCATCTATAAATTATTAGTCGTATCTCATTAGCTGTTATATCTTGGTTAGACTAATAATTTGCGATCGATCTTGTATGAACTCTTCATACAGAATGCCCCAACTCGCATGTCATCTACATGAATGAGTTGAATTACCTCATTTGTACTAATTACAAAGTGGGTCGCATCCATGGTGTTATTAGAATAAGGTTTCCAACCTCATTCTTATACCATAGACCATTTAGGTTATACTCTTGAACACAATCCAAATAGTTTTTACTACACTGATGTTCAAGATTCATTATAACCTTGGAGCTTAGTTTATTGGATTTATAAAGCGAGAAGATAATTCTATCAAATCAAATAACTCTTTATTCATTTGACTAAAATTACACAAGTTTAGGGCACATATCCCAATAGATCTCTACATCACCGACTTTCAAGCTTCCTGAACATTCCGCAAAATGAGATTCACCCTTATTGCGTCGAGACAAAGGGACATAACGCAAGACAGGGGAACTTGGAACCTACTCCTCTTTTGAAGCTTCGCTCCTTGCAAGGCCTGCTAAGACCTTATCTTTTTCAGAATTGGACATTTTTGCTCATTCGCTAACTTTTTTTTCTTCTCAATTTGTGGCTCTTGTTTGATTTTTTCATTGACTTTGTCATAGGGACTTCTGTTGGCATGGTTTTTCCTATGTTATTCCCCTTCAAATAGAACTTCGCATCAACAAAATGGGATTTAACCTCTGGAAATGGATTTGTATCAACCTCCACTTTCTTGACGCCATATTGGTAGAACTTAAAACATTGATGCAACGTGGAAGTTATCACCCCGTTTCCATGGATCCAGGGGTGACTTAGCAATAACTTGTAGGTGGTTTTGGAGTCGATGACATGAAACAATGTTTTGGCTTTTAGGTCACCAATGGTGAGCTCTAAGCGAACCATGTCAATTGCTCGTTGGCCTCCTTGATTGAAGCCCTGGATCGCCAACTTGTTGCTTGCCAGTTCTTCCATCGAGATGCCTAGCTGCTTCATGGTTGACTTAGGCATTATATTAACGGTTGATCCATCGTCAATGAGGATGTGACTACCCTTTGTTCTTGGATGTATCCGAAGACGAACAACGACCTATTGTGAGGCTCAGCAGGTTTTCATCAGAAAAACCTATCGACATACAACACGTAACACATGAGTGCACTATACAGGCCGAGGCACTTGTGTTGCTGGAGTTAATCAAGGCCTCGATGAGGACTCCTTTGGCTTCTTGAGGGAGTGACAACAAATCCTCTACACTGAAGGTAGATGAGGTTTCCAGCTCAGTTACCTTCTTCGAAGAGCTTGTCGGATCTTCACCGACATTGATGACATTGCATGCAGCAAACTCAACTATCTCTTCTTGGATGACTTTCGTGTAATTACTTGGAAATAATTCTGCTAAGGTGACGCTTTGTCGAGGTCGACTTAACTCTTCATTTTTCTGCACATTCAGTTTCGGCTTTCTAAAAAACTTCTTGTTTTTTCTCTTCGAGAGTTTACTTCTTCTCTTTCGCTCCCAAAAAACACGAGCCTCTTTTTTAGCATAGTTTTGTTGTCGCTTCTTGCGACGGGTCACGACAATCCATCCACCATCATCATCTTCAACTAATTCACATTTCTCTTGAACGTTCCAATTTTGGTAGCTTATTTCTTGGGCATCCTTATCTGAAGCAATATTCTGCAAACGAACCACAATGGGCTCAAAGGATTGAAATTGGATCAAGCATTCTCCATTCTCTTAGAAAGGAATTGCAGACGATTGGACGCTTGGATTTGTCATTATCGCCGCATGGTTTGTTTGAGCCAACTCGTCGAGGTCAAGCTCGATTTTCTTCTCACGAGCCAACCTTACGATCAGCTCCTTCAACACAAAACATTTCTCCACCGGATGACTGATGACACGGTGGTACTTACAATAGTTAGGGTCATTTACCCTTCCGAGCTCTCTAGGTCGTTTACATTCTGGAAGTTCAATGAGTTGTTTCTCCAGTAACTGCTCCAACATATCTGGGACATCGGACTCCGGAAATGGATATACTTTCTCTTGTCTTTCTTTCAAAGTTGGACGACCTCGTTCAACCATTTCCTGTTGCTTTCCTGGCTTAACTTCTTTTCCTTTTGAGAAAAACTTAAAAGGGATCGTGTTAACGACCATCGATTCTTTGGTGACGTTTTTCACAACTTTCTCTGTGCCCTTTACTTCTTTTCTTTCCTTCTTTACTTCTGGGATCAAGAGGTCCTTGCTTCCTCTAGCAACAATGTTCAACTCCATATCATGAGCGTGGGTTGCTAACTCCTCGAAACTGCGAGGCTTTATGCCCTACAAGATCTAAAGAAGCCCTCAGTGCATGCCTTGGATGCACATCTCCACGGAAGATAACTCGGTGAGACGGTCCTTACAATCCAGACTTAGAGCTCTCCAGCGATTAATATAATCAACAACAGGCTCTCACTTCTGCTGTTTTGCATTTGTGAGCTCCATCATACTGACAGTTCGCCTCGTACTATAGAAGCTATTTAGGAATTCTCTCTCAAACTGCTCCCAACTGTCAATTCTCTCTTGCTCTAAGTCAGTGTACCAGTCAAAGGCGCTTCCCTTCAAGGTACGCACAAATTGTTTCACCAAGAGGTCATCGCATGTCCCTGCATTTTCGCAGGTTTCAACGAAATGTGCAACGTGTTGTTTTGGGTTGCCCTTCCCGTCAAACTGCTGAAATATTGGAGGTTGGTACCCTATAGGCATCCTCAAATTGTCAATTCTCTTAGTGTCGATTTGGAGTACATGACAGGATTTTGAGTTGACCCGCCATACTGGGCTCTAATAGAGTTCATGATCATGTCATGCAGTTGCTGGACAGACAGAGAAGCAACTAAAGCCGGTTGCGGCGGATGCTCCTCCTGGATGATGGTTTTCCCTTTATCATTGTTTCTTACTGCAGGGGGTCTGGCTAGATCCAGTCGTTTCCTTGTTTTGAACTTGATTCTTGAGATAGGCGATTTCAAGATCTCTTTCTTCTACCGCTTTCATCAGGAGATTGATCTTTCTTTCCATCTCCGCCATTCTTTCATCAGGGTCTACATCAGTCATCATGATCGACATTACATCAGGATTTGATGTCTCCCTCTGTTGACTAGGAGCACGAGTTGATTGATCAAACAACGGGTTATCTTCGACGATAACCTTGCCTTTGGAAGCTTCATCCAGTCATTTGATGATGTTGCTTGCCATTGCATCAGGAGTCCGATAATCACTTGTCTCAACCCCTTTGGAACGACTGCGAGTTTTCGGACCTATGTAGGTGTTGCTTGCAGCAACAGTGTTTGATGCAACTTCCTTTGATGCCATGACTTGATTTGATTTGATTTGAAGGAGAAAGAGATGAGAGGTAGAGAGGTCCCGCTAGGCGTGTCAATCTGTTCACACGAGATTTCAACCAATGAATGGAAATGAGACACGTGTAAATGAAATTCGTATTTGTATTAATTTCAGGTAACTGTGAGTACAATCTCTAGTATTTTGATCATCTGATTCTATCTCTTGTTTGTGTGTTTCACTCGAGGGCTACAAAGCTTGTTCTCGAGATTGAAGCTGCAACGGATTCTTCAGATTCGAAAAAGTGTTATTCAGATTCTTCAGATTCGAAAAGGTGTTATTCAGATTTGAAGAAGTGTTGTTCGTTCAGGGAGTGTTTGATCTTTAAGAATACAAAAAGTCTTCTGGTTTGTGAATTGTCTCTTGAATCTCCAATTTTCTAAACCTTGAAAATGAAGGAGGGGTCTCTATTTATAGAGTTCCTCGGGGCCTCCAGATGGGCTTGGGCCCGTTGGACAAGGTCTGCTCTTTGTTGGGTCAGGTTGGCTTCGGGCCAACCATTTTGGGTTGAGCCAACCTTTTTGGGCTTGACTTATTTGGGCCTTCTGTCCTGGATCGAGCTTGATTGATTTTGGGCCTACGTCTCTGGACCGGGCTTGGACTTTTGCTAATTGAGCCTTTAATTTAGACTTTTGTTTATCAGATTTTAAGAAACCCAATTGTATAACCGTCAATTTAATTTAGGGATGCATGCAGATTTAATTAGTCCCTAATTAAATAATTTTCCCATCAATGTCGGGTGATGACGTGACAACTTTGGATTCGTCGAAATTTCTATTCCAACAATCGTCCTTACTAATTATTAGTTTATTGTTAATTTTTCTTTAAAAGAATTAGTCTCTATTAGTATGTTCATATCATACCCTTTTTATATTAAAAATATTATTATTATTTAATTAATTTGGATAAAATTTAGCTTCAAACTTATTGCAGGGACCAATATTAATCTTTATTGAAACTATATCAACTACATCGAGAATAGCTTCCACTACATTCCTAGATTTAGATAAATCACAATTCGGCTCGCTAATAGATTTAACCATCTCGACAGAGTCTGAATCCACAATGATTTCGAGGGAGGGGAGCGCCCTAACTTTCGAAATGATTTTATAATAAATTTGTTCAGTTTTTCAACACATCATAAAAATAAGTTTAGTAGTAACTATTCTTAAAACACCAACGAGCCAATAAGCTTAGTCAGAATTTTTAATTCATTTTTTAAAAACCAAAAACTGTTTCTGAAGAATAATAAATATTCAGACGTTCCTAACTCCGCATATAGTTTTTCTATAACTAACTCTTCCGAAGCACAAGGGCAACATTGCACAAATAAATAAATAAAAAGGGGCAATTGGGCGGCGTGGTAAAATTAAAAGGGACATGAATAATATCCAAAAAATAAAAAAGCAGCCACACCCACACGTGAAAAACTTGTGGGGGATGAATTCATTGATTTGTTTCAATTTTCTACACCGGTTAGTAACCATTTGATTTTTTTTTTTAGTTTTTTAGTTTTTTAAAATTGTAATTCTCTATGTTTTCTTATCTACTGTTTTTAAAAACCAAATCAAGTTTTAAAAATTAAGGTCCCGTTTAGTTATGGAAACAAACCACCCGTCTAATAACCATGGTTTTTATTTTTTATTTATGAAAATTATGTCTATAAATACTATTTCTACCCATGAGTTTTCAAGTTTTGTTATATATTTTTTAGGCGTGTTTTTAAAAAAACAAGTCCAACTTTGAAAACTAAAAGAAAATAGTTTTCAAAAACTTGTTTTTGTTTTTGGAATTTAACTAAGAATCCAAGTTTTTTTTATTAGGGAAGATGAAAACCATTGTAGAGAAATGGTGAAAAACATGTAGAATTTTCAAATACTAAAACCCAAAAAATAAATGGTTATCAAATGGGGTCTTGTTTTGTTGTTTTTGGTTTTTAAAAATTGTACTTATTTTCTTACTATTTCACTATAATGATTTTCATCTTCTCTACAATAACTCCTATCTTTTTTAAGAAAATACTTGATTTTTTAGCTAAAATTCAAAAAAAAAAAACAAATTTTTGGAAACTACTTTTTTTAGTTTTCAAAACTTAGCTTAGTTTTTTAAACACATCTAAAAAGTAAATAAGAAAACATGAGAAACCATAGGTGGAACTAGTATTAACAGACATAATTTTCAAAAACCAAAAAACCAAATGGTTATCAAACGAGACCTTAAAAAAAGTAGTTTCCAAAGCTTTTTTTTTCTGTTTTTGGAATCCAGCTAAAAATTCAATTGTTTTTGTAAGAAAGATGGAAACCAGATAAGATAGATGAAGACCATGATAGAAAAATGATAAGAAAACAAATACAATTTTTAAAAACCAAATGATCATGAGTTACCCTTGATTTGATTTATACTATATTTAAACTGGAAAGTGTGTACCAAGTCTCAAATGATTTAATTTTAAAGTTGTTGTCTTGTGTAGATTTAAATCTTGAATTCCTCTTTTTCAAATTTTAATATAACTCTTGAAATTGTATCTTATCTAACCGTAAATAATCCAGAATCTTAACAATTTTAAAATCATTCATTCATGGTAGCTCATAAGCTTTTTCTTTTTCCAATATTAACTAGTTTAAACTACATATTCATTTTTTTTTTCACATTTTTATACCATTTCATGGTAATTGATGAGTTTGTTTCAACAAATTTTGATGTTCTTTTCTGCTATTATGGCGTCGAGTAGCCACATACCATTGGAAGAAAGTACAAATTCAAAATTCAAAACCATTCACAGAGTTTCATTTTTTAACTGTTTCTTCTTCCTATGTTTTTATTATTATTATTATTATTTATTATATATATTTTTTTAATTTCTTGACTTTTGTGTGATCTTTTGCTTTTTTTTTTTTTTTTTTTTTTTTTTTTTTTTTGTCTTACATAATGTTTTTACTTAAGTTTGAAGGGTTTTTTTTTAGAGTTTTCTCGTTGCTCTCAGATTTTGATTTATCTTTAAATTCTTATTGTCCCCTTGTTTAAGGTTTTCTCATCATATTCAACCAACGCCAATATTTTTCTTTAAAAAAAAATCTTTTAATGCATAAAAGTATACTATAAATTTGTATGCCTCATTTTTGTCGTCCTTCTTCTTCTTCCATTACTTTTGTTGTTGTCATTAAGGATTATTTTGGTGACTAAAATGAATTTACCTTGCTCTTCCCTCCTGGAAAAGCTTAAATAGCTTTCTTATAGGGTCGTTTGTGGATTTTCGTGGCCTACCGAGAAAAGGAAAGGTCGAGGGTTGAAAACAAGTCTATGGGTCGCGTGAGATCGATGCAAGGCTTAGAAAATGGTCTTGCATCTAGTCGATCTCGACCGACCACGGGCTTGGGCCAAAGCCCAAGCCTAGACTCCTTTCTTGAGTTGTTGGGCGAGGGTAGAGTCCAAATGGGGGGTTCTACCCTATAGGCTGAGGTCGACCACGCGTTTAGGTCGAAGCCCAAACGAGTCCTCTCGTCTCTTTTCGCCTTGGCTCGATCCTCATTCAATTTCGGTTTGTTTTGACTTTGTATTGTGCTTCTTATCGTCGTCTGTTGCAATCGTTTGACCAACATTTTCTCGTTGGTCTAATTAAACCCATAACAACTTTTTTTCTTTTTCTTTTTGTACTCTTCCTTGATTTTATTCTATCATGACCTGTGTATGCTTGTACACTTATAATTATTGAATTTAAAATACTTCCTTTCCTTTACATTCTTCTTATTACCATCGAATCCAATTACTTTTTTTTTATATATATACTTTCGTTTGATTTTGTCATGTTTTTCATGAGAAATTATGTTTTAAAGTAGTTTGGTATTTATGAATCTAAGAATGTGTATCAAATTATTTTTCTATTTATTTTATCAATTAGATAGTTTTAATTATTATGTATTTTCAAATCTTGATTTAAGGAATTTTGTAGAGGTAAGTTTATTTTGACTTGAATTCTAAGTCAGATATAATTATAAGATAATTCTAGTATATTGTATTTAAAACTGTGTTTTGTCCTTTAAAAATTTTAAAAATTCAAGAAAATCGTTTCATCATTTAAAAAACAAAATCATGCGGCATTTTTTCAAAACGCACATTTAAGTATGACCGTTTACGACTTGTTTGTTTCACCGAAGTTGGGCGTTTTTGTTCTTCAAGGTATGTTTATTTCTTATTTTATTTTCCTTTCACATTTCTCTATTTTTTTTATAGAGATGTTCTCTCTTTTTATTGATGGTTTTTATTTGATGGATCAAGAATTGGAAAATTTGTTCATCGGTAAAGATAAAAAGGAAGGAAAAATAAGTGGAGAATAATAATTGAAACCTTTATTTTTAAATATGATTCAATTTTAATGTTTTTATTGGTATACAATGCATATAGTAATAATTTAATTATGATTGTATTTGGTTATAGGGAGGGGAAAAATCTCACTCCAATAAGATTTTTAACCATTTCTGTTAGTTCATCAAGAAAAAATATTTAGATGTTATCTAGACATCACCTAAATATGGTGTAACCTTCTTAGTGACTAGATAAAAAAAAATTGTGCGTCTTTTTTAATTAAAAAAAAAAGAAAAAAAAAATAGGTGGTTAATAGGTGGGGAGTAGACACTTGGACAACATCTAAAAATAGTCCATTCATAAATATGTCATTTAAATGAACAAAATCTGTAAAAAAAACACATACATTTAATTCCCAATATCAATTTCACGTTATCTAAACATATTTATTATCTTCATATACAAACAAAATCAAAGATTTAAACCACGGTTGGGTTTTTTTTACGTATCCATAAGCTTGCTTTCATATATATTTAGTCAGTTCTCCTGCGACTTGACCACGTCACCATATCATCTATATCATCTTTGAGCCGCCTGCAAGAGTGAAAACTTTCCCACAAACCAACACGTCATGCTTTGTCCTCCCTCACATGCTCCCTATGAAAATTCTAGCGCTTGGTATAGGTAGTAGTTATCATTTTTTTAAGTCTTTCTCAACTATACTTTTATATTCTCATGATCACTTTCATTCGTATGTGGACTCGATTCATTCATCTACCCCTTTTCTTCGGGTACCATACTTTCATATCGTCAGATCCCATGTGGACTCAGTTCATTCATGTACCCCTCTGTAACGACCCTACTTTTTTTTTACTCTCTTTCTAAGGGTCATTACTAAACATGCATGCATTTTTAGGTCATTAAACATAATAAAGAGTAATTAAATCAAATCGCGATCTAAAATTCACTTTCAGGGATCCCAAAACAGAAAATTACAACATTTAAATAACATAAAAATATTTGGTCTCAGTTTCAAAATCTTTATGCTACTAAAGCGGAAAACAAAATATTTTAAAAGACTACTAGTTTAAGTGCGGAAAACATGACTATGTGGTCCCCATGGCCTTCGTAACGCATCCCTATCACTCGCCCTGTGATAATATCATGAAATGGGAGTTAATTATCACAATTTCGCTCTTAAATCTCGCTAAAAATCGAGTAAAGTGCAATTCATTGTCGATTTTAGGTCCTTTTTGGGCAGTAGCCAAGCATGTCGGTGTTAAAGAAAAATCTTTCTAATTGCCCTTGAATTTTATTGAGTTATCCTCCTTTTGGGCAGGTTATGAAGTTGAACTAAAAAGAGTGTGAGATGGTAAGCCATGTTATTGGGTTATTTGTGCAATGAGGCTACAATGCTATAACATTGTGCAGCACAAAGCCATTGTGGGTGACAATGCTACAACACTGCGCAACACAAAGCCATAATGTGTGGCCAATGCTACAGCATTGGCATTCAAAGCTCGAAGCTATTTTTCTCGCGAAATTTTCTGCTGATGTCAGCGTCGACGTCACTCTTAATTAAAAACGAGTCAATAAGAAGCTACTACATGGATGGTGTAAAGAAAAAGAAACCCTAAAAGAGAAAGAAAAGAGAAGACCATCGTGAAAGGAGAGGGGGGCCAAACAGAAGAAAAACCCACGTTTTGGAGAAAGGAGAAAAAGAAAACAAAAGTTGGGATGTTGTTTTTGCTGAAAAAGAAGAAGATTCATCCTCCTCTACTCTTTCTTCCTCAATTTCTTGCTGTTTTTTCGTTCTTATTATTGATTTTTGCTTTGCCCTAAGTTTTCTTAAGGTTTTAGCTAGGTTAGCATACTCTTGAAGCCATTTTGGTGTGAATCTTAGTTAAACTTCTCATTATGTAATATTGTTTTCTGATTTATTGAGCTTTATTTCAAGTTTTATAATTATGGGTTAATTGTTTTAGGGCTGGAATTTGTGGTTGGAGGTGATTTGTTTGAACTCTTTTGATTCAATGAACATGAATGAAGTTATATTTCCATTTGTGGTGTTTGTTGCAAGTTCTTATTTGAGCTTGATCACCTTAAATAGGGGATTAGCTTGTTCTTAATACTGAAAGGGCTAGGAATGGATAGATTAACATAAATGGAGCAAGTGGCTTCTCATGGAAAGAAGTTGTAGGGTGTAGACATACATTCTAAACTTGTTTTTAGGGAATTTGGTCTTTTCAATGTCCGTTAACATTGGGTTTTCATAGACATATGCTTAACTCTGTGTTGAAAGTGAGAAAATCGAGTTCGGGAAGTTTCGGGTCGGTTTTAGTGTAAAATTTCCTGCTGTATAACATTGTGGTGATTAATGTTGCAGCATTGACAAGTCAAAATAGTGAAAACAACCACTGCCCCCCAAAAATTCCAACCCTCTATTTTTATCCATTTTATTACTTGTTTAGCATCTTAATCCTTTGCTCTAAGCTAGTTTTTGGTCTTTTTAAGTCCCCTTTGCTTTATTGGTTGCTTTGGTGCTTGTTTCTATTCGTTTTGCATGCTTAGTTGTGTTCTTTAAGATAGTTTTAAGCTTAGTAAATCGTACTTAATTTTAGGAGTGAGCAAAAAAACACCGAAAACCGACACGACCGATCGAAACCGACCGAACCGAGGCGGTCGGTCAGTTTTGGCCTTCACAAAACCGACCGATCGATTCGATTCGGTTTTAGAGCAAAAAGCCCCAAACCGAGCCGAAACCAAAGCAAAAATTTTAAAAAATATATATATAAAATAATAATAATAATAATTAAAAAATAAAAAAACTAAAAAATTTCTCAAAATAATTAAATAATAATTATAAATTATTAAATAATAATAAAATAATAATTATAAATTATTAAATAATTAATTAAATAAATATTTAAATATATATATATATATATATATAAACCGACCAAATCGACCGGTCGATCGGTCGGTTTTGGTAAGGTTTTTTAAAAAAAAAATATATATCCCCGATCGAACCGACTGCCCTTGGTCGGTTCGGGGGTCGGTTGGGGTCGAAAACTGATGACCGACCGATGCTCACCCCTACTTAATTTCATTATTTTCGCTAACTTTAGTGCATGTGGGATCGACCTTGTTTACCATCTACTACCTACGTCGTGTATGCTTGCGTAGTGAGTTTTTGCACCACAAGTTTTTGGCGTCGTTGCTAGTTTTCGCGTATGCTAACTTTAGTCCCCGTATGTCCTTGCCTTTACCTGAAAACATTTTTAAAAAGATATGGTGAGCATTATAAAAATAATACTCAGTAAGTGACCTCGCTACCGAGGTTTTGGGATATGCATACACATACAATCATGACTATAAAAATTTCATGTGTGGGACCTAACTTTCTCATAAAACAATCATGACTATTTTCTTTGGCTTTTAGTGGTCAATTAAGTTCTCCTGAGAGCATGTTGAGTCCAAAGACTCCTGTACTATGGAGTCCTCCCTAACCCCGAGAGCATGTTGAGTCCGAAGTCTCCTATCATATGGGGTCCTCTCAAAATCCTAGGAGCTGTTAGGTCCGAAGACCACTTTTCATATGTGGAGTCCTCTCAAACCCCTAATGTCATATGGAGAATAATTACCACGACCATTCATATCTCTATCATGTACATACAATCATGCATGAGGTCCCATTTTTCTTTCATATTCTATGATGCACATGTCATAACTCATAGTAGATCACATATCATTACATACTTTCATAGCAATTAAGCTATCAATCAATCATAAATCATAACATAACTTTCATAACATTTAAGGTATCAATCAATCATAAATCATAGCATAACTTTCATAGTTTTCCATTTAAAGTACTTTAAAACATAAAATAATTAAACATAACAAAATTCATGACTTTTTTATCCCATTTTAAAAGGTTCGGCACGAAATCCCTTACCTTAGTTTTTGCTCTGAAATTTTCTAGAATCTGCTCTCACCTTGATGTCCCCTCAACTGGCCAATGAGTGAACCCCTAAAACAAAGTCATAACCTTCTAATTTAAATTCATACACATAACTAATCTCAATCTTGAAATTTAACAATGACTAGGCTAAACTACAACTAACGGAGGCTTGAAACGAACTTGGCGGCGGCGAAGAAAGAAATTGGACAACTCCGTGACGGTGGCGGTGGCGGGCAGCGGTGGTGTCTGCGGTGACGGTGCGTCTTGGCGCGTGGAGTGCACCCATGAAATGCTCACGACCCGATCTATTCGAAACCGGTAGTTAAACCTCTAAAACCGGTTGAAAACTTCTCCAAAAGCTCAAACCAAAACAATACAATCACGGACCGACGTTCACGGCTTCAGACGTCTCCTTCTCGCGGCTGGGCTCCTCCGGCGCACAGGCAACACCTCGCAGCGGCGCGGCGCAACCATATCGCGCATTCGGCTGGGCTCGAGTGCAACACGAGCGGCGTGGATGCTGCAATGCTAGTGGCGAAGGTATTCGCAGCGTATGGCTTGGTCGCTGCTGGCGTTCGGTGTGGGCGACGACGTGACGGAGAAACGACAGAAAGTTGGGTGTCGGCGGCGGCGTGGGGTCTTGTCTCCGGCGGTACGAATCGTTGCAGTCGAAGGTTGGGTTGCTTAGACGAGGCGACGAACAAAAACTTCCCTTCCTCTGGCAGCTACCTCGATCACACGAATATGAGAGGAAGAAGATGAGGCCCTCGTAAAACGTGCTCCTCAAAGAATAGAAACCTTAATTTCATTCTTTAAGAAATATTACCAATTTGCCCCTCCTCAACTCCTAATTACAAAAAAATCCTCGTGGCCCATTTAATTGTTTGAAAAAGGCTTTTAATCAGCTAAAATTCTCAATTAACCTAATCCCACAGTAAGTCAATAAACTTCAAGCCCAAATAGTTTAATTTTCATTAAATTAATCCAAAGTACTACCTAAATTGTACCTGAAAATTTCGGGGCGTTACACCCTCTTTCCCAGGCGTCACAATATATATATATAATTTTGTTTCTTTGTAATTTGTGTTTATCCCTCCTATAATGCCCAGGTAGGTTAATTTATTATTTAGGGATTTTAATTATTATGTATTTTTTGTTTTTGATTTAAGATATTTTAGAGAATATTTGATTGTTATGATTTTAAATCCTAGATTGAATTAATTACTAGATAATTGTAGTATATTTTATTCAAAACTTTGTTAGAGGCCATTTTTTACATTGATTAAATCTATTTAAAAATAGAAGAAAAATGTTTGAATATTTTTCAAGTAAAAAATAAATTTAGATATTTTTCAAAACACTTATTCAAATTTTGTTTTTCTTGGTAACCTTAAATAAAATAAAATAAAATATATATATAGATATTTAAAAAAAAAAAAACCTTCAAATGCAGAGTCGAACGACCCATGGGCTAATGGGTAACATATCTGTTTCGAAACCTAAAGTTTAGGACGTTTGTGCTATGACTCTAGAATTTAAAAATAGTCCAATGTCTCTAAAAATCAGATAGGTTCGCGATTTTTTCAATTTTGAATCTAATAGATTGATTTTGTATCTAATAAATCATTAATCTTTTTATATATATATATATATAAGTATATAAACTTTCAATTTTATATCTAACAAATCATTAACATTTCAACATTTTTTAAAATTCATAAACTCATTTGACATAAGATATAAGTTTTAATGGTTATATTAGACACAAAACTCAATCGGTATCAAATATAGATTTATGACCAAGAGATCATAAGTTCAAATTTCTCCCCACAAAATGTTGTTGAACTAAAAAAATGGTCATATTAGACACAAAACTCAGTTTTATGCCTAATAAATTCAAATTTCTCCGCACAAAATGTTGTTCAACTAAAAAAAATGGCCATATTATACACAGAACTCAGTTTTATGTCTAATAAAATCATTAATCTTAAGAAAATGTTGAATATGTCGACGTAACATTGAGAATTCATAGACCCATTTGTCACTTTTAAAGTAAGGTCTTATTAAACACAGAATTGAAATTTTAAAGATTTATTAAACATTTTTTAAGTTTACGACATTAAAATTCATGGAACTTGTGAGGGAGAATTTTTTTTTTTTTAATGTATCAAAATATTCCGTATATTGGTTATCGATTGTTCCTTATATATATATATATGAAATACAAAATAACACAATGTTTAATCATGAAATTCATTTCACATTTGGTATAAATATAGAGTATAATCTACTTACTACTATCGAAATGAGTACGCTCAATTAGACACAATGTCATATTACCATTATCGATGTGTGATTCTGATCTTGAGTCCATGTAAGTTTATGGTTGAGGTGACGAGTCGAGAGTCACTAACATGCAAACAAGAATCTCACACTAGTATGATGTTATATCCAACACATTTTGATGTTTAAGTTAAAGTTCAACTAAGTTAGAGTAGTATTGGGTACTTTATTAATGAGATGAATTCCTTGTATCTCTAATGGTCTCTATTGTCTCAAAGTAGAAGCGTGTACTCGGTTGGATTGCTATCGAGCCCCAGTAGACTTCTTTGCCTATTAGATCTTGAATTGTTTCTCCTCGGTTCAATGAACCTTTTATGGGAATTTTTTGATCTAGCGCTAAGTAGTCTCAGAGCGCTTGTGTGGGACCCCCCTAGCAATCGCTACATCAATATTATTATCCTATAAGTTATTGATATTTTCTTAAAAGTAAATCCAACATTATGATTTGATGAGTTATCTCTTAAAATTGTCAAGTAACCACTTTCTAGAGAGAACATATACATACCTTTTTTAAAACTATAAAAGGCACTACTAATTGAATAGACACAAATTAAAATGATTCTAAAGTGAGTATAACATTAAAACAAATAATTAGAGAGTTGAATCTCTTCCCAATATTAAACTTAAAAAAAGAAAAAAAAACAAAACAATATTATACTTTTTATTATTACTATTAAAATAAATGCAATGCAACTCACCATTTGATTTGAATTATAAAAATCAGTAAAACATGCACAATTTTGGGCCTACAAGCTAAACCACACATCTACACAGACCCGAGCAAATTAGTAGGCCCAAAAGAATGGCATTTGGATGAATGAAGGAAAAAGGAAAAGTACAAATATATCTTCTTACTAAAATAGTTTGAGTGGTTAAAAGATCGTAGTGCCCCATTATATAAGGCTAAATTATATATATAAAAGATACTTGAACTTTTTGAACTTTTCTCCTTTGAAAAATACCTCTATTTCCATCTAAAATTTGAGTCCTCATTATTATCGGTTGGCTTTTTAGTCTTTAATCTCAAATTAATTAATTAATGTTTTGATAATAACAAATCTGATTTATTTTATTGACAATTTTAGTGTTTTAAAGTGTCAATTGTGTAGTACTTGAAAAGACGATTCCAACGTATCTTGAATCGGAGTTCAAATGGAGAAATTATGGATAAAATAAAACTAAAGGAAAAATTCTACATGACTTTACATGTGGCATGTAAGATGATGTGGCACCAACATGGCTAATGACGTAGAAGGTCAATGGTCAATATTGATAACGTGAAATTTTAGAACGGTCATACATGACGATGTGGCAAATGATATTGACGATGACATGTCAACATGATTGTGACTTGTGACATAATGAATTTAAATATAATAAAAAAGTCAAACGGTCAAATGATTTGAATTTATTATTATTTCATATTATAATAATATTTTTTATTATAATATTATAATATTATAAATTTATTTTTTATAACCAATCAGAAGTTGACACGTGGTTGTCAACAACTAGTTTTGATAATTTTTTTAGCTTGTATTTTTATTCTCTTTAGTCATTTGAGGGCTTTAGTTTGTAAGAAACCATTTCAAGATAAAATTTGTATATCCACTATTCGAGAGAGTTTCTTCACTTTCTAACCCTTGTAAGGGTTTCTCTTGATCCCGAAGAAGAGAGGTGACGGTTTGATCATGAACCGTGGAAAGGATAGGGTTTGTTCTTGCTCCTGCAAAAGGAACGTTGTGACGATTAACTTTTGAGCCATGAAAAAAGTTGTTTGTCGTTTCATTGAAATACCCAATAGGAGCTTGAGGAGTGGAGTAGGTCGGGTTGTGTCGAACCACTACAAATCTATGATGTCAATTTCTCTATCCTTATCTTTTTTTTAGAATATAAAAGAATTCATTAATAACTATTTAAGAGATTACAAGCAGTATGAAGTTGTTCAGACTCAACCGTCTACCAGATCCAACCAGAAAAATTATAGCTCTAAAGGCCTGTAGTACCCAACATACCCTTCCTTGCTAAAGAATTGAAAAATCTACTAGTATGGCTTAATTGAATCTCACCAAAAGTTTGCCAAAGAGAAAGAATATCCTTGATATAATTTTTGATATCAGTAGTAGGCTCCTGAAATCCATTCACCATCGCCACTAAAGATAATGAATTAGAAAAGAAATGAACTTGAGTGAATTCCAAACGAGAAGCCAATTTCAATCAATCGTGCAAAACCAATGTTTCAGAACATGTCGGATTTAAGAAACAATCATGTTTGTTGGCCATAGCCACCAAACAACTCCCATCATTTGCTCGAATAGCCACTCCCACGCCTGTCTTGCCCATCCTGTTCACTACAAGTTACATCCATAAAAATGTTAATACAGGAAGAAACTGTCCTTGGTCTAGCAATGTCACCCTCGATTTTGGACTTCGATGAGATATTTAAAGATTGACATTCCTTCAGATATTGCAGTAACCACTCTGCTCGGTCTGAAACAGGAGACAAGGATGGTCAAAGCACCAACTGTTACGATCATTCCACATTCCCCATGCTCTGACACACAACAGTTCAAATACCTTATTGTCATTGTTATTAAAGAACTTCAACCAAATATCTTTATAGACTCTCTTTTGTCTACTCCTGCCTCAACCCCTGGAATCAAGACATTCCACAAATCCTTTGCTCAGGGGCACCAAAATAGTATGTGTTCAACCCTCTCCGGCATATGACCGCAGATCCATACCTCTTTTGATCAGGTTGAATCGTGTAGACAAACAATCCTGAAAAGAACACCAGACAAACAATTTTATTTTTGTCGGCAGATTTAATCTCCATAGGCCTTTGCACTATTTCATGTCCCCCTCCTCAAGAGATGAGGATGGTATGTCAGGGTTCAGTATACACAACTTGTAGCCACTCTTGACTTGATAACGACCCACCTTGTCAAAATGTCATACCCACCTATTTTTGCACATCCAGTTAAAGATATCAGTTGTCTTACAATTTCCTGTACCTTTTCCTTCTCAAAGTATTGCTCCAACTTATGAATATCCCAATGTTTCTCTGGTGTGATGAACTCAGAGTCATACATCTCACATGAGCCAGTAAGACTATGGATCAACCTAAAAGACCACAACCTTGGTAACTAAGGGTCTTTGCAAATCCCGATGGATTCTCTATCCCTATATTACTTCACTTTTTGTAATTAATTTGTTGATATTCTATATTGCATAAAATTAAGTGTTCTTGTATGTCTATTTAGTTTGCATAATTTTACCTTCACATATTCTTTACCAATCTTGTTTTTAGAATTAAATAGGGTGTTTAAATTAATTGTTGCAAAAAGTGTGTTAATTTGTTTATTTGGGCATATCTTAGTAAAAAAATTTATAAAATTTTGAAAAATCCTATTCACCCCTCTAAAGTTGCCATGTCGATTTTACATTTATTATTAATCTTTCATAAATGTTTAAAATCAACCATTTGAGTAGAAAAATCATTAGAGTGTTCAATGAAAAGTTGACGTCGTTCTTTCAAACTTAATTCAAACAAGCATCCTAATCATCGTCACATCATTTCATGTTATCGTCACACCAATTTTTCATCCAATATTGTAATAAATTTCTACTCCAAGAGATTTTTGAAATGCTTATGAAAGATCAAATGTAATATTGCAACTTTGGAAAGAATAGTACTTTTAGGGACAAAGTTCAGGTATATATATATATAATTTAGCTCCTATATAAACTTCAAATCTCTTATCTCATCGTTTTTTAATACATCTTTTATCTCAAAAGAAACACTTTCAAAGTTTTAATTTCACAACTACATGAATATCATATTTGGAACTAAATTTTACACAAATGACACATTTTGTTATTAATATCGGCTTTATCATTTTTCAAGTCAAATCTAGAGAACATTACTCATTTGCCCCTCTATTTATTGTTAAATATAAAAAAATAAATAAAATATAGAGATACTTACCATAACTAACATTTATTTTGTATAAGAAACAAAATAGAGAAAATTTTTCACGATTTTCCCTCTAAAATCTAGGAATTTAAAAACTAGACAACTATTTCCTTTATTGACGGCTTCATTCTTCATACGTATGGTATATATTGAAGGAGTCCATATTAAGAAACCGGAAGCAATTTCGGATCTTGAACAGTCTAATTTGATCAATTTTGCAAGATAAAAACATGTTCAAAACTGGAAAAATTGAGAGTTAGAATACTCAACTTTTGGTGATCAAATTCTCTCCATCAGATGGATAATTTATAACACGAACACTTTGTGGACCACCTCTAGTGTTTTCCCTACTATCCTCAAGCATTGAAATAGATTGTGGGTTCCTAGGTTGAGAGAATTTGGAAGAAGATTGAGTAATGGTCAAAACCGAGAACTCTATGAATTTTCTACAAAATTCTTCCAAATCACCCCAAATCTTCTTCATATAAAGCTTCAATAAGCTTTGTGAAAGTGTCAATACATGAGTGATGAGGACGATTGAAGAAGGAGGCGGCCAATTTTGGATAATTTTGAGATTGAGTCATATTGGGCAAGTTGACAACTTGATTTCAAGATGAAACTTGAAATTTCCTTTTAATTTTAATTCAAAATTAATATAAAATTAATTTAAAATAAAATAAATTTAATTAATTAATTTAAATTTAATTTAATATCAAATATTAAATTAAATAATTTGTCCAATCCTTATCTCAAAATCGATTTCTCGAACATGAATCCCTATTCATGCTATAAACCGAACCAATATTTAAATCATATTTATATGTCCACCTTTTCTTAATCATAGTTTAATTCATAATTAAGTTATGAGACGTTAAATATATCACATATGATTAACGCTTTCTCCCAAAATCGAATTTGAACAATTCAAATTATTTTCTCTCAAATTGTTACAAAGTTTATTCCGAGCTAGTAAGGGGGACCTAATGGACCTACAAATCATAAGCTCCAACGATACGAGATTAACCGACCAAACTCTTTAGCCTAGCTAATCAACATTCGTTAACCACCGGGACACTCCACTAAAGCCTAGTGGTTGCACTCTTCTCATTGAAGATATATTTCTGTCCACTCGATATAACCATGCTTAGTAAGTCGATCCTTCACACGTCGTTCGTAATTACAGTTAGGTCAAATAAATCGTTTTACCTCTATAATTACTTCTTGTTCCTTAAGTCCCACTGATCCTCTGTTGACGTTTATATGAATATAGTCAGTTAAGACAGTAAACATAGTTATAAAGTCTAAGCGACTATTCAGTCTTATGCAAACTCATTGCATAGGACACCCCCACTCGCATGTCTCCACATGAACGATTCAGGATCATATCGTTTGTACTTTACAAAGTGGGTCGCGTCCATAGTGTCCCCATAATAAGGTACCCAGCTTTATCCCTATACTATAGACCGTACTGGCTATAACTTGAACTTGATCCATTTTTTATGTCACACATAAAGTTTAAGTATACATCTTATAACCAAAGGCTCTTTATTGGATTAAGGTTACAAAATACACAATTCACATTATTCAATAACACTTTTACTAAATAAACCTTAATAACATTTTTATTGCAAAATAGAATGTGCATTCAGTTTACAATTAAACTACGAGTTTTAGGATATATAACCCAATAAATAAAATATATATCTAAGAATATAATAGGATCTTCGTGTCATCCCAAACATATATAAAATGTTTACATATTGTTGTTGCCAAATTTTGGACAGGAGAATGCACCTGACCTCCACGTGTCAACGACGGTAAATTTATAATTCTTGGGGGAAGAACGCAGCCTGCAAGACAAATAAAACCTGGACACCGGTGTGGTGTAGGCCACACCGACTTCGATGCTTAAGTCAGAGAGAGTTTCAAGAGAATTTTGGAGTTGTAGGGAGTTTTGATGGCAGGAATGAACTTACCTCGCTCTCTCATCCTCAGAGAGCTTAAATAACTCCTCCCTAGGGTTTTTCATGGGTTTCTGTTGCTTAATGGGAAAAGGAAAGGTCGAAAGTGGGCTGGAACCAGACCTACAAATCAAATGGGACCGATGCAAGGGCCCGAAGTGAGCCTTGCATCTGGTCGGCCTTGTTGGGATTTCTGTCCTAATCTCGTGTTTGTAAAATATTGTTTTGAAATTAATAAGAGTTATTCATTTCTTTACTTTGTGTCTCGCAATATTTTAAACTTTTCCAATAAACTAAGCTCCAGGGTCATTGAATATATAAGAAAACTAGAACTTGAACGGTATGTAGTTGACACACAAGGAGGATCACGTTCGAGTAAATGATCCGAACGGTCTACAGTATAAGGATGAGGTTGGAGACCTAATCCTGGATACACTGTGGATGCGGCCTGCTTTGTATTAGATACAAACGAGGTGATCTGACTCGTTCATGTGGTTGACATGCGAGTGGGGGCATCTGCATAATGAGATTGTACAAGAGGCGGGACCGTGAATTATTAGACTTCATGATATAACACCGTTGTGATGAAAGACTAATAAATTCATAGATGACCATTAGTGACTCGACACGAATCACGAGCGTATTACGGACTCGCATGCTGCGGGGGTCCGTCCTTTGACTAATGCGGGTGAGGTGGTCTCGATTCATTTGCCCAATATGCCTATCTTCTCGAGGCGAGAACCAAGTAGAGAGAATTTGGAAACCTAACTACGCGAGATGGAATTCACTCGTTCCCCTTTATAGAGAATGCAGAGGGTTATTCCCTTAAGTCTTGTGTCTTGTGGCTTGGACAACGAGCGCCCACCTTCTCTTTGGCCCGAGAAGGGTGTTGTGTATGGTTGGACCATCACAATATGTTGTTCATTAGAGGAGCGAGTGGGGACTTAAGGAACAAGAAGTAGACACATGGGTAAAGCGGTAATTTGACCCACCCACGTCTACGAACAACTTTGTGAAGGGTCGACTCATGGGCATTGGTTATATTAGTGGAGACGTAATATTCTACAATCGATGGGAGTACATTCTACAGCTATAGTGGAATGTTACTTGTAGCTAATGAATATTATTGGTTGGGTGAAGTCAAAGAGTTTGTGAGTTAACCTCATATCATTGAGCACAAATCACCGTAGGTCCATTAGGTCCCTTGGTTGGCTCAATATGGGATAAAAGAAGGATTAATGTTTTTGGCATGAAATTGAAGTGTTCAATTTCACTTTTAAATATTTATATCATTTATATGAGATATAGATAATATAATATATAGTTTAATATGAATGAGATTCATAATAAACTATATGTTAGCCTAATTGTTGAATCAATGGTTAAATGGAGAAATTAATTGAGAGAAATTAAATTGGATATGATTCAATTCAATTAATACACAATTATTGAGATATGAGATATCTTATATTATGTGATTATGTAAATGAGATTTACATAACCTATAGTTGTGGTAAAGTGGTAATAATGTGAAGTTTTGAACTCCATTATTCCACTATTTAAACCCCTTTACAAAAGGGTTTTGTTAAGCTAAGTTAAGCTAAGTTGTCATTTTGGATTTTGCCCTAAGAATCCAAAAGTCATATTCTCTCTACTCTCTCAATTCTCTTCACCTTCCAAAACACAAAAGTTCCCACCAACTTCCCTTCTCCAAAAGAGAACAACCAAGAAGATCTATTTTGGTAGTGTTTGGGATCCGATCGTGGGAAGAGTTCATTGAGATCGAGGAGCACGAAGAATCGTGATCTGCAGGAGAGATTGTTGAATTGGTCTACAACAAGTAAGTATATTCTTCTTTTTTTGCATACAATTTAGCATGTATAGCCTAGATCTAATAGCTAGATCATTTTAATAAACACATGTAGCATGATGATACCATGACGATTCGATCGTCTTCATTTGCTGTGGGATTCTCATTCCGCCGAGGCCTCGGCACCGTCCGAGTCAAGCCCGGTCTCCTTTTGGCTTGTTGGGCCAAGGTAGAGCCCAATTTGGGGCTCTACCACCTGGTCGGCCTCGGCCTCAGTCGAGGCCGACCACGTGCTTGGGCCAAAGCCCAAGCACGCCCTCGTCGCCCGCTCGGGCCACCCTCCTGTTCGATTTCGGTTCATTTGAACTTCATATTGGGCTTCTTTCCTCGTTCGACCTTTCGTTGTAGCCCTTTAACCAGTCTGTTCATTGTTGATCCAATTTCACCCATAACATTAGTCCCCACTCCCTAGTTAGGATTCTAGATTAAGAGCATGTGAAGTAATTGTATGGAGTCTGACTTGGGAGTAGCCTACTAAGCTTTTTTGGAGTCATTGTCGATCTTTCGAGGTGTGTCTCGAATTCTCTCTAGTTATTGTTGTCCATCCTAATGAGGGTATTCCGTCTTCTAGAATGTCAATTCCTCTTGAATTCTTCTCTGGATTCACGATCTATATCGTTTTCATGGAGAGAATGTGTAGTTTTGAGGTGGTCTTCAAATACGTAGCTTCAGGCAGCTTTGTAGCTTCAAGCTTTTCATAAGCATTTATGGACTAATGTAACCTTATCTCAAGTCGATACCGAGAGAGGATAAGAGAAAATTAGCAAGAAAGTGGGAATTAAGGGTTGGGCAATGGCCTAGATTGGTTAGCCTCGGCCTCGGCCGACCTGGTCGTCCTCGACCGGTTTGGTCAACTTCGACCAGTGTGGTCGTCCTTGGCCGGTCTGGTTAGCCTCGACCGACCTGGCCGCCCAAACCCTTGTGCGCGTCGTTTTGTCAACTGTGAACAAGTTCTCCTCAGCCTTTGCATCTTATTTTTGTGATCTTGGAATTTTCTCAGCGAATCAGCTTGATCTCTGCTTCTTAATTTTCTACTTCTCAGACTTAGCTCGGATTTTTAGGATGCTCAGATTAATTAATCAAGACCGTCTTACGGACCTAACTAATTTTTTGGGCTTGTTAAATGGGGACCCATCGTGAGATTTTTCTCAGATTTTTGGGTTGCCAAGATCAGTTAACCGAACCCTTTTGTGGTTCAATCAACCTTCTGGGCTGCTTCCTCTGCACCTAAGTGATCAAGAGTTTTGCGTATTTCGTGCTTTGTTTGCACGACATAATCTGTCGTATCTGGAGTAGGCTCCAGATTTTGACTTTAATTCTGATGATCGATCTTGTCTTCCTCGTTTTTTCTTGTGATTGAATGCTGGAAAAAGCTCAACTATAACCACGAAAGTATGTTCTAATGGCAGTGGTTAGCCTCGACTAGGGTGATCAACCTCGGTCAAGGTGGTCGGCCTCGGCTGATGGTGGTCGACCTTGACCATATAAGGTCAGCCTCGACCAAGGTGGTCGGCTTCGACTAAAAAGGTGGTCGACCTCGACCACATGAGTTCAACCTTGACCATGTGATTAGTCTCCCTTTTCCAGCTCCCCATCTCATTTGTTTTTTCTAGCTCATGATTATGTTGCTTCTATTCTCCAGATATCTAGTATGGTTGGTCTCGGCCTATGGTGGTCGGCCTTGCCTGTGGTGGTCGGCCTCGCATGTGATGGTCGGCCTCGCCTGTGGTGGTCGACCTCGGCCTGTGGTGGTCGGCCTTGGCCTCTCCTTGTCGACCTCGACTCTGCTCATGATTATGTTGTTTCTATTCTCCAGATATCTAGTATGGTTGGTCTCGGTCTGTGGTGGTCGGCCTCGACTGTGGTGGTCGGCCTCGCCTGTGGTGGTCGGCCTCGCCTGTGGTGGTCGACCTCGCCTGTGATGGTAGGCCTCCCCTGTGCTGGTCGGCCTCGCCTGTGCTGGTTGGCCTCGGCCTGTGGTGGGCAACCTTGGCCTCTCCTTGTCGACCTTGACTCTGCTAGAATTGATCTTTTAGGTTTGCCATGTATGGGCTGTGGTGGTCGGCCTTGGCCTCTCCTTGCCAGACCTCGACTCTGATAGAATTGATCTTTTAGGTTTGTAATGTATGTCTTCCATTTTTGTTTGCTAGAGATGCATATCTCTATGTAGCTTTTGCTTTTGTTCATGAGAGAGACATATCTCTATGTAGCTTACGCCTTTTGTTTAATGAGAGATGCATATCTCTATGTAGCTTCTGCTTTTTGTTCAACAAAGAGGCATATCTCTATGTAGCTACCGCTTTTGTTTAATAAGAGAAGCATATCTCCAATGTAGCCCCTACTCAGTGAGAGTTTTTGTTGAACTCATGCTTGAGTGACACCACTGTAGCTTGAAGAAGATAAGTTTATTGCTAATAGAACTTCAATCTTACATGAATTGATGGAATTAACAAAATTAAATCAACCTTAAGGAAATATAAGCAAAAAAGAAGCCCCTACCAAAGGAGAATATTGAATGTAGGAAGGTCTCATTTTGCTTGAGTACAAATTTATTTTTCATAACTTGTATCAATTAAGTAATGACTAACCTAGTCTATAACATGATACTTTTGAAATTGAACTTAAATAATTTAAACTCTAACAAATATAAATTGATCAAAAACAAAAAGATAAACTATTTTTATAAGAAGATTGAGGTTGGCCTCGACCTCGACCTTGGCCTTCAATGAGGTCTTAGCCTATTTTTGGCATGCAGATTAGTGTATTCCCTCAAGAAACCATTTTGGATTAAAGCCTCAATTTCGTCCTTTAGTTTGGAAAGCGATCTCTCGAGTCATATGACCATGATCTTCATGGTAAAGACAATATTTTTGTTTATCCTCTTGTTTGATCCTGTTTTCATCTTTTGAGTTGCTTGATAAGTTTGAATGGCGTACCTCCATTAAAATATGTTCAATGGGAATTGATGTTGGGGTGTACTTTTCAAACTTTCTGGACGGGTAACCAAATCGAAGTGGTCTCTGGTTGTCTATCTTCTATTTCTTGGCTTCTTGATGTAATGTTTCACTTGACCTTTTTTCAAGAAAATCAGTCTTTTCTTCGTATGGAGTAATTCTTACGCGCACGCACGCGTGCTTTTGAGCTCGAGTGATGAGCTCCACATACGATGCGAGTTTTCTTTTCCCAATGATCGTATGAGTTTTCGATCTCTCGGTCCATTAACTATGGCCATTAATGCCGCTCCATCGATTGCAATCTTCAACGCCTAAGACTTCACTATTGAGCGAAAGCAATATACTCTCGCATGAGTTTCTTTGGATCCTTGCTTGATGGAGAGTAGATGAGTTGTTGGCTTGCGTTGATTTCTTCCTCCTAAGAATTGTGTCACGAATGCTCGAGCCAATTCCTTGAACGAACCTATAGATCCTCTTTTTATGTTGTGAAACAAATCTCTTGTTGATCCTTCTAGAGTGAATGAGAAGGCTCTGCATCTGATTGCGTCGTCCACTCCATGAAACTCCATCCACGATCTATACATATCTAGATGCACCATAGGGTCTTTGTTTCCATTATAGAGTTTGATTTTTGGAACTTTGAATGTGGGAGGTAGTTTTACATTCATGATTTCATCAGTAAAAAGTGGATCTACCTGCTCTATTAAAGTTTCAATGTCAAACCCTATGTCACTCACCTGGTGTAAATTACCTCGTACGTGGTCTAATTCTCTTTGAATCTTCAATAATTCTGCCTTCCATGGTGTATTGCTTGATTCATCTTTGACTCTAGAGCTGGCCTCGGCTTCAAGATCAACCTCGGTCTCAAGGTCGGCCTCGACCTCGGCTTCAAGGTCGTCCTCGGCCTCAGCCTCGACCCTCTGTTGCTTTTTCCACTTGATGACGCTTTTTAGATCTGTCGCTTCGATACTTGGAGAATTGCTCGCCTCGACTTCAGCCAAGGTTCTCTGTCACTTCTTATCCTCGATTATACTTCTTAAATTTGTTCCTTCTTCGTATTGATCAAAGGTTAGGGTTTTATTTTTGCCTCGGCCTCGACTCTGTTCTCTACCTTGACTTTTCGATCTCGTGCACATGATGGATTTTGACTCTATTTTTGTTTCAACAAGTAAGTCGACCTCGACCACAAACTGCTCGGCCTCAGCCTCAATCTGGTCGGCCTCGATATGAGGTCGAGGAGGCTTGTCTTCCTGCGATCGTCGCAAACGACGGTCTTGATCAAAATTGCGTTTCTTCTCGTTCTAGTGCTTGTTACCGAGAATTCTGCTCATCTTTCGTAGGATAGACCTAAACACAAAGGTTTCCAAGCAAGCGTTGTCGTTCCCCACAGACGGCGCCAACTGTTGTTGCCAAATTTTGGACAGGAGAATACACCTGACCTCAACGTGACAACGACGGTAAATTTATAATTCTTGGGGGAAGAACGCAGCCTGCAAGACAAAGAAAACCTAGACACCGGTGTGGTGTAGGCCACACCGACTCCGATGCTTAAGTCAGAGAGAGTTTCAAGAGAATTTTAGAGTTGTAGGGAGTTTTGATGGCAGGAATGAACTTACCTCGCTCTCCCATCCTCAGAGAGCTTAAATAACTCCTCCCTAGGGTTTTTCGTGGGTTTCCGTTACTTAATGGGAACAGGAAAGGTTGGAAGTGGGCTGGAACCAGACCTACAAATCAAATGGGACCGATGCAAGGGCCCGAAGTGAGCCTTGCATCTGGTCAGCAGAGGCAGACCACGGGCTTGGGTCGAGTCCCAAGCCCGGGTCTCCCTTTTGGCTTGTTGGGCCAAGGTAGAGCCCAATTTGGTGCTCTACCACCTGGTCGGCCTCGGCCTCGACCGAGGCCGACCACGTGCTTGGGCCAAAGCCCAAGCACACCCTCTCGTCCCATTTCGCCTCGGGTCAGTCCTTGTTCGATTTTGGTTCATTTGGACTTCATATTGGGCTTCTTTCCTCGTTCGTCCTTTCGTTGTAGCCCTTTAACCAGCCCGTTCATTGTTGATCCAATTTCACCCATAACACATATTAATGTGTATATTTTATGCCTCAAAATTTATTTATATGGGTATAATATACGACGCAGTATATTTAGGAACCCAATGAACATTATATATTACATACAATAAGTATAAAATGAATAGCCAAAGAGAGCATAAACATGATAAATGTGTTAACAACCATGAGATCTATTGTTTGAATCTCAAATGAAAATTGAACTTTTGGACAAAACAACTCACTTTTAACAATATACAATAGACACAATTTGAAAACAAATCTAACAAAATTGAACCGTATAAATGAAATAAAATATCTTTGTAAGGATGAGTCATGCTGATAAGAAAACCCTAGCGAATTGGAATTAGGAACTCTTTGGTTATGTGAACCCCTAATTCTCAAACACTAAAACTCCCAAATCGATTCAATTCAATCCCAAGGAAAAGGACTAGATGTGGATTACCTTATGATCGAAGACGAAGAGGTAAGGAAACTAGTTCCTCACTCAAGGATGGAACACTCCACAAGCAAGTTGATCAAACCTACCTGAATGTTCCCGACTGTAACCCCTGTACTCAAGAATTGCAAAGGGTGATGATGTGGCTCTGCAACAAATCACACGAAATTGGTATTCATCTAAAAACTGTCTTGTACAATCTAATGGTCAAGCTTTAAATAGCTTCCCAAAATCCTAAATGCCATATCATGACAAATGACAAAAATACCCCTACTTAAATGTCATAAAAAGGATAAAATTGGGGAAATAATAGAATTATATAAAAATTAGAAAATAACAATTTGATGCCCTGGTGGTTCATATCATCCTCCCCTTTTGAAGGATTCGTCCTCGAATCTAAATTGTCACCTTGTATAGCAAACTTGTAGTCATGAGATGTCAATGATCTAGCTCCCTTTGGATTCCTCTTAAACTTTCGACCAAGGATGAGTTCATCAGTAAACTTTAGTAACATTTTTGTTTTGTACTTCGCATGTGGAAAAAATTGTTTCTTCACTAGTGCATTAATTTCCTGTAAAAATTCAAAATTAGCAGTAGTAAATACACTAAGAATAGATGTACCTAAGAGATAACAAGTTCTCTTTTGTACAAACTCCAAGATGAATCGTTTTGAGGAGATAATTTTATCCTCACAAACTTCCAAAATTGGACTCATTCCTTTGACCTTTTCTTCATTTTCACTACTTTGTGTATTGCTTCCAAATTCTTCTTTCACATTCTCTTCTTCTAAGGTCCCTACCTCCTCATTCTCTTTCTCTAATTTTGACTGAGTAATGTGTATCTCATTATTCTCGGTGGATCTTCTTTCTTCATCTTCAGAAGTATTTATATTTAAATATTCTTCTCGTACTTTTAGATGATGCACTTGTTCTTCTTCTTGGGTGGGTCGATCGTGTTCTTCTTGGCATGAATTTTCTCTCGAGGCTTGGTAAAATAAACTCCATTCTTGGATGAGTTCCCTAGCATACTTTCTCATCGAATGACGTAGTTCAACCAATTCTTCCTGTATAGCCTCTCTAAGTGTTGCATCTCTACTTCGATTTTCAACACGCCTCCTTTTTTGGTACATGGCTACAAAATAGAAACAAGTAAAAGAAAAGTGGACCTCACAATCACTCCCTCACATGTTTCACTCAGCAGATGGAGTTTACTCGTGTTTACTCTTTTTACTGGAAGCTCTCTCTCACAAAATATTCAATTTCTCTAAAAGATACGGTGATGAGCCAAAACTTTGCAACCAAGATCAGAGAAGCAAACTAGAAACAAACTAAACAAGAATGATTGTAAAGTGTCAAACTCAAGGAAAGAATAGTAGAATATAAAAAAAAATGAAAACTAGAAATCAGAACCTAATGTTCAAGATCCAACAAACTAAGAAAGTAAAAAACAAAAACAAGATATCTAGAATCAAGAATTTAAGATTCAAGATTCAAGGAATATGTAAGATGAACAAAGAAAAGCAAACAACTAAATAATTTTTTTTTGTTTTTTAAAATACCAAACTACTTGCAAGTGTTTGGAATTAAGATAAGCGTTGCAAACAAGCAAGAGTTTATGTACAAATTCACAAAATAATCCTAATCAACAAAAATATCTTATTTGATCACAATGTCAAAAACTATAGGGACTATGGTTTATGACAGGGGTAGATTGGTAAATTTGGTAACAATAGTTAGAGCTCTTAAAATTGAGTGAAATTTAATACACTCAAAGCTAAATGTATCAAAATCACGTGAACAAAAATTTGGCTTAAAAGAAAAAATTTTAGATAACAAAAAGCTAAGAAAGAAAAGTTGTTGCAGAAAAGAAATTGGGTTGCTGTAGAATCGAATTGGCTTGACCGGTTCAGTATCTTTCGGTCCGGTGCTTTCAGCGAAAATTTTTGAGATTTTATTTTATCCACAAAAGAACGAGTATATAAAATTTGGGCTTAAAATATGATCGTTTGGTCTCGGTAAAAATTATTCAAATCAGATAGATAAGATTTTCCAGATTTTTCAGATTTGAACAGTATGAACACAAACGAATTTTTCTTCTATTTTACTTCAACCTTTTCCAGAATCAGTATTCTTTCTTCAAACTTAAGTCGATTTGATTCAAATTAGGCACTGGAATCAATCGATTTGGAGTCCTGAACACTAAACTAAAAATAGGCCAAATCGAACAATTGCAGTAGATGTGTGTGAAAAATTCTCAAAGAACAAATTTCTAAGAAAATAGGTATGCTTTTGGAATCTACCCTCTGAATTTTGAATAAAAATGCTTATGGTTAAAGTTTTCTCCAAATATGATCAAATAAAATATAATTGCTTCAAAAGATTATGCATGAATATATCATAAACAATTATTTGTTTAGAAAAAATGAAGCGCATAGATCAAATTGCAAGTAATTTTTTTTAAATAAACGAGACGAGAATTTTGGAAACAAAAAATTCAGAATATATATGAGAAAAAAAGAAAAAAAAAAGAAGGATATATCCGATCTAGAGCCAAAACTCTAATACCAAATGATAAGAAAACCCTAGCGAATTGGAATTAAGAACTCTTTGGTTATGTGAACCCCTAATTCTCAAACATTAAAACTCCCAAATCGATTAGATGTTGATTACCTTATGATCGAAGACCAAGAGGTAAGGAAACTAGTTCCTCACTCAAGGATGGAACAACTCCACAAGCAAGTTGATCAAACCTACCTGAAGATCACCTGAATGTTCCTGACTTGCAACCCTGTACTCAAGAATTGCAAAGGGTGATGATGTGGCTCTGCAACAAATCACACGAAATTGGTATTCATCTAAAAACTGTCTTGTACAACCTAATGGTCAAGCTTTAAATAGGGAAATTGCAATTTTTGACCCTTTTTAGGTTTATATTTGAATTTTTGACCCCAATTTCAAATTCTGATTTTTTTGGACCCTATGATGATGAAAATGAGGTAAGAAAGAGAAAATGCATGAGATGAAATTACATATTTGCCCTCCATCTATTTATATTATATTAAATATATCCACTACCATTAATACACTTTCAACTACTCAACAACCTCAACAAACTAATTAACTATCTAAAACAAACACCTCTAAACACTTTCATCACTTATCTAACTCATTCTAACAAAATACTTTAATCTCACATTCTACCTCTTCAATTACTTCAAAATACCTTAAAGTTAAATCTATACCTATATGCACAAGTAAGTATCTTCTTTTACTCTTTGCATTTAGTTTGTGTTTTTACTTGAGTTTAATTTTATATTGGTGCACGAATATTATTGTCCATTTTTCTAAATTTCGTTTGAATCTCAGTGGGAGGAAGTGATGTTGAAAGCGGATTTTTTAGGTGAAGATGTTGGGCCAGGGAATTTACCGGTTGAGCATTTTCACGGGAAAATTTCCGTCAAAAATATCTTGATCGGGAAATTGAAAGCGATTTTAATTATTTTTTTGTGTTGTGATTTTTGTTTTCTGCGAGACACCATGCCGCGTGTTTGGGTTTGTTTTGGGGTATATGGAACGATGGAGAAAAGGATTACGATGGTGGCGAGGTTAGGGACTTGATGTGGATGTAGAAATTAAATTTGAGGAGTTTTTGGGTCTAGTACATGAGATAAGTTATCTTTGACAGAAATGATTTCAATCTTGTAATGAAATGTATATTGCTAGTTAAGATACAAATCAAAGCATTTGTTATTAAAAATGATGTAGATCTCAAATGTTTCCTTACTTTGGAAGGCGTCTCATCAATTCCACTCTACATATCTACATCTCCTACCTTTTCAAGAAGTCATGCATTTCAACCCTATTCAATTCCTTATAAGGTACTAGATAATCCATATATGGGAGTACAAAATTATCCATATGTTTCATCCATGACTACGTCTCTACAGTTGTCCTCATAACACCATAAATGGTCAAGTATATGGGAATGTGTAATTCCTCATTATTTCCAAATCCTCCACAAATTATAACGCCCAAGAGATTCCATCTACACCCACATACTTCCCAAGTAATATATGTGAACAATTTGGTGAACCAACATCCGAACACAATGAGGTTGAAGAAGATGTTTTTCCAACCAACCCCCCAACTCCCACAACCAACCTCCCAATGTCACAAACTAACCTCTCAACACAAAAGACTGTTGATGTGGTACCATCAACCTTTCTAGAGTATGATGTTGTTCCATCTACCTTTCCATATGTACCAGATTATGAGGTGGTTCCATCCACCATTCCACACGTACCAACATGCTCCTATGTGTCATTCACATCCATGTTTGAGGATGACGTTGAATATTTTCATGATTGGGGTAATTATAGCTTGGAGGAAGATGATGTGGAGGTTGAAAGGATAAAAACGCATGACGAGCTTGAAGAGGCAGTAAATGATCCTGCGGAGGAGACAACAAATGGCGAGTTAGAAGAGAGAGTAGATGATCATGATCAGGAAGTCGATGATGAGTTAGAGGAGAGAAATGAATATGTGGTAGAGGAGGAAAACAATGGTCTTGAACTTCGAACAAACACCAATGGTAGAAATCGATCGAACGATGTACATGGATCGTCAAGTAACAAGCATGATCATGCCATGTGAGTGAGTGCGCTTGATTAAAGATGTGGAGGTGGGAGAGATATTCGTGTCCAAAAAGATTTATGCATGCGTTTATGCGTGTTGGCGATGAGAGACAACTTTGAGTTTAGGGTGAAAAGTCAAATCCTAAACTTTACAAAGTTATTTGTATTGTTCAGGAGTGCACGTGGAGGCTACGAGCAATGGGGATAAAGGGTAGCAATATATTCAAAGTGTCGAAATACTGCAAGACACATACATGTCAACATCAGAAGCTGACTCACGATCATCGACAAGCTAGAAGTTGGGTAATTGGCACACTCATGAAGTCAAAATTTGAACAAGTTGGTTGCGTAGTTATAGAGGCGCTTAACGACATAGTTAGTGACATGCGTCAAGAATTTGGTGTGAGTTTAACATATGATAGGGCATACGGGGCTAAAGAAAAAGCATTAGTTTTTGCGGAGGGTCGCGGAAGAGTCATTTAATCATTGCCAAGATTTGGTGAAGCTTTAAAGATTGAAAATCCAAGCACAATATTCAACCTTGAACTTGATGATGGTCAATATTTCAAACATGTCTTTATGGCCTTAAGTGCATCTATTAGAGAGGTTTTGAGCTCCATCAGACCTGTACTTGTTGTGGATGCAACACACTTAAGGGGGAAGTACAAGGGCAAGTTGTTTGTTGCAGCATGCGTGGATGGGAATGGCCAACTCTACCCGGTAGGTTTTGCAATCGCCGACGGAGAGACTGAAGTAGCATGGTCCTATTTTTTACGACAAATGATGATTGTGATCGGTAATGTTGATAATTTGGTTGTCGTTTTCGACCGACATTTGAGCATCACGCTGAAGGCGGTTGCTAAGGAGATGCCCGATGCATTCCACTTCGCATATGTATTCAACACGGGGATAACTTGATGACAAAGTTCAAAAGTGAGGACCTTAGGGGTATCTTCTATTATTCTTGCGGCGAAAGCATTTCGAGAGGCGGAATTCAATAATTATTGGGAACGTCTTCCAACTGTTGTCAAACAATATTTAAAAGGCATTGGATTACATCGATGGGCTCGGGCATTCCAATGTGGTCGAAGATACAATCAGATGACAACAAACCTTGCTGAATGTATGAACTCAGTTCTGAAGGATGCACGGGAGTTGCCAATCACTGCTTTATTGGATCATATTAGAGGTTGGCTTCAATCTAAATACTATAAACGTCGGAATAAAGCATCTGCATGGCCACATCGAATAACGAAGTATGCTTGCCAAATTCTTGAAGTCGCAGGAGCTAGTTCAAGGAGACATGTAGTCCGCCGGTTGATCGATTCGAGTTTGAGGTAGATGATGGTTACCTGGGTGGGCGTGTAAATCTCCATAATAAAACTTGTACTTGTCGAGAGTTTGATTACTTTGAAATTCCTTGTTCACATGCAATTGGAGCATGTGCATTCCGTAATATAGACTCAATCACACTATGTTCGAAGCATATCATGTTGATTCATGGGTCAGCAACGCGTATGCAAGAGTCCTGTACATCCATTAGGTCATGTGTCGAGTGGAAAATGTCATCCGAATTTCAAGACTACGAAGTGTTACCAGAAGCAAGTATCTAGAGTGGGTCGTCGTCAAAATTTTGCGCATACCATTGGTAGGGAAGTCGACGAGTGCATAAATGCACCCGATGTGGTAATATTGGCCACAATAGGAAAACTTGTCGACAACAACCACTTAACTTCGTGTAATATGTAATTTATGTCACTTATATAATTATAATTCAGATTTTCTTCTCGTGGCTTACAAGCGATGAATTTATATCAAATTTAGTGCGAGGAAAAAACAAGTTGGAATCGGAAAAATTCGGTCTCGGTGGGCTTTGACCAGGGAATTTTCTGATCCGACTCACAGAGACCTGGAATTTGTCGATTCTAACTTGTTTTTTCCTGCACTTTAACAGTCCACTAATTCTCATAGAAATTTTTATATATGATTCTCATAAAAAAAAACTAAGTAGCGTCAAACTTGAGAATCGAAGTACGAACTTAATTCATTAATCGGGAATAAAAGTCAATGTTTACTGAATTAATTACTAAAAAAAAGCGATTAGATTAGCCCATAGTTGTACAAATGAATTGGCGTCTACAAAAAAATCATGCATGCGACTAGAGTAAGTGTATCTAAAAGCGAGGTCGTTACATCATATTCAAAAATTTAACACAAAACATCCGCAATCTCACTATTAATTAACTTTGTTGCGGGACATCAGTCCGTCTACGAACCTTCCAAGGGTGCTTGAGGAGAGTCGGTCGTACTTCCATGACGTCACCCATGACCAGTAGATGTGGGAGTGTGGTTCTGAGCATCCTTAACTCTTCATCTAACTCTGCGTCCGTACATAGTGTGACAAGAGAATCGAAGACGACGAGCTCACCGACGTGTAGATCGACACATATTAGTATCAATGCGTTCTAAAAATATTATACGACATGTACACAACGCGTCACCGACTTCTATGGAATCGTATGGTGCGAATGATCGCCAATAACGTAGTCTCTAACGTTGTTGAATCGATCCCAGTTGAACACTTCCTTCCATGGATCATTACTAATAAAGTGGTCGTACACATCGGATTGCCTCAAAAAGTCCTGTGCAGTAGAATTTGGTTACTTGTTTAACCAAAATCAATATAAAACTGAAATTACGAACTTCAATACCGTAATGACTATATCTGCAATAGCGAACTTCGGCGGCATAGGTTTGGATGAATGCTCGCTTTCGTTCGGATGAAGATGAACAAAGCGTCAATAAACTGTATATAATAAAAAGACGATATTGTTAATTAACATCATAACCCGAACAGAACACATAAAAGGGTTTAGAACCACATACCTCGCCACTCATCCACCGGGATGACGTCAAAAGGGTTTGGAACCACATTTTGTTGCGAGAAGCGTACACGTTGATCGTTCTTCATTCATCATTCGTTCTCGAATCATCCATCCACTTACGGAATTTAGTATCCATACGTTCGGTATAGGGCATAGTGGGTCGTATACTTTAACACTTCTCTTCTTCCCATCCGCATTCATGTGCATCATGGTGAGCGTAGCTTATATCTTTGGTCGTCGCTACGCTTACCTCGGCGAGGTAAATCTTCACCAGGTGGCACGACCTCCTGAACTGAGTCCGAATCAACCTCCCTCTTCCGGTTTGGTATTAGATTGGATTCTGCGAGTTGTGTCCATCGTCGATTGTGAGCGAGACAACATGAACTTCAACCTACATGGACAAAAACATCATGTGGTTAAGAATATTATAGTCAACGACAAGCAAACAAAAACATCATTTGTTTACGATCCGACCACTCTCCCCATCGAATGATCGTTGACACCATGACATGTTGCGGAAACATTAATATCCCGTCTTCCGGGATCGTCGGCCTCTGCATGCTCCTCGTTCAGCTTCTCAGCTTGGTCGACACCGTCTTCAAGTCCATCGGGATGTCGATGACCATCTCCTCCCTCGGATGGGCCACCTCGATCAGATGGATCTTCATGCGACCCTAACTTGGTCGAGTCCACCACATTCATCTGAAAGAAATAAGAAAGCGTAAAAAAAAATAACATGTTTATCATAACTATCGTGAACATGTAACCGACGTGTACCTTGGTAAGCCGTCTAAGAAACCTCTTGATTGACTTTAGGTCTGACTCCATGCCTTCAACCCGTTTATCCAATTTCTTCAACAACTTGGAGCACTTGCATCTTCTCCTTTTCTTCTTCCTCTTCTCCTCCTTTTCTTCTTCCCCTTCTTCTCTTACATCCCTCATCACTTCATCTTGCTTCTTGTCTGCTTCAAACCCCACATTTTGACCTTCTTCGTGAAGTACCTCTTTACTTTTACACACGTTAGGCGTTTCCTGTGAGGTTGCTACAAGGCATGGTTCCTGATCTGCTTCACGACCCACCGTCTCAGGTACCTCATCCAATTGAGTGTCCTCTTGCATTTCAGTGCACTCAGCATTAGGGGCAAGTACTGGTACCCATGGGCGTTCAACTTTGCGGTCCATGTATCGGATCTCCTCATCAGAAGGATCAAGATTCGCTTTGATGGTAACCTGTGACAAAATAAAAATAGAAAATGTGGTTATCATAACAACAACAACAAAATGAAATAAAGATTTAAGATCGAAATTAAGTCTATGGTAGTGACTAACCAATCCATCCACGAATATCTCTCCGCATACGATCGTGTGTATATGGCGAGTGGGAACAAGACCATCGAGAATGCGTGGGATGGATGTCTCGTTAATCGATTTGCAACACGTCTTGTCGTGGTCGAAACGACTTCATACCCGAACCTAAAACAATGATATAAGATTGTTAAAAATGTAATTAACATTATGCGCACGAGAACTCACGAAATTATACTAACTTTGAAATGCATGCGGAAACCATAAAAACTATCGTCTCTTGCTTTTTCATCTGCAGTTTGTTTGCCTTATATACGCCTCAAGCTTTACCCTTTGAGTGCTTTTGCGGACTTTTATTGTCTTCTCAAATATTATTTTACTCCAATCTTCACAGCAGAAGGTCTCCCAATCATCAATAACATCTAGGAGACTAGTATCTATTTGTTGTTTTCTCTCCCTCCCCATCATCGCCAGCTCGATGAAATAAAATAGGGCAACCTTAACAGCATCCTCATCATCTTGGAAGTCAAGCGTGGGGAACATTTTATCTAAATCATCCCCCTTCAAACCTTCTCTACCACCTAAATACAACTCCCTCAATCTATTGGTAAACACCGTCCTCCGCAAAGGTCTATTCTCATGCCTAAGCCCAGTTATTAAGTCAAACTCACGCTTACCAAAAGACACCTTCTGACCCATTAAGTTGAAACTCATTACATTAACCCTAGTCTCATTTACCTCCCTCAAAAGTATGTAATAAACAAGTTGCCCATTAAACATGACATTTGAATCCAACAATGGACCAAAAATAGTTTGCCTAAACATGTCTAATTGGTTTGGGGTCAGCTTGTTCTTAATATTTTTATTCGTTCTAGCTAAGTGAGCACAACATGTTAGAGCTGCAGGAAAGTGATCGGTCGGAGGAATTTTCTCAACTACTTCCATTGCAACCTATATATATTTAAAAAAATTTCAAAAACGATAAACATTTCGAAACTGCAAAATTTCCCGGTGTTTCCCGGTTGGACTAAATTCTCGGTCGTCCAGGTTCTCGGTGTGAATTCCCGTTCGTCGGTTTCACGGTGTCCCGGTGCATACCAACTACCGGGAATTCACTCGGAGATGAATCCCGGTTTGAATTCATGAATCCCGGCCGGGATTCTTCTTCGAAACCGAAAACTACGATTCCAGAAAAAGAGAAAAACAAAAAATTTACAATTCCTACATAGACAGAACTTGCCGACAACATGAATGCAACATTTCTGACCAAAAAATAACTTCAAAAACAACTAAACTAACAGATTCATGTATTAAAGCCATAACTCCAAAAAATAACTTCAAAAACCTAAAATCTAACATTCAAAACCACTTAAATAACCATAAAAACTTCAAAATACGTACTTTTCTTGTGTGAAATCCACGGATAATCAACAAATAATTCTCACCAAACTTGAGGCAAAGTGAAAGGAAACGAAGCGAAGCGAAAAAGCGAGCGGGAAAAGGGAAAAGGAAGGGTTTTTTATTTTATTTTCAATAAGGGCAAAACGGTAATTTCATGTGTTATGGGGTCCAAAATAGTCAGAATTTGAAATTGGGGTCAAAACTGCAAATATAAATTTCAAAAGGGTCAGAATTTGTAATTTTCCCTTTAAATAGCTTCCCAAAACCCTAAATACTATATCATGACAAATGACAAAAATACCTCTACTTAAAATGTCATAAAAAGGATAAAATTTGGAAAATAATAGAATTATATAAAAATTAGAAAATAACAATTTGATGCCCTGGTGGTTCATATCACATGCTAAAATTGATATATATTTTTTTAAATGGATCATTTGTAAAATATATATAGTTAAAAACGTTTTTTTTTAATATAATTTCCTTAATTTCAACCTCTCTCTATATAATCCAACTAATAGTACGAACTAATTTGGATTGGTTGGCAACTCCAAAAAAAAATTTGTTTGGGTTTGAAGAAGCAACTATCCAAAGAATATTGGGCTCAAGTATCACAAAACCAAAGCATAACTCAAACCCAATCCACAATCACCTCAACCTCTCTCAATGAATTGTAATTTTATGGGAAAAATCAAACTTACCAAGTTTTATAAATTTTCATCACAAACTTTTAATTTCATCAAATTGGATCATAGGTTTAGATAATTATTATAATTTCTATCATCTATTTAATTTCCGCTATAATACTCAATAATTTTCAACAAAAAAATTAGATGGATTAATGTAGGATTAGTGCACTAATGTACCATTGAATAACCTTATAAAAACTCACACATTTTAACAAAAAGTTAGTTTTTCTTTGAAATCTATCAATTCTCTATATTAATACATAATTTTATAATTCTTCAAATGCATACAAGGATTTTTTTTTTTTAATAAAAACGACAACTTATTAAAATGAAAAGGTTGTAATACTCTCTTAAGTTTAAGGTTAAAATTATAAAACTTACTTAAGTTTAAGGTGCAATTTGATTAAATTAAAAGATTAATGTCAAACTTGGTATAACTGGACCATTTTAAGATTTTTTTTTTTTTTTAAAGAATGAATGATTCAAATTTTTAACCTCTCAATCGAAACGAAGGCATGAGTTCAACTATGCCCGTGAATTCAAATGGAATGAAAAATCCCACCACCATATTCGTGTCATTTTATTTTTTTAAAGTTCAACCACAATATTGAATTTTTAAATACCAAATAGGTATGGCAAATTGAAGCGAATTATGACAGTTTTATAAACCGCTTTCTATTATGATTTATGGGAAAGCACCGGCAAACAAAGGAATAAAAATAAAAACGGGAAGCAAATTGAAAATGACTCAGAATAGTTTGTTTAAAGTGGAATCAAATGAATGTAGGAAAGGGTTATAACCATTTAAATGTCTTAGGGGTTGTTTGGGGTGTTTGAGTGAATTATAATAACAGAGAGTTATAATAGTCTGTGAGTTATCATAATCTGTAAAATATATAATATTATTTAAAATGCAGAGTAGTATAGTCTGGAGTTATAATAGTCTGTGTTTGGGGTGCAAGTATTTCACAGGTTATTATAACACGAGTTATAATAACCAGTGGGCCAAATAGACTCTTAGTTTGAGCATTGGTCAATTTTAATCTCTGTATTTTTAAATGTTCAAATTTAATCTATGTGCTTTTAATAAAGCTTAAAGTTGGTTCATATTATTAATTTATTATTAATTTTTTTTAAAAAAATAGTTTCTATTAATTTTTCCTTTACAAATTTTAAAAGCATGTTTACATTATGTCTTTCTTGTATTGAAATTATTACTATTATTTAATCAATTTTGATAAAAAAAAAATAACTTCAAACTTATATAGGAGCAATTTTAAGTTTTATTGAAAGTAAAAAAAATTAAAATTAAGCCTTTAAAAATTAAAATAGAACAATATTCCAAGTAAAATGATATTTTAATAATTAAAAAAAAAAAAAAATTAAGGGCATTTAGGGCCACCGCGCTTAGTCTTCCAATTGTTATAGCAAGGGCACATCTGCTTATTCCCATAGGTGCCTGGCGGAACGCACAAGCACTTCGCGCAGCACTTTCTGCAGAATACCATACACGGCTTCTTGTACGCCGTCGCCGAACACCGCGTCGTGCACCGCCCTCCGCATTCTGAAATCGCCGCCGCCGCAGACGGCCATCCCAAGAAATGCGTAGAGTTTAATTAATTAATTAATTAATTAAAGCTTATGATTCTGATTGAAAAGGGAAACGAAAATTTGTGGGGAATTTGGCTTGCCTTGCGGACGGAGGCTGCCTTCGGTGGCGCCGTACAGCTTCCACGACGCTGTCGCCGGTGTTCCGATGCTAGAGGCGGCCTGCGGGACAGGAAATTTGGTCCATTATTATTATTGCTCGACGCCGGTTTGGTGCCGGCCCAGTTTTTATTAACACGCCTCCATTATTTAACGATGAATTATCAAAGTTACCGCCACATTAATGTGCTATCCTTCTTCATTTCGTTTTCTCAGCGAAAATTGCAAAAATATATAAAAATTTTTAGTATTACCATAATACCATTTAACCACAAATATTGACGTGACAAGTATTACAAGGTAGTAGTATAAAAGAAAAAACAGTAATACTAGGAATTTTCCTAAAAAATACTTCTAAATTACAGAATTTGGATTTGTGACAGATCTGAAAGTGTTGCAAAAAACATAACATAAACTCTCATATTTTTTATTTTAGTTCCTAAAAAACCTAATGCCAATCCAGATAATTGTTTTTGTTTATATACTATGGATTTTTTTCTTCTCTAGTCAATTTGCGACTTTGTTAACTTTCTTAACAGACTAAACAATTATGCATTCTAAACATATATTATATAACTCTACAAACTATTATAACTCAAATGTTGTTGAGTGTGATTGCAACACTTAATAAAGTTTAAAAGCTGATTAATCAAATTAAAAGTTTATGATTAAAATTGTAAGAACCTACATAGTTCGAAAGTTGTTAATGCATTTTTTTAATTTTTTTTTAAATTTTTACACATTTACATTTTAAATGTAGCTGAATCATTAAAATTAAAATTATTATTATTATTATTTTTAATAAAAAGGTAGAAATGAAAATTTGAATCTCATTTTAGTTAGATTTTTTTTTTTTTTTTTTGCCCTTTGAGTTCAAAATTTACGGGAGAAATTGAGCCATCTATATTTTGGATAATAATTGCTAGGCTTAAATGAGTCCTTTTAGTCCAAATATATCTTCATTGGTTGGTGGGGACCTATATTATGAAAATTCGAGCCTTTATGGGGTTATATATATATAAAGAAATATATTTTAATATTGGAAAGTGAGTGGTAAAAACAGGAATGCAATTCAACCAACGTGTGTTCAAAATTAACACTCTTTTTAAATGTTAAAAACAATAACGGTAACAGTCAAATAAACACTCCTTTATTTTTATTTTTTATTTCTCGTTAAAATGGTTAAGGATCTATTAGAATACAAGTTATAATAACGTGTAAAATACTTTATATCTCAAATACAGACTATTATAATTTTAGATTATACAACTCTACATAATTTTACAGGCTATAATTACCTATAGACTATTATAACCCCATGTTATTATAATCCACAAACACTCTACAAAATTTTAAGCTCTGTTTGGAGTACACGTTATGATAATATGTGTTATTGTGGAATACTCTGCATCTCAAACATAAACTATTATAACTCAAGATTATACTACTCTACATTTTAAATAATGTTATATGATTCCCTATATTATAATAACACACAGATTATTATAACCTCCTGTTATTATAATTCATTCAGCACCCAAACAACGGCTAAAAGATTAAGGTTGGACGCATCATTAACATTTTTAAAGAGATAAATTTAAAACTAATTAGTTTACAATACAAGCGTGTGGAGGTCAGGGGCGGATTTACCATAGGCCCAGGGAGCTCGAGCCCCCCTCAAATTTTTATCTTTTAATAATATGTATAGAAAAAGTCAAATTAAATAACAAAAAAGCTTTTTGGCAAAGTGGTTAATAAGATGAAAGCCCCCTATCAAGACCTACGTTCAATCTTTGATTTGGACAATGTTAAATAATTTTTTCCAATGTCATTTGTACGCATATAAACATGTAAGTGGTTCCAATTATATACATCTTAACAAACGACAGGTATATTAATTCAATCATTGAACTATGCTATATTTTAATTGGTATTTTACTTACAATACTTAAGAGGTTGTTTGGAGCGCGAGAGTTATAATAGTATGTGAAATACTCTACACTTCAAACACAGACAATTATAATCAAGACTAAATAACTTTGCATCATAAATATAAATTATGTAATTTCACGTACTATCATAACTCATGTTATTATAATTCATTTAGCACTCCAAACAGCTTTAGATGTTTTTTCAACCATCACTTGAAATTTGAAGTAAAATTGGCAAGGAATATTGAAAAAAAAAAACTAACAAAAAAGTTAAAGGCAAAATTACCTGATTGTGTGCGAGGAAAAGAAACATGAGGGCGAGCCATAGGAAGAAGAAGCTGGAAATGGTACTCATCGTAAAGGGAAAGTGTTGAGTGAAGTGCTTTGAAGAGATAAAGATCGGTGGGTTTGTTGTGGGTGTGGAAATGTTGAAGAACTTTGGTTGTATTTATAGCCAAATTTTGAAAGCTCTATTAAAAAAAATAAAAAATTGAACGCTGCTGAAATCTCCATTATTATCCCAGTGGATTTCGCCAAAAATATCATTTTGGTCTTTATACCTGAACTATTATTCTATTTTGGGCATTACTTAATATCCAGAGCTTAAAATTGGTTTCTACTATTAATTTATGATTATTTTTTCTTTTCTATTAGTTTTTCCTCCACAAATTTTAAAAATAAGTTCATATTGTACCTTTTCTTGTATTGAAATTAGTATTATTATTTAACCAATTTTGATAAAAATTAACTTCAAACTTATCATATGGACCTAGTTTATGTTGTATTAAAAGTACATAGACTAAAATTTGACATTTAAAAGTACATGAACCAAAATAGAATAAATTTCAAAATACAAGAATCCAAATTATATTTTAACCTATATTATTAAAAAAAAAAAAAAACCATATGGCTTTGTTGATCAATTGACAGCTATGTATTTAATTTATTAGTCATTATAATTCCACTGACAGTGTTCAAGGTGTCGACCCTTTATCCACTCTTTAAATTTTGCTACCTCACTTCAACTACATGCTTTAAATTTTACCTTAGAATTTTTAATTTCATCAAAAGTGTACATTTAAATTCGATAAGTGTGGTACTTTTTATCATTGAATAATTTTTTATTGGAAAGATTAGACAATAAAAATATTTCTATTTAATGAATATAAAACATATGTTTAACAAGATGAGAATGAAACTTCACAAATAACTACAACAAAGTTTATTAGATTATATGAGATTTCATTTTAAAACTAATTGACAATGAGAATAGTAGCTCATAGTTTAATGAGCGCTAATACCATATTAGATTATATAAGTTTACATCTCAAAACCAATTGGTAATGAGATGAATAACTCATATATCTTATATATTGTGAGGTTTCTTTCCACTTTTCTCATATGGGATTCTCAACATGCTCGCTCAAGATGATGCTCTTTGGGTTCACCATTCTTGTATCGAATCCCAATTTTAATTTTTTGGATTGATTACCCATTTGGGCTTAATGGGCTCTAATATAGATTATATGAGGTTCCATCTTAAAACTAATTGGTAATGAGAGGAGTAACTCATATATCTTATATATTGTGAGGTTTCTCTCCACCTTTTCAATCCTCAACAGAGTAGATCTTGTTAAAATTTGTGAGTTTCAAAAAATTTGTTATACTTAGTTTTGTGCAAAACTAGCTTGATATTTCGTTGGAATCAATGGTTTGAAAAAAGTGGCTCAAACTTGCTAAATTTAGGGAGTGAATTTGAGGAATTTAGTAAAAATGGACCATAATGTAAAAATTACAATAGATTAGGTTTAGGGTCCAATTATATGAAATTGGAAGTTTACATTGGTATAAATTGTTTTGCTGAAAACTTTATGGGTATAAATTGGTTTTCTTCCAAATTATTAAACTATAAGTTCAAATCAATTGTAAAATTAACCTACATGATTAAAAAATATAAATAGTTGATGAACAACTAAACTATTCTATAAATTTCTAGACAAAAAAAAAAAAAAAATACTAAAATTCAACTCAACGGCCTTAAAAAAAAATAGGAATTAATGAGAGAATTTAATAGAGTTTGACATAGGGTCAAATTTAATAAGGACAATTATACAAGTGTATTATGAAAGTTAGTTGAATGGTTTAAAAGCTGACTGTTGGTAACTAAATTACTTTTCTTAAAATTGGGAGTAATAAAGCTTGAGATCTAGAAAATAATAAGTTAGATATGTCCAAAAGGCAGTTGTAAATAGTATTTAAATCTAGTTGATGGTACTGTTTTTTTAGGTGAGTGTTGGGATTTTTGTCTTCATCTCGTATTTGTAATATATTGTTTGAAATTAATAAGAGTTATTCATTTCATCACTTTGTGTCTCGCAATATTTATAAACTTTTTCAATAAACTAAGCTCCAGGTCATTGAATTTATGAGAGAACTAGAACTTGAGCGGTGTGTAGTGGACACACACGGGGAGGATCACGTTCGAGTTAATGACCCGAGCGGTCTCTGATATATGGATAGGGTTGGAGACCTAATCCACGGATACACTTGTGGATGCGACCGCTTTGTATTAGATACAAGCGAGATGATCGACTTCGTTCATGTGGTTGACATGTGAGTGGGGGCATCCTGTGCAATGAGATTGTACAAGCCGGACCGTGAATTATTAGACCTCGATGTGTAACCCGCGTTGTGTGATGGGACTAATAATAATATCGTGAGATGACCATTAGTGACTCGACACGAATCTCGAGCGCAGCATCGACTCCTATCTGCAGCGGTCATCCTTTGACTAGTATGGGTGAGGGTGGTCACGATTACTCGCCCAATATGCCTATCTTCTCGGGACGAGGACCAAGTAGGAGTTGGGAACTTAACTACGCGAGATGGAATTCACTTGTTTCTGCCTTTAGGGAAACTAGAGGGTTGTTCCCTTAAGTGTTGTCTCCGGGGCTTGGACAACGGCGCCCACCTTCTCACCGCCCGAGAAGGGTGTTGTGTATGGTTGGACCATCACAATATGTTGTTAATTAGAGAAGCGGTGGGGACTTAAGGAACAGAGAAGTAGAGACACGAGGGTAAAGCGGTAATTTGACCCGGTGTGTGTCTACGAACAACCCGTGAAGGGTCGACTCATGGGCATTGGTTATATCAATGGACACACAATATTTCAGACCGACGTGAGTGAGTGCGATTTCACGGGCTATAGTGGAGTGTTACCATAGCTAATGAATGTTGATTAACCTGGCTCAAAGAGTTTGTGAGTTAATCTCGAATCATGGAGCTCATCACTTGTAGGTCCATTAGGTCCCTCGGTTGGCTCAATCTAGGTTAAAAGAAGGGTTAATGTTTTGGTATGAAATTGAATCCAATTTCATACCAAAACATTAACCCTTCTTCAATTTCACTTAAAGGGCATTTATGTCATTTATATGAAATATAAACGATATAATATATAGTTTAATGTGAATGAGATTCATAATAAACTATAGGTTAGCCTAATTGTTGAATTATGGCTAATTGGAGAAATTAATTGAGAGAAATTAAATTGGATGTGATTCAATTTAATTAATCCACAATTATTGCAAATGAGATTTGCAATATGAGATATGAGATATCTTATATTATGTGGTTATGCAAATGAGATTTGCATAACCTATGGTTGTGGTAAAGTGGTAATAATGTGGATATTTTAACTCCATTATTTCCACCTATATAATCCCTTCTTGCAATAAGGAATTTGATAAAAAAAACTCTCATTTTTTGGATTCTCACCCAAAAAGAAGAGCTTTTCTCTCTACTTTCTCTCAATTCTCCTCCCTCTCCAAAACACCAAAGTTCCCACAAATTTCCCTCTTTCCAAAGGAAGAACAACCGAGACTCCAAGTGGTAGTGTTCGGGTTCCGTTCGTGGGAAGCGTTCGTTGAGATCGAGAAGCACGAAACGTTCGTGATCTGAGGAAGAAATCTTGAAGAGTGTCTTCAACAAGTAAGTACTTTTATCTTGCTGTATTTTCTTCCTTTTTCAGCATGTTTAGCCTAGATCTTTTAGTTGATCGTTTTAACAAAATCGAGTAGCGTAATGATACCATGACGATTCTATCGTCTTCCGCTGCGCGGGGATTCTCATTCCCTTCAGTGAGATCACTTAGTTGGATTTCAAGGTATATTAATCTAGATGTTTTTATCTATTTTATATAACACACGATTAGATTTAGGGTCTAATGATACGAAATTCAAAGTTTATGATGAAAATTGATATAAGTTGCCTCCGGTAGAAAGCTCGTAGATAAAAATTGATTTCCTCCAAATTATTAAACTATAAGCTCAAATTAGTGGTAAAATTAACATATATTCAAATGTATAAATAATTGAGGGACAACTCACTATCCTATAAATTTCTCGACAATCAAATATTGTAATGGTCGTATGAGATTAGCTGAGGATATTGGCAACTATTAATTTTTAAAAAAAAATCACTAAAACGCGGATAAGGAGACAAGATATTCATATTGATCCCTAAGAGGAAATATAGAAATTAATGAGAGAGTTTGATAGATTCCAATATATGGTCAAATGTAACAAGGACAATCATACAACAAGTGTATTATCAAAGTTAGTTGAATGGTTTAAAAGATGAGGTTGGTATCTAAGACCCCATTTGATAACCATTTGGTTTTTGGTTTTTAAAAATTATGCATGTTTTTTCTACAATTTTTTCATTTTCTCTAAAATGATTCCCATTTTTCTTGAGCTATCATTTAAGTTTTTAGCCAATTTCAAAAATAAAAACTACTTTTTTTAGGTTTTGAAACTCAGTTTGGTTTTTGAAAATATAGGTATAAAACAGATAAGAAAACATCAAAACACATTAGAATAAATAGTATTTTTAGGTTTAATTTTAAAAAACAAAAGACAAAAAATCAAATGGTTAATATCAACAAGGGCCTAAATTATTTTGCTTAAAATTGAGAGTAATAAAACTTGAGATTTAAAAAATAATAAGTTATAGAAATATCCAAACCTAGTGGTAAATAGTATTTATGCCTACTTGATGATATTTTTTTTCTTTTTCTTCCCCAAATGAGGAGAATTGATTCATTTAATTGGGTTTCAAGACATATTAATTCATATATCTTTATTTATTTATAGTGAAACTTGAATTTCTTATCTTTAAATCGAGAGTATCTATCTTAACCAGTCGTATTTAAGAACCTAAAAAGGGTTAGAAAAAAAAAAAGGTATATTGAGAGGGAAAAAGAAGAAAAAGGAATAAGAGGCATGAGAGGAAATGCCACATGTAGTTGGGGGGCAAATGGGCAAATTGAAAGGGCATTGACATGTTAAGAGCACATGCCTATCTTGGTCTCACCACTAGATGAGGGATCCCACCACCACTCAAAAAAGTGCATTTCAATTTTAATCTAACCTAAAATTTGAAAAAAAAAAAAAGGAGCAATTGGCAAATATTTGAAAATAACAGACTTGTGCCTTTGGACTTCCACATCCACACACTTTTCTTTGGGTTGGGCCCCATCCTCTCTTTTTCCATTATATTATTTTTTAATTACAATTTTGATATTTATCTTTGAGAAAGTTAGAATTTATATTCTATAATTTCAAAAGTTATAATTTAATATTATGATTTGATAAAATTTCATAAAGAATTTATATGGTTGGATAAAATCTTCATAAATAATATCTTCTCTAAGTTATGGATTATTTATAGGATTTTATCAAATTATATAGATAAACTAAAATTAGCAAAACTATAAGCACTAAATTCTAACTTTCTCAATTCTCACCATATAAGGACTAAATTTATGAGGTAACGTTTTCTGATCTCTCAATTGTATTTTTTTTCATTTCTCAACCATGAAGTGTCTGTTTGAAAAAAGGATTTTCATTGAAAGTACTCTTATCATAATTATTTTAATAAAAGATGATTCTTAAAATTTTTGTGTTTTGTTTAGTTATAATATTTCCAAATGCAATTTTAGTTTAATTTAGGAGAAAGTATGCATGAGAAAATAATAATGAGAGAAATTGTATTAGTATGTGGATTTATGTGTATGCTTAAAGATACTAATTGTTTTTCTTTTTTTTTTCAAGAAAAAAGTGCAGGTAATATCAATAAATATAGATAAAGTAATTGAAGACGACATATCAAAATAAACCTAGTTCAACAATAATCAACACGTATTATCGATTAAAAAGTTAGGGATTGAACTTTAATCACTCTCAAATATTGTTCAACTTTAAAAATAATTGAATACCATAGGTACGGCATGAGAAAGTGTGTGCGTGTTTTTTTTAATAAAAATTATTTAAATATATAACAACCTCGAAGTTGGACCTTGCAAATTGTCATGGGCCTTAAAATCTTTTGGACTCTGATTGCCCCAATTTCTTTTCCATGGTCCATCCTTATGTAGGATCTGAGTTTTTTTTTCTTCTTCTTTTTTTTTTGAATAATAATGATAACAACAATAATATAATTGCAGCGTGTAATAAAATGTGACATTTTTTTAGTCCAACAACATGTAAGGTAGGTCGAACTTTAAGTCTTTTAGTCGATAGTATATATCTTAACTTATGTTCATATTGACTAATATAATGCAAATTAGAAACTAGCAAGTGAGATCAAATCTTGGTCCAAAGAATGTTATTCAATAGGTTGAACTTTATAAACTTTTAAATAAAAAATTAGTTAGTCAATTCATAAATTACTTTTTTTTATTTATTATCATAGGAGTTGGGGAATTCGAATCACAGATTTCATAGTCGTTAATACATTCGATATGCTAGTTAGCTATGTTTTCTTTGATAACTCATAATTTACTTAAGCTTATATAATTGTATGGGATGAATTTAATATAATATATTTACAGCTTTTTAGTTCAACAACTTTCTCTCTTTATTTTTAATGCTAATGATGAGTTTAAAAATATTTGTAGGAGAAGATTTCAATCTATATCCATGGAAGAAAATGTCGAGCGACATTTCGAAATGTCGGTGGAGAAATGTCGATTTTCTTCCTTTTTGATGACATGTCGTCCAACTTTTGTTTTTTATTTATTATTTATTTGTTGATCGTGAGTGTGATTGTGAATCAGTCAGACGTGATGCCAACTGTTGGCATGCACGCAAGGTAAAAGTTAGATTTTTATTTTTTTGGGCAAAATACATTTTTGGTCCCCCAGTTTTGTGTTTAGTTCCATTTTAGTCTCTCAGTTTTCAAACTCAACAATTTAGCCCTTGAGTTTTGCATTTAGTTACACTGTTGGTCATTCCATCCAATTTTCCGTTAGTCCCTAACGGAAAGTTGACGTGACACCTGTTTTTTTATATATAATAAATTATTTTATTAATATTTTATTAATATTTAATTATATTTTATTTAAATTTTATTTTTTATTTGACAAAATACTTTTTTAATCTCCCAATTTTGTATTTGGTTCTCTTTTGGTCCCTAAGTTTTCAAAAACTCAACAAATTTATCCTCAAGTTTTGCATTTAATTACGCTATTAGTCATTCCATTCAAATTTTCAGTAATCTAAAATAGTGATGTGACACCTATTTTTTATTAAAAATATTATTTAATTATTTTTCAGTTTTTAATTAAAATTTTATTTTTTATTTTTTTTAGTCTGTTCTTCTTAGTTGATAAGGTTTTGATAGTGATGTGACACCTATTTTTTTATTAAAAATATTATTTCATTAAAATTGAATTATTTTCAGTCTTTAATTAAAATATTATTTTTTATTTTTTAGTTCGTTCTCCTTTCTGGATAAGTTTTGATAATTTAATTAAATAAAAAATTAAAAATAATTAAATAGAAGGACTAATAGCGTAACTAAATGCAAAACTTGAGGGTAAATTTGTTAATTTTTTGAAAAATTAGGGACCAAAAGAGAACCAAATACAAAATTGAGAGATTAAAAAAGTATTTTGTCAAATAAAAAATAAATTTTAAATAAAATATTAATAAAATAATTTATTATATATAAAAAAATAGGTGCCACGTCAGCTTTCCGTTAAAAACTAACAGAAAATTGGATGGAAAGACCAACAGTGTAACTAAATGCAAAACTCAGGGACTAAATTGTTGAGTTTGAAAACCGAGGGACTAAAAGAGAACTAAACACAAACTGAGGGACCAAAAATGTATTTTGTCTTACTTTTTTTTAATGAATGAATGGTGAATAGAATCAATTTATATCTTTCCAATTTTTTAGTTCGGCATATTGCCAACATTTTGGTAATTTAATTTTTTTAATAAACAATTAATTATTAAAAAATGACTCTAAAAGTTATTAATGTAAAATCCTCAAAATTTGTAATAATAAAAAAATATTTATAATTTAAATGCTTTTGAAAAAAGGTAAGATATTATTAATGTAAAATCCTCATTCAACTTTCAACTTTCAACCAACATTAAAATAAAATAAATCTAATTCATTTTAAAACAATTGGTAATATTTAAATCTATTCATCATTCATCCAATAAAATAGTTAAATGTATTATTAAAAATAAATAAATAATAATAATTTTATTTAGATGTACTTTTGTTTGGATGTTGGTTACTCTGGTGCAAAACTTCTAAAAGTGAGAAAAAAAAACTTCATAAAGGTAAGTCGACAAATGATGATGATAATGACAGTACGAACGATGACAACGATGATGATAATACATCTGATGGAGGAGGTGATACAAATGTTGGGACCTCAAGTGGTTGCCAAGCTGAAGAAGAACAATCTAATGTATGAGGATTTTAAGTCATTTTTCATGTGAGGTTGATTTTGACCATGTCACCCAAGACGAGGATCATGGATCTTGAGAGGGTGGTGAGAGGATTGTTGTTATTGGTAGACCATTTTATCGACATAAGGATGCAGCTGATGAGAATTCCTTACTTTCAAACATGGAAGCGATGAGTATCAGCAACAATAACACGCAACAAAGCTATGGTCAAAGTCATTATTCGTACTCAAATTACAATGATTCTTCAAGTCTTAATCACAACAATTTTCAGCCTTCCTTTCCGCCACAAAGTTATTCATCACCTGAAAGTCAATGACCATCGACTGAAGAGATGTATCCACAAATAAGGTTCATATGTTGGTCGTACGAGTCATATCGTTTTCATGCTGACAATTATATTCAACATTTTTATTATAGGATAACTTGAGAGCAATATGGTAATTTCTATTAGAATTATCTATATTATGGGTTAGATGTTCCAAGGTCATCTTTTTGGTATTAGAAATGTAATGTATCATATATTATTAAATATAAACAGAAGTTCTAAAATGTATTTTTTACATACATGATGTTGGAAATAAATCAATTATAGTATGATTAAATCATAATTAAAGTTTCATGAGACAATTAAAATAATTTATAGAATTTTGGATTTTTTTTTTCAAATTGCTGCTATTAGCGATATGTTAATCAATATTTGTATCTAAATATTGTATTAGATTTTAAATATGATGCTTAAAAGTGGTCAATTATAGTCTAATTAAGTTACAATCAAAGTTTCATTAGTTAATTCAAACAATTTCCATAATTTTCGTAATTTTTTTCGAAATTTCCATCGACATTTCCGTAAAATATGGATCTCGACATTTCCATCGACATCTACCTTTTAAATATTGTCTATATCGATAAAAAAATATAATGCGTTACTCAGTGGAATGATCTATAAATTGGATAAAATATTTATGAATTAAAAATGACATAATTCACCCGTTGATTCATAAATAAATTATGATAAGATGAATAATAAAGTTTTGTTTTTTATTATAAAATTTAAAGACGTCTCAAGTTGTATGATTGCATCAAATAGAGAAGATGAAAGCCGATATTCTCTAATTGGTAATCATTTACATAAATTCAAACACAACTTAATAGGTAAATATTTTATGGATGAGTATATATACGTACGTCTTCACTAATCGATTAATTAAGATTATATTATGATTTTTAGTTTTTAAAAATTAAACTTATAAATATTACTTATACCTATAACATTTATTATTTTGTTATCTACTTTTTTGTACATGCTTTAAAAAATAAGGTCAAAATTTGAAAATTAAGAAAAAAATAATTTTAAAAAATTTGTGTTTTGTTTTTGAAATTTGACTAAGAATTTGAATGATTCTATAACAAAGATGCGAGAAACAAACACACTTTTCAAAACAAAAAATTAAATAGTTATGAACCAAAACCTAAACTAGATGTGATATTCGATTTTCCGCATGAGCTCTGCTCAAAGGCAAATTTACCATGGGTCCAGAGGGGCTCGAGCCCCCCTCAAATTTTTACCTTTAATAATATGTATAGAAAAAATCAGATTAAATAACAAAACAACACATAGTGGTTAATAGATTATAAGCCCCCTCAAGTCACACGTTTAAGCTCTCGTTTGTACATTCAAGTCCCCTCTCGATACAAATTCTGAAACCGCCACTAGCTTATTTGACATGTTAGAAGTCGTAATTTTTCCACCTCAAATGTGGCTAAATTAAAAAAACCCACCCATAAAACCAATAGGTTATAAATATATATATATAAGTTTATAACATGTTAAATATTAAATTAAATATAAATTAAAATTTAAAACGCTGTATTGTAAAAAAAATAAAATAAAACGGTTGTATAAATATAACGAAATTTATGGATAAGAAAAAAAGAGGGCGCTAAGACTCTCAGTCTCTCTGCAACAACAATGTCACCCACAGCTCTCCCTCATCTCCAATTTTCTCCTCTTCCCTCCTTCAGATTGCGCCCTCTTCTCCTCTCTCCATCTTCCTCTTCCCCTTTCTTCCCCAAACGCCATCTCTTTCACAGAATCCGCCATTGCATTCGCGCGTCTGCAAGCACCGTAGTTGAGTCCGGCAATGGAGCTGTAGCCGCGGCGGATGAGCCAGACGCAACTTCCTATGGCAGACAGTACTTCCCCCTCGCTGCAGTTGTTGGCCAAGTACTATAATTCTCTCTGTCTCTTTCACTATTTATCTTAAGGTTACGCCTAATTTGAGCAGTTTAGTTTTGATTGTTAAAGCTAATTTGTTCGATTTTTTAATATCGCCGTTTTTGTAATTTTTCATCGGTATGTGTGTAGGAATAACTCCCAACTGGTTAATTTATGTGCCTATCGTCTATTGTTCTACAGGATGCAATTAAAACCGCTCTTTTGCTTGGAGCTATTGACCGTGAAATTGGCGGCATTGCCATCTCTGGAAAGCGAGGAACGGCTAAGACAGTTATGGCACGTGGATTACACGCGATCTTGCCACCTATTGAAGTAGTTGCTGGGTCAATTGCAAATGCCGATCCATCTTGTCCTGAAGAGTAAGCTTGCCGAGTGTTTAGAAGTAATCATTTCGATGTAGCTTTTTACTTGGAAAAATGTTGTTATGCACCTGATAACAATACCATAGATGCTAGTTAGGGGGTGGGATGGACTTGGCATATGAAAATTAAAGGACTCATTAATTTTTCTGGATTCAGAGGAGATCCCACCTTGATCTCCTATCTTTTTCGTGCTTGGAATGCTCTATCTTGTGATCCCAATTATTTGGTTTCTTTTAAGTAATGTGTTTTGTAAGATTAATGAAGCAGCTATGAAATGCTGTAATATGGAGAGCATGAGATTGTACGGCTGTTCACTGTCTCCTAAACAATGACACAATCTGCTAATTCATGAATTTTCCTGCCCAAAATTTAGGCTACGGTTTTAAAGAAATATAGCATTTTAATATTCTTTTGCCCTTTATTTCCTGAACGAAAGAAGATTGATCTGTACTTCATTTTCAATAATTGTGTTTTTTTTCCACCTGCAAAAAAAAAAAAAAAAAAACTAAAGATGGGAGGATGGCCTTGCTGATCGTGTCGAATACGACTCAGCTGGTAATGTCAAAACGCAGATTGTTAAGTCTCCTTTTGTTCAGGTACTTACCAAGATACTCAGTATCTCACATAGAGCTAATTTTTCATTGTTTAATGAAGCAAGTTTGATGTTGCTGCAGATTCCACTCGGAGTTACAGAAGACAGGCTCATTGGATCTGTCGATGTTGAAGAATCTGTAAAAACTGGAACAACTGTTTTTCAGCCTGGTCTTCTTGCTGAAGCTCATAGAGGAGTTTTGTATGTTGATGAAATCAATCTCTTGGACGAGGGTATTAGTAACTTGCTGCTTAATGTATTGACTGAAGGAGTCAATACAGTTGAAAGAGAAGGAATCAGTTTTAGGCATCCATGCAAACCACTCTTAATTGCTACTTACAACCCAGAAGAGGGTGCTGTTCGCGAGCACTTACTAGACAGGATTGCAATCAATTTAAGGTATAGCAGATGTTTTGCCAGTGAAGCGAATCATATATTAATTTCTCTTTCTCATTTGACTATGACAAACTTCTTATGCAGTGCAGATCTTCCTATGAGTTTTGAAGATCGTGTTGCAGCTGTAGGAATTGCTACACAATTTCAAGAACAGAGTAGGGAAGTTTTGAAAATGGTTGAGGATGAAATAGAGCTTGCAAAAACTCAGGTAAGATGGCATGTTGTGGTATAGATTATTGAACTAAAGGATCTGTTCCTATGAATAACTGCTTGCATGATAACTCACCGACTTCCTGGGTTGAAGGTGAAATCTCTCGGGTCCTCTATTAGCTGCCTCCGTCATGCATTAATAAGGACACAGACGGACGGACCCCACTTTTGATGTATAATTATAAACCTTATTTTTGGAAATTGGGTTGCTTTGTTAATATAAAATACACTCACAAGTTTGAGTCTTTGACCGTCACATGATTACTTTTTTTTGTCCTGTAAAAAGCACAATTGCTAGTCTTTACATTTTATTTTTTTTAATTTATTCTATATCTTTTAATCAAGTAATCAGCAAAACAAATTTTTATTCTGTAAAATTATTAGTTAAAGATTGCATCACCTTTAAATGCAGATCATTTTGTCAAGAGAATATTTGAAGGACGTTACAATTGGCAGAGAACAATTAAAATACCTTGTCTTGGAAGCTATTCGAGGTGGTTGCCAGGTTCTTACCAATTCTTTTCTCTTGATTTCAACTGACTTCAAATTTCATTATCGATTCTGCATTTCATCATGTGCTGATTACTCATATGTAGTTTAAGATTCCATTTTAGTTTGTCAATATGAAGCCTGAGTGACGTAGTTTAAGATTCTAATCAGGATCTTCCTTGATGGGAGAAAGTTATCTATCTCAGACCTGTTTCCAATTAGGCTTTAAAGATTGGAAAGGAGATGGCGTTGGAATGAACTATTTGCTCAATTTTCAAATTTTACGTGCAATATTATTTTTCTACTTATTCTTTTATCATTTTTGTATTCACTGGGGAAATGAAAATAAAAAGAAAAAAAAATATAATGCTAGTTGAGTAACTAAAGAGAATATTGGCTTTACAGTTTTCTTGCTTCTTATCTTGATTGTCTAATATATGACTGGTGGAAAGCAGGGGCACAGAGCTGAGCTATATGCAGCACGTGTTGCAAAATGCCTGGCTGCTCTTGAGGGGAGGGAAAAAGTCTATGCTGATGACCTGAAAAAAGCTGTAAGCTGATAAGTTGTCTTCTTTACTGCATTGCTACCTTTTTTTACCACGTTGACTGCATAACTGGAAAGATACTCTTCCTTACCGTAGATGTGCTGTTACATTTGCTAGAGTGTTATTCATGATTGGAAATTTGTTTCTTTATTTTTTTCCAAAAGCCCATTGTTTGTTCTCTGCTAGCTTCTCTGATTCATGAGGTATAAGTTTTAGTTAATTGCTTCAAAGGAACAATGGTCTTAACTGTCTTGTATCGTCATCCAGTACAATTAGAAATGCTTTCCTATGTACTGTTAAGTGCTCCGTTAGGTGAAAAACTTCCTTTCCTCAATGTTTCTGATATTATATATAGTGCCATATTTCAGTTTGGCAGCACATATATGCTTCCCATTCTGACATATTACACACTATAGGTTGAACTAGTCATCCTACCACGTTCGACCATCAATGAGAATCCACCAGATCAGCAAAATCAACAGCCTCCGCCGCCTCCACCACCTCCTCAAAATCAAGAATCTGGGGAAGAGGAGAATGAAGAGGAAGACCAAGAGGTTTTGTTCACCCATCAAAATTTCAGTTTGATGTAGAAAGATTGTCAATGATTTCTTTTCCTCATTTTAACCTCTTGTGATTTTTTCCTTGTGTTTTTCACTGGAATATTTGCCTATGCCGTGTTTCACTTTGAAATGATTTATTTGATTATTTACCAACAACTTGAAAGTTCTTACTTTAAGCAGGAAGACGATGATAAAGAGAATGAACAGCAGGAACAATTACCTGAAGAATTCATTTTTGATGCTGAAGGAGGTTTGGTGGACGAGAAACTTCTTTTCTTTGCTCAACAAGCACAGAGACGCAGAGGCAAGGCTGGGCGGGCTAAAAATGTCATCTTTTCGGAGGACAGAGGACGATATATTAAGCCAATGCTTCCGAAGGTCAGTCAGTCAACTTCCTGGCCCTTTCATTCAGGACACGTGAGTTCAATTTTGGTGTTCTAGGTACACGCTCTTCTATTGACCGTCATATTCTGCAGGGGCCTGTTAAGAGGTTAGCAGTTGATGCAACACTTAGAGCAGCTGCCCCATATCAGAAGTTGCGGAAGGCAAAAGACACTCAGAATAGTAGGAAAGTTTTTGTCGAGAAGAGTGACATGAGAGCAAAGAGAATGGCTAGGAAAGCAGGAGCATTGGTAATCAAACTTCAGTTTTATGAATTACTATGTTGTATATATTGGAGACATTAAATGAGCGTAAATGACATGATAGATACATAGCTCGTCATTGGAATGCCAATAGTGTCTCACACATCTTGATTTGGCTATATTTGGAAGTTTTCTACTGTGATTTCATTGCTTTATGGAGGTACCGAATTTCAGAACCTTGAGAGTTGTAAACTTCAAGCAAAATATTTATTTTTATTTTTATTTTTGTTTTTGTTTTTGTTCTTTATATATATATTGTTCAGATGACAACTTCCCGATTAAAATATTAGTTATGATGACGGCTAATTCTTAGATTTGGTTACCTGTGGCAGGTAATATTTGTGGTTGATGCCAGTGGGAGCATGGCATTGAACCGCATGCAAAATGCAAAAGGTGCAGCACTCAAGTTACTGGCTGAAAGCTATACAAGCAGGGATCAGGTAACATTAACATAAAGATGACAGCATTATGCACTTTCACGGTTACATGGCTACAGGCAGTTGATAGTAGGTAGTATTGAAATAACATAAAATATTTTCCTCTCGCAAAGATTGCAGAAGCAATGGCATGGTTGTTGTCTAGGCTTCACTATAAATTGTAAAAATATGATTTAGTCTATCATTCATCATAGATCATAAAAAGTGTTCGTATTAGAATAAAAAATTACCCCAAGATGCTTGATAGAAACCTGAATTCCATTTTTCTGATTGTTTAGGCAAGCATGGTCAAGACCTTTTTTTTCCTTCCTTTTTGGGAACTCTGATTGTTATTTGGCTTTGTAGTAAATGTGTGTCTTTATATCTTATAATCACATAACAGGTTTCCATAATTCCTTTCCGTGGAGATTGTGCTGAAGTTCTGCTGCCTCCTTCCAGATCTATTGCAATGGCGAGAAAACGTCTCGAGAGACTTCCTTGTGGTGGAGGATCTCCCCTGGCTCATGGTCTTACAACAGTTAGTATTTTCTTACAACCTCAGAAAATTTTTCAACATCAAAACGATGCTATTTAAAGCATTTATCGCTCAATAAATATACCTTTAGGGGAGAGAAAAACAAGGAAAATCTGACATCAAACCATCTTAAAAGTTATCCGAGTTTAGGCTTCCCGAACCCCCCCGCGGAAGATGATATTACTGCTCTCTATTTGATTGGACCAAAAAAAAAAGGTGGGATTCTGAAAAGGAGGCGATAGTAAAATTGCAGTACTGTAGTTACGTTAGGTCTTTTTTTTTCTACTCATTCATGTCTTGTAAAAGTCCTTATTCATCTGCAAGCACCAGGCCCATTTACTAATTCCCTGTTCTGATTATAATGGTAGTAAGTTAACAACATCTGTTCTAAAGTGGTCTTTGATCCACTTTTCCAGGCTGTCAGGGTTGGATTAAACGCTGAGAAAAGTGGGGATGTAGGAAGAGTGATGATTGTTGCAATTACTGATGGCAGAGCCAACATATCACTGAAAAGATCCACTGATCCTGAAGCTGCTGCTGCTGCTGCTGATGCACCTAGACCTTCAGCACAAGAATTGAAGGTAAATTCAAGTGCTTTACCCTCATGCATTTCTCTTTGACGTATTTCAACCGATAAGTCAATACCTTAATATGGCCATTGTAAATGAAGGATGAGATTCTCGAAGTGGCTGGGAAAATATATAAATCAGGGATGTCTCTCCTCGTCATTGATACCGAAAACAAGTTCGTATCGACTGGTTTTGCCAAGGAGATTGCTAGAGTAGCTCAAGGTTTGTTCCATTTCCAAATAAAAGGTTGTTCAATCTTTGAGCACATTTGCAGAAGATCTTACACAACATTGCATTCTTTGCAGGAAAATACTATTACTTACCGAATGCCTCAGATGCTGTCATCTCTGCTACGACGAAGGAAGCTCTGTCGATGTTAAAGAGCTCGTAAAATGACCGAAACGGTTATCTTGTTCGCTAATTTTGTTGAAATGAAAACAGGTTACTCCCTGCAGTCCAAATACTTCTTTTTGGCAATGTTCAAAATTCAAATAGGGCAGATCATTTTGTTGGAGAATCCACCCCCATTTAAATGTTGTATTGCTAGGATTGTTTTTATCAATGAGTGAAATATGTGCCTGCTAGTTCTGATTTTGAAATACAGCTACTGGACATGGGCAAAGTAATCTCATAGAAAATAAATATATTGATCAATGAACTTGTTTTGATTAACAAAACTATACATATGAATATATTATTTAATCTATTTAATAGTTACTTATAGTTAAGTAGTCATATTAGTTCATTCAAATGGATGGAAAGTTGTTGAAATTATATGATAGATTGTTTAATGAAAACTATTAATAATAGCTATTTCATTTTTTATTTTTGATTTTTTAAAAATTAAGCTTATAAATACTATTTTTATCTATAAAATTATTTATTTTGTTAAAATTCAAGCCAAGTTTTGAAAACTAAAAACTGTGGTTTTTAAAATTTGACTAAGACTAAGAGTTGAAATGTTTTCTTATGAAAGATGAAAACCATTGTAGATAAATTGTGGGAAAATAAGCACAATTTTTAAAAATAAAAAAAAAATCAAATTCAAATAGCTATCAAACACTTTCATCAAGGTCTCGTTTGATAATCATTTGATTTTTAGTTTTTAGTTTTTGAAAATTAAAGCCTATAATACTACTTTTACCATGACTTTTCATGTTTTCTTATTTACCTTTTAGATTTGTTTTCAAATATTAAACAAACTTTTGAAAACTAAAAAAAATAGTTTTCAAAAACTTTTTTTTTGTTTTTGAAATTTAGCTAAGAGTGCAAGTGTTTTCTTAAGAAAAATGAGAAATATTGTTGAAAAAATGAAAACCATCATAGATAAATAATGAGAAAACAAGTATAATTTTTAAAAAACAAAAACTACAAGTCAAATGTTTTTAGTAATTACGACTACAGTGGAGGTTAGCCCGAACATAGTTCATCTATTAAGGTATATATTCTCAATCAAGATGCTAGAGTTTCGAATCTCTCACTTCAACGTTATGTTGAATTAAAAATAAAAACAAAAGAGGACTATAATAGATGGTTTGAAATAAAAATTAATGCTATTGTATTAGAGACTATTATCTTCAAGCTTGCAATTTTTTTTTGGGGGTACTAGTATCAAGAATTGCAAATTTTCAAAAGAAAAATAACTTAAAGAGTTTTTTTTTTTTTAAAAGAAGTGGCATTACTAAAAAATAAAAAATAAACAAGAGAATACCACATTCAACGAGCACACTTTTTTTCGTAAACAATATAATGTAATCTATTATCCATCTCACAAGCATAAATAAGTGGTTTTTTTTAATGCTCAAATCTCTACCTTATAAATTATGTAATATTCTAAAAAAAGAGTAATGTCGTCCTTTGGAAAAAAGAAATTAATTATAGCAATATTTTTTTGAGACAGCAATTTAGTTTTAGACTCGTTATTGAACAATCGCATTTAAATGAAATCCCATCAATTACTTTGAATTTTTATTTTTGTTTATTTTTCAGTTTAGTTTCCGCAGCGAGATCAGCGTGCAGAGGACGCGCCAATGAGTAACAAATATATTATAATTTAATTTTCATTTTCTTTTGAGGAATTTTTCACATTTTCTCCCAACGTTTCTCTCTGCGATTTTCAAACTCCACTTCCCGCGTTTTCGCCTTGCAATCCCAAAGCTTGAACAAAATTTGTGGTGAATTTGATGTCTAGAAGCTTTTTCTACTGATAAATGCTTCCATTTCCTCGAGATTTGGCTGTTCGGAGGTGAAGAAACTGCAGTACAGTGACAGAAACTGTGTCGAACTGAAATTTCTCCTCGTTTAACAGCTTTTGGCGTCGCAACAGTTTTGTTCTTTGCAGTTTCTTCGTTCTCAGTCTCTCTGGGAAGCCAATCGGACTCGTAAGTACTTTAGGGTTTCCCAGAATGCCATGGTTACTACCTAATGAACATATTTTTCGATTTGTTTCATTCAAGTGGTTCTGCTTATTTGATTTTTTTTTTCCGAAACAATTTTTTGCAGATGGAGGCTCTTTATAAGAAGCTCTACGACAAGTACACTAAACTCAAGGTGCATGGCTGTTTTTATTTTATGATCGATTGAATTTCTGCAGATTGATAGGGATTTTTCTTGCTTCTTGATTTGTTTTGGATTGTGTAATGTTTTTTTATGCGGAATGCATGGAATAATATCGTTTTCATCGATAAGGCAAGTGACATATTTAATTGGTTGAAGTCAGATCTGATCTACGACTTAATTTCTTATTTTTAAAGCATTTTACATGTGAATCTGCAAAATTATCTCCTTGTTTGTCCTTGAAAGTTTCATTTCCTCTCTATGGATAGTTTGTCTGCATACTGATATTGAATTCTCGATTACCTGTCTTATTTGCGGTTGCATATCTTTTACAGACAAAAAAAATGTCAGACTTCGATCAGCTCAGTAAGGATCAAGAAGTAAAATTTTTGAATTATGTGTCTGGTATGGGCACTATCCTTTCCTTTACTTATCCGTTCATATATTTCCTTTGCATCATGTGTGATGCTAGAGGTCTAAGACAAAAGGATTGAGCTTTTGTTTATACTGTTGAGTTGGTTTAGCTTCTTGGATTACACCTGAGTCGATATTTTCTTGCTCCTTTCCAGCTGCAGAGGAGTTGATTCAACATTTAAAAACTGAAAATGATAGATTGCGCCTCCAGGTTAATGAATTGAGAGATGAAGTAGCTTCGACCAGGTATGCCTTTAAAAAATACCGATAACACCTTCTCTAGTCTTTATCATTATTTTTTGTGTTCTTTTGTTCTTAGAAATATTTTTAGTTGAACCGATCCAGCAACTTTTATTTCCTGCTTGATTTGATGGGCTAATGCAGTGTGCTAATGTGGTTGCAGGTCCAACATGGATGCAAAATGTGCTGATTATCAGAAGCTACTAATGGAAGAGAATGAAAGGAGTAAGTTACGCACATTACCTCTAGTTCAAGTTCATCTCATGACTGCATCTATATCTCCAAGTCCAGTTTTAGTGAAGAATTTTCATCTTGAACAATTCGCGAACTTTGCTTTCCAGCAGGAGAAAATCCAAAATTACCATGCCTCGAGTTCTTATGATGACACGGGGTCTTGGGTTTGCATGCCTAGATAAGAACTTGAAAGTTAAAACTAATGCTTGGGTTTAAACCAATATAACATAGTAAAATGAAGGTACTAGTGTTTTAATTATTTTTTTAATGATGAAATGGAATATTCAAATCCTTGTTGTTTTCACTTCGTTCATGATGTGTGTTTTGTTATTGGCCGCATTAGCCAAGAATTAAGTTGGGGCGGTTTAATATCCATAAGATATAACTAGACTTAAACGAAAGGTTAAATTGCTAAATTACCTTGCCTAATCTAAAGTATTTTGAGATTTGTTTCGCATGAATTTTCAAGGGTGTAGATGCCTTCCACTATGATTGAAACGCTATGACTATGATCTTCCAATTCATCTTCTTTAAAAACAGTTGCCGGGGTCTCACTGGAGCTCGATTTCCTGAATAACTGTAGCTTTTACTCCTGTCCATTGTCTATGATATATAAATATTGGGCTCTGTTCACCGAGATTCATTTTGCATAACACTAACCATACATTACCGACAAGCATCCATGTGCCGATTGCCAAATAAATTCTTCATATGGGCTTGATCCAATCCAGATAACACTCTTTCTGAAGAAGTTGAGAAGCTTCGAAAACTTCAGCAGGAGGTAAATTTTAATGGTTTTAACAACGGAACAAGTAAGGAACTACACACGCCTAGTGGTTCCCAAACTGTACCTGGAGAAGTTTCGAATGGCCCATCTGGAGGAAATACAAGAAAGCGTTCCAGGGATGCTACTCCAGTGACCAATGAACTCATAACACTTCATACAAGTGCTCAAGATGATCCCATGCAAAGACAATCAACACGTGAGCTGTCTCAGACAGCTGCATCCAGCGAGGTTGCCAACATGCAGCTGTTATATCCGACTAATGATTATACTTTTGGTTTTCTCCCCTCTGATATTTTCAAAATGCAATGCTACAGTTGGATTGCTGCGGAAGAAATGACTGTGTTTCCACCAATTGCCCATACCAATGCCTTGTAGAGCACTTGATGGGAATGGAAGTATCCACCACCAACCGAAATGAAGGAATATGTATATCAGCACTTCACAAATCAAGTGGTAAGTTGGTAACTTGGATACGACGTTCTATAGTTATAGATTATGCCATTTGATAACTCTTATTTGCATCTACCTCTTTGATTAATCAATTATGTTCATTGCTAATTGTTGAATTAAAGTCCAAATAAATATTTTGTTTTATTTAATATGGAAGAAAGAAATGTCAGTATTTAGGGTATCTAGTTGTCATTTTTCTTTATCAGTTCCTCAGATTGGTATTAGAACTCCCACTGTTTCTCACGCTCTCTCTCTCTCTGAATTGTTATGGGAAATGAGTGTTGAAGTACATTTAAATTTATGATGTTATTTTATATCAGTCTTCTTATTATTATTCTATTTTATCGTGTAATGGTCAACACTTAAACAATATATGATTTGATGTTCCAATGTGTAGATGGGTGTTAAAGCATGACTTGGACTTAGTGACTAGTTTAGCTCTTAGAACCTGTTTGGGGCACAGGTTGTAATAACTTGTGTTATTATAGCCTGTGGAATAGTCTGCACTCCAAATACATACTATTATAACTTTAGACTATACTACTTTCCATTTTAAATAATATTATATGATTCCACAAAATATTATAAACTATGCTATTATAATCTACTTAGCGACCCAAACAGCTTCTTAATTTTAGGATATTTGAGAGAGAGAAAGGACGCAAACTATTAGTCTTGTTCTTCTGCATTGTGACTGTTATACTTTTCAACGGCCAGTTGGTTTCTTCTTTCTATATTAGATTTTTGCTCCAATTATACTTTTCGGTGCTATTTCCCCAACTAAATTTGGAGAAATTGGTGACGGTTTTTTCTTTTGTTTTTCTCTATGGTCATATCAGGTTATTCCTTCAGTCTAACGTGGGTAAAGAAACTAGCCGGAGAAACAGAAATCCTCTATCGCGTCGTATCTCTGGGTACTTTCGAGAGGGTAGCCCCAGAATGGATGAAGGAGGCCATCATGTTCAGCACGAGTATGTGCCCAACTTTCTTTGAGAAGGTAACAAAGGTCATCAAGCTGCACTGCTAGTAAAAAGTATGTCTAGTACTTTTTAATCCCAACTAGGCCTTCAAGTTAGTTTCTCTTGCTCCTACATGCTAAATGAACATGAACAGTGAGCTGCTAGCTAACGAAAGCTGCTTGCTTGACCATTTTGCTAATTCATGTTGAATAAATCCCTCTGCAAATACCCATTTTGCTGGTAACTTCTTTCTCCAGAAAAAGGATTGTGAACTCTGAAATTGTTTTCTTTTCTTTTCTTTTCTTTTCCTTTTAGAATGAATTGTAAGGTCAGATTGTATGGCGTTTCTCCAGTGAGTGATGTATATATTTGAGATTGTTAATGCTGCATGAACCAAGAAGAATTTGACATCTGAAACAGATAGAACAAGAAATTGATCTATACTTTTCATTAATTTAGAGATATTGTGCTGCTGGAACATATAACTGCTGTGGACTTTTTGGTTGAATCTACTGTACATTTAATGGGTTTATAATTTGAACTTTTGAGTCTATATGCATAAAAGAAAACAGTGAGAGAACCTTGAAGCTAGAGTCCAATAATAATGGTACAAGATTGACATCTTTGGTAGGGCTCTGTGTCACTAAAGGGGAGGGAAACAAAAGCATTTTAATGATTGACAATTCAAATCAGAAATGATGATTGCTTACCCTTTTTATGTGTTTTTCACTATAGAACAAGACTTATTTTTATGAATTCATCTTTTAGTACAAGTTTATATTTTAATTTATTGGAAAAAACACTTGATCTTTGAATTATAATCCAAATTGTTTATCATGAAAGTTTACCAACCGTCTTTAGGATAACTATAGCAAAAAATAAAAAATAAAAATAACTCGAGTATAACTCAATTGATAGAGGGTTTTGTATATATATTTTTGAAGGTTAGATGTTTAAATTTCTATCCCGACCTCAAAAAAGAACCAGAAAATAACTTTAATAAAATAATTCACAAGTTGTTTTTATATTAATTGATACAATTTTTTTTTTATTTCAACACGGGATGTAGGGATTCAAACTCTTGATCATTTGGTTGATAATATATGTTTTAATCAATTGAAATATGCCCATAATTAATTATTATATATCTTCTTAATTTAGATTTTAAACATTCATATTAATGAGTTAAATAGTTATATTACTCTCATGATAATAAGACTTATCAATCGTCTAGCTATAAAAGAAAATAAAGTAACATGAGCATAGAGTAGCAGTAAAGCTATTAATAATTCTTTTTAGTACAATAAATATAGGAGTACGAAGAATTGAACCTTTAATTTCAAAAGAAGAGTACATGTCAATTAGTATTAAGTTAGGTTCGTTTTGACAAAAATCTGAGTTTAAAGTTTGAATTCTTACCTTTCACATATGAAATATAATATTCTTAATAATGAAATTTTTTTAAAAAATTGTAAGCTTGATTTCATTATGTTTTTCCCAAGTTACATTTATGGAATTTTAAAACAAAGGTAATCGTGAAAAGGGTCCATTATTATTAGGTGGTGGGTGAAGGGCTTCATTTTATTATCATTATTTCTTTATTTAAGAAAAGAAAAGAAAAAAAAAAAAACTGTGGTTGAATAAAGTGGTGGCATTAAAGCAGTTTGCGAAAGTAGCCGTTGGAAATTCAAAAGCAACGTAATTGGAATCTTCGCCGTCTCCATAACGTTCACTAAAATTTTTGAATATTTAGCCTTCAAATCAAAGCCCTAATTCTTCATCTCTCTCCTTCGTTTTAAAACCCTCCTTTCTCCTCTCTCCCTCTCTGCTCAGTCTCTCTCTCTCTCTCTCTCTCTCTACCATCGTCTAATTGATACTTCTTTGGTGGAGAAATCCTTGGATCATTCTCGAATCCTTCATATCCCCTCTGTAATTCGGATCAGAGAGAATGGCGGCCATTAATCGATACACTGACAACACGACGCCGGCCAACCCTGTTGTTTCTCCAGCCAAGAAACCCGTACCGCCGGCCAAAACCGCGGACTCTCAGTCCGTTCTCAAAAGGTATAAACATTTCCATATCTTTCGGATTTGATTCGATTCGTGCGTCGTCAGGGGATCGATCGCGTTTTTGTGCGTGTGCTATCGCCTCTGCTTTCTCGTGATTTTGGGCCATTATTGAACTTTATGCTGGATGAGTTTGTTTGTTGGTAGGGTTCCGGATTTAGTTTGAACTGATTTTGAGATGGGTTGTTTTGTGGTCTTTCGCAATCATCTTTTTAGGGTTTTATAGGGTAATTTGAGTGTCTTCTCAGGTTCCTCATTCTTGTGTATTTTTATGTAAAGAAATTAGTTAAGGACTCCGTCTGTATCCAACATAACTAACGATCTTCCTTCAATTTCTGTTGTGTTTTTCTGACTACAGGTTGCAATCTGAATTAATGGCTCTAATGGTGAGACTTGCTACATACATTTTTTTCATCTGATATTATTTTGGACTATTAAATCTTGGAGTATTTGGAAATGAGATTCCATAGTTGGCCAATAAACTCTTATAAATTCATGTGTATGATATTGCAGATGAGCGGAGACTCGGGAATCTCAGCCTTTCCTGAGGAGGATAACATTTTCTGCTGGAAAGGGACAATAACCGGAAGCAAAGACACAGTGTTTGAAGGAACAGAATATAGGTTATCCTTCTCATTCCCTAACGATTACCCTTTTAAGCCTCCAAAGGTGAAGTTTGAGACTGGCTGCTTTCACCCAAATGTGGACGTTTATGGCAATATTTGCTTGGACATACTTCAGGTAATTCAGCTATGGCGAAATCTTCGACATTGAATCAATAAATTCTCCGATTTTTCAGGTCGAAAACAACCCAAAATGAGTAATGTTTTATCTTTTGCAGGATAAATGGTCATCAGCATATGATGTGAGAACAATACTTCTATCCATCCAGAGTCTGCTTGGAGGTAACCTCTCAAAAACACCATACTTCCTTGACTTAGCAGATGGTTAAGAATGGAATATAGAATTTGCAACAAGTTGTTGCCATTTATTTGCAGAACCAAACATAAGTTCACCATTAAACACCCAAGCAGCTCAATTGTGGAGCAATCAAGAAGGTGGGTTTCATTATTAACACATAATTTTTCTTCTCTCTTTGAGTTGTTGGCCATGTGATGGAAAATTGGCTCACTCATCATGTGTTTCTGTGGTTGTTGCTGTAGAATATCGGAAAATGGTGGAGAAATTGTACAAGCCTCCAACAGCAGCAGCTTAGCTTGTTTTAGTTTACGCGAAGAAGAAACTAGGAGGGAGGATTTTGTGTCTCTCACTCTTTTTGCCCTAGAGAGGAGATTCCCAAATGATTTTTTTTTTTTTTTTTTCAGTGTGCTCTTCATTTCTTTTACTCTCTGGCTGGATGTTACAGATATATTTGTTGTCTCCTGTTATATGTGGAAATTTCAAGCCATGAGCTATATTTGTTCTCATTTCAAAGTTCCTCTATCATATCCTGCCTTGCTCTTTTTTTGAAGGTTTTTGAAATGGAAATTATGCTCAAAATTCTCATGTATTCAAGGGATGATATAATAATTGAATTTCTCCAATTGTGTGTAAAGGAATTTTGATGAAATAATTATAAGTTTTAAAAAAAAGAATATTAACAAAAAGCAATTTTTGTGTGCTGTTTTTATTACCTTTGGTTCGAGTTCCATTAATTCACACAATAATTTTAATATTAGTCAAGTATCTTTGAAGAACTCACCCAACTTGTTATATTCTTTAAAAAAAAAAAAAAACATTCATTAACTTTAATATTAGTGAAGTATCTTTGAAGAACTCAACTTGTTAGATTCTATTTTTAAAAAGAAAAAAACATTCATTTTCTATCTCTGAACTTTTTAAGTTAAAGTTTCACTACATGTACACACTAATCTAACAAATATAAAATCTTCCCCGAATTAATGTAAAAAGAAAAGAAAAATCAATCTTACATTTGAATCTCCAAAACTTTTCTTCACACACCTGAGAAACTTTTCCTAATAGTTATTTCAAATTTAGAAAGTAAAAAATAATTAATTAATTGCAATAACAACTTACCGCCATGTTAAAACTCTTAGGAGTTGTTTGGGACAAGTTATGTAATACATGTGTTATTATAACCTGTGGAATACTCTACACCTGCAAACACAGATTATTATAACCCCAAACTATATTACTCTACATTTTAAATAATATTATATAATTTCACAGATTATAATAATTCGTCGACTATTATAACTCTCTGTTATTATAGCCCACTCAGCACCCCAAACAACTTCTTATGAGTTGTTTGACCCCATTTGGCCCCCTGTCTTGGAATCAAAACCATGAGGGGTTTGTTCTGGGGTTCTGAAATCTGAGAATCAGAAAGTTGTGGCAGTGTTCTGAAGCATTGGAATAAGAAAACAGTGTTTGGGTGCAGTGTTCTAAATCCTGAGTTTATGTGGATTTTTTTTTCTTTAGATGTTTTGTTCTCCTATTTTTTTTACTGTTTTGTCAATTGTAGAAACATTTGTATAACATAAATGAGTTACAAAATTAGAACTCTATTTTAAAAATTAAAAATTTGAAATTCTAGGTAAGAAATTAGATAATTTAAAACTCTATTTCACAAAATACTTAGAAAAGTATTTTTAGAACTCTATTTTAGAAATTAAAAAAATAGAAAGTCTAAAGAAATTAGGGATTTAAAACTCTATTTCAAAAAAATATTTAGAAAAGTATTTTTGGAACTCTATTTTAGAAATTAAAAAAAAAAATAGAACTCTATTTAAGAAATTAGGGAATTTAAAACTCTATTTCACACCATAAAGTATTCTAAAAACTATTTTTTGGAATTCTATTTTAAAAATTAAAAAAAATTGGAAGTCTATTTAATTAATTAGGGAATTTGAAACTCCATTTTATAAAGTATTCAAAAACTTACTTTTGGAATTCTATTTTAAAAATTAAAAAATTGGAAGTCTATTCAAGTAATTAAGGAATTTAAAATTTTATTCCACACAATATTCAAAAACCTGTTTTTGGAACTCTATTTTAAAAATTGAAAAATTAGAGGTTTGTTTAAGAAATTAGAAAATTTAAAACTCTGTTTCACACATTATTTAGAAAACTATTTTTAGAACTGTATTTTAGAAATTAAAATTAGAAGTTTATCTAATAAATTAGAGAATCTAAACCTCTATTTCAAATTATTAACCTATTTTTGGAACGTTATTTTAGAAATAAAAAAATATTTATGAAATTAAGAAATTTAAGACTCTATTCCACAATTTAAGACCCTATTTTTTAAACTCTATTTTAGAAATTAAAAGTTTCGTTTAGTATTTATTTTTACTTTAATTTTAACCTTTTTAAAAAATTAACTAGGTGATCAAATCGTCAGGGTGGTTAGGTTATTAGGGTGGTCATCGGTAGTAGTTGCAGGGTGGTTAGGTTGTTGGAGAGTGGACATTGGGCAGTTGTTGGTAGTGGTTGTCAGGTTGTTAGGTCCCCTAGAGTAGTTGCATGGTGTTCGTGTCATCAAAGTAGTCAGGTTGTTAGGTGATCGGGTCATCGGAGTGGTCGCTAAAGTGGTCAACGGGTGGTCATTGGCGGTGATTGTTAGGGTGGTCAGGTTGTCGAGGTGGTCAGTGATAATGGTTGTCGGATGGTCGGGCCACCAAGGTTGTTATTGGATGGTTGAGTTCGTGGGGTGGTCGTGGAATGATTATCGGAGTGATCATGTGATTAGAGTGTGGTCATCAGGTGCTCGTCGACGATGATTATTGGGTGGTCGAGTTGTCAGGGTGGTCGTCAGTGCTGGTTGCTGGGTGTTAAATCACTACGATGGTTGGGTCACCGAAGTGGTTTGTCGAGTGGTCATTGGTGGTGGTTGTGGGCAAGTTAGGTCATTAGAGTAGTTGATTGCTCGAGTGATCGGGTTGTTGGGTAGGTATATACAAGTCTCTTGAGTGTCGTTAAAAGTAGTCGTCAGCGGTGGTCAAATCGTCGATGTGGTCATAAAAGGTTTTTGTTGGAGGTAATCTTCAGCGGTGGTCAACATTACCGGTGTGGTCGTCGGAGGTAGTGGTTGGGGTCGTCGGAGTTGTTGATTCATGGAATTCTTTTGGCATTTTTCGTTGCTTATTTTCACTCAAAGTTAAGTCGTGTGCATGTTTTGATCGCGTCTTTAGTATGTTGTTTGTTGAGTTTAGGTAAAAGTGAGTTTAGTGTTTAATTCTTTGCTTGGTTGTTGAGTTAACCCATTTGCTTAGCTTATTTGTGTGTTTTGTGTGCCTTTGCCTTGCAACCATTTAGGAGAAGCACGACTGTTGTCATGCTAATGTTGTAGCATTGTGTAGCATCGACTTCAAAAGCAGAGGAAAAATGTTTAATGTGGCAGTGATGTTGTAGCATTGCTCAGCATTGACTTTGGGACAAAAAAGCCATTGTGGGACCCACTCTTGTTGACGTAAATCAAATCTATTTTTATGTTTTTTGCTATCCTATTGGGCCTAAAGATGTCCACGGGGTGAGGCGGGGTCGGGGAATGGCTCCTCGTTCCCGTCCCCACCCCCCATTTCATTCCCCGTCCCTGTAAAATTCTCCATTTAATTTCGCGGAGAACGGGGTGGGAAATTCGCGGGGATCGGGTTCCCCGCAGGGAATAATTCCCCGTTTATAATTTTATTTTTTTAAATTTTATTAACTAATTTTTTTTAATTTGTATTTAAATGGTTAATTATTCTTTAGAGATTTCTAGTTAAGAGACATTTTTTCAATTTTCTTAGATAAATAAAATGATATTTAATAAAATTATTGACTTATGGTTTATTAGATGTATACAAATATAAATATTTAAAATTAAATAAATTAATTAGGGCGGGGACGAGGAGCGGGTCGGGACGGAGAATGTATTCCCCATATCCGTCCCCGTTTAGCCAACGAAAAAAATTTATCCCCGCTCCACAGGGCGGGTGGGAGGGCGGGGAAAATGTGCATCTCTAATTGGGCCTTGAGTGACAAAAAAGGAAGTGGAAGGGCTTTTGAGCAAAAAAACAAAAAAAAGAAGAAGAATGATGCCCTAATTTGAAAAATGAGGAGAATAGATAAACCAACCTAAACCTTTTAAGCTACAAGAACGATAAATAAATCAAGTTTAGAGAAAGAGAAATTGACACCGAATTTATACTTGTTCACCCAATCATGGCTATGTCCAGTTCTCTGCTATCGATGCAGGTTCCACTATAATCGTCAAGGAGAAAGTTACAAGAGTTTATAACGCTCAATGTGATTTCTCTCACTTTTCTCTCAAAGAATTAAAAAGCTCACGAATCACTCTAGCTCACAAAACTCTTCAATGGAGAAAAACGCTCTTGTAAACAATACTAAAAGGAAAACCTCACGACACTTTTCCCTTTATTTTTCCCCACAGTCGCCAATCACTTTTTGATCTCTCTCTCTCGATGAGTACCTACTGCCGCAAACACAACATATATATATATATGTATATATTGTTAGGTTAAGACTCAAATGGGTACCTCTTTTTTTCTTTTTATTTTTTGCTCCATTATGCCTAACAATCTCCCACTTGGAGACCAAAACAATCAACATGTCTCCCCTGCAACGGTAGCGACTCCTGTTTATCAATAGGAACAGTCTTGGTAAACATATCCGTTGGATTATGACTTCCTGGAATCTTTTCAAGCATCAACACTCGATCTTCCAAAACTGATCTGATAAAATGGTACCTCACCTATATGTGTTTCGTTCTCGAATAAAACACTGGATTCTTTGCTAAATGAATAACACTCTGACTGTCACAATGCAAAGTCTCATTTCCCAGTTTCAAGCCAAGTTCTTCTAAAAAACACTGAAACCATATCATCTCTTTACTTGCCTCGTGAATGTGACAACATACTCAACCTCTGTAGTAGACAGAGCTACTATCTTCTCATAGATCTAGAAACCCAGCTAATAGCAGAATCACCCAAAGTAAAAACATACTCGGTAGTACTTTTCCTGTCATCTGTATCACCTGCCATATCTGCATCTACATAACCCTGTAGTTTAAAATCGGACTTCTTAAAATGCAGAGCATAATCAGTTGTCCCTCTTAGATATCTGAAAAATCCACTTCACAGCCTCCTAGTGTTGCTTCCCTGGATTAGTCATATACCTACTAACAACTCCCACTACATGTGCAATGTCTGGTCTTGTGCAAACCATGGCGTACATTAGGCTTCCTATAGCTAAAGCATATGACACTCTAGTCATGTGATCTGTTTCCTGCTCAGTAGTGGGTGAGTGCTCCTTAGATAATTTAAAATGGCAGGCTAAAGGAGTACTCACAGGTTTTGCATCTTCCATGTGAAATTTGTTCAACACCTTTTTCACATATTCTTCCTGTGACAAAGTCAATGTATCATCTTTTCTCTCAATCCTCATTCCTAAGATTTGTTTGACAGCTTCCAAATCTTTCATATCAAATTCTTTAGATAATTCGGCCTTTATCTTGTAATTTCTGTTTGTTTTGCACCGCTATCAACATATAATGATAAAATAATGCATGAGTTACCTTGAGACCTTATGTAGCAACAGTGATCTGTCTGACATCTCTGAAATCCACTGTTACACATAAAGCTATCAAACTTCTTATACCACTGACTGGGAGCCTGTTTGAGACCATACAGGCTTATCTGAAGTTTGCAAATCATTTTCTCATGTCCCTGAATTGTTAAACGTTGTGGTTGTACCATGTAAATTTCTTCCTCCAGATCACCATGAAGAAAAGTTGTCTTTACATCCATCCGTTTCAGAAACGGATTCTGTTCTGTCACTATTGACAACATAGTTCTAATAGTAGTTAATTTAACTACAGGAGAAAATATTTCATTAAAGTCAATACCTTCTTTCCGTTGAAAGCCTTTGACTACAAGTCTTGCTTTATACCTCTTGCTACTATCAGGCTCTTGCTTTATTCTATAAACCCATTTGTTCTGTAAAGCTTTCTTACCTCTTGGTAACTCAACCAGTTGCCATGTCTGATTCCTCATAAGAGAATCCATCTCATCTTTCATGGCCAACTCCCACTTGACAGAATCTTCCAGTTGAACCGGCTCATCATAACTAGGGGGTGTACATAAGCCGGGTTGGATTGGATTGGGGGAGATTTTTGGACCAACCCAAAAATTCGGTTGGTAATTTCTTCAACCCAATCAACCCTATTCATGAGAGTAACCCAACCCAAGAAATTAATTTAAATTTCAGGTTGGGTTGGGTTGGGTCACCGGGTTAGTTTTTTTATTTTTTATAATTATTTAAATTATTTAAAATATTATTTTCTTAAATTAATAACTAAAATCATATAAAGTTCAAATATCAAACTTCAAAATTTATAACATCTTAACATTTGTTAGAAGTCTAGAAGAAAAACATAAGCAATTAACAAATAATTGATTTATAAGTATATATTTAAAATAAAATTAAAAAATATAAACTTTGGGTTGGGTTGGGTCAACCCGATAACCGACCCGAACTTTTCGATTCTCCAAATTTCTAACCCAACCCAAACCGAAAAAAAAACCTAACTCTATCCAACCCTTACGATTTGGGTTGGGTAGTCTGGGTTGCTCGAGTTACCGGGTTAGTTGTACACCCCTAATCATAACATTTAGGTTCACCTCTGTCAGTTAATAATATATAGTTTAAAGTAGGAGAATACTTCTATGGTTTGATAGTCCTCATAGACTTCCTTGTTAGCTTTATGGCTTCAATCAAACTAAATATTTTGATGATAACAAACTCAAATTTTTGTACTAATCTTTTTTAGTATTTCAAAGGGTCTATCTTGTAGAGCTCGAAGAGACGAGTACAAGACAATTTGAATCGCTCAAATCGCTCCCAAACGAAGGAGATATGAGCAAAAGAAGTTTGAAAGGGAAACTAATAAGGCACTGACACGTGGCACCGCGGCCGACGTGGCGTGGCGGATCGATGGCGATGACGTGGTAGCTAACGATGGTGAATTGACGTGACATTCGTGGACGAATAAAAAGCGTACATGTGGCGAGAAGTTTTCAAAAATTCAAGTTTTTGAAATTCAAATGAATCAAAAAAAAAAAAAAAGGAAAGAATGCCACACATGGACATTTTGGAGAAGAATATTTTCTCCTCCCTTCCCTCCAATTATGGACTTAAATCTTTCCAAAATTCAACCATTCAATCACAACCATCCATCCTTTTTGACCTAAATCCAATGGCTTATCTTCCATTTGTTCAAAAATCCTTTTTAACCCTAAAAACATCATCTTTCACTCATTTTTTGAAAAATTTCCAGCAACCAAATAACCATCAAAAAGTCTCCAAAAATGCTCTAATCTTCAAGAATTCTCACCATCCTCTAAACCGGCAAATCCTGCAATTGTTGTGAGAATTTTGGAATTGAAGCGTGATCCGAAATTTGTGTAATCTTGCTTTTAGAAGCAAGATTACACAAATTTCGGATTTTGAAGCAATCTTTTCTTTTGTTCAATTTTCTTTCTTTCGGGAATATTGTATTAAGGTATGGGTACACCTTGGGTTGTGTGAAAATTCAATTGGTTTAATCCTGAACCAGAAAAAGGATTTGGGTTTCTCTTTAGCCTAGGAAAAAGAGGGTCGTGACGGTTTGGTTCTCACCTGCAAGAGGATCAAATTTAGTGAAATACCCGAGAGGAGCTTGGGGAGTGGAGTAGGCAATTTGCCGAACCACTATAAAATTTTCGGTGTCCTCTTTTCCTTAATTTTTTAATTTCTGCACTTTACTTTCTGCTCTAGCATTTTTTTTAGATTGCATAATTTAGGATTTGCTTCTCTTAATTGTTTTGTCTGCAATCTTTTTATCATTGAATTACTTTTTACTTAAAGTTTGTTGTATTAAAATTGATTGAGTGCAAATTTCTTAAATTTCTCATTATGTGAAAAAGTGCCTAAAAAGTGTTGAAGTTAATTTTTTTAATAAATCAAAAAGTTGGTAGACAACCCTATTCACCCCCCTCTAGTGTTGCCATACGGTCCTACAATTGGTATCAGAGCGGGTAGCTCATTTTTTTTAATCTGGAAGAGTATTTTAATTTTTTTTATATTTTTTAAACTGTTTTTTATTTTTTTTAAATCTGAAATTTTTTTAAAATTAAAGAAAAAAGTTGATTTTAAGTTTTTAAAAAGGGTTGTTTCACTAGAAAAATCTTTTCTAGAAAATTGACTCTTAAAATTCAATTTTTTATTGTTTCTAAAACTCTAAATAAGTTTTGAAATTTTATTGAAAATTTGTCTTCACTAAAATTTATCTTAATTAAAAAAATTAAATAAATAATTTTTTTGTTTTAATTTTTTTTTAAAACTCTTAATTGTTCGAACTTATGGCAAATACTGGAATAAATGGATTTGTAGAGGGTCAATCTACCACTAGGCCACCTTTCTTTGATGGAAATAATTATGCATGGTGGAAGACTAAGATGAGAATTTACTTGTTATCTATTGATTATAATTTGTGGGAAATAGTTTCCAAGAGTCCTGTTGTCCCAACTAAATCTGTTGCAAATCAAGAAGTGCCCAAAAATGAAAATGAGTTAATGAAGATGATAAAAAGAAAGTGTCTATTAATTTTAGAGCTATGAACTGTCTGTTTTGTGCCTTATGTCCTGAGGAGTTCAATCGAGTCTCTGCATTTAATTCTGTTAACGAAATTTGGGATATGCTCGAAGTAACTCATGAAGGAACGAATCAAGTAAAAGAATAAAAAATTAGCATGTTAGTCCATAATTACGAATTATTTAGAATGGATGCAAATGAGTCTATTTCTGAAATGTTTACTCGATTTACTAATATCGTAAATGCCTTGAAAGGATTAGGAAAAACTTATTCTACCTCTGAGAATGTTAGGAAGATCCTCAGGTCTTTGCCCAAAAGTTGGGAAGCTAAAGTCACGGTGATTCAAGAAGCCAAAGATCTCTCAACACTTCCTTTAGAGGAGCTCATTGGGTCTCTCATGACACATGAGATAATCATGAAGGGCAACATGGAGGATGACGTAAAGAATAAGAAGAACCTAGTATTAAAGTCTACTCAAGCTCAAGACGGTTCTGAAAGTGAGAATGAATTAAATGATGATGAATATGCGTATCTGGCCAAAAAGTTCAAGAGGTTTCTTAAAAAGAAAAATTTCTCCAAGAAAAGTAACAGTCAAGAGGGAAAGGGAGAAAAGAGTAATAGGGACGCAATTATATGTTTTGAATGTAAGAAGCCTGGACACGTGAAGTGGGATTGTCCACAAAGGAAGTCATCTTTGAAGAAGAGCAAGAAGGCCATGAAAGCCACTTGGGATGAAAGTCATCTTCTGAAAGTGAAGGAGAAGTAGCCAACCTCTGTTTTATGGCATTCGGAGACGATGACGATGACGATGAGGTAATTCCTGAAAATCTTTCCTTTGATGAACTTGTAGAACCCTTTAATGAAATTAAAAATGAATTTGAAAAATTAGGCTGCAAATACATGTCTCTTAGAAAGAAAAATGCTAAAATAGCTCATAAAAATAATGACCTATCAATTGAGCTATAAAATATAAAAGGAGAAAATAAGACTTTAAGAAAAGGCCTTGATATGTCTAAATCATATTTGCATGTGTTAAAAGATGAATATACAATATTAGAAAATATAAAAGAAGAGAATGAGAAATTAAGAAAAGATCTTGACTTGTCTGAATCAAATTTGCATACTTTAAAAGAAGAATATAAAATATTAAAAATTAAAAATGAAGATTTATCTTCTATCCTAGTAAAATTTACTAATGGGAAGAAGAATCTAGACATTATGATGGGTAAACAACAAGGAATTTTTGATAAAAGCGGTATAGGTTACAAACCTCATCAAAAGCAAAAGAAATTTGAAAATTATTGTGTGAAAGAAAGTATCATGTCATCTATTGTTTGTCATGCATGTGGAAAACAGGGTCACAAATCCTATGCATGTAATTTAAGGAAATCCAACGTTATAAATGAAAATAAAAAGAGATGGATTCCTAAGTTTTTATTGACTAACCCCCAAGGACCTAAACAAATTTGGGTACCTAAGATTATATCTTGAGAATAAATTTCTTTCAGGTATGTTTGAGATCAATAAAGAACAAGTGGTACTTGGATAGTGGGTGTTCAAAACACATGACTGGGGACCACACAAAATTTGCATACCTAGAAAAGAAAGATGGAGGATATGTTACCTTCGGCGATGACAAAAAGGGTAAGATCATTGGCAAAGGTAACATAGGTAATGGTTCAAATTTTCTTATTGAAGATGTTTTGTTAGTGGATGGATTAAAGCATGATTTACTAAGCATTAGCCAATTATGTGATAAGGGATATAAGGTAGTTTTTAATAATAAAAATTGCATAATTGAAAATGCATGTGATGGAAAAATTACATTTGTTGGAAATAGAGATAGAAATGTTTATCTTTTGTTGATCCGATGAATTGTCCTATAGTAGATAATAAATGTTTTGTCTGCTTTGCATGATGATCCATGGTTGTGGCATAGAAGATTAGGACATGCAAGTATGCATTTAATTTCAAATATCTCTAAGAAATCCCTTGTGAGAGGTCTTCCAAGATTAAATTTTGAAAAAGATAAAATTTGTGATGCTTGTCAAATGGGTAAACAAACTAAGTCTTCTTTCAAACCAAAGAAAATGGTTTCTACCTCTAGGCCTTTGCAACTATTACATATGGATCTTTTTGGACCTACTAGAGTTGCAAGTCTAAGTGGAAAACATTATGCTTTTGTTATAGTTGATGATTTTTCGAGAGTCACTTGGGTTTTATTTTTATCTCATAAGGATAAAGCTTTAAAATCTTTTATCAATTTTTCAAAAAGAATTCAAAATGAAAAGAGTTTTATGATTTCAAAAATTAGAAGTGACCATGGAGGAGAATTTGAAAATGCTTCTTTCGAAACTTTTTGTGAAGAAAATGGTATTTCCCATGATTTTTCCTCTCCAAGAACACCTCAACAAAATGGAGTTGTAGAAAGGAAAAATAGATCTTTACAAGAATTAGCCACCTCCATGCTAAATGAATATAATTTGTCAAAGTATTTTTGGGTTGAAACTGTTAATACTGCATCATATATAATGAATAGAGTTTTAATAAGGCCTGTGTTAAATAAAACTCCCTATGAGCTTTTAATGATAAAACCCCGAATATCATTTATTTCAAAGTCTTTGGTTGCAAGTGTTTCATTTTGAAAGACAAAGGGAAACTTGGAAAGTTCGATTCAAAAACTGACATTGGCATATTTTTAGGATATTCTGCTTGTAGTAAAGCATATAGAGTTTTTAATAAAAGAACTCTTGTTATTGAAGAGTCAATGAATGTCGTATTTGATGAAACACATGTTGCATTTAATAAAGCATCCGTGAGTGATGATTTAGAAAAATCATTTGAGGAGTTGAATATTAAAGATAAGGACACAGAAGCAATTGAAAATGCAACTCAAAAGGAGCAAGAGGAAACCCTCCCTCAGGATTGGAGATTCTCTACTCACCATCCTCAAGAGCAAATTATAGGTGATGTATCTTAAGGAGTAAGAACTCGATCTTCTTTAAATGCTTTAAATAATCTTGCATTTGTGTCTCAAATTGAACCAAAATCTTTTAAAGATGTTGAATGTGATGAGTTCTGGTTAATGGCCATGCAAGAAGAATTAAATCAATTTGAAAGAAATAATGTGTGGGAGTTAGTTGTGCGTCCTATTAATCATTCAGTTATAGGAACTAAATGGGTATTTAGAAATAAAATGGATGAATCTGGTAATATTGTTAGAAATAAAGCTAGGTTAGTTGCTCAGGGTTACAATCAGGAAGAAGGAATAAACTATGAGGAAACATTCGCTCCTGTTGCTAGACTTGAGTCAATTCGCATGTTACTTGCTTTTGCATCTCATAAGAATTTTACCTTATTTCAAATGGATGTGAAAAGTGCTTTCTTAAATGGTTTCATAAGGGAAGAAGTCTATGTTGAACAACCTCCTGGCTTTGAAAGTTTTGAAAATCCAAATCATGTTTTCAAACTAAATAAAGCTCTTTACGGTCTTAAACAAGCTCATCGATCTTGGTATGACCGTTTGAGTAAATTCTTGCTTGAAAATGGTTTTAAAATGGGACTTATTGACACTACACTTTTTATTAAAACAAAAAAAAATGATATTTTGCTAGTACAAATTTATGTTGATGACATTATTTTTGGTGTCACTAACCCTTCTCTTTGTGCAGAATTTTCTAAGTGTATGCATAACGAGTTTGAAATGAGCATGATGGGAGAACTCAAGTTCTTTCTCGGGCTTCAAATCAAACAACTTGAAGAAGGAATCTTCATAAATCAAGAAAAGTATACAAAGGACCTACTCAAGCGATTTAAGTTCGATAATGCAAAAGTAGCAAAGACCCCAATAAGCACAACTACAAAGCTTGATAATGATGAAAAAGGTAAAAACGTAGATATTAAAATTTATCGAGGTATGATCGGATCTCTACTTTACTTAACTGCAAGTAGGCCAGATATTATGTTTAGTGTTTGCATGTGTGCTAGATTTCAATCATGTCCTACAGAATCACACTTGCATGCTGTAAAAAGAATTTTTAAATATCTACTTGGAACTGTAGATTTAGGTTTGTGGTATCCTAAGAATGCATCTTTAGATTTAATTGCATATTCTGATGCTGATTTTGCTGGAAGTTTAACTGATAGGAAAAGTACTAATGGAACATGTCACTTCTTAGGTAGCTCACTAGTCTCTTGGTATAGCAAAAAGCAAAACTCTGTTGCATTATCCACTACTGAGGCTGAATATATTGCTGTTGCAAGTTGTTGTTCTCAGGTCTTATGGATGAAACAAACCTTGCGTGATTTTGGTTTAAATTTTGAACAAGTACCTAACTTTTGTGATAATACTAGTTCAATTAATTTAACTAAAAATCCTATTCAACACTCTAGGACAAAACATATAGATATAAGACATCACTTTCTAAGAGAGCATGTGCAAAAAGGTCAAATTGTCATTCATTATGTTCACACAGAAAAACAAGTAGCAGATATTTTTACAAAAGCTCTTAATGAAGAACCATTTTGTAAAAATATACTTGCACTTGGTATCCTTTGCATTTAATGACATCACTGTGATTGATAGAGGGAACATATATTTAATTGTATATTGAATTCATGGGGAGCTTTTTATCTCTTTTATTATGTGAAAAAGGGGGAAACCTCATGGTATGTCTTTTTGGTGATAACAAAAGGGGGAGAATGTATTTAAAAATGTATGCACTATTTTTAGGTTTGTCATCATCAAAAAGGGGGAGATTGTTAGCTTTAAGGCTTCAATCAAACTAAATATTTTGATGATAACAAACTCAAATTTTTGTACTAATCTTTTTTAGTATTTCAAATGGTATATCTTGTAGAGCTCGAAGAGACGAGTACAAGACAATTTGAATCGCTCAAATCGGAGCTCAAACGAAGGAGATATGAGCAAAAGAAGTTTGAAAGGGAAACTAATAAGGCACTGGCACGTGGCGCTGTGCTGACGTGGCGACGACTGATGTGGCGATGATGTGGTAGCTGACGATGGTGAATTGACGTGACATTCGTGGACGAATAAAAAGCGTACATGTAGCGAGAAGCTTTCAAAAATTCAAGTTTTTGAAATTCAAATGAATAAAAAAAAAAAGAAAGAATGCCACACATGGACATTTTGGAGAAGAATATTTTCTCCTCCATTCTCTCCAATGATGGACTTAAATCTTTCCAAAATTCAACCATTCAATCACAACCATCCATCCTTTTTCACCTAAATCCAATGGCTTATCTTCCATTTGTTCAAAATCATTTTTAACCCTAAAAACATCATCTTTCACTCACTTTTTGAAAAATTTCCAGCAACCAAATAGCCATCAAAAAGTCTCCAAAAAGGCTCTAATCTTCAAGAATTCTCACCATCCTCTAAACCGGCAAATCCTGCAATTGTTGTGAGAATTTTGGAATTGAAGCATGATCCGAAAATTGTGTAATCTTGCTTTTTGAAGCAATCTTTTCTTTTGTTCAATTTTCTTTCTTTCGGGAATATTGTATTAAGGTGTGGGTACACCTTGGGTTGTGTGAAAATTCAATTGGTTTAATCCTGAACCAGAAAAGGGATTTGAGTTTCTCTTTAGCCTAGGAAAAAGAGGGTCGTGACGGTTTGGTTCTCACCTGCAAGAGGATCGAATTTAGTGAAATCCCAAGAGGAGCTTGGGGAGTGGAGTAGGCAATTTGTCGAACCACTATAAAATTTTTGGTGTCCTCTTTTCCTTAACTTTTTAATTTCTGCACTTTACTTTCTGCTCTAGCATTTTTTTTAGATTGCATGATTTAGGATTTGTTTCTCTTAATTGTTTTGTCTGCAATCTTTTTATCATTGAATTACTTTTTGCTTAAAGTTTGTTGTATTAAAATTGATTGAATGAAAATTTCTTAAATTTCTCATTGTGTGAAAAAGTGCCTAAAAAGTGTTGAAGTTAATTTTTTAATAAATCAAAAAGTTGGTAGACAACCCTATTCACCCCCCTCTGGTGTGGCCATACGGTCCTACATTCCTGATTGTTGTAGGTGGCGTTTTTTGAACTTCATTAGGCTTTACAGTCTGTTCATTTGATCCCACAACTGGTTCATCAGGTTCCACAACTGTTTCCTCAGGAGTAACTGCATTCTGATCTTCAATTCTCACTGTCCTGGTCTCAACTTTAGGAGGACTTATATACTGAGTGTTCTTTTCTGTATTTTCATCTAACTCTGTATTAACTGTTGTTCTGTCTTTGTACAGAACTTACTCATTGAAGATCACATCCTTACTTCTGATCATCTTCTTATTTTGGTCATCCCAAAATTTATAGCCTATCTCAGCTCCACCATACCAAAGAAAATAACACTTCTTGGATTTGACATCTAGTTTACTCCTATCTGCAGCATCAATGTGAATGTAAGACAAATAACCAAAAACCTTTAGATGAGAAAGGTTTACCTGTTTACCGCTCTAGACTTTTTCAGGCAACTTGAAGTCTAGTGATGTGGTCGGGCTCCTATTGATCAGATAGGTCGTCGTGCTGACTGCCTCTGCCCAGAACATCTTACGCAATTATGCATGTAATCTCATGCTCCTAGCACGCTCATTTAGCGTCATGTTCATTCTCTCAGCCACACCATTTTGCTGTGGTGTCCCTGGAATGGTCTTAACCATCACAATTCCATTATCTGCACAGTATCTTTTAAAATTTCCATCAACATATTCACCACCGTTGTCTGATCTCAAGTTTTTAACTTTCAGACTTGTCTCATTCTCAACCATAGCTTTCCAAGTTTTGAAAACAGAAAATATATCAAATTTATGTTTGAGAAAATAAGTCCATACCTTCCTGCTTGAGTCATCAATGAAGGTCACATAGTATTTAGAACCACCAATGGTAGATACTTCAGAAGACCCCACACATCAGTGTGAACTAACTCCAACTTCATGGATTTTAGCTTTGTTCTTGTCTTTAAGAAACTCACACGCTTCTGGTTCCCAAATACACAACCCTCACACAACTTGTGTTGAACTGCCTTTAGTCCCTGTAACTTCCCTGCATAGTGAAGAATTTGCATACATTTTTCACTCATATGTCCAAGCCTGTTATGCCATAAATCAGTCTAGCTCGAATTATCCACAACAGCTATCATATATTTATCATTGTTGTTGACATACAGAGTACCTAGTTTGCTTCCTCGAGCAACTACCATGGCACCTTTAGTAACCTTCCAGATTCTTTGGCCAAAACAAACCTCACATCCTTCACTGTCTAACTGCCCTACAGAAATCGAGTTTTTCATCATATTTTGAACGTGACGTACCTTGCGAATTTTCCAGACTGAACCATTCGCCATTTTCAATTTCATATCACCAATCCCAATGATGTCCAAAGGCTCTCCATCAGCTAGATACACCTTTCCATGATTTCCTGCAACATATTCAAGAATATCACGTTGTCCTATAGTATGAAATGACGCACCTGAATCTATCACCCATGGGTCATGGGCACTTTCCACTGGCAGAACCAGAGCATCTTGTGACTCATTAACAACCACATTTACACCAGGTTCATTCCCCTCAGTTTTCTTTGGAGCCTTACAGTTCCTTTTCAGATGTCCAGTCTTACCACAGTTCCAACATTCTAATTTGTTGTTTCTAGACTTATTTCTGTTGTTTTTCGATTTACCTCGATTCTCGAGACTTTTTTTATTACTCCTCCCTCTATCCACATTCAATGTTGAACCCAAAGTAGAAGTAACACCTGAGTCCTTTCTATTTAATCTCTTACGCAAATGCAGAATCTCTAACCTGTGAAAACTGTAATTTCTCTTTCCCACATGAATTAGAAAGTGCAGCTTTCATGGTTTCCCAACTATCAGGTAAAGATCTCAACAACAAAATCGCATTTAGTTCATCAGTAAATTTTAACTCAACAGCAGCCAATTTGTTTATCAACAAATCAAATTCATTAATATGGGCAGTAACAGATGCACCTTCAGCCATCTTCAAATTAAAGAATTTGGTTGTGAGATATACCTTGTTGTTTACAGAGGGTTTTTCATACATGTTAGACAAAGCTTCCATTAGCTCTGTTGTGATCGTTGCCTTCGCTACAATGCTTTGCACATTCTTTGTCAGAGTTAAGCGAACAGTCCCCAGCACCTTTCTGTCTAACTTTTTCCATTCAGTTTCTCCCATGTCTTCAGGCTTTCCTTCTAATGGCAAGTCCAATTCCTTGGAATGCAAATAATCTAATATCTGACACTTCGTCCAAAAGGAAAAATCAGATTCATTAAAAGTAACCAATTTCTCATCTCCTCCTGACATCGTTCTACAACCCCAAAGGCTTTGATACCACTTGTTAGGAATGAATGTGACAAAATACAATCAATCTAAATTCTAACAGATTCAGACAATATATATTTTATCTCAAATCTCAGATCAAGTTATAATTCCACATATTTTGCTAAATAATCTATTTGGAATTAGCAAGCCTAAAAGAATAGATAAACCAACTTAAACCTTTTAAGCTACAAGAACGATAAATAAATCAAGTTTAGAGAAAGAGAAATTGACACCGAATTTATATTGGTTCACCCAATGATGGCTACGTCCAGTTCTCTGCTACCGATGCAGGTTCCACTATAATCGTCAGGGAGAAAGTTACAAAAGTTTACAACGCTCAATGTGATTTCTCTCACTTTTCTCTCAAACAAAAAAAAAGGCTCACAAATCACTCTAGCTCACAAAACTCTTCAATGGAGAAAAACGCTCTTGTAAACAATACCAAAAGGAAAACCTCACGACACTTTTCCCTTTATTTTTCCCCACAACCGCAAATCAATTTTTGATCTCTCTCTCGATGAGTACCTACTGCCGCAAACACAACATATATATATATAATATATTTTGTTAGGTTAAGACTCAAATGGGCCATGGGCCTGTTTTTTTCTTTTTATTTTTGGCTCCATTATGCCTAACACTTGGACCATATCTATCGCAAAAACCTAGAGGAGAAGGGAGAGAAGACCGAAAAGGAGGGGCAACAAGGAGTCTTCACCTTCGTTTGATCCTTCTTCTTCTTCTTCTTCTTCTTCTTCTTCTTGTACCTTGTTTTTAAGCTTTCTTGTTAGTAGGGTTTATCTAAGTTGACTCTAGGTTGTTATTTTTGTGAATTTTGTCTAAACTTGAGATGTCTTTAATCTTTAAACTCTTCTTAGTTGTTTTCTTTGAGAAAATTATGGGCCTGAGTTTATGGAGTAGTAACTCTAATTTGGAGTAGTAACTCTAATTTGTGGAACTCTTTTGCTATGAAATGCTATAAAAGTGTAGGTTGTTTATGGGCATTTTATTTCTCATTGTTCTTCTTAAGAATGATCGACTTAGAAAATAATATAAGTTCGTTTTAATTCTGAAAAAGTTGAAATGAATGGAAATAGCATAAGCAATGCAAGTAGGTTTTTGTCTTGATTTAGAGAAGAATCCAAAGGTATAAACATATGCTTTTGACTTGTAAACTTAGGGGAATTGAGTTATTCTTGTGTTTGAAGGTTGGGTTTTCATAGACATTTGTTAAACTCTGTTTTTGGCCTGAAATTCGAGGATTAGAAATGATTTTTGAAAATTGTTTCATAATTCTCATTACTACACAGTGCAGTAATGTTGCATAATGTTATAACATTACAGAACATTAGATAGCGTAAATCAGTAGTGAAACTCTATAAACTCCAACTCTTTTATCATTTGATCTTTGACTCTTTTGCCATCTCTTTTTTAATTGTTTATCGCTCTTAGGTTGCTAGAATTATTTCTCTAGTGTCGAGCTCGTTTTAGTTAGTTTTAAATTTCTTAAGTGCTTTAAAGCGAGTTTAGTGTTACTCAAGCTTACAAAATTTGCTTATTTAGTCCTCGTGGGATCGACCTTGTTCACCAACTGCAACCTACGATTGTGTATGCTTGCATAGTGAGTTCTTGCACAACAATTGTCGTCAGAGGTAGTCGTCAGCAGTGGTGGGGGTCACCAGTGTGGTCGTCAGAGTTTTCGCCAGAGGTAGATATAAAATGTGGTCGGGTCGCCGGAGGAAGCCGTCAACGGTAGTCGAGTCGTTGGTGTGGTCGTCGTAGTTTTCACCAGAATTTTTGTTGGAGTAGTCGCCGAAAATGAAAGATGACAAATAATATAAGAAAATATGACACAACCCCATGAGATTGCATTGTTGTAACCCATGGGGTTGTGTTTAAAAACCAAGGGTTTTGAACACATTCGGTCAAACATGGTTTTGGATTTGAAATCCAAAATCATCCAAATCTAAAACAGGGGGCCAAACGACCGCTTAGGGGTTGTTTGAGACTCTAAGTAGGTTATAATAGCATGGTTCTAATAGTCGATAAGTTATTATAATTTGTGGAATCATATAATATTATTTAAAATGTAGAGTAGTATAGTATAGAGTTTAAACAGACTCTTATATATGTGAAAATATTGATAAATAAATATTTGTGAGATATAAAGTATTTAAAAGTAAATAAATTGACACTTCTTATCGTGTTGAATACTAATAATTTATAACTACAACTACGTTTTGATATTTTAAGAACAAATGATTCGAGTCGCATGGATAAAATTCATGCAAAATACTGAACAGCAACCTAATAATAATGACAATTATAAAATATTAATTACCATCAGGAATCCAGGTTGCAACTTGCAAGTCTCCCATCTTAATTTCTTTTTTTAAAAACAAGAACAAAATAACATGTAATTAGCAAAAGGGGAAAAAAGTCAAATCAAATCTCCCATTTTTCTTCAGACTTGGAAGCTCTTGAAAGTTTTTTTTTTTTTTTTTTTAAGGTAAGACTTGGGCGATGTCTGTGCAACACCCAATTTTGTGCTCTCGGTTCATTCACTATAATTTTTTTAAAAAAATAATAATAATTTATGTGGTTATGAATAGAACCAAGTGTGCTTGGTGACAACACCAAGTTTTTCCTTTTTTTTATATATGACATATTTTTCATTATTTTAGTAATGGGATTTGGGAAAATCTTGAAGCCTGTCGATTGTACCATGGCCAGACCAACCCACGTCTTTGTCAACCATAAAAACCATATTCTCCTTAAGAATGTGTCTATATCATTCTCAATATCTTTTAGGCTAAATTATTAAAAAAAAAAAAATGTTTATGAACTTTGTACTTCATTTCAAAAATGTCTCTCAACTTTTAAAAGTTTCATTAATACTTTGAACTTAAAAAAAAAAAGTTAAAAAAGAGTTAGTTTTAGATGGAAGCAATTAGTATTTTGTTTCAAAAATATACCTAAACTTTCAAAAGTTTCATTAATACCCTTAAACTTTTAAAAAAAAATAAATAATACTCTTATCATGAGTATATGTACATAAATTAGTAACTCCTTTTAAAATACCTCAAACTTTTAAGAGTTGTATAATATTCTTAACCTTAAAAAAAGTTTAAACAATGTCTAGTATATGGACGAAAAATCATTTATCTACAACTCATTACCTCCCTCTTTCATTTCTTCTCTCTCTTGATTTGCTTAGAAATGAGAGAGCTGCTCGTGTTTATTTAAAATTCTAATACTTAAGAAGATAGGAGAAATGGGAGAAGTTGTAGAGATTGGAAAATGGAAGAAGAAAGTAAGATGGTATTAAAAAAGAAAGGAAAAAAATAGAAAAATAAGAAGCGTTAAACTATTGATACAACTTTTGAAAATTCATGGGTATTTTAAAATAAGGTACTAAGGATTTGTATCCATATACTTGATAAGAGCATTTTTTAACTTTTAAGAGGCCGTTTGGATTGAGGAGTTGGGGAGTAGGAGTTGTAAGGAATAGGAGTAAAGAAGTCTGTGGAGTCCACAAAAAAGAGTTAAAAAATCTATGGAACGCATAAAAAAGAATTGAAAAAAAAGTTAATAAAGTTGTGGAGCCTACCAGAAAAAGTTAATAACTCTTTGAGCCAAACGAGGAGTTTGATGAGTTATTAACTCCTCCCAACTCCACTCCCCCCAACTCCTCAATCCAAACATCCCCTAAAAGTTTAAAGGTATTAATGGAACTTTTGAAAGTTCAAAATATTTTTGAAACAGTACCGACGGTGTTTTTGAATATTCGGAGACCCTTTTGAATGTTAAAAATCATATCTTTCCATGATTTATAATTACATAAAAAGATAATATTTATTAACTTCAATATAAATATAGATAGTAATAAAAAGAACTACAAATATAACTAAGTTTCCACTTAGAAAGCCAACACAAACATAATTCAACTAGCATCAAATAAAACTTATGACCAAGAGATCAAAAATTCGAATCTCACACCCTCAATTGTTGATGTACTAAAAAAAACAAAATCGACGTATAAACAATTTAATTATTAATTCTAATTTTCTTTGATTTACAGAAATAATCTGTCAATCTTGACACTTTACTAATATTTTTATCCATATATCCATAAAATTGAAATTCCAATAATAATATCAACATCAACATCTATGTTTTCATCCTCTGTTATCCTCTCATCATCCTGATCCTACCCCCTGCGGCTCTGCTCATGCAACAATACAAAGCACAAAAAAAAAAAAAAGGTTAATGTCCCACATAATAAATAGCGAAATCCAATATACCAACTCCTTCAGCTCCAAAAGCCAGCCTTGAAGTTGACATTTAGCTTACAAATAATTGCAAAGAACAAGATATTGACAATTCCAGCATCAAATAATACAAACCCCTTTCTTCCCTTTTTTTTTTTCCTTTTATACAGAGACATCACATTCTGAGGAAATGAATTTCTCTAACTTTACAGGATCTCTATATGTATATATAATATATATATCAATTATATATATATATTCATATATATGGCAAATTTGTGCTATCAATTGGATGAATGTGATGCAGCAAGAAGAGCTGCTCCAATGCCAGATCCATCTTCAGTTGCCCTGAGAATTACATGTTTGGCAATATCTTCTCCCAGTATTTCAATCAAAGCTTCATGCAAGTACTCTCTGAACATTGTGTAATTAGTGTATAATCCCCCCTCAATGGCCACCACCGTTCTTTTCATATTCACATCGGTTCTACTTCTTACTCCTGCAGTTCCTCCCGTTCCATCCCGCCCCATCTTCTTTAGGACACCCAGAATGCCAGCAGCTACCAACCGGGCAGCTCGACGCGTCACCACATCACATATTCTTACTACAAGTTTTCGAGCTTTTAAAGGGACTTCAGGGATCTAGAAGAGCAGATGCACAGAGAGAGATGTTAGTTGTCTACATTTTGTGTCAAGTTGGGAAAAAAAGAGACTGATTTTAAAGATCCTCTACCCCCAAGATGTCCCTTGAGATCCTTGCTACTCCTCTTAAGTCGGGAGAGTCGTCTTCATGCATCTCAGCCATTAGAGGTGTTCTGAACACATTAAAGCAATCAGTAACTAGTTCCAAATTAAATCGGAAATAAAAATCAAGGGAAATGAAATAGAATAGTCTCTTTTTTTTTTTTTTTACATGTAGGGGGGAGATTTGAACCTCTGACCTCTTGGTCGAGAGTATAGACTTTATGCCACTTGAGTCATGCTCATGTTGTGCATTATACGAAATAGAACATTCCTTGCAACCATAGTTGTGCATTATAACGATATGATTCACATGCAATTCAAACTCACTACCCATCTATTATTTTCCACAAAGAATGGCCAAAGTAATAAATTCATTTCAAATAGTCACGAGAGAGAAACATACGTCAACACAAATGGCATGGATAACCTGGATGAACCTGACACAAAAATATCGGATTCTCTTGACATTTGAAGAATCACTCTTCTCACAATGTCACCCAAATACATTCCCGATATCATCTTTTCAAAACCCTGCGCAAGACTCACGCAAAAGTACAACTTAGTTGCCATATGACGAAATAATGCTAGAAGAAGGGAAAACTAAGTAGTACCTGATCATTTGGATTGGGGCTGTCAAAATCCAAATCAATATCGTAGGAAGTTCTAGGTAAATGAGAGGACCAAAAATTTCCCCACTCCATGTTAACAACCTGATCAAGAAAATAAGAGCGTCGTCACAGGAACTTTAAAATAGTAGAAACGTGAAATTTAAAAGAAGATTAAAGACAGGCTGCCTCCTACCATGAATCCAGAGGTTGTAAGAAGTCCTTGACACTTGATAATTGCATCTGTCCGCTCCAAATAACAGGCATTAGTACCAGTTCCAATTATCACTGCAGCAACAGTGTCAGCATCGTGATAATGTCCAAGAGCTAACGTCCCCACAGTGTCATTAATCTGCTTCAAAGATGCATTGACTCATGACCTCCAAGTAATGCAACGTTTACCACCAACTTATAATCCAAGTATGAAAAGGAGTCACATAAATTAACAGCGTCCATGACTTAACATGCCTTTTTGTGTGGCATGAATGTCCGAAAATAAGAGGTCATCTATTGACTCTGGAATGAACAATTATAACAATTCCCAGTCTCTATCAACAAATCTGTAGAACTCCTTATTTTTTTTCTATTAATTGCATGTTGTATTATCTGTGTTCCTAAGAGAGATAGTGCATGAGATAGAGAAAAAAGATAGTAAAGGCTTTGGTATTAATGAGAAACTAGAAACTTAAAGCCATGAGATCCAAGCCATAAATATCATAGGAACTTGAAACTGAAAACAATTGTTGTTCCATAAACCACCTTCCGTTACTACAATTTCCTTGATCGTGATGAGAGGAAATGAGAACTTACAAGTGCTGTGACTCTTATGTTGAGACCCTTTCTGTTCATTGCTTGTTGCAAGCACTCAGTTACATCTCTCCCAACCTGACAAATAAAGAAGGTTTAGCACCTTGCAGAACTAAACACGTACCTTAGTTCATAAACAAATCATGCCTCACTGTTTTCTAGGAATGTATAATTTGATCGAGAATTCAATATAAAGCCATTACTCAGAACAAGCATCAGACTCGGTGGATTTATGTAAGGGTCCTTGGACAAAATCCAAAGCATGCTTGGACATGGATGACACAGGCAATCGAACTAATACCCCACCCTGCCCAGTTTGGAAACAGCACGGGACAATTCATACAAGAAAGAATTTTCACTCCCTCACTAGCTTTCCAAAGCCTAGAACTACACAGACATCATCCAACTAACCATGTCTCCAATGGAAAATCCTTTCGTCCACTTAATTAACACGCCAGAAGAAATGGAAGTTTGTTTTGTGGGAAAAGAGAATGTAAAACCAAGGTCCCTTCTCCCACCTAGAAGAACCTCAGAATCATTTCCTTTATCAATAAATTCCTTCAACGACGAAGCAATAAAATCAAAGAGATCCTGCAAAATATAAAGAAAAAAAATCAGTTTTAATGAAATTATATGAACGCAATAGAGACTTAAACAAACCAGACATTAGTACAATATCAAGGGAAAAAGATAGTTACATTGCCTGTGCTGGTCATTAAATGTTGGGGAATAGGAAGCCGCTCCACCTCATGTTCAAGGATCGACGATCTTTTACCTTCTAATTGAATACTTAAGACCCTGAAATTGGTACTCCCTAGATCAAGGGCATAGTGGGTCCCCATCTCATTCCTAACGGAAAGAGTATTATCAATGTAAGCATTATATAATCATCCAAAACATCCATATCATGAAAACTACAGTCTACAGCTTCAGCTTCAAGTCATATACGGTGAAAACACAAACGCACAGACCAAGGTTAATTTAGTTATACTAGAGCCAAAACAGAAAACTGCAGCTCAAGCTCAATAATAGTGCTATGACCAAGTTGCAGAGTAGTGATCCTTACTTAAATGCAGAATTGATTGATTTAGCCAGTGTTTAAAAGTAGATGAGAACATGATTTAACAAGCAAATGTTTAGATGATGCCTAACAAGAGGAAAACCGTGCACACATCATAAAAACGAATGAACAGAAACAAAATATGACCCACAAGGGGCGAAATAACAGAAAACAAGGAAACCAATTCAGGGAAGTTCAACAATTCCATAGATGATCGTATCATGACAAACGGAAAGAGAGAGAACAAAAATCCTACACGCCATTCTAAATTCAAATCCTTATTGTTTTATCATCAAACAAATTGAAAGGAGAAACGACAATATACGAAAAGGTAATTATAGAAGAAATTAACAAGAAGCATATGCTGAATATTCGATACTGAAATTGAGAAACGAACAGAAAAGGCAGCAGCCACAAGGTTATCGCTCGTTCGTAACAATGAGGAAATTAAATTAGTGAAACCGTTACCACGTCTATCGCATAGAATCGAGCAACAAATCACCACCAATGAACCGAAAACGAAAAGACTCAACTACTCCTCAACACTAATATCCTGACGACAACCGCAGACTGGCCTCACCGATCAATAACAAGCAATCCAAAACCCCATGGAAATAGAAGATTACCCGTCAGGAAGATTATCAACGAAGGTGAGGAGCATTTTGAGCTTGGAACCTCCTTCCGAAGCCAAACCAGCGTGCATCTCCACAGCCATGGCGTCGACCACCTGCTTCAGCCTCCCCACAGAAGTCTCGCAAGCGTCCTCCAGCTCTTTTAAAACCCTAACCACTCTCCTCCATTTCCCTCTGTTCTGCACTCTCCGACCAACCACCCCGGCGGCCACTATACACGCCACCACTGCAACACTCACAGCCACTCCCACCACTACTCTCCCCATTTCCCTCCACGATCACTCACTCCGCCCAAAAACTTCACCACAACCTCCTCTCCTACTACTCATTCCAACGAAGAAATACCGTCGTAACATGCACTCCGTTTCCGATTCACTCCCCTCTCCCGCAAACTCCTCGCCGCAATAACCTCGTTAAAACCACGTCTCAACACTTCCCCGACACCGGCGCCTACAGAGGCCTCTCCGGCACCTTCGAGGCCGACTTCGCCGACCGGTCGCCGCCGAGAAAAGAGGAGAAGGTGGTTTAACAACACTCCGACAACCGGACCGGACCCGAGGGAATGGGTTTCCGAGGGGCTTTGCAAATTGCTAGAAGAAAAAGTATAGGAAAGTGAAGGGTCAAATACTTATAGAATGATAGCCAAATGACAATTTTACCCCTAAAAAACTCTGGAATTACCAAATTGTATTACACAAAATTCCGCGGCGATTTTTCACCGTGCCCTTTTCTTTTTCTTTTTTCTTTTTCCTTAAAAAAAATTCTTGTTTAATTTATATTTGCCGACTTTTTCATTTTCTCCCCTCGTTATCTTTGTCCCGATCCATCCTGAGCCATTTCCACCGAATTGCCCCTGAATTTTAAAGTTAATTACCATTTTGCCACTCCTTTCTGGAAAGTCATTGGCCTTTATTTAAATTTTAAACTTCCAAGTTCCAAAACATTTATTTTAAATTTTAAAAAATAAAATAAAAGCTTTTTTTTTCATTAGTGGGTTCTGGCCTATAAAATCATGTGTAATAATAATAATAATAATAGTAGTAATAATATAGATTGAAGAGGATAGCCATGGAAGCATATTGATGGCACTGATTCTCTCTCTACCCATACAATAATAATGGAATTATAATTGAGAATTTTTGAAAAGTCAAAGGTCCAAATTGACGTAAGAAAGAAAAAGGGGGGAGGGGTAGGATGGGGAAAGAAAGGGAAAGTTGTTGGGGGAGGGAAATGAAAATAAAGAAAGTTAAGGGGAGGAAAATGGAAAAGGGGGAGGAGCGGCGACGGTAGCTGCGTATTTGGAGAATACGACGCCGTACTGCCAGCTGTTTCACGCTAATGACCAGCTGTGCGTGGCAGAAAAAGCAACCAATTCTGTACTGCGCTCTACCCTTGCCTTTTCCAATTCCAAGATTTCCATTTTATTTTTAAAAAAAAAAAAAACATAAAATTACCATTTCATTTCTGTCTGACAAAAAATATATATATTCAAATAAATAGTAATAATAATAAATAATAATAATCCACGTTGCTGTTATTTACGTGCCTGGCTCTGCTGGCTTGCACTCCCACCTATTTTACCAACTGTTTTTTTTTTAATCTTTCAATAAAATTAATTGACTTTTTAACCATCACTCTCCCCCTCTTTTTTTTAATTATTTACTCAAAAGAATGAGTTAGCATGGCATTCGCTAATTCCAATACTTTAACCGTTTTGAGCATCGTTCTGGAACTTGAAAAAAATATTTAATATTGTACAAACAAGAGCTTGAACCTAAAACTTGAGGTGGGACTGATAACATATTTACCACTATACCAAAAAAAAATTTTGTTATTACATCTGATTTTTCCTATACATATTATTAAACTTTAAAAAAATTGAAGGAGGCTCAAGCCCCTCCTAGATTCATGGTAAATCCGTCTCTGCTTTCAATATTATTTATTCTGAATTTTCAACTAAAGGTACATCTTAGGTCAGTTTGACCATCATGTTATATTTAATTTCCTGGTTTAAACTATGCTTGGCCCCACTTTTGTTTTTCCTTTTTACAAAGTAAAATTAGGGATCATAGTGTATCTCTTGCACATTTTTCACATGTCTTGAAAATCATGTTGAATCCTTAGCTAAAATTCAAAAAAGAAACACAAGTTTTGCACAAGTTTTCAAAAACTAACTTCCTTAAAAATAAAAATAAAATTGGGTTTGATTTTAAAAATATTTTTAAAAAGTAGACTAGGAGAAAAATAAACATAGATAAAAATAATGTTTATAAACTTAATTTTTAAACATAGAAAATAACAAATGAAATACTTAACGATGGAAGTTCCTGTTGTTTGACTTTATAAAAAAAAAACATATTTTTCTTAGTTGAATTGTTTTAGAGAGTATAATTATCAAAGTTAAACTATCATTTTGATCTCGAATTGACCAAGCACCAGTAAGACTTGAAAAAGAAGAGAAACGAGAAAAATCATCTGGTGGTAATCATCTCCTTAGACTCTGAATAGGAGTCCCAAAAAATATATATTTTCTTACCATATTTATCTATCTAATTTATCTATTCATTTTATATTTTTTAGATTACAAAAACAAGATTATGTTGACGTTTGTTAGGGGAAAAAATTATATGGAGAAACGTTTAATATTCACGACATTTTAAAATATCATCGTTTTATTTTAAAGCATAAGATAAGTAACATAGTCTACCAAGTAAAAAAATATAGTATCAATGACAAATGTATGTAGACAAATATCTAAATATCCTAAACTCCCAATTGCGATGTCATTTTGTAATACTGTCACTCTCCATCGAGATATCGATTTCGTAAGATTGTTACTCCCAATCGAAACATTAATTTCTTAATACTTTACCTCTCAACCACAATATCATTTTTGCAACACGGTCACTCTCCGTCGAGATTTCGATTTCCTAATACTTTCACTCTCCATCACGATATCGATTTCTATAAACTATTGATTTCAATCGCGGTCTGGATTTCTTTATACTCGTGATTTCGATTATAATCTTGATGAAAGTTTTTTTTTTAACAACGTAGTATAGACGTGGACTAAGAAAAAATATTGTAGAAAAGAATGGCATGGACGTGTGAGTAAAGGCAAATCGTGGAAGGTTCGCAACAAAAATGATGTAGGTCACATATAATAATCAACCATAATGGAATTGATGGGCGCTATGAGTTTATGAATGTTGCAGCGGGGCTAATAATTGATATATATTACAAAGTGTGGTAAACACGATTAATCGTAATGAAGTAAACCCCCACAATTTTGGATTCTCATTAATTAATTAGGATTCTTTGGAAGTAAACACATTCTTAGTTTGTGGGTAACTTTTCTTTTATTTAAAAAAAACAATCAACCTTCTCTAGTTAAATCTTGGAATACTAATTAGACATTTAAAAGTAAATAGACTGAAATAAAATGAATCATGTACATAAAAGCAGTATTTTATCATAATCTCAATGACTAAAATGTAGTTGATAAAGTGAGTATAACTCAATAATAATTAACACGTATCTTTGACAAATAGATCAGAAGTTCAATTTATTAAAAAAAAATAGATTTGATCGTTTTTTAGGATCATTTATGAATATTTTGCTCTCTATTAAATATTTATGTTTAAAACATTTTATATAAAACTTACACCATTTATTCATTTATTTTGAGACAACCACTTACTTGAAATTTTATGTTTCTTTTTATTATTATTATTATTCCAACTTAAAATTTGATGTTAGATCGAAATAATTCGTGTAATTTACAATATAAATTTAATGGACACCCATGGCTTGATTCGTAATAAATGTAATTGAGAAATTTAAGGCTAATTCACTAAAAATGAGAGAAATGCGTCTTGAAGTTGGTGAGGGAACGCGAAAGCATAGAGTTGGCAAATAAATCCCAGCCGTCCAGATTCGAGAATGAAGGATCGTACGGTGGGCTTTTGGGTTGGTTGGTTTTGGTGGAGTTGACTGTCTCCAACTAAAATCATGATTTTAAAATATGACCGTTTTCCAAATCCACCCTGTTTTCTCTTCGGAATTGGAACACGTGTTTTATTTTCTATTTTAGTGTAAAAATAGGCTAAGTTATAAAAAACAAATTATTTATTTGTTATGCCCTTTGTTTTAAAAATACATCTATTCTTCTATCAACAAAAAAAAAAAAATTAAATTAAAAGTTTAGTAGTTGAACTTTCAAATTTGTATCAGATAAATATCTAAACGTTAAAAAGTTTCTAAATAGATCATTGAACTCTTGATTTTGTATCAAATAAGTGCTTAAACTTTAAAAAGTGTCTAATCAGCCCCTAAATTTTCGATTTTGTATTTTTTAAGTCCTTCAACTTTCTATTTTGTGTCTAATAGATCCTTAACTTATTCGACATTTTTAAAAATTCACGAATCTGATTGACACGAAATTGAAAGTTTAGTATACTTTTAGACACAAAATTCAATTTAATGTCTAATAGATACATTAATTTTAAAAGATTTGAATGTGCCAAGGACTTATTAGATACAAAATTGAAAGTTTGAGAACCTATAAATATACTTTTTAAAGTTCAAAGACCTATTAGACACAAACATGAAAGTTTAGGGACTAAAATTGTAATTTAACAACAAAAAAAAACTCATTCTTTTAAAAGTTACAATATTATTATTGACATTTTATAATTACTTCAAAATCGTATTGAAGTAATCGTTTAGAATGTTAGACGAAAAATCAACCTGAAACGACATAACAATGACTCGAACGTTTGCCTAAAATAGGTTTAAAAGAACGACATTAAGACATACGTTGACTTTTTCATCAAATATTTAGACTATTTTTCTATCTCAATGGTAGATTTGAAGCATTAATGAAAACTTAAAAGTAATATTGCAACTTTTGAAAGAAGATGAGTATTTTTAAAATAAATGATAAATTTTAAGAGTGTTTCTTTTAATAAAAAATAACAATAAAAAACTTCTATGTAAAATAATGATAGTAGTAGTTTTTTTTTTTTTTCAACTTGAATAATAATAGTTTTTTTATAGAGAAAAATATATTTTTCCAACTAGATATATTCAATTTGTTGGTTTATTATTTAAGATTTGAGGCTAGTTTGGTGGGATTTTATTATTATTATTAATGTAAATGGTTAATTTTGTAACTTTTTTTAGTATATTATTTTTGTAACTTTTTTTTTTAATTGCATTTGTTTCTAAATTGAGTTTGAGTTTTTTCCGCTTGAATTTAACAACTTTTTTACCTCATGGTTATGATATGTTTTTTTACTTATCTCTATTTTTCATAATGGTATGTTATTGTTGAAATTGGTACATGTCATTAATTTAAGTTCACCTTGACTTTACCTTTTAGATTAATAGCAAGAAAGTTAGCATTTAATTTACATTACATTTATCACTTATACAATCTTTAATATAATTAATTAGTGATCTTAGAGATATCATTGACCGAACCAGATACTCGAGGCAACATGCATCAACCATGATTCTATTTATTTTTATTAGTTGTAATTTAATGACTGTTGAAACGTCATTCAATAATAATTAAAGGATTGCTCGATAGATAGTCTAAATTTTATTTTATGTCTTCGGATTCTTTAATAAATATGTGTTTGACAAATGTGTTTTCGAAAATTGTTTTTGGATTATGTGATCTAAGTAGTGGGAATTCTGAAAACAACATTTATGTTTTTATTGTATCTAAATTTTTAATTTGAGATCTTAAAATGTATAATTTATTAAAAGAAGATTAAAAAAAACTTTAATAAAATATTTCAGGTTATAAACTTATTTTTTTTTTTTTGTGAAATTAAAATATGCCTAATATAATATATTATAAATTGTATGATATTGTAAAATAATAATTATACAATATTCATAACAAAAAATATGTTCATAAATTAATTAATAATGATTTATAACTAGTTTCATAGTTCATAAATATATTGCAGAACACATTTTGAACTTGTTTAAGTTGAAATTCAATTTTAAAATGTGCTACCAAATGTTTGCCTGAAAACATGAAATACAACTATTTTTTTATTAAATCCTTTATTTTCAAAATTATATTTTTCATATTACTTACCAAACATACTTTTCTAAAAAAAAGATTTGACTTGTCTATATTTGTTAAAGCGTTTAATCTAAATTGTGGGAAGGGAAGAATAAATTATTTTATTATTCGTACACGTTATAATATTAATCAAATAAACATTTGGTTTAGAACACAATCATAATTTAACCGTTGAGATACCTCACATCTATGTTTCTTTTTAAATGTTATTGTTCACAAGAAATTTCAACCAACGAATGAAAATGAAACACGTGTAAATGAATTTGTGTTGTATTGATTTCAGGTAATTGTGAGTACAATCTCTAGTATTTAATCCTCTGATTCTCTCTCCTACTTATGTGCTTGGATCGAGGGTTGAAAAAACTTGTTCTCGAATGTAGATTTGTCTTGAGGGCTTTTCAGCTTGTTCTCAAGTGTAGAAAGCTGAATGTCTTTGCTCGTAGCTTGTTGAAGGCTTTCGACTTGCAGCTTATTGAAGGTCTTCGGCTTATAGCTTGTAGCTTGTTGAAGATCTTCAGTTTGTTGCGTGTTGAAGGTCTTCCGCTTATAGCTTGTAGCTTGTTGAAGATATTCGACTTGTAGTTTGTAGCTTGTTGAAGATCTTCAGCTTGTAGCGGGTTGAAGGTCTTCGACTTGTAGCTTGTTGAAGGTCTTCGGCTTGCAGCTTGTTGAAGATTTTCGGCTTGTAGCTTTTCTCGAGGGCTGAAACAGCTTGTTCTCGATGTTGAAAACTTCAATGGATTCACGGTGTATTCTTTACGATTCCCTTGAAGCGTTCTTCGTTCAGATGGTGTTTGATCTTCAGGAGCTTCTGGAGACTTCACAACTTTGTTTCTGAATTCTCTCTGGAGTCTCAAATTTCTGAAACTTGAAAATGAAGGATGAAACTCTCTATTTATAGAGTTCCTCTGGGCCTCCAGAAGGGCTTGAGTCCGTTGGACTGACCTGCTTTTTGTTGGGCCAACTCCTTTGGGTTGGGCCAACCATTTTGGATTGAGCCAACCTTTTTTGGGCTTGGTTGATCTGGGTCTTCTGTCCTGGACCGAGTCTGATTGATTTTGGGCCTACGTCCATTGACCGGGCTTGGACTTTTACTAATTGGGCCTTTAATTTAGACTTTTGTTTATCAAATTTTAAGGAACCCAATTGTATAACCACCAATTTAATTTAGGGATGCTTGTAGATTTAATTAGTCCCTAATTAAATAATTTTGCCATCAATGTCGGATGATGACGTGACAATTTTGGATTTGCCGAAATTTCTATTTCAACAGTCATAACTTCAAAACTTCCCCGCAATGAAAAAGACTTATGTAAGCATATAGATATATGAGTTAACAAATTATAAAAGTATATCAACTCCCATGAATTAGGTGAGATGTTTAAATTCTCTACTCTCATTTGTTGTTTACTGTAACTATACATGCGTATAAATACATACATGATTTCTTGTAACCTATATTTATTGTTATTGGTGAAATTGGACCAACAAGAATGGATTGGCTAAAAGGCTGCAATAAAGGGTCAAACGAGAAAAAAAAAACCAATACGAAGTTAAAATGGATCGAAACTAACAGGAAACCGGCCTAGGACGAGAAGAGATGAATAAAAGAGCCAACCATATGGCAAGACCACTTTGCCTTGCCTCGATCCTCGACAGAAGAAATGAGGATACAAGCTTAGGTTGAAGCCTAAGCCCTAACTAATACCAACCACATGATAACACCCACTTTTGGCCCTTACCTTGGTCTCTCATAGCCCATAGACCTCAATCCAGTTCAGTTCGATCATTTCTTTCTCAGTTGACGAGGAAAACCCACAAAAAAAATCCTAGGAATAAAGATTTTAAGCTAGGAGAGAGTGGGGTAAGTTCATTTCAGCTACCTAAACTGGAAGTCACAATTCTCTAAAAATACTCTATGTAGCTTAAATATCGAAGCTTATGTGGCCTATACCACACTGGTGCCCATGTTTTTTCTTGTTTTGTAAGTTACATTCTTTCCACAAGAATACAAAATCATCGTCATTGTCACGTGGAGATGATCGCTACTACACGTAAGTACACGTAATTGAAGTAATAAAAACTGAAAGAATTCAAGAGTATCATATCCACAGAGAACATATTTCAATCAAATCTATTTGGATGACAAAAAAATATTTAAACAAGAATACAATTGCAGTAACCAAGTAATATGAAAATGAGTGAGAGATATTTTTTCTAATAAAATTAAGGAAAAATCAATAATTAAAAGGAAGAGAATTCAAATTGATTTTGCCCCTCTAGAAAGAATGGTACCTAAAATGTAATTGCAATTGCAGTCGACACAGTGAAACTAAGTAAACTGAATTCAACTCTTATTTAATTTTGCTCAAAAAATCTTTAGGAGGCTAAGTGATTAAACCTATATGTCTATGACTAATCTAACTTAGATATATTTGCGCACAATCCTAGTAGTTTTGGAGTCTTGCCCTATGTGTAGGGTCGATGTTTCATAACTTACTTATAAGTCTTTTCCTCCATTGTTTTTATGACATCCGTTTTTCCTTAACCCTTTCGTTATTAAGTTCTAGCTTGACAAGTAATACTAATAGGCCGACTAGGTTTACCCGACTTTAAATTTAATACAAACAAACTATGTTTCATGTGTTAACTCGATTAATTTTTCTAATTTAAGCTTAATATATTTCCTCTAAGACATTCACAAACTTGAATTCCTAGAGGAGAATGAGCTCATCATAGAAAGAAATAAAACAATGATTTAACCAATGTGAAGTTCATAATACAAAGAAAATATAAAATTCCAAAAAGAATGAAATTCTGAAATGAAAGTTCACCCGAGTCGTTTATGAAAGGAAAATAATTCTAAACTCAAACTTACAAAATGCGAAATAAAAAACAACCATGAGACCAAAAATTACTTATGAAAAATAAAGCTTACAACACGATGTTATTTTACTAAGGACTAAACTAAAAGTTAAATAACTTTAAATAAAGATGCGTTATTATTAAGGATATGAAGTAAATAAAAACTCAAGAAAAAGTTGCATAAAATAACAAAATGAAAACAAAAAAAAACAAAAAAACTATTCTTCCTTACCTTGATCGATTCAAATACCTTTTAACACACAGGTGAGTTATTACCTGCTCTACTTTCGTTGAGGAGAGATCGATTTTAAAAGATTACATAACTAAAAGATGAACAAAACGAGCTGAAGAAAAAAATAGAAACTATTGTTGTTTGAAGGTTGGAGAAGACCAAAAAACCGCCACACCTTTTTTTGCCTCATTTGTTCTCCTTTTATAAGTGGTACAAGCTAGGGTTTCCACGTAGAATCACCCTCTATCGAGGCTTGTTTACTCTTTTTCTATTTGGGTGGGAATGCAAGTATGAATGCAGTTGCAATTTTTCTTTTTTCTCCATCCTACATAAAAGCAACAAAATGAGTTCAATTTTCATTATTTTCTTAACTATTCTTTCCTTCCCACTATTCTTAGCAAGCTTTTAAGAATTTTATTTATTAATGTTATTTTTTACTTGTTCGGTAATCAATAAACATATAAAAATGACAAAAACAGTCGAATTTAAAATTAAATAATATTCATAAATGAAAATTATCGAGAGGTAAGTCATGAGATTTCTTCCATCTAAAATTTCACAACAACATTTAGTTTGTAAATTTATAAGTTGCAAAAGTTAGTATCTTACTGTATTAAGAAAGTGCGATTATTTCTTCGTACAAACAGTGTGGTGGTCAATAATCATCCTTTTCCTACTTGTCATTTGGAAAATTTGAAGATCCTAAACTTACCCTTAACAATTAAATATACATGGGTTATTTCATTACTTCTGAAAAAAAAAACATTTATGATAATTAAAAAAAGTTATAAAATTGTAATAAAAATTTTAAAAAAAAGAAGTTATAAAAATCTCTATGTTTGTTTTTAAAATTATAATTTTTTTTTAAAAAAACAAACTTTTAAAACAAAACATAAAATCACTATTAAATTAAGTTTTATAATATAAAAACATAAGTTAGAATAGAATTTATTACAAAACACAAAAAAAAATTATCTACTGGTTTGAGATGTGGGTTTTGACCATAAGACTAAACCTAGGCATGAAAGGTGTATAACTTCTACCATTAATTAAGTTATACTATAAATAAACTCACATGCTAAACCTATGATTATAAATAAACTCACATGCTAAATATATGATCGTATTATTTAATCTCTAGTTACACAAACCTAACAATAAATCAAAAATTATGTGTCAATTCGAGCATAACTTATTGGATAAGACATTTGTTACCATTCTAAAGGTCGATGGTTTGATTTCTACCTAAAAAAATTAAATTATTTATACATTAATCGACTTAAACTGTTATGGGTGAAATTGGATCAACAATGAACGGGTTGGTTAAAGGGCTACAACGAAAGGCCAAACGAGGAAAGAAGCCCAATATGAAGTCCAAATGAACCGCAATCGAACAGGGACTGACCCGAGGCGAAAAGGGACGAGAGGGCGTGCATGGGCTTTGAGCCAAGCACGTGGTCGCCGAGGCCGACCAGGTGGTAGAGCCTCAAATTGGGCTCTACCTTGGCCCAATTAGCCAAAAGGGAGACCCGGGCTTGGGACTCGGCCCAAGCCCATGGTCGGCCTCGGCCTCGGCCGAGGGCGACCAGATGCAAAGCTCACTTCGGGCCCTTACATCAGTCCCATTTGATTTGTAGGCCCGATTCCATCCCACTTCCGACCTTTCCTTTTCCCATTAAGCAACGAAAACCCACGAGAAACCCTAGGGAGGAGTTATTTAAGCTCTCTGAGGATGGGAGAGCGAGGTAAGTTCATTTCTACCATAAAAAACTCCCTACAACTCTAAAATTCTCTTGAAACTTTCTCTGACTTAAGCATCGGAGTCGGTGTGGCCTACACCACACCGGTGTCCAGGTTTTCCTTGTCTTGCAAGCTGCATTCTTCCCCCAAGAATTACAAATTTATCGTCGTTGTCATGTGGAGGTCAGGTGCATTTTCCTGTCCAAAATTTGGCAACAACAGTTAGCGCCGTCTGTGGGGAACGACAACGTTTGCTTGGAAACCCCTTGTGTTTAGGTCTATCGTACGAAATATAAGCAGAATTCTGGGAAACAAGCACTGGAATGAGAAGAAACGCAATTTTGATCAAGACCGTCGTTTGCAACGAACGCAGGAAGACAAGCCTCCCCGACCTCATATCGAGGTCGAGGCCGACCAGATTGAGGTCGAGGCCGAGCAATACGTGGACGAGGTCGACTTACTTGTTGAAGCAAAAACGGGGTCGAAATCCATCATGTGCACAAGATCGAAAAGTCAAGGTAGGGGACAGAGCCGAGGCCGTGGCAAAAATAAAACCCTAACCTTTGATGAATACGAAGAAGGAAAAGATTTAAGAAACGTAATCGAGGATAAGAAGCGACAAATAACCTTGACCGAAGCCGAGGCGAGCAATTCTCCAAGTATCGAAGCGACAGATCTAAGAAGCGTCATCGAGTGGAAAAAGCAACAGAGGGTCGAGGATGAGGTCGAGGCCGAGGCCAACCTTGAGGTCGAGGCCAAGGCAGACATTGAGGCCGAGGCCGAGGCCGACCTTGAAGTCGAGGCCGAGGCCGACCTTGAGACCGAGGCCGATCTTGAAGCCGAGGTCAGCTCTAGAGTCAAAGGTAAATCAAACAATACACCATGGAAGGCAGAATTATTGAAGATTCAAAGAGAATTAGACCACGTACGAGGTAATTTACACCAGGTGAGTGACATAGGGTTTGACATTGAAACTTTAATAGGGCGGGTAGATCCACCTTTTACTGATGAAATCATGAATGTAAAACTACCTCCCACATTCAAAGTTCCAAAAATCAAACCCTATGATGGAAACAAAGACCCTATGGTGCATCTAGATATGTATAGATCGTGGATGGAGCTTCATGGAGTGGACGACGCAATCAGATGCAGAGCCTTCTCATTCACTCTAGAAGGGCCAGCAAGAGATTGGTTTCGCAACATAAAAAGAGGATCTATAGGTTTGTTCAAGGAATTGGCTCGAGCATTCGTGACACAGTTCTTAGGAGGAAGAAATCAACGCAAGCCAACAACTCATCTACTCTCCATCAAGCAAGGATCAGAAGAAACTCTGCGAGAATATATTGCTCGGTTCAATAGTGAAGTCTTAGACGTTGAAGATTGCACTGATGGAGCAGCATTAATGGCCATAGTTAATGGACTAAGAGATCGAAGTCATACGATCATTGGGAAAAAGAAAACATGCATCGTATGTAGAGCTCATCACTCGAGCTCAAAAGTACGTGCGTGCATAAGAATTACTCCATCACGAAGAAGAAGACCGATTTGCTTGAAAAAGATAAAGTGAAACATTACATCAAGAAAGCAAGAGGCGGAAGATAGGCGACCGAGAGACCACTTCGATTTGGTTACCCGCCCGAAAGTTTGAAAAGTACACCCCAACATCAATTCCCCTTGAACATATTTTAATGGAGGTACGCCATTCAAACTTATTGAAGCAACCTGAAAAGATGAAAACAGGATGATAAACAAAAATATTGTCTTTACCATGAAGATCATGGTCATATGACTCGAGACTGTTTCCAGCTAAAGGACGAAATTGAGGCTTTAATCCGAAATGGTTTCTTGAGGGAATACACTAATTTGCATGCCAAAAAAAAAAAGGTCAAGACCTCATTGAAGGCCAAGGTCGAGGTCGAGGCCAACCTCAATCTTCTTATAAAAATAGTTTATCTTTTTGTTTTTGATCAATTTATATTCGTTAGAGTTTGGATGATTTAAATTCAATTTCAAAACTATCATGTTACTAGGTTAGTCATTACTTAATTTTAGTTGATTGATACAAGTTATAAAAATAAATTTGTACTCAAGCAAAATAGACCTTCCTACACTCAATATTCTCATTTAGTAGGGGGCTTCTTTTTCCTTATATTTCCTTAAGGTTGATTCCATCAATTCATGTAATATTGAAGTTCTATTAGCAATAAACTTATCTTCTTCAAGCTACAAGTGGTGTCACTCAAGCACGAGTTCAACAAAAACTCTCACTTGAGTAGGGGGGGCTACATTGGAGATATGCTTCTCTATTAAACAAAAGGCAGAAGCTACATAGGAGATATGTCTCTCTGTTGAACAAAAAGCAGAAGTTACATAGGAGATATGTCTATTTGTTAAACAAAACGCAGAAGCTACATAGGAAATATGCATGTCTAGCAAACAAAAAATGGAAGACATACATTACAAACCTAAAAGATCAATTCTAGCAGAGTCGAGGTCGACAAGGAGAGGCCAAGGCCGACCACCACAGGCCGAGACCAACCATACTAGATATCTGGAGAATAGAAGCAACATAATCATGAGCTAAATCAATTCTAGCAGAGTCGAGGTCGACAAGGAGAGGCCAAGGCCGACCACCACAGGTCGAGGCCGACCACCACAGGCGAGGCCGACCACCATCGACCGAGACCAACCATACTAGGTATCTGGAGAATAGAAGCAACATAATCATGAGCTAGAAAAAACAAACGAGATAGAGGGCTAGAAAAGGGAGACTAATCACATGGTTAAGGTTGAACTCATGTGGCCGAGGTCGACCTCATATGGCCGAGGCCGACCACCTCGTTAGTCGAAGCCGACCACCTTGGCCGAGGCTGACCTTATATGGTCGAGGTCGACCACCCCTTTAGCCGAGGCCGACCACCTTGGTCGAGGCTAACCACTGTCATTGGAACATACTCTCGTGGTTATAGATGAGCTTTTTCCAGCATTCAATCACAAGAAAAAACGAGGAATACAAGATCGATCATCAGAATTAAAGTTAAAGTCAAAATCTGGAGCCTACTCCAGATACGACAGATTATGTCGTGCGAACGAAGCACGGAACACGCAAAACTCTTGAGCACTTAGGTGCAAAAGAAGCGGCCCAGAAGGTTGATTGGACCACAAAAGGGTTTGGTTAACTGATCTTGGCAACCCAAAAATCTGAGAAAAATCTCACAATGGGTCCCCATTGAACACACCCATAAAATTAGTTAGGTCCGTAAGAGGGACTTGATTAATTAATCTGAGCATCCTAAAAATCCGAGCTAAGTCTGAGAAGCAGAAAATTAAGAAGCAGAGATCAAGCTAATTCCTTGAGAAAATTCCAAGATCACCAAAATAAGATGCAGAGGCTGAGGAGAACTTGTTCACAGTTGACAAAACGACGCGCGCAAGGGTTTGGGTGGCCAAGAACGACCACACCGATCGAAGTTGACCAAACCGATCGAGGACGGCCAGGCCGGTCGAGGTCGACTGCATCCGCGAGGATTACTCAGGCCGACCGAGGGCGCACCACCGTAGCGCCGAGATCGCATCGATCGGTCGAGGTCGACTGGCATCGCCGAGGCCGAGGCTAACCAATCTAGGCCATTGCCCAACCCTCAATTCCCACTTTCTTGCTAATTTTCTCTTATCCTCTCTCGGTATCGACTTCAGATAAGGTTACATTAGTCCAGAAATGCTTATGAAAAGCTTGAAGCTACAAAGCTTCCTGAAGCTACGTATTTGAAGACCACCTCAAAACTACACATTCTCTCCAAGAAAACTATATATATCGTGAATCCAGAGAAGAATTCCAGAGGAATTGACATTCTAGAAGACTGAATACCCTCATAAGGATGGACAACAATAACTAGAGAGAATTCGAGGCACACCTCGAAAGATCGACAATGACTCCAAAAAAGCTTAGTAGGCTACTCCCAAGTCAGACTCCATACAACTACTTCACATGCTCCTAATCTAGGATCTTAACTAGGGAGTGGGGGCTAATGTTATGGGTGAAATTGGATCAACAAAGAACGTGTTGGTTAAAGGGCTACAACGAAAGGCCAAACGAGGAAAGAAACCCAATATGAAGTCCAAATGAACCGAAATCGAACAGGGACTGACCTAAGGCGAAAAGGGACTAGAGGGTGTGCATGGGCTTTGGCCCAAGCACGTGGTCGGCCTCGGCCGAAGCCGAGGCCGACTAGGTGGTAGAGCCCCAAATTGGGCTCTACCTTGGCCCAATAAGCCAAAAGGGAGACCTGGGCTTGGGACTCGGCCCAAGCCCGTGGTCGGCCGAGGCCGACCAAATGCAAGGCTCACTTCGGGCCCTTGCATCGGTCCCATTTGATTTGCAGGCCCGGTTCCAGCCCACTTCCGACCTTTCCTTTTCCCATTAAGCAACGAAAACCCACGAGAAACCCTAGGGAAGAGTTATTTAAGCTCTTTAAGGATGGGAGAGCGAGGTAAGTTCATTCCTACCATCAAAAACTCCCTACAACTCTAAAATTCTCTTGAAACTCTCTCTGACTTAAGCATAGGAGTCGGTGTGGCTTACACCACACCGGTGTCCAGGTTTTCCTTGTCTTACAGGCTGCGTTCTTTCCCCAAGAATTACAAATTTATCGAACGTGGAGGTCAGGTGCATTCTCTTATCCAAAATTTGGCAACAACATAAACAAATAAGATGATAACTCAAGTCAAGAGTAAAAGAGAATGAATGAGAAAAGAAAGTTGAAATTAAAAAAAAAAAAAGTCAATCAATTTTAATAAGAAACAAGAGGGAAAAGGAGCTTGAAAAAGAAAATTTTTGATTGAAAAGAGTCAATGGGGGACATGAGAGTGACATGAATGAATGAACATTTTAGGAGGGATAGTGTGAGATTGGGTTTGTTTAGTTTTATGCTCAACTTGACTTAAAAGAACTTTTTCCCTAAAAAAAATAATATTTTTTTTTTAAAAAAAAAACTTGACTTAAAATGGGCATTTCTCACCAATCAAAGTGCCAAAACCTTTGGTCAAAAGAGAGAGATGTGTGTGGCTGCTTTTCTTTGCTTTTATGTCTCCTTCATAAAGCTATTTATGGTCGGTGACTAGTTTCCATTGTCAAAACAAACATCTTTTAACTTTTTAAATTTAATTCATAAATTTAAATACGTTCTTTGAATATTTGACTTAGGGAAAAAGAAACAAATGTTTCAATTTGTTGATTTTTCCCCTAAATATAGATTTCATAGAGAACCTAGAAAAAAATTTCTCAAAGGTATTAGTTTTAGGCTTCAATCAAACTAAATAATTTAATGATAACAAACTTTTTTTTAACCATTTAAGTATTTCAAAGTAGCTTGGAAAGATGATTCCAACACACTTTAAATTATTTGAATTGGAGTCTAAATAAAAAAGATAAGAGCAAAAGAAGATTGGAAGAAAATGCCAACATGACGTGACGCGTAGTAGCTAATGTGGTGTCAACGGTCAAATTTGTTGGCCTGACACCAAATGACTACTTTTTGCTGACGTGACATATTTTGCCGACGTAGCGGTAACGTGGCATGTGGCATGCGTGGACGAATAAAGAGAGGACACACGTGACATGTTTGAAAAAATGTACGACATGATATTCTCATGCGCCTACACGTGCGTCACATGTGCTTTTGACAAACGCACCAATAACCTATCTTTTGCAGTCGCACACGTGGCCCTCACTCGTTTCAACTAAAGAAAGATGTCAAACTTCATTTTTTCTAAAAAATCCTTCCCAAATTCTCTTGGTTTGATCTTAACCATCCATTCTTTTTGTCCTAAATCACTCCAAATTTAAAATCACAACCACTATTTCATCATCTTTTTGCCCAACCTTTCCACATTTTTCTAGTAAGCATATACATAAATTTTTGGATAGTAAAAATTGAATTGGTTTAATTCTAAACCAGTAAAAGAATTTTGATTTCTATTTAGCCTAAGAAAAAAAAGGTCGTATTGGTTTGGTTATGATGACCCGCAAAAAAATCACATAATGAAATATCCAGAAATGAGTCTTGGAGAGTGGAGTTGGCGATTTGCCAAACCATTATAAATTTCGATGTCTTCTTTTCCTTACGCTTTACGTTTGTTTTTAATTAATTCATTTTTTATTGCATGCTTTAAATTTTAAGTTGTTCTATTACTAGATAAACCATATGGATTTCAAATTGTGTTTGATTTAGAACTTGTTCTTTGGTGTTTTCCGTTTAACTAGTTCAAGATTTTTATAATTAAAATTAAAAGAAAAATTTTGATGGCAATCTTATTCACCCCTAATATTGTTGTTAGATCATATAAAAATAATTAAATATGCTGAATTTATTTAAGGTCTCATTAATAACTGATTGGTTTTTTTAAATGAAACGTATAAACACTACTTCTACCTATGAGTTTATTTTATTTGTTAACTACTTTTGACCAATGTTTTCTAAATCATAACAAAGTTTTGAAAATATTAAATTATAAGTTTAGTCCATAAATTTGTAGGTTTGTGTCAAATAAGCATGTAAACTTTAATTTTTGTGTCTAATAGATCCTTAAGTTTTCAATTGTATCTAATAAATTCTTAAACCTTCGACTTTGTGTCTAATAAGTCCTTCAACTTTCAATTGTGTATCTAATAGAATTTTTAATCTATTCAATATTTTTTTAAAAATTCATAAACATACTATACACAAAATTGATTTTTTTAGTTCACATAAAATTGAAAGTTAAATGTTCGATTAAACATCAAAATTAAAATTTACATCTAATTAAATTTGTTAATTGTTTTTAAAAAAAATGTTGAATATGACAAAGACATATATTAAATACAAAATTGAAAGTTTGTAGATTTATTTGACATTTTTAAAGTTTAGATACCTAATAGATGGACATAAACATGTAAATTTAAAAACTAATTACTTGTAATTCAACCTTTTAAAAACCAAAAAATAAACAAATAAAACTTGTGTTTTGGTATCTGAATTTGACTAAAAATTTAAATGTTTATGCAAACAAAAATATATAAAAATCATTGTAAAAGAACTGTGAGAAAACAAATACAATTTTTAAAAATAGAAAAATAGAAAGCGAAATCTTTATCAAATGGAACCTAGATCATAAATTTATATTCATATATTCTTAATCTTTTAGGCCCTATAGCTTTTTTTTAAAAAAAAAAAAAAAAATTAAGGGTATAAATTTTTACCTATAGATTTCCTTGTTTTCAAAAAGCCAAGCCAATGAAAAAAAAATAGTTTTCAAAAACTAGTTTTTATATTTAAAATTTAACTAGAAGCTTAAATGTTTCAGTAAGAAAAATGAAAATTATTGTAGAAAAAATGAAACAATGGTAGAAAATAATGAGAAAACAAGTAAAATTTTCTAAAAATCCAAAACAAAAAAAAAACGTTATCAAACTGGGAGAAGATTCTAATTATTTATATATTTATACTACGTCATACCATTTTCTTTTGTCTTTATCTAGATTTGGATATAAGTCCACATAACTTCACTTTTAAATTATTATTAAAAAAAGGTAATGTATAATAAAGACATTCTTTAATCAATAAATCAACAATCTCAGTAATTTTTTTAAATGAAATTAAGAATATTAAACTAGCTAACTCCCAAACAGATTAGATGTTGATGTATTTGGAAGGAGGGGAAAAAGGACTAAAATGCAAAATAAGAAGATGGAACTTAAAAAGTTGAAAAATAAAAGAAATGCACTAATATGAGTTTGATTGAGTCAAATTGAAGAGACCAGCCATCTCACACTTTTTTTAAAAAAAAAAAAATTTGGCAAATTCTTTGGAATAAACCCAATTGTTTACTTTTGGAAAGAAAAAGAATGTGCCATTTATTATTATTATTATTCAAAAACAAAAAGAAGGAAAAGGAAAGACCTATAATTAATCCACTTTTGGCAGTCAATAGGGACCATTGAAACATTGAATATTGTATTTTCTAAACCATCTATAATAATAGGGTAGTTTTAATGAGTTAAAAATGGAGACGACTATTTAATAGGTGGAAGATGGTCGTTTGCGTGTTGCCATATGTCACAAATTTTTAAAAAATTATAGATGGTCGTATCTTTAAGAGACAACCATCTCACAATTTTTTAACAAAATCTACACCTGACATATTGGCCAATGAACCTCATTATATCTCAATAAGCTTGAATTCGAACAACATGATGTTGAGGAACCCACATTGAAAAAATGATATCTTAAATAAATTGAATATTATATTACACATAATAATTTTATTAAGAACCATTCGAACTAAATCTCTTCGAGATTTAAAGAGGTCAATTGACCAATATGTCAGAATTTGTTAAAGATTATTCCAGATGCTCTTGAAGAGGCGACCATCCATAATTTTCTTAAAAATTTGTGACATATGGTAACGTGGTTGTCTCTGTCACGCACTAGACTATCTTCTATTGAAGAGGCAATCATCTCCAAACTAATTAAAATTATAATATTATTATAAATAGTTTGAAAAAGTAAAAGAAGAAGAATGTATGGTTTATTATTGTTATAATTATTTATTTTTGTATAACAAAATAAAGAAAGGAAAGGAAAGACCTATAATTAAGCCACTTTTGGACCGTCAGTAGGGACCCACTGAAACATAGAAGGTGAATCTTACCTAATTCTATTCTTCTTGTGACTCCAATTAAATGGTGGTTTGAATTTGACCACTCTGTTTTTTTTGCCACATTTTTAATCAATTAATCAATTATTTATTTATTTTCATATATTTATTCCCTTCAACCAATAGCCCAGCTGTGACTTTGTGATTTTTTGCACGTGACAGTTTTTTTTTTTCAAATGTCAACAATTTATAAATATATTATATTTGTGTGGGTTCGAACAAATAGGAAGAACTTTGTTTTATTCGCTAGTCGCAATATAATTTGGTGGATAAAGTATTAATTACATTTTCTAGCGATAAATGTCGAAGTATTCATCTTTATTTTTGTTGAACTTTAAAGAGGGAGAGAGGTTGCATTCCAATTTTATTAAAAAAAGGTTAAAATATGTTAAAGTTTTTTTAATACGTGGAAGAAAATGATTAAATGATGTATTTAAAGTTAAATTATAAATTTGGTCTTTAAGAAAGTTAGAATTTGGTACTTATGAGACTATTTATGAGAGTTGAGAGTTCTATCAAATCATAAGAACTATTTAAGAAGTTTTATCAAGCTATAAACACCAAATTTTAACTTTTAAAACTAGAGTGTTCAACTAGTGTTACGATAATTAAATTTACCTTAACTTATCCATTTAAACTTTTAGGTTAATTGGTGATTTAACATGGCATCAAAGCAAGAGTTATGTGTTTTCCTCCTCTAATTAATATTGATTTCTACTTTGAATTTTCTACGATTTTGAAACCAATGGAGAAAGAGTGTTGGAGTGTTGATATATTAAATTTATCATGATTAGCAACAATATTTAAATAAACAGAGTCTGTTAAATAAATAAAAAAAATCAACGACAATAATTAATATAGTTTTTTAAGTCAAACATAGAAACTAAAACAAAACCTTTGAAATTTAGAACACTAAGGAACCTTTGAAAATTAAAGGAGACAGAGAAAACCAAGTAATAAATAAATAAAAGAAGCTAAAATAGTATTTAAACCTTGGAATTTTGTAATGTAGCATTTTTATATTAGATTTAAAAAATGTGATCTGTCTAGATTTATTAAAAAATATGAATGATTAATATATCAATTAACTAACCAACTTGATTATATTTAAAGTCACTCCATTTTTTGTTTTTTTTTCACCCTAATAATGAATCTTTAGTTCTAACTTCTATTTACAATTTCTTTCTTTCTTTATTTTTTTTTAAGGAAACTCTTGTATTAATTATTGAAACTAATGTTTTGATAATGAGGGACTGTTAAGATAACAGGTAGGTGACCCGTGACCGTGAAAGGCTCAACATTGCCATCCAGCCGGATATGACCCTCCAACCTATCTTACGTGTCCGTATCACCATCGCCAAATACCTCCATCATGGATGAGGGACCACAGTTCTTCTTTCATCAATTTAAATTACTGTAAATCGATGGAATAATTGGAGAAATTTATGAGGAGTACCGAACAGTGGCGGATTTACCATGGATCGAGCCCCTCTCAAATTTTTTACTGTATAAAAAAGTCAGATCAAATAACAAAATAGTCTTCTAACATAGGGATAAATATGTCATCAACCCTTCCTCAAGTCCTACGTACAAAATTAGGTGGTCATATTTTAGATTAAGGTAGATCAAGAACTTTCTAAACCTATTTCTCGAAATTCAAGGATTAAAAATGTCTATTTTAAAATTTTAATATGACTAAATGCACTTATTCTTGAAAATTCAGAGACCAAAAGGACAATTTTCCCAAAAATAAAATAGTTATCAACTTAATTTGAGTAGATCACCTTTTTTTTTTTTAAATAATATATAAAATATTAACAATTAGATCTCTCTAAAAAAAATAGATGGAACTAAATTAAAAAGGATGGCAATATAATAAAATTTAATTAAATAGTAATTATTATTCTTTATGACAACAAAACAACTTTTTGCTTTTTGTTACTTTAAAAATAAAAAAATAAAGAGGGTGAAAGATTCGAATATCTGATTTATTAATTGAGCTATATTTTCTTTGACAATAACAATATTTACCTACATATATAAATATATAATCTTAGTATTAGATATATATAATTCTCAAACATATTGTTTTTATATAAAAATTAGTAAATAATTTAGCTCAACAATAATAGTCGTTGGAAAAAAACTTAAAAAAAGAAAACATTAATTTTAAATCCAATGAGGTGGGAAAAAAGGATGAAATAGGACCATGACTAGAAAATTTTCATAAACCCAGGGTCATTTTGTTGACTAGTTCGGAAGAAGGTGGTGATGCCACGTCAGCAGCAACGATAAACGGATAAATGGGATTAGAGAGGACTTGTTCTGTGGCGAACTCGCCGTTGCGGAGAAGAGCGGCAAACAATGGCGGGAGCTTTGAAAGGCTTTTCTCCGATGGCCATGGCCAACGCCGACACTGAACTTCCGCTTCAACTGCCTCAGAACGTTCGCACTTCTAGGGTTTTGGTACTCGGAGGCACCGGTCGGGTCGGAGCCTCCACCGCCATTGCTCTCTCCAAGTTCTGTCCCGACCTTCAGATCGTCATTGGCGGTCGCAACAGGTGATTCTTCTGTGTTTATTTGAATTCCGTTAGTTTCACTTGTACGTAGGTTTGAATTTGAATTAATTCGCTTCTATTAATTTCTGTAATTCCAAGTCATTCGTAAGAAGTCGGTTTATCCGGCGTTGTCTCGTTTAGAACTTTTTTCTCATTATAAACCTAAACTGTTTTTACTGATTGTTAATCAAGGGAAAAAGGTGCAGCTATGGTTGCGACACTTGGGAGAAACTCTCGGTTTGTTGAAGTCAATGTCGATAATGTAAACTCGTTGGAGTCTGCTTTGAGAGGTATACTGTTTCGTCTAATTAATTTACGATTTCAACATTTATGGTCGATTCTGTTTCTTTTCCAATGTGCATTTTGTGTGTAATTTGAGGCTCCTAGCCCCTACACTGTGGGTTTTCTATCATTAAGAATTGGTGAAGTTCGCAACATCCTTTGTCTTTCCTTTTATTTTCCTCCTTTAAATGAAGATTTAAATTCAAAACATAAGCAGTCAAGTTATGATCAATTCAATAGTTTAATATTCTCAAACATAAAGTTGTACCCACGAGGAAATAATGTCATACATAAAGTTTTACCTTCGAGGCTACGAAAAGCGTTGTGTGAAATGCAAGAGATCTCTGTTCAAGGAGTTTTCTCTTTATCTCAAATTTTGAATAGCGCTATCCTTTTCCTTTATTTGTTATCATTATTATTATTATAAACTCTTTCGAATTTGGGTTGCCTATTTATGGAAGTTCCAACACACATGGACACTCCTGCATCTGTTGACGGCTTTCTTTTTTATTGTTAACACTGCACCGTTATTGCTTTTTTTTAAAGTTTTAGCTCTGAGTCTCTGACAAATAACATGGTATTGTCTCTAGATGTCGTGTATGATTAATTTCACGGCCCTTTTTTTTGTTGACTCGAGACTGTCATGCGACCAGAACTTTGGTGGTTCTGATTTGCCTTTGACCTTGGTGTAAAATGCAGACGTAATTTAATATAATATCATGGTCTATTTATAATAAGATTGGTGAAATGACATACAGGGATCAATTCCTCATCCCCTTAGTTATTTTTTATTTGGTTAAATTATAAATTTGGTCCCTATAGTTTGGAGGAAGTTAGAATTTAGTCCCTATAGTTTTAGATGTTAGAATTAGTTCCTATGATTTGATAAAACTTTGAGTTATAGGAGCTATTTATGAGAGTTTTATCTAACCGTAGGGACTATTTATGAAGTTTTATCAAATCATAAGAACGACATTCTAACTTTTAAAACTATAGGGGTTAAATTCTAAATTTCTTCAAATCATAGGGACCAAATTTGCAATTTAACCTTTTTATTTTCTTAACATGTAATTATTTTGTAGTAACTGATTTTTTTTTTTTTGGGTGTGGTCTTAGAATATTAAAATGAAGGTATTATATACATATTTGCCCTTTTTGTTTAGTTGCAGATATATTAGATTTTTGACATGTCTATCTGTATCAAAACACGTGAAAACTTTGCACCCTGAACCAAGGGCATTTAACTGAAATCTGTAGCTGTCACTACAGATGTGGATCTTGTAGTTCATACGGCTGGCCCTTTCCAACAGACAGAGAAGTGCACTGTACTTGAAGCTTCCATAAATACCAAGGAAAGGGCTGCACTTGCATTAGCAATCTTGCTTTTATGACCATATATTGACGAAATTCTTTGTCTATCTGCAGACAGCCTATGTCGATGTTTGTGATGATACAAACTATTCACAGATTGCAAAAGCTTTCAAGAATAAAGCTATAGAGGCAAAGATTCCAGCTATTACAACTGCTGGCATTTATCCTGGAGTAAGCAATGGTACATAATATACGTGTTCTTATCGTGCACTTTTCCTATGTGGATAGTTCTTATTATATGATGATGCTAAATCTCTTAGACTGAATACAATATTCAACCAATTCATCGGCCTTGCATAGTATAGCAAAGATATTGGGTAAACTAATGGGCGAGTGGTTATAGATTGAAGTTGAAGTTTAGTTTTCAAGGGCAGTAAAAGCAACATATTCAAGTCAATATTTTGTCTAACTGATGTTCTTTTCTGTTTCAACAAGCCAGTAATGGCAGCAGAGCTTGTACGTGCTGCAAGAGATGAAAGCAAGGGTGAGCCGGAGAGGCTAAGGTGAAGTCCCTGATAATTATGCAACTAGTCAGTAAACCTCACGACTGATAAAGCATACGATCCCCCATCACTTATAATTCAATATTGTATTGGTACAAAAGGTGGTAAACAAACTCCCCATGCTAACTGCGGAGTAACAATTTATAATCTTAAATAGTAACAATTTATAATCTTAGTGTTCATTTGGTATCGTTTTTCATAGACCTATGGATTTTCTTTGAGGAACTTCCGTAGTTTCAAGATTTTATATGAAAATGGAAGAAAATCAGGGTCAAAAGATTTTGAATTTTAGTGCCTTCATATGTTTTAAATTCAGCATAACCTTCAGTTAAACTAGAAAACTTTGATGTCGTTAGTATAACTAAATATAAAAATTGATATGGTGCTCTTTCTTCAGCAACTAAATGTGAATTCTTGTCTCAGATTCTACTACTACACTGCAGGCACTGGTGGTGCTGGTCCAACTATATTAGCTACTAGTTTCTTGCTGCTGGGAGAGGAGGTGGTCGCCTATAATAAAGGTTAGCGCCAACTGAAACTTGTGTATTTGTCTAGGTAATATGTTGATTCGATATCGTATTCTGGGTGGCAACTGATGCACCACACATGACCTTGGAAACAGGGGAAAAGATCAAACTAAAACCTTATAGTGGAATGCTCAACATTGACTTCGGAAAAGGAATTGGGAAGAGAGATGTATTTCTGCTGTAAGTTTATTCTATGCAGCAAACTCGTTGATAATGCAAAATTTCATATGTATATAGTGGTCTACTTTAAACCAATCATAGGAAAGCTCCTGGACAGACCTACATGCTTTTATAGTTCAAACTGTGTATATCATACACAACAATCATAGGGATCCATTATCTAAATGTTGGAGGCAGGTATTATTCACACATATGTTCGATGACGTATCTTGATGAAAATCATACCTGCAGAGCTCTTCTAAATTAAGTAGATGGTTTCAAGTCATGGTTAACTGAATATATTAATAGCCTTTCATTTCTTTTATTAACTTTAAGTTGAAGTTTTTTCTTACTCTTTTGGTGATATAGTACTTGCAATTGACGCCACCATGTGGGGCAAATCGACTTCTTTGCTTTGATACATTTAAGCTACATCTTGAGTAAAAATGTTTATTTCAGGAATTTGCCAGAGGTAAGTACTGCACATGAAATCCTGGGAGTGCCGACAGTCAGCGCTCGTTTTGGAACTGCACCATTTTTTTGGAATTGGGGAATGTTAGCCTTGACAAATCTTCTTCCTTTGGTACGAGCTGAATTATCTACTTTTATCATTAACTGTTGAAATCAGCCCTTGCAATTTTTTTGTCAGAAGTTAAAGCCCAAAGGAAGTCTTTCCTTCCATCGTACAATGGCTGTTAAATAGCTCTGTTTATATCAATGAAAGTTTTGTTTCCTTGTTAAAAAAAAAAAAAAAAAAACTCTGTTTAACTTACTGTGCGTTAAATTGTGATTTTGTATATACAACACTGATTTTGAAGAAACCTCTTACTCTGCCTTACAGTTGCATATACGATCGTGCGAGAATATGGAAAATTTTCTATATAAAATTATCAAGAACCAAAAAAACATACAACTTACCTCTCCAATCAAACATCACGTACAATGAACAAGGGCTCCTATATCAATCGAAGATTGACTAAATCATGCAGGAATATTTTAGAGATAGAAGCAAAGTTCAAAAGTTGGTTCAATTGTTTGATCCTTTTGTTCGAGCACTTGATGGTTTTGCTGGAGAGCGTGTATCCATGAGGGTGAGAACCAAATTTCTTTTATATATACATTATATATCAATTTCTGGTGAAAGAAGTCTTAACTTGATAAGTTGCTACTTCTGTAAAGTAGGTTGATTTGGAGTGTTCGAATGGGAGAAACACAGTGGGTATTTTCAGTCATCGGAGGCTCTCACAGTAAGGGGTTTTTTTTTTTAAAAAAAAAAAATTATATTTTATGAGGTGTTCTCATTCAACTTTCAGTTTTCTCTAAGCAAGATTAACACCGTATATTCTTCACATCTTGAGTTATATTGGAACTCTTCCAGATCAGTGGGAAATTCGACAGCTGCATTTGCTCTTGCTGTTCTTGAGGGAAGCACACAGCCTGGAGTTTGGTTTCCTGAAGAGGTATATACAGTATCCGAAATCTTTACTCGAAAAGTTTTAGCTCTGTTTGACAACCATTTAGGTCTCGTTTGATAACCATTTTGTTTTTGGTTTTTATTTTTTGAAATTTAAACCTAAAAATACTACTTATACTAATGAGTTTATATGTTTTCTTATCTACTTCGTACCTATGTTCTCAAAAACCAAACCAACTTTTGAAAACTAAAAAAAGTAGATTTCAAAAACTTGACTTTGTTTTTAGAATTTGGCTAAGAGTATTTAAGGGAGATGGTCTCTATTGTAGAGAAATTAGGTGAACATAAGCTTAACTTTCAAAAACTAAAAACAAAAAACAAAATGGTTATCAAACGGGGTCTTAATTTTTGGTTTTTAGTTTTTGAAAATTAAACCTATAAATACTACTTCCACCTATGAGTTTCCAATGTTTTATTATCTACTTTTTACCTATGTTTTAAAAAACCAAGCAAGTTTTAAAAACTTTTGTTTTTGGAATTTGAATAGAAACTCAAATATTTCCTTAAGAAAGATGGAAACCATTGTAGAGAAATGGTGAGAAAACAAATACATTTTTAAAAAATAAAAAACCAAATAGTTATCAAACGGGATGTTTGTCATTGGTTTTAAATTTAATCACATCCCCATATAGCCTGAAGGAATAGCAATTGAGGCCAGGGAAGTTCTTCTAAAACGCGCTGCCCAAGGGACAATCGATTTTGTGATGAACAAGTAAGATGATCTACCCAGATTCCAAACATGTATATCCTGATTAGTAGTACTTCAGCTTGCTATTATCATAATCACCTTTTTTAATCTTAACAGGCCTCCATGGATGGTTGAAACAGAGCCCAAAGAACTTGGTTTAGGAATATATGTCTGATATTCCTCCGTAACACTGAATCTTTCATTTGTCAACTTCCTGGTGTTGCACCCAATTGGCAGAGGTATGAGTTAGACTATGCGTTGCTAACATATTGATGCTCGCATCTATACCTACAAGCGAGTTTGGGTCTTTCCAAAACTTTCAAGTGCTTGTTTTAAATAATCCCAAGTGATAAAAAAAATAAAATACTAGAAGTGCTTTTTTTTTTTTAAGTACATCATCAACATTTGGGGATGGAGGGAGTTGACCTCTGGGTCATTAACTAGTGAATTTACTCATATATATATATATATATATGCACAGTAGCGGATCCAGAATTTTTATCGAGGGAGCTTAGATATGAAGTTCAAAAAAATATTTAAAGTTGTACATATTAGGGCTTGAACTTGAGACTTGGAGGCTAAACACATACTAACCCCTAAGTCAGAATGAATTTTTTGTATTTTTATTTAATTTTTTCTATACATATTATATATAGTAAAAAATTTGAGGGAGGCTCACCTGGCCGCCCGTGTGTGTATATATAATATTTCAAGCTCACTCTAATTATAATGGTTCGACTTTGGTTCGATCAACCATTTGGTAATTTGGTTTCTGATTTACCAGGTGGTGGAAGCAGTTGATTTATGAAGAATGGCCTTTTTAAAATCCAATTCTGATTAGATCAGGTTACTTCATGGACAGCAGATGACGAGAAGAATATTCATGTAATTTATGTAAAAGTATGATTTCTCCGGGCACAATAAACTAGAGAATGAATGGAACCTTTTTTTGACACATTGGATGCTTTGTTTTTTGAAAATTGTTTTCAACGATGAAAACAAGAATGGATCTCCCTTTTTCTTCTTTCTTTCTTAAAAGAACATCTGGCATTTGTTTAAAAGAAAACAATGATTTTTTTTTTTAATTTTTGGGGACATGTTTTATGTCAGTTGAACTATACCCATGTTGACTTAAAAAAAACAATGATTAAACTTACGTTGACAGGTGAAAGTTCATTTTTACCAAAGTGAGTTTAGCTTACCGACTTGTTAGAGACAATGGACCTCCACATATCTCCATAATGGTATGTTGGTTTGCCTAGAAGCCTCATACCAATGGAGATAATTGTCCTCACTTATATACCCATGATCAATCTATTTCCAAGCCAATGTAGGACTTTTGTTTGCATCCTAACAATCCTCACCAAGCACTTTTTGTTCGATGATGGAGTTCATCCACAATGTCCACATAAGACTCATTAATTTTTGTTCCACTTTGAGGATTTCTCAAACGGACCTCTACATATCTGCACAATGATATGATATTATCCACTTTGGGTCTCAACCTTCATGGCTTTGCTTTTGGTTTCCCAAAAGGCCTTATACCAATGGAGATAATCGTTCTCACTTATATATCTGTTTACATCCTAACAGTACTCTCGACCAAGAGGTTAGAAGTTTGAATTTCTCCGATCTTCAAATGTTGAACTCTTAAAAAAAAAAAAAAAAAAAAAAAAAAAAAAAAAAAAGAAGGTGAAACTTCATTTTTATGTCAGCTTTGATGGAAAACACGGTGAGATGAATGAAATATTTCAAGAAGTTCACAAGGAACTATTTGGGATCTGTCATGAAAAACAATTTTTTTTACATTTTAAAGTTACAGTTTAAGGAAACATACGGTTGAAATTTGAATGCATTGTATCTATTTTCTTTAGTTTATATAATGGATAATATTTCAATTTGTATAATAATCAAAGTTTTTCATTTTAAAGTAGGGGCCTTTAAATAGTAATAATTTCAAGTGCACTAGTTTTTCAATCACAATTTTGGAAACAAATTTGTCCAAGATAATCTAAACCGTTCTTAAATTTCCTGACATGCTGCAATGTTTTTTTGGAAGTTGACCACGGAGTGTAGAGATGTTCTTTTTCCTCCTGAAAAAATTAAGAATTACATTGCTAGCCACTTTCTCAAATTAACTCCTAAATTAAAATCCTCGTTAAATTACAAATTTAGTTCATAAATTTTTGTGTTTGTGTTTAATAGTTCTTTGAACTTTAAAAAGTATCTAATAAGTCTCTGAACTTTTAATTTTAAAATAAATAAATCTATTAGACATAAAATTGAATTTTGTGTCTAATAATATATTAAGCTTTCAATTTCTTGTTCAACGAGTTCATAAATTTTGAAAAATTTAGAATAGGTCAAAGACCTATTAAACACAAAATTCAAAGTTGAATAACTTAAAAGATATAAAATCGTAAGTTTAGAGATTTGTTGGACACTTTTTAAAGTTCAGAAACTTATTAGACACAAAATCGAAAGTTTAGAGACTTATTAGAAACTTTTTAAAGTTTAGAGACCTATTTGATACAAATTTTTTTTTGAAATGTTACCATATACAAACTTGAAAGTTCATGAACTAAACTGGTAATTTAACCTAAAACTTTTATAATGTAAAATTAGTTCAACTTTGAGAAACAATAGATAGAATTTCAAGTTATTCTTCTATTCGTTCCCTTTGAGAATTCATTGTTATATTGTCTTAGTTTTGATCATCAATCCTTCATCCCTAATTGAAATTCTTGTTTCTAGTCTATACTAAATTTTGTATTCAACTAAAACCAACTATTTAAAAGCCCCTTCTTGATGGGGAAAATAAAATTCTGCATTTGAAATTCTTCAATACTGTACCAAATGTTTGTAAACAAAACGCCTCGTGATAAAATCTCAAAAGAAGCAATAATCAATAACATTTCTGGAAAGGAAGCAAAAGGATCAAACTTGGCATAAAAACAAGCTGGTTTAATCACCAAGATCTAATCAACAGACACTAATAATTCAAAATTAAGAACCTTAAGCAATGAGCCACAATTATCTTTATAATGTATGCTTCCAAACTTAAATCTATCACACGCAACTTCTAAATTGGTATTCATAAAACTTCATTCCAAAAAATAATTTACAAAATGAACCACTCATGTCAAAGGTGTTCAGTCAATCTATATGTTCTGTTTTTCTTGATTTCTTTTTCAGAATACATCACTCTTTGAAAAAACGAAACGAATAAAATCAGACCACATACAGGCATCAGCATGAAGATCTGAAATGGTACCTTTGCCACCCACAGATCAAATTCGACATTAAGCGTAAAACAAAGAGGGTACATCAATCAAACACACGAAAACGTTATGCAGAAATGGTAATTACCAGATTGTTGAAGCTCTAAACTGTTAAGAATTATCCTTCTTTCTTGTGTTAGCATCCTGTCAGAAACTCAGCCAGCCATTAGAAGTTGTTGTTGTGATACATTTGTTTACTCATCTCTTCTGTCTGTACATGGCACTATGAAATGAACAACTACAAACTTCCTCTCTCATCCACCATGAGAACCCCAAAGAAGATGGGGAGAAAATATTGTTCAAAGGAAAGGAAAACCTTGAAAATCTGCAAATCACATCTTTGTTTTTTTTTTGTATGTTCCCTCTTTTTCATTTTTCTTTTCTTTTTCTCTCTATAATCGAAGCTATCGTCTTCAAAATCACCAAACCTCACTCTTAATGTATGGACAAGCAGTAAATGGAAAAGAAAAACCAGAACACCTTCATTTTACTTCCTTTATGGCATCAAGGTGGTTGTGTTAAGGATCAGGCCTCCACCTCTTTTTCAAGATTTAGCCATCAGGAATCCCCATGAACCAATTGTCAACTTTTGGCTGTCTCACTATGAGGGGTCAAAATGCAGCTGGATTTCTTGATAGAATGATCAATTACTTGATGAGCCCTAGTGTAAAACCTCATTTGAAAGCCTGAATTATATGCTGACGTGTTCGCATAGAGTTCTTACGGATACCTGGTTGATCGAGTAAATTCTGATCCTCGAGAACCGTAAGATCTCCATAGATCTCGCCACTGAGGCCTAACACTATTTCTTTCAAATTGATGACCTTGATGAACATCTGTATGTGATCTAGGGGTGTTGCTCCCATTGCGTTTCTTCTGGACAGTCCTCACCTCTTCTTCCGCATCATATCGCGACCGCTGAAAAAACAGATCAGTTTAGGCTATAATCAACTGATGATAAAATGTATTGAGCTCTATTACCTAAAAGTAAAATAGAAAAAAGAATAGCCCAACACGATATGCGAGAGTGACTTATGTAAAATTAGAGTTGCCACTGGAGGGCACCTGTGGACACATTGCAACTTGAGAAAGAAAAGAGAATGAAAATTATGGTCAACAATGAAGAAACCTTTTTCTTGAAAAAAGAATATGAAGCATTTCATCGATGAAATTTCTAAAAAAATGTTGGGGAAGAAAGAACCCCTTTCCCAAAGGAATTTACAAACAAAAAACACTTCCAATTGGCCAGAAGAGATGATAGGAGCCTTTCAGTTACCTTAATAGGATCTGAGAGTACTGCATATGCCTCTCCAATCATTTTAAAAAGTTTATCAGCATCCTTGTGGACTCCTCCAGCTATATCCTTCCATAGCACATTATCTCCATTGTCTGCTCTAGCCAAGGATTGACCAGCCTACACAAATGAACAACCTATATTAAGAAAGCACAAAAACAAATAAGCATATCTACAAAGTAAACAAAATCAAACCTTGTCTGGATGGTATCTGAGAGCAGCTTTCCTGTATGCCTTCTTGATTTCAGCTGAAGATGCAGATGGATCGACTCCCCTGCCATCAAAGGTAAATTAGCAGTGATTCTCATAACCTGAAATTGAGTTTAACAACATTTGGGGTGGTGAGATTCGAATCTATGACCTCTTGGTCATAAACTCATACTTTATGTCAGTTGAGCTATGCTCTTGTTGGATCTCATAATGTGAAATTAAAGGACCTTTCTCAAAATTCCGTCCTACTGCTACGTTTTAGGTGCAATTCACTATAAATTTTCAGTACCAAAAAACTGCATGTCAAACACTTTGTTATCAATAAAACTAATATTTTGTGGAGGTTCATAAGTGTAAATCTCGTTTATTTTTTTTTGACAAGGTAACAAAGATTTCATTGAAGTAATGAAGGGAGGCTAACGCTACAAGTACAAGTAATATAATGAAAAGAGATAAAAAACAGCCCAAAACCAACACCCAAGAGAACAATAAGAGATTCAACAACAGAACAACAAACAATGACAACCGAGGCAAAAGGAACAAGAAGGAACCCAAGAAGCCACATTACCCACAACAAAAACCAACAAACACCGAACTAACGCAAAGCCAGTTAAGACCTATGAAGAAAACCTACTAAAAGAGCCGACTAAAGAACTATCACGACAACCAACCAACGAGAGCACATAACAAAACCTCCAAGCACTGCCCATCTGCAAGACGATCGAAAACTTGAGGACAAAACCCCACGCAAAAACACAGTCTACACAAAGATCTGCTACTTAAAACAACGCCACAATTAAAACAAAATCTTTAGTCCAACCACCTCAGAAACTCTTCCAAAAACAACCCCCTTTACGAGAAAGAACTCAACGAGTCACCATAGCATCAGAAGTAGGTCCAATGCCTCTAAACTGCAAACCACTAGCTTTGATTAACGATTCAAATCTACTTAATTCAGGAGGCACAACTGGATCTGCAACAGATGTCACACAAACCTTTTCCAACACTTTTGAACTGCCTGGGGAATCAAACAAACTTGCCAGATTGATAATAGGTTGGTCCACCACCAAAGTCTTTGATGAGGAGAAGCCAATGGAATCTAACTCTGGACTGCTCAAGCTAACCACCGAATCCACCACCGAGTTACGACCAACCAAAGGGGAGAGTCCATCAACAATTAAAGGGATTGGCATAGGATGCTGAAAAGTAGCTTTAATGAAAGAAACTTCCTTACTACCAATCAGGCACTCCTCAACAGTAAAGGAAGGAATACTTGAACCTTTTTTGGCAAATGCCCTATCAATAGGCAAAGGAGAGATTTGTGACTGCAAGCTACACACTGGACGCTCCTGAAAATCAGGAAAAGCGCCCTCCTGCTCCACAGGCTTCATCGCACTAACCTTTCTTTTCCTTGAATAAAACTTCCCATAGAATGTAAATCTCGTTTAAAAAGAGTTTAATGAATAAACTATCAAAACCCCCCCAAAAATGATTATTCTCTACACTAATTGACTGACAGGAAGTAGGATGACCTTAGTGCACTAAAGCATCCAAGACCTTGTTTGGCACATTCTTTACCTGACACGTGCTTCGTTCCCTCAAGGGACAACTCAATTACAAGGAAGGCCAAAGAACAATTTCATTTTGAAGGACTAGAACTCACAACCTACATGGACATATATATATATTTTTTGATAACCTACATGGATATATAGTTTGAATTACTTGACTCTTTATTCAACTAGAGATACCAACCCAAGTAGCTGAAGTGTTTCTCGGCATTTGATTTTTGAGGCATACGCTTTTCTTTCTCTTTTATTTGTTAGTGGTCTCTTGCCTTTTCAATTGTTGCTTGCCTTAATTTCTCTTTTTTCACAGGATTCAACCATATCCTATGTTGAAGAAAAGAAGGTCTCCTTAGGCTAAAACAGAATTTTATTGTTAATTTCTTCAAAACAGAGGCCTTCTTGGAAAAGAATGCACCAACAAAATCAATTGGCTTGGTAACTTTTCTTTGATAGTGGGGGGAGGGGGATGTGAAACCAAGCTTTATTGAGAGAAATGAAAGAAAATATAAGGGCATACAAAAAAAACCTAAAAACTAATTAAAGAATGAACCCCAATCCAAAAAAAATGATGCCAAGCTAAAGCATGATTCATCAATAAAAATGAAAGAAAATCCAAAAGAATGAAGAGCTGCTTAAATGAAGCCTGATCTTCATCATAACATCAATTTGATAACTTAATGGAGGGGGAAAGTGGTAACTTTGTTTTGTTTTTGTATCTGAATATTCATATTGAGTTATAAAATTAGAACTTTTGCTTTAATTGAAAAAAAATATTTATTTTAATAGTAGGAAGTTGAAAAAAATTATAATAAATTATTCCACATGCTAGAAAACTAGACCACTATTTTCACTGCCAAATACAACATCTCAAAGAAAGCCAGCTATTACTTGACAGACTTGTTAAATGATGAGTGATACTTACAGAATAAGGTACATGTCCAATGGAATTTCCTTTCTTGATTCTTCTTCAACTTCTGCAAGCCGGAGACGAGCTTGTCTCAAATCATGTGCACTGGTACTTGATCTATCAGAAGTGCCATACTGATAGGTCTTCTCTAATTCCTTAGAAAAAAGCGATACGAACTTTTGGAGATCCTTAGCTGCTTGACCATAGTCTCTAATCATTTCATACAAAGTGGCCCGTCTAGAAATTGCCTGTGAATATAAAAGTTCAATCAGAACATAAATGTCATTAGCATTGCTATTTCTTATGTTAGTGTTCATCTACAATGGAACACTAATCTTTGTTCGAGAAACCAAGAAGAATTAAGGGATATTTAGGTGTTCTCTTTTTCTAGAATTATTTTTAGATACTCCAAAAATTATTTGATATTGCCTTTAATGAAAACTCGCATTTGTTCTGTCTTTATTTAGGGTTTACTTTTTATTAATACTATATAGAAAAAGGTAACCGTTGATTAGAACACAATAATGATATGATAACCAGATACTGTATCAATATCCTTACAACATTGAATATTCTTGAAAAAAAAAGACAGACTGGAGCAGTGCAAGAGAGTATGCTAAAAAAGTTGCACTTGAACGAACATTTTTTTTTCCCACTTATTGAGTTATATTTTTTGCATCAGGTTAAGCTTTATGCGTCCCAATTCATGTTTAACAAAAAGGATCCAATTAAAAATTTCTACTTTTTAAACCATTAACGAAGTAAAAAGTTCTATCCATTTTAGGACAAGCCTTTGAGATATTAGTACTTAAACATATGTTGTCTGTAAATTTATTCTAAATTCAAATGAGAAAGTCATCAATACCTACTTTACAAGAAAATGGACGCAAGGCCGAGAAGCCCTTTTTTTTTTACAAAAAAAAAAAAAAAAAAAAAAAAACCTCATGTACATGACTCATTTTTCTTCCATCACAATCAATAAAGCACACTAGAAATTCCAGATGTTCATTGGAGTGCAAATAAAAATAAGAGCGTTTATATTGAAAGCTTGTACGAAAGAGGCAGATTCCAATACTACTCATCTCAAGTAATATTACCAAACTAAATTCAACCATTTTAAATACCAAGTGGAATTTTATTTGAATCAAATGTCTATTCTAATGTACCAGTGCCACCCAGATAAGTTTTGACAGCTCAGTGCCCAATATAAACACACAAAAAGAGAAAGCTTACCTTAAAATATTCTTCATCAAGGGCTATGGCAAGACTACAATCTGCAATAGCATCAATAACTTGGCCCTGAGCTTTGTATGCAGCAGCCCGATTGCAGAAACAAACAGCTGTGAAAGGACGTGACTCGACATTGCACGACAAAGCAGCTGTATAGTGTTCAACAGCTTCTGAATACCTCCCTGCCTGAAATGCTTCATTCCCAGCAGCCTGCACTCATTTAAGGAAGAAAAAAAATTGGCATGGGGATAAGGTGTCCTCCCAACTAAAATGAAATTGAAGACTTGCATAAAAAATCAATGTAAATATGACAGTAAAAGATATTAAGGCATTTTGAAGTCAACTGTATAGCGTTTGAGAGTGCATTAAACAGGCGAATAAATCAAGGAAAACAGACAATGGTGTTTAGAATCCCTTATAACTCCAGAAAAAGCTTAAGATATTTTATCAAAAAGAGAAAAGGTTTAAGATGTGTTTGGTTGGTCTGCAAAAAGTTTCAAATCAGAACAATACTTTTGAGTTTAATTTAGTTAACATCATTATCTTTCCGTCTTCTAATATATCCATCCATTCTCTGTGTCTTCTGTGTTGACTTAGAAAGTTGGAATTACTAATTACAGAAGAAATTCTCGATTGTGAACTTGACAGAATAATATATACAGATCCCTAATTGTGTCTTTTTGAGAACAAAGAAGAATTGTTAGAAAAGGTGAGAGTGGCACAGCATGTGATGTGACATAATGCAACCCCCCTCCCCCACCCGATGCATTGCTGCTTTGTCTTCAACTTGAGAATTAGTCTTTACTATAGCAGCCTCTCTGAGTCCCCATACATTGATCAGCTATTAATATATTTAACTATTTTAGTTTGTTTTCTCCATAAAAGGTTGTCTAAAGCCATTTGGGGTAAATGAATACTGAACAAAGTCAAAATTCTTCTTGTGGGACTTCCTGCTTCAAAAAGGAAAAATCCTGCTCTTAAATTTTGCCAACTTTGCTCGGAGCAAGTTTTGATTGGAAACCCTGTCAAAACTTCGTGATAAATCAAAGAATGAATTGTGCGATCAAGTGATTCCTTTGAGAAGTATTGTGGGAAAGAAACCAAAGAATTTCATGATAAATCCAAAAAGGAAGAGGAGGTTTGGCATACCATAGTTCTTAAGGCTTTCCTTTGGAGCTCTTTGCATAACTTTTTTTTTTTGTAACCATGATTTTTTTTTCCTCAAATTAAAGCCAATTGAAGGAAATTTTTGTAATCCCTTTGAGTTGGGTTGATTTTATTTTATTTCCACTTGATGTAAGGAAAGATTCTCTCATTTCATAAAAACTACATTGTTGAATTGTCTAAACTTCATACTTCCTATTAAATTACACGATGATATTTTATTTCCTTCACAGACCAAAATTATGCCCTCGTTATTGATATGACAAAGAGACATTTGAAGCTGCATAGAAGAACTTCAATTTCACCAGAATGATATTCTCTTTTTACATGCATTTTCAATTTGACACGATAGTAAATATACAATTGGCAATTGACATATTCATTAAGAGTTTAAATTTGAATAAAAGATGGCTCCTCTGAAAATTCAAAGGATACAACAAGTTAAAATGAACATGATTTAAAAATGATAAATGAATATGATCGAGTTATGGCTGATAGAATAGAGGAGCCTGAAAGGCAGAGACAAAGGTTTGAAATTGTAATGCACATATAGAAAGAAATTGACTTAGGATACCTTGTGACGCAGGAGCTCCCTCATGGTAATGACTAGTGGTATTGATGATTCCAAAAACTTTCTTCCATTCCTGGAACTTAAAACTGTCAAGCTGGGAAAGCCTCACAATTCCACTTTCTGAAAATGAAAACATTCTTTTTCCTCTCTAATTTATCTTCTTTGAAATTTACTTCTTTATGAATGAAATACTTGTCTCTTCTTCAAAAGTACTAGGAAGCATAAAAAATTACCCAATCACTGTAGACACTTTCTCCTCTTGCATTTCTAAAGAAGCCAGACCCTCCTCAAGTTTTCCAAGAAGGAAGTAGGACTTGAGAGTCAAGCGACATCGCCATATCCTAAAGTACAACTTCTTTGAGATTTCAGAAGCATCTGGATTAGGGGTTTGACTGACAATATCTTCTGAAGGAGAATTTTTCTCAGCAGAATCTAGGGTCTGCTCACAAAACTGAATCACCTCCTCATATCTTCGAAGCTGCAATTTTTTTTTAAAGGTGATAAAAAAACAGAAACCATTCAATCATAATGTATGAACATCAGAGCCTTTCAGATGAAAATGAATGCTAGTTTACTTGCAGTAAAATCTCATATAATCTCCCAAAAGAATACAAAGGGGAAGAGGAAAAAAAGGACAGAAAACAACAATAACATTAGAGAAGTGCAACAAACCATGAAAAGAGCCTCTGCTTTCATTTCAAGTAATTTTTCAGAGCATGAGCTTATTACCAAATTCTCTGAAATTAATTCCAGAACACTCTGCATATCATTGGATGTGCTTCGTAGCCGAAGTTCAGCTAAACGTTTCATGCATTCAGATGCTTTCTGCAAGTCAGTAGAAACGGTAAGAACTGGATATATAGAAATCTTACATCACACCTATTAAAGTGAAAGATCAACTGAGCTTGAAACCTAACCTAAATTTGGAAAAAAACCTTGAAAATTTTGGTCGCTATCATAAGAAACAAAAAGGTTGAAAAAATGAGTATGTTCAATAACGGTCTGGTTACCCACATTGGCGTGCGGTTCATGATAATAATTAGAAAAACTGGGGCGACAGTAAGAAGTCAAACAATGTATTAACTTTATTCAACTAATATTCTAGTACTCTAATGTTCTAACTTCTAAATGATTGAAGGAAAAACTAACGACTAAGCCAAGCAATCCATTGCTAGTTGTACGATAGATACAAAGGAAAAAAATGCTCTCTCCTCTCTCCTCTCCCCTCCCTCCTCTCTCCTTTCCCCTTTACCGTTACATTGTACTCCGGTGATCTTCCGGTGATCTCTCTCCTACCTTCAACCATGACCCCTTCCATCTCCTCCACCCCTTGGAATCACTCAACAAGATCTATCTTAATAGATCGCAAGGTTTTCCTTATTGCTTTTGACGAATTCTATAGGGGTAGCCGGGCAAAAATCACTGAGCAAGGTAAACTCTCAACACACTCCATCTCTTTGACATGGAGATCGCGGAATTGGCTCTCATCCTCTTTTGATGTCCTTTGCAATGAGCCTTCATCTTACAAGATCTTCAAGAAATTCCATGGTGAAGATGACACCTTATGGTTGGAAAAACATAGCAACAAGCATGGTTTCTTTGTCGAGTTAACACAACTTAAGCAGTCAGGGGAAAGGAAAAAGCTCTTCATTCCTTCTGAGGAAAATAAGCAAGGTTGGTTTTCTTTCTTCTCCTTAATTTCGGATTATCCAGGACGTCTTTGCACTAAAAGTGTTCAGCACCCTAAAACCTTCAAAGAGGCTTCACAAACTGTTTCTTCTCACATTCCTCTAGCACAACCTCCATCGCCCCCTACTTCTCTTGAGGACTTTGGTGAAATAGTGGTAATCCAACGAAAACTTCAATCTGATACTTGGCCATCCATCATTACGCACTCTCTATAGACCGCTGCACAATCAACCCGTTTCAGGATAACAAAGCTTTACTCCATGTTTATGACAGCTTGCAAGCCTCAAGACTCTGTTGTTTTTCGGATTGGTCATACTTTGGTTCTATCAGTTTAAAGTTTTCTAATCTAACAACATCCTCTTGTTTACAAGATCATAAAGTGGCTTCGTATGGTGGATGGATTGAGATTTTAAATCTTCCTCCAACTTTATGGTCGGATCAGATTTTTAAATTTATTGGTGATGAATGTGGAGGTTTCCTCAAGGTGGCTGATCAAACGGAAAGAAGATTATTTCATTTGGTTGCAAGAATCAAGGTCAAAAGCAACAAGAGTGGTTTTATTCCGGCAACAATTAGTATTCCTTTTGACCTTGCAGGTGAAAAACTTTCCGTCCAATTACGTGGACTCACAGTCGGAAATTCTCCGATTGATCACATTAATGAAGAAGCACCGATCAAGGAAGTTGCCTTTTCCAAAAAAGAGGACATTCTGGATTTTAATGCTCTACGAAATTGGAAAGGAAAGCAACCTTTTTTTGAGGAGTCGATTGTGGAGCCGATTGTGGGAATTTCTCCACCCTTGGATAACCCTAGATCTTCAGATCCCATTTTAAATAAGGCTGGAAATTCCGAGATTCTTGCTAACTTAAATGCCGTGGATTTTATTCCAAACCCTAGATCTTCAGATCCCATTTTAAATAAGGTCGGTCCCACCAACTTTCAAAACCAATTTGCTCCTTCGATTTCGATCTCACCATCCCTCTCTCAGCCAACTTTTAATGTCGTTTCCTTTACCGAGGGGCCCATCAATCTCCAGTTAGGGTCCATCAACTTAACTTCAATCGGAAAACCTAACTTAATTAATGGTTCGTCATCGAGGCGTTCCTTTCCGATCCCCTTCTGCGGCTTCACTCTTGCATTCCGATTTCCAGCCTCATCCCTTTGACCTTGCGGTTTTTGGTGATGAACCCAACGATGAGCTGCAGCAACCTGTGGAATTTCTCCCCCCTTTACCAGCCGACCTCTCACCCTTACCTTCGGTAAATTTGACTGAGGTTGCACCTACCATTATCATTAATACACCCACTCCCTTACCTTCCTCACCCTTGGCCTCGGGTCACTCCTCCCCCTGCTGCCCTTCACCTAAACCAGCACCTTTTAGTCTTCGTGATATTGCAAGCTTCCTCACTGATCATGGTTTATGCATTATGCCCTTACCAGTGCCAGCTCCATCAATTGTTCAAAAGAAATTTTGTCATACACAAAGGAAGAAAAACAAATTGCAAAGAGAGCTATAGAATCTAAAATCCACAATTCATTATGATAAAACTGCATCTTTGGCAATTATGGAGGGTACCTCTGTTGGATCATGAAGTTCTTGACTTGGAATGTACAGGGGTTGGGTTCCTGGAAGAAACGGTCTTTGATTAAGAAGACTATTCAACTTCAAAATTCGGGCATTGTGTTGTTACAAGAAACAAAGCTAGCTGCAATTGATTCTTTTTTTATTAAATCCATTTGGAGTTCTTCTCACATTGGTTGATTCGCTCTTGATGCTCTTAACTCTAATTTGGTGGTATCCTTATTCTTTGGAGTGAACCAGATTATTCTGGTTGTAGAGGTTATTCGGGGCCTTTATTCTATTTCAATTCATGTTTTTTTAGCTGATGGATTCTCGTTTTGGTTAACAATTGTTTATGGTCCCTCAGCTTCAGGTTTCCATGAGGATTACTGGCGTGAACTAAATGATGTTGCAGGTTTGGGTGGGGATCGTTGGGTTATTGGCGGTGATTTTAACGTAACCCGCTGGACTTGGGAAAAAACACATGATCATTCCATCAGTAAAAGTATGCGTGTTTTTAATCAGTGGATCTCGAATTATGAGTTGCTAGACCTTCCTCTTCAAAATGGCAAGTTTACTTGGTCCAGTTTTGGTGATGCTCAATACAAATCAGTTTTGGATCGGTTTTTAATCACTGATGCTTGTCTTAGTAAATTTGGTAATGCAATTCTCAGACGTTTAAACCGAATTACCTCTGATCATTATCCGTTGGTTTTAACCTTTGGTGACTTAGTTTGGGGGCCTTGTCCGTTTCGTTTTGAGAATGCATGGCTGAGACACACTTCTATTCGACAGGTTGTTGATGGTGGTGGCTTCAAAATAGATTGGAAGGTTGGCCTGGACATGGTTTCATGATGAAATTGAAAGGTCTCAAATTGACTCTTAAACAATGGAGCAATTCCATTCGCTCACATGCTCCTCAGTTTTCCTCTCTTTTGGCTCAGTTACAGGTTTTAGAAGGCTTAGCAGACAATGGCCCTCTTACAAATACTCAGGTAGATTCTCGTCATTTCTTTGTGTGAGCAGATTGAGGAATTGTGGTTCAAGAACATATCTCATGGAGACAAAGGTGTAAGTTGAAGTGGATTAGTGAGGGGGATGAAAATACAAAATTCTTCCACCGAATTTTGGCTGCTCGTAGACGCAAAAATTCAATCACAGAGATTATCTCCAGAACTGGATCTAGTTTATTGACTTCTTCAGATATTGAATCAGAATTTATTGATTTTTACTCATCTCTATTTCTGAAGGATGGAAACCAGAGGTTCATTCCCGCCAATGTGAACTGGAGCCCTATTAACACCGATCAGCTTCAAGTCTTGAGGAGTTTTTCTGAGTAAGAGGAAGTTTTTCGGTGTTGTTTCTTCTTTGGGTTCTAGTAAGTCTCTGGACCGGATGGATTCAAGTGAGAATTCTTCAAATTTTTTTGGGATACTATCAAATCTGATGTTATGGCTATGTTGCATGATTTCTTTTCCTCTGGGATTATCAATGCTTCAGTGAATGAGACTTACTTATGCTTAATTCCAAAAAAGTTTTCTCCTAAATCAGCTTCTGAGTATCGTCCTATTAGTCTTATCTCTTGTGCTTACAAGATTATTGCTCGGGTTTTATCTAATAGGCTGAAGGTTGTTTTACCCCATCTATCTCTGAGAACCAACTTGCATATGTGGCTGACCGTCAAATTATTGATGCCTCTCTAATGGCCAACGAATTGATAGATGATTGGAGTGTTTCTCAACGAAATGGAGTGGTGCTAAACTGGATTTAGAAAAAGCTTTTGATCTGATGGATCGGGAGTTTTGGATGTCATTTTACATGCCAAAGGCTTTGGTGTGAAGTGGAGATCTTGGATTAAGGGTTGTATCTCTAGTGCAAATTACTCCATTATCATCAATGGCCGACCTCGTGGTAAGATTTTTCCATCTCGTGGCATTCGACAGGGTGATCCTTTATCACCCTTCCTCTTCATTTTGGTTTCTGATTGTCTGAGTCGTCTAATGGTTCACAGCGCTATGATGGGGGTTATCTCTACTCATCCAATTGGTAACTCCTCATTCTCTTTGAATCACTTGCAGTTTGCTGATGATACTCTTTTATTTTCCACTTCCAATGAGCTTGCATTGACTCGCCTTTTTGAAGTGGTTAAGATCTTTGAATCACCTCGGCTTAAAGATCAACTTATCTAAGAGTGAGTTGCTAGGGATACATGTTGATGAGGCGGAAATGGAGTGGATTTTGACAAAATTTGGGTGCAAAAGGGATGTTGGCCTTCCACTTATTTGGGACTTACTCTTGAGAGAATTCCAAGTTATGCTCTTTTCTGGATTCAGTGAGTTGAAAAGATGAAACAGAAATTACACAAGCTGGAAGTATGCCTTTATTTGAAAGGTGGTAGACATACGCTTATTCAAAGCTACCCTTGCTAGTTTGCTGACATATTACTTATCTCTATTCAAACTTCCCTCTTCAGTCCTAAAAACCATGAATAAAATCATTTGCGACTTCTTCTGGGAAGGTTCTCGAGGAGATGGTGGTTCTCACAACGTTAATTGGAAATCAGTTCAACTTCCAAAGATGATGGGGGGCCTTGATATTGGTAACTTTAAGCATCGAAATTCTGCTCTTCTTGCTAAATGGGTATGGAGGTTTGTCCATGAACAAGATGCTCTTTGGCGAAAACTTATTGTCGCCAAATATTATGGTGCGTTATATGGGGTAGGTTGGCCACGTGTTATTACTTCATGTGCTCATAAATCACCCTAGTGTTATATCTCTCACTTGTCAGATTTGGTTTCAGCTAGTGCAACTCGAACTCTGGGTAATGGTTGTCATACTTTCTTTTGGAAAGATTCTTGGCTCAGTTATGGACCTTGTGCTCTGGTTTTCCCACGTTTATTTCGACTCACAACTAATCCAGATAGTTTGGTGGTAGACCTTTGGAATGTTGTTAATGATGCCTGGGATTTGCAACTTCGACGCGGATTAAATGATTTAGAAATTGAGGAATGGGTTACTCTATCCCAACTTTTGTCTTCAGCTAGACTACAGAATATCCCAGACACTTGGTCTTAGCCCTTTGATCCGTCTCGCACTTTTTAATCCATTCGCTTACTACGGTTTCTCTGTTGGGTGATTTCGATGAATTTTCAAAGGATCTCATGACGCGGTGATTTGGAAGGATCGTTATCCAAAAAAGATTAAAATTTTCTTGTGGGAGTTGAGTTTGGGTGCAATCAATACCGCCGACAGACTTCAGAGAAGATTGCCTTTTATGTCTCTTTCACCATCTTGGTGCGTTATGTGTTGCTCTAATTTGGAAACTGTTGGTCATCTGTTAGTGCATTGCTCCTTTGCATCGAGATTTTGGTCTTACATGTTAGAAGCGTTTGGTTGGTGTCAACCTTTTCCAAACACAGGTTTTGCTTTCCTATCTACAATCTTCGTGGGACATCCTTTCCATGGCCTTAAGAAAACTTTGTGGCTTGCTTTCACTCGTGCTTTCTTTTGGACTTTATGGGTTGAACGGAATGGTCGAGTGTTCAGGGGAGTTTCTTCAACTTTTGATCGTTTTTTGGATTCGGTTTTTCTTAATGCTTTTCTTTGGTGTAAATCTGAATATCCCTTTTCGCTTTATAGTCTTTCGTTCTTATTTTCAAATTGGAAGGTCTTCTTGTAACTCACCTTTGGTGATTGGAGTTTTCTCCTTTATTTCATTCATCAATGAAATTGTTTCTTGATAAAAAAAAAGCAATCCATTGCTAGCCAAAGAGAAATTGGCAAAGTATGAAAATTGTTAAATCACCCATGAACCCAAATGCTTAAACTCTTGGGTTAATTGGCGATTTAACACGGTATCATAGTAGGAAGTCTTGTATTCAAAACCTATAATGTCATTTCCTCTCCAATAACTATTGATAACAACTAGTTTGGTCTTGATAACCACTAGTTAGATCTTGTGTAAATTTTTAAGCCTACAAGTGAGGAGGGTAAAAGTATTGATATAAGATTTAATTTACCGCAACCCATTAACTGAAGCTTTTAGATTGAGTGATGATGTAATAAAAATATTCGTTACTTATATTGTTTGTGCACAAATTAAACTTCCGTAAAAGATGTTAATATACACGTCAGAAGGAACAAAAAACTAAAAGTTATCACATCTTAGAAAGAAAATCTGTTACCTGAGCGTTCTGCAAACCATCAGAGGCTTCCACTACAATTTTCCGGTCCACACAGATATCACTTCCAGGCTGCAGGCATCTCTGGAAATATTGTACCGCATTCTCAATTTCCCCAAGGCCAAGGTAACAGCTAGTTTATAAGACAGAACTTCAGTGATATGTTATGAACATAATTCTCAAAATCTACTTCAACTCGTAATTTCACCTCATAAGAAGTCTAAAAACATTTCTTCACAGGGAAAAAAAATTATTCACCATAAAAATTATGTACGGAAAAGAATCTGATGTCATAAAAGGGAAGTCTTTACAAAAAGAATCGCTTGCAGATCATTAATGGTACATCCAGAACGTATGGGTCCAAGAAACGAAATTATTATTTTATATGTCTATATGTTTTCTCTTGCTCTAGTAGTTTGTTGTCTATTAGTGAGTGGGTTTAGCTTCCTATGTCCGCTCAATGGTAAAAAATGCAAGCTGTAAACTCAAATTCCTTTAAGGTCATGAGTTAAAATCATAGACGCCACCCACTTAAGAAATTAAATATCCTTCAAGTTTTTTTGACACTAAATATTATAAGGTCAGCCAATTTACTTATGTGTGGGATAAGATGAGGTGTGTATAACGCCACCAACTAGGGAAATTAAATATCCTTCAAGTTTCCCGACACTAAATATAGGTCAGACAATTTACTTGTCCCTGGAATACGAACGACATATGCATAAGTTGTCCCAAACCTCCCCAATCGTCCGATGCAAAACTACCATATTTAAATCAACTGGTATCTTATTGTTGGTCAGTATAAATCTTTTGCTGAAATGATCACTAAACTGAATTAAAAAAAAAAAACAATTTTTCCGCATCAATACTCTCAAGAAAATAAGTGAGAGTTATTATTATCGTGTCAATGCATATGGTAGGCTCCAAAAATGTATATAAAATATGCAGCTAAATGGACACACGGGCATCAAACATACATTTAGAAAAATGCTTGAGCAACTAACTATGGGAATAAAAAAATCACTTCACTCAATATAGCAAGTCAAACAAACTAATCATGAAGAGTTACCGACAAGTGCATATGTGTGTATCAAACTCAGGATTAGACAGTGTGGGAATGATATCATAAAGGAACAGTGAGGCCTTACTTTGCAGCTCTTAGGTACACTTTATAAAAGCTGGGATCTATAGTAGCAGCCATTGTACAGTCACTGATTGCGTCTCTCAATCTTCCAAGAGCCATTCTTGTTGCTGCACGATTGCTATAACAAAGCATCAAAGCCCTGAGACAGCTTCTAGACGATTCATCTCTTGAAATACAATTCACCCCTTGAGTGTAATGGTCCTCAGCCTTAGATAAATCACCACTAGCATATGCCTGGTTGCCCCTGTAACATGTTACATAAACAAAAGAGAAAATCTTGAAGCTCGCAATAACAATGTAAAAAATAATCACCTAATTGGAATGAAAAATTCCAAGCAACACCTTAGAGGGTATCTTGACACAAGAAAGTATAAACGCAAGAATAAATCATAAGTACCAAAAGACTAACCTCAGTCTCCACTTTTCACAAGCCTCCTGCGCAGCAACTGATGCTGCTATAGTAGAAACAGATTCTTGCTTAATCTCCTGGCCTTTGTTCACCCAAGAGTCAACTCCATATTTTTGCTGAGCAATAGATGGATCTCCTTTCTGACTCATTTGAGGCGATATTGGTGATGAATTCCCAGAAAATGTAACGAATTGTGCAGAAGAGGATGACAATGGAACTTCAATGGCAATCGTTGGGGAAATATGAGAATCTTGACCAACCTTTCCCCAACTTTTCTTCTTGTATTGGCGTTTGGATGCAGATAATTGACCTTGAGCAGCAGAAGAGGCAGCAAATATGAAGTTCGACCTCGATGCATCCTCTGAATTTGAAGCAAAACTAAATTGCTTCCTGCCGTTGCTATCCAGCCTTTCAAATTTCAAACTTGAACTGGCGTCTGTTTCCTCTGAAATGGTGGCTAGATCACCACTCATATCCGACTCTTCATTTGCAGATTTGTAGCTTTCAGTATCCGCCCCTGAAACAGATTCTTCTTGAGGACCTTCAGCACCATGGTTTAGATTAGAATGGTAAAGAGAGCCTTCATCTCCTTCCACTTCGGTAGCACCACAACCAGGTTCTCTTATATTTAAGCTTTCTGTAGCATTAAGCAGATCTTCATCTATAACATCATTTAAGACCTCCGGTAGTGATTCGTCAAATACAATGGAGTTATTGTCAAGACTGAATGATTCATTGGATGTCAGAGAATTTTCACGAGAAATTGGATCACCTGCTAGTGTTTCATGATATGGTGAAACATCCATTGGTGAATAGGATTCAGACGCCTTGTGACTCTCCAGAGGATCCTTTTCCCTTGAAACAAAGTCCTGAGTCTCCTGATCAACACGCAACTGAACCATGGTAGGATTATGTCTTCCACTCCTACTCTTTGGTCCAAATTCTCTAATTGGATCCCTCTGAGCACTGAATTGAAAATTTTGACTGATTCCAGCAGAAAAAGTGTTTGTTTTTACATTTGGTGTTTTAAATTCTACAAAAGATGATCCAGTACTTTCTTGTTTAGTCATAAAGCGAAAGTAATCGGTTTCTTTGTTTCTGTTTGTATCCATCACTTGAAATGTACTACCAACAGCATTAAATTGCATATCACTAGAAAAAATTGAAGAAGACGGCATAGCCACACCATTTTGATCATTACCATCTTTCTGTGCATGTGAAGGAACCTGACTATCTCCCATGTCCTTACACTCCTGGAACTTCTGAGATTTAATGTCTCTGGCCATTGGTTGATCAAGATTTCGATCAAAATCACTAAAATTTTGCATTTCGGTCTTCTCTGCAATTACTCCAGATGAAGGTATCCTTTTATCTAGTTTCATTTCCTCCATCTTTCTTGACAACAAAGTTTCTTTTTGCTCAACAAAATTACCACCAGTCCTTTGGGTGCTTTCAGAGACAATTTCTTCTTCCTTGTGGGTGTTGATCTTTGTTGAATTCAAGGCGTCCTTAATGTTCAAATTTTTAATCTTCTCGGGAAGTAAATCTGCTGAGTTTCCAGCAGCAAAGCTTGTAACACCTTTACCCTTGTCCAATCCGAACATATTCTCACCATCAGCTTTAAATACAAAACTGCCAATCTCATGATCCCCAATATCTACAATGTTCAAATGTTGCAACTTGTTGGGGAGTTCTGAAACCATAGAATTCCCAACTTTACTCCCCCACAAACCAAATTTAGCCTGGTCATTTGAATTCAACCTCGAACTTTCATTTCTAGTTTTGTCAATTCGAGCAGCATTACCTTGTCCTTCTTCAATGTTCAGTTTCCTCATGTCATCCGGAAGCTTTGATTCAATGGCTTCATCGCCTCCTTTATCAAAAACCTCGCTTCTACTCGAACTATTATTACCAAAGCTGAATTTCTCATCTCTGGCAGTCCCAAACTCATCCACACTTCCGACATTCAATTTCTTCATTCCTTCCAGAACTTCCCTCTCCGACTTCGCCAAATTCGAGCTGGCGGTGCTCCGATTATCTCCAAAAACAAATGGTTGATTCCCAATCACACCCGACCCAGATTTACCAGAGATAGAATCCTGACCCCAAAATGGAGCCGGAAATGAATTCCCAGCGAACGGCCGTAACGTTTCCGGGACCGTCGCAGACCTCAAATCCTGGGAATTCGTTTGCCTCCTCATCTTCGTCATTCTCGGCCTCGTAAGACCGGACTTCGATCGAGGAACCGATTGCGTAACGAAACTGAAATTCGAATACCCATCATAAGAATTCGAGGACCCAGAAGCATTATCGTGGAAGCTTGATGAATTCATGTCGTATGGGCAAGGTTTTGGCAACTCAAACAAATTAGAGAATCATAAATCTGGAAGTGGGAGGTGGGTCATGGGAATTAAAGGCTCAAGAACGCCGGTTTTCCTTTCAAAGCTCGAGGGCGCCCTTCAATGGCTGCCCGATAGAAACCCAATGCCGAAACAACGATCATGGCGGATTGGGGCCGAGTATGGGATTGAAATGGAAAGTGGGAACAGTATATTTTGAGGTCGGAGTTATTTCCTTGGGTTGGAAGGCAAAAACAAAAGGAAGAGAGAGAAATAAATAAAGAGAGAGAGAGAGATTTCTATGGGTTTTCAACAGTTAATCACAGGTGTGACTCTGATAAAGAAGCTGCTTCTCTTCCTTGCCTCTGTTTTTGATCTTTGTAAGGGCGCTTTCAATATCATGTGTTGTGTTGAAGCTTCAATTTTTTTTTTTTTTTCATTTTCATATTATTGAGTTTGGGGAGTTGGGTCCATCTCCTTCCTTGCTCTTATCACAATGATCAAATCAAAATTAAAATAAAATAAAATAAGATTTTTGGGTTTTCTTAATATACTAGGCAAAACATGACAAGTTGACTCCCTCTTATATTATTTCTCCATAGTATAAAATAAAGGTAAATCACTTAAATATGATCACTTTTAAGATCATAGGTTATAATTAAATTAGTTAAGTTTGTGTTACATTTTAATACATTTCTTTCTCTCGAGATAGGATGATTGTGTGGATATGGTCATTGTGATATTTCAACTTTGAGTATTCACTTGGAGAGAAGCCAATATGACTCACCTAGATCTAGATGTCACGATCTAACCTACATCTCAATGGAAAAAGACATGTTTCATAATTAAAACGGATATGTTTATTCAATAAAGAATTAGTGGGAAAAAAGTATCGTTTTGATTCAATCTATTAACTAGTGCAGTCATATATTATTGTTTTATGGTAGGTATATTTGGTTGATATTTAGTTAGCAATCAATTTTTTTTCTCTCTATAAGTCTAAGGATCTAGTGTTAATAAAGAAAATAATGTTGTATGTACATACATAGGATTATTAAGTTTGATTTTAGAGGACATATATTTTGTAAATTATTGAGGGTGAAAAGTCCATTATTGGTGTATAAGACAATGTTTGCATCATCTATACATACATATAATGTAGAATAAGAAAGGCCATATTCTCAAGATGGTTGAAAAGGATAACCATATGAATTATTAATGATATTGAAAAGCATAATATTGTTCTTATTGTTGTGTGGGGGCCAATGTTCACATTATAAAATAAACACCATTGAGTATAATATTAAGAGCTTGGGAACTTTTCTTATCCCAAAAAATAAAAAGTTTGGTAGGAAAAAAAAGAACATTAACTACAAAACATATATCTTTTTGAGTTGTTAGTTGGTCAAATTTTCAATCATAAGAAAAAACAAACAGATGGATTGAGAAACACATGGTTAATTAAAAAAAAAAAAGGAAGATGGAAGGATAAATGAAATCAGTTTCAACCTAATTAGTTTAAGTAAATCAATTTCAGCTTCAAAATTTTGATTTTAGTATATATATTGAGCCATTTTTTTAGTTCGGAGCGATTAAACCATCAATATTTGAGATGACAATTTATGTTTTATTCAATGATAGATGAAATTGAACTTTAAGTTTGAATATGCGTGTTCGTGAAATCATCAAATCACACACGATTAAACTAATCAAAATATTAAAGATCAAGTCAAAAAATATTTAAAGTTAAAGTATAATGTTTGAACTTGACCACAATAAAATTTGCATATGTCTCAATTAACAAACATCTTATTTAGCTCAACTACTTGTTTGGCCTAAGGAGTTATTAACTCCCACAATTCATTGTTTGGCCGGAGTAGTTATTAACTCTTCCATGTGGGTCCTACAAATTTCTTAATTCTTTTTTTTGGGTCCCATAGATTTATTAATTTTTTTCCCAACTCCTCCTTCTTATGGGTCCCACATATTTATTAACTATTTCTCCAACTCTTCATAACTCATTTTTCCAACTTCTATTTCCCGCAACTTCTTGCCCCAAACACAGTTTATCAGAACTAGAGAGTAAACAACTTTGCATCCCAAACACAGACTTCAGAACTCCCAAGATTTCTTTACTCCTCACACTTCTTTACTACTACTCCTTGCAACTCCTACTCCTCAACTCCTCAATCCAAATGACTCCTTAGATTCTCCTACACGAGCATAGTATAACTAGTCAATATATCATTTACCTTTCTAAAGGTCAGAGATTCAAATTCTCTATCTCTATATTGAAACTAAAAGAAAAAAAAAAAAAAAGCTTAAAATCGAGTTGACAAATGTTCAAATCAATGTGAAGAATATTTACACATAGTGATGACAAAAGAAACATCAACGAAAAAATGTTCAAACTCAACTATAAAACATTTCATACAACTGCAAGAATTAGCACCTACAAAAATTAACTCATACTAACTGGCTATGGAACCATTAAAAAGTGTTTATCAACAATTCAAAATATTAATTTTACCATTTATCCCAATTTAGAATCTGTTTTTTTTTTTATAATTAGTATAGTTAATCTGACTTACTTGCCCAATTACAAAAGTTTAAAAAAAGTGATTATATACATTTAGAAAAATCCAAATTAATTCAGGACCAGGACATAAAACAAACTGTGTAAAAGGAAGCTGGAATTTCCAAATTTGGATAGATCAGAGATGAAATTTAAAAGTATGCTAAAAATAAAAATTAGTAGGAATGTAAAGGAAGTAGAGAGAGAGACATAATTAAATTAATTTGGATTTTATTAATAATTTAAAAAGCATGCGAGAGACATTATAGTCTTTGGTTGTTAATTACTTTAAAACCAAATATATTCCTAGGATTCCCTTATATGTTTGGCCAATGTTTTATTGTATTCCTTTCTCGAGCTGTTGTATTTTTCACACAATTCCTTCAAACATTCCATTTATTTCTTTGAAACTTTCTTCTACCTTCAATCTAACTTTTGTTGCTTTAATCTCTTTCTTCATCTCTTCCATTTTCTCTTTCTTCTCATCGACCTCTTTTTAAACATATATTCAACTCTACCCCCACAAATTTCAAGTTAGAGTTCAAACTTGAGAGTTTTTTCTTTTTTTTTTTATTATAAGAGGGCATTGACGTGCAGAAGTTGAGTTGAGTTGCACATAATTAATTTTCCAGTGAATTTAGGAGTCCGTGTTTGAGATACAGAGTTAAGTTGCCTTTAGTTGAGTCAGAAAATCTATGTTTTGGGTGTAGAGTTAGTTGAGATGAGTTGTTGTCAGAGATATCCAATGCAATTTCTTCTAACATGGAGTAAACTAATTTTTAGTTGACTATTTTTGTTCTTTTATTTTTTATTTTTCCAATCATTCATCTAAAAACATATTTTTTTCATATCTGCAACACTGAATTCAGATGTTCCCTTAAAAAAAACAATATATTTCAACATTGATTTTTTTTTTAAATACCATTCTTTATCTTTTTTTCTTTTTTAGAAATAAACTTTTTTCAAAATATAGGCGATGTAGCATTGTTTCTTCCTTTTGATATACATTAAACTTCTTTCCGTTTATAGAAATCACATATTTTTAGTACACATTGAACTTGTTTTAATTCATAAAAATCAAATGTTGTATTCTTTATAACAATAAATAGCAAGTGATGAATGAAAAGGCAATGTACTTACTTTTCTTTAAACACAAATTGAACTTCTATTAAAATAGAGAAATTTTAAGGTATTGTTGTCTAAACATATATTGAACTTCTTTGAAACTTGCAAATGAAGAACTTATCATGACCTTTTTTAATTACTAATAGGGTCGTTTGTTTTAAAATACAATAACCATTACGTTTTTTTTTTTTAAAAAAAAATGAACATTGTTAGCTTACATTTGTTAAATCACATGAAAATGACAATAAAACGACGATATATTTCAACATTAATGACATGTAAAAGTAAAATATTCACAAAATATTAGCAGGTAATCGAGGATCTATTTACATGATTCACAGACATAATTATGGTTCACAAATATAAGTAATGGCCAACAATGGGTCGAGTTTGTAAATTTGAAGAAAAACTGTTAGAGCATAGAGTAAAACCAATTAAGTACATGTGCATTTCATATTATTTTGAAAAATGGAAATGTCGTTGATCGTTGAAAATTATTGTTGGTGATACTCGTCGGAGAAGATACTACTAGTTGCTAGATAAGGTCACAAACAATTGTTGTAAATCGTCAAACAAGGTAATCGACATTGGTCGTCAACTGTTGCATATGGTCATCAGTAGTGAAGGTCTTCGGTCGCCGGAGAAGGTCATCAAAGGTGGTTGTCAGTTGTCGAAGATGGTTGTTGATCGTTAGAGATGGTCACCGATCTTCAGAGATGGTCGTCGGAGGTAGTTTTTGGTTGTTGGATATGGTCACCAGTTGCTAGAGATGGTCATCAGAGGTGGTTTTCAGTAAATGTCATCAGAGGTGGTTGTTGGAGGAGGTTGTCGGTCGTCGGAGGTGGTCATCCAGTCATCGAAAATGGTTGTGGGAGAAGGTTTTCGGTCGTCGGAGATGGTCACCAATCGTCAGAAATGGTTGTCGAAGGTGGTTACAGTCGCCGACGTGGTCGTCGGTTGTTGGAGAAACGGTAAAAATATGTTAGTAGGGTTACTGTACAAGTCGGTGAATTCAATATTTTAAGTCAACAAAGTTTAGTTGAGTTAGTTATCCATGGGCTATGGTGAGTTGAGTTTAAAACCCAACTCAACTCAGGGAGCCAAACACCCCTAAATGTTAGAGGTTGTTTGAGACGCTAGTTGAGTTATATAATTTGTGTTTATGATGCATAGTTATTTAGTATGAGTTATTAATAGTATGTGTTTTGAGTGCATAGTATTCCACGTACTATTACGGTAACTCATGCCCGAAATTACCCTTATATGTTAAATTACCATTTTGGTCCCTATACTTTCGAATATCTAATTTTATTCTCTGTACTTTCAATAAAACTTAAAATTGGTCATTAGTAGTTTACTGTTATTTTTTCTTAAAAAATGAGTCTCTTTTAGTTTTTTTTTTTTGTAAATTTTGGAAGCATATATGTTCACATAGTATATTTTCTTGTATTAAAATTATTACTAGTATTTAACCAATTTTGATTAAAAAAAAAGCTTTAAGTTTATCATAGGGACCAATTTCGAGCTTTATTAGAAGTGTAAAGACTAAAATTGGACATCTGAAACTACATGAACTCAAAGTAAAATAAAATTCAAAGTACAAAAACGGAAATGATATTTTAACCAATAAAAAAATTTGGATGCAACCTATGTTGTATTTGTACTCGAGTATTGTGCAACCCATTCAACATTAAAAAAAAAATGTTTTTTTTTATTGTTTATTTTTTATTTTCCTATAGTGTTGAAGCGAATTGTACAATATTTGAATGAAATCGAGTTGTTTTTTTAACCAATGATATATTAAATCACTATTACATCCAGAAGCGCGTGAACTAAAAAAATCTAAAAGAAGTTTGATAAGGTTTATTTTTTTCCCACAAGGAGACTCTTTAGAGGTAAAAAACACACTAAAGACTAGTACATCTAGCTTGGGAGGTAAAAACAAATAAATAAACAAAGGATAAAATAACATTTTGGTCATGTATTTTAGGTTTTGTTCCATTTTGGTCCATGTCCAGTTTTAGTCATCGTACTTTCAATAAAACTTAAAATTGGTCCCTACTATTAGTTTAGTGTCAAATTTTTCTTTAAAAAAAATTAATCTCTATTAACTTTTCCTCTATAAATCTAAAAGATATGTTCACATTTTGTCTTTTCTCGTATTAAAATAATTATGATTTTTTAACTAATTTTGATAAAAAAAAATAACTTCAAACTTATTATAGGGATCAATTTTAAACTTCATTGAAAGTATATGGACTAAAATTAAAGTTGAACGTACATGAACAAAAATGATACAAAGTCTAAACTAGAGATGTCCACTGGGCGGGTCGGGCCGGGGAATGACTTACCGTCCCCGTCCCCGTCTCCCATTTCATTCCCCGTCCCCGCGAAATTTCCCATTTAATTTCACGGAACGGGGCGGGGATTCCCCGAGGAGAATAATTCCCCGTTTACAATTTTTATTTTTCTAAATTTTATTACATAATTCTTTTTTTAAAAAAATTATTTAATTGGCTAATTACTAATTAGAATTTTCTATTTAAGAGACATTTTTTTTTTTAATTTTCTTAAAAAAAAGTAAAATGATATTTAATAAGAATTTAGAATTATGGTTTATTATATACACATAAATATATATATTTAAATAATAATAATATATCGGGGCGGGGGCGGGGACGGGGTCGGGGACCGGGAATACATTTCCGGTCCCCGTCCCCGTCCTTGTTTAGCCAACGGGGAAAAAATCATCTCCGTTCCCTCCCCATTCCCCGCTTAAATGGGGGCGGGAAAATGAACATCCCTAGTCCAAACTATATGGACTAAAATAGTATTTTAACCTAAAACAAGTCTAACGGCCCAATTTCTCAATCGCTTGGATTCATTGATTCCCAAAAGTAGTCTATCTCGAGTGGAAACTGAGGGGGAAAAAATGTTAAATCGTTGAGCTTAAGTTCTCCCTTTTGAATCTAGGTAAATTTATTTCATAGTATAATTGTTAAGTAAAATTAGCTAGTATTGGTTTAGGGAAAAAAAAGTACATAATTGGGAAACAAATTGTGTATTAATTAAAAATGGTGAAATGAAATAGATATATTTTGTAGGAATTATATATTTATATTATTTTTTTTTTAAGAAAAAAGCCATATTAACACTGCTTTTGCCTCTCAAATATCACATCCCATGTTCAACCTTGGCAAAAATAAATATGAAATTGCAAATTTCTATTTTTTAGGGTTGGATTGAGATTTATTTATTGATTTTAATGAAATATAGTTTTGGGCTCGACTCTATACTCCAAATACAAATGTATTCCATATAATTAATGAGTAAACTTATCTAAAAAAGGGATTATTTCTAATATTAGTTGTCCTTTTTGCAGGTCCTTTGAAGAAACAACTTGTCATTTGTTGTGGGAATGCAGGTAGGCTAAGCGTGTTTGGAATCACTTCTTTCCTACTCATAGTGGTTCTTTTTTTGTGGGCGGAGGTAGATGGTCGCCTTTGGACTACTAGGATTGCATCAGAACAAGAACTTGAGGGGTTCTGTGATCTTGATGTGGAACATTTGGCTTAAAAGAAACCAAGTTAGATTTGGTAAGGAGACTGCATCATTAGAGGCTTTTATTTCTCGGTCTCCCGAATGTTGGAAGTACATATAAGGAGGAAAGACCTTTGTCTAATAACAATGATCAAGTTTTCGATATGAGTCAGAAAAGTGGAAGCCCCCTATGGTGGGCTATTGGAAGTTGAATGTGACAAAACTTTTCAAAGACGACGTTGGGTGGATCGTCAGGGATTGGCAAGACGAGCCTATTTTGGGGATGACGTTGGTTGATCGGAATTGGCCAATCAATGTCCTTGAAACTAAAGTCGTGGTCGGGGGTTATCCCAACTTTTTACTCTGTGGAAGGAGCCGATTCCTACCCTCATTGTGGAATCTGATTCACTTGGTTATTAGCCTGCAACAGGTTTTTTCTGAGGTTAGTCTCTTCATTGATGAAGCTATTGGGTTAGCCAAAGGGTTAAGTTACTGTATTTTTTGTAAAGTTGCTAGAGAGGTTAATAAAACCACCCATAATCTTACGACTTTGGCATCCTCTTCGGGCGATTCTTTAGTCTAGAAATAGTGTTTTCCGGCGGATATTTATCCTCTTTTTGATGAGAGGAGTTGATTGGGGTGTGTTTTTGTTTGTTAGGTCTGCTTGTTCTCCTGTTAGTTTAAAAAAAAAAAAAAGTAAACTCATCAAACAAATATCAAATTTGAAATATCAAATTTACCCCTGTATTTAAAGATCAATTTTATGCCCTAGGTCAATTCTCCCTCCTACACAGGCTCATCCCTAAAATCTCTCTCGAAGAAATCCTCCATCAAATGCAATCCTCCTCTTCCATTCTTCGGAAATAGGAATTCGTTTTGATCTACTATTTGATACTTTGAACCATTGCAAACAGGTATTCCTCTTTTTTACAGATTTTTTTTTCATGTTTTCGTATGATGTTCTTCATTTTCTAGATTTGTAGAGAGTTCATGAGAGATTTATTTAGAGTTCGATTGTTTTTTTCTATCGATCTGATTTTTTTTTTGTTATCTGATTTATGTTATTATAGATTTTTTGGGCTTTCACTTTTGCGTTTTCATTTTCTGTTGTTGGTGTTCTTCATTTCTTTGCTTTCTCCTCTGCATTCAGTGAGTTCTTAAAGGTTGGGGTTTCTGAAGGTAACCCAACTCGAGCCCAGTACTGCTCAAACCCACACCCACAAAGATCAAACTGAAATAAAACCCACACTCGGAAATATCAAACTAAAATAAACCCCACAATCGCAAAGATCAAACTAAATAGTATGGCCAGATCTTGATGAATTCGAATCATCTTCTATCTCAAATTTCAGAAAAAATTGGGTGCTCTACCTGCTTGAGCTAACAGATCTATCACTCTGGAAAACCACAATCTGAATAACTTATTAAAAAATGCTATAGAAAAGTGGTGCTTTATATTTATTTAAATAAATTAATTAATTAATTTAAAGCCATTTTTAAGATACTTCATGTGCTTGATGATTATGAAACAGGGTTTTGTATACAACCACAATTCACCTAATTTTATATATTAAATCACTTACTATTCCTCTACGAAATACACCTAAATTGTCTGTCATACACACCAAGGAATAACTTCAAAACAATTTTTCAATAATATATTAATAGATAATGTTAGTTAGAGTAGCAAATTGAAAGAAAACTTATTAGATCAAAATCAAAAGTTCAAGAATAGAGTTATTATTACTCCCCCTCCCCAAAAAAGTGCTTACTGTGCCTATTTGATATTGCAATGTCTTTTGATCACAATGAATTAAAAGCTCAAAACTTATACATATTGATATTCTTTCCTTTTTTCATAAAAAACTTGTAGATGTAGGATATAAAGAGCAAGATCAACCTAGTTTTGAATCCTAGAGTTGTAGGTCCTGAGGGATCATTGATGGGGCATTCCTGGTACTGCCAAATTATTGATGTTTTGATGACTCTTTGTGGAAATATGTTTTGGTTTGAACCCTAAACCCTAAACTAAATAAAAATTAAGTTCAGAAAATGTAATTGTTACCAAAAAAATAAAAGTTCAAATGTAATATTTTCATCAGCATTACCTCCACATTTGGAACTTGTGTCACAGGCACAGCAACAGCAACCGGAGCAGATTAAAAACTGAAAATACTGAACGGTTTGATTTGGTTTTTTTATATAACACTGGACATTTCGGTTTTATATTTGAGAAAACCGAAGAACTGAACCAACTATGGCTCCATTCACAAGACAAGTCCAGGAGCTTCCAGAAAGATGAACGTCCAATTTGGAGTTCCAAGTTCTTCGCGCATGATGGCAATAGCATGCCATTAAAACCTTCAAAACCCTCGATTTCAATCGCTCAGCTAACTCAAATCCACGCCCATCTCATCACAAATCCAAACCCCCACATTTTAAACCCTTTACTGGGCACTTTGGTTCATTCTATCGCCCCTGAAAATGGCCTCTTCCTCTTCAACCAAATGCTTCGTCACTCATCTTCCCACAACCACTACTCTTTCACCTACGCCCTCAAAGCCTGTTGCCTCCTCCATCAAACCCACATCGGCCTCCAAATCCATGCCCGTCTTGTCAAATCTGGACACCTTTCTGACATCTTCATCCAAAATTCTTTGCTCCATTTCTACTTTCTCCATGGCGACGCTCCTTCTGCTTCTCGAATCTTTCATTCCATGCCTGACCCAGATGTGGTTTCCTGGACTTCGATCATTTCCGGCCTTTCCAAGCTAGGTTTTGAAGAGGAGGCTCTGGGTAAGTTCTTGTCCATGAATGTGTGGCCTAACTCTGCTACTCTTGTTAGTGCTTTATCTGCTTGTTCTAGCCTTAGATGTCTCAAGTTTGGGAAAGCTGTACATGGGCTGAGATTGCGGAGTTTGCGGGAGGAATGTGTTAATTTGGACAATGCCCTTTTGGATTTTTATGTTAGATGTGGGTCTTTGAGAAGTGCAGAGAACCTGTTCGATAAAATGCCCAAGAGAGACGTTGTGTCTTGGACTACAATAATTGGGGGTTATGCACAGAGTGGATTGTGTGAAGAGGCTGTGAGGCTGTTTCAAAACATGGTTCATCTTCATGTGAGAGGAGAGGCCAAGCCCAATGAGGCCACTCTGATTAATGTATTATCTGCATGTTCTTTCATGTCTGCTCTGCATTTGGGTCAGTGGGTGCATTCCTATATCAACTCTAGGCCTGATGTCATGGTTGATGGAAACGTCGGAAATGCTTTGATTAACATGTATGTGAAATGTGGTAGCATGGAAATGGCAATTATGATCTTCAAAGCTGTTGAACACAAGGATATCATATCATGGAGCACAATTATAAGTGGGTTAGCCATGAATGGCCTAGGCAAGCAAGCTTTTGGTCTCTTCTCACTCATGCTAGTTCATGGCATTTCTCCAGATGACATAACATTTCTTGGCCTGTTATCTGCATGCAGCCATGGTGGGCTGATAAATCAAGGTTTGATGGTTTATAAAGCTATGAAAGATGTTTATAATGTTGTACCTCAGATGAGGCATTATGCTTGCATCGTAGACATGTATGGAAGGGCTGGGCTTTTAGATGAAGCAGAGGCATTCATAAAGGAGATGCCTGTGGAAGCAGAAGGCCCAGTTTGGGGAGCTCTGCTTCATGCTTGTCAAATTCATGGGAATGAAAAGAAGTATGAGAAAGTTACGCAATGGCTGCTTAGCAGCAAGGGGGTTACAGTGGGAACTTTTGCTTTGTTATCAAATACTTATGCTAGTTGTGATAGATGGAATGATGCTAATGAAGTTCGAGATACCATGAGAAGTAGAGGGTTGAAGAAAATGGCTGGATGTAGTTGGATTGAATTGGTTGATCTCTCGAATCCATTGGGTTAAATATGGAGAGTGGAGTAATATGGGGATGATGATGAAGAGTTCATATTTTCGCTTACTGTATCTATTTAATTAATTTATTTAATTTTTTGGAGTACACAAATATAGGGTATGGACTTAAATACACGACAGGGTATTGTAAGTAGCAGAATAACCTTGCTTCAGCCATTCAAATGTGGGGTATGAAGTAATCTCCAACCTCAAGGGAAGTATTATTAGATGTCAAATTGTCAATTACCTTTAATCATTGCTCTAATTTCTAAAATTTAAAGAGTGGATTTTGATGTTAATATGGATGGATAGAATTTCGTGGGACTTGCTGCTTCAGTAAATTTTGCCAATTTTGCTTGGAGCAAGTTTGCTGTCAAAACTTCGTGATAAATCAAAAGAATGAATTGTGCGATCAAGTGACTCTTTAGAAAACCATCTGCATAATTGTGTTATAGAAAAATCCAAATTAATCCAGGACATAAAATTAGAAGGAATGTAAGTAAGCAAAGAGAGAGACATAATTAAATTAATTTGGATTTTATTAATAATTTAAAAAGCATGCGAGAGACATTATAGTCTTTGGTCATTAATTACTTTAAAACCAAATATAATTCCTAAGATTCCCTTGTCTGTTTGGCCAATGTTTCATTGTATTCCTTTCTCGAGCTGTTGTATTTTTCACACAATTCCTTCAAACATTCCATTTCTTTATTTGAAACTTTCTTCTCCACCAAACTAATTTTTGTAGCTTCGATCTCTGTCTTCATTTCTTTTATTTTCTCTTTCTTCTCCTCGAGCTCTTTCTGCAAGGCTTCCAGCTCTGAAGCTGTAGGCTCGAACTCTACCTCCACAAATTTCAAGCTAGAGTTGGAACTTATAAAAAGTATTTTACCTCATAATGTTAGAGGTTGTTTGGGATGACGAGTGAATTATCATAATTTGTGTTTCGGTTCCAAACTTATTTAATATTCATTCCAAAATACCCGTATAGGTTAAATTACCATTTTTGTCTATGTACTTTAAAATATCTAATTTTAGACTCTGGACTTTCAATAAATCTTAAGATTAGTCCTTGTTAATAATTTATAGTTAATTTTTTTTAAAAAAATAATTAGTCTCTATTAGCTTTCCTTTTGTAAATTTTGGAAGTATATATGTTCACATGGTATCTTTCTTGTATTTAAAGGATTGTTATTATTTAACTAATTTTGATAAAAATTAACTTCCAACTCATCATAAGAATCAATTTTAAGCTACAATTGGACATCCAAAAGTACATGTACAAAAATCAAAATTATATTTTAACCAAGAAAAAAAACTTGAGTACAACCTGTGCAACACGTTTTAACACAACATAAAAACAAAAGGTTTAGATTTTTTATTTTTCTATAGTGTCAAAGTGAGTTGTACAATACTTGAGTGGATTCAAGTTGTGTTATATAATAATCACTATTACATCTAAAAGCGTGTGAACTAAAAAAAAAAAAAAAAAGTCTAAAAGCATATAAATTTTGATAAGTTATTTTTTCCATAGGGAGATTCTTTAACATCGGTTGATTCCCAAAAGTATAAAGACTAGTACACATCTAGCTTGGAGAGGTAAAAAGTAAATAAATAAAACAAACCTGATGGGTCAATTTTTGAATTGCTTGGATCCATTGATTCCAAAAAGTAGTCTGTCTCAAGTGGGAGCTGAGGGGGAAAAAATGTGAAATTGTTGAGCTAAAATTCTCCCTTTTGAATCTACCTAAATTTATTTCATACTGTAATTGTTAAGAAAAATTAGCTAGCTTTGGTTTAGGGAAAAAAAAGTACATAATTGGGAAACAAATTGTGTATTAATTAAAAAGGGTGAAATGAAACCTATGCAGATATATTTTGTAGGAATTATATAGCCATATTAGCAATGTTTTTGCCTCTCAAATATCACATCAATAATCAATAATTGCAGCCATATTCAAACTTGGAAAAAATAAATGAAATTGCAATATTTCAATTTTTGGGGTAGGATTGAAATTTATTATTATTTTTTTTTTTATAATGAAAATACAGTTTTTGGGCTTGGCCCATGACGTTTTCGATGCGATTAAACAGAAACGGCCCAACACGATTTCGAAGTGGACTTAGTAGTACTGATTGCCAATTGGATCACAAGGCATACCTCGCACGTGTCATATTTCGGGCTACAGTAATCATACGATTGGACAAAGAAAATTAAATTCATAAAGTTTAAGTGTGTTTATTATTTCATTAATTACATTCATATTTGTGTAACATTGGAGTTTAAAAATGCGATTTGTATCATTAACATTTATGAGGGGTAAAAAGAAATGCCCCAACTAAGAGAGGCATATTCAAAATATTATATAGGGTGAGGGTTTAAATTTGACAATTCTAAAATTTTTACTCTCTTACACAATTTTCCAAACTTAGGGTTTAAATTTAACAAGCCTAAAATATAGGTGTCCTAAACACAAACTTTATAAACCCTTCACTTTCATTAACCTCAAGAAGTGTTAGAACCTCCGGACTTAGTTTTTTTTTTAAATGTTAAACTCATACTCCAAATACAACTATAACAAAAACTTGTCAATCTAGGCATAAACATAACTCAATTGGTTAAAATACATACCAACAAGGAAACAATTAACACGTCAAATATTTGTTCTAATACTACTATCTCAAATATGGTTAAACTAAAAAAAAATCTTAATAAAACTCAATCTTAAATGAAACACTAGAAGATTGGACTATTTGAAATATTGCATAACATTTTTTTCTATAATAAATTGAAACAACAAAGATATTTGATAATAATAACGGGTAGAATTAACCAAAATAATTGTGAAAATGAGTATTGTTCAGCGGTAACTGAAATGTATTCTCGACTAAAAGGTAATAGGTTTGAATCCTCCACCTAAATGTTGTATCTCGATTAAGGGGTAAGAGGTTCGAATGTTGTTTAACTTTTTAAAAAAATCAGAACAATTAGAATTAAATTCTTAAAATGAACTTTATCATTAATGCAAACTCACCTTTGTTTTCACCTTCCCTCTCCTAAGCAGCAAATAGAGTTTTTTCTCTTTCTCTTAGGCTTTGTTTGAGAGTGAATATGGTTGTTGAGAAGAAAAGGGTTTATATCATGTGAAAAGGAGATGAGAGAGAGAAAAATATTTTAATTTGTGTTTTTTTTTTTACAATTAAAATTGGGGAATTTGAATTACAGATTTCGTAGTCATTAACACATTTGGTATGTCAGTTGAACTCTGGACAAAAAAAAAATTAATTTGTTGATGGGAAAGAAAATGAAGGGCCATGATTTAAGTACATAGAAATGTCGGGCTAATGGAGGTGTATGATGACAATCATCACTGTCTTGCTTTTGTCTTCTACGGTATGAAATGTAGCACTGAATCACACCCTCTGATTCTCTATGTTTTTACTCTCTTGACTTGTTATTTTTTTGGGCATGTAAGGCATCTGCATATATAAATTATTACTTCTCACGTTTTCTTTTTTTTTTTTAAAAAAAAAATCTTACTCATAATTATACTCTTAAAAAAAACAATATTTTTCATTACCACACACAAAAAAAAAAAAAAACAAAACAAAACGTTATGAATAAGCTTTAAAATAACAGGTAGATAATAATGCTCCTGTGCTTTAACTTACCTATGTATATATTATCTATCTCACTTCATATGACTCTCGTGATAAATTTGTAATATTTAAATAAAATTTTAATTAAAATATCATTTTATTTCTTGTACTTTGAATATTGTTCTATTTTGGTTCTTGTACTTTCAATAAAACTTAAATTTGGTCCCTACTATTAGTTCATTTTTTTCTTTAAAAAATAGTTTCTATTAACTTTTTCTCTACAAATTTTGAAACTATGTTCACATCGTGCTTTTTTTATATACTTATCATAGGGACTAATTTTAAGGTTTATTGAAAGTAACCCAAATTTTTGTTAAAGAAATTGTCATTTTATGTTCTCCAAAATTATGAATTGCAAATATAATTTAAATGTCATAAAAAGATATATTTACAATCTCAACTATTAATAGTATTTGATATTAGAAGAAAATATTTAGAGGTTGTTTAGAGCACTAAGTAGGTTATAATAGTTTGTGTGTTATAATAGTATATAAAATTATATAATATTGTTTCAAATGCAAAATTATTTAATCTAAGGTTATAATAATCTGTATTTAGAGTCTAGAGTACCCCTATAAATTATTATAATTCACACTCCAAATAATTTCTTATATTTTCATATTGATCAAAAAATTATACATTTAAATTAAATATCAAATATTTAAATTTTTACCTTTTACGTGGTGTTGAATTAAAAAAATAAGAAACCAACTTAAAATAGGTGGTTCATACTTCATAAAGAGAAATTAAAATAAAACAATATTTATTTATTTATTTAAGCAGATTCATTCGAATATATATATATATTTATTAAAAAAAAATTGCTTTGCAAATACATATTGAATACAAGTGTCTGAGTGAAGGCCCATGGGCCCAAGAAAATTCCCCAAATCAGCGTAGTAAAAGATTCGCCCTCTCACCGGGAACGTCGTCAACGTTCGAACGAGCGAACCTTAAAATATGAAAAAGGTTAAAATAACTTTCAGCATTCTTCTATTTTAGGGGATGTTTGGTTTATAGGGTTGGGTTGAGTTGAGTTGGGTTAATAACCCAACTCCTTGTTTGTTTCACCAATGTCTCCGACGATGGTCCGACGACGGTCCGGCGACTCTCCGACGACTTCCCCGACGACTGTCCAGCAAGATGAAGAAAGTGGAAAAAGAAGAAGATGATGAGAGTTTTGAAGTGTCTTTAAGTTGCTAATACTTAAACTCTAAACTACATTTGCACAAGAACAAATAAGTTAAAAGCATAGCATAACAAGTGATCAACACACAAGCAACTCAAATAACTTTAACTAGAATTCTGAGAGGCTATGCCTACGATGTAGGCGAGTATGCAGAATCTAAGACCCATGCTCTGATACCAATTGTAACAACCCTAATTTTTCAAATTCAAAATTTTCTAGGGACGTTACTAAGCAACATTGCCTACACCGAAAATTTTGATAGCATAACGACGCTACTAAGACCTTGATGACATATCTAATATTTTGTAGATATGCAACTTCAATATGACATAAAATATTTAAGTATGTTTGACATATTTTGACATCTTCACAAGGTAAACTATTTATTTCATTCTAAAGATGTCCATAGACAATGCATGTGTTTAGACAAATTTAAATAAACACTCTTCATTAGGGTGTACACATAAGTCGGGTTGGGGTTGGTTATGCTAGTTTTTGGACCAACCCGAATTTTCGGGTTGGTCATTATTCCAACTCAAATAACCCTATTCATGAGGGTAACCCAACCCAACATTTTCGGGTTGGGTCATTGGGTTAGTTTTTTTTTTCTTCTTTTTTTAATTTAAAATTTATATAAAAACCAAAATTAATATAAATATAAAAAATTCAAGAATTAAAAAACTCCAAATGAATTTATACTAAATAAAAATCACAAAACTTAAATATTCTATTACAAATTTACAATTATCCCAAGAAATTTCTAAATAAATCGTCCTCATTTAAAATAAAAACTTTTTGTTTTTCAAAGATTGAATTAAAACTAGCCACTTAGTTTTAATTTATATTATGAAAAATTACACCCTACGACTTAAAAAATATATTTTAAGAGTTATTAAATAATAAATAATTACAAAATTAAATAAAAATAAATTACATACATGTATATATAGTTGTATGGTAGGTAAAAAAATAATTTTTAAAATTAATAATAAGTTCGGGTTGGTCGGGTCAACCCAAATAAATTTTAGGTGAACCCACGAATCAACCCAACCCATACATTTTAATTTATTTGAACTCAACCCAACCCAAATAAATTTATAACCCAATCCAACCCGTCGAGTTGGGTTAGATTGGTCGGGTTGTTCGGGTTATCGAGTTTTTTTGTAACGCCCCAGAACATTAAACACCTTTTAGTTTGTGACTAGGATTAAGCTATTGGAGATTAAATTAATTGGGCAATGAAACCTTGTAATCTAATTTTAATATATATGCAAGTGGAGAATTTTTGGTGTAATTAAAGGACTTTTGAAGCATTTAAATATGAAAAAGGGCACATTTGTGGTTTAGGAGAAGAAGGAGGGGCATTTTAGTAATTTAAAAGACAAGGGCTAGGGTTTTATCCTCGAGGCACACAAATCGAGGAGTCTTCTCCCACCTCAACCTCACCTTCACGACAAGCATGTGCCTCGCGCGCGCGCGCCTTGCGCCACTCCTACCGAACGACAGATGAACCGCCGGACGCCGCCACCGGCTCGCGCCCACCAGACGCCTCGACGGGACACCATCGGTTTCAAAGTGGGAGTGCGCGAGACCGATTGAGCTTCGCGTTTCCTTCGCCAAGCCACGCCACGCCGACGCCGCGCCGGCGCGCCGCCACCGGCCGATCGAAAGCCGCCAGCGCGCGGCGAAGTTGAGCTCCTCGTCTTCGCCGCGGAATAGCCGCGCCGACAAGGCACGGTGAAGCTTCATCGCCGTCGAACGACCATAGCGAGTTCAAGCACCTCCGCCACGGTTCAAGTTTGGTTCGACCTTTTCAGAGTTTTTTTGACCTGGACTCTCTCTAAACGGACATCGGTTTCGAATAGATCGGGCCACGAGCTTTCAAGCGGCATACTCCACACTCCGAGACGCGCCGCCGCCCGCGCCGCCGCCGCCGCGGCACGCGCGCACGCCGCCGTCGCTCACCGGACTTTGTTCGATTCCATCTGTTTTGCCTCCCCGAGTCCGTTTCAAGCCTCGGTTAGTGGTAACCCGAACCTAGTTATTGCCGAATTGAAATATAAGTTTAATTATGCGCCTTAACTAAGGAACTAATGAAATTGATTTAGGAGGCTCGAGTTTTGAACACGATCGAATGGATTAAGTCGAGAGATCTAAACATAGGATATCTCGGAGCTAAGGCTATGGTAAGGGACCTTGTGCCGAATCTTTTTAAATGGGATTAAAGAAAACGAACTTCAATATTTTATGTGAAATTAGTACGATATTTTACTTAAAAGGATTTAATGATTTTTATACGAGAATATCCCGAGATTTTATGTGAAAATACTTTGACATTCTATGAGAAGATATCTCAATATTTTATGCGAGAATAATCTAGTATTTCATGCGAGAATGTCTTTGTATTTTATGTAAGGACATTCCAGTATTTCATGTGAGGATAGTACAGTATTATCTATGAGAATATTGCATGATTTTGTACGCGAGTATTACGCCCTATCTGATGTGAAAAGTCATGATTTGCATATTAATGATAATGGTTGTGGCATGTACACTATAATTATGATGAACGATGGGACCTCATGCATGTTATGTATGTCATGAAATGAATTGATGAAAAGTGTGGACATTGGTCTCCTGAGTGCATTATGTGCATGGTCAAACATGCAATAGAGACCCTATGGGTCAAATTACAGGTCCGTGAGGACTCAAATTATTACAGGGCAGTGTGTGAGGACTCAAACCATATACAGGGTCTGTGAGGACTCAAAATGAAATGACTCGGGATGACCAATGCCACACACAAATAAAAAAAGGAAGTCATGGATTAAAGACTCGACAATATGAGAAAGTTTTAGGTCCCGTGATATGTACATTTCGAACAAGTTTAAAGTCATGATTGTATGTGTATGCATATCCCAAACCCTCAGTAGCGAGGTCACTTCATCGGGTATTGTCTTTACAATACTCACCCTTTCTTTTCAAAATGTTTTTCGTAAGGCTAAGGACGTGCGTGTATGAGTAGTGACGGAGGCGCGCTGCTAGGACCATGGGATTAGACATGTTTTCCGTGATATTTCTTTTATAAGCGATGTTGTCCTTTATGTTTTGGAGGTTTAAATTTACTTTACTGATTTTTAAGCAAAGCCATGCTAAAGCGCTCCTTTTATCTGCTTTTGAATGTTTTATTTGGGATCCCTAAAGACAAATTATTTCGGTTGGAGGTTTTCTTTTAAGATCTTTTATCTCTTGGCCTATAAATGCATGCATGTGTAGTAATGTCCCTAAGAGTTTAGTCATAGAAAAGTAGGGCGTTATAGTTGGTATGTGAGCCCTAGGTTTAAGTGGTTACGTAGACTTGCTTACTGAGTAAACTGAGTAGTTCCCATGGTTGAACAACGCGTTCCGGTCACCGCCAGGTATGCCTTCGAATTAAAAGTTTTATTGTTCATGAAAAGAAAATTTAGTATTCTATGTAAAGATACTTTCATATAAAAATCAAGTTTGATGAATTTCCAAACTAAGAAAGAATGAGAATGTATGAGTCTATGAAAAGGAAATGCATAAATGAAATGCTTATATGTGAATCTATACGCGTATACGTCATAGCGTTGACGTGATCTTACGCCGAAAGGAAAGAGAACACATGTGATTCCTACTATTGATGATAGAAAGGAAAATGTTTTAGTTAAGAATGTTTACGCTAAAAATGAAGTCTTATAGCCATAAAACACGTGTTGAGAATTATTAAAAGGTCCGCTTTGACCAAGGGAGTAAAGAGTAAGACTTAAGAGGTTAGAGTGTTAAAGGTTGCTAAGAAACTAGATTACTTAAGTATAGCTTTCAATAATAAAAGTTAAGACTACTCATGAGAAGTTCAAAGTTTGAATGTGTTCGGTAAGAGCTTAGTGGTCTCATTCATTCATGCTAGAACAATTGGATGGAAAGGTATGAGATTTAGTAAACGTACCACTTTAAAATTCTCGACCATGTTGGCTCCTGAATAAAGTCCCTTCATCTTCAAGAATACATAACCATAGTATTTAAGGAGTTGAAAAGTAAAGAGAGCAAAAGTGTTCTGAAAATGGGCTCGAGATGTAAAGGGAAAAATAGACTGTTATTGTTGAGATGAAAATTAATTCTTTCAAAATATTTGAAACACTTCGCTTTTATTTAGACCATTGCTCTGAGAGGAAAGCCACAGGGATATACACAATTAATGTGTCACTACAGATAGGCATGATACGAAGTTTCAAAAGCGATTCCATAAACTAAATAGACTTAATAAAGACAAGTATAAAGAAGAAAAGTAAGGAGTTGGAGTTTTAGTTTGAGAACACAGGAGAATTGATTGTCGGGACTCCAGAAACTTGTGCACGAATTGACTTTCATATGGTCACTTGTGTATTCAAGCTTGTGGAATGTGTATAAGAACCTTGCCACTAATTTCTACCTGTTGGGCTAAATGTATGCGTACAACTTGAAAGAGATAACAGGTGATGTTACCCTTAAACCCTTATGTAGCAAAGTTTCCTTTTTCCCCAATCAGAGGGTTAAGGAGAGAGGATTCAGTTAATAGAGGAGTGCTTTGAGTCTCTTCTTCGCATTATATAGCAGATCAAGGTGAGGAACTTCTTTCAATTAGTAAAGTGTATAGTGGTAGTGGTCGGCGACCATTAGAAACATGAAACTATAAGGTTCCTTTAGGAAAGGCTAGGTTGATGGTTCCTCAAGAGAAGTTTTAGTGAATTGACTTTATAACCAAACGAGTACAAATAGTTGAGAAAGTTATTAATCTTACTAAAAGAAGAAGGCCAAGTTTAAGGATAGTAAGCACGAGGAACAATGCGTTAGTGTTAGATAAGAAAGGTTCTATCTTTTAAAGTTACTCCTAACACAAGAGACAGACTTAATTATGGAATTAAAAGTAGAAGCGAATAAAGAATTTCTAATACTCCTTACAGAATGCTTCAAAGAAAGTAAAAGAACTCAAGTCATAAGTACATGACCTTCCATGTAAGAGTTGATAGTAGTTTATTCGCCATAAGGAGTAATAGGGGGTTGCGTAAAGGAGAAAGGTGTATTCTTACGCTTGTGCATGGGAGATGAGAAGTGGAAGAAAGTGGTTGCTAAGAATAAATCTCTTCGTCCGTGGATGAACGACCTATTCCACCAGTACAAGGACACATAGTGTTCCTTAAGATGATTTTGGAGACAAGTTAGCGCCTGTCATGAACCAGGGATTAGATATCCCGAGACGACTTTCAAATCACTTTACGAACATCATGAAGGTTGTAGAGATTTTACTTAAATGACCCTAATGTTTATAGGCTTGATGGATTGATTGCTCAAGAAAAGGTAAATCATTGTTGAGATAAAGTTGTCGGAGACGTTCTAGTTAAACCAAGCCTAAGAAGGGCGTAAACGACAATTCGGAAGGATTGCTTTAGGCATAAGGAGGGAAGAGTAAGTCCCGAGATATGGAAGTAGTCGAAAGGTCGCTATGGGTTAAGTGCTCAAGTAAACTTCAAAAGATGAGCATAAGGAAATTTGTAAAGCTAAGCTAAGAGAGAGGCAGTATGTGACCTCGGGTGAGTGATATTAGAAAGGAAATGTTCGAGTTCGGGATGTAATGCTTAAAGGAATCTTTGTCAAGATAGGACTCACTTCATGCGTTATCAAAAAGGAATAGTTTGGACAAGGGAAGGAAAGGGTAGACATTACGAGGCTTAAAGTCTTTCAAGAAACCTTGAACAAGCTGTGTTCATGAAGTAGAACCTTAGCAAAGGAATATTGTAATTCTTGAAAAGTTCAAAGTCTAGAGATGTTAAATAAAGTATTTGTATTCAAGGATGGAACGTTAGGGTTTCATGACAAAAGAGTCGGAAAAGTTAAGAAATATAGTGGATGCCATTGTAAAGTATCCAACCCTATTGGTGTTAAGAAAGTTTCATTACATTCAAGTGATTACTTGAGCAAGTTATTTAAAGGAGTGAAGGATAAAGGGAGACTGAGTTTTAAAAGACTAAATCCCTTTTCGCGAGACCGCGTAATATCGAGGTTATTATCGGTCGAGTTATACTAAGGGGAGTGTTATGAATGACTGTTGCGTTGTGACATAGGTTGAGGAAAGGTTAATTAAAGTATGAGTTGTTTCATGAATAACTTGTTTAAAAAAAAAAAAAAAGGAAGTATATCTAGATATATATATATATATATATATATATATATATATATACATATCCTCTATGATGAATATGAGGACGAGTTATCGCCAATCAGGAATTTGAGTTAAGATATCTTAAGATAGAGTTGAGCCACGCGATGAACATTACGAGTCTACAGTGATGTCTCCAGAGGTACGAACTTGTGCATCAATGCAACATTAAAAGTTCATTTTTCGCTTCACGTAAGATAGTGGGTCATAAGATGGGTCAAAGTAAGTTTCTTCATTCATGACTTAGAACTTATAATGAAAAAATGGACACTTAGTGTGTTAATCTATAATTGATTTGGTTCTAAAGCAAGGTAAGACAAGAATAGTTTGTTAACTCCCTTTAAAGTTTGTGTTAAGGTTAGGGTTGTAACCTGATTGCTAGATTTCCTTGCCTTTAAAGAATTCTTGTTTACAAATTAAAGAAATTTGGTTTCACTTATTTTTGGGTTGTTCAACACTTCTGTGTATAGTGTGTCTCAGAACACGAGTAATCTGAAATGAAGTTCGGAGGCATGATTGGTTGGTCTTCTGATTTTAGAAGTGCATTTTCTATCAAACAGGTGTTAGAGAAAAGTTTGGCATTGTTGTAGTTATGCCGTTATGCTGCCGAAATTTTTGGAGCATTGTTGTAATAAAATTGGTAAAGTTTTATGAAAACTTTCCATGGGTCACGACAACCAAAGGAGACCTAAGTTCGAGTTACTCTTACCATAGCTTAAAGCTATCGTGAGTTATTAATTTCAACGTAAAGCTCAAAGTTAGTTAAGTGCGTGAGTGAGATTGTCAGCACAACGTGTACTAATTTGTTGTTGGGAGTAGCGAGAACCAATAATATAGGGAGTATTGATCAGTGGAATTAAGTTACTTACTCCATCCTTATTGAAGTCACATCTCCTAGGAGGGTGATAAACATATGGAAACGATGATTGGACAACGAATAAGTCATACCTCGAAATAAATGCTAGAAACCAGTACAGTATGCGTTAAGAGGGTTTTGAGAAGCAACCAAAGAGAAATTGGTTTGGTAAAGCGTTCCATCCAAGGATCGCAATATAGAATAACTTAGTTAAAGGACTAGAGAAGAAAGTAAGAGTTAAATATCCCGAGTTATCTTAGAATTTGAATCTGGAACTTTCCAAATTTAGAATCCGAGTCCAGGGCCTCACTTATGTAGGCCTTAGCAGAGAGACTCCAGTGAAGAGATCGAGCTCAAGTTAAAGTTATGAGACTGTTGGGTAATAAGTTTACGCTAAGATGCGATACTTGAGGAACAACTAGTGCTAATTCTCGCATAAGGGTCGAAGGATTCTTCATAACCGAGTGGAGTAGGTCAGAGAGGGCTATCCCGAATTTGGTGCAAGATTGGAAACTTTCGAGGACGAAAGTTCGTAAGGAGGGAAGAAGATAACGCCCCTGGAACATTAAACACCTTTTAGTTTGTGACTAGGATTAAGCTATTGGAGATTAAATTAATTGGGCAATGAAACCTTGTAATCTAATTTTTAATATATATGCAAGTGGAGAATTTTTGGTGTAATTAAAGGACTTTTGAAGCATTTAAATATGAAAAAGGGCACATTTGTGGTTTAGGAGAAGAAGGAGGGGCATTTTAGTAATTTAAAAGACAAGGGCTGGGTTTTATCCTCGAGGCACACAAATCGAGGAGTCTTCTCCCACCTCAACCTCACCTTCACGACAAGCATGTGCCTCGCCGCCGCTTGCGCCACTCGGCGAACGACAGATGAACCGGGACGCCGCCACAAGCTTCGCCCACCGCATACGCCTCGGTCGGGGACACCATCGGTTTCGAAGTGGGAGGCGCGAGACCGATTGAGCTTCGCGTTTCCCCCGGCCAAGCCACGCGGGACGCCGCCACCGGCAGCCGCGCCACCGGCCGATCGAAAGCCGCCGCTGCGCCCGAGTTGAGCTCCTCGTCTTCGCGCCGGAATAGCCGCCGAAGCGGTCAAATTGAAGCTTCATCGCCGTCGAACGACCATAGCGAGTTCAAGCACCTCCGCCGCCGGTTGAAGTTTGGTTCACCTTTCGGAGTTTTTCGACCGGTTTCTTCTAAACGGACATCGGTTTCGAATAGATCGGGCCACGAGCTTTCAAACGGCATACTCCACGCTCGAGACGCGCCGCTCACGCGCGCCGCGCGCAGCTTCACACGCGTGGCCGGCCGCCACGCGCGCGCCGTCGCTCACCGGACTTTGTTCGATTCCATCTCATTTTGCCTCCCGAGTCCGTTTCAAGCCTCGGTTAGTGGTAACCCGACCTAGTTATTGCCGAATTGAAATATAAGTTTAATTATGCGTCTTAACTAAGGAACTAATGAAATTGATTTAGGAGGCTCGAGTTTTGAACACGATCGAATGGATTAAGTCGAGAGATCTAAACATAGGATATCTCGGAGCTAAGGCTATGGTAAAGGACCTTGTGCCGAATCTTTTTAAATGGGATTAAAGAAAACGAACTTCAATATTTTATGTGAAATTAGTACGATATTTTACTTAAAAGGATTTAATGATTTTTATACGAGAATATCCCGAGATTTTATGTGAAAATACTTTGACATTCTATGAGAAGATATCTCAATATTTTATGCGAGAATAATCTAGTATTTTCATGCGAGAATGTCTTTGTATTTTATGTAAGGACATTCCAAGTATTTCATGTGAGGATAGTACAAAGATTATCTATGAGAATATTGCATGATTTTGTACGCTTGAGTATTACGCCTATATCGATGTGAAAAGTCATGATTTGCATATTAATGATAATGGTTGTGGCATGTACACTATAATTATGATGAACGATGGGACCTCATGCATGTTATGTATGTCATGAAATGAATTGATGAAAAGTGTGGACATTGGTCTCTCGAGTGCATTATGTGCATGGTCAAACATGCAATAGAGACCCATGGGTCAAATTACAGAGTCCGTGAGGACTCAAATTATTTACAGTGTCAGTGAGGGACTCAAACCATACGAGTGGTGCATGAGGACTCAAAATGAAATGACTCGGGATGACGAATGGCCACACAAAAAAAAGGAAGTCATGGATTAAAGACGACAATATGAGAAAGTTTTAGGTCCCGCGATATGTACATTTCGAACAAGTTTAAAGTCATGATTGTATGTGTATGCATATCCCAAACCTCGGTGAGCGAGGTCACACTATCGGGTATTGTCTTTACAATACTCACCCTTTCTTTTCAAAATGTTTTTCGTAAGGCTAAGGGCGTGCAGGGCGAGTGACGGAGGCGCGTTGCTAGGACCATGGGATTAGACATGTTTTCCGTGATATTTCTTTTATAATCGATGTTGTCCTTTATGTTTTTGGAGGTTTAAATTTACTTTACTGATTTTAAGCAAGCCATGCTAAACGCTGCTCCTTTTATCTACATTTTGAATGTTTTATTTGGGATCCCTAAAGACAAATTATTTCGGTTGGAGGTTTTCTTTTAAGATCTTTTATCTCTTGGCCTATAAATGCATGCATGTGTAGTAATGTCCCTAAGAGTTTAGTCATAGAAAAGTAGGGGCGTTACATTTTTGAACACACATACTCTTCATATGCAAAGTATTAATACTAAATTAAGATCTACCTAAATTAAAATAAAAAAGTAGTGGTGAACATGTGCATAAAAAAAAGAATAAAGTTCATATTGAAGAGTAAAAGTTCTAAATAATGAATTTTATTGGAAAAGAAATATTGATATCAAACCCAATATCCATTACTTTTGCAAATACCCCTAACATACATTTGGCAAATGGTAATATATATTGTAATTTTATAATTGATCACATAATTGAGTTTTGAAATTGTAGACAAATGTGTTTGTATTTGATTTGTTGTGAAAACAAAGTAAGGAAAAAAAGTCACAAAAAAAAATCAGACCTTTCACTTTACATAAGATAAAAATGATTTTTAAGGGAGAAGAAAAATTGATATCAATCTCAATATTCAGTACTGTTCTAAATATCCCATATATCTTGCAAATAATAATATATATTGTAAATTTGTAATTGATCTCATAATGAAGTTTTGAAATTGTAGACAAATATGTTTGCAATTGATTTGGTGGAAACAAAAAAAGTAAAGAAAAAAGTCACAAAAAATCGATTTATTCACTTTACAAAAATCGCATCGAGACCTCGACATAATAACTCAACTCTGCAAACCAAACACTGACTTCCTGACTCAACTCAACTCAACCCTGCAAACCAAACACTGATTTTCAGAACTCACTGACAAAACAACTCTACACAACTCAACCCAACCCAACCCAACTCAACCCAACTCTGCGATCCAAACGCCCCCTTAGTCTTAATTTTAATCTCCGTATTTTTAATATTGATCTTTCTTATTAGTTTATTGTTATTTTTTTTTTTAAAAAAGTCTCTATTAGTTTTTTTGCTACAATTTTTGAAAGTATGTTCACATTGTGTCGTTTCTTGTATTGAAAGTATTGTTATTATTTAACCAATTTTTATACTAATTAACGACCAATTTTAAATTTTATTAAAAGTACAAGAATTAAAATTGGATATTCGGAATTATATGGATCAAAATGGAACAATGATCGAAATACATGGACCAAAATAGTATTTTAATCAATATAAAATTTAGGAGGTAATTTTATAAATAATGATGTTTAAGTATAAAAGGATAAAATCGAGGTAGTTTGAAATGAATAATTTTTAAAATGTAAATAAAAAAAATTACAAATGTAAGCTGGACAATAAAAGTGTTGTTTAAAATAGGGTAGCTAAATCGTGTACCACAATTTACACATTGATGGGTGATGTGGAACTCGGGTGGGTCGTATTAGAGATGTTCATTTTTTCCTGCGGGAATCCCGTTTAGGCAGGGAATGAGGGAGGGAGCATGGATTAATTTTTCCCCATTGGATAAACGGGGACGGAGACAAGGAATACATTCTCCGCGAAATTAAATGTGAAATTTTGCAAGGACGGGAAATGATGGGAGCGGGGAACCATTCCCGAACCTCGCCCCGCTCAGTGGACATCTCTAGACCGTACACATTTCCGACTATTATTTATGTTGTTGACTTTTTATAACTTTCTTCCTTTATAAAATTGTTTAGTTTTTTTATTTCTTCACATTTATTTTGACTTTATATTTGTCACTTTAGTTGTTGAAAATAAGGTTATTTTTTTGGATTCCTCTACTTTGTTTTTAACTACCCATTTCGTTTTCTTAGGTTTTATCTAATAAATTCAATTAATGTTCAAAATTTTAGGTTGGGCACTAAAGAGTTGACATTAGAATGTATGAGATTCATTCCTTGATTATATTGAGCTTATTTATTTGATCTTATATTTAGCAAACGACCGAAATTTGAATGAAATATTTTTTTTAATATTGAAATTAAATTGCACAGATCTCTAATAATTGATAAGTATTTTAGATTTAACACATACAAATGGTAAAATATTGCTAAAAAACTTATGTACCACGTATGATGATCTTTTATCCACACTAATATAATTTCTCAAAGTCTATAAAAATTTTCAGCCAAGTTTTTTTTAAGTACAAAACTTATTATCATTCACATATTTGATTTTGCATCAACAATTAATCCATTAGGTTACATTAAAAAGTTTAGTAGTAATTTAACATGATATTAATACAATGTCAATGATTGAAACTTTTGAAATGTCATTTATGTGCAATTATTTTTGGGTTGAATGACAATTAAACAATCATAAATTCTAATCAATTTCCTTGTTGCTTTCTACTATACCAATATAGTATTTTCATTTAAACTAGCAAAAGCATCTTGGTGATTTCTTCTCCCAAAGAAACTTCGAGAAATTGTATTCTATACAGTGTTATCCATTATTTAATTATAATAAATTTCATAACGTTTTTTTTAAATCAAAGTCAAATATTTTATATTTCGATCATGTATGTCTCTTTGTAAAAAAACACATGTACACCATATGATAGTTTTCTTCTCAAACCAACTTTGCGACAAAAAAAAAGAAGAAGAATACATCCGTCTAACGTGAGTCTAAAATGAATAGATTGGAAAAAAAATAGTCATATAAATGAGTCTAAAAAACTCAAAACTAAAAAGTGAGAATTGTGTACGACATACATGATTTTCATGTGTCGTGAAACTCGGGACTCGGGACCGCATTTCATTAATGAAAACGTGTACAGTACATGACCCACGAATTAGCTAATTCGCAACCCATATACACAAGTTAGCTATCTCAAATCTGGGATTAATTTGAAGACTATTCTATTTTTGTTATTTTTTTAAATTGCATTATTTAAAAAAAAATCCAAAATTTAGAGTTAACTATATAAATATCTCATTTCAGACTTAAAATTATGCCAATGTCATAAGTTTTGAAATAAATTCCAGCTTTATCCTAAGCCAAGTGATTTGAAGTTTAATAGAGGGCTGAATTGACATATATATCCATTATATATTTTCTTGTAATTATGTAAATTTGTGAGATAAAAAATATAAAAATGAAATGAAATATTTTCATAATAATGGTGGATTAGATTTGAAAAAATCCTTCAAATCTTAACATATATCTCACAATAAAAACTCACAAATCTCTCATTTATTCTATAACTTCTCTCCAAATCATCAATATTTACACATCGTCTCTTCCGTTTCAAGATTTCCTATGACAAAAGTTCAATGTTCAACATTCTCTTCTCCTTTAACGATAGTTGAGTGAGTTTGAGTTCCCCTTCAAGGTTGTATAAAATAATTGAAGAACATAATTTATAATTTCGTAAATTCTTAGAACATTCATTGTGCGATGTGATTTAGAGTTTATATAAAATAATCGAAGAAAAACTTATAATTTTAAGAATGACCATATTTATGTTTGTTAGGAACATTATTATTTCTGTATATATTATATTATTCGTATGATATTAAGTATAAGTTCATGTATATATATTAATGTAACCTATAATGCTAAGTATAATTGAAGGGATGCAGCTCGGTCGGACAAAGTTCTCAAAGATGGCATTGGGTGGATCGTCAGAGATTGGCAAGGTGAGCTCGTTTTGGGTGGGATGAAGTTTGTTGATCGGAGTTGGCCAATCAAGATACTGGAAGCTAAAGTCGTGGTTGAAGGGCAGTCTCAAGTTTTTATCTGTGGGAGCCAATTCCTCCCCTCATTGTGGAATCCGACTCCCTTGAGGTTATTAGCTTGCTCAACCGCGACAGTGTGGACTTTTCTGAGGTTAGTCTCTTCGTTGATGAAGTTATTGGGTTAGCTCAAGGATTAACTTACTGTATTTTTGTAAAGTTCCCAGAGGGGATAATAAAGATCTTGTGGCTTTGGCATACTCTCCAGGTGATTCTTTGATCTAGAAAGAGTATTTTCCGGTAGACATTTATCCTCACCTTGATGAGAGGAGTTGCTTGGGGTTTGTTTTGTTTCTTGGGTGTTTGTTGTTGTGCTTTAGTTTTAAAAAAAATTGAAAAGGTATATAAATTATAAAAAAAAATTGAAAAACATATATCATATTGTCGAGAATGTTAAGTAATTTGAATGTATAAATGATATAACATTCTAAAAAAAATAAGTAGTACATGTTGATGTTTATATAATATATTTCTATGTATATATTAATTATGAGTACAATATATACTGTACTGCATAATATATCATGATCATCGTATATTTTTAAGAATGTTCTATATAAATAATGACATTTGTAAATAATATATTTGCATAATGTATATTTATTATTCGGTAGTTTAACATATATATATCATGTATAATTTATCATAATCATCGTATATTTGGGTTTTCGTGATCTTTCAATTTTCAATCAGGCAATGCCAGCGAAACAATGCTGGCGTTTACTTCAGAATCCGAATTCTCTGCTTTACAAAGTTTATCGTGGACGTTATTTCAAGACAGGGAACTTTCTAAAGGCAACCTTAGGGACAAATCCATCATATACCTGGCGTAGTATTTTGTGGGGGCGCAACCTTTTTAAGCATGGCTATCGTTGGAAGGTTGGCAGTGGACACCAGATCAACATCAGGGAGGATCCCTGGCTGTTGGCAGAAGGACGGGATACACCCCTCTGGGTGGATCCAAACCTGACAGGAGTGAATGTGTGCAACTTGCTACGGAACGATGGTTTTTGGGACGAAGATAAGATACGAGAGCATTTTAACCAGGATGATGCAGATCACATCCTCTCCATCCTGCGAACTGGAGATCTGATTACTGACGAAATTATTTGGAAGTGTACCAAAAATGGGGTCTTTTCGGTCAAAAGCGCCTACCATTTAGGTATGAGCATTAGAGCATATAATGAAGCTTCAAGTTCAAACAACTCCTTAACAAAACAAATGTGGAAGTCAATATGGAGTACGCCTATTCCAAACAAGATCAAGATTTATTGTTGGAAGATCATTCACGACATTCTCCCGACCCGAGCTAACCTGTTACGAAAGGGCATCATCCTGAATCCAATCTGTCCATTCTGTCTAAAAAAGATGGAGACAAGGAATCATCTATTTTGGGGTTGCAAGGTATCTAGTAAATTTTGAGATCTTTTTTACCTGCTACCTCTATTTTGTTTTATGATTGCAGGGATGCTTGGAGCGCAGTAGATTATTTTTGTTGGTTGTTAGATAGGCATAGCCGTATGGACCAAGCGGTGTTCATGATAATTCTTTGGAAGATTTAGTCATGTCGGAATGTTTTGCTACAGAAACAAGGTAGTATTAACTGGAAAAGGATGTTCCTTAACACACAACTCCAAATCCAAGAGTTCACTCAGTCTGTGGCAAACAGGATCCAAGTTCCCAATCATTTGACTATAGCGACGGAAACGTGGCAGCTGCCAAAAGAGGGTTGGTGGAAATTAAATATTGATGCCTCTTGGTGTACTACCACTAATCATGGGGGTGTAGGTTGGATCTTACGGGATTGGACATGGAGGATAGTGAGGGCAGGGCACACCCATATTACAGACAGATGGCCAATCACCATTTTGGAATTTTATGGTATTCTCAAGGGTTTGGATTTCATTCATGAGTACAACATACCCCTCCTGGTGGAATCTGACTCTTGGGAGGCTATACGACTCATCAATGCTGTTGACAATGATCGAATAGAGGCGAGAGACTTTGCAAGGAAGATCAGACAACGAACAACTTCTTGGACCAACATTTCTTTTCATCACAACAGGCGAGAGACAAATATGGTCGCTCACAAACTGGCGCAACGAGGGGAACACCTTCTTGGAGAAGAACTTTGGCAAGATGGGCCCACTATAGGCGTTTTGGAATTTCTCTTAATTTGTTTTCATGTTTAGCCTTTTCTCAAAAAAAAAAAAAAATTACATAGTTTATAATATATATCTATGTAGGACCATATATAATAAAACTACTCATTTAGAAGAAAAAAGAGTTAGATTACCCCATCAAAAATCAAAATAAAAAGTAAGTAAAATATATAACATGTAAGATATATATCAAAATAATGGTATATCAATCAACAATATAAAGAAATATAATAATTAATCAAGTAAAAAAATCAAATTACACACACAAAAAAAATAAATATAGGAAAATTAATTGAAAAAAAATAAACCAAAAAAAGGAAAAGAAGAAGGAAAGGATCATTACTTATTCATATTGAAATTTGAATATTAAGACTGACAGTAATTTGCACATGAGAATTTTGGTTGATGGCAATGTAATAGCATAAAATTCAATTTTTTAACCTTTAAATGTTATTAATGGTAAGAAAAACAATTAACACCTAATTTGAATAATAAAAGAGAATAATGTTATAGAAAAATTGCTTTATTAATGGTAAAATTCCTTATCTAAAGTGAATGATTTAATTAAGGGAACATAAACACAATACTAACATTATTATAAAGAATGGTAGGATTTTAAAGAGTAGGAATGAAATAAACCAGTTGCACATATGTGAGTTATGTTATAGTTAATATATATATTTTTTTAAATGAGTCATTGGTGAAATATACAATTAATCATGTTTGTTGACCATTTGATTTTTAAAAATTAAGTTTATAAACACTATTCCTACCTATAAATTTACTTATTTTGCTATCTCCTTTTATATTTTTAAAAACCAAGTCATGTTTTAAAAAATTAAAGTCCCGTTTGATAACCATTTAGTTTTTTTGTTATAGGTTTTTTAAAATTAAGCTTATAAATAATACTTTCACATATAGTTTTCCATTTTTTTTATCTACTTTTTAGATATGTTTTCAAAAAACAAGCCAATTTTTGAAAACTAAAAAAAGTAGTTTAAAAAAATCGTTTTTATTTTTGGAATTTAGCTAAGAAGTGAAGTGTTTTCTTAAGAAAGATGGGGTCATTGTAGGAAAGATGAAAACCATTGTAGAGAAATTGTGAGAAAACAAGTACAATTTTAAAAAACCAAATGGTTACCCAAAGGGGCCTAAAAAAGTAGTTTACAAAAACTTATTTTTGTTTTTAGAATTTGACTAGGTATTGAAATACTTTCTTAAGGGAGATGAAAGCATGATAGAAAAATTGGAAGAAAACAAGCTTAATTTTAAAAAATCAAATGGTTATCAAACGGGGCCTAAGATTCCTTTGATAAATTTCATTTTTTTATTTTTAGTTTTTGAAAATTAAACCTATAAATACCACTTTTACCTATAAATTTCTTTGTTTTATGATATACTTTTACATATATTTTAAAAAACAAAAGTCAAAATTTGGAAACTAAACTCTCATTTGATAATGATTTTTAGTTTTTTAAAATTAAACTTATAAATACTACTTTCATCAATGGGTTTCCTTATTTTCTTATCTACTTCTTACACATATTTTTTAAAACTAAGCCAAGTTTTGAAAAAACAAAAAGTTTTTTTTTTTTGTTTTGTGAATTTGGCTAGAAACTCAAATATTTCCTTAAGAAGATGAAAATTATTGTAGAGAACTATAAAAACAACAAACACAATTCTCAAAAACAAAAAATTGAATGGTTATCAAACGAGACTAAAAAGTAGTTTTAAAACACTATTTTTGTTTTTAGAATTTGACCAAGAATTCAAAATTTTCTTAAGAAATATGAAACCCAATGTAGAAAAAATAGTAAGAAAAGAAGCATAATTTTTAAAAATAAAAATAAAAAATAAATATTATCAAAACGAAGCCTAAATTACAAGTTTGATTGACTTGTGAGATTGTGTCTAATAAGTTTCTAAATTTTAAAGAGTTTATATGAGGTTCATTAATTTAATTTCAATTTTGTGTCTAGTAAATCCTTAAACTTTTAATTATGTGTCTAATAGATCAAAACGATCTATTATTTTTTTTTTTTATAATTCCATCGATATAATATATTCAAAATTGAAAAGTAGTGGTCCTAGAAATTAGATGAAAAATTCATTTTTCTATCTAATATATTTTTTTAATGCACTCCAACATCTCGAGTGGAAAATTCGAATCTCTAACCTCTTGGGTTGAGAGTACATGTTTTATGTCAATGAGCTATGTATTGTACATTTAAGAATATATCATACATTTTTAAATTATAAGGACTTAATTGACACAAAATTGAAAGTTTAGAGATACATTATACTCTTTAAAATTTTAGTGACTTATTAGATATAAAATTAAAAGTTTAAAGATTTATTAAACATATTTAATGTTCAAAAACTTATTAGACAAACACCTAAAAGTTCAAGATTAAACTTTTTAGTGTAATTAAACATAGAATAACTTAAATTATACAAAATACATATGAATTTGAGACACGATTCAATTACGTCCCTAAATGTTGAAATGTATCATTTGAACGATTGCACTTTGAAATTATTCCAAAAAAAACTTTGAGAGGTTTTTTTTCATTAAATGGTGATGGAAAATAATGTGAGCTGATGTGTACAAATTAAAAGGCACATGTGGCTTCATTTGCAATATCATTTATGTAAATAGACATTGATATGTATAAAAATTAATTTCATAAATGACATCATATATTTTTTTTAGTTGAAAGGATGATCATAGAAACTTATGATTTTTATGTAAGAAACTTAAAAGTTTTATTAAATTGAGCTTAGCTCCCTAGAATTCCCTATTCCCTATTCTAAATGGTGTTGAACAAAAAAAAAGTTTTAGTTAAAAAAAAACTTTAATTCAATCATTAAAATAAAACTGTTTAAATTGTAGGAGAATAATCCAAATTTATCCTAAGGTTCAAAAGTACCTGGCATAACTTTGACTTATAAAATATATATAAAAAACTTTGACTTATAAGATATATATAAAAATTCAAACGGTTTGTAATGACTTTTTAAACAAAAAGTACCTTTTTTCTATAGGTATAGGTGCTTTTAGTATTTTTAAAATTTTGACAAGTACCAATTTTTTTTAGTTATTAAAGAAAAATATTTGGTGAGAGTGACCATTAGATTTTTAACAACTAAAGAGAGAAAGAAAATGAAAATTTGTAACTTTTTGTTTTTCTCTCTTCTTGTTATAAAAAAAATTAACGGTGGTATATAGAAAAATACCTACATTGATATAGGCTCAAGTATGATTCACAATAAATAAATTTATAAATGTTTTAAATTTATTAAGGTGTCGTTTGGCTCCCTATTTTGGGTTTTGGATGGTTTTGGATTTCAAATCCAAAACTATGTTTTGACTCAATGTGGCCAAAACTTTTGGTTTTGAAACACAACCCATGGGTTACAACATTGCAACCCCATGGAGTTTGTGTCACATTCTCTTATTTTATTTGTCATCTTCCATTTTCAATGACTACTTCAACAACTTCGATGACAACTCCAATGACCACACCGACGACTCGACCATCGTTGATGACTACCTCCGGCGACAACTTCGACGCCACACCAACGACCTGACCACCATTGACGACTACCTCTGATGACTATACCGGCGACCCAACCACGGTTGCCGACTACCTCTGGCGAAAACTCCGATGATGATACTGATGACCTAACCATCGTTGTGTTAGGGTGTATGCCCTAAGCTCGTATCGTTTGTCACAGTTCTTGAATTAATAAATAATAGTTATTTGTTATTCAAACTTTGTATGTCGCATTTGATAAACTTAATCCAATAAACTAAGCTCCAGGGTCATACTTATAAGAACTTAAACGGTATGTAGTGGACACACAGGTAAGATCACGTTCGAGTTGTTGACCTGAACGGTCTATAGTATATGGATAGAGTTTGGAACCTCACCCTGGCAACACTGTGGATGCAACCCACTTTGTATTAGATACAAATGAGGCGATCTAACTCGTTCATGTGGTTGACATGCGAGTGGGGGCATCCTGTGCAATGAGATTGTACAAGCACTAGAAGGAAAAAGGGTTTTGATGACGGGCGCACGTCCGTCATCTATGCGAGTGTCATTGTATGTTACAATGACGGGCGGTTTTTAATGACGGACAATGCCCGTCATTAAAGGTCTTTGACCGTCATTAAAAGTGTCTGTCATTATAGCCTATAATGACAGACACTTTTAATGACAGACATTGTCTGTCATTGTTTTGTTCGTAATTTAAGAAAAAAAAATTGTTGTTTGCATCAATGACTTTAACAAAAAATATTAATATTTCGCAAATTTTGTACAAAAAATCTCAAAACTAATATATTTTTACACAAGTAATCTTACAAACTTAACTTTAATTAATAAAACATAAAGTATGTATTAAAAGAAGTGTATTACATATAAGAAAAATATATATACAAACTACATTTACTTTACAAAGATAAGAAAAATTGCTAAACAAAATAAAGAACCCAACTTCTACTTCATGCTCTTCTTCCTCTTATCATCAACCGATTGATCTTCAAGCCTGAAACTTTCCATATCGCAATAGTTACGATATTGACATAAAAATCAATTAAGATTGTCACCATTAACCTTAAATGGTAGAAGTTTGTAAATAGCAAAAATGTAAACTAGTTTCCAATTTTTGGAACTTCACAATTAGGAACCTTTAATAGCAACAAATAAGAAGCAAATAAGAATAACAAATTAGAATATATATTTCCCTATATATTAGCTTTGGAACTTCACAATTAGGAACCTTTAAGTCTAAAGCACTCGAAACTAAACTTATAAAATATGAAAGGGGAAAAAATCAACAAGGAAAAAAACACTTGTGGCCTATGACATTATTATTGCAACATCAACAACGACGATTGATCATAAAATTCAAAATAATGAAACAAATTACACATGATCATTATACACAAGTTTGAAGAATATGAAACTCATAGTATCGTAATTCATCCATTAAAGCGTTTAGGTTCAAGCAGTAAAATCACCATAATTTTTTGTTCTGGCTTGGAGTCCCTCTGCATGAAGCACAAAATCCACAAAAAGAAAGAAAAATGAATCAGAACATCAATGGTGCATTGCCTCCATTTTCCAACTCTTCCATCTACAGAATTTCAGTTGAGATTTTTAAAGAATAAGGTGGAGAAGAGAATAGGATTTTACAAGTCAATGAAAAGTCTCTCTGGAGAGCAAGTAACCATAGTCCAGCTACATGGGTCAATAGAGTCCCCATCCCTATTCTCAAGCACACCATGGGGATCTTGAAGGGAAGCTTTTATACCCATCAAAGCTTGAACTGAAATGAAACAACTAAAATAATCAAATCCTGCTTAATTGGATATCAACCACGTAGAACAAACTCCTGCTTAATTTTTGTATGAAGGTTTTGCAGTATGAACTGATTCGAATTTTCTCTTATAACACACTTCTAAAGTTTCCATACTTCACAAGTAAACAAATAACTAAGAAATCAATAGATCAACCAAAAAAATCAGAGACAAGTTTATCATAACACAAGTTTCAATGACTATATTTGCATCCATGAGTTATACACAGAATAATGTGAAAAGAGCAATGAAATCCAATGTTAAGACTCAGAACTACATTCTCATATGATTTAAATGGCACATTGTTTAGTCAATAGGAAGCTCCGTTTCATAATAGTAAAAATGAACAGCAAATCAGATATCCCATGACAATGGTTGTCAAGCTTCAGAAACAGGACACAAACGAATGCACTCAGAAAGTTCATATATCTCGGCATATTTGTAAATAAAGATTGTGTTCTTTTTTTCCTCTATAAGTCAACAATTTATAGACGATATAAAATTATAAACTGGGAGGAAATCGAACTCCGAACTAAGGACAAAAATCTCTTACATAACATTAAACATGGACATAAATTTTTAAACAAAATGCAAAAAATCAAGAAAGAGATCCAAGATGCCCAAAGTAGCAAATCAGGTACAGATAGAATCAATTGAGACCTCATAGCTTGGAAAGCACACATTCGATGTAAAAGCTAAATTCAAAACATAGAGAATCATTAATGCCTACAGATTCAATGGGATGCTTGAGAATCTTCTTTACATCATGAACATAAACAAAGTGTTGATAATTGTGAAGAACGTTTTCTAAATAAAATAATCATGAACATACCCAACGACTAAACTCATCAAATAATCACATAAACCATTTAAACTTATCAAACTTCGGAACAATACTAAAATTATCATCAAAACAACTAAAAGAAGGTGATCAGAAGATAAGATAGGGTTTAACATCTTTTGGATGTACATTTTCTCGACTACCTTCAAGCAACCATGTCTAGTTGGGAGTAGAATAATCAACAACTATACCTGCAATATAAGTTAAGTGATTAATAAATAAGAGAAACTAACCAACTCCGTTTCCATTATTTTTATGAATTAACAAAATAATATAAAAGTAAAAAGTACGAAGAATGGACCTCAGTAGCCAAGTAGTCTCCATTTCCATTATTTATAGGATAGTTTCAATTTAGAGTTACAACTATGACAAGGCTACAAACAATTTATTGATAGAAAGAGTTCTAAAAGACCATGCATATTGTTTGCTTAATTTTAGACTTAGAACAGAGGTTGCGGATTGTTATTGCTTCCATTTGTAGAGGCTAACTAAGATCTTTCAATGGTACAAAGATATTATTTCATTCTATCAATTTATGCACAGAAAAAATGACACTTTTTGAATTACTTCATTCAATACAAATATGGTAAACACCAACATGAAGGATTGTAGCACTAAGCACCTTGACATGATAAATTAAAAATTGGTGATGATGCGAGAGAAGAGAAGCCATGTACTAGAAGAAGATAAATAATGATATAAATATAATTGAAACAAAATGAATGGCAAAACAAAGGAGCAAAAAGAGAAGAAGAAGATAATTAAGAAGAGAAACATTAGTCGTGTTGTCAACAGCAAAACGGTCCAAAGATTGAAAATGAATTAATAGACAACATCAAAATGGAAGTTCATAGTCTCTTAGAAGTTTTATCATCCACATGCCCTAACAATTTCAAAGAGAAGAATGAAACAACTAATAAAAGAAAATTATATTCAACAACAGAAGAAAGTGCACCACAAACTGATGTCTATATCTTTGAAGTAATATCTATCGTTAGGATTAAAAAAATCAAGGTAGATATATATTATTCAAACTAACACAAATAATTGAGTTTTCTGGATTTAGGATTCAAGAAATCAAGGCATATATATAAATTTTAAACTACCTCTCAGATTTCAATACTCAAACAAATGAACTTAGTAAAGAGACAAAAAAATTGGTAAAAGATACTCCTTATTAAGCTACAATTAGAAGGAACAAAAAAGAAAGCAAACCAGTGTAAAATGATGGAATAACAAGCAGTATATTGATTTTTAGAACTAAATGACATTATATTAGGTAAAGAAAACCTATGAACCTTACCTGAAAACATATGAACCATAAATAAACCTTTCATTATTTCATATGCATTTCTAAACACAAAATCAATTCAACCATGGTAGAAGTATAAACAGAGTATTAAAATCAAAATAAACAAAACATTTCCTTCAACCTTCTATAATCATAACAACAATTCACATAACATAAATAAGCGCATTAGAAATAAAACTCAGAAGGCGACATAAATCCTCAAGCTCCATCATTATTCAATTCTCAGAAACCAATTCAAGCTCGAACGTTCAAAAATGCGAAGAAACAACACAATCCTCAGTCAATCAATCAAACACGCGGAAACACAAATACAAAAGTGAGAAAGAACATTACAACCAATGATATTGCCGAGGTGAGGAACGTTATTGACGTATGGAAGAGCGTTGGTGATGAGAATATTCCTCTTTCCTTGAATCGGAAGCTTTGTGGCCTTGATTCCGGCGTCGCTTGAGACGTCTCCCATCTCTATCAATCCGCCGGAAAATCAAAGAATTACAGGGGAAAATAAAGGGATTGCTTGAGAACCATTTTGAAAATATTTTTCTGTTCACAGAATTACAGGGGAAAATATTTTTAGGAAAATTCATACATCGAGTTGCAGGGAAGGTCTAGATCCAGTCATCTATTCTTCCGGTGTAATGGTGAAGCTCCAGTGTGAAGCTCCGGTCGATCTACCTTTGACGGCAAACGATGCTTTCGAACTTTTGGCAACAGAGTTCCACGATGACCGACGACGATGAACTGACCTGCAACTTCAACGAACGGCGGCGATGAACTCTACTTTGGCAAACAATGGCAATAAAGTGAGAGTTAGGGTTTCGGGTAGAGAGAACCAGCGTGAGGGAGAGATAAATGCACGAGTAAAGTGAAATTGAAATTAAAAGGATTGAAATTAAAAGAGCATTTTAAAAGCACTTTCAATGTCGGGCAATGCCCGAGATTGTAACATTTTTTTTTTAATTTTTGTGATTTTTTTTTGTCCGTCATTATTTCCTAGGCGCGTTTTTTCCTGTCTGTCATTGTTTCCCTGATTTGTTGTAGTGAAGACTGGACTGTAAATTATTAGACCAACTGATGTGACACCGTTAACAATTTAGGACTAATAAATTCGTAGATGACCATTAGTGATTCGTTCTTAATCTTGAGCGTGTTGCAGACTCTTGCCTACGGGGGTTTGTCCTTTAACTAGTACGACTGAGGGTGGCCTGAGTTGCTCGCCCAATATGTCTACCTTACCGAGGGGCGGCGAACCACGTGGGAGTTGGGAACTTGAGTGCACGCAAGATGGAATTCACTCGTTCGAGCTAGAAACTAGAGGGTTGTTCCTTAAGTGTTGTCTCCGGGGCTTGAACAACGGGGCCCCACCCTCTCACTCGCCCGAGAGGGATGTTGTTTATGGTAGGACCATGTAACAAAATTGTTCATTAGAGGAGCAGTAGGACTTAAGGACCAAGAGGTAGACACAAGGGTAAAACGATAATTTGACCCAATTGTGACTATGAACAACCTGTGAAGGGTCGACTCACGGGCATTAGTTATATCGATGGATACAACTTGTCCTACAGTGAGGAAAGTGCAACTACGGGGCTATAGTGAAGTGTCCTCGTAGTTAATGAATGTAGATTAATCGGATCAAAGAGTTTGATCAGTTGATCCAGTTAATCTCGGATTATTGGAGCTCATGATCTGTAGGTCCATTAGGTCCCTCAGTTGGCTCAATTTGGACTTAATGAGGGTATACAGTTTGGAGTGAATTTGAAGTGTTCAAATTCATGTAAAAGGTATTTATATCATTTATATGAGATATGATTGACATAATATATAGTTTAATGTGAATGAGATTCATAATAAACTATAGTATATCCTAATTATGAAATTAGGGCTTATGTTGGAGAAATTGATTTGAGAGAGATTAAATTGGATGTGGTTCAATTTTAATTCCACAATTATGCAAATGAGATTTGTATAATTAGGTATGTGATACCTTATATTATATGATTTGCATATTATATAGTTGTGGTAAAATGGTAAATTGGTGGAGATTTTACCTCCACCACATACCACTATTTAAAGGTGGAATGAAAGGTTTTTCATGATTCATTCTCTCATTTTTTGGAATTTCACCAAAAATAAGAAAGACATTTTCTCTCAAATTCTCTCTAAATTTCTCCATACCCAAAATCAAAGGGAGTCCCACAACTCTCCTTCATCATCCGAAGAACAACCGAGAAGGCTTGGTAAAGGTATCTACCTTGTTCGAGAGATCGGGAGTACGTGAGATCGTTGAGATCGTGACCGAGAGAAGGAAATCGTGAAGAAGGGTTCTTCAAAAGTTAGTACATCGTTGTCTTTTTCCTTCTCAAAGCTTGCTTATCCTAGAACTTACATAGAATGTATGCTTAATTTTAAGAAAAAACAATAACACAACGAAAGCAACACGATTCACATCGCTTCTGCTACGGGATTTAATCCCACCACGTTGACAAACTACATTCAACAACAATTCTTAGAACCATATCGACAACCCGTTTACCGCTAACGACTACCTCTGACGACCTCACCGGCGACTCGACTACCATCGATGGCTACTTCCAACAACTACTTAAGAGATAGTATGATAACTACCCAAATAACCCAACCACTCGAGCAACTCGACTACCCTCAACGACCCAACGACCCAACAACCACCACTGACGACCACACTGACAACTCGACCACCCGATAATCACTGCCAACGAACATCTGATGACCACCCCTACGACCCGACCACTTCGACGACCATCCCAAGGACTCGACCAACGAACAACCACTTGGTAACCCAACCACTACCATCGACTACCTCGAAAACTTGACCACCTAACAACCACCACTGACGACCACCTGGTGATTGCTCTAGAGACCATCTCAGTGACCCGACCACCCAACAACCCAACTACCTTAACGACCATTCTGACGAATATCTCGCGACTACTCTAGGAACCTGACCACCGACAACCACTACCGACGACCATCCAACGTCCACTCTAGCGAGCCGACCACCCTGCAACCACTGTCGACGACCACCCTAGTGACCCAACTACCCCGACGATCTGACCACCTACTTAATTTTTTTTTTAAGGTTAAAATTAAACTAAAAATGGCTACTAAACAAAGTTTTTAATTTTTGAAATAGAGTTCCAAAACTAGGTTTTTGAATGTTTTGTGAAATATAGTTTTAAATTTCTTATTTCTTAAATAACCTTCTTATTGTTTTTTTAATTTCTAAAATATAGTTCTAAAAATAGGTTAATATTTCGTGAATGGAATTTTAGATTATCTAATTTATTAGATAAACTTCCAATTTTTAATTTCTAAAATAGAGTTCTAAAAATAATTTTCTAAATACTTTGTTAAATAGAGTTTTAAATTTTCCAGTTTCTTAAATAAGCTTCTAATTTTTTAATTTCTAAAATAGAATTCTAAAAATAGGTTTTTGAACACTTTGTGAAATAAAGTTTTAAATTCCCTAATTACTTAAATAGACTTCTAATATTTTAATTTTTAAAATAGAGTTCCAAAAATAGGTTTTTGAATAATAGAGTTTTAAATTCTCTAATTTATTAAATAGACTTCTAATTATTTAAATTTTTAAAATGGAGTTCCAAAAATAGTTTTCTAATACTTCGTGATGTGAAATAGAGTTTTAAATTTTCTCATTTCTTAAATAGATTTTCAAATTTTAAATTTCTAAAATAGAGTTCCAAAAATACTTCTAAATATTTTGTGAAATAAAGTTTTAAATTCTCTAATTTTTTAAATAGACCTCCTATTTTTAATTTTTAGTATGTAGTTCCAATTTTGTAACCCATTTATGTTATATAAGGGTTCCTACAATTGACAAAACATCTACTAGAAAATAAGAGGAAAATAAGAGAACAAAATAACTGAAAAAAGGAAAAAAAAAATCAACTTATATCCAGGATTGAGAACACTGCATCTCAAATACTATTTTCTTATTCTCAAGCTTCATAACACTATACTTTATACACAATTTCAAAACCCCTGAATCAATCCTCCAAAGTTTGATTCCCAAGATTCTAATTTCAAGGCAGTGGACCCAACAACCCCTCAAAAATATTATTCGAAACTCACTCCAAGCCTTTAATTTTGAGAGTTTAGATCCTGCCTCTCTAATATATTTTATTTGGTACTTATTGTTAAATAATAAACCATTGTCAATTTGAATATAGTTCAGTAGATGGTTCATTATATATATACATATATTATCGAAATTTTTTATAATAAATGTGTCCTGCTGACATGTTACTATTTATTAATATTCTAATCAAATGAAGGGTGGGGTGCAAAAGAGAGTCTAACTCAACTGATATCTCGTATGTATTAACGACCACGGGGTCTGTGGTTCAAATCCTCCAACTCCTATTGTACTAAAAAATAGTATCAATCTTGTTTTTTTTTAAAAATATGTATTTTATTATTATTATTTTTACATCTCAATTAACCCATGACTTGTATTACACATATTTTGAATTCTCGCTATAACTTTCAACTCGAACATAATTTAATTGACTTACAATATATACTATTAATTAAGAGATTAGATGTTTGAATCATCCACCCCACATATTATTTTTTTTAAAAAAATCTCATCATTTCTATTTAGTGGGGTGAAAATAATTGCAGTGTTGTAAAAAGAACAACTAATTAAGAAATACAAAAACACGATGGAGAAAATAGGGCAAAATAGACAGATTTGTATTTCCAAGTGAAGTTTTCTTTTTGGTATATTTCACATTTGTTTAAGACTTTCATACACATATTTATAGTGTTACAAGTGAGTATGCTCCAAATAATCAGAGTAGGTTCCAAATAAGGGCAATACTTGGGTGTTGGGGCATCACCTAAGTCTATGCTCCCCACTTATTCACCACACTTTTTTTTCTTTTTTTTTTTAAAAAAAAATCCACACAAAAAAATTTGTGTGGCCACCAAGGGAGTTGCACCATATTTGGGTGCTGCCCAGGCAACACCTAAGTATTTTTCGCCAAATAATTACATGTAGGCTCCAAGTTATTCAGTAATTCCATGTAGTAACTCAATATGGGCTCCAAGTAATCCAATGGATATCTACATATACAATAGTGTGTGCTCATTACACGTAGTCATTTTTTATTTATTATTTTTTTTCTGAAATTTATTTTTGATAGTTAAAAATCAAAATATACAAAATTTGTTTAAACGAACATGAGATTTAAATATATCAGGGCTAAATTACTAGATTTCTTTTAGGACAACAAAGGTGATGTTTGGATTTAAATCTTAACTTTAAAAGTAGTACATATTGTGGCCTTGGGGAAGAGGGTACATGAATGAACCAGAGTCCATATATCGAATGAGAGGATCCCGAGGATATGGAAGCATGGTGCCCGAGGAAAAGGGGTACATGCGAGTGACCATGAGGATATGAAAGTATAGTTGAGAAAGGCTTAAAAAGAATTGATAGCTACTACTATACCAACAAGGTGCACCTTTCTTTTGGTGGCTCAATCATAGGAACTCCACGCGATTAAGCGTGCTTGGCTTGGAGCAATTCTATGTTGGGTGACCTCCTAGAAATTTTCCTAGGGAGCATGTGAGTGAGACAAAGCATCTTTGAAAGGACCGTGTTTGTTTGTGGGGATAGTGTCTTCACTCTTACAAGTAGTCATGGATGATATAGTGACGCGGCCAGTGTCGCAGGAGATCCGGGCACTGGGCGTTACAAATGGTATCAGAGCAAAACTTCTCCCGGTAAGATGTGGTTCGGGGACGAAACAAGGCGGCGAGTGGTGGGCATGTGGCGCCCGAGGAAGAGGGTACATGAATGAACCGAGTCCATATCCGAATGAGAGGATCACGAGGATATGGAAGCATGGTGCCCGAGGAAAAGGGTACACGCGAAGAGTGACCATGAGGATATGAAAGTATAGTTGAGAAAGGCTTAAAAAGAATTGATAGCTACTACCTATACCAACAAGTGCACCTTTCTTTTCGGTGGCTCAATCATAGGAACTCCACATGATTAAGCGTGCTTGGCTTGGAGCAATTTATGTTGGGTGACCTCAGAAATTTTCACCAGGGAGCATGTGAGTGAGGACAAAGCATCTTTGAAAGGACCCGTGTTTGTTTGTGGGGATAGTGTCTTCACTCTTACAAGTAGTCATGGATGATATAGTGACGCAGCCAGGTCGCAGGAGATCCTGGGTCTGGGGCGTTACACATATCAACATCGGATCCAGAACTTTAAGTTAGAGGGTCATATAAAAATTATTTTGAATGCATTAATATTGGTTGTTTATAGTTTTCTTCCATTTTTATAGTTTACCGAAATTAAGAAATTGAATTTTAAAAGTTTAGAGACTAAAATAAACAAACCGCAAAATACACGGATGAAAATGAAGTCTTAATTTAATAGTTTATATATTTTAATATAAGAAATATGATTAAATTTATTTTACGTAAGTATATGAGAAAAATTACAAATAACAATTTTTTTTTGTTTCATCAGAATTCATAGAATCATATTTTCTTTTATGTAATTAACTTTAAAAAATAATTTTCTAAAAATTAAAAAAAAATATTTTCATTCATTTTTATTTATATTTGATACCAATAAGAAAAATATATTCTTAGAAAATAAATAATTTTAAAGATGTATTACAACAAAAAGTATAAGAAAAATAGAGCATAACTGGAGTGGTATATTCCCTCCCAACCGCTATTATACTTAAAAAAAAAAGTATGATATATTTTTTCAATTAGATATATTAAAAGTATTTATCAGAGGTGAAGAAATATAATTTATTGTACTAAAAAAAGAAATATGATTTATTATATTTTTAAAAATAGAATTTAAAGTATTAAGAGCTTTTTATTTTTATTGGGTGAAATATATATAATAAAATGTAAAATTACACACATATTCTAAAAGTTTACAAGCTGAGAATTGAACTTGGTTGTGTAGAAAAAACTCCCCAAAAATTGGGGCTCTTATTAAATTCACCCTGGCATATCAATGATCTATGTTTATTTTAGCACTAAATTACTAAGGTATTCTTTCATAGTTCACAAACTTTTAGAATTGTCTAACATATTATTGGACTTTAAAACTTGTCTAATAAGTCTCTAAATTTTCAATTTTATGTTTAACAAATCACCTAAAATTTCTAATTTCATATCTAATATGTGATTGACTTATTAGATATTT